>OU452192.1:2285000-3745642 GCA_911728515.1 Peribatodes rhomboidaria | reverse complement strand
TGGTTTGGCTGTGGTGCCTCCGGTATCGCTGTGCCATAGTATCCGCCGTAGTTGCTACGGCGGTGGTACCGAAGGTGCCTCAGTCCTGCTGGCCTAGCGCCGACATTAGTTAAATGTAGCTAGTTAACAGCGCGTATGTATGCAGTTTGCGGCATCTCGCTTGCTAACTCATCAATGAGCCAGCGATTCGCACTTGTTAGCTTTGCAGGACGACCTCTAAAACCCTGATCATGAAGGATGAATCTGTCTCACCTCTCATGGTGACGTGCTTGATCAGCTCTATGCTCTTGGCCCAGGCGTCGTCGGAGAGCTTCTTGAACATCTTACTGAACCCAGCACGGTTTGTCTGGTAGTTGTTGTAGTATGCAGCCGATAGGAGGTAGTCGAACGACCTGGGTGAACGAACACGCAAATACTATAAATATATAAATATATCTTCGAAATAGTTATAAAGTGTTTGTCTCTTTCTCAGATCAACCTAGAGAGTAAGATGGCGCACGGCGTATGATTTAGGTGAAGCCATAAACCATCCAAAAACTACGCTACTGTCGTATATGTACGCAACACTCACACATTGACGCAAAAAAACTACGCTACTCGCTTGGTCATTCTTACCTTGACATTATGTGCATTGGTTTATGGTATAATTTCGTGTACATAAGTATACCTACATAGTGCATTATAAAAGTGTGGCCAGGACTACATTTTGTGGTTCTTTTTAAAAACTGTGCAGTTTTTTTACAAGTCAATTTTGAAAAAGCCTTCATTAAACTCATACAAATATGTGCAGTTTTAGAATATTAAATCTACTAAGGTTGTATATTAGAACGGACATGGCTAACGTAGAGTTTGGGAATTTGTATTAGGTTTCGTGCAATTGTAAATGTTTTTCATGGTAACATTACCACGCCCACACGTTTAAAAAGAAGTGGCTTCAGCGAGATAAAACGCAGTGTTCCATCTTTTCCTCTAGGTTGATCTGAGGTCTCTTTCGATCAAGTTGAAAATTTAAAAGAAAGAAAAAGACAAAACACTAATTACCAACTTCAGTGCTAAATGTACAACGTTTACTAGTAAGAAGAGATTTGAATTAAATGATCCTATTGGTGAATTTTTTGACGTAGGTATCGCTCATTGGTAAACAAATAAACTTTAATTCTTTTTTATTTCTTTTATTTTCCTCACATATCTCCCATGTGCATTATGTAGCCTTGTTCGATGGATTAAAATTTAAAATTATATTTAAAAAAAAGCGATGATAGCTTAGTTGGAGAAGGCCTGCCTCTCAATCCAGAGGGAGTGGGTTCGAACCCAGCCGATGGCACGATTATTCATTTTGTGAACATATATGCGTATTGTATGGCATCTGCTACATGACTGGAGTCCGTTGTATAGCTACAGGCTCGCCCCCTGACACATTTGGGACTAAATATCGTCCGGCGAAATGTGGGTGTTGTATTACTCTTCTGCTAGCGTTACGAGTGTTACGATTTGTTTTATGTTATTCGATCGATTGAAGACAGATCTCAGAGTCTAGGACTAATCCTTATTATTTTTCCTGACGATAGTGCAGTGGCGTTGTTCCGATCTCAATAATTGAAAAAAAAACTTTTTTTAAATTTCGAAAATGAACTAAATCGGTTAGAAATCAGAATTTTTTGATAACTCCAATAGTTACACGTCACAGTTCGATAAATGTCAAAAGTTTATAGATGTCAAAACAGTAATTACATATGTCAAATGATACCGAGGTCATAAAACAGATTATCTAGTAACCAAGCTCTGAACTTGGTTTTGAAGCACGCGGTAGAAGGTGCATCCCGAACGGTAGCTGGTATACGGTTATAGATTGCGGGCTCTAAAATATGTACTGACCTCTTCGACTTGACGAGTCAGTGTGATGGCGGCATCAGTTGGTCTTTCTTTTTAGTACTTGGTTAGCTACTTGGTTAAGGGTTTGTGGAGATATAGGGGTTGCGAGGTTGAAGCGAACAACTAGTAATCGTGTGATATCTCACCTCTCCAAGTGTAAGTTGGCGTACGCCTGCATCTCGGTGGCGACGTTCCCATGGCGCCCGTACTCGCCGTACACAGCGTTACAACGCGGCAGCGCTGCAAATGTTGCCAGTATCGTTGATAACTATTTCTACCATTTTGGGAGACTGGTAGAAATATATTATGATGGATCGAAGTGTGTTCGGCCGATTCGAACAGAGTAAAGTAATGAATGTATGTGTGCTACGAGTATATGTGGTGGAAGTCTATTAAAAAATATTTTTAATGCTTGAAAAAGTTACTGACCATTTAAATATATCATGGCCTTAGTACAACATAAACTTTAATTTATAATACACATGCATAAATAAATATGTATACAAAAATACCCTCCTTTTTTGAACAGTTGGGTATGAACTATAAAGGGCTTAGCTGTAGGTGATGTGTAATGTATATGTATAGTTATAATTCATGCTACGGGCTATTTTGTTAGATAAACTACTTACGAGACAATCTCCCAACTGGAAAGATAAGAATATTTCAAGTCTAATCTACTATAATATCATTTAATAATATACTTACACAAATATAGTATATTTAGTGTTTTAATAGTAATATTATAATTATTTATTTGACAAAAAACATATTACAAAAATAAAATGTGTATCATTTTCTCCGAGGAAGTATTAGCTAGTACTTCAGTGTCAATGGTCTCCCGAAAAAATAATTCGTTATTGACATTATGCCAAAACGCATAATACACAAACACAATACAAAAGGAGAAAGAAACATTTAAAGAAAACCAAAATAAAACATGTGCATATCGAGTTGTTTACTATTTAAGTTATAAATAATTAATTATAATTATTAATTCTATACTACATATATACTGTATACTGGAGAGTGTGTTTATTTACTTCGATAAGTATTAAGTTTGGTGCTATTCACAAAAACTCAGAAACGTTTCCGATCGAATCCCACAAATTTCATTCTCGAATTGTTCGAATCACGTTAAAAAACCTCAAGAAAACGGACTGATATTCGAATAATTTGAGTTTAACATTTTTGGAAACCGAACGGAAACGTTTCCTAATGTTTGTGAACATCTATGTTGACTGACCAATTAAATTCGGAACAAATTCCAAAAGTCGGATAATTTTGATTTACAACAGCCTATAATAAAATATTACAAATAAAAAATGCTAAAATTATGCAATTTTTCCCTAAGTCGCTATTAGTGGCAACGTTTGGGAAATAAATTCCCATTTGTCGCAAGTGGAGCCAGCTGGGAATATACAACGTGTTGAGTATTGTTACGCCAGTCGTAGAAACTATACGCTAATCTGTGGCGATGTTGTTTACAACTACCGATAGGTAACGCAGATTAGACAATAGTAGTCGCTCGAGCCGCGCGTTCCATTGTTAAATCCGGAACAAAAGAAATCTTTCTGGAAAGCAATTATTGTGCACCGTTTTTATGATGTTTTTATCTAGTTAATAATGGGATGTTTATTTGAATCCGAATGTTCTGGATTGAACGCGTGGCTCCGCGTGATAAACAACTTTTTGTGTGTTTGCGCTATTGTTAAATCGAATGCTCTGGATATCTTAAAATTGTATAAATACGCGGACGACCGACGACTAGTAGTCAGTTTTGATTACGCGTTCAAAGTGCTAACATCGAAGTAACTGTACGAGTAGTGTTCAGAGTGCTATAGTGCAAGTGTCTAGTGTAGTGTAATAGTGTTTGTGTTTGTGTAACTGGTGAATAAAGTGAATCTTCGGATACATCGACGTTTCATTCCTTTTATCCAACCCCGCTCGTAACATTTGGTGTCAGAAGTGGGATAAAAGGAAAATGCCGATAACTCCGCACGACGACGATTCGCTTCGCACCAGGAGCCAACGCCGACAAGAGGAGGCACGCCGGTTAGAGGAACAGACACGGCGACAAGAAGACGTTGACCAGAGACGGTTTGGAAACGACTCGTTATTGGTTGATGTGAATGAACCAGCGACCGGCGATCCATCAGAGAATTTGGGAGCGGCTTCAGTAGCAGCTGCGGCACCAACACCATTGGACATGACGGCCTTGATGGCAATGCTTAGGAAGGACATGGAGGAAAATGCTCGTCGTCAAGAGGAATATGCTCGTCGTCGGGATCAAGAAATTACTCGCCAGCTGAAGGAAGGAATGGAAGAAAATGCCCTTCAGTTGAAAGAAGAGATGACTAGCCTACGAACGGCTTTTGGAATGGAATTTCAAGAGTTAAAAAGCAAAGTGGACCAGCATGAGACTACTGTGAAGGAACATGACATCGCTATAAAGGACCACGCAACCCGCATCTTCGAGGCTGAGACACGGATTGACGATGTAAGAAAATGTTTAAATGTTCTCAAGTCTGGAAATGGAATAGCAGCTCCTGTGTTTTCTGCACCTGTAACACATGGATTCAAGGTGACACCTTTCGACGGAAGTTCCTCGTGGTCAGCTTACAAAATCCAATTTGATGCCATAGTCGAGGCCAATGGATGGAATAAGAAGCAAGCCCTGACTGCTCTCACAGTAAGCCTCCGCGATCAGGCTTTGACTGTGCTTGAAGCACTGGGCAAGGACGTCACTTATGAGAAGCTTCTAGAAACTTTGGAAAGTCGTTACGGAGACGAACACCTAGAGCATGTGTTTCGAGCACAAATGAAGAACAGAGTTCAAGGCCGCCGAGAAAATCTGCAAGAGTGGGCTCTTGAGATAGAAAAACTATTTAGGAAGGCTCACCAGTCTTCACCTACACCCAACGACGAGCAGCTGGTTGAAGCATTCGCCGATGGAATACGTGACAGTGAAGTGAGGGTAGCAGTACAGCTTCGACATCACAAATCTCTGAAGGACGCTTTAGCTCACGCTTTAGAAGTAGAAGCTGTACGAAATCCAACGGGAGAAACCCAACGCATCAGGGAAGTGAGCGAAACATCCCAAAATCGTTTCCGGTTTAGCCCTAGATGCTACAACTGCGACGAAAGAGGCCATTTATCACGAAACTGTTCGAAGCCACGGCAAAGGAGGGACCATCGTCAAATTGAGGAACGAGTGGATAGCGATGTAACACAGCAGCAAGAAAAACGAATAGACGCCAGGACCAAGGGGCGGGTGCTGGCCGGTGATTTAAAAGCCCCGAAGATTTCGATCTCACAAGTTCAAGATGGAAATAGCCTGATCATCAAAGGCGAAATTAACGGAACACCCTGCAAGCTGACTTTGGATACTGGAGCATCTCGAACAGTGATCAGTTCCCGATTTGCCAAACGTTACCTTCATGATTTTCGGGGCTGCAACAAAGTTCAACTCCTAACAGCGACCGGTCAGCACATACCCGTCCGAGGCGAAGAATCAGTGGCATTGACGCTGGGTGAGGAGACTTTCCAACACAAAGTGATTGTGGCTGATATAGTCGATGATTGCATTCTGGGACTCGACTTTATGCGAGAACATCATTGTGAGATCGATGTCAATCAAGGAATCTTAAAGTGTAGATCAGAGGAGATCTTTATGGAAGGTGCTACAGCAGGAAAAGTGTACTGTCTGAAGAGGACTATCCTTCCACCCAAGTCGGAAACCGTTGTGGTAGTAAGACTACCACCAAAGCTAAGACACCAACGACGATGTGTGATAATTGAACAATTGGAAAACAACCATCCATGGATAGTGGCACGGACTCTAGTGAAGACAACTAATACTGGCGTAGTGCGTGTATTGAATCCCAGTAATGAGGAGCATCTCATAAAAGGTGGAACTCTAATGGGCACTTGCGAGGAAGTAGATTGGATGCGCAGATGTCAAGAACTACCGAGCAAATGTATACCTCGTGAGAATTTCGACGTGTCCACACTTTTAGAAGATTGTGAGGATCTTACTGGAAAAGAGCGTTCAATGGCAAGGAAAATGTTACTGCATTACGCCGATATTTTTGCTTCAACTGATGCGGACAATGGGAAAACCGGCCTAGTAAAGCACACGATAAATACAGGCGACCAGCAACCGATACGCCAGCGGCCACGAAGAATACCAGTTGCTAAGGAAAAGGAAGTGGAGACCATGATTGAGTATATGGCGAAGAACGAGATCATCGAGCCCTCATCCAGTCCATGGTGTTCTCCTGTGGTGCTAGTAAAGAAGAAAGATGGCAGTATGCGGTTTTGTGTGGACTACCGAAGACTTAACGATGTAACTAAGAAAGACAGTTACCCTCTGCCCAGAATTGATGACACATTGGATACGCTGACGGGAATGAAGTGGTTCACAACCTTGGATTTGAAAAGTGGTTACTGGCAAGTGGAAATTGACCCCAAAGATAAAGAGAAAACCGCATTTTCTACGGGAAAAGGGCTTTGGCAATTCAATGTCATGCCATTCGGATTGTGCAATGCCCCTGCCATTTTTGAAAGATTAATGGAGCTAGTGCTTGCAGGGTTGATTGGAGATGCTTGCCTGGTCTATTTGGATGACATCATAATTGTGGGAAAAACTTTTGAAGAACACCTCAGAAACCTGGAACTAGTGTTGACGAAAATCCGTGCAGCCAACCTTAAGTTGAGCCCGCAGAAATGCTCATTCTTCAAACGACAAGTTAACTTTTTGGGCCATGTAGTTTCTGAAGATGGTGTGCGGACAGATCCGGAGAAAATCAGCGCGGTCAAAGATTGGCCGGTTCCAAAAGACAAGAAGGAAATCAGATCATTTTTGGGTCTATGCTCTTACTACCGACGATTTGTGAAAGGCTTCTCTGATATAGCAAAACCGTTGCATAGACTAACTGAAGAAAAACGAATCTTCCACTGGGATGAAGACTGCGACACCGCTTTCCGAGAACTGAAGAAGCATCTGTGTGAAACACCAATCCTTGGATTCCCAGACACCGAGAATGAATTCATCGTTGACACCGATGCCAGTAATATTGGTATAGGCGGCGTACTATCACAACGAAAAGGAGATCAAGAGGTTGTGATAGCTTACTACAGCAAATCCTTATCCAAACCAGAAAGGAATTACTGCGTGACAAGGAGAGAACTGCTGGCAGTAGTGAAGACTTTGCGGCATTTTAGCAAATACCTGCTAGGAAGAAAATTCCGTCTGAGGACCGATCACGCTGCATTAACTTGGCTGCTTCAATTCAAGGACCCTGAAGGACAAGTAGCAAGATGGATTGAGCAGCTGCAGGAGTTTGATTTTACAGCGGAGCATCGCAGTGGCAAGGCACATGGTAACGCGGACGCATTGTCTAGAAGGCCTTGCCCGGAAGACTGTAAGCATTGTCTAAAGCAAGAGTCTAAGGAAATTGTACCCGTCAGGATGCTCAAAACAGATCTTAGTGATGAATGGAAGCAAACCCTCCAGATAGCACAGCAAGATGACACGGACATAAAGCCAATTTTCGAGTGGATGGAGTCTGGTGCCTCTAAGCCAAATTGGAGTGATGTGGCTGGCATGAGCATAACGACGAAGAGTTATTGGGCACAATGGGACAGTCTTCTTATCCATGAAGGAGTATTGTGCCGCAAATGGGAAAATACACGAGGCAATCGCTGTCATCTACAAATGATTGTGCCTAAAGCGAAGGTACCTGACGTATTGCATCTGTACCATGGATATTCAGGAGGACATCTGGGAGTAAAACGGACGCTGCTAAAGATACGAGAACGATTTTACTGGAACAATTGCAGAGTCGACGTAGAAGACTGGGTGCGAAAATGTACAAGCTGTGCTGCAGTGAAAGGCCCACACACCCGTAGCAGAGGTGCATTGAAGCTGTATAATGTCGGAGCACCATGGGAACGAATAGCGTTAGACGTGGCGGGCCCATTTCCTGTCACTGATAATGGCAACAAGTACTTCGTGGTTGTTATGGACTATTTTACCAAGTGGCCAGAAGTCTTTGCAATTCCAAATCAAGAGGCTCCTACAATAGCCGACAAATTAGTGCATGAAGTGTTCTGCCGTTTTGGAGTACCACTGGAAATTCACACCGATCAGGGAAGGAATTTTGAATCTCAACTGTTTAAGGAGGTATGTCAAGTGATGGGTGCTCACAAAACAAGGACTACGTCATACCACCCACAGTCCGACGGAATGGTGGAACGGTACAACCGCACTCTTGTGACCCATCTAGCAAAAGTGGTCGAAAATAATCAGCGAGATTGGGACAAGCACATCCAGCCATTTCTACTGTCGTACCGTAGTGCTGTTCACGAGAGCACAAACGTTACTCCTGCCTTTGCAAACTTTGGAAGAGAGTTGCGGTTGCCTGCAGATTTAATAACCGGTATTCCACCAGACTCGCCACAACCAATAAACGAGTACGCCAGAGATCTACGGAATAAGATGAACGACATCTACGAACTTGTTAGAAATTCTGGCCAACAAGCATCGGAAAAGATGAAGACTCGATATGACAGGAAGTTCAATGACCCTGGGTTTGATGAAGGATCGCTAGTATGGCTTCATAATCCTGTACGCAAGAAAGGGAAATCTCCAAAGCTGCAACCCAAATGGGATGGACCATACCGTGTGGTGACCAAAATCAACGACGTCACATATCGCATACAGAAGGGTCAGCGAGGCGCACCTAAGATTGTCCACGTTGATCGACTGGCGCGATATCACGGGACTAACGATGCTCGGGACGAGCATGTCTTAGGAGGGGGTAGTGTTACGCCAGTCGTAGAAACTATACGCTAATCTGTGGCGATGTTGTTTACAACTACCGATAGGTAACGCAGATTAGACAATAGTAGTCGCTCGAGCCGCGCGTTCCATTGTTAAATCCGGAACAAAAGAAATCTTTCTGGAAAGCAATTATTGTGCACCGTTTTTATGATGTTTTTATCTAGTTAATAATGGGATGTTTATTTGAATCCGAATGTTCTGGATTGAACGCGTGGCTCCGCGTGATAAACAACTTTTTGTGTGTTTGCGCTATTGTTAAATCGAATGCTCTGGATATCTTAAAATTGTATAAATACGCGGACGACCGACGACTAGTAGTCAGTTTTGATTACGCGTTCAAAGTGCTAACATCGAAGTAACTGTACGAGTAGTGTTCAGAGTGCTATAGTGCAAGTGTCTAGTGTAGTGTAATAGTGTTTGTGTTTGTGTAACTGGTGAATAAAGTGAATCTTCGGATACATCGACGTTTCATTCCTTTTATCCAACCCCGCTCGTAACAGTATTTACTACATTTTGAACTTACCTAAGCTGTTAGAAGCAGGTCCACAGTCCATAGAGACATCTTCATAGCATGTGTCGGCGACAGCGCCGGACACAGCCAGCAGGCAGGCAACGGCTAATGCGTACATCTTCATTGTTCTATAATTAAAAAAAACAAATGTCAATACGAACGTCAGTTTTATTTTCGTACGAAGGTTTTATTTTATTTCGAGTACAGATGTGTCATTTTAAAAAATAAATAAAAAAATGTCCCCTTTGCATAACTTTATACGGCTAGCTAATTATTTATAATCAAATATCTAAGTATGAATTATACAATTTAAAAACCCTTGACAATAACTATAGCTAACGCAGTAACTACTCTCGATGACGTCACCTTTAAGGCCCGGTATTTCATCACGAAATTAACGAAAACAAGTATTTTGTTTGCGCCTAGTTTGATATGAAGAATTGTGATGATCAGGTGCAAAAAATACAGCTGCTAGGCAAAACAACTAAAATCAGTTTAACCGAAGTAGAATTTTGAAAATCATTCTCATTTTAGAGGATGAATACAAATCACAAAAAGTATATTTTAAAAAAATTGTTGAATGTAAGTAGGTAGTTAGGTAGGTATGTAAATTTTCAGCGATTACACCTAATTTTTTCGATTACTAAATAGCCAGATTAATTCTCTAAAGTTTAATTGAGCAACTTATTGTTATTTGTGTTCATAATACATAATATTACGATTTATAACATAAAAAAGGCAAAAAAAATAATTCTAGGCGCCGCCCGATCTCATTTTATCCAAATATGAAATCTATACGATTTTCAAGTCTAAGTGAAAAGATTAAAGTAAACGTATGTGTGGATAGATAATCATGTAATGACCAAGCCTAAGATAAAAAAATAAATGAATTAAAGTTAGTACCTATATCCGTTACGGAGATACGACGCCACAAACAGACCCCTCTTTTGTATAAAGAGGTTAATTAACAACACGAACTTACGTTTAAAAAACAAGCTTTGAAATACGAAATAGTAGGTATATCCAAAAAAATACATTAAAATCAAGTAGTTTAGATTAAAACATCAAACACACATCGATAAATTAAAAGCTGATTTTACCCGTACTTAGTAATAATGGTTATTTAGGTCAATCAATGTCAATTTTATCCACATTCTTCTAAATGGCCCAATACAAAATCGGGACTTTTTACTAAGCAAAATTGTAATAGGTACTCATACCTAGTTAGGTATGAGTGTATGTATATATCGGAAAATAGGTAGGTATCTGCCATAAAAGTTCTTTGTGTCGAAGTAAGCTACCACAAATAAGTATTTAAGTACATAAGTAGGTATTTAATCATAGCATATTCGGTAGGAACCAACATTCATTAAGAAAACATCAAAACAAATCAAAAGACATTGATAACTAATTATCGATTTATCACCTATTTTGAATTGCTTGTAATCGGATTTAAGTACAGATATAAAAGCAATAAATCTTTATTACGCGAAAAGATAACATTCCGAGTACCTTTGAGATTAATTTGATTTTAATGATACCTACCTTCTAAATAAAAAATAAAATAAAACAGGAACAATGACAATACAAAAATTAAAAATAAACAAGCTTCCGGTTAAAAAAAAGAATGCTATCCGTAATCTGACCAGCACTAAAACATTGACAACAAAAAATATAGCTAAAGGCTACTCACCAAATGAATGTGCGACGTAACGAAAAGAAAATACTTGATAATAATTATTTGTCCCGTAAACAGATCCGTCGAAAGTGCAGCCTTTACGCACACTGGCGCAGAAGACGACTTTCAACACAAAGAGGTTGGAGCTGATAAAGTCTCGCAATGGAGACGGAGCAAATACGTAAATTAATTTTATTTGTCCGCAACGCGACTGACAGCTAATCACAAAGAAAATGATTCCGAACTGTCACGTGAAGTTAGCAGCTGCTCGATCGGGGTGGCCAGTTACAAAAGTGAAGTGCGCCTAATTTTTGACGTTTTACCGAAAGAAATCCGAATTGTGTGGCTTTTACTGGGTTTTTTGTTGTTATAATAGTAGTGTTGAATATGTTTGTAATATTTTTGGGGGTTTGAAGTATGATTATAAATATTTTTTGTGTAAAAATTTCCTTACTACCTGGTAATGACTGAGTTCTGGCAATCTTATCCGCCCCCCTTGGAACACACCGCGTTCGACCCTCAACATGACGTATAGTATTATTATGCATCGTATACTTTAATGTTGAGGTTTCGCGCTCCAAGATGTTTCTAGCTCTTTCATCATGTCGTGTTTTCTAGTAATTTCATGGCATTTTTAATCTGAAATAACTCATGGGTGACATCTGAGGTATATTACAGTCGAAAACTGTGATTATAAGAGTTATAGGGCTTTAAAATTCATGGGAAAAAATTCCGTAAACGACCTCGAAACACAAAACCTCGTGGGGAATTTATTGAGCAACTAATGTGTCTTCCTTCTCGCTCGCTCGTACTCATTCCACTTGAGTCACTTGTCAACACGAGATGGTTCGGCTATCGCTGCGTAGTTCACAATAATAATCGGAGTAAACGCGAATAGTTTGTCTTTTTCTACATTTGTTGTGTTATATAAGTCGCCTTCTGCACCAGTGTGTGTAAAGGCCTGACTTTCGATAGTACTGTACCTTTCCCTGATCGAATTTTGCTCGTATCGTCAAAGTATCTGTGATTTTTTGTAGGATTAAAAATGAAGGTTATCCTGTTTGCCCTCGCTAGCCTCTTGGCTGTCTACGCTCCGGCTTCCGCTACACAATGTGAGTACCTGCTTTCTTTTTAATTAATTATCTTTTATAAAAAAGTTTTGACATACCTAGGTGTATTTTGTACTTTGGATCGTGACTATTTAGTGATAATGACATAAAAGCATTCGTCTAAGATGCTACTTTTAAATTATACATTATAATTATTATTAGGATCATGAATAACTTCCTGATTAAAAATGTACTTTAGCACACAAAGGAATGAAACCAATTTCCTTTGTTTTACCTTTTTTTAGGAAAAAGAAAACACGTTTGACAGACATGACCTGTCAAATTATCAGAATCATGGCGTTTTGATACAAATCAGCTGATAGGTAGATAGCCAACTACCTATGTATAATATTGAGAAAACAGAAAAGAAGTAAAATAACACAAAAATACTATAGCCAGATATAGATGTATTACCTACTATTTGCCAATAAATTAACCTAAAAACTTTTACTTTTTACCTAGAGCCATCTAAACATCCCCTTTTTCTTCGACTAATTAATACCTAGCAGTAGATAGAAAAGTATTTTAAAATCAAACAATTTTGTAATCATTCGCGTACTTAAGTATACATTTTAAAATCCTTAATAAATTCCTATTTATATTCCTATACTTATTACCTATTCAAATAAAAAAATCGACATACTTAATTATATCTGCCTACCGTCATTCTTTTTATCGCCCTTTTGGGCAATTACCGTAATTAAAATCATCCGAATTTTGTAAAAAACAATGACTAATCTGTAAGTAGGTAAGTAAGTATCCTTTCATTTCTATTTCATTTAATTTTTTTTTTTAATAAAAATAATAAAGGGATTTTCAAAATCGGTTCCGGTTATCGGTTATCGATTAATCTTAATCGGTTCTTTCAAAAACGGGATTACGCGGTAGCAAACAAAAAAAAATACCTACAACCGAATTGAGAACCTCCTTTTTGAAGTAGGTAAAAAAAATAGAGACGCTCCTGATGTCGAAGTACCTATACCTATTACTAAATAACATGGAGATATTTACCTAGTTACCTTACTGAAGAAAATCAAACAATAAAAATTAAATGTCGTTGTTTATAGATTCTAAGAAGTTAATTTAAATAAATGATTTGTTTGTAACAACAAGATGAATACCTCATGCAGAGATCGAATGAAACTTCGGAGAACTATTTCGAGAGAAGCCTCTTTGGATGAATTCATACCTACAAAAGTTTTTCTGCAAGCATTTCTAAAGCCCCCTCTTGACAGTCGACGATCATATTTTTATTAAACGATCTCAGTAAATAAATAAAAAACGAGACATATTTGCTGACTTTCGCTGAGATTATAGAGGGCCCCCCGGCCCTCATAAACGCGGGTTCCGCGACGCTCTGAATATTCAATTCAAACGCGCTTGTCAAATTTCTTGGAAACCATTCGTCGGATTATGTTGAAGTTTGGCATGTACAATTATATGAACAGAAAAGCCAATGCGATGTTAGTCTAAAGTGGTCGCCGGACCCTAAAAGGTACTTGAAATATAATGGCTTTGAAATCTTGAGTGCAGACATGGAACTCACACAAGTTAAAGTAGGTAGGTACATACTTATTTTTACTATGTAAGTGCGTACCTAGATAATAAAACACGCGTTATGATGACCACAAGCATTAATTCTTAAACCCGACTTAACACAATCAACAATGACCATTCAAATGTTTATCAGTTCAGTAGATAATTTATAATTTGTCTGTTAATTGCTACCAATTGAGTGAGAGATAAGATTAAGTGTATTGTTATTTAGGTGATTCTAATCCTTTAGGTATAAATATTTAAAAAAAAACGGTTTTTTTTTAGCATTTCGGGGAATTTGGCGTCGCACGTCTGGTGCATTTGCCAGTGTAGGTAAAGTAAATGATGTACTTCGCAATGATGATGATCTAATGACGTATATATATATATATCAGTAAAATGTAATACTTTGTCGTAACTGACACCAGTGGCAGTTTGGTGGTAGTCGTTGACACAAAACATAACTTTATGTCCCACGAGCCCTACTGGCGACAGTTGGGACAAACTTTAAAACTTTGTCCAGGGGGCGTGCCAAGAGTTACGTTTTGTTGAGCGACCGCGAATGGTATCGCTGCGCAATCAGGGCGCAATTCCTGCGCGTGAGATGAGATGAGATTTTATCTTGGTCACTTTCACACCTATGACGTTTTAAACGAGAGCAACAAGGACGAAAAAAAGTGAGATGAAAATCTAAAATCTCCGAATAGGGCTCCAGGTCCATGGTCGCGCAGCGTCGAAAACAAAACGTTACCATCGTGGCAATAACCTGTCATAGTACTCCCTGTTCTTTTTGATGGTGGTCGTTGGGAGCAAGCCGCGAACGTCCGCGAAAGCGCCTATTAAGCAAAAAGCCACTAGCAATCAAAAGGAATATTCGCGAACGTTCCTGCATTCGTAAGATGCTGTCATTATAAAATGAGTTTGAAGTGTGACGACCAAAACACCCTCTAATTGGCTTACAGCCATAAACGAGTTTTCCATAACAAACGCTTCTTGTAAACAAAGACTGCGCGCATACACCAAAATACATTTATCATTTGGGATGTTGACAAAAAGTAAAGGGCAAAAAGCCTTTTTCCTACCATCATAATTATAATTCAATGCTAATTCCAATTTAATACTTTATACAACGAATGAACCAATTGATTAATTTTCCAGTTAAATTTTGCTGTTTATAAATTTAATTTTTAATAACATTTTAACTTATTTTTCATTATATTTTGTTGTTTTATTTTTAGACTTTCGTGTAATTGTGTGATATAATACAAATACAAATAATTTATTTGGGTATAAAAAACATGTGACAATTTCAAATTTGATTCCAGAGGCTCCCAAACTAGTCAGAGACTGTGTGTCAGGAGCCAGTAGCTTCTCCAATTTAACAAAATACCTCCAAATTTTGAACTTATTACTAAAGCATATTATATTTTTACTAGATAAAATACTAAACTTAATTTGATTATGTTAATTCTAAATCTAGACTGGGAAGAGAAAAAAAATAAAGAAACAATAATAATTAGTTTTTGATATAATTTTATTTTATATTACAATTTTTATGATTAAAAATAAAGTCCTGATAAAGAAACTTAAATTTGAATTATAAAACACTAGCGCCCGCCCCAACTTCGAACGGTACTTACCTACAAACCTTCCGTAAAACATTATTTAACTGATGGTGAAAACCGATCAAAGTCCGTTGCGTGATTTAGGGCCGATTTTTCAATCCTTACTTTTTTCGCCTAATAACTACCGAGCCAATATAACTTTATTAATCTGTTTATTCGACTCATAAACGGTGTTCGGTTTTTCAATACAATTTTAAATTGGGAATAACTATCTGACCATTTATTCAGTGTGTACAAAAGCTAACTTCAGACAGTAGAACCAAAACTATAAAATATCCACGCGAAAAGGACTTCGAATTATTAAGGTCCTGCGCCCTCCGCGCTTGCCTTACGTCCGGTACGCTGTAGAGGCCTCAGTGGCCAACAGCATTAGTCATTCATAAAAAAAAAAAAAAAAAAAAAAAAAAAAAAGGACTTCGAATTTTCACTTTTCGCTTATGTCACTGTCTTGTCAGTTTTAGTCTAAACGTCACTGTACTAATCTAATCTGTGCAAAAGTCGTCGGCTGGTTTGGCTGTGGTAAATAGCTCATGTAGTTTGTTCATGGTAGTTTTTTTTTTTATTAAAATTAATTTAGTTTCTGCGTGTCGGAAATATCAATCTTTTTTTACAGTGACAACCCATAAGACCATCATTTAGACAGTCTCAACAATTTATTCCATAGAATAAACTGCTATCTGGCCGTTCCACCGACAAATAAAGTTATACCTCAGATAGATGAGTTATTCGTCTAGTAAATGATACCTGACCATTAAAAAACAGAATAATTAGCTATCAGTTCAATAAACACTATTTGTTTGTTTATCTGACCATTGAAAAATCGGCCCTTAGGAGTTAGCCATAAAGAGGGACAGACACTAATAAGGATTTTGTTTTATACTTTGACATAGGTATGATTATGTCCAGATGGACAGAAAAAACATTGCACGCGTCGAATAAAATAAGAGCCAACTGCTAGGTTCTAAATGAACAAAATATATATTTTAGTATTTATTTAACAATATATCACCACCAATCCCACACACACACGTCAACACATAGCATTTAAAAATTATTCAATCAAACTTCTTATTTTCATATGTACTTATGTTTATATAAATATGGGTTCACATTTACAATTTGATATTTTAAGCTAATTTAAACTTTATACAATTTGATATTTAAAGCTTATTGAAACTTTGTACAATTTAATATTAAATTTAATAAACAATTGAATGAAACTATGAATTTGACAGAACTAATTTAATGAAATTTACATTACAACTTTACACAATTTGGTTAAAAATTAAATATAGTATACATATTATGTATATGTATATATCAGTCTCTTGCAACCATTGTGCAAGCTTTGCTTAGTTTGGGGTCAGACGAACGTCTGTGTAAAATGTCCCGAATTTATTTATTTATGTAAGTAGGTAGGTACGTCTTTTTGTAAATTACCTATTGTGGCTTTTCGATAAAAAAGTGCTGCCGGCAAAATCAAAGTAGTTATAATAATTAAAATTTTACTTAGGTATGGAGAATTTGAGTCTAAGGAATCAAATTACCTACTCATTTCTTTTTGATTTAGGAACTTGTTCGTTTTTTGAAGCGATGATAGCTTAGCCGGAGAAGGTTCGCCTCTCAAGCCAGAGGGAGCGGGGTCGGATCCAGCCGACGGCACGCACCAATTTGTTCATTCTGTGAACATATGTATGTGCGTACCTATTATATGTCATCTGCTACATGACTGGAGCACGGTGTATGGCGACAGGCTCGCCCCCTGTCACATTTGGGACTGAATATCGTCCGACGAAGTGCTGATGTTGTACACCTCTGCCAGCCCCCTCGGGGGAAAGGTGTGACGATATGTTCGTTTTTTGTAACAAATAAAGAATAAGAAGAATATTTTTTTGCAAGAGTCCGGCGACCTAACTAGTTTCGACCTAGGCGACCTCGACTAACTTCGCATTGGCTTAAGGTATTCTATAGCAATTTCGTCTAGAAGAAGAAGACGAGTGAAGAGAGCGAGTAATGATACTGACGAGCCTCTAAACTTACCTACAGAGTGACAAAGTGCAATTTCAATTTTTTTTATGACTTTTGTACTACTGTAATCATTCTTAAGTAACTAATAATTTCCCTTGTATTATTGATTCATTTAACAGCTAATGATGTAGACAACCTCCCTATGTAATGGAAGTTTTGATTTGCTTTGTCTACCTATTGAATAAATCAGTCAAAAGTGACCCCTTAAAATGCGGATATTTTTCATAGCTCTATTTTCGCTTGAGAACGTTTTTAAAAAAACCAAGAACATAGGGGCGAATATATTGTTAATTTAATTGTACATGCTAAATTTCATCATAATCTGACAAACGATTTTCAAGAAATTTGAGTAGCGCGTTTGAATGGAAATTTCAGTACGTCGCGGCGCTCTTAATTTAAATACCTATGTAAAGTCTGAACAGTAGACCCAAGTCGGGTGTGCAATGTGATGTACATATGTACTTATAAATGTAGTTAAAGAATATGGTTTATACAACACTATCAAAATAAGAGTAAATAATCGCTATTTTCATTATTATAAAACTCTAATCGTAAAACTCTTTTGTTAAAAAGTACCACGATTTATGATGACGAAACAGCGGGACGCAGTTAAAAAACACATAAAAACCTTGATTAACAACCTTTGGTCCAAAGATTGTACAATAACAAAGATTGTAGAGATGATGCGAGAAAAATCTCAATAACCGATAAAAAATACAACTGATACTGTTCATGGAAAAATACGAAAATAGGTAGTTACAATTGCGCCGGAATTACGCGACATTTCAACATGTATTGCGAATGAAATTAGCACTAAATAAAACATATGTAATGTATGCGTGCTGTTAGTGATTCATGATCATGGCTGTCGACCAAACATACAAAGTATTTGTCAAAATAGATACTACATTGTATTTTTGTATCAATTTACAATTACAATAGGCAGTTAGGTAGCTCGTTGGTTGATTGGATAATCAATTACATACAACTCAGATCAACCTAGAGGAAAAGATAGAACACTGCGTTATACCTCGCTGAAGCCACTTCGCTTTTAAACTTGTGTGCGTGGTAATGTTGCCCTCAAAAACATTTACAATTGCACGAAAACTAGTATTAATTCCCAAACTCTACGTTAGCCATTTAAATAAATAAATAATAAATAAATTCGGGACACTTCCACACACGGTCGCCTGACCACAAACTAAGCAAAGCTTGTACTATGGCTGCCAGGGACTGATATACATACTTAGATATTTTTAAATACATACTTAAATACATATTAACACCCAGACATAGAACAAACACAAATGTTCATCACATAAATGTTTGCCCTAGGTGGGAATCGAACCCACGCCCCCAAGCTCAGAAGGCAGGTTCACTACCAACTGAGCCACCGAGGCAGTCAAATCATTTCCGTTCTAATATTATTATACAACCTTAGTAGATTTAATATTCTAAAACTACACATATTTGTAAGAGTTTAATGTTATGTACGGCTTTTTCAAAATTGACTTGTAAAAAAACTGCACAGTTTTTTAAAAGAACCTCAAAATGTAGTCTTGGCTACAAACTAACGTCAAACCACGTGGTTTGTCAAGTCCCATCTTTCGTGACGCGTACTAAGTATACTTACTTACTAATTTAATAATTTATAGGTACTTATGTAGGTCCTAGCTACGTCCGCGTTTTTATACCCGATGTTATAAAATAGCCGTTAACAGTTATACTGACGTATAATCGAAAACAAAAAAAAGAAAACAAGTTTAGTGTTAATCAAAGGTATAAGCTTGACACCAAATTTCATCAAAATCCATCCACCCATTTTAGCGACAAGAAGTAACAAAACTGTGTAAGTGTAAACACATACACACACACACACACACAAACACACACACACACACACACACACAGATCCACAAAATTTCGTCTTCTTAGGCAACTAGCTGTGCCCCGCGGTGTGACCCGCGGTTAAAAAGTATCCTATGTGCTATTCTAGACTATAATCTATCTCTGCGCCATGTTTCATCCAGATCCGTTTAGCCGTTTATGCCTTTACCATGAATTTTGATAGTTTCGTAAACTTTTTGCGTTTGGCTTAATACATTTCCATAATTTTTTCAAAATTGCGAACATATGATTTCCAAAAATCATATCTCCGCCATTTTGAAAAAAATCCAAAAACTGCCTCGACAAAAAAACTCAGTGTCGAACCTTCTTACAAAGTTTCAAGAAAATCTGTTAAGAAATGCGTTTTGTAGACGAAGACAGCGATCCGGAGGGAATTTCGAAGAAATCCAGACATTTGAAAAAAAATCGAAGCTAAAGCAGAGACGCTTTGCACGCTAACGCTCGCTCGCTCGGTTAAAAAAAGGGTGATTGAGATTTGTTGATGAGATTGATTGAAAAAAGGGGCGTGATTGAGTAGGTACTAACGGTGATGTGACGAAGTGTGATTATAACCAGTAAGTAGGAAAAGCGATTGCATATTGTTATGTTACAAGTATTAATTTATGAAGAGCTTTGTCAACTTAACCTACAAATTAATCGATGGGTCTCGTAATTTTTAAAACAAATTACGCATTGTTTTATTATTTATTGCTGCTATGAATCATTACAAAAATCCCGATGTTCTAAATCACTTATTTATGACAGTTGGGGCTGTCAAACCTCACCCAGCAACATAACTGCGGAAATCTTAGCGGTAGGGTGAGAGGGAGACGGGCGGGCGAACATTTTGACGTTGACAGAGTGACAAATGTGACATCTGTCAAAGATGTGAACAAAGAATGACGTAGCATTGATTGTTTGATGAAAATTAAATCATAAACTTGGAAAAAGTGTGGGTCATTAACCATGATGGATAATGAAATAAATACTTAAAAATATTGTCAGGGACTTAAGTATTTAATGCAGGTAGTTCTAACTAAATTAGTTTAGTAATTAAACAAAGGTTTTGTGTTCCAATAAACAAGGAAACAATACTTAACGACAATGACATCATTCTATAATTAGGTACCTACCTACTAACTTAATCTAATCAGTTGTAGGTATTTATTATACGTCATAATAAATCTATGCAAAATACATAACTAGGTACTTTTAAAATAGGTAAGTACATACATAGTTATTAGCTATGTAAAAGTACTTAGGTACCTATCTACTACAGTGAAACTTGGTTAAGTGGGACCTGGATAAGTGAGAAACCTCCATAACTGGAACTCATGCTGAGGTCCCAACACTTTGGCACTGAATTACCTCTGTTAGTGGGACGAGGTAAGCCTCTATATCTGGGATTTGTTCTTTCGATTTATCATCATAGTTACCTCTATAACTGAGACAGGGAGTAAATTTTATATGCATAAACCTCTGTAACTGAGATAACATTGATAAGTGGACCGATGATTAAAGAAAAGGCACAAGATTTCGCGCGAAGGTTCGATATTCATAATTTTTGTAGCAGCAATGGTTGGATGGAAGGGTTTAAGAAAAGAAACGGTATAGTTTTCACCTCTATTAATGGAACCCTCTGTAAATGAGACAGATATTTATTTATACCTGTATATCTGAGACACTGGGTAAGTGGAATACCTCTATAAGTGAAACGACATTGCAGGTCCCTTGATGTCTCACTTAACCAGGTTTCACTGTACTTACACAGTAGGATTGTGCGGGTGACATGAAGAGCCCCCGAGACGGTTTAACGGTTTGAGTCAAACACGTAGATTTTTGTTAGAATCAAACCAACTTGATCGTTTACACGGTTGCTTTGAGAGGTTTGTCAAACATTAACGGGTTTGAAGTTCGTTTGATGCCATTTTATATTTTGGTTGACGCGTTTGATTGTCTACCGACTTATTTGAAATGTATGGAGCTAAAATAAATCGGAAAAGGGTTTTTGGAACTATCAAATCTCGTAGTAAGGGTGCCTATCTAAAAAATCAAAATAGGCTAGCATCTATCATACATTTCTAAACCAATGTATATAT
Organism: Peribatodes rhomboidaria; assembly: GCA_911728515.1. Taxonomy (NCBI): domain Eukaryota; kingdom Metazoa; phylum Arthropoda; class Insecta; order Lepidoptera; family Geometridae; genus Peribatodes; species Peribatodes rhomboidaria. Next base: position 3,724,453 of record OU452192.1, on the reverse strand, counting down.
CTAATCAATACATCTGCCAATCATGTCAAACAGACGGCGCATGTAAATGACCTCTCGGCTACATGTCAGATAAGATGTACGTGAGACGGAGTGCGTTTGAGTTATCAGCATACTTGAGACAAAGGATGTCCAGATTACCTATGTCTATGCTAGGTACCTACTTGTCGTCAACCGTGTGTAACCTAGGCTAGGTTAACTTTGCAGTTATCTCTCTTCTCTACATTGTATTTGTACAAAGTCGCTCTCCGCGTTTGTCTGTATGCCTATCTGCTAACTCCTCCAACAGTAGGTAAACCATGCAACGGATTTTGATGTGGTTTTCATCAACAGGTAGATAATTTTACACAGGTTTTACTGACACTACTTACTTAATACGTAACTGATAGCTCTGTGAGCGGGAGATCTCGTGACCAACTTCTGTCCTACTCTACAGGTTCTCAACCGATTCTGGTGAAATTTTGTGAGCAGGTTCGATAAGTAGGTATACAATTTTTTGTCTAGTCAGTTTTGGGAATTCTTTTGTATCTGTTTTGTTTTTTTTTTTTTCCAAAAACAAAACATATCTCCGCCATTTTGAAAAAGAAAACATATTATGGGTCGACAAAAAAAATATACCTAAGTATTTCATAAAATAGTTTTTTTTTTGTCGAGTCATAATTTATTACTTATTAGTTTATTGGCTCGACAAAAAAACTATTTTATTAAATAGGTAGGTACATATTTTTTTTGTCCAGACAGTTTAGAATTACTCACAAAATTTCAAGAATCGAATAGGAAATGTCACCTGCAGAGGACAGAGATCCAAACAGAATTCGGACTTTTGAAGGCATTGTTGAAGCTGAAGTTTGCAAAAGTCTGTGTGTTTGTTAGTTACTAGTTCGCGCTCAAACGGATGGGCTGATTTATATTTGCTATGTAGATAATTTTACAATTGCATTTTTGCAATATAAAATTACGTAAATGCTACTTTATCAGGGTAGCGGCCATCTTGTTTTGGCGCTATATTGAACTGCGAACTTGTGACCTCAATCACTTCGTATACCTATACCTATTTGTTTTGTTGAATGGACGGACTTCAATGTCAAATAAATGCTTTGTCTCTGCACAGTTTGATGCTGTTTACTTAATACAAAGTATTTAGTTGTTCCGAGTCTTTGTATTTATTACAATTTCCGCCTAAACAGGAAGTCAGATTGTCAACTGTTAAAGCTTTGTTAAGACGGCCTGCTAGTTTAAGGTGATTCGTTTGACTCTTGGTGCGTTAATTTTTCAAACGGTTTTATTGTTTTTGATGCTAGACCGGGTAACTAAATTAGTACTTAAAATTAAAGGAAACAATTTCTTAAGGCCCGGCATTACACGAAATCAACGAAAACAAGTACTTACATATTATTTTGTTTGCGCCTAGTTTGATATGAAGATTGTGATGATCAGGTGCCAAAAATACAGCTAGTAGAAAAAACAACCAAAATCAGTTTAACCGAAGTAAAATTTTGAAAATCATTCTCATTTTGGAAAAATATATCACAAAAAGCCTCTTCTAAATAAAACTGTCTGAGCGTAGTTCTCTAAATTGTCAGCGATTACAACACTATTTTGTCGGTTTTTAAATAGCTAGATTAGTTCTCTAAAGTTTAACCGAATAACTTATTCTTATTTGTGATTATTACGATTAATACCAGTAAAAACGGCAAAAAAATGAGATTCTAGGCGCCGATCTCATTTTACCATCAAATATGATATACGATTTTCAACTCTACATAAATGAACGTGTCATATATGGTCACGCCTTTCCCCCGAAGGGGCTGGCAGAGGTGTAATACAACATCCACATTTCGCCGGACGATATTCAGTCCCAAATGTGACAGAGGGCGAGCCTGTCGCCGGGCTCCAATCATGTAGCCCATCATCATGTTTATTTCCCTTAACTGAAACAGAGACACTTCACTCGCGCTTCTCATTCGCTCGGTCAAGCTCAAGGTTGTAAAAACAACCAAAATCAGTTTAACCGAAGTAGATTTTTTTAAACAATTCTCATTTTGGAAAAAAAAATCACAAAAAGCATATTCTTAATAAAACTGCGATATACGATTTTCAACTCTAAATGAAGCGGCTTAAATAAGCGTGTGTTTGGGTAGATAATCGTGGTGTGACCGTGCCTTAATAGAATTCTTCATTCCAGGCGCGGTAAACCCCGTCAATATCCCGACGGAATGGATCACGATTCACCGGCCGTGCCGTGAAAGTATGCGCCGCCAGATCCAGATGGAAGTCGCCGCCTCGCTGCAATACCTCGCCATGGGCGCCCACTTCTCCAAGGACGACGTAAGTAACTGAACACGCGAGAATTCTCGTTTTGTTGATGCTTCTCTTATTGATGTTAGACTAGAGAATTCGTATTCTTGACTTGACTCGAAATCTGAGCTGAAAAGTTTGTGGACACATTTTTGGAATGGAATTCACAATGTGTCCACAATTTTTCGAAAAAGAAAATTGGCATTGCCATTGAGTTGTTGTCAGAGACCTTTTAATAAATTAAGTTGGTAGGTGGTTAATTAGTAAACGTCCTTAATGTTGATAATATGGTAGGTACGCAAAATAAATGTACAGAATTATTAAAATTTCTTTATGACATGTTACAGATCAACCGTCCCGGATTCTCCAAGCTGTTCTTCGAAGCGGCGTCAGAGGAGCGCGAGCACGCCATGAAGCTGATCGAGTACCTGCTGATGCGAGGAGAGCTCACCACTGACGTCACATCGCTCATCACCATCAGGGCTCCTCCTCTCGCCACCTGGGAGAGTGGCGTCGCCGCGCTGGAGCACGCTGTACGCATGGAGAGCGACGTCACCAAGAGCATCCGTACCGTCATCTCGGCTTGCGAGAGCGATCCTGAGTTCAACGACTACCATGTGAGTTGACATTTTATTGCAACCTTTTCTTATTGCTAGATAGACTTGCGTTTGACCGCCATCACGCCTGATGATAAGCTGTGATGCAGCTCACGACGGAGCACGCTAGCTTAGAGGAAACGAATTCACTCAAGATTTGAAGACACCCAGGAGGGCTATTCCTACGCTTGAGATGAGATGAGATTTTACCTTAGTTACTCTCACACATATGACGTTTCAAACGAGAGCAACAAGGACGAAAAAAGGTGAGATGAAAATCTCAAATCTCCGAATAGGGCCCCCAGATTATATGTGTCAAAGAACACACACTCTGGCAGAGTAAGTATTCCCTACGCAAATGTCCGACTGGCAGCGATGAGCGAGTAGAGTTAGAAACTAGAAACGAGTTAGCGATCAGCGAGAAGCGAGTCAATAGTTCCGACAGTTATGTCGCTGGGCCTTTGTAATTGTTATCTAATATGTAGCTGGGCTAGCTAGAATACGCCAAGCGAGCGTCGCTCGGCGAGTATTTCGATATCAAAACTCGTGGTAAGCCTTACTGGGGGCTAAATTTGTTTCGTTTTTGTTTGGCTCCATACATTTAACCTAGTTCCTTAACGTTTACGCCAGGTGCGTTTTATCGAAATGTGGAGCCACACGAAAACGAAAATAGTTTTCGTAACTATCAATACTCATGGTAAGGGTGCTGGACGATTCCGTCACGATATCATCCAGTTTCGTGTCGTTACGAGTATCATGGCAGTGTGAAAACATCCACTGGTTCCGCAAGGTTAATACATTCTGCAACGTCAATGTTTTGTTTTTATTACAGCTTGTCGACTACCTGACTGGTGAGTTCCTGGAAGAGCAGTACAAGGGCCAGCGCGACCTTGCCGGCAAGGCATCCACGCTCAAGAAGATGATGGACCGCCACGCCTCCCTCGGAGAGTTCATCTTCGACAAGAAACTCATGGGCATGGACCTTTAAATGTCTATTTAGTCAATAAACTGTATTTTTAGTCTGCAACTTTTTTTTGTTTATGGCAACAAATTATAGTTATCTGTGGCTACTCTTTTCAGTCGGCCATCTTTGAAAACTATTGGCTATTTAGAACTGTAGATTAACGCCACGGATTAAATTAGTGGCTCGCAATTTAACTTAAACGTTTTAATTGAAAAAAATTGAAATTGAAACCTTAAAATAAATATAAATATTTATTTATTCTAAGACAGAAACAGTAATATTACAAAGTTCATGGCGCCATATAAACTAACCTAAAAAATGTTTTGGCGGCCATTTTGTTATGGTATTCCTTTCATAAAATTAAACAGTTTCATAGAATAAGGATTCTAATATACTCCACTTTATGTAATGTACAAATTATTATTATTAATTTAAGAATATCAGGCATTGTACGTAGAAAGCATTACACCTAGGCATTTCAGTAGTAGTAAAAAGTCAATACCGAGTCAATTGTATAATACTTTTAAAATTTTAAATCCGATTATATTGTAAATCAATAATCTTTTTGCCCTCAAAAAGTTTGTAAGTAAATTAAGCATCGTGACCATTTTGTTTATTTTTGAATATTAAAGTTACTTCATACATCCTCATAATAAAGGTTGTTTTATTTTTACGTCCACTCAAGTCCACTACATTAAAAGTAAGGTAGACTAGCTAGCTAATGTGGCCAGACCGCTGGAGATGACCAATTAACGAGTAGACTAGTCAACTAGTCTCTAGAAAACTATAAATAAATAAATAAATATAAATAAATTCGGGACACTTCCACACACGGTCGCCTGACCCCAAACTAAGCAAAGCTTGTACTATGGGTGCCAGAGACTGATATACATACTTAGATATTTTTAAATACATACATAAATAGATATTTACACCCAGACATAGAACAAACACTAATGTTCATCACATGAATGTTTGCCCTAGGTGGGAATCGAACCCACGCCCCCAAGCTCAGAAGGCAGGTTCACTACCAACTGAGCCACCGAGGCAGTCAAACTAGTTGACGAGCGAGATTATACTGCCGTGCAGTCCTTAAAACGCAGTATCTGACTTTTTGACGGTTTTTAGTTAAATATTGAGCCGTAATGGGCACGTCATAAGGAGTCGAATGATATAATCGGTTTTAGATTTTTACAACTACAAGATAGAAAAAAACAAATACCTCATCGCAGTAACTAGGCGTGTTTAATGCAAACTGTAACGTAAAACTATCTAAAATGCAGTAATAGCAATTACGTCTTACATGACCCTATAATCTCCCAGGTAAAATGCAGTAAATGTTATCACTGCTACAAAAAATTCGGTTAACTACACCTTAAAAATGTAGTGAACACATAAACTAAAACGCAGCAAATAGGCAATGTACTGAAAATATGAATACTGCAAAGTTAATTTTTATTACTTTTCAAAATGCATTACAGACTAGTATGCAGTAAAGTACTAGGACATGGTGTTTTAGAAAGCATTACCTTTTTTTTCCATAAGGCTAAAACAAGTTAAAACGCAGTTAAATTGATAAAAACTGTCTTTTATCTAAATAATAAGGTACTTTTTGTTGTCAATGTTACTAATTAAATTGCAGTATTTGAGTTATTTACTGCAGTATAATCGGTAATATCTACCATTTAAATAGTAATATTTTACAGCCTAAATTGCAGTAAAAGTCTCAGTTACTGCATTATAATTGGTAATTTGAATCAAGATATTATATTCCATTGTTCTTATGGTGTAGTTTACTGCATTAGTATGCAAAACTTTTTTTTTATCACCTTGGATTACGGTAGGAAAAGTGATGGGCACGATTTGACAGGGATAGCAAAGGAAATATCGGACCAAAAAGATAAAGGAGATGGTAGAAATTTGAAGATAGCTGCAGTTGATAGAGACTTTTTAACAAAACATGTAATGTCATTAAACCCGTGCTCGCACCATTATCGAAGAGCACATGTACCAAACATAAAATATGTGTGAAGTGATTAAACTATTAAGAAGATGCAATCTTCACAATCCTAACCAAGTAAAATTAAAACGTGATCCTGGTTGTGATACTTGCAATAGTTATGCGAAATAAAAAGAAAAGTACACGAAAGGTCAGAAACAATACGATTCAGATGCGAAGAAGGTCCATAAAGAAGAAGACGTTAACGTTTTTGCAGATCTTCGGAAGATTATAATGCTACCACGATTGGATTCGTTTAAAAGTGCCATATTTTGCCTTAAATAGGCTTATAACGAAACTTTTGTTCCTCTTAAGGAGTATACAAGCACCAATTCAGTATATGCTGTAGCTTAGCATAAAACAATTTCTGGAAGGAAGCAAGAGGACCTGGTGACTGCTTTCTAAGTGTTTTTTTTTCAGTCCAAGAGATGCAGTAACAATTACAATATGGTTCGATAATTGTTCAGCCCAGAACAAAAACTGATGCCTCATGACTTTCTTGATAGGCATAATTAATAGCTTCGATATTGCAGCTACAAATACAGTATTGAAGTATTTCGAGCCTCGAAACACATTTATGTCTGTGGACTCATTTCAACATAAGGTCAAGTAATCGCTACTGAAAAGAAAAGCTTACGACTTTCAGGACTTCTGCCAGGCTATAGAGAAGTCGAACTCGGGTAATAGTTTTGTCAAACGGATGAAAGTATCCGATTTCTTTGATTTTAATCTCAAAACTCTAAGATCATTTAGGAAACAGAATATATTTAAAAGATATAGTTGAAGTCATGGTAAACAGAAAAAATCTATCTTTATTACAAAACAGATTTAGATGCTGAAGAATATAGCCAATTGAACTGTTTAAAATCAAAGAAAGCTTCCAAACCAAATGTGAGATCTCCTGCCAGAAAGTAGACATAATAAGAAATTAAGGCCGTTGTGCCTGATAACAGTATTATTTTCCGGAGAAATATTCTAGTATCCACTGCAGAAATCGATGATGGTGAGGAAAACTTTGTCTTTGATAATGATTACGAGTAATCTCATTAGATTAATCTTTAAAGCTTTTTGGGTTTACGTAGGATAATTGATAGATAAATAAAACATAAAAGAAGGCGAGCGTTCATTTGTTTTGTAAACTTAGACGTCTTTTGAAGAATATGATTTTTGTTCTTAGAAAGTAATATAAGTAAGTATGTCTTTGCCATTCTATTGAAAGTTCTCACTAGTTTTTATTCAATATTTCGATAGTGCTTATTAGTAGAATGTATTAATTATAAATGTTTAAAGTGGTTTAAATTTTGATAACTATACTGCGAGTGCTACTAATCCAAATTGTTAGGATATTATAAAAGTCTAAATTATTTTATTCTAAATAAGAATAAAAAGTGATATTTTAGGAAGGTTGACTAAAGTGTTGTTTTACTTAGTATTACATCTTTAATATAAAATGATTCTGATAGATATCGTCACTTTTTCACTCCACAAAATAAGTAGCTTATGTAATTTAGCCAATAATTATTTTCATACTGCACCTACATTTTACTAAAGACACACATTAAAATGCAGTAAAATAAATCTGATACTGCATTTTAAACAGCAAAGTTGTACATGTCACGCATAATTTTGCAGTAACTAACTCAAATTACTGCATTTTAATCTGATTATGCGTACTTTATCACTAAATTTGAAGTGTCGTAACGGCTCATTTTTTAGAATCTTTTTTTCAAAATGGTTTTTATTTATCATATAATATTCTAAGGGCATATTTTCTTTTGTAAAGTAATTCCTGGAATACAGATGCACCCAATGGTCATCAAAACATCCGTCATCAAACCTTGTAACATAGAAAAAAAACACATCAAATAGTTTGGAGCGCGTTTTCTCGAAACCGCGTTTTTGCTCATACTGCGTTTTAAGGCCTGCACGGCAGTATAGTCCTATAGTTTTATCGCTGGGTGACGGGATGGGTATAGCGAGTGTACGCCGAGCGAGCATCATCTACTCGTCGGGTGAAACTCGCCCGGATAGTTTTTTTAATACTTGATAGGCTTGCGTTTGGCCGCCAACATGCCTGATGATAAGCAGTGATGCGGCCTACGATGGAGCACGCTTGCCTAGAAGAAACCGATTCACTCGAGACTTGAAGACACCCAGATTATAAGTGTCGGGAAACACACACTCTGGCAGAGTATTCCACACTCTAGCGGTCCGTATGAGAGTATTGCGACGAACAAGTTAAGCGAGTTTTCACCGGTGGTGTGAACAGTCAGCGATCAACTATCAATCATTGTTTTATTCATACGGAACCTTCTTAATAAAGTTGAATACTATTGTAAGTACGTTTCTTGGGCGAGAAAATACTATAGACTATTACTATTACTATAGAAAAACTAACTAGACTAGATCTTAAGGGTGTCCAAGAACTAAAAAAAGAGTTAGGTAAGTAATTAATTTTCTTTCAAAAACTTACCTTTATTGAAATGTAAGCCAATTGCGTTTTATGTATTTTAACGTCATTTAGAGCATGTTTTCACCCAATTTCTTTCTTAATAAAAATAAAGATAAGTATATTCAATTGTACGAGTATAAGCATACCGCGACAGCTTTTAATGTTAAATAACACAATAACAACAAGAAATTTAATGCAAAAAAACGTTAACTTTTCATAAATACTTATTGGTAATACGGATGACAAGAAAAATTCAAACAAATTCTGAACGAAAAATCGCGCTATCGCGCTTTACACATACAATGACAGTGCTGATGTGCGTGCGTGTGAGTATGGCCGACGTATCACGTACTATCGTACAATCTCAGATCAACCTAGACAATAAGATAGCGCACGGCGTATGATTTAAGTGAAGCCATAAACTAAAAACAAAAAAACTACGCTACTCGCTTGGTCATTCTTACCTCGACATTATGTATTAAGTACATTGGTTTATTGTATAATTTCGTGTACGTAAATATACATAGTGCATTATAAAACTGTGGCCAGGACTACATTTTGAGGTTCTTTTTAAAAACTATGCAGTTTTTTTACAAGTCAATTTTGAAAAAGCCGTAACATTAAATTCTAACAAATATGTGCAGTTTATTAGAATATTAAATCTACTAAGGTTGTATATTGGAACGGAAATGGCTAACGTAGAGTTTGGGAATAAATCTTAGTTTCCGTGCAATTGTAAATGTTTTTCATGGCAAAATTACCACACACGCGCACACGTTTTAAAAGAAGTGGCTTCAGCGAGATATAACACAGTGTTCCATCTTTTCCTCTAGATTGATCTGAGCGTAGGTACAATTTGGACCTCTTCAGTAACTTCTATGAGGATGGGACTATGTCAAACATTGCCAAGCAACTCAACTGCTTCTAATTTATGGTTCAACTTACTAAATATTTTTATCAAAAAAGTAATTTTATACTATAGCTACGCTCCGCGGTTTAACCCGTTATCATGCAAGGGCAAAAACTGGGTTAAAAAGTAATTCGCCTATGTATATTAATCAAGGATAGGTATATTAGGTATATACAATCTCCATTTTATTCAAATTATTACAGGGAGATTATTTTTTAACTACTTATATCTTTATTTTATGATATTAGACATGTAATGAAATACATTTTTACAAAATAAAAACAAAGACCGCTATGGACGAAGCTATCAAAAAAGGAACGTAAAGATGGCCTGTAAACTCATATAACTACCTACAAACACAGAAACAGACAAAAGCTTCGAACATTTAAAGACGTCGGGCATTGATAAAAAAAAACTAAGTAGGTACCTATTTTTTATGTTTGACTCACGATGAGGAACTGGTAAGTAATTCTTAAAATTCAATTAAATAATAATATATTAAAACTAAGACTGTTTTATAAATCATTGAAATCTTGACTAATTTATTTGCATTTCACCTTATGAATAAAACATCGCAGTGGCACGGTGATAGCAAATGACAGAGACAGCGAAGTTCGTAAGACCGTTAGTAAGTAATATTATCACTCAGATAAATTCAGCCCAATTGCATTTATGAAATAAGGTGGACTGTTATCTGATAGGCATTAATAGCTCAAACAAGAGCCGATATCCGAGCGGCGAGTCCGGTCCTACTTACTTACTCACTGGGAGTTTTTTCGGAACTTTGTGTCAAGACTTCAAGAGTCACGAGAAAAAATACCTGCATACCTACTTCTATGTTTTAATCGTTCACCGCTTATACTGATGTGTGCCTGTGTTTAAATACCTATTCATAAGTCCATAAAAGTCATAAGTCCCAAAGGTCCCGACTCTGTGCACCGGTGCTCTCCACGCAGCGCCATAGCTCAGCCGCTTTCAGAGGCAGTTTCCGATACGCTGCTAGTAAATGCTGGAACAATATCCCACCGCCGATAAGGAACCTGCAAAATGTTAAAAGTTTTAATTTTAAACTTAAAAAAATGATGACTGCACACCAGCAACGGCAGGAGACTCTTAAACACGACACGAGTGCTATATAAGCAATACTGTCCACTAAGTGGCAATCTAATTGTAATATTTTTCAAATTATACATACTTACCTTTAGTGTCCATTGAATTTTTGTAGTTTATTTTGTGTTATTATTATTGTTGTAGTTTATTGATAATTTTTGTTACTTATTATCTTTATGTATTTTTTAATTATTATTATTTTGTAGTGTGTACTGTGTATGTGCTAGTACCGTGACATCACCAAGCGGTTCCAACGGAAGACCAGCGCCGGTTAACAGCCGGCATTATGCTGAGTTGGGGCCGTTTTGTGACCTTGTATATTGTAAAATTCCCTTAATGACTTTAATTTCAATAGGTCACAAATAAACTTATTTCTTTCTTTTTCTTTCTATTTGTTATTAGTTTGGTTCCCGAAATTTTAGAGTAGGTAGGTACCTATTTCAATATTTTTTTGTTATAAGTAAGCAATTAATGTCGCGCAACGGCAGCGCCGCGCAGCTCTACCCGGGCGCCTGCGCGCCGACGCGAAGCAGTGAATAGATAGGCAGGTACTTACTAGGTACGTTGAAAGAGTGCTCAGTGTGGCACGGTGATACGGTTCAATCTTCAATGACATCAAATCCTATACTGTATGTATAGGAGCGCACGCACACCACCGCGCTTCACACAAGACTGCGTATAATGCGTCTGTATAACAGAGAGAGACGGCAATATCTGGGTACATTTTTGTAGTCGCCTCGAATCGAATTGCTTGTTCGCTCCGCGCAATTCTAGTGTAATATACCGCTCGACTGTGGTTGCACTACCAAATCCTCCTGGCGACGAGTTAAAATAATTCACGCGTTATTAAAGCCATGCCGTATGGAAAAATAGATAGTTTCGACTTGTCTTCGCGGAAGTGGACTACAAGTGAACCGTGTCAAGCAATTCATATTGTTAATTGACATAAAAGAATCGTTGCACGTGGCCACGCTCATTACGGTGGCGGGCGAGGTTACCTTTGAATTGATGTGCTGTTTAAAGTGGATATATTTTAGTTCTAAATTCGTTCAACAGATGGCGCCACTGATATAATTAGTACGCGGTGGTGTTATGTTCGCGAAATTGACTGAGCCTGTTGCCGTAGTAAATGTTTGTTAAGCTTGTGAAGAGTGTATCGCTTGAACCCGAAGAAAAACATTTGCTGAATTACCAAGCATTTGGATCCAGGCGATCTGACATCGCGGAACGACATAATTATGTCGTCAGGGGAGGAACTTAACCATAAAGCGAGTACAAGCAATTACGGCGAAACTCGAAGAAAATCTGAGAGATCAATTCGTGTCCGGCCTCGCGAGCGACGATATGCGGAGATTGTTCGCGGTAAAAGAGGCTACAGACGAGCGGCAGTGGCGCTGGCGCAGCAACGCAGCTGTAGGAGATCCGGCCGACAGCATGCCCCGCATAAATGTCGCTATAGGCGATACAACTGCGGTACTAAAGCCTGGTTTAAACTTTGATTAGTGTGCGTGCAGGTGATTAGTGCGAGTGCAGGTGTGTAGTGCGAGTAGTGTCCAATTCACTGTTTCTGTCCAAGACGTGTTTAGTGGCAGGCACGCTGCGAGTGAGGGGGAAGGGAGGGCGCGCGGGACGTGGCTACTCGCAGTCCACTCGCAAAAAAATAGAACACGCTTCTGTTCACTTTACTACACAGCCAACTAATCACTTGCACTAATCAGTCGCTGTCCACACCTAGTCACTACGCACCTGCACTAATCACCTGCACTCGCCTAATCAAAGTGTAAACCAGGCTTTAGGGGGACATCTCAACAAGGCTGTGTAAAAAAAAATGCGCTCTAACAGTGATTTTAATAATGCGTCAGGTAAAGTGCAACGTAAAAATCAATTTTACATTGAAATGGAATCGGACAGCGATTTGTCACATTTTTGTTTGATTTTTGATTGATTGACACAACATTGTCGTAGACGGTGAGAACGATAAACCGTATGTTGTCAATGTCAGTTGTCAACGCTTTAATTTTGAAATTTTTTTCTGAATGTTTGCGTTTTGTTAATTCATTGGTAATGCTTTTTGGAACAATTATTTTTTTAATATCGTCTAAAAGTTAATAAAGTTATATTTGTGAACACTTAATTTTATTCCATTTATTCAATTGTGGGCAAGCTTAAAAGTAAAAGCTAACGCTAGAAATAAATTGGACGACCCCCTTTTCAAACAACAAAACGTATGAAACCGATCCATTTGCTTCATCTTTTTGTGACTTGTTCGTAAGAAAATTTTCTTACTATTTGAATAACAGCTGTATCCATTCAGGATCAGAAAACATTTTCCTTGATAAGCTATCTCTGCTTCATAGTTATCAATGTGGGGCTATTCCTACGCGTGAGATGAGATGAGATTTTATCTTGGTCACTTTCACACCTATGACGTTTCGAACGAGAGCAACAAGGACGAAAAAAGGTGAGATGAAAATCTCAAATCTCCGAATAGGGCCCCTGATATTAATAAATGATGCAAATATTACTATTCTACGCTCTTCCCACCATTCCCATATTTCACGAGCGATCTAGTTTAAATGTTGATATTGCAACTTTTTTCGTAATTAATTATAAAACTTAGTTTTTCTAGTATTTCAATCGTAATTTGGACATTATCTTCACATTCTCTACAAGAACGACCTAAACAACATACTACGAGTATGTCATCTAAATAAATAGCTGAAATCATATTATCTCTGGATCATTACCGGTTTTAATATTTTGGTGAAAACAATAGGTACAATAGGCGCTGTAGACAAACCAAAAGGTAGACGTTATATTCATTTAGCTTATGATTTACAGAAATCTTAGGTATCTAATCTATGAGAATCATGAACTGGAGTCAAAAAATGTCATGAAAAATACGCATCTTTCATGTCAATAGTTGCTATTTAACGCTTTGAGTGATCAACTTTGACACTGTCCTGTAATCTTCAATTTTAAAGTGTTGAGTTTGAACGAATTTATTTAGACGTTTTAAGTTAGGGACTCAGATTAAACTAGAGAGTAAGATTGCGCATGGCGTATGATTTAGGTGAAGCCAAAAACCATCCAGAAACTACACTATTGTCGTATATGTACACAACACGCACACATTGACGTAAAAAAAACTATGCTACTTGGTCATTCTTACCTCGACATTATGTGCATTGGTATACGGTATAATTTCGTGGACATAAATATACATAGTGCTTTTTTTTTTTTATTAAATTATTCATGACCATGGATACTCGTCCTTCAGTCGGATTCTTAGTAATAATTTTTCCTTCAGTAACAGATGATGGGATGATGATGATGAGGTGATGATGAAGACGATGAATCCCTCCCCTTTCCCCATTCCAGTAAAGTTATGGATACTTTACTGAAACTTTAAGTGAAGTTTTGTAGAGAACACGAAAAATCGCGTTTCGCGATGTTTGTATCATTTGCCCACACTCGTGCACGTTGACGAACCGGTAAACGATAATAATCCACCATTATTACACTTTAACACTCGAAGAATCACAAGTTTTAGAAAATAATACAAAAACACGACACCATCTTTTCGGTTCCCGCCAAAACTCCCTATACATAGTGCAATATAAAAGTGTGGCCAGTACTACATTTTGAGGTTCTTTTTAAAAACTGTGCAGTTTTTTTACAAGTCAATTTTGAAAAAGCCGTAACAATTAACTCTTACAAATATGTGCAGTTTTGGAATATTAAAGCTACTAAGGTTGTATATTAGAACGGACATGGCTAACGTAGAGTTTGGAATTAATATTAGTTCGTGCAATTGTAAATGTTTTTTATGGCAACATTACTACGCGCATACGTTTAAAAAGAAGTTGCTTCAGCGAGATATAACGCAGTATTCCATCTTTTCCTCTAGGTTGATCTGAGGTTAGGGATGAATCTGTTCTTACCGTTTGGTTCGTTATTTACCTACCAAAAGGTAGGTAGGTACTAAAAATATGGATGACAAAAACTGGGGCTCAATCACGCTATTTTAAAATAGTTGCGAACGGCTAAGGTTTGGTTGCGGTTAGTTTGCAGTTGTAGTCCAACTTTGGTTGAATTCGGTATTGCGCTAAATTTCAAACGCCAACCAAAACTGAAGCTTAACTGGAACGTAGCCGTTTATCAATCGTTGTTGGTGATGTTACATTTCAGTGCCCTTTGGTGTTAATCAACGTTATTCACATGCTAAATACAGCACTTTATAATAAGCTCTTTTAAGCGGTATACACCTACCCTTAGCCCTACAAAATGCCCTACACCTAACGCCTAACTTGGTGCAGAATTGGTATAAGTACTTACAAGATTATCTTTAACAGACACAAACCCCAGAGTTATTTCTTTTTATTATTATTAGTAATTATTAATGAACGTGGATTGTGTAAAAATAATCAGCCATATAACAGATCAGCCGAAACATTACAAAACCTTTGATATTAGGATGACTAATACTCATTATTACTATCTTTTATTTCAATTATTGCCAACCTCCAAGCCCACATAGCTGAAGAACTGCTATAAAAAGTGATAAATAAAAATAATAGAATAATAAAAATAATAGTAATCACTGAATGAAACCATGTTACACATAAATAATTTTATATTATTACTCAAGTATTATTTGATTAAAAGAATGAGGAAAATATAAGAAAAAGCACTAGTTTTAATTGATAATCCTATCTGCCGTGAGCAGAAGCACTGTATGATTGCCCGCTACTGATACCGGTACGATTGTCAACTTTAGGTTGTGAGTCTTTATGCTGTGCCGCTTTGCTGGACCCGCTCAGCCTGCGCTTGAAAACACATCAACTTCCTCTCTCTTAAAGTTTAGGAGCTGCATGCTTTGTATGCTATAATAATTATGTAGCTCACAACATGCAATTTATACTATTGCTGCAGCTATTGGTGCACCTGCAATCAAATACAATTTGCTTACTATAAAACCTTATGAGTCCGGCGGCCTAACTAACTTTGACCTAGGCGACCTAGACTAACTTCGCATTGGCTTAAGGTATTCTATAGCCATTTCGTCTAGAAGAAGAAGACGAGCGAAGAGAGCGAGTAATGATACTGACGAGCCTCTAAAGTTACCTACAGAGTGACAAAGTGCAATTTCAATTTTTTTAATGACTTTTGCACTTCTGTAATCATTCTTAAATAACTAAGAATTTCCCTTGTATTATGGATTCATTTAACAGCTAATGATGTAGACAACCTACCTATGTAATGGAATTTATGATTTGCTTTGTCTATCTATTGAATAAATTAGTCAAAAGTGACCCCTTAAAAATGCGGATATTTTTCATAGCTCTATTTTCGCTTGAGAACGTTTTTAAAAAAACCAAGAACGTAGGGGCGGAGATATTGTTAATTTAATTGTACATACTAAATTTCATCATAATCTGACAAATGGTTTTCAAGAAATTTGAGTAGCGCGTTTGTATGGAAATTTCAGAGCGTCGCGGCCCTCTTAAAAAATATTGTCTGTTTATTTGTTTGTGGCATTATTCTTGGCAATTTATTATCATAGCCTAGTTTTACCCCTGGCGTCGACTTCCAAATGGTTTATCAGGTGGTCACACACATATCAAATTGTTTCATGTACTGTGGCCCTGAAGAGTAGTAAACATTATCCTCCTTAATAAACACTACAGCTTGAATAGTTATACAGTGTTTTGTCTTTTTCTTTCTGTTATATTTTCAACTCTATTAAAAAGGCAAAACATTGTGTTACTATTCTGAAGCTATACAATGTTTATTAGTAAGGTAAGAGGGTATGTATTTGTGTATGTACTTGCTAAGTGTTGAATGAAAAGATAGCAATCCCCAAGAGCTACTCTGTTGGGATATTATAATGACTCAATTGAACAATAATGATGTACCTAATTATATTAGATTATACTTACTCTTTTACTTTGTTTTCTCTCATGTTGAAATGGTTTATAATAATAATAATAAAGTTTATTTCAGAACAGTCATTCCATAGATACACACAAAATCATCAAAAATGTAAATAAAATTAAAAATCAAAACACAAAAATTAAATTAAAAATTACAAATATGCAAATATTATTATTATTATTAATGTCAAAGTAAAAATATTATATAAAACTAGCTTCTGCCCGCGGCTTCGCCCGCGTGGCTTACAGAAAATGTATGACGTCTTTAACTTCAGAAATAAATATTATAAGCGGTCACACTCGCTTTCAATTGAATACACAAACTGACAATATCCCAAGCAGAGCAATATGGACGAAGTTCTTTAATTAACTAAACTATCTCTGGAATGAGAAAAGTAGGAGTAGTACTAGTAGTATGGTATCAACAGAACTTAAAGCGTGTGTGAAAAGATAAAATTAGAAGACAACCGAAAGTAGATAATTGACAATTAATAATGTTTGCAATGAAACCTATTTTTTTTTTTAACCAGGCTGCTCCAGGAGCTTACTCTGTAGCAGGCCACGTATAACTAACCGTGTGAAAAGCATTTTAGTCAATTATGAGTTTGGCTTGAGATTTATTTACGGTCATGGCAAAGGACTTCGAGGGGAAACTGCACTCTTTTTAACTCGAAGGGGTAGTTCGGTGGTGTTAGAGATATTAGAGGAATCCTCAGTATAAACACAGACTCATTCGGAAACTACACCAGTCAGTGTGCTGGCAGACCTTTAGTTAAGACCTTCGAAGCAAAGACAACCCGTAGTAGGTTTTGTCTTCCTAATACTAAAGCAGCTTCTTCTATTGACATCGTCTATTTTTGCTAAATACTGGCTTCTAAGATCAGACAGACATAATTATAAATTTCATCTCCTAGCTCATCTACCTGATCTTTATTAACAGAAAATCTCTTCACTTGCCGTTTGTAATCTTCTGACAGGCTTGGACTTAATTCTTGTATTTGTCCCTTACTAATTAAGTAGGTTTGAAATTTGATAGAATGTCAGCAAAATAGTTCACACATTTTACACAGAGATTCATAATGAAAGCGCAATGACAGCTTCGTATTTAATGTCATCTGCTACATGACTGGAGCCCGGTGTACGTATGGCGATAGGCTCGCTACTAATTACATTTGGACTGAATATCGTTCGGCGAAGTGAGGGTGTTGTAATACACCTCTTAGGGTAAAGGCGTGACGTTTTACCTACTATACGTAGCTACTACCGTTATCTAAATCTGTGCCAAATTCCAAGATGCTGGCTATTACAGTTTCCAAGATAATCAGCTCACAGACAGAGAGACATCGGAGTTTCATGATAAGGTTCCTTTCACCATTTTAGTACGGAACCCTAAGAATGATAACAGCGTCGTTTGTAGTGGGTTAATAACTTTCTCAACAAAGTTTTCAGAGTAAAAAGAAGCCCTATTAGAGTCTGTCGGTGGATGATGATGATGATGATTTTGGAAAAACTGTGATACACGTGTCTCATAATTTTAATTGAAGAATATTTGTTCCAATTTTTAAGTCAATCGACCCAGAGAATAAAAAGTTTCATAGAAATTTGAACCCCCCATTTCCCCCCCTTAGGGGTAGTATTTCGAAAAACCCTTTCTTAGTGGATGCCTACACTGTACAAAGAACATATCCTCCAAATTTCATGTTTCTAGGACCAGCGGTTTAGGCTGTGCGTTGATATATTTAAGTCAGTCAGGACTTTGAATTTTATATATATAGACAATGTCAAATCCTTCAAATATTCGTCAATAGAATAGTATGCCTTGTCAATAAGATATTTTTTAAGTTTCAATTTAAAAATATTGTAAGTTTGCGTGTCTTTTAAAAGTTGTGGTAGCTTATTGTAAATTTGAACCCTCATCACAAATATGCTTTTCCTAAAGGCAGGTAATCTGCCATTCCGTACACGTAAAACTTGTTTATGTCTTTTGGACGTTAAGGTCTCATAATTATCTTAATGCTTAAATTATTTAAAGACTGTAGTATAGAATGCCGATGCTGCTGAAACCTATAACAATTTCATTACTTATACAATACAATACAATACAATATAACTTTATTGCACACCAAATACTACATGAAAAACTTAAAAACTATAAAATACATGTTTCGGCAGTACAAGGGCGACCTTATCGCCTAAAGCGATTTCTTCCAGGTAACCTTTGGATGGACAGGAACTTATGGAACAACGAAAAGGGTAGGTGGTGTACATAAAACTAAATTAAAATAATAATAATAAAAAATAAGTACTTAAATAAATAACCAATAATAAGTATAATATATATGAATAATCATAAATATTATAAATAAATATAATAATATATCAATACAAATATATCCGTGGCACGCAGGAATAACTGAACATCGCAAAAACATCAATTTTTCAGGGCAGCCATTTTAAAGTTTGACATTTTATGTTTAGTCGGTAAGTTAGTTAAACGATGATGTCAAAGTTATTTTGAGGGTTACTTGAGGCCCTCTTTCGTATGGTTTCAAGAATTTAACGAAACAACTTATAGTTTACATAATAATAGACTTGTCAAACAGCTGAAATGCCTTGAATAAGTTGATAACTCGACTTGTAGACCAAGTTTTGGCTTCTAAGGACATTTATCCAGTTATTCACCATCTGAGTACGGATCATTTTTATCGGTTACCTTAGTTATTTCAATGGAAAAAGCATTATTTCTCATTAGTAAACCAATGACAACTTCAAACAGATATAGTTTGTCAAGTAATTATTACTACTTTACAAGATATATCTTACTTTTCAGCATATAATGCAAAATGTAAAAAAAGTCTTAGTATTTAAAATATATTTTTTTTAGAATTATACGCTCATTTACATAATCTAAAAACTATTTTCACTAACTTATTAAAATTATTTTTTAAACATATGGGAAAAACACAATGAAAACGCATTTGTATCTAATTAAAATGAATTATTTAGAGTATACACTAAATTAACACATAGGCTAGACTTATTATCCCGAGAAATCAACAGTTGGCAATCGTTGAGTTCTACAAATAAGAAAATATTAATCAAACACACTACAAGACATAAATACCTACTTATAAAGGTCTTATTTAAAAAGCTTTTCTAATTATTATTTTAAACGACTTCAAAAAAACTTTTTAAAAAATCTTTGAAAATTTTCGTAATCTTAAGTGGCTGTAAAAAATCTGTAAAAATGTCTGATGACACACATGCTTAATACATGTTTTGTTAGATTGCTTACACATTACTTCGATCAATAATAATATTAATAAATAATAATAAAACCCTTTATTCAGACCAACTTAGTATCTATTTACAAAGTATGAAGAACTAAAAACTATGAGTGTGGATTTACAAGTATATTTTGGTAGTTAAACTAATCTTAATCTATTCTAATACTTAATAATTTTTTGTAGGTCTGTTTGCCAATCGGCAAAGATCTCCTCCAACCTTTTTCATTCCTGTCTATCTTGGGCCACTCTATTCCAAGTTACTCCTGCTACCTGTCTAATGTCATCATCCCACCTTTTCTGTGGTCTGCCCCTTTTCCTTTTCCTAGGGCACCATCGTGTCACAATTTTGCTTCATTTCTCTTGGCCTCTTATCATATGCCCTGCCCATTGCCATTTGAGTCTTCTGATTTTACATTAAAACAGGTATTACGCAGGTGTTGAAAAGTTTTTTCTTTACTATAATGTGAAGAGTTTTATCTTCCATGGCTTCTCTCAGACTCCAGTATCTCTTTCAGCCATTTGTTATTCTTCTGTCAATTTCTTTGTGTATAGGGACCTCTTGTGTTATTAGCTGTCTCAGGTAGATATATTCATCAGTGTAATCAATTTGGTTATTTCCTAGATGTATGGTGGTTTTCTTCCCATTTGTCCTTACCTTTGTTTTCTTTGGGTTCAACTTTAAACCTTTCTTCTCACTTTCATCCGCTAGTTCAAGTATCATTTGCTATATGTTTTTAGGTGTTTCAGCAAATAACATTATATAAATATCATCTGCGAACCTCGATTGTGGTAGGGAGACTCGGTCGACAGTGATTCCGAGGTTTTCCCAGTTAAGTCTCCTAAAGATTGTTTCGACAACCGCTGAGAATAGTTTTGGAGGTAGAGGGTCTCCATGTCTGACACCCTTTCCTACTCTAAATGGTTTACCTTTCTTTTCTAGTTGGATTCTCGCGGTGCTATGACTATTATTTTAATTAAATAAAGTGAAAAAAAAAGGAACTTCTTATTCTGATTGGCCATCATTGGTGTTTTTCCCCAAAAACCTTAAAACACAGATTTAAAAAATTGTCAGACTTCGTCTTAGACAACCATGGCTCTAAAGGGTCTAAATGATCTATGCTAGCGTCTCTTTACGGCTTTGCACCCCGCTATCAATCAACCCTGTATTGATTTGAATCTTTTGTGTAAGTATGCATGTAGGTAGGTACATAGTACACCAATGATAGTAATAGTCACCAATAATATACAGCATTATAATATACTTTTTTATATTTACTTCACGTTGTTGCATGGCATGTTTGTTGGCGTTTAGGCTCCAGTAGGTACATAAAAAATATCCAGCTCGGGTAGATAACAACTTGATATCTTGCTATTGCAGATGAAAACTAAATCACCACGGCAAAGGTAAAAGTGAACATGTGATAATGTCACTTTTTAATCAAACATATTTGGCTTGCCATAACTTGACATCTCGATTTGTCAATGGAGGCAGAAACAGGCTATGTGTATAAGTCGAGATATCCAGTATTTTGGATGTGAGTGTAAGTTGATAAATCAAGATGACAATTATTCATACACAAACTTATGCTTGACATCTCAATTTGTCAAGTTAAAATTAATTTTTGCAGAAAAGGCTTAGGTGTATAAGTCGAGATCTTCAATATTTTGAACATGTGTTGATGTTGATAATTCAAGATGTCAATATTAGTAAGCAAACACACACTTGATAAGTCGTTTTATCAAGTAAAACACCATAAAATGCAAGGGTGTCGAGATGTACAAAACGCGATTGCTCTAAAACTATTGTATATTTCGGGCTGATTTTTTTATACATAGTAAAGCGCATACGAAGGAAGCGTTTAAGCCAATAAAAAAAAAATCATGCAAGTCGAGTTGTTCAGTTATTCCTACGTGCCACGGATATAATTTACTATTATGCGTACCGAATTATTAAAGAGCGAAATAATGATTATAAACGAGATTTTTAAAAATGGGCAGTGATTGGGCCTGCCTGATGCCAACAGGCAGCTCATTCCACAGCATTATTTTTCATACTTATCAAGTGTTTAATTTTGTAAACATTATATTTTGTAGTTAAACTTACTGTAAAGCTTTGGTTTGCCTACCACTGTCATTAGATAGGTATAAAATAACATACTAGCTAAAAGCTCTTTAATTTCTTTCGCAAAGTGATGATAGCTTAATTGGGGAAGGCCCACCTCTCAAGCCAGAGGGAACGGGTTCAAACCCAGCCGACGGCACGCACTAATTTGTTAATTGTTTGAACATAATAATTATGTGCGTATTGTATGTCATCTGCTACATGACTGGAGCCCGGTGTATGGCGACAGGCTTGCCCCTCAGATTTTGGACTTCATATCGGCAATGTGCGGGCAGAGGTGTAATACAACTATTACACCTCTGCCAGGAAAGGCGTGACGATATACATAATTTCTACATCAAAGTCTACACGCTCTTGATTTGTTTTAGTATTAAGTATTGCAAGATTTTGTAACCTTGGATCAATGATAACACTACAGGGGGGCTATTCCTGCGCGTGAGATGAGATGAGATTTTATCTTGGTCACTCTCACACATATGACGTTTCGAACGAGAGCAACAAGGACGAAAAAAGGTGAGATGAAAATCTCAAATCTCCGAATAGGGTCCCAGGGTAGGAATCAATATTCCTACGCGTGAGATGAGATGAGATTTTATCTTGGTCACTCTCGCACCTATGTCTATTCAAACGAGAGCAACAAGGACGAAAAAAAGTGAGATGAAAATCTCAAATCTCCGAATAGGGCCACTGGGACGGCTATTCCTACGCATGAGATGAGATTTTATCTTGATCACTCTCACACCTATGACTATTCAAACGAGAGCAACAAGGACGAAAAATAGTGAAATTGTATCTCACTCCGTAAGAATAGCCCTTCTGCAGAGCGTACCTCATTGTATAGCGGTGGTGTGCGCGCTGGCGTGGTGGCGGCGCGTCATGAGCTAGGCAACACGTAGTGACGTCAATCGATGCATAAGCAGGACCGAAATATGTCGTTTACAAATAATTCGAAAGAGACAATGACGATGACGAGAACGTTATTACGTGTTGGGTGCAGGAATGCTTAACCTGGTTTTTTATATCTTGTGTCCAACGTGATCGCTACACGAACTAAGTCACGGGTACGGCTAATAATTGTAGACTAAAACGTTATATTTAAATAACTTTACCGTTTATTTAGTTAAATTAGATAGGTAGGTACTTCTTATAATTCTAGGTAAGTAGGAGGTGTAACAAATACTCAAATTTATTATTAAAAAATATAATATTGCAAATCATAATAAAATCACAAAATCATCGAATAAGGACACCATTGGCACAGAACTGAGATGAGTGGCGCAAAAGAAGAGAGGCCTACGCTTAGCAGTTTACGATTACATGGGACTTACCAAGATTTTATTCGAGTCTGTTCCGTATACATTCCAATAAAGCGCGCACCTGGCGGAAACGCTAGGAACTAGGCGAAATGTGTGGAATTTATTCTCGATTTAACAGCGGTTGTGAGCCACGACAGCGTACGGTTGTACCCGGGCCTCGCCGACATACTCTTGAACACCGCGATGCAGCGCTGCAACACGCTGCGCGACACGCCGGCGCGGGCGCGCATTTCTGCTGTGCAACTGTCGCAAAGTTTGGCAATTGTTTCCGCTGCTTGTACTCGACACCTGTATAAATATCCATAATAATATTTTAAAATCGAAAGTAGCTCTGTCTGTCTTTTTTTTTTATTCATCAACTCGCCTGATAATAAGCGACGTTGTGGTCTAAGATGGAGCACGACGACCTAGAAGGTACTTATTCACTCTAGCCTTGAAGATACCCAGGTTGTAGTTAGTTGGGAATACAGACGATGGTAAGATGTTATGTCTGTCTGCCTGTCTATTTAGATTGGTTAAGTTAAAAGGCTAAGGCGGGAGCGAAGCGGAGTTGGTTCTTAAAAATATTTGGACCAACTTAATATAAATCAAATTTACTTTTATACAACTTTCTCAGATAGTCATATTTTTGTAAATTGAAATATTAAAATTACGTACGCAATTACCTCAGGTGGGGTAAATGCGTCAAAATACACCTCTTAAAAATATAATCATGTCTTCAACTATTGAACAATTGCAAAATAAAAACCAAAAATAATAAAATCGGTGATGTTTTATTATGATGAACATATTTGCCTAGAGACGCAATAGTTCATCGACAAAATCGAGTGTAAAAAAATATAACGCAATTACCCGGTTAAATAAACTTTATTCCCAGGGCAAATAATTACGTCTACGTGTTAAATTATACATATTTTGTATACTCATCCTCAGGGAAACATTTAAAATAAATGAAGATGTTAGGCACACGCGCTCTGTTATGCCACTCACAAAAATGTATAGTTTTTTTAAATGGCGGATTGCCTCGCCTCTTTTGCATTGTGTGGCGCCACCTACATATTATTTTTCTTTCTCTAATTACAATAATCTGTACTAGATGGCGTTAGTTGCCTAATTTGTGACGGGTTTGTCAGTAATTCTCTAAAGACGCAATTGCCCCACAGACGTAATTGTACCAGTTGACCCTTTAGTAATAAGACGTAACAAACAAAAGTTTTATACATTTATTTCTCATTTATTTACTGCGATATAAACATCGAAGCTCTACTGCCACTCAATTTTTGCTTCAAAATCTTCTAATTATAACTTACTCTAGTTCTCCGTAAGCTAAAATGTTCAGTAGTAGAGTGATGATGTCCTTCTCTAGAACCCGTTCTATGAGAGAGTGTGAGTTAGTGTCGAAGATGTTGTACGTGGCCAGGGCTGCGAGCTCGAGCAGTTCAGGATCCGTGCTCCGCAGGAGGCGCTCGAGGTGCTCGAGGCAGCCGGCGTCCAGGCAGCGCTTCACCTGGGGACGGGTGACAGAATAATATCGACATGGGCCCCGATTGAACCTAGGATCTTACAAGAATCATTATTTTTTTGTGATAATCCAGGGTATCAGCGATGATAGTCTAGTTGAAGAAGACCCGCTTTCAAGCAAGAGGGAGCGGGTTCTAACCCAGCCGACGGCACGCATCAATTTGTTTATTGTGTGAACATATGTATCGAGATGCACATAAGACGTCAGCAGAACCTCACCTGAGCTTCGGTCCCAGTCAGCATATTTTTCATAGCGCTCAGCGCTGCTCTCTGCACCCTGACGTCCTTGTGCCCCAGTAGAGCCAACAGGCGCGCCGTGAGCCCGGGCACGGCCTGCGCGGCTTCTATGTGTTCTTTGCATTTGTAAAGTTCACGTAAGATTCTCCAGCAAATTACAACTGTAAGGGTCTGTCAAGAAATATGATTATCAAAAGAAATCAAACAATGAGTATAGTTTTCTGTGTCGTTTTAGCGTTTATTTATCTCTCGCTAGATGGCGTTGGCTACAAGTTTTGCTATCAGTTATGCGGGATTTATTGAGTTTTCTGGTGACACGCGGTATTAAAATGTATTCCCTGATGAAAAAGCAAAAAAATATGTTATCGTAATTGAAGCGGATGTTTTCACACCAATTTTTCCTTCGCACCAATCGCAATTTTTCAGCCCATCGTTTTACGGCCCAAACCGTATAATATCGTTAAATGAGATGAATCAGAACCCATCAGGTAGGCAGTACCAGTCAGAATCGTTGCGAAATTGCGACGTCTTTCATCTACATTTTGAAAATCAGATAAATTGCTTTTTAACCGACGAAACGGAGGAAGTAAACCAGTCGACATGTAGGTTTTTATATAATATTATTTTTATGTACTTAAGTATTATTTTTATATAAGATCACGCATAACTTTTTACAAAGTAGTCCGATTTAAAAAAAACAGTTCGGTTTTTAATCTTTGAAAATGCGGTCAGTTCAGATGTGATGTGTGTGTGAAAAATTCTGAATCAGAACAACCAAACCTATTAATTTTATACAGTTTTAATCGTAAGATGATGAGGCAAACATTTTGGTCAGGGGCTCTGTTGCTATCAGTGGAACATTTCATCTGAGCCTTGAATTTCAGGGACACAAGATGACGGGAACAGAAAACTAAATAATTATATCGACGGGAGTAGGTACTTATTATTTGCATTTCGTGTTTGGGAGGCTACCATATTAGAACTGTTGTCCACCCGTGTGAAGCCGGGACGGGCCGCTGGTAATAAGTACGTATAGATAAAATTAGCACGCATAGAAAGTTATGTGCAGTTTGTAAAGCTAGGATGAGGATAACTTAAAATTTAAAGAGCAGGAAAATTTTTCGAGACTCGATTGCAGTGACGGATAAACTATTTACATCCCAAAAAGTTTATGGAGAAGCCTTCGGTGTACAAGTCCGACTCGCATTTGGCCGGATTTTGCAAATGTCGTCCCTACCAGTGACGGGTCGTCCGCGCCGGCTGGCGGCTCCCCCGCTATCCTGTCGAGCGTCGCGCCGCAGAGCTGCAGCACACCAATCGACACGAGGCGGCGACGCTGCGGCACTGAGCAAGCCCAGCAAAGTTTGGAAATCGCCTCCGCTGCTTTCATTTGACACCTGTACAATTAAAATATAAAATAATCGAGTTTCATCTTGTACCTGACTTCCGTTTTAAGACAAATCTACATTTATTTATTTAACTTACTAAAGTGGAAAAAATGAAGAATGGTACTCAATCAATTTTTATCCGAGTGTTCGTTCAATTCAAAACTGAACAACTAACACAATGAAGTAGATTATTCCATCGAGGCAAAAACGGATGTAGGGGAAATACACAGAATACGCCCTATTATGTACATAGGTTCATCGGTTTGCATTCGCGCTAAAGCTTTGTTTATAAAAGATAAAATTCAAAAATCCGATAATAAAATAAAAGCTGTCTGGAAGACCATCAACACAGAGACGGGAAAAAGTAAGTCGAGGGATTCAGAATTTATGCTGGTAGTTGAGAATCAGCCGGTTTCTGATGCAAAATCGGTAGCCAACTCTTTTGAACATTTCTTCTCTAGCATACCCTTTGATGCCACCAAAACGCTTAACTCGTCTCCAGATGATGCAGGTGCTTTTCTAAAAGAACACTTCTCGCGGGATATACCAGACTTTCGGTTCAGATACACTTCCATCTCTGAAATTATCAAAACTTTCAAAAGCTTAAGAGTTAAATCTAGTGAAGATTTATGGGGATTATCAGTAAAAGTGTTAGAGTCTTTAATAGAAACTATTGCACCACACCTCATGGTCATATTTAACATGTGTATTGACAGAGGCACATTTCCCGATTTAATGAAAAACAGCAAAATTACCCCTATCTTCAAATCGGGTAGTAAGTCAGATCCCTCGAATTACAGACCCATCTCTGTGCTTCCGGCTTTGAGTAAAATATTTGAAAAGATTATACTTAATCAACTGTTGTGTCACTTTAACATACACAGTATATTAAACGAAAATCAGTTCGGTTTCACGAAAAGTAGATCAACAACAGATGCGGGAGTTCGATTAGTTACGCATGTGATGGAAGCTTGGGAGAGTTCACAGGATGCCATCGGTGTCTTTTGTGATCTTTCCAAAGCGTTTGATTGTGTAGAACACCGCACCTTGATCCGTAAATTACACCACTACGGAATTCGTGGAATCGCTCTAGATCTTGTCGAGTCATATTTAACTGATAGACAACAAAAAGTGGGAATTAATGGCGTCACATCTTCCGGATCTTTAGTTACAATGGGAGTACCACAAGGTTCTATCTTAGGCCCGTTCTTATTTTTGGCGTATATAAATGATTTGCCGTATATGGTTAAGGACCTTACAGACATAGTTCTATTTGCTGATGATACATCTCTTATTTTTAGAACAGATAGGAAAGATAGTGAACTTGTGCATGTGAACAACGTACTGACTATTATTTCGAGATGGTTCGCTGCGAACAATTTGTTACTAAATGCAAAAAAAACTAAGTGTTTAAAGTTTTCCATGCCTAATGTTAGATATATAGAACCAAACGTAATGCTTGAGGGCGATAAACTTAATATAGACAAGGCGACGGTGTTCCTGGGTATAAGCATTGATTCCAAGCTGCAATGGGGTCCACATATTAGTGCTCTGTCTGGGAGACTTAGTTCTGCTGCTTATGCGGTTCGCAAGATTAGGCAACTGACGGATATAGCTACAGCTCGGATGGTTTACTTTGCTTACTTCCACAGCATAATGTCATATGGCATTTTGCTGTGGGGATCAGCTGCTGAAGTGGAGGCCATTTTTATTTTGCAAAAGCGAGCGGTCCGCGCTATCTACGGAATGGGTCCCCGTGAATCATTGAGAGATTTATTTAAAGAAATAAATATTTTAACTTTACCTTCTTTATATATCTTTGAAAATATTATGCACGTTCGCAAAAATCTACATAAATTTAAATTGAACAGTGACTATCATAATTATAACACTAGAAATAAGGATAGGATAGCTGTACAGAGATTTAGACTGACTAAGTCAAGAAAGTCATTTTTAGGCAACTGCGTTAGTTTTTACAATAAAATCCCGAAAAATATAACAGGGCTGTTCAGGCGCTAGCCACTTATCGCAGTAACTAACTAACGCCTGATGGGTACTTTGGTTAGCACAGCCGCCTCACGATCCGTGTTGGACTGCGTGACGCCTGACTAACCCACCAGAGCATCCGCGGAACCCCACTATGGCGTGAAGCACTCCGTGGCTGTCTGGCCCTAACGGGGACCTACTCTGCACTCTGCCTAATTTCCTAACATTCCCTACGTATCCATACTACCCTAGCGTCCCTAACCTACCATAAAGTCAATATATACTTGTATAGATAGGTACGGGAAACCTGGTACCGGGAGACCTATCGGCACCAGGCGGAGTGGGAAGGAATGAAGGATAGGTACGATTTTTCCACTGCCGTAACGCAGACTCACGTCACGATCACAGAAGGTGATGGTACTAGGAAGCTCTTGCCACAGTGGAAGGATGAGGTAGGTACCCGTACGCCGCCTGCCCAGCGGAGCGTGTGCTGGGTACGGCACTGTCCTCGGTGGTGCAGGCCTCTTGAAGGCTCCGTCCGATCCGTTGACGGTCGGAAGGCCGGTCGCCTGGTTGACCTGACTGCTAGCGCCGATGGACCCTTAACTCCGAATGCAGCCGTCCGACTGTGGATAACCGCCACTGCATTCCTTCGATGTGAATCAAACAACCATAAGATTGTGATTAATTTATTTACCTTTCTTACATTATTTATACTAAATCTCTTACGTCCTATTGTTACTAATCTATGTTAAATCTCCTGACTACGCACTATGCGCCGGCGCCGAGATGCTGGCGCCGCTTACTACGCACTATGCGCTGGCGCCAAGATGCCGGTGACAATCTGGGTCGCAACTCTGCAGTCTCCGCCGGCCGGCGCTATGCTCAGTATGGACGTGCAGTTGCTAAGCATGTCGAGTATGGACATTCTGGGGCCTCTCCGGGATGGACTTCAGCTGGTACAATTCAACCTCTTCTGCCGTTTTGCCGCTGCAACTGATGCTAGGTCCTTTCCTGCTGGTTGCTGGCGACGGTGGGCTGCTGCAGGCTTCGAACGCCTGGTTGATGTAGCTTGTTGGCTGCATACTCGGTTGTTGAGCTTCTCCTCGTGGTCGCCTGATGCCTCGTCGAATTGTGGCCGACACGGACTGCACCACCCGTGGACCGTACCGGAACGTCACTATGATGACTACGAACATAATCAATGAGGAGACAAAACTAGTAACATATGTGTGGTTACTGATTTGCCTCCAATATGTATTATCAAGATCTGTTTTTAACGTCTGTTCATTATCAGTTTCGTTAACAGATCCTGGGAACTATCTATAACTAAATCTTTCGTAACGTTAAAACTATTTGACTCAGAACTAAATGTATGAACTAAAAAATCTACTGGTTTGACATACGATGCTTGAATTTGGACATTAACCAAACGCTGGGCAGCAAGAATTTGAGTAGAAGTTTTAATGATACAGTTGTCTAAGATACGGATTACCCCTGCCTCTGCTATCTCTACCACTTCCCTTTGACCATCACATATTACTGATATTGCCATTCTTTTTGTGGTAATAAAGAGCCAAGTGTTCTTCATATACAACTGTTTCCACAGGATGTTTATACCTAGTTGAATCGTTCTGGTTGGGCATTTCGTTGCCGTGTGGTTGGTGAAGAGTTGTTCAACAATGCAATTTTCCTTCAATTGCATGTTCTTCACCACTCCAGGAAAACAAATGAAATTACCAAGGCTGTGTAGGCACGTCTTAAATTCTTCTTGATTAATATCAAAATATTGCTCATTGTTGTAATCCACTCCCAAATAACTGTTCTGTACCTCTATGCTTTGGAATCTGTTATCCTCACATTTTCTTGGGATTGGAGTTACATGAATGAACGTATACTTCGCCACATCTTGTATAGGAAAATATGCGTATACCTGTATATGTGTTGCATTTTCTTCTATTTTAGTGTTGATTAAATATTGCTGCATAATCTTTAGGTTTGATGGTAACTTTTTATTCGCATTGTCTATAATTGCACGGACATTACTTGGTGTCAATATGCTATATACCGATGCTTTGGACAGATATATCTCTGTTAGCCCTGCATAGTAATCCACAACCTCTTCGATGTAATTTCTGGCTAGCTGGTACGTTTGTATGACTTGTATATTTACGCTGTTTCTGTCTATCTTCGCGTACCAGTGATCCTGACCAGCTAAGTAACCTATGACTTGGTTTAACTTAGTTTGATATCTGTCCAATTTTTGTTTGACTCTTTCCTCCGTACTATTTATCTGTGTCATAGCCGAGATCATGAACTTTGTTTGACGATTTGCTGCCTCAATTAATTTTTCTTGATTTTTGTTGAGTGATTCTATGTCTCGGTATGCTTCATCATTGACACCAAATATTGATGTCATGAATTGACCTAGTAATCCCCGCTTCTTTCGGGTTCTGTTTACTTCTGTTAAGAACTCTTTAGTTTTCTCAACCTTCAATGATTGTTCGTTTAGGTGGTGCTCAAACTGCTTGCAATGCGTGTCCTGTGCTGTTATTTCAATTTGACTGCATAGGTTTCGGAATTGGATACATGCCTTCTTGACCTTAGCATAGTCATCTTCTAGACGTATTCGTTGGTAGTTCGTCTCTATCCTGAACATACCTCGGCTGATCCGTGCTGTACCAATCTTTTCTACATAAAACCCTGGCGGCACTGCTTTTATGGTGTATGTTGTTGTCCCATAACCAATCATTTGTAATACTAATGCAAGCAGTACGAACCACCCTGACATTTTGCCTATTGCGGTATTTCTTTTCTGAATACCACGAGTACTTTCTCTTTGCTGCTCAGTAGCAGTACGTGTAGTTGTACTGTTTACTCGCACCGTCTGACGTGTCTGCTTGTCGTGTTCTGTTTCCTTTATAGGTAATGGAATCAATGTTTGAATTGATCTTTTCAATATTGATCCTGATGATTTTTTCAAGGTGACAACTCTTGTCAGGTTATCTCTTCCTTCGTGTACGTCTATCATCTTCGCAATCGGCCATCTGCTAGGACCTATGTTATCTTCTTTCATTAACACTGCTGGGCCTATTTTTATATTTTCCTGGTTATTTTGCCACTTGTACTTCTGCTGTAACTGGTGTAAGTAATCATTCGTCCAGCTTTTCCAACAATCTTTCTTCATCTTTTGAATCTGCTTCCAACGTGCTGATAACCTTGTGAATATACTGGATAACGGGTCAGGTGTTCCAACCGCTTCTCTTTTTATGAGAACATGACTTGGTGTCATTACTACATTGTCGCTTGCTTCTCTTCTACGTGAGTTCCCGTATTCTACCTTTTGGTCTTTAACCGGAAGTCTCTCCGTATAACTACCATCTCTGTTTCTACTTGTGATTTCTCGGTAATACTTCTCACAAGCCTCATCTTCATTCTTGTTGTAGTTCTTGTCTCCCCCCTCTTCTAGCTCCCAAAATTTATGAAGTTGCTGTAGTTCAGTGGTTCTCGTTGTCAGGCCGAGCACTTTTATTGCCTTTGTATAATTTTTACATACCCCTGACAGGACCCATCCGAACCTTGTCTCTTGAGCTACGATCCCACAGCTAAACTTCTTGCATTTCGTTGTTAATATTTCACTGAACTCTCGAACTCCCAGTATCATATCTATCGGAGCTCTTTTGTAATACATGGGGTCGGCTAACCGTTCTCCCTCGATATCTGCAATATCTATTGGTGACATATCTTTTAATGGTACAGCTCCTGTTAGTCTTGACATTACCAACAAATTTATTCGGATTCTGTACTCACTTTTGAATGCGGGTTGTACTTCCACATTCAATGAAAACTTCGATGTTTTTGGTTTCTCATCCGCTACTCCACTTATCTGTGCTCGTATTTTCTTGCGAGGATATGCCAGTAACTGAGCTACCCGGTCTGCACAAAACGACGCTTCGGACCCTTGGTCGCATAACGCTCTGAACACATGTGGTGTGCCGTTTGCTGACTGAATCTGAACCAAAGCTGTCGCAAGTAACGCCATGTCTGCTCCTGGTGCTGTCACTAAATTGGACCTGGTTTGTATAGGTTCCTTACTCGCCGATGGTATTGGTGACTCCCCTATGCTTTGCTTCTGTCCTGGTCTACCGTCACTTACATGGAGCAAAGAGTGATGCCCTTGCTTGTTACACTTATCGCATGCCTTTTTATTTGGACATGTAGTTTTATTCCCGTGAGTCAAGCAACTTTTGCACTTGCGATTATTAAAAACTGCTTCGATGCGATCAGTCGGTGCAAGTGCTTGGAACTCCCTACAGGTCAAAATTGCATGGTTAGTCTTGTTGCAATACCAGCAATCGTGATCTTCTGACTGTACATTCAGAGTTGATGCGACAGGGCGAAGTGGTGATAGTGTGTAACCTGCGCCTTGTTTCGCCTGGTATGTAGCTTCATAACACATGAATCTTCTTTCTAAAAATTTCATCATATCCGCCAAAGTCTGTAGCTTGTGTGGATCTGCTAACTGATGCTCATACTTCTCGTTAGTATCTGGGTCCCATTTCGTTGCAATTATTCTCGTTAGTATTGGGTCCCATGACGATATATCAATATTATGAGTCTTGATGGCTTCAAGACTTTCGTTAATTAAATCGTGCAGGATTCTCAAATTTTGAGCGTTCGGTCTGTCTATCTTCTTAGCGTTTAATATCATATCATCATCATACTACTATAAAGTTAAACTACCACTCACTGACTCACTGACATGACATAGAGAAACCTAAAGGGTATACGCAGGGGTGGTGGGGGAAAAGTGAGTATGGGGTCGTGTAGGGGTTGGTTCAGAGGGCCCGGGAAAAATCTGACATTGGCGAAAAGTCAAACCCTGGTCATGGTATGCCCTCGTATCTCGGAAACGGTGCATATTTTTACTAAAGCACTTGAACTAATATTTCAGCAAACCTTGGGACTTTCACTTTCACGAGAAATAAAAAAAAACATGGCCGCCATACAAAAAAAAAAATTCCATACAAAATTGAAACGTGAATAACTCTGAAACGGTTAAAGTTTTAGATAGTCTGCTTGAACAAATGTCATAGGGGATTGGGGGGGCTACCAGGTGGGGGTCATAAAAATCCAAGATGGCGGATTCAAAATGGCGGCCAAATTTCATAATGGTCCGAGAGGTCTGATTTTTTGCATCCGGGGGTTTTTGGGGTATCTGATTCCATTTCTGAAATAAAATTTTGAAAAAGTGTTATTTTTAATATGGCTGCCATACATTCAAATTTTTCCATACACGGCGAAACCTAAAGGGTACAAGGGGGGGTGGGGGGGAAAAGTGAATATAAGGTCGTATAAGGGGTGTTTCACAGTCTCCGAAGAAAATCCGAAATTGGAACAGTTACCTACTCTGATGGTGGTATGCCCTGGTATCTCAGAAACGGTGCTTATTTTTGGTAGAGCGCTTGAACTAATATTTTAGCAACTTTTGGGACCTTTCAGGCGAAATAAGAAAAAACATGACTCCCATACAAAAAAAAATTCTCCATACAAAATTGATACGTGAATAACTCGGAAACGTTAAGTTTTATAGGGAGTGCGTTTGAACAAATGTCATAGGGAATTAGAAGGGCTACCAGGTGGGGATAAAAAAAAACCAAGATGGCGGCCAAATTTCAAAATGGTCGGAGAGGTCTGATTTTTTGTATCTGGGGGTTTTTGGGGACCCCGATTCCAGTTATGAAAATAAATTTTGAAAAAAAAAAAAATTAACATAGCTGCCATACATTCGATTTTTTTCATACATTTTAGGAGTCGCCGCAGAATGACTTTTCGCAGATACTTGCGAGGCCGAAGGCCGAGCCCCAGCTGCGAGGCCGAAGGCCGAGCAGCAGTACTCGAACGGTGCAAGGCGAGGCCGAAGGCCGAGCCTTGCAGCGTTCGAGTACAACTATATTTGAAGTCGAATAGGTCACATTAGCGAGGCCGGAGGCCGAGCTTACGACCGCGAGGCCGTTAGGCCGAGCCACGGTGCGGACAGGACCACTCGACCGATGCGAGGCGAGGCCGAAGGCCGAGCCTTGCACCGGTAGAGTACGAAAACTGCGATTTAAACAGACTGCTTGACCGAATAAACTGCGGAATCGAAACGTAGGGCGCCACAAAATCAGGGCACCCCGACTACAGGGCACCGCGGGCCGCTTGCGGCCCGCGCACCGCCCAAAATACTAGTTGTATCTATATGTTTCGTTACCACCAATCTCTCATTGCTAAACCTGTTATTCAACAATGACCATGCTGTGTGGTAGTGCGCTTCGCTTACTATCAAATGGCTGATTAGCTTGGCTGCATCTCCTTTTACATGCGTTTTCAAATACTGCATCTTCTCTGTTGATGTTAGAGTGTCGTCCTCGTGAATTATCTTGCGGAATAAGTCGCTGAATGCATTCCACGATTCATATCTACCGTTGAAAACTGGTAACTCTATCTTCGGTAAATTCACTCTTCGGTTTCCATGACATTGACTGTACTGTGAACTCTGTACGCTCGACTTGGCACACAAATCTCGTATGACGTCGTCAACTTCGAACTGTAATTCTTCGAACACGTGCTCCTGAACGTACTGGTGTTGTTGAATGCTACTTTCTGACAGTAGTGTAAAATGTTGACTTTCAACATCTTGCCATTGTCTTTGCAGAGTTGTTAATAAGTGTTGCAGATACCCTCGATCTCTGCCGTCTACCAACGCTTCTCTCGCTTGCCGCAACGTCCTTTGAATGTTCTGGATCCTTGGTATTTTGGTTAGCACAGCCGCCTCACGAGCCGTGTTGGATTGCGTAACGCCTGACTAACCCACCAGAGCAACCGCGGAACCCCACTATGGCGTGAAGCACTCCCGTGGCTGTCTGGCCCTAACGGGGACCTACTCTGCACTCTGCCTAATTTCCTATCATTCCCTACGTATCCCTACTACCCTAGCGTCCCTAACCTACCATAAAGTCAATATATACTTGTATAGATAGGTACGGGAAACCTGGTACCGGGAGACCTATCGGCACCAGGCGGAGTGGGAAGGAATGAAGGATAGGTACGGTTTTTCCACTGCCGTAACGCAGACTCACGTCACGATCACAGAAGGTGATGGTACTAGGAAGCTCTTGCCACAGTGGAAGGATGAGATAGGTACCCGTACGCCGCCTGCCCAGCGGAGCGTATGCTGGGTACGGCACTGTCCTCGGTGGTGCAGGCCTCTTGAAGGCTCCGTCCGATCCGTTGACGGTCGGAAGGCCGGTCGCCTGGTTGACCTGACTGCTAGCGCCGATGGACCCTTAACTCCGAATGCAGCCGTCCGACTGTGGATAACCGCCACTGCATTCCTTCGATGTGAATCAAACAACCATAAGATTGTGATTAATTTATTTACCTTTCTTACATTATTTATACTAAATCTCTTACGTCCTATTGTTACTAATCTATGTTAAATCTCCTGACTACGCACTATGCGCCGGCGCCGAGATGCTGGCGCCGCTTACTACGCACTATGCGCTGGCGCCAAGATGCCGGTGACAATCTGGGTCGCAACTCTGCAGTCTCCGCCGGCCGGCGCTATGCTCAGTATGGACGTGCAGTTGCTAAGCATGTCCAGTATGGACAAGGGCTCACCGAGGGAAAATTCAAATCACATGTAAAAACTACATTAATGAAAAGAGGATATTATAAGGTTAAGAATTATTTAGAAGATAAAGATGTCTGGAGCCTTCCACTTCCGCCAAGTAGCCACTAATATTTATAGATATTACCTAGTTGTAAGCCAAAATTTGTGAGACTAATTTATTTATTATTTGAAAAAAATAATGCCCCTCAGTTTCTTGCCTGTTCTTCTGAGTAGAGGCTTTTTATCCGAACAAGGCGGTCGAGTCTATTTAAATAACTTTGACGTTCATAAGTGTATCTTTGATACCTAAATTGAATAAAAACATTTTGACTTTGACTTTGACTTTGACTGAGGTCCAGAAGGATACCTAGTCTTCAAACACGTCAAAACACGATTTTAAAACATGTCAAATTTATTTTGGTACCATAATAAAACCTTTTTTTCTATACGTGATGAACTTGCCATTAAAAAGTGGTTACCCGATTTAGTTGGGTAAATTATACAAAGTTCAGAGTTATTTCAAAGAAATAACAATACCGGAAACAAAGTATTAGGCCAGCTTAGGCCAGAGCTAAACTACACACAAAGTCTTACCCAGATCCATTCATGACACTGTACTGCAAACTTGTAAATCAAAAATCAAAATAATAATGTTGTATGTAAATCTTAACTAAAATCAGAGTAGGTAATAGGAACGAATTGACCTAAAAATCAAGGGTACGAATTTGAGTTAAAATCAGTAGTAATCCCTTTAATCTTATTTACACAATTTATTTACACATTATTAATTTTACATCACACATTTAAGCTATTTTTCGGCAATAAAACAACAAAGTGCGCAGAGCAAATTGTTAAAAGGCGATGAGGTTTCCACTAATTTTCATTTTTACTTAGGAGAATTATTTTTGTCCACTGATCGGCTAAAACTGGATCCCTAAGAAACCTAAAGATAATTTATAGGGAAAATATAAAAATACCTTGTGGCAACACTTTTTCAGCAACTTTTCGCTCTGTTGACATTAAGAATTAATTACAATTATTAGCTTTTTAAAGCACATAAAAATATATTTAAGACTTACGAGTGATATGTGACGTTGCCTTTTTTTTACTGTTTTAGATATTCTGAAATTTCGGCATGAATTGACTACACAGTTCACCATATTTATTTGTTAGAAGGGAGACGTAAGCGCTACTGGATGACATCGAAGACTGACTAGTGAACTGGTTGACTTTCAATGGTTTGGTTTACTTTTTTTGGAATCATTATTTTTGACCGATTAGGGGTCTTTCCTCTATGTCTATGATAATGGCTTAAAGTACGGACAAAACGACGCACTGGCCTGTATTAAAATTTGGTGGACTTCGCCGCCCAGTTCGCACTCGTGACACGTAGCCCGATTGTCTATCGGGCAGCTGTCAAAATTTCGTTTCTCTCCGGGTAGCTATTTTGACCTCAGAATAATAACTAAAGCAATAGAAGGAGGGTTATAAAACAACTAAACTCAATATATTTGGCCTGTTTTGTCTTATGGCACCGTTATGATGTTGGAAAAGGACAAATATACAAAAACGTTTCGAAATTTCGTAGGTCGTCACTAATTTTATTTTGATGTGACCCCCTACATTTCAACGTCGATAAATTTACAATGACATGCATTGTCATATCTTGTACCGCTAAAACGAATCCATAAATCGGTGTGTGTGTGCGCGTGCGCGTGCTCGGAGACGGCCGGTTGAATATAACTTTCGCGATTCACGCGGTTTTAACCGCTGCCCTGTTTCGGTCGCTATGGACTCCCAGCGAGTCAACGAGCTGCTGGCGTAAATACAATACGCCATCAACACCATGGTTAAAGTCAGCATACTGCAGATCTGCAAGTCGAACTTTATCCAGGAGGATGTTGCCAGTAGTGGCAAGAAAATACTCTACGAGTCGCTTGATCAACTCGACGCAATGCCTGCCCGCCGACGAGACGGTTCTGAAAAGAGCATACATCATCGTTCGCGACCGTGGTGTAGCAACTGCCCCTGGAAATGTTTGCGAATGAATTAGAATACCGGTGCTGGCCTCGAGAAGTTTCGGACGTTCAGGGGAAAAATGCGTGGTTCACTGAACGACGTCGAGTGTAATTAATGATTATACGTAATAATGCATTTTTTATAATTATATATGTTGGTTACCTACGAGTATAAGGTATTTATTTGAATGTTATAGGCCTTGTTACCTTAAGTTGTTTGAAATAAATTATTATTATTCCAAGATATTTATTTGTCTTCTTAATTTATAAGTTTTTTACAATAAATGAATATAAAAAACAAATACTATAAAAAACTTAAAAACTAGGGTGCCGCCGGCAGCGGGGCAAGGCCCAAGCTACCGGTGGTTAGGGCTGCAGAGTGAGGAACCTCCTGACAATACGGCACGTGTCTAGGATCACTGCCTTTTGTATCTGGCCCTTGATCCAACCGTCTAACGAGAGCCTCTTGAGATGTTGGTCGAGGCTCTTCGCTATGAGACCGTTCACCGTGACGACTATCGGGACAATGATCGTCGAGTCAACATCCCACATGGCGGTTACCTCGTGAGCCAAGTCAAGGTACTTGCTGAGTTTATCCTTCTCGGCCTTCACGAGGTTCTTGTCATGTGGGATGGTGATGTCGACGAGCACTGCCCGGCGCTGGGACCGGTCGACCAGCACGATATCAGGCTTATTGGCAACAATAGTCCTGTCCGTGATGATAGAGCGGTCCCAGTAGAGCAAAGCACGGCCATTCTCGAGAACTGACGCTGGTGCGTACTTATAGTACGGCACCTCAGACTCGACAAGACCGTATTGAAGGGCAAGTTGCTGGTGGATGATCCTGGCTACTTGGTTGTGCCTGTGCAAGTACTCGCCGTTAGCAAGATGCGAACAACCGGAAATGATATGCCTGAGTGACTCTCCGGGACGGTGGCATGCCCGACAAATGTCGACCGTACCGTCCTTCAGGATATATTTCCGATAGTTGTTCGTCTTGATAACTTCGTCTGCAATCGCACAGGCAAAACCCTCGGTTTCCCCAAATAGGTCACCGAAGCGTAGCCAGTTCACCGACGCTAGGAGGTCTACATCGGGCCCTGTTAAGGCCCGATAGAACCTCCCATGCAGCTCCTTGCCCTTCCATACGTTCTTGCGATCCTCGGTGCTCAGCACCGATGGTTGGCGCCAGTTCTCGTTTGCCAAGGAGAGCAGCGTCAGGCCCTTGTCAACTGCTACAACATCGCTATGCATCCCACAGTCGTTGTTACGGAAAAAACTCCGGAGCCTGTACACTTCGCGGTTGTGGAGGTTCTTGGCATTTAACATGCCACGACCTCCCCACTTCCGCGGAATGTACAGTCTCATAACAGACGACTGTGGGTGTAGCATGCGGTGTGTTGTGAGCAGTTGACGGACCCTTCTATCCAGGGCATCTAGCTCAGTCTGAGTCCACCTCAGTATGCCAAAGGAGTATATCAGTAGTGGCATCACCCAACCGTTAAAGGCGCGCACCTTATTGCCGCCTGACAAAAGACTATTAAGTACTTTTGTCAAGCGACAAAAGAAGCGCTCCTTTATCAATTTCTTAATGTCTACTACTGATATACCCAACGACTCCGACATACCGAGGTACTTGTAGGTCTCGACTTCGGAGAGGGATCTAAGAGTCATTGTCTCAGAAAGTTGCAAATTCGGTGAATTTACAACTTTCCCCCGCTGTACATGCATGACCGCACACTTGTCTACACCGAACTCCATCTTAATGGCGCTACTAAAAACCTCTGTAGTTTTAGTAGCTCCATTAAGTCTTGGCGTTTCGGTGCAAACAGCTTGAGGTCATCCATGTAAAGCAGGTGAGAAATGACCTCACCCCCCCTGCGGAGTCGATGGCCTAGTCCTAAGTCCTTCAGCAAGGTGCTGAGAGGATTTAGGGCTAGGCAAAACCACAATGGACTCAGACTATCGCCCTGGAAGATGCCTCGCTCAATCCTTATCAAGTCCTGCGGATCAGTGGAGACATCTCCACCACCTGGTTGACGAAGGACTGTGGTCCATTGCCTCATGCATGCGCTTAAGAATGATTTTAGAGTTATATCGATTTTATATAACTCTAAAATCCTCTCCAGCCATGAATGAGGCACTGAATCATAGGCCTTCTTATAGTCAACCCAGGCGACAGATAGAGCTCCCTTGTTCCGCCGGACTTGCTGGCTAATGGCCATGTCGATGAGGAGGAGCTCCTTAGCACCACGGGACCCAACCCTACATCCATTCTGAGCGGGGGCCAAAATATTATTTGCAACAATGTGCGTATTAATTTTATTTCTCAGAATGGATGTAAGGAGCTTGTAGATGGTAGATGGAAGATTATATGGAAGATTACTAAGCATAGTTACCTTAGAGAGAATGAATACATAATGATCGATCGATCGATTCGGGAAATCGATAATCTTTAAAGAAAGACAGATAAATAGATAGACACTTTATTGATTGCACACCATACAATTAAATAACACTAATGCTACTTGACTATGTTCTTATTCGACTTCCTTAAATACTTCTTGTAATGTAATAAATCAAGTTTTAATTTGAACGGGATACCATTTATTGCAAATGAAATTTCTATTCCAACCATTTCATCTGTTCCATTCATAATAATAATGTAGGAACAGCATTTTCTCTATGTCTTCTCCATTTCATAGCTTCATTACCTAAAAATGAATTCAAAGTAAAATGCTTGGAGCTTATGTGACTCTGCATTTTTGGAGTCAAATTTCCTCACGAATTCAATTTATTTCTTTTTTTTCACTTCTTCATCGTCTTCAAGAAATCTGTAAAATCAAAGTTTCGACCATGTATCGACAATAATATTTACGTCACTATGTATGATCAGGGTAACCTAAAACTGTTTCCGAATATTCGCTAAAAACTTCTATTGGAATAGATATAACGCCTGGTTTCTGCTACAAAGTGATTCAGCAACATTTGTTACGTATTTATGTTTGTTTATCGGCTCACATTCAACAATAAATTGTCCAAAAACTAAACGATTTAAGGTCAAAATTTCTTGACTATTTTATGATCGTGTTAGATGGGACGTGCAGCCTACAACCACACAAGACATTGCTCCACTGCGTCCGCACACTCACTATTTGGAATTATACAAATATTTCATGCAGTCTAACAGTAAAAATAATATTAAATCATTGCAAAACCATTGAAGATTACGACAAACGCGTAAACAATGAGCACGCGAATAAGTTAAGTAGTCTAATGAACAAACTGTCAGACATTAGAGCAAAGTACTATCAAATTTGGGCGGGTTGAATTAGAACCAATATAACCAAATGACAGTTCATCTTGTGAAATTCCAAAAAAGTAAAACAAAGAGTAAATCATTTATCTCTTTTCCTCAACCGTTTTCGTGCCATAAGATAGAGTAGGAACAAAGGTAGTTACTGAGCTCTTTTTTTAACCCTCCTTCTATTGCTTTAGTTATTATTCTGTGATTTTGAGACAGGTTTTCGTTCGTTGCAAATTTATCTTCGGTTCAAAAAGTTTTCGAAGTTTTGGGAAGTGATTTGCTGTAAAACATAAATCTATTGTATTATATCGATTCCATTGTCTTTTGTCTGGACTAGTGTTTGGTTTTAAGCCAGAAATCTAGCATTTATATTATTTTTGAAATTTTATAGTTTTAAATCCCTTTAAGGACAAAATGGCATAGGAGAAATTGTGAGAAACTGTACCAATTTTTTTTTTATGAGATGACAATATGCATTGATAGGATAAGACAGCCTTTAAACTGCTTCTGAAAAGAGAAAAAGGCATGTCACGAAGACTCTTTTTGATTCAGAGAGTGATGATGAACTTTAGCACGCAAGATGAGGACGACGACTGTCCATGTATTTATTGCAATGACCTCTTTTCTCGGTCAAAGCCTAGAGAAGGCTGGTTGCACTGTTCTCGTTGGGCTCATTGTAAGTGAGCTGATCTGCCCAAGAGAATTAAATTATTTATTTGTGCACTTTGCGTTTGATTGTAAAATGTATGCCATTTTGTCCTTATCATATGAACAAAATGGTTTTTGTCCAATCTCCACTTAAGACTTATTATCTCCTAGTTTTTGATTTTTAATTGTTTATTTTGTATGTTGATTCTGTAGAAATAAAAGTAAAGTTAATTCTTGCAGAATGTTATGGTTATAAGTACACAAATATAGAAATTATGAAGCAAATAGAACACAGTATGCCGTTTTGTAAGTATTTCACCTAACTGTTTCTAGGTTATTGCTTATTTTTCTATTCGAGCTAATAGTACCAGAGCCCACTACCAAAATTTTTGTTTCAACCGTATGGCTGAAACCATTTCAAATTAGATTCGATTATCCTGAACTCGAAAATACTGTTACGCCAGTCGCAGCCGACGAAGAAACTAATCTAATAACGCTAATCTGTGGCGATGTTGATTACAACTACCGATAGGTAACGCAGATTAGACAATAGTAGCCGCTCGAGTCCTGCGTTCCATTGTTAAAATCCGAAACAAAAGAAATCTTTCTGGAAAGCAATTATTGTGCACCGTTTTTATGATGTTTTTATCTATTGAATAATAGGGTGTTTACTTCAATCTTTTGTACTGTCCGAATGTTCTAGATTGAACGCGTGGCTCCGCGTGATAAACAACTTTTTGTGTGCTTGCGCTATTGTTTAATCGAATGTTCTGGATATCTTAAAATTGTATAAATACGCGGACGACCGACGACTCGGCAGTCAGTTTTGATTACGCGTTCAAAGTGCTAAGTAGCGTTCAAAGTGATTGTACGAGAAGTGTTCAGAGTGTTATAGTGCAAGTGCCTAGTGTAGTGTTACAGTGTTTGTGTACTTGGTGAATAAAGTGAATCTTCGGATACATCGACGTTTCATTCCTTTTATCCTAACCCCGCTCGTAATCAGAAATGTTTCGCGTAGCGTTTGACCTGAACGAATTTTCAAATATGTCAATAAAATTATCGAACAGTCTCATAGCAATCTGTCTGCAAAAAAAAATATCAGATCAATCCGTCTGAAAAAATTGTTTAGAGTAAAGTTGGTAATTATTATTATATTTCCCAAGATATAAACTCAGAAAACTTAACTTTCAGAATAAAATTTTGAACGCATTAAATCAAAGGTAAACCAGCCCGAGATGATTGGTAAGTGTTCTTAAATTGTATCAGTAGATCGTAATGAGCCATGCAATGTGGAAACTATAGGTTTCCACAACCGAGTCCAATAAACGCTAGTACTATGTATATGAGCACGTTTTAAACGTGGAGCGTACAAATTGGAGGGTAATAGCCGACGCTAACCCAGGGGTGTGATGTATAAGCACACCGGCAGCGATCGACTTGAGTGGGAGCTACTGTGGCAGGACTATGGGGATGGTGGAGGTCCTCGTGGGGGCAACGCCCCCACGTCCGGCTGGTGCCTAGGAAGGGGCTTAGCCCCATGGTAGGGTCTGGGCAACCATACCCTTAAGGACAGGGAGGCACCAGGACACAGACTCTGTGTTCAGACCGGAGCTAGTCGATCGAGCCAGGATGGTTTGTGGCAAAGCCACCATTGCGTTAGGCAC
The DNA here is from genome assembly GCA_911728515.1 of Peribatodes rhomboidaria. Taxonomy (NCBI): domain Eukaryota; kingdom Metazoa; phylum Arthropoda; class Insecta; order Lepidoptera; family Geometridae; genus Peribatodes; species Peribatodes rhomboidaria. The sequence goes on along the minus strand of OU452192.1, from coordinate 3,681,043 downwards.
CTGCCGCGGTGCCTGTGTTGAGAGGATATGGTATAGCCATTTTGTTATGTATGTGGCAAAGCCACCGTTAAGCGAAGCAGATAAATAAACTATTTCTTTATTAATAATAACCCCCCATAAATAGCAATAACATTTTGTTGCCCTAATTCTGTACATTCTACTTAGGCATATCATTGTATAGGTACGGAAGGGGCGACAGAAGACAAAGGTCTGTACCGGCGAGTGCTATTACTGCGGAAGTTACATAAAGTAGAGTATGCATCACATTCCACTATGAGTGAATACATAGAGAATATCATGAATTTGGTTCAACAACTAGCCGACATCAACAAGACTATATAAGATAACGAAGTAGCTGAAATTTTACTGTCTGGACTGCCAATTGAATACGATGTGTTAGTATCCAACTTAGAAACTACCTGTATGACATCTGGCTTGTCAAGTGAGCTCGTTCGTTCCCGTCTCCTTCAAGAGGAATACCGCAGAAATGGAAGAGGAACTGAAACCGCTTTTGTGATCAAGCCAAACACAAAGAAAAATATCAAATGTCATAACTGTTCCAAGCCCGGACACTACAAGAATAAATGTTTCAAGATGAAGAGAGATCGGAACAATAAGAAGGAAGAAAAAGAAGATAATACCTTCATGGCATCGGCATTCTTGGCTATGAATAGCAACGAGTGGTTCATCGACAGTGGCTGCACTCAACATATGTGTATGGACAAGACTGTTTTTAAAAATGTTGTGCTATGTGATAGCAAGGTTAAGATAGTAGATAACTCTGTACTTAAGTGTATTGGCACTGGCACTGTTGAGTTAAAGATAAACAACAATGTCCTACTATTGAATGATGTGTTGCTTGTACCTCAGCTCTCGACCAATATTCTATCTGTAAGTAGACTTGTTTCTAAGGGTTTTATAATCAATTTTGATTCACAGGGTTGTTTTATCTTTTGTAAAAGTGAAGTATCTGGCAAACCAGTGGTAATAGTTTCTAACGGTAATGGTATTTACAAGGTAAAAGTCAATGGTTTATCCCCTAATTGTGCTGTGGCGCACTCTTCGGTGATCTTGCCTGCGCAAGATGCAAAGAGTGCTAACTCTGCCGAGGTACCATATGAAATATGGCACAGGAGGCTGGGCCACTTGGGAAAAACAGGTACATACCTGTTTTTCCCAAGTGGAAAAACAGGTCTGCAATGCTAACATTAGCGTTGCAGGGTGCATGTGGTGTGAGTTTTCAGGGAAAAGAAGTGAAGGATTGTGTGCCATGTCTGGAGGGGAAGATGGCAGCAAAACCATATCCTGCTGAGGCTAAGCATCGCACCTCACAACCTCTGCAGCTGATCCAAACCGATGTTTGCGGTCCGCTACCAGTGGAAAGTTGGGGCGGAGCTAGATACCTAGTCACCTACACCGATGACTTTACAAGAAAAACATTTGGAAACCTGCTGAAGAGGAAAAATGAGGTATTTACCACTTTTATCCACTTTAAAAGTTTAGTTGAGAAACAACTGGGGTTGCAGATAAAGTCACTACGTTCCGATAATGGGGGAGAATTCTGTAACAAGCCATTTTGTGATTTTCTTAAGAAAGAGGGAATTATACATGAAACGTCAGTTCCTTATTGTCCACAGCAAAATGGCATATCTGAACGTCTAAATAGGACAATTTTAGAAAAAGCCAGGTGTATGCTGCTGGGGGCAAATTTAGACAAGCGTTTTTGGGGCGAGGCAGTTATGACTGCTATTTATTTGAAAAATAGGTCGCCCACTGCTGCTTTGTCTGGTTTGACGCCCGAGGAAAAGTGGACAAGGTCGCGGCCGGACCTTACTCACTTGCATGTTTTTGGTTGCATTGCATATGCTCTCTTGCCTGAGCATAAGAGGCAAAAGCTTGATGCAAAGAGTAAAAGGTATATAATTGTTGGATATTCAGACACCTCCAAAGGCTTTCGGTTAGCAGACCCCATGAATCCTAAGAATGTGATTGTTGCACGGAACGTTGTTTTTATAGAAAATAGATTTTATGATAAAACTGTCGAATGGAAGAATTTGAATGAAATGACTAATAATAATAATTTAATAATTTATGATATTTTCTACAATGATGAAATAGAAAAATTAAATTATTCGAAATCTAGTCATAGTGTAAGTTCTAGTCAGGTCACAGAAATTAATTTAGATGAAAATACAATTACAAATGATTCTAGTCACTGTGATGGACAGGATTCTAGCTCTAGTGGTAGTAGCAGGCCTAGTTCAGATCAGACTGTTGAACTGAATCTAGATTTTAACAGATCCCCTGTCTCTTTTTCAGAAGACAGAGAAAGCAGTACTAGTGGCGAGTCAGAGGCGGGAGCGTCTACGTCTCCGGTCGCTGACGCAAGCGTTGAGCGTCTGACGTCATCGCCCGAGGTGGTGGTTGGAGGGGAAGTAGCGCACTCCACGCCGGTCTGTACTCCACGCCCTGTTCGTAGTACACGTTCTAAGCTGCCGCCCAGGTACAAGGATTATGATTTAGATTTATCATTTTTGGTTCGGCAAGGATCTATGTTACCCGGTGATCCTCTATCCTATGAGGATGCTGTTTCTGACTCTGACAGTGAACAATGGAAAGCTGCAATGAAATGTGAATATGTATCTTATCGCTTACCGCGAACAAAGTCTGGAAGCTCGTCGACCGCCCCAAAGGTCAGAACATAGTCAAATGTCAATGGGTTTTTAAACGTAAACATGACGCGTCTGGTAAGTTTGACCGTTGCAAAGCTCGTCTGGTTGCCAGAGGTTTCACTCAAGTTGAGGGGGTTGACTATTGTGATACTTTTTCGCCAGTCGTTAGGCACTCAACAATGAGAATATTGTTTTCATTAGCAGCTCAATTAAATCTTAACATGGATCATTTAGATGTCACCACAGCTTTTCTAAATGGAATGTTAGATGAAACAATTTATATGGAACAGCCTAAAGGCTTTTGTAATAATAATAATGGTGACAAAGTTTGTCTTTTACTTAAAGGTATTTATGGACTCAAGCAGGCTAGTAGAATATGGAATATAAAAGTTCATGAATTGTTAACTAAAAATAGCTATTTGCAATCTAAATGTGAACCTTGTGTGTATACAAAGAAGAATGGTAAAGATATAACAATAATCGCATTTTATGTTGACGACTTCTACATATTTTACAGTAGTCAAAGTAATGATTTATTTCCCTTGCTTGAGGCCAATTTTGATGTAAAGAATCTAGGAACTTTGAAAAGCTGCTTAGGTATAAATATAATTAGAGATAGATCTCAGAATTTTATAAAACTTGACCAGTCTCAGTACATAAAAGGTTTGTTAACAAGATTCGGTATGGAAAATTGAAAATCTGTGTCCACACCGATGATGACAAATTGTAAACTGCAAAAAGCTGATGATACTATGTGTCTAGATGAAGATACTCATAGGTATAGAGAGCTTCTAGGTTGCCTAATGTATCTTTCTGTTTGTACTAGACTTGATATAGCTTACCCGTGCAGCCAGTTGAGTCAGTTTACTTACGCGTTTGATAAGTCACATTGGCAGGCAGCCAAACGCATCTTAAGGTATTTAGCTGGAACCCTAAATTACAGTCTATGTTTTTATGAATCTGGTAATTTAGATATAACCGCTGATGCTAGTTGGGCTAATGAGTTAGTTGATCGTAAATCATATACTGGTTTTGTAGTTAAACTTGGTCGTAATGTTATCAACTGGGAAGCACACAAGCAGAGGTGTGTAGCATTGAGCAGCACAGAAGCAGAGTATCTCTCCATTGGAGATGTATGTAAAGATCTTTGTTTCATTAATAATTTATTAAATGAAATTTTGAATACTAAAATTGTAATTAGATTATTTAATGATAATCAAAGTGCGCACAAAATACTAGAGTCTAAGGAATTTTGTCATAAGCGCACAAAACATATTGATCTACGATATCATTTTGTAAAAGATCTGGTACAGAAAGGTTTCTTAACTGTAAAATATTTGCCTACAGGAGAGATGATTGCTGATATTTTTACCAAACTTCTAAGTGCAGTAAAACATAAGCAATTTGTCAATGAGTTAAATCTGTTGAAGCAGTAGCTGAGTATTGTTGTGTATAATGCTGTTGAGATACTTGGGCTATCATATTGTGTGTATAGTTGGGTATAATTTTGTTGATAGCATTGTAATATAATGTACTTAGCTATAATTATTTTCATAAGCTTCATTGATTCTTGTTTGTATGTAGAGCAGGAAGATAATTTATGTAGAGCATATGTGCAACTATACCAGTAATTGCACATATGCTATGATAATCCGAAGGGGAAGTGTTAGAACCGTCGTATTTTCATATATGTCAATGTCAACTGTCATTGGTTTTAAACATTTTAAATATGACATTTGCTTTACTTTCTCTCTTCCTGTTCGAACCCCTTGATGTCGACACGGATATTCAATTCTATCTTAATTTATAATTATCTGTTTAATCTAAAGCATTCACAAGACTGTATTCTGTTGATATACATAAAAGTGAAAGTGGAATCTGGTTATTATTTAATTTCCTGCACGTAGCTACTATAAATCCACGTTGCCCGCGAACCTCTGACCACAACACCTTCTTTATCCGAAAACTTTTTGATGCTCCAAAATCATTTCAAAAACGTATTTAGCCATATTGAAGTCTACGTTAGAAGCAATGAATAAGGTGCGATCCTCAAATTATTACATGAATCAAAAAGGGTTTACCTGAAACCGTAACCACGTTTCACCTTAATTTAACCTCTCTTTTGGGCATAAATCCGTCGGGTATAATATCCCTCATAAAAATATCGTCACTACAATTTGGAAAACAGGTGTTTGGTTAAAAACGACGTATAGGTTACGATACGGTCTATTAGCTAATTGCGTCTAAAATTTTAACCTTTACAACCGAGAACCGATTTTAACTAGTTTTACCCTATGTTGTGCGCCAGAGGTTACAGAACGTATTTCAAATAACCGCATGTAATTTAATGTAGTACTTCCCCAGGTTTATCCCGGATAGACAACATTTTTGAAACTACATAATAATATCTGACATGCTTAATTAGCAAAATAAGAAGTAGTCACAGAATATGCTCTATTAATGTCTATGGAAGTAGTAAGAAGACGTACAAACAAAAATATTTTTTTCATTCCTCATTTACCTGCGACATGAACACTGAGGCTCAACTACCAGTCAACGTATGCTTCAAAATCTTCAAACAATAACTTACTCAGGTTCTCCATTAGCTAAAATGTTCAGTAGTGGAGTGACGATGTCCTTCTCGACAGTCCGTTCTATTATGAAAGGGTATGAGACTATGACGTTGCACGTCGTCATGGCTGCGCGCTTGACCAGGTCAGGCTCCGTGCTCTGCAGGAGGCGCGCGAAGTGCTCGAGGCAGCCGGCGTCCAGACAGCGCTTCACCTGGGGACGGTCGACTTGATGTATCGAGATGCATCTATGACAACAACTTACAAGAAACACACAATGAGCTCTTTTCGGGATATTGAAGCAGTAACGAGCACAGGCATTTTGGACTCTTTGAATAAGATTTTTTGACTTTGCTTTCAGCCTTGGACCAACAACTGCGTCCACATAATTTAATTTAGACAAAATTAAGGATTCAGTAAGCTCGACGCGCAGCCTTTCTACCAAGAATGGCCTAAGTTTGTACAGCACCTTCAGTCTGTAGAAACAGTCTCTCACACAATTATCTACATGATTTTCATATCGCAGAGCACTGTCCATAATAAGCCCTAGGTTCCGGGCTTCCTGCACACGCTCGATTGGCTCTCCCATGAGCATGACACTCACAGAAGGACAGATACTTGCCAACTGATGCCTGCTACCGAATACAAGGTATTTCGTTTTAACCGGGTTGAGTAACAAACAGTTTCTGGAGGACCACTCAGCTATACTTTCGAGATCAACATTCAGTTTCATAATTGCTTCATCAATCTCCTGTGGCTTACACGAAATATAAATTTGAGTATCGTCAGCGTATATATGACATTTACTGTGCGAAATGTGCGTTATGACATCAGCTGAGTACAAAGAATAGAGGATAGGCCCTAAAATAGACCCCTGAGGGACCCCCTTGGTTACAGCCACTTTCTCTGACACTGCAGAAGACCCATCACTGTGAGTAATCTTCACAAACTGATATCGATCACTTAGGTAACTGTTAAACCATTGTAAAGCTTTCGAGTCCATACCATAATAATTTAATTTAGACATTAGAAGAACAATATTCAAAGAATCAAATGCCCTTGAAAAATCTAGTAACACCAATATTGTGCACAAGCCCTTATCCTGAGCGCTAAGGATGTTGTCAGTGACATCGAGCAAAGCACTTGTAGTACTGCGTCCCTTTCTGAAACCTGACTGGAACGCTGGTAAAATATTATACTCAAGATAATTAGATAACTGTATACATATGGCCTTTTCCAAAATTTTTGAAAAGCAAGGCAATGTACTTATGGGTCTCAGATCCTTTAAAACGGTAGGGTTAGAATTTTTAGGAAGCGGACGCACTATTGCATGTTTCCACACACTAGGGAACTTGCAAGTAGCGATTGAGGTATTTATAAGGACTTGGATGCAGTCTATGGTTTGAGGAAACGTTAACAATAACATATTTAAACTAATCGCATCACAACCTTCAGCGTTAGATTTAAGGCTTTTAATGATTTTAATTAGTTGATTAAGGCTTAGGTACCTGTTCAATATGAAAAACCGCATTGCTAAACTTATGATACTCAAAAAACGCTAAATGTGAAATAGTGGTAAATGGGCTTCCCGGAATAGTTAAAAAATGATTATTTAAGACATCGGGGTCGTTAAAAAAAGTAGGCAAATCATTATCATTTTTAAGTAGTAAAGTATTTTTCAAATTTTTCCAGAGTAATTTAGGTTTACTGATGTTATTATTTACGAGTATATTATGTTTGTAATAGGCTGATTTTTCATGATAAATAGCACAGTTAACAGTAGATTTGAGGTTTTTGTAATAAATCTTTTTTATCTCTGATCTAGTTTTATTATAATCCGCTGCAGCGTCGTCTCGCATTTTCATCATAAGTCTTATAGTATCAGTTAGCCAAGGATAAAAGCGATCTTTTATAATTATTGTCTTGATTGGAGCATGAAAATTGAATAAAGACAGCACACCATAGTTAAAAGCATCAGTCATATCATTAATATCTGTATACTGCGAAATTAATTCCCAACGTATTGATTGTAAGTCACTATTAAAATTATCCATGCAGATATTGTTTATTGGTCGGTAAGTTACAGTTCGCGGAGCGATTTTTACGCGCTTAGTATTAAATTCACAGACGACAAGACAGTGACCATGAACAGTTCCTACTAACTCCAATGTTATTTTCTTTGCTCGTAAATCAGAGCAGACTACATCAATTAATGTCTGGCTAGTTTCGGTAAAATGAGTCGGCTCGGTAACAAGTTGTTCTAAGTTGAAACATGAAAGGAAAGATCTAAATTTTTTTGTCCTATAATCATTCATATCAAAATAATTCGTATTAAAATCACCTAACAAGATTAGGTTATCAAATTTAGGTATTGAGCTTACCGAATCTGTGATAGCATCAAAAAATATATCAATATTCACCCAATTCGGTCTGTATGCCGTGCCAATCACTAGTTTCCTCCCGTTAAGGTTCAGAGTAAGCCACATTTGCTCGACCACAGAGTGAAGTGGGTCAACGGGGTGGCGCCAGGCACGCACAGCGATTCCCCGCTTGACGTAGAATCCGACGCCGCCGGCGCGCGAGCGGTGCGCGCGTGGCCGCGGCGTGTGCCTAAACTTGTAGCCGGGTATCGCCAGCGCGCGCCCTTCCTCCCCTTCGCGAACCCACGTCTCGTTTACAGCTAAAACCTCTACACCACTATGAGTCACTGACGCTATGATGTTGTCATGGTTGGTGCCGAGGGAACCTGCATTATAAAGCCCAACTTTCAAGTACTTAGTTGCCATTACATTAAATGCAGTAGCTCGTATTCAAAACTCAACAAAGACACAGTGCTCAAATATTCTAAATAACAGTTGGTACACAAATAATTACAGTTATAATATTCGCCTCGCAAAACTTTCTGTTCTAATAACATAATAATGTTTGACTTAGTAAATTTATTAGACCTTAGCATTGACACAAATCTTAAATAATTATTTATCTTAGATTAAATATAGGAAATTATACCTATTACATTTCGCCAAGTACATAATTTAAAATTCCTTACTATAACTAAACTATGAACTAGAAATACGACGAGGAACAAGAAATGACTCATTTGTTGATTTCTCCACCAAATATCTTCCCAAAGTCGTTCTCCGACCGAACCCGGAAAACCGCCTTGCCCGTCTCTCGACGGACAAAAATGCGACCTCCTCTGATCCATACATATTTCCATGCGTGAGAACGGGCCTCCTCCCGCGCTTTTTTTTTTTTTTTTTGGATGACTCTATGTTGTTGGCCACTGAGGCCTCGACAGCGTACCGGGCATTAGGCAAGCGCAGATGGCGCAGGGCCTCAAAAATGCTTACAAACTATGGGCGACGAGCGCAAGGGCACCTCTAAGGTACGGCCTCGGCTTGGGCTGTCGCCGAGGGAGGGGCATCGAATTGCCCTGGCAGCCCAGAAGGGGCTTGCTCTAGGGCCCTAACGGGGACGGTTGAAGTTAAGGTTAAAACAAAATTAATTATTATTAACAATGACTCGACCGCCTTGTTCGGAAAGGGAACCTCACCTCAGAAGAACAGGCAAGAAACTGAGGGGCGTAAAATGAACGAACACTACGAGCTAACTAACCGATCTTCTAACAGACCTTGTAGGCAGTCTTCGACCTCGCCGGCGAGGTCGGTGTATGACAGTGTACCTTTGGTAACCGGCGCCTATACCAAAAACTGAATACTTCCTGTTGCAAGGAGCTGCCGGGTCGGACGACCCCAGCGCCGCCGAAGTGACGACGGCGATGGGGTCGTCCGGGTCGTCTAGGATGTTTCTAGGGCGTCTGCGGAGAGGGGGAGGGTCTGTGGGAGCTACGGAGTAGTCCACGGTGCGAGTGACAAGAGGGTTGGGGTGGTGAGGGGCTCTATCAAAGTAGCGCCGGGAGAGAAACTTGATGTACTGACGGATGGAGGGAAGTTCGAGATCGCAATGCAGGTCGGCGTTACGCTGGAACCAGCTAGCTCCGACTGCTTTGCGAATGAACCTATTCTGAAGGACCTGGAGCTTGTCCAGGTCTAAGGGGGAGGCATGAGCGAACACTACTGAAGCGTACGTCATGCACGGAGAAAAATGGTTTCCGTCCTTCATAAAAAAGTAACATGAATAACATCATTTAATCCTGGCTCCTTCAACATTATCATGTGCATAGTAAATTATAGTTCAGTCGGATTAAACTAACATTACATTATTATAAGTTGCAGGGATTTTAATCATTGGTTTTCATTACGCTTCATCATTAAAATATTAAATTACGTAATTCTAAATTCCTGGTACTAGCCTAAGGTTTTATGGTGAAGTTCACGACGATTTGAGAGTTTATCCTGATACAGATTTAGGCACGACAATTGAGAGGTGTGTAACTTGGAATAGTCCGTAAGCGGAATAAAATAATATCATGACTGCATGACAAAAAAATGGTAGGTACCTACGACGCACAAGGTGCTCATTTATTATTTAGAAAATATCATGATCTATTGATGCTTCGTCAAGAATTCACAAACATCTATTGGGTTTGGTCATTACCTTATCATGATGTACCTAATTTTATTAGATCGGTTTAAAAATTACTTTTTGTTATGAAAATCAAAAAATATAACGCAGCCTTTACCAGTGCTCGACAGACTTCTGATTCCGCCGGTCAAAAGGCGCTAGCGCAATTATTTTGATAAATAATTATGGTTTAAAGACTGTTTCACGTTTTCTATCTGTAATTTTGGTTAGTTACAGTGCATTACCGTTTTGAATCGTGTGTTGAACTCATTTATAACGCCCTCAGAGACCCGCAACCAACTCATCTTATAGTGACGGGGCACACTCGCGGGCGCGATCGAAAGTCAAAAACGCTAAAAACGTGAATCAATACACTAAAGTGACTTAATGTGCTATATCCCTATCGTGAACATAGACTTTGTGAACCCGTTCCGATTGTGCATTTATGTGGGAACTTAATACAAACAGTGTTAATAAGAATTTGCAAAACACTTGGGCGAGTCCATTTTTGTTAACCCAACATTCAAATTCGAGAAAACGCGCTAGAGAGAAGAGGCAGACGCATGACGTGTTTACTTATTCTGATGGGATAATGACGCAGATGGGCGAGTCTATCTTTGAATTCCTGATCCTAAGATACGGAATACCCAGGCGAATTTTAAGAGACAACGGAGTTCAGTTTATCAGCGAAATAATGAAACAGTATGTTCCACACATTCGGCATTACCCAGTGTCTCTCGCCGGTGTACTATCCTCAGGTAAATCTGGTGGAAAATAAGAACAGAGACTTGAAGCCGCAGATCACAATTATTACAACGCATGGTATTCTAACGTCCCGGCTATTCGCTTCGTGTGAACTCCGCAGTGACAACAACACAGGAAAGACATCCTTGTACCTTACATTCGGGAACGAAATATGCGCGCCAGCCGACGCGTACAAGAATACTCACGAAATCAAAGAAAGTGATGACGCTGCCCTATCCCTTACCTGGTGAAGATGTCGACTGTGCTAATAGGTGCGAGTAAAGTACGTGAAAAGGCTCAAGCTGATCAAAAGCGTTACGCCAACGGAGCTCGTTGCCCAGCTCCGATATTCTACTGTGGCGATAATACTTTTAAAAACACAAGGCAGTAGCGATCCGACCTGCAGACAAACACCCAAATTACTGAGAGATGGACCGTACCGAATTAGGGAAGCCGTGAGTGCAACCACGTACGTACCAGTGAGATTTTAGGTCGTTATCATCTCTTCCAGTTGACCAATTCGTAGGAATAGGGAGTACCACTCGTACCGCTCCATGAGAAGCATAAACAACGAAGACTTAAGCTCTTTAGTCGCGAGGGCGCTTTGTCTAGGTTAGAGGGGGAGGATGTAACGTGGGCTAAGGCGCTCGCGCAAGTATTTTAATTGTTATGGCTAAAACTGTTTCATGTTTTCCATCTGTAACTTTGTTAAATAAAATACTATACCCTTTTGAATTATGTGTTGAAGTCATTTATACCACCCTCAGAGACCCACAACCCTATAGATCAGGAATTTCTAGTGATCTTGTCAGTTAAAACAGCCTGCTATCAGAAATATTATTTACTTAGATGCTGACAGTAAAATACCGATAATATGTAAAAAACACACAGCTTTGTCATGACGGTACTTTTATTTTACTATTCAGGTCGCATTTATCCTTCCAATACCAATAAACCATTAGAATAGGTAATTAAATCTTATTAGTTCATAATGATAAAATTCAAGGAAGCTCAAAAAATTGTCATGATATTACGAAAAACATTCAATGGTTTTCCTTACAATTATTAGGAAAGTCCGATAAATTATCATGATGTTCACTAAGACTCATCATTTAAATAATTGTACTGTATCAGTTTTCTACAATATTTATCATTCCGATCATAATTTCTCGTCATCGAAGTTCTAAGTTTTCAGAGTGTTTGTCATGACAAAATGTCATGACGCGAAACGATAAAACCTAAGTTTAAAGCACATAATAACGTCGTGATGTTTCTTGATATTTATGGGTGACGACTATTCACGATATTTTTTGGTGAATTACGCACAAAACACTATTAAGAACTCTTGGTACCTTTTTGTTGGGAATACGGATAAAAGTCCGTAAATTCCTTTAAAACTGTCCGGAATTACGAAAGCCATTTTTCTCAGTGTGACGGGGCGGATGCACATTTTGTAAATAGTCACCTTATTCCTAAGGGACAATTTACTCCGTGTGCCCACGAGGTGGTGGAGTCGGCCTAGAATGAAGGCCGCTCGGTTCCGGACTATCTGGATGTGTTCCAGGGGTCGGGGAAGATGCAGTTGGTCATGGCGGCATTGAAGATGCTTACTAGAAGATGGATAAGGACAATGGGGAAGAGTTTGAGCACTCTGTTGGTGATACCATCTGCACCTGGGGACTTCTTGACCTCCTCCCGCGCCTTGAAAAAAAATCATCTTGTTGTATTTGGAGAGGCGCTCGTTTACATAGAGCCTCGTCGGGGCAGCGGCGAGTCCCATACCCTCCGTATTGATTCCCCGGCGGACCCGAGCTGCTTGCAGGAGCGCGTCGCGCAGCTGCCTGCGCGCCAAACGCAACACCAACGGTCGCGGTCGCTGCGCACTCGTCGGGTCACCACCAGGTTGCATACGACGCACGCCTACCCGCTCTACGGAAACAAAGTCACGCTCTGTACAGGATACGCCCAGCTTTTCCGTTAAAATGGCTACCAAGTGTTCCGGATTTTCACTTTGCTCTTCAGGTATACCGGTAATTTCCAAATTATTAAGAAGCGACTCCTGTTCGCGGTCGTTTATTTCGGACTTTAACAGTTCGATGGTGGCAACCAAATTCCCGACGTTTGGGCTAGCTTGGGTCTCGATGCACTTCTGCTCCAGACATCCGAGACGCGTTTCCATGCTATCCATTCGACTCCCAAACTCCTCAACGACATCCCGGAGCCCGTTGAAATTATCTCGCAGCCCAGTAAAATCGTGTCTAAACGAGTTCATCTCTTCTCGCATAAGTTGCACCTCCTTCAGGATTTCTGCGGATAGTGATTTACCACCTTCGGGGCTCCGCAGTGTGGCCTCATAATCTGCTTGTTCTCCGCGTACAGGATTTTCAGTGTTGTCCTTCCGCGGAGTCTGCACTTTACAGCCTGGGCATAGCCATGCTAGCGCCACTCTAGCATCTTTCGGTATATTCACACATACTTATGTTATGTTATTAAGTCATCTGCTACATGACTGGAGCCCGGTGTATGGCGCCAGGCTCGCCCCCTGTCACATTTGGGACTGAATATCGTCCGGCGAAATGTGAGTGTTGTACACCTCTGCCAGCCCCTCGGGGGAAAGGCGTGACGATATGCTATGTTATTTATGTAGGTACATTATTATAAATGAAACAAAACAACCAAAAAAGGACCAGTTACTTACCTACCTGAAACCTATGTAATTTTTATTTATTCTGATTCCCTCGTGGGTCCACGTACACGTGGTCCCCGGGTAGTGCTAACCGGGTAGCAAACTCTGGTGGGAGGCTTCGGCCGTGGCTAGTTACCACCCACCGGACCAAGCCATCCCGTGAAATGACCTAGTCGTGTTTCGGGATGTAGTCCGGTGGAACCGTTTCGAAGACGGGTCTGAGCAGTAGCGCACTTGTAGCGCTTCACTCAACTGCCGTCCTTGTACTCGTACTTCTTCACTCTAGTAAACTTCAAGGCTAGAGTGAATAAGTATCTTCTAGGTCGTCGTGCTCCATCTTAGACCACAACGTCGCTTAACATCAGGCGAGTTGGTAGTCAAACGCCGACCTATTCTACATAAAAAAATAAATAATAATAATTTAAGTAAAAACGAAGAAATTCGTTATACTCGTAATTGACAGGTAAGTAACCTATCTTCTATGATAATAAACATGAAGTATATTTTTGTACGTGCTCCTCCCCAAACTCCTTACAAAAAAATACCCTGCCAATATTTTAACCTTGGGTCTATATTATTTTAAGTACAATGCGTTTTTAACAAATCGCTAGTGCCTTGCAAATTCGCAAAACAGACACAACCGTCAAGTACGTTGCCATCAAAGATACGCAAGTACCTATACCAAATATCAGCCCAATATAACGTCAGGAAATAGTTCTAACTTAGCTTCCAAGGTTTGATCGATATAGTATGCAATACTTTATAAGCTAAATTAAATTGACTCAAATTTGAATGAAATTAGCGAATATATCTAGATATGAAAACCCCTCTTGTCTCTAAAAAAAATGACTTCTAGCTTTATCCACAACGAAGTTACAGGGGTTGTAAAAGACCTGTATGGCTAAGAAAAAAGAATGGTACGTCTGCATCTTTGTAAACGAGACTTGGCGGGGGCACTGCCATGCCCCAGATATTCCGAAGCTATTTAGTAATATGTATATACAACGTTTATTTTGATAGTAAAAACGTAGGTACCTACTTACCTAGGTATCGGGTGGGCCATTTTAGGGGTTTCTGTTTCAACTATTCGATTTACTCTTGTTAAACGTTGGGAAATATTGAAAACTTATTCCCAAAGTAACTGCTAAGTAGCCGAAAAGAATTTTGAGTCAGTTCGTTAAGAGTCCCGCGACGCTCTGAAATTTCCATACAAACGCGCTTGTCAAATTTCTTGCAAGCCATTTGTCAGATTATGATGAAATTTTGCTTGTACAATAAAACGAACAATATCTCCGCTCCTATGTTCTTGGTTTTTTTAAGAAACGTCGTCAAGAGAAAATTGAGCTATGAAAAATATCCGCATTTGTAAGGGGTCACTTTTGACTGATTTATTCAATAGAAAGACAAAGCAAGTCAAGAATCCCTTTACATACCGAGTTTGTCTACATCATTTGCTTTTATATGAATCCATAAAACAAGGGAAATTCTTAGTTATTTAAGAATTATTACAGAAGTACAAAAGTCATAAAAAAAATTAAATTGCACTTTGTTACTCTGTAGGTAACTTTAGAGGCTCATTACTTGCTCTATCATCACTTGCTCTCTTCGCTCGTAGTCTTCTTCTAGACGAAATGGCAATAGAAAACCTTAAGCCAACGCGAAGTTAGTCTAAAGTGGTCGTCGGACTCTTAATCGCGTAATCAGTCGTCTTGGATACATGTAAATATTTTTCACTGGCGCTTATGAAAGGATGTTAGTAATAAGTTTGAATTAAAAACATGAATAATATTCCGTAACCAAAGCACTGACTTCCAAAACAGTAGCCAAACATTAAATTGAATTAGGCTCCTCATTTCTTGTCTGTGCTTTTGATTGAGTTGAGAGATATTAACTGATTCACAAATAACCTTTGTTCCAGATATTCAACGAATAAAAGTAGTAGAAATGCCTGGTTAAATTAACATGAAGATTCAGGATTGACAACCCAGTTTGGCTAGTGCGCTGTGCGCAAAACACTGGCTTGATTTCAGTGCTCTTAATAAATAAATAATAATAAATAAATAAATTCGGGACACTTCCACACACGGTCGCCTGACCCCAAACTAAGCAAAGCTTGTACTATGGCTGTCAGAGACTGTTAGACATACTTAGATATTTTTAAATACATACTTAAATAGATATTAACACCCAGACATAGGACAAACACAAATGTTCATCACATAAATGTTTGCCCTAGGTGGGAATCGAACCCACGCCCCCAAGCTCAGAAGGCAGGTTCACTACCAACTGAGCCACCGAGGCAGTCAAACAACGTACAAGATTTCGTCCTGGAACAATTTCTACTTTCTTAGAATTACCTACCTATGGCCGCAGAAGTAAGTAGGTAAAAGTATAGTCACTCCCACTTTATAACAGTTTAGTTGCCAGCACTGGTGTCGGACGTGGCCTAATTATGTCCTAAGATAATAAATAAATAAAATTCGGGACATTTTCACACACGGTCGTCTGACCCCAAACTAAGCAAAGCTTGTATTAAGGCTGCCAGAGACTGATATGCGTACATATTAGGTCCTTACGTATGAAATCAGCGTTTTGTCGTACTGATCAATTTGATCTGAAATATCTCCTCTTTGGTTAAGAATTCGAAATTCAAATTAATAAATTCATTTAGCTGGTTTTTTTTTCTTTGGAAAACAGTCATTCATTTGTTATTTTCCTCATTATTTTTTCTTTGGCGTCGCTTATTACCGCGCAATGGAAAACATGAAATATCGGTATATTTACGAGTACGAGTTCTACCGTGGCACCAGTGCTGCAGAAACAGCTCGAAGAGTTAATGATGTGTACGGCGCTGGTGTCGCTAAAGACAGCACGGTACGTTTTTGGTTTCAACGTTTTCGTTCTGGAAATTTCGACCTTAAGAACCAACCCCGTGGACGGCCGGAGATCAAAGTGAAAAACGAAGAATTAAAGGCTATTGTGGAAGCGGATCCATCACAAAGCACTTCAGAGATAGCAGCAGGTTTCGGGGTAAGTGACAAAACTGTATTAATCCACTTGAAGCAAATCGGGAAAGTAAAAAAACTCGAACCATGGGTACCTCATGAATTGAGTGAATCGAACTTGCAAACACGGGTCGCCTGCTGTGTTACTTTGCTCAACCGACACAATAATGAAGGGATTTTAAATCGAATCATTACTTGTGATGAAAAGTGGATATTGTACGATAATCGAAAGCGCTCATCGCAATGGCTGAACCCTGGAGACCCAGCCAAATCCTGCCCTAAACGAAAATTGACTCAGAAAAAGTTACTTGTAAGTGTTTGGTGGACTAGCGCCGGTGTCGTTCACTACAGCTTTCTTAAATCTGGCCAAACGATTACGGCAGATATCTATTGTCAGCAACTGCAAACCATGAAGGAAGAACTAGCTGTTAAACAACCGAGATTGGTTAATCGCTTTAGGCCACTGCTGCTTCACGACAACGCAAGACCACACACTGCATAACAAACAACCACTAAGTTAGCTGAGCTACAATTGGAATGTCTGCGACATCCACCGTACTCCCCGGACCTTGCTCCAACAGATTACCATTTCTTCCGGAATTTGGACAACTTCTTACAAGGAAAAAAATTCCACTCCGATGCAGCAGTCCAAACCGCCTTCAAAGAGTTTATTGATTCTCGCCCCCATGGTTTTTATAGTAAAGGGATCAATGAACTACCCATAAGATGGCAAAAGTGCATAGATAACAACGGTGCATACTTTGATTAATTAAATATATTTTACAAAAAAAAATCGACTTTTTATTCCTCCCGTACAAAACGCCAATTTCATACGTAAGGACCTAATATATATTTTTAAATACATACATAAATAGATATTAACACCCAGACATAGAACGAACAGAAATGTTCATCACATGAATGTTTGCCCTAGGTGGGAATCGAACCCACGCCCCCAAGCTCAGATGGCTGGTTCACTACTGACTGAGCCACCGAGGCAGTCCTATAATACAATTTGTATTACATATTCCAAAACAAATAAACGCGTGTTGTACACAATGTAACGTAACTTCGTATACTCGCAAATATAAATAACTATTATATGGAAACTAAATTCAAAATAAATAAAAGATAGGTTCCTTGTACATATTTACATCTAACTAGTTAGATTTACAATTAATTAATCCATAATTCTAACCATTGAAAATAAATATTACGATAGTAGGAAAAATCAATAGATTAATGCAGAACATAATCATCTATTTTACTTGTAGTAGTCGGGTGAACACAATACCTACCGGAGGCTCGGCCTGCGCGTAATTCTAATGGCAGCTGTACATTCTCGACGAGGGCTCACGAGACATGGCGAGGATGAGAATGTACAGGGTACATTCGCTTATACTCGCCTCCCCTCGCCTCGTCTCGCGTGCTCTCGCTCTCGTGTCGGTTTTTTGTGCGCAAGTCAAAGGGCCTCGCCTTCCCTCGCGATTGGAGACGAGTGCATCCCTGTACACTCTCGCTTCGTTCATTCTACCACGAGACGTCACGGCGTTAAGAGTCCGGCGACCTAACTAATTTCGACCTAAGCGACCTAGACTAACTTCGCATTGGCTTAAGGTATTCTATCGCCATTTCATCTAGAAGAAGAAGACGAGTAAAGAGAGCGAGTAATGATACTGACGAGCCTCTAAACTTACCTACAGAGTGACAAAGTGCAATTTCAACTTTTTTTATGACTTTTGCACTACTGTAATCATTCTTAAGTAACTAAGAATTTCCCTTGTATTATTGATTCATTTAACAGATAATGATGTAGACAACCTCCCTATGTAATGGAATTCTTGATTTGCTTTGTCTACCTATTGAATAAATCAGTCAAAAGTGACCCCTTAAAAATGCGGATATTTTTCACAGCTCTATTTTCGCTTGAGAACGTTTTTAAATAAAACCAAGAACATAGGGGCGAAGATATTGTTAATTTAATTGTACATGCTAAATTTCATCATAATCTGACAAACGGTTTTCAAGAAATTTGAGTAGTGCGTTTGTATGGAAATTTCAGAACGTCGCGGCCCTCTTAAGTCGTACGTAAAGTCTACAGCCAAAACCGACTCATTTCAATATGTGGAACCAAGAAGAAGAGTTAAATTTTCTTGAACTTTATCAAAGTGAGCCAATTTGATGGGAGCCCACGCACAAATACCACAAAGATAAACATAAAGTATATTAAGATTACCAAAATTAGGATAATAGTTAGAATCAACTAAGCACATAACAGAATTTAACAAGCTACATTAGTCTAATAAATCGCTGCCAGCTGTAGGCAATGTACCCAAAATGCTGGCCGCATTGCCTCGTTGGATTGCGATACTGATCCTTTGGGCAAAGTACCGGCCAGCATTTTGGTCACGAGTTGCTTCGACCAGACGCAATGATAGATCTTTAAAGATAGTTTTTGCACCTGGTCCCCACGGTCCTAAAGTTTCGACCCCAAAAGGCTCAAAAATGTACCCACTGTCCAGGGTACTATATTTGCGCCTTTTGAGGCCTTCCGCAGATTCAACATAAAGTAATAATAATAAAATAATAAACATAAAGTCGTAATAATAAAGTAATAATCATTATAATAGCTCCTAGCGCATAGCGCTACAGCTGCCGTGACTTGGAGCGCGTCCACGTCCATCTCCTCGCCGTCGCTCGTCGTGACTGAACTAAGCGAGAATGTACAGGGTCTCACTCGTGTAGCGCTCACTCGTGCGAGAGGTTCGCGCGAGACATAGCGAAGGCACTCGTGCGTACAACCGCCAGAAGAATTCCTTAAAAACTTTTTTTTTAACTTGTTATGAAATAAAAAGTAGGTGTTTAATGACGTTCTTCACGTTATGTCACTAGTGACACTAGTGACATCAGATCAAATCATTAAAATTTTTCTCGTAATTTTCGAGGGAAAACTTGGTAATATATAGAGTTGGGGTACCTGGTACTCCACAATCTAAGGTGGTGGAGACTGCTAATCTGCTTAGACTCAGTCTTACATACCTGAGCAGTAGTCCCGGACAACATGTTAGCGACAGCACTCAGTGCCGCCTTCTTCACATTGGAAGCCTCGTGTCTCATCAGAGTCACGAGTCGCTCCGTGAGCCCCGCCACGGCCTGTACTGCTTCAACACCATTGTTCGGGCCGTGCGTTAGATTAATAACAGCGGTGCAAGCGGCCTCTGGAAAGTTTTGAACAATGACAATCAATAATGAACAAATTGTAAAATAAGGGCGCCCGTTGTGGTTATGTGGAGGTCTCCGCCCTAGTGGCGGCATACCCACTAAAAACCCTGGGTGGGTATCTTCCCGGCGCTCTTGTGCCGGGGGCTGCGGGAACGCTCTTGCACTCGACCTCGGCCACGGCAGCACTGGTCCCCTAGGACCCTACACTTTGCATGAAGCTCAGGGTCTCCACGCCTCTTTCTTAAGGGGCGCGTTTCTTTCACACGCGTTACTCTTATCGGGCAACGGAACCCCCGGTGTCTGTAGCCCAAGTCCCCTAATATGGGGGTGGGAGGATAGCGTGGAAGATCCTCCTCCGTCGCCCGGCTCTCCGGCGGCGCATTGGGAGATCAGTTGTGATCTCCCGTTCACGCTCCGCCGTTTCCTTTTGGAACGTAACTTGTTCGCAGAAGGAAACTGCCGCCTCCCACGATCTCTCGCATCCGAGCATTGATTTAATCAATGCTGGCAGCGAGAGATCGCTTCCTACCACTGCGACGAGATCCCGTCGCTCGCTGGCTCATGCTGGGCACTCCTCTAGGGTGTGCTGCGCCGTATCCTCGTCTTAGCCGCAGTGGTGGCACTGGGTCGTCTAGGTAAGATACGTTCGCCTAGGTCGACCCTTACCAACTTGGCCGTTCACACTTGCCTTGTAGATCTGTTTCGTCAATCTCCTCTCATCCATTCTCTCAATGTGTCCAAACCATCTAAGCATTCCTTTCTCAATCCTTAACACTACATCATCTTTCACTCAACAACGTTTTCTAATAACGCTGTTTTTCATTTTATCCATCAGAGTCACTCCAGCCATACTTCGCAAACTTCTCATTTCCACAGCATTCAATTTTACTTTCATGCTTCTTCTGCCAGACCCAACAATCACTCCCATACATAAGAGTGGGCACCAGAACCCCTCTATGAACAGCCTGACATGCTCTTTTAGAAACATTCTCACTTACAACGCATATTAACAAGCTTACCCAGGACATCTGTATCTTCATCGTAGAGCAGGTCCTTGAGGAGAGGCAGCGCCGGCGACACCAGCTTGAGCTGTACTGCCGCCTCGCCGTCGGCACGTCTGAACGAGTATTTTCCTATGTTATCCATGGACCAACGCTACTGCTTACCAGTACATCTATACATATATCTGTTCAGTACTACCAATAAGACTGAGCAGTAGAACTACTTGTAAGCAGTGGACAGAAAAAACAGCATTTTCAATTAAATTATCTTTAATTACTCGGGGACTACGACAATTTTTTGTAGCGCTGCAAACACGATACAACCACAAAACAAAGGAAAAACAGCTACTAAACAAACGTGCTATTAAAATCTTAGATCCGCTTGGTCGATAATCCAGAGGCAGACCTAAGGCAAGATAGGCAGTGATATTAGTGCTATAGGACATGAGAGTCTGTGAGGTTTTAGATGAGATATTTAGGAAAGAGCCACCACCACTATATGGGACTCACAGTCGGGATGAGTGAGAGAGAGATTACCGGCAGAAGTTACTGAAAGTCTGCGTGAGCGTCGTCTTGAGGGCGGGCTCGGCGGCCCGGCGCAGGTACGGCAGCACGGCCGGCACGGCGCCCAGCGCCAGCGCCGCGTCCCTCGTGGCCGGCTGCAGGGACAGGCTCCGGAGCGCGCGCGCTGCCGCCGCCGCGGGCTCGCCGCCGCCCGCGAGCAGCGCGCTCGTCTCCGCCAGCGACTCTACCTGCGATACATTACATTCTAATCAATTATTCATTAGGTACGTCAGAGTGCACTTAAGAAATGTTATGAACATGATTTGGCGATTATAGATAAATTAAAAGTAAATCAATGGATTGAACCGAACTAAAGACTTGTGGCCACTTGCACTAAATTTAAGCATTGCCTTAGTCCTTGTTTGACTTGTTTAATTTACTCTTACCTAGCTCTTACCACAGATCTAGGATGTAAAAGATCGACAGTGACAATTCGATAGTGATACAAAAAAACATTTGCGCATGCGTGAGTAAATTAGTGTTGTGAAAAGTACTTATTAATTTATCGATTGACCAAAAATGGTCCTCCGGGTGCTTGTCGATAAATATAATCTTTCGCATACCAATTGAGTTGTTTTTTGTTCCAAGTATAACACCGCTGCTGAGCTAACATGAATATTAATCACTAAACGGGTGTTAAGCTAGGCGGAAGAGTTAGATATCAGTGTCACCATGTATCTAGATTAACATAAGAAAAGTAAATAATAAGATCAACATAATACTATCCTAGTAATTCGCTTCGAATTGTGACCCTTGACCAAATTTACTCGTATATGGATTAGGATAAGTAATAATACTTATCTCATTGGTTTTGTACATTTATTTATAATTTACATATATATTATTTAATTTAATTAAATAATAATAATAAATCATTTATTTATCAAGTATCCTAGACTCATACAAGTTTAAATTAAATAATCAGAATAAAAGTCACATTATTATCATTATAAATTGCACCACATTAGTAATTAACAGAATAATAGAAATACATTGTGAATTAATAAACTAGAATGGACGAAATTAGAATGTCAGTAAGTACAAAAATAAACAATAAAAATAAAAATGTCAAAAATACAAGAATCAGATAATGTCATTGCAATAATTCAATTCAATTCAATAATTCCAAGTCCATATAAGTACCGAAAGTTACATTACAATAAAATAAAATAATAATACAATAAGATGTCAAATATAAAAATTTAGAAAATCAAATAAATTCAATATAATTAAATTAGACTTGGATGTAAGACACCCAAAATGTGTAAATTGAATTAAAAATGATGATCAGAAATTGAAGGTACATACTTATATTTAATACAAATATGTTTTACGCCTCATCATTCAGTACAAACTAGGAAGAATGTCAATTTACTTTTGATGGCATTGATTCAAAAATGTATGCTTTGTTTATGTATTGCACCCATCGCCTACCTAATGAACTTTGATAAAAACTATCGATAATAATGACGTCATCTTTTTATCCATCTCTAGTGAAAATCGAGCGTAAACTAACTAATATTTTAATGCTGAATTTCATCACCAATTCTGCTTTCATCTAGGAAATATAGATGTTACGAAGAAACGACAACAACATACCGCTGGTAAATCGGTTTTTGGAACCAATTTATGTTATGTTTTAGACAAAATTTAGACAAAAACATCACAATGGAATTTTCATATTTACCCATGAAACGACAAATTTTGTGGGTTACATCTTGGATTCACATCACAATTGCTAAACTCACAAGATGACATAACTGCATTTAGTTACAATTGCTCTCTTTTGAGTCTATTTATAATTATTTTAGTAAAAATATAAATCATAGGAATTTTCGCGTGTTCCCAGGTGGCGCGCTGTCATTAATGACAAAAGAATTATTGACTAACATTTTATTTGTAGGCGACCTCTTTCTCTCTTGTGGAGTTTACATTTCGATGGAGACTTCTCTGTCCCACGCTTCGTTGGTCTTTTGCGAAGCAATAAAATATCTTAGGTCTGTGGCTCTTACCCAATTCTTTAACACGAATCTTAAGCCATTCAAGGAGAATCTTAACTGTATGTGTCCGTTATGCTAATATTTCGCTAGGACTAGTTGTACCTAAATTAGTTAAGCAAGGACTTAGACAATTCTTATTAGTGCAGACTCTATTTACTAACACTGGCATAAATCGGCATTTTATTTTCCGGACGATAGTACACTGAAAAAACAGATCGGTTAATTTTACCAAAATTATTTCGGTTGAATTTTTTTTGTTTAAATTTACAAGGAAATTGTTCATTTAACAAAAGCTTACTAAAACATACGTGTTCAAACTAACAAATCTCATTTTGTTATTCTTACTATTCCCTAGTGGTTACAATGAAAAAAATTATATGTTGAAGTAACAAAACTAAATTGTTTAATTTTTCTTTTGTTAATAAAACTATTTTTCTTAGTAAAAATTATCAAAATTCTTTTTAGTTTAACCAAACAAATAGATTTAGTTAAAATAACTAAAAACATAGTTAGAGTAACTATAGAGTACAGTCAAAACTAAGAAATAATTTTGATAAAATCAACTATATAACTTTCATAATCCGAAGCGAACATATTTGTTAGTAGTAACAAAACGTTACAGTTTGAAACAACAATGTTTTTGGTTACTAATATCTAGGTTAAATTTATCGGATATAAGCTGAATTCAACATTTTTTCCTTCATTAAAGTAACAAAAACTTTTTAGTTCCATTAAACATGTAACCTTAGTAAAAGAAACAAAAAACACCGTTTAGATCAACCATAGAATTTACTCAAAATTAAGAAATATTTGTGGTGAAATCAACTATACAACTTTATTAAACTGAACCTAACATATTTGTTAGCAGGAACAAAACGTCACAGTTTGAAACAACACTAATTTTGTTTGCCAATATCCTTGTTAAATTTGCCAAGTAGAGACTAAATTCAACAGTTATTTCTTATTAAAATAACAAAGAAACTTTGGTTCAATTAAACATACAAACTAAGTAAAAGAAACTAAACAAATTGTTTAGATCAACTATAGAGTATAGTCAAAGTTAAGAAATCACTTTGATAAAATCAACAATACACAGGTAATAAACCGAAGCGAACACATTTGCTAGAAGGAACCAAACGTTACAGTTTAAAACAACAATATTTCTGGTTACTAATATCTGGCTTAAATTTACCGAATACAGGCTAAATTCAATATTTTTTTCTTCTTTAAAATAACAAAGACTTATTAGTTCAATCAAACATATAAATTTAGGAAAAGGAATAAAGAACATCGTTTAATTCAACCTTAGAATATAATCGAAATTCAGAAATCGTTTTGATGAATTCAACTGTACAACTTTATTAAACTGAACCTAACATATTTACTAGAAGGAACAAAACGTTACAGTTTGAAAGAATAATATTTTTGGGTCTAGATCTAGATGTAGATTGAATTTACCAGATGCCAGCTAAATTCAATTTTTTCTTCTTCTATAAAATAACATTTTAGTTTAATTATACAGGTAAACTAAGAAATAAAGAACCAAAAACATCGTTTAGATCAACCATAGAATATAATCAAAATCAAGAAATCTTTTTGATGAAACCTACAATGCAACTTTATTAAACTGAACCTAACATATTTTTTTATACGGAACGAAACGTTACAGTTTGAAAGAACACTTCTTTTGGTTGCCAATATATCGGTTAAATTTGCCGGATTCAGACTAAATTCAACAGTATCAAACTTCTTTAAACTTCTTTAAAATCACAAAGACACTTAAGTTCAAATAATCATTCAAACTTGGTAAGAAAAACCAAACAAATCGTTTAGATCAACTATAGAGTATAGTCAAAGTTAAGAAATCACTTTGATGAAAACAACAATACAACTTTATTAAACTGAACCTAACATATTTGTTAGAAGGATCGAAACGTTACAGTTTAAAACAACACTTATTTTGGTTGCCAATATCTTGGTTAAATTTACCAGATGCAGACTAAATTCAACAGTTATTTCTTCTTTAAAATAACAAAGACACTTTAGTTCACATTAACATACAAACTTAGTAAAAGAAACCAAACATATCGTTTTGATCAACTATAGAATATAGTCGAAGTTAAGAAATCTACTGGATAAAATCAACAATGCAACTTTAATAAATTGAAGCAAACATATATGTTAGACTAGTATTTTGGGCAGTGCGCGGGCCGCAAGCGGCCCGCGGTGCCCTGTAGTCGGGGTGCCCTGATTTTGTGGTGCCCTACGTTTCGATTCCGCAGTTTATTCGATCAAGCAGTCTGTTTAAATCGCAGTTTTCGTACTCTACCGGTGCAAGGCTCGGCCTTCGGCCTCGCCTCGCATCGGTCGAGTAGTCCTGTACGCACCGTGGCTCGGCCTGACGGCCTCGCCCCGGTGCGGCTCGGCCTTCGGCCTCGCGGTCGTAGACTCGGCCTTCGGCCTCGCTAATGTGATCTATCCGACTTTGATTGTGTGTCATTGTACTCGACCGCTGCAAGGCTCGGCCTTCGGCCTCGCCTTGCACCGTTCGGGTACTGCTACTCGGCCTTCGGCCTCGCAGCTGGGGCTCGGCCTGCGGCCTCGCATCGGTGCGCTCGGCCTGCGGCCTCGCAATTGGGGGCTCGGCCTTCGGTCTGACCTATTCGACTTCAAATTTAGTTGTACTCGAACGCTGCAAGGCTCGGCCTTCGGCCTCGCCTTGCACCGTTCGAGTACTGCTGCTCGGCCTTCGGCCTCGCAGCTGGGGCTCGGCCTGCGGCCTCGCATCGGTGCGCTCGGCCTGCGGCCTCGCAATTGGGGGCTCGGCCTTCGGTCTGACCTATTCGACTTCAAATTTAGTTGTACTCGAACGCTGCAAGGCTCGGCCTTCGGCCTCGCCTTGCACCGTTCGAGTACTGCTGCTCGGCCTTCGGCCTCGCAGCATGTTAATTTTTTTTTTTCAAAATTTATTTTCATAATTGGAATCGGGGTCCCCAAAAACCCCCAGATACAAAAGATCAGACCACTCCGACCATTTTGAAATTTGGTCGCCATCTTGAATCCGCCATCTTGGATTTTTTTTACCCCCACCAGGTAGCCCTTCCAATTCCCTATGACATTTGTTCAATCTCACTCCCTAAAAAACTTAACGTTTCCGAGTTATTCACGTATCAATTTTGTATGGAGAATTTTTTTTTGTATGGGAGTCATGTTTTTTTTTATTTCTCCTGAAAGGTCCCAAGAGTTGCTAAAATATTAGTTCAAGCGCTCTACCAAAAATATGCACCGTTTCTGAGATACCAGGGCATACCACCATCAGAGTAGGTATTTGTTCCAATTTCGGATTTTCTTCGGAGAATGTGAAACACCCCTTATACGACCCTATATTCACTTTTCACCCTCCACCCCCCCTTGTACCCTTTAGGTTTCGCCGTGTATGGAAAAATTTGAATGTATGGCAGCCATATTAAAAAAAACACTTTTTCAAAATTTTATTTCAGGAATGGAATCAGATACCTCAAAAACCTCCGGATGCAAAAAATCAGAATCCTCGAACCATTTTGAAATTTGGCCGCCATTTTGAATCCGCCATCTTGGATTTTTATGACACCCACCTGGTAGCCCCTCCGATTCCCTATGACTTTTGTTCAAGCTGACTATCTAAAACTTGAATAGTTTCCGAGTTATTCACGTTTCAATTTTGTATGGATTTTTTTTTTTTTGTATAGCGGCCATGTTTTTTTTTAATTCTTCTGAAAATTCCCAAGGTTTATTCAAAAATTAGTTCAAGTGCTATAGTAAAAATATGCACCGTTTCCGAGATACGTGGGCATACCACCATCAGGGTAGGGAGAAGTTCCAATTTCGGATTTTTCCCGGGCCCTCTGAACCGAACCCTACACGACCCCGTATTCACTTTTCCCCCCCTACCCCTCCTTATACCCTTTAGGTTTCTCTATGTCAGTGAGTCAGTGAGTGAGTGGTAGTTTAACTTTATAGTAGTATGAAGTAACAAAACGTTACAGTTAGAAACAACACTAATCTTGGTTTCTAATATCCTTAAATGTTAAATTTGCTAGGTACAGACTAAATTCAACAGTTATTTCTAGTTTTAAAATAATAAAGACACTTTAGTTCAATTAAACATACAAACTAAAAGAAATTAAAAGAAACCAAACACGTCGTTAAGATCAACTATAGAGTATAGTCAAAGTAGTCATATAAGTTAATGTAACGTTACATACTTAGTTAAAATATAACCAGTGGACAATTGTCCACTTAATTGAGACGCTTGCAACGATGTCTCATTTGTCAAATTATGATGAGTAGTTTAAAAGTAACGAGGTAATAGATGAACGTACTTTACATACTTAGACTTTTGGTTAGGGGTCTAAGAAAACATACATATCGATAAAAAATATAACCGCATATATTACTTTGCCATATTCGGGTAATAAACAGGCCAACTTTTAACGTGATGGATAGCTAAGTTCATTGGTTACATAATTATCACATCCAACTCTTATGGTGGTGGTGGTATTAGTATGGTTCATTTGTCAATGACGTCAGAAATGCGCGAGGAGTTTTCCGTTCTGTCTCAGTCGAACCTAATATTATAGGTGCAAAAGTTAAAAAGGTGCATAGATGTTTATTACTCAAGCCAAAACGGCTGAACGGATCTGAATGAAATTTGTCACAAAGGTAGATTTTACTCTGGAATAGCACATTGGCTACTTTTTTGACCGCAGGTAGCACCGCGGGGCGCAGCTAGTGGATACAAAGTTTTTCAGTCGATCACTATAGTTATACGTATAGGTAAACGAATATCACAAATTAGAAATATTTAAATAAAAATAATAATTTACTTTTCACGAATTACTTTTAATTCAAACATAATAAGAAACGATAACTACTTCCCTGAAAACATTAATGTGACAAACATTTGTGTTTGTTCCATGTCTGGGTGTTAATATTTATTTAAATATATAAATGCATGTATATCAGTCTCTAGAAGCCATAGTACAAGCTTTGCTTAGTTCAGGGTTAGGCGACCGCGCATAAAAAAAATTTAAATAGGTATACCTACACCCACGTTTACAAAATGTATTAAAATATCCGTTGACGTTAGTGCACTTTATCACTAAGTATTTAGAAGGAAATAAAATGTTTGAAGGCTTAGTACTGGTGCAGGTCTGATCATAGTGTTTTACCCTACTAAGAAATACCATAATAATATGTAGGTATATTATTATAGTATTGCTATGCTATGCTATGTTACTCCAAAATAATAATAACATTACAAATTACATTCAGATCCAAAATAAATAGGTACGCATCGTACGCATAATACAATTATGTTGGTTAACTACTAAGGAAATTTTGTTAAAATAACAAAATAATTTTGTACGCTGTGGACAGGTTGAAACCTGTTTATGCCGCGGCCGTCACGCGCCGAGAGTTTTGTTTAGTCAGTTGCTCGCTTATGTGCCGGTGTTGCCAATTTCATAGTGTTGCTTAAAACGTCGGGTAAATTTACTAAGGTTTGAAAACTTAAACTTTCTCGATTGTAAAATTGTTGGTAAATCACGATAAAACAGTGATTTTGTATGTTGCACCCTCAGACCAAAAAAGAGTAAACACAGAGCTCTGCGAACAGTGGAGTGAAGCCGTTAAGCATGGGTGCGTGGGCCGGTGCAGCCATAATAATTCAAATTAAACCAAAACAACAAATTTAACGTTACCAATTTAAATAAATTTATAACGTACGGTATCGATCTGTCGATGAAAAGTAGTGGCGCAAGTGGAAAAGAAAGAAAAATGTCGAGCCATGGTATCGTTATAATTTTGCGTGTGCTAAATTGTGCACGTTACGCGGAAAGGCAAAGTTTTTAAACGACCTCGACATCGTCTTTCCTTTTTTAAATTTAAATTTCAGGTTGAACCGTTGAGCTTTCGATTAGTTAAACAAGTAAGTAGGTTGGTAACTTAGTTGACCGACTGGCGTGAACTAATTGACTACAAAATTTCATGCTGATCTGGTCAACGGTATTCGAACAAACATACAAACACACACACAACGCCGATTTGTCCCAGTGGGATCGTGGACCGTTGCTTCGCTCGTTCAATAATCGGTGTTGTTTAAACTTAAAAATGGTTTTATTCGCTCAGGTAATTTCTTGTAATTTCTGATTTAGTTTCGGACTTTATCTTCTTTGAGTACTGCTGGTAACACTGGTTCAGCTACTATCGTCGCGTACATCCGCCCGCTTCCTCATTTCGTGAAAAACCGCACTGAGGCAACAACGTGTCCGCACTTATATTTCTAATATTAAAGTTTGTGTTAAATTGAACTATTTTGTACGTGAAGTGAAGTAAAAAAGTGCTATTAGAGGCAACGATCGCGTCCACACTTCGATTTCATATTATTTAGTATGTGTGAAGTACTATAACAGCCGTTAATAAAGTCAAAAAATTGAAGATCTACAAACCTGGGCGTAGAAAGACGCATTAAAAATATTCTGCGGTAAGTAGTTTTGAATTGAGTTTTTTTTAGTAGCAGTTTATTAATAGGTTACTTTAAAATAATTCAAAACTTACATAATTGCACCTATATACCATTTATCAATAGTAGAAAGTTTTCCCAAAGTTGATAGTGGTAAGCTGAGATTGTGACCTAAAGTGAGACTTCGTTGTCCGTTTTGGCTGAGCGTCAGTTGGTTTCTTGTATGATTTTAAATTAATTAATCTTCAAATTTTTCAGAAAACACTACAATAACATCGTGGCTGGACGGCCTGAGTGATGTAGTACTTAAAATCTGAGGGGCCGAATAAAATTAAAATTAGGACATAAAAAATAACATCGAAGAAATAAAGACGATGCATTCTGTAAGTACCTAATTAGTAATAACCTTTTTTTAAGAGACTTCATAAGAGGAGGAAGTTCTCAATTCGTCGTTATCTTTTCGTAGGTATGTTCCGATTCCTCAAAGACGCTTGAACCGATTTAGAAAATTCATTTTTTATTTCAAAGTTTCCAGGTCCCAATACAATTTTATCAAAATCGGTTGAGAAGTTTATAAAAAATTATAAAAATTAAAATTCGATATTTTTCCATGGCACATATTCGCACTTAAAATTGTATTCTCATGAACTATAGCGTGGTGGATAGCCCTGCAATGTCCCTGCAGTGGGCGTAAAAGACTATAATGATGATGATTGGTAACCAAAACGATTGTTGTTTGAAATTATAACATTTTGTTATCATAACAAATACTTTAGGTTTAGTTTACTAAAATTGTGTTGTAACTTTAAATAATACAAAACTGTGATGCAAGTAATAGCCTCTTTTAATGTTTTTTTTACTTCCAGATTGAAATTGACTTTTGTAATATAAATGAAGACAAAAATTTGAAGTTGTTTGAAAAGTGAGATGCTGGATGATGGGACTACAAATGAAGACAATTTTGAGTTGCAGTTCAAATAACATAGTGAGAGTAAGTACTCATTTGAACTAAGAACATTTTTCGCATAAGGCTAATTGAAAATGTGATATGGTCCGAATGTCTGTACCTACTTAACTAACCATGAAATGAAAATATAAAATTCTATTGTTAACTAGTGAGCAATTTATATATTGAAGGTTGACAACCTAACTTCAACCGATACCTCTGCTAATTTCACATTTATTATTTTATTAAACTTAAATAAGTAGAAAAGAAGTTTGATGTATTTCTATTGTACTATTTTTAGTGAGCCCTTGCAGTCTATTTGAAGGCGTTACAACAGCAAGAGAAATATAACCAAAAGCGCAATATCGTTTTATAATCATCGTCATCATCAGCCCGTAATCGCCTACTGCTGAGCATGGACCTCTTATCTCGTATGCCACTCATCCTGGTCCTGTACCAATCATTTATAATATTATTTGTAATTTGTTGCAGATATTCGAGACTTTGATGTTTGCAGTACTTTAGCATGCAAAATGAACATCACAAATATTGACTGCTGACGAGAAAAAATACAATAAGGTGCCTATTGCCGTCTAGACAAGCTTTTATAACACATGTCGAAGTAAGTTGATATTTGAATATTTATATACTTGTTGTATGTAATATAGGCATTCAATTATGTAGTTTATTGGTCTGAAATTCTTGTAATATTGGTTAAAAGTGTAATATTGATATTGAACTATGACTGTTTCGATAGCTCAGTTGGTGGTAAACCTGTCTTTTGCGCTTAGGAGTGTGGAACCGATTCCCCCTAGGACAAACATTCATGTGATAAACATTTTTGTTTGTTTTATATCTGGTTGTTAGGTATCTGTTTAAGTATGTTTCCCAAAATATAAGAAGAATAATGTATGTAATGTATGTTCATTAGTCTCTAGCAGCCATAATACAAGCTTTGCTTAGTTTGGGGTCTGACGACCGCGACCGTGTGTGTTATAATGTCTCAAATATTTATTTATTGGTATTATTATTTATTAAAGTTTTATTTTGTTTTAGAATTATGCTGACATAAAAGAAGAATAATAATTGAAGAATAGACATAAGTCGTACAACAAAAAAGGATTGACTTGCCAGCCTATGAGTTTAAGTGTTGGTACACTTACAGAGCTTGAAGCAATCCATATGGTAGTCGACATGAAGTACTTCATCAACAAAAGTAATTGACATTTGCTTTAATGTTTTATGGTTTTGAATGTTGCGTACCCGAAAGAATGATGGTAGCCTAGAATACGTCCGTCGTTCAAAAATACACCCTATGCAGTTGAAATGTATGAAGTTCTGCAAAAGGTGCACGAAAGTGACGTCTTTCTTAGAATTCCATACATTATGATTTAGGCTAGATATAAATAAATGGGGTTCACTAAATATGATTTGTATCATTAAGTGATTTTCTTTAATACCTATTTAGTTTTTTTTAGAAAATAAAATTACTTATTTGTGAATTCATTCTATCATTTTATACTCAATAATTTTAAAAGAGTCAAAAGACTACCTAGTCTCCTGATACCACAACTATACATGATTAATAATAATAAATTGGTTTTTATTTGTTCGTTTATTGGTAAAATCAGCTTACTGGGTAGTCATATAACGATATTTGTTGGATTTATTAACTATTATCATTTATTAACGTTACTATTGTCACTTTTAAAACAGAGATCATTGTATTATCAACATAAATAGTTAAATGGAAATATTTAACAATAAGTTCTTTTTTGTTATGTTTTCGTACCTACCTAGTTTTTGTGGAAACTATTTTGCCTAACTAATATTGTCTATTGAAGTGACAACGCTTTAGACGTGTTGTGCTGGAGATATGCGTTCGGTTTATGACGGGGTTTCTGTTAAAACCACTTGTAAGACGGTTAAATTACTGCTTAAGAATACTAGGAAAACTGTTCAGTATCAGTATTTTCTGTTGAAGTATCAACAGAAAATACTGATTATAATAAACAGTTTCCTTAGTATTTTTTAACCAGTAATTTAACCGTTTCACAAGTGGTTTTAACAGAAATCTCGTCATAAATCCAACAAATATTACAAGTACACCTTACTTTCAGCGTTGTTACTTCAACATACAATAGTGGTTATAATTAATAGCTTTCCTAGTATTTCTAACCAGTAATATAACCGATTTATGAGTTATTTCAACACAAACCACATAATAAATCCAACAAATATTGTTAGTACACCTTACCTTTAGCGTTGCTACTTCTACATACAATAATAGTAACAACAAACAGCTTTTCTAGTACTTTTAACCAGCAATTTAACCGATTTATGAGTGGTTTTAACAGAAACCCCGTAATAATTCCAACAAATATTATTAGTAGACCTAACCTTTAGCGTTGATACTTCAACATACAATAATAGTAATAACAAACAGCTTTCCTGGTACTTCTAACCAGTAATTTAACCGATTTATGAGTGGTTTTAACAGAAACCCCGCCATAAATCCAACAAATATTACTAGTAAACATCACCTTTAGCGTTGCTACTTCAACATACAATAGTGGTTGTAATAAATAGCTTTCCTAGTATTTCTAACCAGTAATATAACCGATTTATGAGTTATTTCAACAGAAACGACATAATAAATCCAACAAATATTATTAGTACACCTTACCTTTAGCGTTGCTACTTCTACATACAATAATAGTAACAACAAACAGCTTTCTTAGTATTTCTAACCAGCAATTTAACCGATTTATGAGTGGTTTTAACAGAAACCCCGTAATAATTCCAACAAATATTATTAGTAGACCTAACCTTTAGCGTTGATACTTCAACATACAATAATAGTAATAACAAACAGCTTTCCTGGTACTTCTAACCAGTAATTTAACCGATTTATGAGTGGTTTTAACAGAAACCCCGCCATAAATCCAACAAATATTACTAGTAAACATCACCTTTAGCGTTGCTACTTCAACATACAAAAATAGTAATTACAAACAACTTTCTTAGTATTTCTAACGAGTAGTTTAACCGATTTATGAGTGGTTTTAACAGAAATCCGTAATAAATCCAACATACATTATTAGTACACCTTAACTTTAGCGTTACTACTTCAACACACAATAATGGTTATAACAAACAGCTTTCCTAGTATTTCTAACCAGTAATTTAACCGATTATTCATTGTAAAATAAAACAAATAGGAAACATTTAATATAACAAGATATGATTTTGTTACAGTAACCAAAGCCATTTCTACAAAATAAGAATAGGTCATCGGAACTAATCTGAATTTGTTGTTCTCCGCAAAAAAAATTGTGATTACAACGATAAAACTGTTTATTTCATCAATTTATTTGTTGCTGTAACAATTTTTACATGCTGCAATAACAAATTGAAGTCTGTCGCTATAACAAAATTCTCAGTTATCCCTATTTCGACATGTAATATTTGTTAGAGTTTTGTTGACCCAACAATTAATTTCTCTCAGTGTATGAACACCGTTGATAAGCTTCACAAACTCTTGCAGGCAATTAAGTACTTAATGCAAATACAATTTTTGAGTTCAAATGTAATGTAATAAGGTTTCCAGTTACATTTGGGGTTGTCATTGCGCGATGTCTCGGCGCTTGGGGATAACTGAACACCTGAAACAATAACAATAAATTAACACTTACATTATAATAGGTAATACATGAAGAGTCCTATTTTAAATCTAATTAGAAAAACGCCAGGGACCCTATTCGGAGATTTGAGATTTTCATCTCATCTTTTTTCATCCTTGTTGCTCTCTTTTGAGCTTTTTAACGTCATAGGTGTGAGAGTGACCAAGATAAAATCTCATCTCATCTCACGCGCAGGAATAGGAGGGCCCTGGAGGGCTATTCCCGTGAGATGAGCTGAGATTTTATCTTGGTCATCTCATCCCACGCGTAGGAATAGCCCTCCAGGGGGCCTATTTATGATGATACTAGCTGCGCCCCGCGGTTTCACCCGCGGTCCCACAGTAACTGTTTATTTTTTCGGGAATAAAAGTACCCTATGTCCTTGTCTGTACCCCAGACAACATGTATGCAAAATTTCAAGACGATTGAGTACCTAGTTGAGACGTGAAAGCGTTACAAACAAACAAACAAACGAATAAACTCATTTTCGCATTATAATATTAGTTAGGATGTCTGGCGCGCATCGGTCGAACAAGGTAGATAATGATGACGATGTGTCTGGTGTTCGACACAGGCGAGGAAGAGCATAGGCTCGGGGAGGTGCCCAAAGGGGCTAGCGCTGCGGAGGCCGTGGTCGTCTATGAGAGCGTTCCCGTAGCTCCGATATTTTGCGCCAAAGTAGAATACCCTAGGGTTTTTATGGTTTTTAGGGGTTTTAAAGGGTATGCTGCCACTGGCGGGCTTCCCACATATCCACCCAGCCTGCCCCCGGGGTCGGTAGGTAAAAGGTATTCCCTAGGCAAACTTGCGTGACAGATCACCACGTTCCATTCGCGTGCGGTTTTACACTTCACGGAGGCTTTTGGTTTGCCGGGCTAGATGAAGCTGAAGGTAATAGAAGGTATCAGGCTAAGTAAACAAAAAAAATACCATTTGAAACGGAAATTTTGACTGTTGTAGAATGTGAATTATAGCCTGTCCAGGACGTAAGCTATATCTGTGCCAAATTTTATCCAGATCCGTTCAGCCATTCTGACGTGATTGAGTAACAAATACCCATCCAAACTTTCGCATTTATAATATTACTTCGGGTTTAAAAGAGTAACAAATTAATATATTTAGATTTCTTGCTGAAGAGCTGATGATCCCGTGGGATGCCACGGGAACACTACATTTTTACGGGATAAAAAGTAACATATGTACTAATCCAGGATGTCAGCTATTTCCACACTAAGTTTCATTAAAATTGATCCAGCCGTTTGAGCGTGAAGAAGTAACACACACACACTCACAACCTTTCGCCTTTATAGTATTAATGTGTTTCCTTGCTCATCCCGCGGGAACACTATATTTTTAGGAAATAATAAGAAATTGTAGGTACCTATTTATAAAAAAGTGCGTTCAAAACGTCAAATTAAATCTACTTTAAAAAAGCGTATTTGAGTAACACTTTTTTTAAATTCCTTGCTCATCCCACGGGAACACTATATTTTTAAGGGATCAAAAAATGTGTATAAAAAACAAAAATGCGTCCAAAACGTGTAAATCTATAGTGGTTTATACGTTTTAGACGCATTTTTTAGCCCACGCGAACAGTTAAATTTTCCAGGATAAAAAGTAGCCTATGTTCTAATCAAGGGTGTCAGCTACTTCTATACTGAATTTTGTCAAAATTGGTCCAGCAGTTTGAGCGTGAAGAAGTAACAAAGATCACAAACTTTCTCCTTTTTAATATTAGTGTGATGGTGCACTTTTTTGGCTAAAATGGCTTACACATAAGATATAGATATATACCGCGGCAGACTTTTTCGTAGGACTATTTAAGATGAACATTTCCATCACATATTACACATGTGTAACTCTAGCGGATTTTCCAGCGCACGCCAGAATAGCTCGCAGATGGTAGATTTTTTCCTACTTACTTGACACTAATCGTCATATTTTGGACAATTCACACAATATTTTATGTGTTATAACCTATGTGTTACCATATTCCGATGTATAAGCTATATTATTGTAAAGTTTCATTAAAATTCATTCAGTAGTTTTTACGTGAAAGAGTAACAAACATCCATCTATCCATACAAACAAACTTTCACGTTTATAATATTAGTAAGATTTTACAATAATATTGCTGTTATGTTATTAAGTCATCTGCTACATGACTGGAGCCCGGTGTATGGCGACAGGCTCGCCCTCTGTCACATTTGGGACTGAATATCGTCCGGCGAAATGTGAGTGTTGTACACCTCTGCCAGCCCCTCGGGGGAAAGGCGTGACGATATGTTATGTTATTTATGTACTTACATTATTATAAATGAACCAAAAAAACCAAAAAAGGACCAGTTACCTAACTGAAACCTATGTAATTTAATACTCGTAATTGACAGGTAAGTAACCTATCTATGATAATAAACATGAAGTATATTTTTGTACGTGCTCCTCCCCAAACTCCTCACAAAAAAATACCCTGCCAATATTTAATCTTGGGTCTATAATATTATTTTAAGTACAATGCGTTTTTAACAAATCGCTAGTGCCTTGCAAATTCGCAAAACGGACACAACCGTCAATAGCGTCTGCCCTCACGCGTCTGCCCGCGTTCGGGTCGCGCGCTCAGCGGTGAGCGACTTCTTCCCCCCACCTCACCCGCCGTGCGTCGGACCGCCCTTTACTTGACACTTTTCGTAATATTTTGGACAATTCATACAATATCTTTATTATTTTTTACAATATATTTACATACAATATCTTTATTATTTGTTATTCTGATGTATAAGCTTTATTATTGTAAAGTTTCATAAAGATTCATTCAGTAGTTTTTACGTGAAAGAGTAACAAACATCCATACATCCATCCATCCATACATACAAACTTTCGCGTTTATAATATTAGTAGGAAGTAGGATGATATATGACGTTTCAAAAGGAAGCAACAAGGACGAAAAATGGTGAGATGAAAATCTCTAATCTCCGAATAGGGCCAACACTGTACCTTCACCGGACTGCCTACCAGGAGGGCAATATCTTCGTGTCGTAAGTATGTTCATGTGTTTATTTGAGATTATTATGCGAGTTATAATAATGTAGAGTTGTTATGAAAGTAAAAATAATGATTATGTAGATATAAGTACAAAGAGGTCAATAGATTTCTGTAAAACATTTAAAACTCTGAAACATTTTAGTCGGAGCTCACATAGTAGGTTATCGTAACCACTAAAGCTGGACGCGAAATCTATTATTAACTCAAGGTCTGGGGCCAGTCAGGGACTTATCTACAATTTTACCCAATACATTTCCTTATTCTGAGCATACATGGCTTCGCGCGCTTTATTATTTAGTCAAGGTCGATCAAACGTCAAAATAAATTATAATTTTAAGTACATCATTAATACGTGCATTGCATCGATATTATTATACTTAATGTAGATCCATCGCTAGATATACATGTATACTAAGGTTAGTGGGGTTGTGATGACTAAAAATCTAATATCGAACGGCTTTTATTAAAAATCAATTTAAGTGTCGATTATTTTGACGGTTGATAGGTTGTAGTTAGAGACAAGATCATGAGCTGGTCCTCGTCTGTCTTGGGCGGCTTGAACCCCTCGCTTCAGTCAGTACTCTATATAACTCTAGAATCCCTCGTTACGCTCAGGGTTCAATAAGCCTCCCGCGACGTAAGACACTGCTTTGTCCCCTCGGCGTATAATCTAGTAGGTACAATGCTTTCTAGGGATCAGGGGGGCTATTCCTGAGCGTGAGATGAGATGAGATTTTATCTTGGTCACTCTCACACCTATGACTTTTCAAACGAGAGCAACAAGGACGAAGAAAAGTGAGATGAAAATCTTAAATCTCCGAATAGGGCCACTGAGTAGAGGAAGAATCGTTTTAATTTCGTAGTTTTGAATACTACACCGGAAACGATACCTTAATGTAGCATATGTATTCACAATCATTCGGAAACCTTTCCGTTCGGATTCCACAAATTTCAAACACAAATTGTTCGAATCTCAGTCCATATTCATGAGTTTTTAAACGTGATTAATTTTTCCGATCGGATTTTTACTCGATTTCCTATTACTAAATTTGTAAAAGTAGTCTAAGATTCGAATAACTTGAGTTTGAAATTTGTGGGATCCGATCGGGAACGTTTCCGAATGATTGTGAATAGCACCACAGGTCGTTCGCAACTCTGAATAGCGTTCAGAGTTGCGAATAAAGTTCGAATAAAATTCATTACCTAATGAAAAAACGAGAGCGAATTCTGTGAATTCATTTAACACAAACATAGCATGTTGTCACGCTTTTCCCCCGAAGGGGCAGGCAGAGGTGTGAGCGACACCCACACTACATCGGATGATATACAATCCCAAACGTGACAGGGGGCGAGCCTGTCGCCAAACATCGGGCGAAATTAATTAATTTAACAAAATGTTAGTAAATATTAAGGAAAGCTGCGTGCGAGAAGTTTTTGACTCTTTGTAACAAGGAAACTGTGGTTTTGACAGTCTCGTAGAGCCCGAAAGTTACTGATAGCTGTTATCACTGACCTCACTGAGTATGTGTAGGTATATCACAACGAGCGGCGGGCTGGCTGACAGGCGGGCGGGCGCGCGCGTCGCGAGGGACTGCCGCCGGGCGGGCGCCGCACTGGCGCCGCGGTGCTGGCATAGTTTAGACAAGATAGTACGTTGACTGGAGGCCCGTACGAGATTTAAATACCTAATATCTACTCTATCTCGAGTACACAAGTTGTCCCTGCCTACATTTTATGAGTGAGTTTTAAAAGTATTAATGAGCTGTCTAAATTTTATGAGAAAGTATTAGGTCCTTACGTATGAAATTAGCGTTTTGTCGTACTGATCAATTTGATCTGAAATATCTCCTCTTTGGTTAAGAATTAGAAATTCAAATTAATAAATTCATTTAGCTGGTTTTTTTTTCTTTGGAATACAGTCATTCATTTGTTATTTTCCTCATTATTTTTTCTTTGGCGTCGCTTATTACCGCGCAATGGAAAACATGAAATACCTATCGGTATATTTACGAGTACGAGTTCTACCGTGGCACCAGTGCTGCAGAAACAGCTCGAAGAATTAATGATGTGTACGGCGCTGGTGTCGCTAAAGACAGCATGGTACGTTTTTGGTTTCAACGTTTTCGTTCTGGAAATTTCGACCTTAAGAACCAACCCCGTGGACGGCCGGAGATCAAAGTGAAAAACGAAGAATTAAAGGCTATTGTGGAAGCGGATCCATCACAAAGCACTTCAGAGATAGCAGCAGGCTTTGGGGTAAGTGACAAAACTGTATTAATCCACTTGAAGCAAATCGGGAAAGTAAAAAAACTCAAACGATGGGTACCTCATGAATTGAGTGAATCGAACTTGCAAACACGGGTCGCCTGCTGTGTTACTTTGCTCAACCGACACAATAATGAAAGGATTTTAAATCGAATCATTACTTGTGATGAAAAGTGGATATTGTACGATAATCGAAAGCGCTCATCGCAATGGCTGAACCCTGGAGACCCAGCCAAATCCTGCCCTAAACGAAAATTGACTCAGAAAAAGTTACTTGTAAGTGTTTGGTGGACTAGCGCCGGTGTCGTTCACTACAGCTTTCTTAAATCTGGCCAAACGATTACGGCAGATATCTATTGTCAGCAACTGCAAACCATGAAGGAATAACTAACTGTTAAACAACCGAGATTGGTCAATCGCTCTAGGCCACTGCTGCTTCACGACAACGCAAGACCACACACTGCATAACAAACAACCACTAAGTTAGCTGAGCTACAATTGGAATGTCTGCGACATTCACCGTACTCCCCGGACCTTGCTCCAACAGATTACCATTTCTTCCGGAATTTGGACAACTTCTTACAAGGAAAAAAATTCCACTCCGATGCAGCAGTCCAAACCGCCTTCAAAGAGTTTATTGATTCTCGCCCCCATGGTTTTTATAGTAAAGGGATCAATGAAGTACCCATAAGATGGCAAAAGTGCATAGATAACAACGGTGCATACTTTTATTAATTAAATATATTTTACAAAAAAATATCGACTTTTTATTCCTCCCGTACAAAACGCCAATTTCATACGTAAGGACCTAATACCTGAGTGAGTTTTATGAGTAAATTACAAATACAAATAATTTATTTCAAAAAAGACAATTACAATTAACCATATGAAA
Organism: Peribatodes rhomboidaria; assembly: GCA_911728515.1. Lineage (NCBI taxonomy): Eukaryota > Metazoa > Arthropoda > Insecta > Lepidoptera > Geometridae > Peribatodes > Peribatodes rhomboidaria. Next base: position 3,640,722 of record OU452192.1, on the reverse strand, counting down.
GTTTTATGTACTTAGAGCTTACTTACAAACGGAAATGGTTACATATTTGCTGGTGGCCCTGCACTAGGAGACCTGTATCGCAGGGACCAACGTTTATGCGAATACAGAAAGATAATGAATGGTAGTGCGGCTATTGGATATGCGGATATAATATTATTAGTGTAGACTAAACTAGTTACGAGGTGTTTGTGTGAGTGTGTGTGTGTGTGTGTGTGTGTGTGTGTGAGTGTGTGTGAGTGTGTGTGAGTGTGTGTGTGTGTGTGTGTGTGTGTGTGTGTGTGGTTAGCGGCAGATTAAGTATAACCAGTTATTTAATTATTTTTAATAGTTTTTCTGTATCAACATAAGACAGAGAAAGTAGATACTTTGTGACATATAGGGCTTGCAATCTCTTGCTGTTTTGTTGCGAATGCCAAGCTGTTTATTCATTTTATTATAAATGTAGGGATGTCTAAATTCTGGCAGACGTTGCGCAAAAACAGTCTTTGTGCATGGTTCCGGGGCTCGGGGCTGCCTCCTCTTCAAAGGGCCCGAAACAACTTGCAGAGACATTTTCTGATGCAGCGCTAGAGTCACCTTTTGAACGTTTAACTGACGGACTCGTAATACTCCCATTTTGGAGTACAGGCATGGGCGTACCCAGGGGGGGGGGGGCAGGGGAGGGCAGCTGCCCCCCCTTGAAAATCTCGCAGAACATGTATGAACTCGCCTAATTACTAATTAAAGTGTAAACGGGTTATGCTATAACTTTTAAATAAACCGCGCAGTAGACACTGACAAAATGCACGATGCAATAGGGACCTTGCATCCAAATTTTAATGACATGCACAGAGGATGGCCACCGAGGGAGTTTTAGTGGGTCAATCCCCACATAACCCGGATGCACCCCAATAACATCCGGGCATCTTTTTGAAGAATTCCCCCCCCCCCCTCAACAAAAACAAAAAAAGGTGTGTTTATGTAGTGTGTATGACAAAACAGCCGCGGACGACCCGACCTAAAAAATCTGACTTGCCCCCTCCTACACCAGAAGCTGGGTACGCCCATGAGTACAGGTCATCGGTTGGATGCCGGTAGGGCAGTTTAAGCATTGCTTTGAGCACTGTTCGTTGTTTCCTTTCCACTTCCAACATGGTGGTAGCTCCTGCTCCTCCCCATACCGTTATACAATATGACAGAACCGATTCGCAAAGAGCAACATATACCAGGCGTAGAACTTGCTCGTTGGCTGCATTTCGTAGTGCTCCCATGACATGAATTTGTTTGCGGACTCTTTTCGACAGAGTGAAAATGTGCGCCTTAAAAGATAGCTGTTCGTCAATGTTTATTATACCCAAGTATTTCGTTGTAGAGGAACGCGATATCGTTGCGCAGGTACAAGCGGTCATAGTGCATTCAGAGTGAATTTTCAAGCTGAAGTGCGTACTTGGCTCAGAAACTTTGGTTTTGTGGAAGCAGAGGTATTGCGTTTTACCAAGGTTAAGTGTTAAGAGGTTCCTATCCAACCATTGTTTAACGATTGCCATACCAGCTTCGGCATTCTGGAATGCCGATTCCCACGTGTTTCCGTTGAATAGAGCGACAGTATCATCTGCGTAACAAATGAGATCAGTATTACTAGGACATGCTGCATGGATATCATTGATGTGCAAAATGAAAAATGTTGGACCTAGTACGCTACCTTGGGGAACTCCAAAGTGGATAGGCAGTGTAGTACTTGAGCTATCTCCTAACCTAACGCACTAACTTCTATCGCTAAGGTAACTTTGGAACCATTTCAGTGGCAAGCCTCTGATTCCAGCATGTTCAAGTTTCTTGAATAGAATTGCCACTGAAACGGTGTCAAATGTCTTAGCAAGGTCAAGAAAAACACCTATAGTTTTTTGCCCTCTGTCCAAACTAGACGCCACTTTAGTGGTCAGAAGCTTAACAGCATCTTCTGTGGATTTTCCTCGTCTAAATCCATATTGTTGATTTGAGATTAGATTACCCTTTTCCAAATAAGAGATCAGACATTAGACAAGAGGAAAGTAACTCTTGAGAATTTTGGAGAGTGAGGCCAGAAGAGAGATAGGTCTGTAATTTTCTGGGGCACTTTTTAAAACCTAAAACACTTTTGTAAATTGGGGTGACGCTTGCCTGTTTCCATAGGTGTGGATAAGTACCTGTTGATAAGCTTATATTGAAGATATGAGTAAGTGGTGTTAAGATCTCAAATTTTATTGCTTTGATCAGGGCCGGTTTAATACCATCTAGACCCGGGGCACTGTCTTTTTTTAGCTTGTCGATAATTTTTCCTACTTCCACCTCATCAGTTGGCTGCATGAAGAAAGAGTCACCAGATTGTACTTGGGTACTTATGCAAGTGGTATCAGTGGCCAGGTGTGCTTCAGTTGTGTTCAAGGATTTAAGAACTTTGCTCGCTAGCTGAGAACCAACATTTGCAAAGTACTCGTTGCAGTGGTTTACTGAGTCCTGACTACTTGGCTTGCATTTTAAAAGCTCCGAAGCTGATGATGGTTTACTTGGGGTATCGATGATAGTTTTAATAGCTCTCTAAAGTGTTTTGGGGTTGTTTTTGTTGGATTCAAGTTCGTTGCATTCATAGTCACGCTTGAGCTTATGTAATAGGTTATTACAGAAATTTCTATATCTAAGATAAATGAGTTTCCGTAGAGCATCACCTGGATGTTTTTTTTAGGTCTAAGTGTAGTTTATCACGCTGTTTTATGCATCGAATAATTAGACCAGGCGTAAGCCACGGATTTAGGACAAATTGGGATCTACTGAGTCTTTTGCTATGAGTATGTGTATTTACTACCTTAGTAATAATTTGGTTAAAATTCGCGACTGCTTCATTGTCGTCTTGATTATTAAGTATGCAGGCCCAATCAACGTCGTGTAGTTCATTAGTTACCGTCTTATAGTCTGTTATCAAGACAGATCTGCTTCTTTGCTGCGACCGGGTCTGCGTTGACGAAGACATTCCTAAAGCGACTATAGCGCGGTCAGTTATATCTGTTTCAGCAACCACACCTATAATTTTGTTGGTTTAATTATCTTAAAAAAAACAATACGTAGAGACGGGTACGGGTCACGATCTTAAATCGGCCGAGCGAGCGTTAGCGTGCTGAGTTCATGCTCGCTTCAGCTTCAACAAAAATGCTTTCGTATGTCCGAATCTCTGTCTTCGTTAACAGGTCGCATTTCTTAACCGATTTTGAAACTTTGTGAGTAGGTTTGATAATCACTACATAGTATAAAACAAAGTCGCTTTCTCTGTCCTTATGTACCTTTGTATGCTTAAATCTTTAAAATTACACAACGGATTTTGATACGGTTTTTTTAATAGATAGAGTTATTCAAAAGGAAGGTTTATATGTAAAATAACATCCATTAAATAGTGGAGAAATACTGTTACATTTGAGGTTTCCAATGTGATGTCGTTAATTATCATTTTTTTCCGCTTACATTGCAAACGCAGGCTGAACCCTACGAGATTTATCAAAATAATGTACTAATTATTTGTACACATTGAAAAGGTCTACAGAAAACTCCGCGATGGTATATGTCTATCTTTTATGGATATCCCACAATAAAAATTTTTTGTTTATACCCGTGCGAAGCCAGAGCGGGTCGCTGTTTTTATTTACAACGTTCACAGTTTTTCTGTAGTGTATTTAGTATCAGCATTGCACCCGTGCGAAGCCGGGGCGGGTCGCTAGTTACTTATATACTCGTATTATGTACTTAATTTTACGAGTACATTTTTTGTTAAATAAAATCATACGAGTATATCCGCCATTTTGACAATTTTCCTAAACTACCTCGGCAAACAATATGTATGGTTATCGAACCTGCTCACAAAATTTCACGAGAATCGGTTGAGGGATGCGAGGAGAACAGAGGCCGGTCACGAGGTCTCCAGCTCCCAGCGTCACTAGTAATCAGGTCGGCAGATTGCTAGCTAGGTAGGTAGTAGATAAGTAGGCATAAGTACTCCTAAATATATTAATGTTTGCAGCCCGGATGTCTACGACCTACGACCTGGTAAAAGTATAACTTTTTTTTCAACAAACATCGGTCTCCGTCTTTCCTATTCATTACTACGATTTTAATTATGTATGTGTTATACCTCTTATAGGTATAACATTGCTAACCTATAATAAACCTCTTATAGGTATATTATAGGTTAGCAATGTAGTGTACGCGTGTTCCGTAGGTATCATGAAAAAAAAATAGCTCAGGGCTTGGAAACATTTTTAGGCACGAACACACTGAAATATTTTCTGTAACGCGATATAGACTGGCACTGCCCCGACGACTACAGCCACCATTACATCATCCAATTTGCAGTATGCTAAGTTAGTCTGTTAAAAAAAAAGCTCGCTCATGTACCACGACTAGCTCGCAAAGCTGTTTCCTCGTACAAACAGTTCAGTAAAAGGCCAAATAACCGCATGAATAAGATTTGAATAGTAGATCTGCAACGCTGGAGCGCCATCACACTATCATATTTGCAGTATGCTACTTTAGCGTGGCTATGCACGTTAACATATCGTCACTCCTTTCCCCCGAAGGGGCTGGCAGAGGTGTAATACAACACCAACTCTGCGCCGGACGATATTCAGTCTCAAATGTGACAGGGGGTAAGCCTGGCGCCATACACCGGGCTCCTGTCATGTAGCAGATGACATACAATACGCACATATTATGTTCACACAATGAACAAATTGGTGCGTGCCGTCGGCAGGGTTTGATTTGAACCCGCTCCATCTGGATTGAGAGGCGGGCTTTCTCCAACTAGGCTATCATCACTGCTGTGTAATAGAAATAAATTGGATTGCTATCTGTCTAACTGTCATTACACCATCCAAATGTAGCACGCTAGCTCACCTAGCCTACCACCTAGGGGGTTACCACGAGAGCTATTCTTACAAGTCCAGATATCTTTCGTCAATGTTTCTCTCGATTCACAATTCTTATGAGTGAGAGTGACAGAGAAACATCTGAACGTCAAGAATAGGGGGCCAGTATTTTAATTATGTATTTGTGTGCGTACGTACAGGCGCGCACACATACAAGTCGCGTGATGTATCGCTCTCTGAAGATAACTTACTTGTTTCTTTTTACTATGGTGCTCTGTCTACTTATGCTAACTAGACATGGCGACTGACGTCACCCACACCCATCGAAACCAGGAAACAGACTCTTAAAAACAAAGGCACCACCTTGCAAAGCTGCCTGTATGCCCGTTCAGTATTTTTACTACTAGCCTAAGGTCCGTAGGTCTTTTCTGGGGGCTGAGCTACCCACGTCCGTAGGAGTGTACTCTATTCTGATTCCCTACACGTGGTCCCCGGGTAGTACTAACCGGGTAGCAAACTTTGGTGGGAGGCTTCGGCCGTGGCTAGTTACCACCCACCGGACCAAGCCATGCCGTGAAATGACCTAGTCGTGTTTCGGGATGTAGTCCGGTGTAACCGTTCCGAAGACGGGTCTGAGCAGCAGCGCACTTGTAGCGCCTCACTCAACTGCCATCTTTGTACTTCTTCACTCTACAAAACTCCAGCTAGAGTGAATAAGTATCTTACAGGTTGTCTTGCTCCATCTTAGACCACAACGTCGCTTAACATCAGGCGAGTTGGTGGTCAAACACCGACCTATTCTAATTACATAAAAAAAAAAAAGGTCGGTAATTCACACAAACGGACAAAACGCGCGTCCGGGACGAAAACCTTTTTATAAAATAAATGTATCTCTAACCACTTGATATTTTTTGGTTTATAGATTTTATGATCTTATGCGAGGATCCACATATTTTTCTTTTCATTAATCAATTTTAAGTTAGTTTAACAACATACAAATCTTGTCCTGAAAAAGAAATGTTGAATTCGATGCCGCCGATGTAGGTTACGTAAGAAATTACTTTTTATCTTTTTCATTATATTTTCATCATAAATAAGGCGCAATTCGGCATTTTTTATGAAAAATAAAGAATTACTTGCTCAATTTGTAATATCTATATAATAAAAGTGAAAAACCAGAAAGAGATAAAAACGCAAGATGGAGTGAGATGGCGCTCTACAAAACTTCCTTGACATGTTTCTCCCAAACAACTACCTGTTTTTCGGGAATTTGCATGTAATTCGATTCCTTGACCTTCTGGAATCGCGTAAAACTTAATAATTATGGCTTTGGGTGTGTAATTTTTTGTAAGCAGAATAAAATCGCAAGTTCAAATTTCGAGCCAATAGAGATTATATTAGAGAGAATCGCCGGCTTGCTCGAGGTCGGGGTCGGGGTCGCGTTCAGAGGATAGGCTCTCAGCGCACCCCGTGTGCAACTCTGCCGTTCAAAACATAAGTGTAAAAATTATTAAATTACATTGAATAAATTTAAACTGTATTACAACTGAAAAAAAACATATTTTCAAGCAAAGTTATAGAACAACTTAGTCGTTTCGTAAGGCGAGTGAAACAACGGAGCCGTTAGAAAACAACGGAGAATAAGGTTTCTATCCTTTGCATAGAACGCACCCGTCTAGAACGTCTATGTCAGTGTTGCACGTTATTGCTCTATCTGCCTCAAAATGGGCAAATGTTATGCAAATTTACAAAAAAAAGTCGCATCTTAGTGGATTTATTTAAGCCAGTGGCATGTCAAGTATTTTGATAGTCACAATCAAAGTTAAGTAAGTATTGTATTCAGAGTCAAGTCGAAGTCATGGTCTTGCAAAGAGGTAAGATTTTAAATAGAATAATCGGTTTAAGATGCTGAAATGTTAGTTTGAGAATATTAAATTATTTAGGAAAACAATAACTTCTTTTTTGTACAGGTGTTTGTTTCATCAAAAAGTGTACTTTTCTCGCCAAACTGTATTTTAATGAAGACAGCACTGCGTTTTTGAAAATATGATGTGGCAACACTGCTTAGAGAAACAAAAAACAATTTCGATGTTTGTTTTGAATTTTAATTCATCTGGTATGCCTTTATTTGAAAGTTGGTGCAACTATTATGTTACTGAAAAATTTTGGTAATAAAAGGAGGACTAAGTAACGGTACCAGGCTTTTCGCAATTGAAATGGAAGAAATAACCAATTAATCATCTTACAGGAAGATTATATTTTAACCACCTAACCACATTATGTCTGCGTCTGTGTGCGTGATAAGGCAAATAAACACAGCACACTTAGTGAATTTGTGGCTTGCATATTGAGGTGTCATTTGGAAACCTACCTTCTCGATGTAGTTATTGTAAGCTACCGATAATTGTGAAATAAACATGACATAACATAGCGTCACGCCTTTCCCTCGAAGGGGCTAGAAGAGTTGTAATACAACATCCACATTTCGCCGGACGACATTCAGTCTCAAATGTATAAGGGGGCGAGCCTGTCGCCATACACCGGGCTCAATTTATGTAGCAGATGACATAGTTATAATACACACGTACGTTCACACAATGAACACATTGGTGCGTGTCATCGGCTGGGTTTGAACCCGCTCCCTCTGGCTTGAGAGTCGGTCCTTCTCCAACTAGGCTATCAATATATTTTAATTTCTTAATTATATTTTAAAATTTACCTATATGTATATTGTGTACGTATTCGTTTCTTAGATGTATTTGTATCATTTTAAAAACAATAAACAAGAATACTTATGTTTTTGCTGAACATTTTATTATTTACATCACTGTACTTATAATTTAGTAGGTAACTGTTACTTAACCACTAAAACTACTGAATGGATTTACATAATAGGTAATTAATTGCTATGCAATAGATTCCACGCGGGCAGAGCCGCGGGCAAACTCTAGTTTCTAATAAATACTGTGCCTTACCTACTTAGTATAAAAGTTATAGTTCGTTTTCTTCGTGTCCGAGGTATAGACTTGATATCAATGGCGCGCAAGGATCTGCTCTTCACTTGTTGATTACTTGTTGATCGTTTGTTGATCACTTGTTGCCTGGAAGAGATCGCTCTTAGTGACAAGGCCGCCAGTTGTTATACTACAGTTTAAGATTTTTCTGTTCTTTTATTATGTTATTTCTGGTGTGAACAATAAAATATTTATCTGTCTATCTGATCTCGCGGCGTCCACCCGTGGACCACCTGTTGACCACCAGTCGAGGCGAACCCTAGTCGCTCCAATGAGTGATAACCTTCATCCTACTTCAAGCAGAGCAAACTTCTTTGGGATGACGGGATCTTCTTCGGGAGTCTAATGGCCACTTGCACTCAGGTTTAGGTTTAAAGACATTTATTCTCATTAAAGATTATTACATCACTTACATCAGAATACATCGTATAAGTAAATTAGGTAGTTCGTCGTTACACAAAATCTTAAATATAGGTAAAAACAATTAAGTAAACAAAACAACACAATACTATTCTTAACAATAACAAGAACAGTGTATGAACACCAAACTAGCATCACTTATAGTTTAAGATACGAAAAACTAGGAAATACGCTTTTAGCTTCCTGGCTACTATCATCAAGTCAGCTCCTAAATATGAACTACATAATAACATAATAATATTCATTAAACAAACACACAAAGTTTCATTTCGACACTCAATAATAATATTATAATACTTTATTATACTCTATAATACATATAATACTCTATAATATTTTATTATACTCAATAATAATATTCGGCACTGAAAAATATAATTGCTAGTTTAAATTTCTCTTAGCCAGCTCCTACCTAAATTTTCTTGCGCGAAGCTTAAGCCATTCTTTAGGAGACTCTTAACTTAATGTGCCCGACCAGCGATTATTTCGCTAGGAGTAGATTAAGCTAGTTAAGCAAGGACTTAAGCAATTCTTATATTCAGTGCAAGTGGCTGTATGTACTTAAGTACATACCTACAATCTACGTACATAATTCGTCACGTCTTTCCGCCGAGGTGGCTGGCAGAGGTGTAATACAACAACCACATTTCACCGGAAGATATTCAGTCCCAAATGTGACAGGGGGCAAGCCTGTCGCGATACACCGGGCTCCTATTATGTAGCAGATGATTTACAACACGAACAATAGATATGTTCACACAATGAACAAATTGGTGCGTGCCGTCCGACTGGGCTTGAACCCGCTTGCTTTGGCTTGAGAAGTGGGCCTTCTCCAACTAGGCAACACCACATTTAATTCTTCCGATCGGATTTATTTTTGTTTCCCTATTTCAACATTTTTAAAAGTAGACTGAGATTTGAACAATTTGAGCTTGAAACTTGTGGGATCCGATCGGAAACGTTTCCGAATGGTTGTGAATAGCACCGCTGGACGGGCTTGGCCATTTCGCGATCTTTATTCTATCGAGCGATAGAATAAAGAGAATTGCATTTTTTCTTAAATTATTGGTTTGCAAACTGGCTGCTATAGCCCATTTTAATAAAAAAATAGTGATACATAGAAATGCAACTATTTGGCTGAACAGCCTTCTTAGTGCAAACAATGCATGTAAACGAAAGTTACACGATTTAAAAGATTTAACATTAAGATTTAAAAAAATTGCAGCTGATAGTAGGTAGGTACTAAACTGAGAGTTTCTACTCAAAACTAAGAAAAATACATATTATTAAGGATCCAGCGATACTTTAGACTAACTTCGCATTGGTTATAACTTTTCTATTGCCTTTCATATAGAAGGAGACGACGAGCAAAGAGAGCAAGTAAAGATATTGACAAGCCTCTAAAGTTATCTACAGAGTGACAAATTACAATTTCAATAATTTTTTTGTCTCTTGCACTTCTCTAATAATTCTTAAATAAGTAAGAATTTCCCTTGTATTATGAGTTAACTAGCTGTGCCCCGCGGTTAAAAAGTATACTATGTGCTATTCTAGACTATAATCTATCTCTGTGCCAAATTTCATTAAGATCTGTTCAGCCGTTCTGGCGTGAAAAAGTAACATCCATCCATGTATCCATCCATCCATTCTTACAAACTTTCGCGTTTATAATATTAGTAGGATTTAAAAGCTAAAATTGTAACAACCTCCCGCATAGTTATTTTCAGTTAGCTTTAAAAAAATCAGTCAAAATTGCCCTTTAAAAACGCGGCCATTTTTCATAGCTTTATTTTCTCTTGAGGGCGTTCTTTAAAAAAACCTCAGATCAACCTAGAGAATAAGATGGCGCACGGCGTATGATTTAGGTGATGCCAAAAACCATCCAAAAACTACGCTACTGTCGTATATGTACACAACACGCACACATTGACGCAAAAAACTACGCTACTGGCTTGGTAATTCTAACCTCGACATTATGTGCATTGGTTTATGGTATAATTTCGTGTACATAAATATACATAGTGCATTATAAAAGTGTGACCAGGACTACTTTGAGGTTCTTTTTAAAAACTGCAATTTTTTTACAAGTCAATTTTGAAAAAGCCTCATTAACTCTTAACAAATATGTATATGAAACAGTTTTAGAAAATTAAATCTACTAAGGTTGTTTATTGGAACGGAAATGGCTAACGTAGAGTTTGGGAATAAATCTTAGTTGCCGTGTAATTGTAAATGTTTTTCATGGCAACATTACCACGCGTACACGTTTAAAAAGAAGTGGCTTCAGCGAGATAAAACGCAGTTTTCCAACTTTTCCTCTAGATTGATCTGAGAAAAAAATATGAACATTTAATTGTACATGACAAATTTTATCGCAATCTGACGAATAGTTTCCAAGAGATTCGACAAGCGCGTTTGTTTGGAAAATTCAGAGCGTCGCGGAACCCTTAATACATATTGACAACGCGTTCATGGAGTGGCGTATTAGCTTATACAGGCTGTTACAAAAACCCCGTTATATTCGTGAGTAGTGCATTCAGTATCGTCTGGAGGATGCAAATGCTAGTTTAAATTTAATATTGACTATAAAAATGTCGAACACACATCGCGCTCCGCCCTCCTAAAAGCGCGGACGCAGTCACAAATCGCGTTTTATTTGTAAACTATTCGCGTCGTGCCGCTGCTTTCTTAGAATAAAAACCGCCAACATAATAATATGGATTTGTTAACATTTTTGCAAAATTATTTCTTTCTTGCGTACTCAAACCGGTCATAACTCTGCTATTTTTAATCTGCATTTTTTGCGTAAATACTTTAAAAGTATGTGTACATGCCCTTCAATTATATAACAGGGTTTTCGTAACACCCTGTATAGCCTATAGCCACAAAAACGCCCTAGGCAAAGACCGCGGCTGACCGCGTCACCGCAGTGTACGTTGGCAGTTTGTGATTTCCTTCGTTAATCGTTCGCAACTAAATTGCCCTAACCGCCCGGCCAGCCCCGCGCCGACGTCTGCTTTCTATTTCTATAAACTAGTAGTTCGCCTCGAATGGTGACTTCGCATAACTCCATAATCCCTCGTCCGATTTAGTTCATTTTGGAATTTACAAATTGTATTTGCATGAAATTGCAAATACAATTGCAAGTTCATGCATGCATGCATGCATAAATATATTTATTTCTTTAAATAAATCTCTCAATGATTCGCGGGGACCCATCCCGTAGATAGCGCGGACCGCTCGCTTTTGCAAAATAAAAATGGCCTCTACTTCAGCGGCTGATCCCCACAGCAAAATGCCATATGACATTATGCTGTGAAAATAAGCAAAGTAAATAAATAAGCTATATCCGTCAGTTGCCTAATCTTGCGAACCATATAAGCAGCAGAACTAAGTCTCCCAGACAGAGCACTAATATGTGGACCCCATTGCAGTTTGGAATCAATGCTTATACCCAGGAACACCGTCGCTTTGTCTATGTTAAGTTTATCGCCCTCAAGCAGTAGGTTTGGTTCTATATATCTAACATTAGGCATGGAAAACTTTAAACACTTCGATGATGATTTTGATAATTTCAGAGATGGAAGTGTATCTGAACCGAAAGTCTGGTATATCCTGCGAAAAGTGTTCTTTTAGAAAAGCACTTGCATCATCTGGAGACGAGTTAAGCGTTTTGGTGGCGTCAAAGGGTATGCTAGAGAAGAAATGTTCAAAAGAGTTGGCTACCGATTTTGCATCAGAAACCGGTTGATTCTGAACTACCAGCGTATATTCTGAATTCCTAGACTTACTTTTTCCCATCTCTGTGTTGATGGTCTTCCAGACAGCTTTTATTTTATTATCGAAATTTTGAATTTTTTCTTTTATAAACAAAGCCTAAAGCGCGAATGCAAACCGACTTAAAAGTTTTCGAGTATTTTCTAACATAGTCATGAAAATCCTTACTAGATGTCAGAGATTTCTGGTTATATAAATCATACATAACATCTCTACTTTTTCGTATAGCTCTGGTCGCCCAATCACTAAACTGTATTTTTTTTTGTTGAATTTAATCTTCTTCTTTGGACAAATTTTATTAAATCCATGACTAACCATATTAAATAATCTTTCATAATTGTCATGTGGGTTTTTGACAGAAAAATAAGTAAAATAAGTTTCGACTCTATGCAATTATTTAGTCGTTTTAACCTATCTTTCGTTAATGGTCTACACTCAACTAAAGATGGTTTCTTTATTTTCTCAATTTCAAATTTAATTGCAAGGCCCTTGTGATCTGACCTGACTCCGTTAAAAAGTGATAAATCTTTTTTTTTTCAACTTGAAAAAATATTGCCTATGCAAGTAGATGTTAAAATCTAACTTTCATTCCAACTTCAACCGTCCCAATTAGAGCCCTAGAGCAAACCCCTTTTGGGCTCCCACGGCGTACGATTCCCCTCCCTCGGCGACAGTCCAAGCCGAGGCCGTACCGTAGAGGTGCCCTTGAGCTCGTCGCCCATAGTTATAAGCATTATTCAGGTCCTGTGAGATCTGCGCTTGCCTAATACCCGGTACGCTGTAAAGGCCTCAGTGGCCAACAGAATTAAGTCATTCATAAAAAAAGTTGCGTTTCCCTTCTCATCTGGCGGATCTCCTAAATTCGGCTCAGTCTGGCGCAAAATCCGTTCTTAACTGACGTCTGCTATTTATATTACAGATATCATAGAGATTCAGGGATCAGAGAGAGAGTAGTTTTCTATATTTCGTGTAGTGTAAATGAGTGATGTTTCGTTTTTACATTGTTTATGTACCTACTGGTAGGTATTTAAGATTTTGAAGTGATTATTTTATTTAATAGATAGAGAGAACAAACGACCAAAGGGCTGGTGCTTACCTCGGTCAGCGAATTAGCATTGCTATTCAGCGAGGTAACGTTGCCAGCCTTTTGGGTACTTTACCCGCGGATACTGACTTGAGCTCTGTTTATTATTTGTAATTTGTTATTTTTGTTTGGTTTATTTTTTATTTAATATTTTAAAGTGAAACTTCTAATGCGACTTCCAACAAGGTTGCGTTAAACGTTTAACGCTACTATGAAGGGGGAATAGAAAGAGACAGGGACCCTATTCGGAGATTTGAGATTTTATTTTTTATATTATTTTATTTTATTTGGATGACCAAACAGCCTGGTTAAACGTAAAAACATACAAAGATATTAACAAATAGGCCAAATACAGGTCACCACTTGTAAGGTGAGATTCTCATCTCACCTTTTTTCGTCCTTGTTGCTCTCATTTAAAACGTCATAGGTGTGAGAGTGACCAAGATAAAATCTCATCTCATCTCACGCGCAGGAATAGCCCCCCAGAGCGAGAGTGAATGCGTGGCACTCGTACGCATGCGCGTAGTATACCTGTTACAGGCCAGAAAGTTTCACTTCTTCCGCGCGGAGAGACTCCACGCACTATTTTATTTTTTTGCTCCTCCAGGGGAATTTGGCGTCGCACGTCTTGTGCATTTGCCAGTGTCAAGTTAATATAGAAAGTTACAAATGATGGAGTGGTGATGTTAAGGTGATGATGACGATGATGAATCCCTCCCTTTACCCATTTCAGTAAAGCGATGGACACTTTATCGAAACTTTAAGTCGAGTTTTGTAGAGAACACGAAAAATCACGTTTCGCAATGTTTGTATAATTTGCCCAGACTCGTGCACGTTAACGAGTCTATAAAGGTTAATAATCAACCGTTACTATACTTAAACACTCGAAGAATCACAAGATTGAGAAAATATAAAATTACGGAAACACCTTTTTGGTTCCCGCCAAAAACCTCTTTAATATCATAAAACTTAATTGTTATGGGTCGTCTCACCAATAAGAAGATTACAGCTATTTCCGATTTACCTTAAACCTCTCACAGGCAGCTTCCTACTTTGTTTTTAATTGATCATCATCATCCACTACTTGATACATACATATACATACATATCGTCACGCCTTTCCCCAGAGGGGGCTGGCAGAGGTGTAATATAACACCCACACTTTGCCGAAGGATATTCAGTCCCAAATGTGACAGGGGGCGAGCCTGTCGCCATACACCGGGCTCCAGTCATGTAGCAGATGACATACAATACGCACATATACTCGTATGTTCACACAATGATCAAATTGGTGCCTGCCGTCGGCTGGGTTCGAAGCCGCTCCCTCTGGCTTGAGAGGCAGGCCTTCTCCAACTAGGCTATCATCGCTTCACTTCAGTTTACTTGATAAATGTAATAATTAGTATAATATTATTAACTATAGGGATTTTAAGTAATAGAATGTAGTATATTAGTATGACATGTATGTTTATGTAAATATAATTTAAATAAATTATGGAGGTATATTATAACATTCAACGTTTGTTTATATTATCAATCTTATGTTTATATTTGTTAATTTTGCATACTCATTTGTCGTATCCTCTCCATCCTAAGTTTGCCTGGAAGAGATCGCTTTTAGTGATAAGGCCGTTGTTATTGTTACACTATTTGGGGGCTGAGCTACCCACGTCCGTAGGAGTGTACTCTACTGATTCCCTACACGTGGTCCCTGGGTAGTGCTAACCGGGTAGCAAACTCTGGTGGGAGGCTTCGGCCGTGGCTGGTTACCACCCACCGGAAGCCATGCCGTGAAATGACCTAGTCATGTTTCGGGATGTAGTCCGGTGTAACCGTTCCGAAGACGGGTCTGAGCAGTAGCGCACTTGTAGCGCCTCACTCAACTGCCGTCTTTGTACTTCTTCACTCTACAAAACTTCAAGGCTAGAGTGAATAAGTACCTTATAGGTCGTCGTGCTCCATCTTAGACCACAACGTCGCTTCACATCAGGCGAGTTAGTGGTCAAACGCCGACCTATTGTACATAAAAAAAAAATAAAAAAAAACTATAGAATTAGTAGTATTATTGTAATAATTCTCTTGTTTTTTTGTTATTTGTGGTGTGAACTATAAAGAGTTTATCTATCTAACTATCAAAGCCTTCTTTGCCGCACTGAGTACAAGCCTCTCTCTTAGTGTGCTATCTCCACCGGTCCGGAGCCAATCGGGTTCAGGGAACGCCCCGCGGCTTGTACAATACCGTCGACTTACGCTTCCTCCTGCGAACTATGAGCGGTGCTCTGTCCGCTTGCTGACTCGGAATCGCGTACTCGGCAAACTCGTTGAGCAAGTGCAGCAAACACAAGTATGAACTACGCTTCAGCGAGCGAAGCCTCTATGCTACAGCTTCGACAAAAATGCTTTCGTATGTTCGAATTCTGTACGGATCTCTAGTTCCTCTACAGGTCGCATTTCTTAACTAAGGATCGGTTAAGAAATGCAGCCTGTAGAGGAAGACAGATGCTGGTCGCGAGGTCTCCACCTAGCCCAGTATAGTAGTTAATTTTTTGCTACGGCCGTGACTAGTTCCCACCCACCGGACCAAGCCATGCTGTGAAATGACCTAGTCGTGTTTCGGGATGTAGTCCGGTGTAACCGTTCCGAAGACGGGTCTGAGCAGTAGCGCACTTGTAGCGCCTCACTCAACTGCCGTCTTTGTACTTCTTCACTCTACAAAACTTCAAGGCTAGAGTGAATAAGTACCTTATAGGTCGTCGTACTAAATCTTAGACCACAACGTCACTTAACATCAGGCGACTTGGTGGTCAAACACCGACCTATTCTACATAAAAAAAAATTTATATATTAGCCATTCTCAGCCGCCTCTGAATTTTTCTTATTTAGGACTTTTGGTGACATACTTTTTCCTTAAAATTATGACATACCTACCTACTAACCAGAAATATAGGGGTTCCGCGACGCTCTGAATTTTCCATGCCGGACCCACCATACCACTGGCCATACCCCTGGTGGTATGGAAGGTCTAAAACTACCTCTATACCACTGAGAAAATAGTGTTGTGTTAAAGTAGTTTATTACAAATAAAAATATGTCACGTACCTACCTACTCCTATTACTCAGTTCGCTATTAACAATCGGTTGTCTATTGTTTGCCCGATGAATATAAACTGAATGAAATAAGATTGATTTGATGTACTTTTTATTGGAATCGTTATTTTTAAACAACCAGGTGTCTTATTCTATATTAAGTCTATGGTTCATTTGTTAAACCTTTAACCTCCTGCTTACTAAAAGTATTTTTTTTAAAGCTTGTATTTTAAAAAAAATTGTAGGCAGGAGGTTAAACGAATAATAATTTTGTTGGGTAAATGAAATAATGGTAAGTAATCGTCACAAAATAATCACAAAAAAATCACAAAATCGTCGAATACGGAAAAAATTGGCACAGAACCGGGATGGGTGGCGTACGAGAAAAGAGGCCTACGCTCAGCAGTGCATGATAATATGTCCATCGATTTCGCTTTTTTTGAGCCGTCTGAGAATGACCGTCACGCTGGGAGTTGAAGCAATGCAATGCAATTGGCTGCTCATTTCACATTCTCGATGCAACGGCGTTTCTAAGCCATGACAGCGCTTGTGTCAGCCCCTCCAGAGTGAACCCGGGCTCCGCCCCCTTACGCTCGGCCCCCTCGAGCACCGCGATGCAGCGCTGCAGCTTGTCGCGCGACACTTGGGCTTTCTGTTCTGTCGTGCTCTTGTTGCAAAAACAGGCTATCGCAATCGCTGCTAGCACCTGACACCTTTACAAACAAAAATGAATAATTAATAGTTTTGCAATAATTTTATTTGCACGCATTTTTTTGAATTTAATTATTACATTGCATAACGTTAAAGTGTGTCTCATTTTGATTCTTATTATTTTTATTTTTTTTCGAAATGGCGGATAACTATGATTTTTCTTTAAAATATATTTTTTTGTTTAAGATCTATAGAACAATCTAATAAAATTATATATTTTTCAATTTAATAATTGCTGAGGAAAAAAGTTATAATAATAATAATAAGTCCGGTAGTACCACGGATCCAAAGAACTATAGACCCATCACGTGCTTGCCTACCATCTACAAGCTCCTTACATACATTCTGAGAAACAAAATTAATACGCACATTGTTGCAAATAATGTTTTGGCCACCGCTCAGAATGGATGTAGGGTTGGGTCTCGTGGTACTAAGGAGCTCCTCCTCATCGACATGGTCACTAGCCAGCAAGTCCAGCGGAACAAGGGAGCCCCTATCTGTCGCCTGGATTGACTATAAGAAGGCCTATGATTCAGTGCCTCATTCATGGCTGGAGAGGATTTTAGAGTTATATAAAATCGATAAAACTCTAAAATCATTCTTAAGCGCATGCATTAGGCAATGAACCACAGTCCTTCGTCAACCAGGTGGTGGAGAGGTCTCCACTGATCCGCAGGGCTTGATAAGGATTGAGCGAGGCATCTTCCAGGGCGATAGTCTGAGTCCATTGTGGTTTTGCCTAGCTCTAAATCCTCTCAGCACCTTGCTGAAGGATTTAGGACTAGGCCGTCGACTCCGTAGGGGGGGTGAGGTCATTTCTTACCTGCTTTACATGGATGACCTCAAGCTGTTTGCACCGAAAATCCAAGACTTAATGGAGCTACTAAAAACTACGAAGGTTTTTAGTAGCGCCATTAAGATGGAGTTCGGTGTAGACAAGTGTGCGGTGTTGTATGTACAGCGGGGGAAAGTTGTAAATTCACCGAATTTACAACTTTCTGAGACAATGACTCTCAGATCCCTCTCCGAAGTCGAGACCTACAAGTACCTCGGTATGTCGGAGTCGTTGGGTATATCAGTAGTGGACATTAAGAAATCGATAAAGGAGCGCTTCTTTTGTCGCTGGACAAAAGTACTTAATAGTCTTTTGTCGGGCGGCAATAAGATGCGTGCCTTTAACGGTTGGGTGATGCCACTACTGATATACTCCTTTGGCATACTTAGGTGGACTCAGACTGATCTGGACGCCCTGGATAGAAGGGTCCGTCAACTGCTCACAACACACCGCATGCTACACCCACGGTCGTCTGTTATGAGACTGTACATTCCGCGGAAGTGGGGAGGTCGTGGCATGTTAAATGCCAAGAACCTCCACAACCGCGAAGTGTACAGGCTCCGGAGTTTTTTCCGCATCAACGACTGTGGTATGCATTGCGATGTTGTAGCAGTTGACAAGGGCCTGACGCCGCTCTCCTTGGTAAACGAGAACTGGTGCCAACCATCGGTGCTGAGCACCGAGGACTGCAAGAACGTATGGAAGGGCAAGGAGCTGCATGGGAGGTTCTATCGGGCCTTAATAGGACCCGATGTAGACCTCCTAGCGTCGGTGAACTGGCTACGCTTCGGTGACCTATTTGGGGAAACCGAGGGTTTTGCCTGTGCGATTGCAGATAAAGTTATCAAGACGAACAACTATCGGAAATAATAATATATCCTGAAGGACGGTACGGTCGACATTTGTCGGGCATGCCACCGTCCCGGAGAGTCACTCAGGCATACCATTTCCGGTTGTTCGCATCTTGCTAACGGCGAGTACTTGCACAGGCACAACCAAGTAGCCAGGATCATCCACCAGCAACTTGCCCTTCAATACGGTCTTGTCGAGTCTGAGGTGCCGTACTATAAGTACGCACCAGCGTCAGTTCTCGAGAATGGCCGTGCATTGCTCTACTGGGACCGCTCTATCATCACGGACAGGACTATTGTTGCCAATAAGCCTGATATCGTGCTGGTCGACCGGTTCCAGCGCCGGGCAGTGCTCGTCGACGTCACCATCCCACATGACGAGAACCTCGTGAAGGCCGAGAAGGACAAACTCAGCTTAACTCAGTTACCCTCAGTGCAAACTCAGTTACCTCAAACTCAGTTCAGTTACCTCAACCTTCAAACTCAGTTACCTCGTGAGCCAAGTCAAGGTACTTGACTTGGCTTGACTTGGCACCGCCATGTGGGATGTTGACTCGACGATCAATGTCCCGATAGTCGTCACGGCAAACGGTCTCATAGCGAAGAGCCTTGACCAACATCTCAAGAGGCTCTCGTTAGGCGGTTGGATCAAGGGCCAGATACAAAAGGCAGTGATCCTAGCCTACACGTGCCGTATTGTCAGGAGGTTCCTCACTCTGCAGCCCTAACCACCGGTAGCTTGGGCCTCGCCCCGCTGCCGGCGGCACCCTAGTTTTTAAGTTTTTTAAAGTATTTATTTTTTATATTCATTTATTGTAAAAAACTTAGAAATTAAGAAGGAAAATAAATATCTTGAATAATAATAATAATCATTTATTTCAGACCATGTCCATGTCCGCATACTTATTGCTATGCTTATCTGCAATTTTTTTTTAATTCCAAATCTCGCCTAGACAAAAAAAAACTGTAATAATTTATTAACGAACCTGCTCACAAAATTTCACGAGAATCTGTTCAGAAATGCGATCTGTTGAGGAGCGCAGACTAGTAGCAAGTAGTTAGCGTTGTCGATCAAATAAATTTTGCCTAGCGTTTAATTGAATAGAAAAATAATACTATCCATCAGGCCTTTAGTTGACCGGTGCAGCTTATGGGCTTCGCGACGCTTTGAATTTTCCATACAAACGCGCTAGTCAAATTTGTTGGAAACCATTTGTCAGATTATGATGAAATTTGGCATGTACAATTAAATTAACTATATCTCCGACCCTAGCTGAACGCAACTAAAGTCGACCATCTGGCTTCAGAGGCCTAGCCACTGCTGGTTGTCGCTGGTGGCTCGTCTACGCTCAGCTTGAAAAAATAAATAATGCTATAGCCGTGGTTCCTCTTTTAACTAAACCCTGTCGTTATACGTCGATATACTGGGTGTTTGGTAGAGAGTCCGAGAAACGTTCGGGGGCCCATTTGGAGTGTACAAGTTGGCAATAAAAATCCCTGATCCCCTAAATAAAACAAAAAAGTTTTTTTGTGAATTTTCGGTTTTCACCGAAGTTGTACCTTATTACTACCAAAATATTTGTAAAATCTGTCTTTGACCGGAAGTTTTTACTTGAGTTTGTCCTCATACACCTTCAGGCCACTCAAAGCAACTAACTAATTATAATATATATATCTATATATAAATATAGAGCTAACTAACTAATTTTAAGCTCATAGAGTGAAAAAATGAAATAATTTTTACCTCAAAGTTCAACTTTCACAATTATCTTAAAAAACACTAGCAGTTCTAGGAGTAATATGCGTTTAAAAACTTCTCAATTTATTACTTACTACAACGACATACTAAATTGGTATAATACTTACCAGCTTGTTGAGGTAAAAATAAGATTCTAATTAACAACTCTAGGAATAAAAAATGTGTCATCTACGTAAAGTAAGGGACCATGTACGATGACCAGGTATAAAACCATTGTTATTAGTTCTTCTTTTTCTGTCTCTCCAAAAATGCAGAGGCGACGTGCTAAGGCTAAGCTATCGGTTGTCTAACCAATAAAACCATTGTAATCAGTCAAGCTTTGACTGCTATCACTGTTTGACGCGTGTATGAGTGAAAGTATCAAACTAAAATACAAACATCCGGTCTAAAACAGATGTTACAAATGTTGTATTAATATATTTTTTAATGGATGCGACTACGAACGCTAAGTAATATTAACTTAACCATGTTATCACATAAGCGACAATTGCCTTTGTTGATAATAAAAGTCTTTAAACCTAAACCTTAACCTTGTAGTAGTTAACAGGTACAATTTCAGTGAAAACAGAAAATACCACAAATAAAAACTTTAAAGTAGTTGGGAGGTCAGGGACTTTTTTTTTGACCAACTTTTATTCTCTAAATGGGTCCCCGAACACGCCTATATGTTTTGTCGGACCATCTACCAAACACCCAGTATGTAGTGAAAGTCAACTACCAGTTCACTTATCCTTCGAATCATAACATACTTAGGCTCTCCACTATCTAAGATATTCAGCAGTAGAGTGATGATGTCCTTTTCCAGAACCCGTTCTATGAGAGAGTGTGAGTCAGTGCCGATGATGTTGCGCGTCGCCCAGGCTGCGCGCTCGACCAGCTCTGGCTCCGTGCTCCGCAGGAGGCGCGCGAGGTGCTCGAGGCAGCCGGCGTCCAGACAGCGCGCCGTCTGGGGACGGTCGACTTGATGTAGTGACATGCGCTCCGATTGAATCTGATTAATCTTTTATCAAAAAAGCAAACACTTTTCTTGACTATGACCCGATCGTCTAGTACATCATATGACTTTAGTCGTCTGTGAGAAACATGAGGTTTATTTAGAAAATTAGAACCTTACCTGAGCCTCGCTACCACTCAGCATGTTTATCATAGCTTTCAGCGCTGCTCTCTGCACCCTGAAGTCCTCGTGCCCCAGTAGAGCCACCAGCCGCGCCGTGAGCCCGGGCACGGCCTGCGCGGCTTCTATGTGTTCTTTGTCCTTGGCAAGTATTCCTTGGAGAGCCCCGCAAATATCAACTGTAACGGTCTGTCAAAAACATGACGACATAAATACCAGAAAAAACCAAACCATTAGTGACAAAACGTTTTTGTAGAAATTTGATATTTTTTAGGGATCCGTGACTCAAAAGTAGGTATGTTTGTTAAGGGAGGCAGAGCGTCGCGGAAGCTCTGAATTATCCATACAAACGTGCTTGTCAAATTTCTTGGCAACCATGTCAGATTATGATGAAATAAAAAATTATATCTCTGCTCCTATGTTCTTGGTTTAAAGAAAAAACAAAAATCGAGCTATGAAAACTAGCTGCATTTGTAAGGGGTCACTTTTGAGAGATTTATTTAATAGATAGACAAAGAAAATAAAAATCATGTCACATATGGAAGCTGTATACATCATTAGCTTTTAAAATCCATAACACAAGGGAAACTTTGAGTTATGTACGAATTATTATTAGAGAAGTGCAAAAGTCATAATGAATTATTGTCCGGATCTCTGTCTTCTTCTACAAATCGCATTTCTTAAACAATTTTTCTAAAATTTTGTGATTATGTTCGATGATTAATTATATTTTTTTGTCGAGTCAGCTTTTGTATTTATTTCAAAATGGCGGAGATATGAGAATTAGAAATAATTACAAATTATAAATAGCTCCACTAGGCGTTCGTAACCAATTAGCCTATCACATGTTAAGCTACGGAAGACACGGTCAGTCTTTGGATGGGTGATCGCGGGTGGCATTAATAACTGAGTGCTAACGTTGAAGCAATGCCACTATTTTAGAAATAAATTTGCAATATGCTACCGTGGCTCGGACGACACGTTAATTTGTAGGCTCCGGGATTTTTTTTTAAGTGCGTCCATTTTTTTTATTTCTATAAAAAAGGTCAATAGTTGTCCTACACTTTAAAAGTATGCCACCCTATGTCTCACCGTTTCTGAGATACTCGAGGCTCATTTTGTCATCATCTGTCGTCATTATTTTCTCCGATTTGACACACAAGGAGTCATATTGTAAAGTTTTCATAGCTCTTACTGGATTCAGCGATGATAACAGCAATATTATGAAAAGATTTTTTTTAAATGAGCTGAGTACACTACCTCACAGACGCACAGGACGTGACGTAGACGTGTAAATATTATGAAAATTCAACATTTTCAACTTTTTGAATTGCCATATCTCAGAAATGAGGATTCTTAGGGAAAAGAATAAAAAAAAATATTTTAGATAATAGCACAACCTACAATTTTGTCTACTTTGTGATTTGTGATAAAGCTTGCCGTTTGGCTGTAAAGGTAAAATATACATGTGTGTGAACTATGACGTTTAATTATTTTTTTAGCGAATGTGAGATCGATAGGGACTTTTTACATTTCACTTAAAATGGTGTTCCCAACATTCGTACCAATTTTAATTTCTTAGCAAATATGTAACCTTGTATCTCTATTTCGACCGGACTAGAATGAGAATATTTCAAAACATATTCGAAAGCGGAGAAATATTCTGAGACTTGATTCCCCGTGATGGACGAATTATGTAACTATCTAAGTACAAGTTTGTACGGAACCCTCAGTACGTGAGTCCGACTAGCACTTGGCCAGTGTTCTAGAATGGAAATTCCTACCAGTGCCGGGTGGTCCGCGCCGGCTGGCGGCTCCCCCGCTATCCTGTCGAGGACCGCGCTGCAGCGCTGCAGCACACCACTCGACACGACGCGGCGCAGCTGCGGCGATGAGCAAGCGCTGCAAAGTCTGGAAATCGCCTTCGATGCCTGCACTTGACACCTGTACAAAATCAATTTTCATCTTTTACCCGATTGCGGTGAAGCCAAAAAGTGCGGTTTGTGTTTGAACTACGAGTATTATTGACAAGCGATCGCGAGCGCACCGTCTATGCTTTAGCTTCGACAAAAATGCTTTCGTATGTCCAATTCTGTCCGGATCTGTGTCTTCCTATATAGGTCGCATTTCTAAATCAATTTGCTGAGAAGGTTCCATAATATTATTATCGAATCTGCTCAGAAAATTTCACGATAATCAATTGAGGAATGCGACCTACAGAGGAGAACAGACGTCGACCGCGGAGGCTACAGCTTACAGAGCTGTAGTTGTAATGGTTCTTCAACAAATTCATTTCGCAAGATGTCTCTGGTGGGATCTCAGGACTATTTCAAAATGGTAAGTGGGAACATCTCTTCTCTACTTTTAATAAAATTGTAACTAGGCTGTCTGTACATTAAAGATATGTAGGAGAACTACCAGTCAACTTACGCATCAAATCTTAACTTACTTAGGCTCTCCACTATCTAAGATATTCAGCAGTAGAGTGATGATGTCCTTTTCCAGAACCCGTTCTATGAGAGAGTCTGAGACATTGTTGATGAGGTTTCTCGTCGCCCAGGCTGCGCGCTCGACCAGCTCTGGCTCCGTGCTCCGCAGGAGGCGCGCGAGGTGCTCGAGGCAGCCGGCGTCCAGACAGCGCGCCGTCTGGGGACGGTCGACTTGATGTAGTGACATGCGCTCCGATTGAATCTGATTAATCTTTTATCAAAAAAGCAAACACTTTTCTTGACTATGACCCGATCGTCTAGTACATCATATGACTTTAGTCGTCTGTGAGAAACATGAGGTTTATTTAGAAAATTAGAACCTTACCTGAGCCTCGGCACCAGTCAGCATGTTTATCACAGCGAGCAGCGCTGCTCTCTGCACCCTGAAGTCCTCGTGCCCCAGTAGAGCCACCAGCCGCGCCGTGAGCCCGGGCACGGCCTGCGCGGCTTCTATGTGTTCTTTGTCCTTGGCAAGTATTCCTTCGAGAGCCCCGCAAATATCAACTGTAACGGTCTGTCAAAAACATGACGACATAAATACCAGAAAAAACCAAACCACAAAACGTTTTTGTAGAAATTTGATATTTTTTAGGGATCCGTGACTCAAAAGTAGGTATGTTTGTTAAGGGAGGCAGAGCGTCGCAAAAGCTCTGAATTTTCCATACAAACGTGTTTGTCAAATTTCTTGGCAAACATGTCAGATTCTGATGAAATTATAAATTACTAGCTGCGCCCCGCGGTTTCACCCGCGGTCCCACAGTAACTGTTTATTTTTTTGGGAATAAAAGTACCCTATGTCCTTGTCTGTACCCCAGACAGCATATATGCAAAATTTCAAGACGATTGAGTACCTAGTTGAGACGTGAAAGCGTTACAAACAAACAAACTAACAAATAAACTCATTTTCGCATTATAATATTAGTTAGGATGTCTGGCGCTCACCGGTCGAGCAAGGTAGATAATGATGACTATGTGTGTGGTGTTCGACACAGGCGAGGAAGAGCATAGGCTCGGGGAGTTGCCCAGAGGGGTAGCGCTGCGGGGGCCGTGGTCGTCTATGAGAGCGTTCCCGTAGCTCCGATATTTTGCGCCGAGGTAGAATACCCTAGGGTTTTTAAGGTTTTTAGGGGTTTTAGAGGGTATGCTGCCACTTATCCACCCAGGCGGGCTTCCCACATATCCACCCAGCCTGCCCCCGGGGTCGGTAGGTAAAAGGTATTCCCTAGGCAAACTTGCGTGACAGATCACCACGTTCCATTCGCGTGCGGTTTTACACTTCACGGAGGCTTTTGGTTTGCCGGCCTAGATGAAGCTGAAGGTAATAGAAGGTATCAGGCTTAGTAAACAAAAAAAATACCATTTAAAACGGAAATTTTGACTATTGTAGAATGTGAATTATAGCCTGTCCAGGACGTAAGCTATATCTGTGCCAAATTTTATCCAGATCCGTTCAGCCATTCTGGAGTGATTGAGTAACAAATACCCATCCAAACTTTCGCATATTCGGTTTGAAAGAGTAACAAATTAATGTATTTAGATTTCTTGCTGAAGAGCTGATGATCCCGTGGGATGCCACGGGAACACTACATTTTTACGGGATAAAAAGTAACTTATGTACTAATCCAGGATGTCAGCTATTTCCACACTCAGTTTCATTAAAATTGATCTAGCCGTTTGAGCGTGAAGAAGAACACACACACACTCACAAACTTTCGCCTTTATAGTATTAATGTGTTTCCTTGCTCATCCCGCGGGAACACTATATTTTTAGGGAATTATAAGAAATTGTAGGTACCTATTTATAGAAAAGTACGTTCAAAACGTCAAATTAAATCTACTTTAAAAAAGCGTATATGAGTAACACTTTTTTTTAATTCCTTGCTCATCCCACGGGAACACTATATTTTTAAGGGATCAAAAAATGTGTATCAAAAACAAAAATGCGTCCAAAACGTGTAAATCTATAGTGGTTTATACATTTTAGACGCATTTTTTAACCCACACGAACAGTTAAATTTTCCAGGATAAAAAGTAACTTATGTTCTAATCGAGGGTGTCAGCTACTTCTATACTGAATTTTGTCAAAATTGGTCCAGCAGTTTGAGCGTGAAGAAGTAACAAAGATCACAAACTTTCTCCTTTTTAATATTAGTGTGATGGTGCACTATTTTGGCTATAATGGCTTACACATAAGATATAGATATATACCGCTGCGGACTTTTTTGTAGGACTATTTAAGATGAACATTTCCATCATATATTACACATGTGTAACTCTAGCGGTTTTTCCAGCGCACGCCAGAATAGCTCGCAGATGGTAGATTTTTTCCTACTTACTTGACACTAATCGTCATATTTTGGACAATTCACACAATATTTTATGTGTTATAACCTATGTGTTACCATATTCCGATGTATAAGCTATATTATTGTAAAGTTTCATTAAAATCCATTCAGTAGTTTTTACGTGAAAGAGTAACAAACATCCATCTATCCATACGAACAAACTTTCGCGTTTATAATATTAGTAAGATTTTACATTATTATTGCTGTTATGTTATTATGTCATCTGCTACATGACTGGAGCCCGGTGTATGACGACAGGCTCGCCCCCTGTCACATTTGGGACTGAATATCGTCCGGCGAAGTGTGAGTGTTGTACACCTCTGCCAGCCCCTCGGGGGAAAGGCGTGACGATATGTTATGTTATTTATGTACATTATTATAAATGAACCAAAACAACCAAAAAAGGACCAGTTACTTACCTACCTGAAACCTATGTAATGTAATTTAAGTAAAAACGAAGAAATTCGATAGACTCGTAATTGACAGGTAAGTAACCTATCTATGATAATAAACATGAAGTATATTTTTGTACGTGCTCCTCCCCAAACTCCTCACAAATAAATACCCTGCCAATATTTAACATTGGGTCTTTATTATTTTAAGTACAATGCGTTTTTAACAAATCGCTAGTGCCTTGCAAATTCGCAAAACGGACACAACCGTCAATAGCGTCTGCCCTCACGCGTCTGCCCGCGTTCGGGTCGCGCGCTCAGCGGTGAGCGACTTCTTCCCCCCACCTCACCCGCCGTGCGTCGGACCGCCCTTTACTTGACACTTTTCGTTATATTTTGGACAATTCACACAATATCTTTATAAATTGTAGCCTATGTGTTATTCTGATGTATAAGCTATATTATTGTAAAGTTTCATTAATATCCATTCAGTAGTTTTTACGTGAAAGAGTAACAAACATCCATACATCCATACATACAAACTTTCGCGTTTATAATATTAGTAGGAAGGAAGTAGGATATTGCCTGAAATAAATGGATTATTACTACCTATTCCAAAAAATTTATTTTTCTTCTTAATTTCTAAGTTTTTTACAATACGTGAATATAAAAACAAATACTATAAAAAACTTAAAAACTAGGGTGCCGCCGGCAGCGGGGCTAGGCCCAAGCTACCGGTGGTTAGGGCTGCAGAGTGAGGAACCTCCTGACAATACGGCACGTGTTTAGGATCACTGCCCTTTGTATCTGGCCCTTGATCCAACCGTCTAACGAGAGCCTCTTGAGATGTTGGTCGAGGCTCTTCGCTATGAGACCGTTCACCGTGACGACTATCGGGACAATGATCGTCGAGTCAACATCCCACATGGCGGTTAGGTACCTCGTGAGCCAAGTCAAGGTACTTGCTGAATTTGTCCTTCTCGGCCTTCACGAGGTTCTCGTCATGTGGGATGGTGATGTCGACGAGTACTGCCCGGCGCTGGGACCGGTCGACCAGCACGATATCAGGGTTATTGGCAACAATAGTCCTGTCCGTGATGATAGAGCGGTCCCAGTAGAGCAAAGCACGGCCATTCTCGAGAACTGGCGCTGGTGGTACTTATAGTACGGCACCTCAGACTCGACAAGACCGTATTGAAGGGCAAGTTGCTGGTGAATGATCCTGGCTACTTGGTTGTGCCTGTGCAAGTACTCGCCGTTAGCAAGATGCGAACAACCGGAAATGATATGCCTGAGTGACTCTCCGGGACGGTGGCATGCCCGACAAAATGTCGACCGTACCGTCCTTCAGGATATATATCCGATAGTTGTTCGTCTTGATAACTTTTAATATTATTATTATTCGCTTTTAAATCCATAATACAAGGGAAAGTTTGAGTTATATATGAATTATTATTAGAGAAGTGCAAAAGTCATAATGAATTATTGTCCGGATCTCTGTCTTCCTCTACAAATCGCATTTCTTAAACAATTATTCTAAAATTTTGTGATCATGTTCGATGATTATATATTTTTTTGTCAAGTCAGCTTTTGGATTTTTTTCAAAATGGCGGAGATAGGAGGATTAGAAATAATTACAAATTATAAATACTCGTAGCTCCACTAGGCGTTCGTAACCGATCAGCCTCTCACATGTTAAGCTACGGAAGACACGGTCAGTCTTTGGATGGGTGATCGCGGGTGGCATTAATAACTGAGTGCTAACATTGAAGCAATGCCGCTATTTCAGAAATAAATATGCTACCGTGGCTCGGACGACACGTTAATTTGTAGGCTCCGGGTTTTTTTAAGTGCGTCCATCTTTTTTATTTCTACAAAAAGGTCAATAGTTTTCCTACACCTTAAAAGTAATCTACCAGAAATCTACAGTTTGTAAAATATATCTACCAGAAAGAATCTGAAACATATTATTTGGAAAAGCGGGTGAAACCTTCGAGGTTCGATTTTCGTGATGAACGATCTATTTACAATTATCTAGTAAGTACAAGTTTGTACGAAACCCTCGGTGAACGAATCCTACTCGGACTTCGCCGTTTTTTTGGAATCGAAGTCCCTACCAGTGACGGGTCGTCCGCGCCGGCTGGCGGCTCCCCCGCTATCCTGTCGAGCGCCGCGCTGCAGCGCTGCAGCACACCACTCGACACGACGCGGCCGAGCTGTGGCGCTGAGCAAGCCCAGCAAAGTTTGCCAATCGCTTGCGCTGCTTGTACTTGGCATCTGTACAAACATATAAATGATCAAGTTTCTCCTTTGACCAGACTACGGCAAAGGCTAATAAATCCGCCAGTAGCGAGAACTAGCTAGACTAGGGTTCTGTTCTAGTAACACTCACAATACGAAACACTAAAATTATCAAAAACGTTTTGATAGTTGTTTAATCACTTCCACTGTGAGATAGAAAGAAGTAAGCTAAGCCTGATGCCTGCCCTTCTTTCTTGCGTAGACGGGTAAAGATGGCTGTGAGCGGTGGCTTATCTGCGCTGTGCTTGAAGTAATAATAAGAAGTGAAAATAGACTAGTAGTCGTGGTTCCACTTTTGACAAAACGGTGCCGTTATACATGATGATTTTAAATTCATTGGCATGCTTTCAGATTTTCATTGTACTCATAATTATAAGTAACTTTCACAATGGGTCAGCTCCGTTACCGTAAGAAAAAATCAACTCTTCAATAGAAAAATGTCTTTCACCCGAGACAAAATATATGGAACACATGGCTTTTGTTCGTGCTCACAGAGTTGACCTCATAGTAAAAGTTACTCGCAATGATGACATATCGTCACGCCTTTTCCCCGAGGGGGCTGGCAGAGGTGTACAACACCTACATTTCCCCGGACGATATTCAGTCCCAAATGTGACAGGGGGCGAGCCTGTCGCCATACACCGGGCTCCAGTCATGCAGCAGATGACATATAGTACGCACATATGTTCAGCATAATGAACAAATTGGTGCGTGCCGTCGGCTGGGTCCGAACCCGCTCCCTCACAATAATGAGAGCAATGAAAATCTGGAAGCATGCCAATGAATTCAAAAACACCCAGTATACCTTCTGAATCAAAGTTTAACTACCAATCAACTGACGCTTCAAATCGTAACTTACTTAGGCTCTCCATCAGCTAAAATGTTCAGTAGTGGAGTGATGATGTCCTTTTCTAGAACCCGTTCCATGAGAGAGTGTGACTTAGTTCTGTTAATATGGAATATGGCTTTGGCTGCGCGCTCGAGCAGGTCAGGCTCCGTGCTCCGCAGGAGCCGCGCGAGGTGCTCGAGGCAGCCGGCGTCCAGACAGCGCACCACCTGGAGATGCATGGATTATTGCCACGCGAGTACACCCACTACAATCCAAAACATTTTTTTTTTAAATATATGTTTGAAGAAAAAGTAGTATGAGCTGTTTTACATTACACAATAACAAATCCATTGAGCTGTCTGAGCGCAAAGAAGTGAAAAATATATACAAAATATATACACATACTCGTACTAGCTTCCTCACTCTCAAACTGTCAAAGGCATATACCTATTTGAGTATTTTTTTCAACGATCGAACCTTAAAGTAGATCAAGTGGATATCATATAACATACTATACAATGGCTAGTATTCGGTTCAGGCCGGCGCTGCCGCCGCTCAAACCGAAAACCTGAAACGGCGCAAGTATGCACATCTAGACCTAGTGCACACGTTTGCTCCATTTGGGGTAGAGACGATGGGTCCGTGGGGGCCGGCCGCTTTGGGGGTTTATCGTGATTTGGCCAGGCGATTGGTGGAGGCGTTGGGTGTCCAGAATGCTGGCTTTTACTTCGCACAGAAATTGAGCATTGCCATTCAACGCGGCAATGCCACCAGCATTCTGGGGACCTTTTCTTCCATCAATGGTCTTTTAGTTTAAATTTTTAGGTTATTTTAAAATTTAGTTAGTTTAAGTTTTCGTTATTAGTCAATAATTTAAGATTTCTTTAAATTTTTTTTTAAACAATTATATGTCTTACATACACATAATACTTTAGATGTATATAAGGAACATGAGATTTGTTTAAAAAAAATTGTTACTTTACCTGAGTTTCGTTTACAGCTAGCATTTTCTCCACAGCACCCAGCGCTGCTCCCTGCACCCTGACGTCCTCGTGCCCCAGTAGAGCCACCAGGCGCGCCGTGAGCCCGGGCACGACTTGCACTGCTTCTATGTGTTTTGTGTCCCCGTTAAGTATACCTCTGACGGCCTCACAAATTTGAACTGTAACGGTCTGTCAAAAAAAAAAAAATAACCAGAAGAAATTAAATAATTCGTGGCTATTTGCCTTTCGTGGACTGTTTGGTAAATTCAAGGGTTCCAAACCATAACAGAAATAGAAACCCTTATAATTTCACTCCGTTGTCAGTGACTGTGTGTCTGTCAAGAATCGTATCCTAAGAAACGAGTAAGCTGAAATTAGTATCAAACACTGAGGTCTACACTATGTTACAATGCTACGTCCTATTTATCCTAATATTATTATAAACGCGAAAGTTTGTAAGAATGGATGGACGGATGAATGGATGGATGTTTGTTACTCTTTCACTCCAGAACGGCTGAACAGATCTGGATGAAATTTGGCACAGAGATAGATTATAGTCTAAAATAATACATAGGATACTTTTTAACCGCGGGTCAATCTGCGGGGCGCAGCTAGTTATAACATAAATGAAATTGACAATAAAAAAAAAACAAATTATTTTTGTCAAAAAAATTATAATATTCGAGCAAAATACGAGTACATACATAGATTATCTACACTAGTTTTTATTTCACGTCAATACATTCAGTGTTACCGAAGCTATAGGTTTGAGAAGATTTAGCAAGTTTTTTTTATTTCGTCGTCGGTAATGACGTCACTCTGCAAACGTGCTTATGAAGACTTTTTTTTAATGTAGAACAGGTCAGCGTTTGACCACCAACTCGCCTGATGTTAGGCAACGTTGTGGTCTAAGATGGAGCACGACGACCTATAAGGTACTTATTCACTCTATCCTTGAAGTTTTGTAGAGTGAAGAAGTACAAAGACGGCAGTTGAGTGAGGCGCTACAAGTGCGCTACTGCTCAGACCCGTCTTCGGAACGGTTACACCGGACTACATCCCGAATCACGACTAGGTCATTTCACGGCATGGCTTGGCCCAGTGGGTGGTAACTAGCCACGGCCGAAGCCTCCCACCAGAGGAAAACTTAAAGGAGACTTAAAGGAAATGTGTTCATATACCGTGTGATTTGATCGATCGATCGAGCGTGGCTTTGTAAAAATACTGTGGACTTTAAACCTTAATATCTCTGCAATTAGTAATGATAGACCAAAATACCACATAAAAAAAGTTTTTTCACATTTGAGCCAGAAAAAATTGGTGGCCAGCCTCAGGAAAAAACTAAAACACACCACAATAAATAAGTTTGTCATCAGAATTGCAAGTCTATACAAAGAATCGCAAACTTATGCAGTTTGTTTAACCAGAATGAACTTTAACATACTCGGAACAAGCGAAGAAAATTTTTGAGACTCGACTTCCGTGATGGACGAACTATTAAACCTACAAGTTTGATCATAACCCTCAGTGCACGAGTTCGCCTCGCATTCGGCTGGTGTTTTACAAGTGACGTCCCTACCAGTGCCGGGTCGTCCGCGCCGGCTGGCGGCTCCCCCGCTATCCTGTCGAGCACCGCGCTGCAGCGCTGCAGCACACCACTCGACACGACGCGACCGAGCTGCGGCGCCGAGCAAGCGCTGCAAAGTTTGGAAACCGCCTTCGCTGCTTGCACTTGACACCTGTACAAATAGAAATAATTACAAGTAAATAAAATCAAGTTTCATAATACACCCGACTACAGCGAAGCCAAATAAGAAGAGTTATTTGTGTTTGACCTGTATTGTTAACTGTAGTGTGTGTATGTACATAAATGTATAACCATTTCTATATTCTCTCGTAAGTACATAAGCGAATGACTGAACTTATAATGATGAATTAGGTGTCATTGATGTTTTTTTATTGCCCAAACGTAATCGGACGTTACTGAGTAAATACATAATATCAAAATGGCAGATTTTCAGACCAAAATGTGTTTTCTAAAAAATCCCCTAATTCTATCGAGTGGGGTAGGTATAGGTACATCAACTTATACAGGGTAATTTTTATCAAGTGCCCAAATTTTATTTACTAAATAGCTGCGCCCCACAGTTTCACCCGCGGTCCCACAGGAACGGTTAACTTCTTCGGGATACATATTGGTTGTAACAAGTGAAGCCGATCGCAGTTAATAACGGGCATCTGGCTTTAGACGCCCAACCATTTGAGACTTATAGAAAAAAAAAACAATAGCCGTGGTTTCACTTATAATCCAGCCGTGTCGTAATATGCTTTCTACACCGAGGCTAGTCTACCAAGTCTATCAGTCAACTTACGCATCAAATAATAACCTACCTGGGCTCTCCATAAGCTAAAATGTTCAGTAGTGGAGTGATGATGTCCTTTTCCAGAACCCGTTCAATGAGAGAGTGTGAGTTAGTATTGATGACGTTGGACGTGGCCATGGCTGCGCGCCTGACCAGATCCGGCTCCGTGTGCCGCAGGAGGCGCTCGAGATGCTCGAGGCAGCCGATGTCTAGGCAGCGCTGGACCTGCGGACGGTCAGCATGATGTAACTGTATAGACATGGACACATGGGTGAATCCGCTATATTACAAGAAATATTAATGTTTTTAAGATGAAATGTAGCTCATATGTTAATTCAGGGTAAAAATTACCTGCACAAAAAAAAAAAACTAACACATCCGTTGATCTGATCGGATCAGCGCGAAGAAGTGACAAACATACACACACTTGCTTCCTCACCCTCAAATTTTCGAAGTCATATTTCTAAGTACAAAACTAGAACCTTACTTGAGCCTCGGTTCCAACGAGCATATTTATCATCGCACCCAGCGCTCCTTCTTGCACCCTGACCTCCTCGTGTCCCAACAGAGACACCAGGCGCGCCGTGAGCCCAGGCACGGCTTGCACGGCTTCTAAGTGTTCTTTGTTCATATAAAGTATACCATTGACGGCTCGGCAAATTTCAACTGCAACGGTCTGTCAAAAATAGATGAATACCAAAATAAATTTTACAATTCGTGGCTAAACCTTTATCGTCGAGTTCCGTAATTTGTTTTTTATATTCGCTCAAAAAGATAATAGGTTGAGAAATGTTATCTGTAAAGGAAGACAGCTGGATAGACTCCGGACATTTAAAACATGTTTGCTGAAGCTGAACCATCCACGAGGTTTGCAATCCTTTAAAGCTGTAAAAACACACAACACATTGCTCCTGTTCAGTAAATGTTTCGGTTCTATCAAAATTGTGTAAGCGCAGGAATAGAACAGAAGAATTAGAACAAAGCGATTTAAGTACGTGCCATTGATCAACACCAGTGTTTTCCACTTTCTTTAGTACGGAATCCCAGCTTTTGCGGTTGTGTGATTTTACGATAATGCCAATTTATGAACTCTTTTTAACCGACGAAAAAACGGAAGAAGTTTTCAAGTCAACGCGTATTTTTTTTAATGTATGACTGCGCAAACTTTTTACAGAATAGTTTGTCACATTTCAAATACAAATACAAATACAAAATTCTTTATTTGGAACTATGATAAAGGTACATTAATAAAAGTGTATCGATGCTACCCGCAGTAGTTAATAAAAACTGTGTCGCGGGTAACAACGCCCACCTCCGGATTAAAGAAAGTGTAATTTTCTTACAAAAATAAACAAACCAGTTTAAATGAATGTACGAGTATGTGTACGTGTTTGTGTGTGTGTGTGTGTGTGTGTGTGTGTGTCTCAGTTTAAGAAATGTAATACAATAAATCATGCATGTCTAAGTACGGACTTTAATTAAATTTTCCGTATCCTGATAGGGTAGGGATTTAAGAAAAATTGAACATTTTAACTTACATTTATTTATGGGAAGAGGATAAATGCGTAAGTCTTTATTTAATCTGTTATACAATAAGGAGCTGACAAAGTCATAATGCCGACGCGCAATAGCCGTGCGGCAACGGTCAGTGCTACACACTTTGTCAGTTCTACGTTTATTGCCAATCAGGTCAGGATCAAAAACTAACTCCGAGTGTTTTTTTAGGACGGTTTGTAGAACAAAAAGCTGTCTTACAGTCAGGACGTCACATAGTAAATGCAGTTCATTGGTAGGAAAGCGGATAGGTTTCTTAGCGAGAACTTTAAGGACAGCTCTCTGCGCTCTTTCTAGTATTATTATATGTGTCCTGGCTGCGCCACCCCATGATGTAATACAGTATGATAAGACCGATTGAGCTAAAGCATAGTAAACACACTTTAGGTACCGGAAGTCAACTACAGGTCTAAGTGTCTTAAAAACGTAAATAAGCTTCCGAACACGGGACGCCAAAGAAACTAAGTGTCGTTTCCAGGACATGACATTGTCGACAATTACACCCAAGTATTTTATGTGGGTTACACGCTCTAATAACAAACAGTCGCAGTCTGTATTGGTCACATTTATTGGGCATGTATGCGCACGAATATAGAAGGAAGGATCAGGTTGCAGGGATATGTTAGGAGCGAAAGTAACAAAGTTAGTCTTAGTTAAGTTAAGCGTCAGTAAGTTGTCGTTCAACCATGTCATTACCGTACGTAAGGCATTTTCGCAGTAGTCGGAAACCTCCTGCCAGTTCGATCCATGGACTAACAATGCTGTATCGTCTGCGTAGGTGATAATTTTGCAGTTAGGTAGGGACAAATTACATAAGTTATTAACGTAGATCAGAAATAAGGTGGGGCCGATAACACTGCCTTGCGGGACGCCAAATTCAAGGCTTTCTTCACCACTGCGATGGCCATCAATTACTACGTATTGTACACGATTGGTTAGGTAGCTGGAAAATAACTCCAGAGCGATGCCTCTAATGCCTATTGAGCAAAGTTTGGATAAAAGAATGGGGATGGAGACAGTGTCGAACGCTTTTGATAAGTCCAGGAACACACCGACTGTTTTTAGCCGATTGTCAAAGTTTTGTACAATAGTTTTAGTTAGTTCTAAGACAGCATCATTCGTAGACATACTAGCCCTAAAGCCAAATTGATTATTTGAGAAGACATTATTAATATTTAAGAAACTTACTAATCTTTTGTTTAACAGTTTTTCCAAAATTTTTGCCAGACTTGAGAGTACTGATATAGGCCTATAGTTCGTAACACTACCTCCGTCACCACTCTTGAAGATAGGATGCACTATGGCTTTTTAAAAAACTCAAAACTCAAAGTTTAAAATCAAAACGTTTGCATACAGTTCGCCGACGATGCTGAGTAAGCTAATGCCTCGTTAGTTTGTGCAGTCTAGCTGTGACCCTTTTCCTTTGTAAAGCGGTACGATGATGGCCTTGCACCAGTCTCCTGGTACTTGACGGCTCGTCCAGCAAAGGTTAAAAAGGCGATACAGCTGACAGCCAGTCAGCACCACCACACCCTGTCCAGCTTTCAGCATCTCGACCGTAATCCTGTCATACCCTGCAGCCTTGCCCAATTTCATATATTTTAATGCTTCCATACTAATAACACTTTCGTCGCAACTCTCATTCATATCCTCGGACGGATCTTCTGCTTACAAATCCTCCTTTTCAAATATACTTTCAAATACACAATATACTTTTTCTTTTTAGCTCGCATCCCTCTCCCCTCACAATACTTCCATCCTGATTTCTGATTTTGTCTAGCTGCGAGATATTATTGCTTGGCTGAACTTCCAAAAGAACTTACCTAACGTTAATTCCGTATTTATGGACATTTTGTTTACCAGTTTATTAATTCAGTTCATCAATTAAATTCATATCTATTAATCTATTAATTATTAATGTAGTGCAACTGATGACGATAATAATGTGACTGCTACTCTCATTATTTAATTTAAATTTGTATGAGCCTTCGGTACTTGACGAATAAATGATTTATTAAAAAAAAATGTATTTATTGCCAAAACCTACGAGTTAATAACTCATTAAAGAAAAGTACTTATATCATTATACCTAAAATGAGTATAATTTGAAAATTTAAATAAATTTTTATATTATATTATTATTATTATTATTACCTAAATAATTATTATCTCGGAAGTCATCAGAAAACCGCCTATCAAATTCATCACTGTCTTTCTTCTTCTTTCGTAGATGAATCACACTAATATTATAAAATCCTAAGTACTTAACTCTGTTTGTAGGCTTTTCACGACTTCACTACTATATTCACCTCACCATATTTTGTAGAGATATTGATCAGTAATGCACCAGTAAACAAAATGGGCAAAATAACCGATAAACTGTCGAGCAGAGCTTGCATGATTAACCAGGGGCGTATTTGTCAAATATATTTGTACAATTACAAAAAACATTCCTATAAAAATCCAATCAATTTTGAAGTCGAATAAAAATAGTTTAAATCGCAAAATTCATTATCATGTACCCGGTCTAGCTCAAAAACAAACAAAAGAACTGTTTAAAATTTAAATTTCACACCGTGAGCCTTCCTGTAGTTGTCTGTGATTGTCGCTTATAAGAACTAGAGAGAACTAGGGATGGCGCTCGCGCGTGCCTTACAAACGATCTTTTGCAAGTGATATGCTCGTGACCCATAAACAATTCATTAATCACATATGAGCTAACTACCCACTACCCATGTTAGCTCATATGTGATTAGTAGGTATACTATATATAAATATATAAATGTGATATAGGTCACAGAATGCCACAATAAACTAAAAACATACGAAAAATCGTGATACGTGATGGACGAACTATTTACATAGGAACTTCAAATTGTACCAAATCCGCGGTGCGCGAGTTCGATTCGCACTTGGCCGTATTTTTAGAGTTGACGTCCCTACCAGTGCCGGGTCGTCCGCGCCGGCTGGCGGCTCCCCCGCTATCCTGTCGAGCACCGCGCTGCAGCGCTGCAGCACACCACTCGACACGACGCGGCGACGCTGCGGCGCTGAGCAAGCCCAGCACAGTTTGGAAATCGTTCTCGCTGCTTGCACTTGACACCTGTATAAGTATAAATATATAAAATCCAAGTTTCATCCTTCACCCGACTACGACAACACCCAAAAAATCCTTCAAATACTTTTCTTTTTCTTCCAAAATCAGAATTATTTTTAAAATTCAACTCCAGAGTTAAAATGTTTTTGGTTATTTTTTCTACCAGCTACATTTTTTGCATCTGATAATCACAATTCTTCATAGCAAACTAGGCGTCAACAAAATACTTGTTTTCGTTGATTTCGTGAAAATACCGGGCCTTAACTTACTTCGGCTCTCCATTTGCTAAAATGTTCAGTAGTGGAGTGATGATGTCCTTGTCCAGAACCCGTTCTATGAGAGAGGGTGACTTCCTGCAGAATATGTTTCCCGTCGCCGAGGCTGCGCGCTCGACCAGACCGGGCTCCGTGCTCCGCAGGAGGCGCGCGAGCTGCTCGAGGCAGCCGGCGTCCAGGCAGCGCGCCACCTGCGGACGGGTGACTGGATGTAGCGACATACGTCCCAATTGAGTCCCAATCAACCGTGACATCTTATAGGAAACATTATCTTATATCTTTAAATGAGCAATTCTATATATATATATATATGTATATAATTGGAATCTCGGAATCGGCTCCAACGATTCTCATACAATTTAGTATATAGGGGGTTTCTGGGGCGATAAATAGATCTAGCTAGGAATCATTTTTAGAAAATGTCATTTTATTCGTGTTTTATCGATAATCAATCTCAACTGAAAAATATGACTCTTCCTGACATCTATTGGCGAATAATAATACTATTTTTGTGAGCAACTAATTGCTTTAACGACACAACAGCAGATGGCGTTGTTAAGTAACACGAAGTCAATGAGTGTTTGCTTTGAGGTTAGACTAAAATCAATTGTTTATTATCCAAAAAACACAATTAAAAAATTAAAAAAAATACCGAGCAAAGCTCGGCCATCCAGGTACTTTGTTTAATATAAAAAGTCTGCGATAGGTATGGTAAATTCACAATCATCTTTCTTGTTCCACAGTGAAACAAGAAAGATGACTGTAAGCATGCCAAAGCTGCTTTCCCAATTCTTGACAGGCAAATCACTAATAATCTATTCAAGATGCAACGACTGGACCTTCGCTTGTTCGTATGACTCATAACTGATCATTCCAACTTAAATAGTCACTTGTATAAACTGGGAGCCACGGACAGCCCGCTATGTCGTGGCTGCTTGACAGAGAACGAAACTGTAGTGCATGTGCTGTGGCATTGTGAAGCCTCAGAAGGAATTAGAATCGCTACCGGTCTGTATGAGCCATCATTGCCTATTTCATCCACGTCACAACAACAGCTAGACTGCTATTCATCGTTATTATGCCACTCGAGCAACTATGCCAGCGGCCCGGAGCCTCACTCCAGTATTTCAAGGAGTTGGGTTGGTTCGGGTAGCTGCTGGTAGGGGTAAATGCACAATACGCCCCAAATGCCAAAATGCAGGCGGCCACAACTTATCGCCCCCATGTCGAACAAGAATAAGAATTAGAATGTTAAATCCAGTATGGATATGCTATGACGACGCGCGACAGTCAGTTGTACTGTGCGCCCTTTAACCGCTTGCTTGCCCATGGGGGGTCCGCGCGCAACGCGCCTTTGCCCGGGCCCTCAGCGCGTGCCTATCTCAAATGTCCCACGAAAAAAACGTGACGACCCCACTTTGCCCCGCCATTTTTTGCGCCGTCAGCGCGCGGGTCGGGTTTCACAAAATCGTTTCTTGTGACTCAATTTGTTTAAAAAAGTGTCAAGTGTTATATATATTTATGAATGTTATCTTTTGTTTATCAAATTACGACTTTGGTGCAGAGTTATGCTGTGCTGAACTTAGAAGTAGGGCGTTTTGAAGCTCGTCTTGTATTCAAAAGTTCATACCTCAAAAATAAAAGCGATGACATATGGTTTTTATTCTTTGATTATGTTGTCAATATAATAAATAATAGAATAAGAAAAAAAAATGATCACTTGTTCATAGATATTTATTTTTTAAATGGCCTTTGTTTCCATACCAATATCTGGCGCCGCGCGGCGTAATTTATCTTAACTTAACAAGGCTATTAAATGCACAAATATCACTTTTAGGAAAAAAAATAACTAACACTAAATAAGTAGACTTATATTCTTCGAAAACAAATAAAAATCATGCGGATAGCATTTACCACATTTGAGAAATATGCATATTTCTAAAACAGTTCTCATACACTCAGTAA
The DNA here is from genome assembly GCA_911728515.1 of Peribatodes rhomboidaria. Classification (NCBI taxonomy): domain Eukaryota; kingdom Metazoa; phylum Arthropoda; class Insecta; order Lepidoptera; family Geometridae; genus Peribatodes; species Peribatodes rhomboidaria. The sequence continues at coordinate 3,600,609 of OU452192.1, read as the reverse complement.
AATCTATGATTATCAGTTTTGTTTGTTCTATACACTTATGGATATAGAAAAAAGGTCAAATCTTATGTTTCATGTTGAAATTTTTATATCTACGTGTTAGTTATTTACTTACCTTGATATTCTAAAAAAATCTCCAAGATCTAACACTTATTATCTCCGAATCTTCAATTTCTTATCTGCACAGTCCTCGCACCGAATCGAGTATGATTCGGACTGAAGTGAAGCGGAATGTTTTTATTTTTTGTCTTGACCTTTGCTCTCTCATTGGATGCTCGACTGGTTGTGTGGACGGTAAATTTCACGAAGAAACGGGACAAATAATACAAATTAGGCCCTGGAGCGATAAAGACGGGTAGAAACCGATTTTTCGACGGCGGGAGCGATGTTAACCACAGGTTGACATGGGCATAGCTGAGTGAAATGCAATGTCAACTACCAGTTGACACGGGCAAAGCTGACTTCAAGGTTATGTTAACTACTACTTGACATGGACATTTCTAAATTCTCGATTTGTTAACTACTAGTTGACACGGGCAAGCAAGCGGTTAAAACCAAATTTGGATTTGCGAGCCACATCCGTGCTCACAACCGTATCATCCAGTGTAGTGTAGGTGTTGAATTACACCACTGTCAACTCCCTCGGGAGAACGGCGTAACGAATAAAAAGTCTGTAGCCCATGTGTTAGATCCAGTGTATTAGCTGCTTTCATGCTAAATTTCAATCAAATAAACTGAGCTGTTTCAGCTTGAAGAAATGACAAACAAACACACTCGCTTCTTTACTATCAAAATGTTCGAAACCATTTAAAGTACAAGTATTTATCAAGTAACAAGTAGTTACAAATTTCCTTAAAAGAGAAGAGAAGAGAATGAGTGCGTGGAAAACAGTTGATTATGATGATAATAATGATGATAAAGAATTGGTCCCATAGTAAAAGTTTTTTATTTTATTTATTTATTTATTAAGGAATACCAACAGTATGCATATTAAACAATTTAAGTTTTCTTACAGCTAATAGGAACAGTTCTGATATGCATTCCCATAATAGGTATTCACAACATTCGCAATGAGGAAGGTGGTGAGTATTTTTAGTTCTATCTTAACATCATAACTGTCTTTGATCTTTGAAGTTATCCATATTGATATATTAAATGGATATATGTATGAAAAATCTAAATTTAAATCGTTTAAGTGGGATCAATTTTTGCGGTAAAAATAATAAACTCGCGCATGCAGCCTCTTTCGATAGTTTGTATGAAGTAACTTACTCGAAAACGGAGTAATAAAATTATTAACACTAGTTTGTTAAACATAGCTTAAAGTAAAAATACCTTTGATGCTAACAACGTAAGAAATGGTTTGGTTTTTTAAATTTTCATTTTCATTGAGAACAAAATAAATAAAAAATAAAATTAACAAAAGAGAAATAATCTATTGCCAACATCGCAATAATTTAAATAATTAATGGATCTAATTAATGGAAGAAGCGGCACGAGTCTAATTTTTAGTACACAGCGCGTGGATGGACCCACTAGCAAATCTTATATATGTCGGGATAATGTAGGGAAGGAGGAGCCGAGCCTTCACATCTCATCCCACTTCTGATGTCGGAGAAAGCAGAGAAAGGAAGCCAAAGTATCTCTCATCAGTCTCATCCCAGTTCTGATGTCGGGGTAATGTAGGAAATAGGAGCCGAGTCGTGACATCTGACTTCTGATGTCGGGGAAATGTAGGAAAGAGGAGCCACGCCGTCGCATCTGATCCCACTGATGTCGGAGAAACATAGGAAAGGCCGTCGCGCTGTGACCTTCCACTTTTGATGACGGGGAAAATCTAGTAGGCCGAGGTGTTGTATCTGATTTCTGATCCATGAACTCGCTATCACGGGCATCTATGGTTGGCGTCAAACTTCAGGAATGTTGAAATAAGGGGACAGCAATGTAGGCTTTTCACTATTTTAATTATACAGTCACTTAGACTACTTAGTTAGTGAATGATCACAAAGATAATTGGCGATTTAGAGTAATGGGTTTACGAATGACCATTGCGTGCGACCGCTTTCAGCCCAGTCCTGTCAACCACTGACTGCCAGACATGACGTTCGCCCGAAATCCCAAACACAACTCCATTCGGTGTTAACCGCTCTAAATGACCATAAATAAATCGATTAATCGTCAAAAACCACAGATTAAAACTATCGATTAACAACTCTCAAACTAATTTTCATTATCCAATGATATCTCGCGCCGTCATATATATCTTATACCTTTAAATGAGCAATTCTTGTATATATATTTATATATATATAATTGGAATCTCGGAATCGGCTCCAACGATTTTCATACAAATTAGTATATAGGGGGTTTCGGGGGCGATAAATCGATCTAGCTAGGAATCATTTTTAGAAAATATCATTTTATTCGTGTTTTATCGATAATCAATCTCAACTGAAAAATATGACTCTTCCTGACATCTATTGGCGAATAATAATACTACTATTTTTTGTGAGCAACTAATTGCTTTAACGACACAACAGCAGATGGCGTTGTTAAGTAACACGAAGTCAATGAGTGTTTGCTTTGAGGTTAGACTAAAATCAATTGTTTATTATCCAAAAAACACAATTAAAAAATATAAAAAATACCGAGCAAAGCTCGGCCATCCAGGTACTATATCTTTAAATGAGCAATTCTTGTATATATATATATATATATAATTGGAATCTCGGAATCGGCTCCAACGATTTTCATACAATTTAGTATATAGGGGATATCGGGGGCGATAAATCGTTTTAGCTAGGAATCATTTTTGAAAATGTCATTTTATTCGTGTTTTATCGATAATCAACTAATAAACTTTGAATAAAAATAACAAAAAGGAGGCGTTTGAGTAGTCTCAACTGAAAAATATGACTCTTCCTGACATCTATTGGCGAATAATAATACAATTTTTTGTGAGCAACTAATTGCTTTAACGACACAACAGCAGATGGCGTTGTTAAGTAACACGAAGTCAATGAGTGTTTGCTTTGAGGTTAGACTAAAATCAATTGTTTATTTATGTTATTTGTGTCTTCTTAATGCACGTGTTCACTTAAAAATTTGTTTCTAATATAAGATTAAACCAATTGCACTCATGATTTTTTTCTTTAAATAACCAGTTCATATTTTTTTATTATTCTATCGGCAAGATCGAAAAATATTATTCATATTTCATCATTTTATTAGTAATTCGTACTTAAATATAATTTCCAAAAAACACAATTTAAAAAAAAAACCGAGCAATGCTCGGTCATCCAGGTACTTGAACATTAAACTACGGAACTACACAGCTCCGTTGACAGTATTATGTTACGTGTATCAATAACAAAGATAGAGAGACGCACAAGAGACTATATAGCGAGAACGAGACAACAATAATTATCACTGTTGCGCCTTGTGTGCAGCACCTAACTTATGCGGGCCATTTTCGCGTACCGTTGCTCCCTTTTATAATTGTGATCGAAGATTGCACACTCCAAAAGAGACGCTTTTGCTTCTTTTATTTTATTTTAGAGGTAGAAATCTTTTTTATGCCATAGGTGGCAAACAAGCTAAGGGACCGCCTGATGGTAAGCGATCACCGATGCCTATGCTGGCCTATATGCCAGGGGAATCACAGATACGTAGCCGACCTTTGAGGACTCTATTGACAGCCATTATGATTTATGAAACGGGAATTACTCACGTCCGATTTAGTCGATTATTCCGACTATAGTTTCAACCGCATTCGGCGATAAATATAATAAGATGAAGCAAAATAAATATAAAAAATAAATACCTAATATAATAAATAATAATCGACTAAATCGTACGTGAGTAATTCCCGTTTCATAAATCTATTGACAGCTCTTTTAAAGAACACTTTATTGTAGTTACTCGGAAATACTGCAGGAGGGAAGTTCACTCCACAAATTGCAGGTTTGCGGGAAAAAAAATCGCGTGTGCGATTTCCACCGATGATAATATGTGGATGAGCTTTTAGGTGGTGGCGGCTGGTGCGATGATACCGCGATGCAGGCATCAGTTCGAACAATTCTTCAGAACTTTACCCGTTGAAAATATGTGAGAAACATGCGTTTAAGTATATTAGAACTTTACCTGAGCCTCGGCACCAGTCAGCATGTTCATCGTAGTCCACAGCGCTGCTCCCTGCACCCTGACGTCCTCGTGCCCCAGTAGAGCCACCAGGCGCGCCGTGAGCCCGGGCACGGCGTGCACCGCTTCTTTGTGTTGTTCGTCCTTATTTATAAAACCTTGGACGGTCCGGCAAATTTCAACTGTGACAGTCTAAATAAAAATAAGAATCATTTATTGCAGGACTATGTAAAAAGAACACCAGAATATATATTTATATAGTAAAATATGTGGCGGAGCACATGAAGTTGGCTGGAGCATACGACGCGCGCGACGCTCGACGGCATGCGGCGGAATGAGGCCGCAGGCAGCAGCCGCGTTTATTTATGTGTCGGGTCGCGGCGCGGAGATATTTTGTAAACAATAGGTTTGATTTTTGGTTTTCAGATTTAGAGTATTGGAATTAGGTTTTAAATAAGAACTAGGTCCCCAGCGTTTTAGTAATAGGTCACTTAAATAGATAAATAGTTTTATTATCCATTGTACATATTTTATTAGGTAAGTAGGGGCTCTCTAATAAGTAAGGTTTAGACGTAGTTTAGTAAATTATTATTATTATTAGTTTCCTTATATAAATACTATTTTACATTTGAAACTAATAATAATGATTGTCAATAATTTTCAGACATCCTTAGCTCAAAAGGAAAAGAAGTAGCCCTTAGTGTCCGTCTGTCTGTCTGTCTGTAAAGGCTATTTTTCTTAGAAACGCGTGAAGGTACCAAGTTGAGACTGATATCAAATACTAAGGCCCGTATGCTAAAACGACGCTCAGTTATGAATCTCAATTTAAAACTGGTTTTACCATATATAAATAGTTTCTATGTTAGTTTGTTTGTTTATTTGATCGTTTTTTTGTCTGGTTGTTTTACTTTCACGTCTTAACTACTCCATATCATGCAAATTTGCATACACATTGTCCGGAGTACAGAAAAGAGTATAAGGTAATTTGTATCCCAAAAACGGTTCCTGTAGGCACGCGGGTGAAATCTTGAGAGCAGCTAATAGTCGATGAATATTAATGCAGCATTTGCTTTGTTTAATTTTTATTCACCTCTGTTTCTATGTATTAAGTATTTTTAAACTTAAAATAATTGTTATTTTTTAACCACTGAATTATGAAAATGCTGTATACGCCTATTAAGGGTTTTCATATCAGCTCCATGTATTTAGCAATTTAAGTTAGAAAGTGTTATAAATTATGATCACTGTTGGCATATCTTTATAAATGAATAAAATAAATAAACGACCATCAAAATTCTATAATACTTTTAACAGACTTCTAACAAGCTTCAAATTTTGAACAGAAAACAACTTTTGGTTCTGGAAAAGTTGTATTCCAGAATTGCCTTTTTTTTTGAATTATTATCTAATAGTTATCTAAGTACAAGTTTGTACGGAACCTTCGGTGCGCAAATTTGGCCGCACTTGTGCGTTTTTTTAGAATTGACGTCCCTACCAGTGCCGGGTCGTCCTCGCCGGCTGGCGGCTCCCCCGCTATCCTGTCGAGCGCCGCGCTGCAGCGCTGCAGCACACCACTCGACACGACGCGATGGCGCTGTAACGCTGAGCAAGCGGTGCTAAGTTTGGAAATCGCCTTCGCTGCTTGCACTTGACACCTGTGCAAATAACAAATTATCAAGTTTCATCCTTTCTCCGACTACGCGAAGCAAAATAAATCCCGCAAATACGCAAGGGTTCTGTTCTCATTATACCTACTCTCACTTTACACGGAATTCTAAAATTATTTAAACATAACACGTAAAACATAAACATTTAAAGGTCACTTGCACTAAATGTATAAAATGCATAAGTCCTTAGTTAACTAGTTTAAAACTACTCCTAATGAAATAATAGCTAATCAGGCGCAGAAAGTTAAGATTGTCCTATGGAATTGCATAAGGTTCGTGTAAAAAAACTTAGGTAAGAGCTAGCATGATCCGAAAAATAACAAGGCCTAGCATTCCGTAAGCAAACACGTAATGACGTCACTCGTCATCGTCATGGTCTCTTTCGAAATATTTGTAAACGACCTCATTCGCTCTCGCTTAAGCATCGATTGACGTCACTACGTGTTGCCCACGTTCCTGGAATGCTGTACCTGGCGGAGTGTATTATATACCACGGGAGCTAGCCAGTGATGCCATTTTGTCGCCAGATCTAGCGCATTTTTAAAGCCTTCAGCGACTTTCTTTTTCATTTTGGGGCTCAGACAAAAATCTAGCGACTTTTTAAATTAACTAAATAGTTGCTTGGTCTTCATTCAACCTACAAAAATTCCCAAATATCAAACACCGTTGTGTCTCTTTTTAACATTAGAAATCAAATAAAATCTCAAAAACCTTTAGAAAACAGTACAGAAACAGGACCTTCAACATCCAGGACTGCTCTTGTATATATTTAACTACATCAAGCTAGATTTTTCATGAATCTAGCGACTTTTTGATGCCAGTTTTAGCGACTTCTGTTTTACCCGAACGGTAACACTGCTAGGAGCAGATTGAACTAGTTAAGCAAGGGCTTAGGCAATTCTTATTTTTAGTGCAAGTGGCCGTTAGTATACAGTACAGACTACAGAGTGCGTAGTGTGAGTTTTTCTTACTTTTCGATCGCGTAAAAGTAACTCCAATTTGTATGAAAATTAAAAAGCGCCACCTAGTGGGAGTAATAAGAAACCGCAATCGTGAGTGCGAGTTTTTTGTTTACTGCCAACATTGACATGAAATATTTACTTTTTCACGGTGAATTTACGCGAATCGAGTGACAAGCTCGATTGGCACTCGCACTCGCTCGTTTCCGATTGTCGATCCGTGTGACGTAAACTCGTTTACGCTGTAGTAAAGTTATTCGATTTACTTTGAGCAACTCACACTACGCACTCAGACCACGGCACAGCACTAGATTATTGACGCAAAAAAAAGTACCAGAAAAGATTTGTTTATAAACCAGGTCAATTCACGAACAAAACGTTTACGCGTTTTAGAAACGTACAGCGCCATCTAGTAGAATATTTTTTAACTCTGTTGTAAGAGCATTGAACGGGCGTTGTTTTTTTCTCGCTCACACAACTCAGCGTTTTTAATAAAAAAAATTTGGGTGACTATTGAAACTCGATAGAGGATAATTTAATTATCATAGTATTAACATACCCGTAGTTTTTTAATAAGCAGAGGAAAAGATTATCAAAAAACATGTTATAAACTTGATGATCTTATTTCTTATGGAAAAAAATAGTTTTAAAATGCCATTAAGATCTTTTAAATTATGACTTATATTTCAAAGGGATATCTTTGAAGAACAAGTGAACCTGAACGCACCACAAACGACCATCTGGCTTCAGACGACAGACACGAAAAAAAACAAGCAACTTTATTAAAAGATTAATAAAAAACCTAGCTTCAATGTCGAAATCCATGCAGCTGTTTAGGCTGTGGGGCGTGCCAAAGAAACCTCATACACACATACATACACTCGAAAGACTAGCGCAGTCGGGTAATAAAACAATAGCCGTCATTTCACTTTTGACCATATCATGGTGTTATTATAAACATCTACACTGAGGTTACCTATCATCCAGCCAACTCACGCTTCAAATCGTAACTTACGTAGGCTCTCCATCAGCTACAATGTTCAGCAGTGCAGTGATGATGTCCTTCTCTAGAACCCGTTCTATGTGAGAGTGTGAGTTGGTGTTTATGACGTTGAACGTGGCCTTGGCTGCGCACTTGACCAGGTCAGGCTCCGTGCTCCGCAGGAGGCGCGCGAGGTGCTCGAGGCAGCCGGCGTCCAGGCAGCGCTGGACCTGCGTACGGTAAACATAATAATATCGACATGGGCCCCGAATGCACCTGGCATCTTACAATGAACGTTATTTGCTATTAAAATTAGCTGTTAACTAGCAAAATGTCAAACAAATCCGTTAAGCTGTTTCAGCGTGAAGAAGTGATAAGTCCAGTACACACTCGCTTCATCACTCTCAATATCTCAATCTAGAGTCAGTGCAGAAAGCTCTTAAACCGCACGACTCCAAACGCCTAAGAAACGCTTGACTCATAGCACTATGAGGGAAATAGCCGATATTACCTTTCTTCTTAAGCTAACTTGAAATCAAATTGATAGTCTAAAACTTCTCAGTTTGTTGAAACTAAATTGTCCCTTTAAACATGTCCGGTTTAACCTACTTCTTCCATAATCTTACCCTGAAATCCATTTACCTATGTCTCGAATGTTGGCTACATACAACAAGATTTGTAAAGATTTAGATATATTTCACACTACATATAGCGATATCATTTTTTTTTATCTGTTGAGAAATAAGTTAATTTACATCTAGCGACATCAATTTTTTTTTTATCTTTTGAGAAATAAGATAATTTGTATAGCTTTTTGCTCTATTTTTTTACATTTACCGAGTAGTGAAAGCACTCTATTTCGTTTACATCAAAAAGGTCGTACATTATCTTTTTTTTTTAACCTACTATTAAGTTCAATATAAAATCTTAAAAACATTTTCCATGCATTAACCTATAACTAAATTCTAATCTAAAAGTCAAATACATTATCTTAAATTACTATAATACTGTTTAAATTTAACGGATGTGTTTATGTAACAGCTCGTTTTGTGAGCCAATAAAAAAAACACACCAAGTTTATACACAACTCTTGCACCTGTGTCGAGTGAGATTCACTTTTAACACCGTTGGTAGGCGCGTAGCCTTGGACTTATTCTGGCCTTGGTTGTTAGGCGGATTTTGAGCAGACAACTTTTGGCTAATTTTCTCTTTAATTTTTCTATGAAAGTATTTTATACATTTGTGACGGGGCGTGGCAGCCTTAAATAATGAAAAATCAGTTCATTTTGAGAGTTATCATTTATTTTGAAATATTAATCGATGGTAAATTGTTCTGATATATCCAATTGATTAAACCTATTGACGCTAAATCAAAATACAATAAACCGTTAATTATTATTGTAGTCCTTATGTAGTTACGTAATTTAAGAGTCTGTATAATTAAAATAATGAAAAGTCAACACTGCAGTCCCCTTAATTTTAATGTTCCTGAAGTCTAACGCCCACAATAGATGCCCGTGATGACGAGTTCATAAGATGCGACGGCTCGGCCTTCCCGGATTCCCCGTCACATATTATATATATGTACATTTTCCATCATATTCTATATGTTTATATTTGTTGATACTCCATTAGATTTAACAACCTGTTTTGTTTATTAAATTAATTATAATTTTTACATTATGTAGTTGTTCACGTTAAAACAATATTCATTTTCTATACGCATGCAGTGACCTAGTGATCTTAAATTAAGTTGATATTCTCGTACTCCTATTAATATAGAATATATCGCTTTAGCATTAATGAGGTCATACCTATTACCGGGTAATAGTCAAACAGTAGTCAGAGTTTAAATTCCTAAGATATGGAATATTAATTCGTTATCGAGATTTCAGGTGTTTATACTTCGTATAAATTTTAATAATGGCGTATGTATTTGATATCACAGCAATATTATAAAAGTGAAAGTTTGTGAGTGCGTAAGCCCCGCGACGCTCTGAAATTTCCATACAAACGCGCTTCTCAAGTTTCTTGAAAACCATTTGTCAGATTATGATGAAATTTTGCATGTACCTACAATTAAATACAACTATATCTCCGCCCCTATGTTCTTGGTTTTTTTTTTAAAAACGTTCTCAAGCAAAAATAGAGCTATGAAATATATCCGCATTTGTAAGGGGTCACTTTTGACTGATTTATTCAATAGATAGACAAAGCAAATCAAAAACCCCTTAACATAGGAAGGTTGTCTACATCATTAGCCTTTAAATGAATCCAACACAAGGGACATTCTTAGTAATTTGAGAATGATTAGAGAAGTGCAAAATTCATAAAAAAAATGCACTTTGTCACTCTGTCACATTAAAGGCTCGTCAGTATATTTATTTGCTCTCTTCGCTCGTCATCTTCTTCTAGACGAAATGGCTATGGAAAACCTTAAGCCAATGCGAAGTTAGTCTAAAGTGGTCGCCGGACTCTTAAATTGTGTTCTTTGTTGTTCTCACTCATTCTCATTCGCACTGAAGCCCCGGCAACGCCGCTTTTTCCCGCGGCGCGTGCACAGAACTCTGTTACTGAGATCGCGTATTGCTTCGCGAATCATGGCTATTTTTTTACCATTATGCAATTACAACATGACCGAGGCATTTGTGACACAAATTCGTTAGTAAAAAAATGTGTGCACCAATATTTCTACGCTGTGAAAATTTACTACAAAAAAAGTAGTTTATTACATTACCTTAATTTATTTCATGCACAGACATCCTATACAGTAGCAGACCAAACATACATTGCTAGTTATTATCTTCTTAATATATATAAATTACGTGTCATACGTTGTTTGTCCGCTATAGACTCCTAAACTACTTAACCGATTTCAATCAAATTTGCACACCGTGTGCAGTTCGATCTAAATTAACAGATATGATAGCTCACATATCACTACATAGTATAAAACAAAGTCGCTTTCTCTGTCCCTATGTCCCTTTGTATGCTTAAATATTTAAAACTACGCAACGGATTTTGATGCGGTTTTTTTTAATAGGTAGAGTGATTCAAGAAGAAGGTTTATATTATGTATAATAACATCCATTAAATAGTAGAGAAATACTGTTATTTTTGAGGTTTCTAATGTGATGTCGTTAATTATCAATTTTTTTCCGCTTACATTTCAAACGCAGGCTGAACCCTACCAAATTTATCAAAATAATGTATTAATTATTTGTACCTACACATTGAAAAGGTCTACAGAAAACTCCGCGATGGTATATGTCTATCTCATACGGATATCCCACAATAACATTTTTTTTTATACCCGTACGAAGCCAGAGCAGGCCGCTATGTTTTTATATATACAACGTTCACAGTTTTTCTGTAGTGTATTTAATATTAGCATTGCCCCCGTGCGAAGCCGGGGCGGGTCGCTAGTTAAACATATAGATGATAGTTTATCCTTTTCATTCCTCAGTAACACTTCAGTAATGGTATCTCTTTCACTTACCTATTGCAACATGATCTCACACATACACAAGAGACCATCCGTAGCCATATATTTTGTCATGATGGCAGCACGTGAAAGTTCGGTTGATTTGTTGACATTTATTTTAGTAACAAAATATAGCTATTTTGATGATTTTATTGCAAGAAAATCGGTGAACATGGTAGAGTGCAGTGCATACCGATGTGAAAGTGCTTCATACAGCAAATCATCCATTGGATTTTCTTTTTATCGGTGAGTTTGATGGTTGCATTTTTGCTCTTAGAATTCTATTAGTTTTCTCTAAGAAATTAAAATATATGTTCAAACCAAAGGGTTTCTTTCGCGGATAATCTATCTTAGATGCTATTTGTTAGTGTTTTTTTATTTGAATAAGGGCCGATTTTTCAATCCTTACTTTATTCGCCTAATAACTACCGAGCCAATAACTTTATTAATCTGTTTATTCGACTCTTAAACGGTGTTCGGTTTTTCAATACAATTTTAAATTGGGAATAACTATCTGACCATTTATTCAGTGTGTACAATAGCTAACTTCAGACAGTTGAAACAAAACTATAAAATATCCACGCGTTAGAAAAGGACATCGAATTTTCACTTTTCGCTTATGTCACTGTCTTGTCAGTTTTAGTTTAAACGTCACTGTACTACTAATCTGTGCAAAAGTCGTCGGCTGGTTTGGCTATGGTAAATAGCTCATTTAGTTTGTTCATGGTAGTTTTTTTTTTTATTAAAATTAATTTAGTTTCTGCGTGTCGGAAATATCAATCTTTTTTTACAGTGACAACCCATAAGACCATCATTTAGACAGTCCCAACAGTTTATTCCATAGAATAAACTGCTATCTGGCCGTTCCACCGACAAATAAAGTTATACCTCAGATAGATGAGTTATTCGTCTAGTAAATGATACCTGACCATTGAAAAACAGAATAATTAGCTATCAGTTCAATAAACACTATTTGTTTGTTTATCTGACCATTGAAAAATCGGCCCTTAGAGTAATCAGAGCGTAATAAGTAAAATCAATCAGGGTTGGGGCAAAATTTGACAGCTCAAGTACCATTTACAAAAACAGGGAGCGGATTGTGAATCTAATAAAGTTGAAAACATAGACGAATAACGAACGAATGACGAATAACGAATAAATAAAAGGATTGCTTAACTTTTCCTTTGTCCATTAGTCAGTATCAGCCATGCCAGAGGCCACTGGGCGGCCTAGAAACTCTGACATCAGGACTTGCCACTCGGGTTATACAAACTTGCTTGCTTAGTGTCAAACCTTTACCTTGGATAAAGTAAATATGGGTTGAAAGATGTCTAATTGAAAGATATTGACTGATTCACTTAAAACCTTTGTTCCAGATATTCAACGAATAAAAGTAGTGGAATGCCTGGATAAAAAAAAAACATGAAGGTCCAGGATTGACAACCTAGTTTGGCTAGTGTACTGTACTCAAAACACTGGCTTGATTTCAGTAATTTTCGTACAAGATTTCGTCCTGGAACAATTCCTACTTTGTTTGAATTGCCCATAGCTGCAGAAGGAAGTAAGTAACCATATATAAAAGATATAAAAGTATTTAGTCACTCCCCTTTTATAACAGTTTTGTCTAATTATGACCTAAGATAATACAATTGTATTATTCCAAAACAAATAAACGAGTGTTGTACGTGGACTTTAAATTTAATTTCTACGTTACTACCTATAATTTGATAGGTGTTATTCAAACCTATAACCGCCTAAAAACCAGTGGGCAATTATTAGACCTATGCTTACTTGGAGAAAATAAAATCTTCACAGATCACCAGTCTTATAATCTGGATTACAAGGAACGACGAACATCCTTAATGCGGCCCCTACTAAGCTACATGTGTGTTTTCATACCACGCTGATGAATACCTAATGTTTGGTCTGCTACTGTATTGGATGTCTGTGGTTTCACTACCTACCCTTATGTAAATCCTCATAGGTTTTCATTGATTTTAATGAGTAAAACGTTTTAATGTTGATGACTGACACTTCCCCAACAACGGGGCAAGTGTAACAGTAAGCATTTTCGTAAGTTGTTTTCTTTATTTTCTTAAGGTAGGTACTAGTCTGATAAAAATGATGAGTAGTTATTAGTGTTAATAAATAATACGATCTATTTCAAAAAATGTAATGACATGGGGCAAGTGCAACAGATATCTAGAGAGATAGTGATGTGATTTAAAATGTGATAATATCGCACGTTCCCCAGGTTCTTTCTTGGAAAATAAAACATGACTGGAAGAAGATTTTAATTGAAAACCCAATACAAGTACTTTTTAAAAAAGTGTGTGAGATTATTGTTGTTCTGGGCCTTCAATGCTGCCATCCACTGTTCTCGTCCTGGTTATACAGCTGCTAGTAGTAGGAACAAACTAAATGTTACAATAACAAATGCCACCCTTGCAATTATAATCTTAACACTGAGATTATTACCTAAAATCAATCACATCACACACAAAAACATGACCCTTCTTCTTGCGCAGTTGGGTGAAAAAGGTTGACCCAACATTCATATTACCTAACAAGAAATTAATCCCGTATTTCTATTACGTGTACCTATTGTTACGAGCTGGGTAAGGATAAAAGGAATAAAACGTCAAAGTTTCTGAAGATACACTTTATTCACCAAGTACACACACACAAACACTGTTACGCTACAGTAGACACTTGCATTAAAAAAACTCTGTACACTACTCGTACAATAACTTTGATGTTAGCACTTCGAAAGTTCGAATGCTTTTTCAAAACTGACTGCCGAGTCGTTGTTTTTTATTGACTATATGCTTTTGGCTACTGAGGCATTGACAGTGTACCGGGCTTAGGCAAGCGTAGATGGCGCAGGGCTTTGCACTGCCGAGTCGTCGGTCGTCCGCGTATTTATACAATTTCCAGAACATTCGATTCAACAATAGCGCAAGGACACAAAAAGTTGTTTAACTCGCGGAGCCACGCGTTCAATCTGTAGAATATTCGGACAGTACAAAATATTCAAATACACACCCTAATATTTAATAGATAAAAACTTCATAAAAACGGTGCACTTAAATTGCTTTCCAGAAAGATCTCTTTTGTTCCGGGTTTTAACAGTGGGACGCGCGACTCGAGCGGTTACTATTGCCTAATCTGCGTTACCAATTGGTGGTAGTAATACCTATTAGTAGTGGTTACCAATTTTAATTTATTCATTTAATAAATAAGCTTTAGGTTACCCAAACAAATTTATACAACATAAATAAATGAACAGTGGTGAGTCCCGTGAACTCAGGATGGGATTCCTAACCTATGAGTTTTGTAAAGTTCCTTTTTTATTTTCAGTTTCCTTGCAAATGAAATAAAAGCAGAATATTTAACTCAGGAAGAATCATCTATTGCACAATCGAAATTAGGCGCTCTTGTTTCGCTCGTGTGCTAAACATCTCGTTTGCTAGAATATCAAAAGCAAAGCTTTAAAAACCGACTACCCGTGATCCATGTTAACATTTTTTAGACTTTTGTTGTTAATCTAAAAACCGCTTGACTGATTTCGATAAAATGTATATGGACCCACGTCTGAAATACGATCTACCAATCAATCAAACAAAAAAATAATCATTAAAATCGATTCATATTTGACAGAGTAATCGCGTAACATAGATACAAAAAAAACAGACGAATTGAGAACCTATTTGAAGTCGGTTATAAACAAAATTTATGTCTTTGTGTACAAAATAGGACTTTAATCCCTTATTGAGAAATCCACTATTCCATGCACATAATTATTTTGACTTTGGGCGTCTGTGAGAAATGAGGTTTGTTTGAAAATTAGAACCTTACCTGAGCTTTACTCCCATCAAGTATGTTAATCATAGTGCCCAGCGCTGCTCCCCGCACCCTGACCTCCTCGTGCCCCAGCAGAGCCACCAGGCGCGCTGTGAGCCCGGGCATGGTTTGCGATGCTTCTAAGTGTTTTGTGTCGCCGTAAAATACACCTCTGAGGGCCACGCAAATTTCAACAGTGACGTCCTGCCAAAAAAAAAAAAAACATATTAATACTAGATGAGGTCAAATAAATCGTGGCTGTACGTCTTTCGTTGACTATTTGGTGAATTTGGTCCAAACAGAAAAAGAAAAGGCAACCCTTATGAGATCACATCGATCATCATCAGTCTGTCTTTCAAGAATCGTTTTCGCAGAAACAAGTAAAGGTTGTTACTTGAACTAATATCTAGTGTAATTCCGCTTTAACGTCGCATTAAGTACATCAAGGAATATGAATTTTCTATTATATTCTTAATTTAGAATTTTAAAATAATAATTTAATGACATTTACTAGAAAACTTCATGCAAATTGTTTTTTGAATCTAATTTTGTCTAGGCCGACAAGGCTTTAGCCAAACCAAAACAAGAAAAAGAATTGAAACGTCAAACGTCATCCGTCGTGCATTCCCGCCACTTACTACTTACTCTTTGGACTGTCATTCGGGAAGTGATAGCGAGTAGATGGAAAGGAGTTATTAGTGGCAAATTCAATCGTGTTATTTAATTTCTTGAGCAATTTGATTGTACTAAGTGTTGTGTTGTCCTTGGTTGTGGGTAAGAAGTATTGTAGAACAGTATTGTAGAACGCTAAGTAACCTCAATCCTCCATCATGGAGGCCGATCCGCCTCGGCCTCCAGATCCCCCGGATCCCTTAATATCCAGTGCATCTAAGCGCCGCTTAGAACCCGAAGTACAGTCGTTGGCCAAAAAACCCATTAATAATCCGGATTTATCTACTCCATCAATTGAGACCGTGTACACTGACCCGTCAATAGCCATTGGCGCGCTAGCGTACTCACTACAGGAGAAAGGCCCCTATGTGGTCCACGTTTCACGCACCGACCCTGAACTCCCTTCTGGAGCCATTCTAAAACCTATTAAATTTGGCCAGTTCCTAAAAACACACAAAATTAGTAACATTCGAGTTGATGGAGTTAAGAAAGTCGGTAGAAACAAAATATCAGTGGAATTCACCTCTGCTGAAGATGCAAATAACTTCCTCTCCCTCCCAGTCCTTAATATGTGCAAGTACTCAGCTACAATCCCAACGTACAACATAACCCGCATGGGGCTCATCCGTCAAGTCCCCACAGATATGTCAATGACAGAGTTCGTTGAATCCATTGAGCTCCCTTCAGGGTGTGGCAAGATCCTCAAAGCAAGACGTCTGAACAGGAAAGTAATGGAAAATGGGACAGCAAATTGGGTACCAACCTAGGGGGCTGAGCTACCCACGTCCGTAGGAGTGTACTCTCTTCTGATTCCCTACACGTGGTCCCCGGGTAGTGCTAACCGGGTAGCAAACTCTGGTGGGAGGCTTCGGCCGTGGCTAGTTACCACCCACCGGACCAAGCCATGCCGTGAAATGACCTAGTCGTGTTTCGGGATGTAGTCCGGTGTAACCGTTCCGAAGACGGGTCTGAGCAGTAGCGCACTTGTAGCGCCTCACTCAACTGCCGTCTTTGTACTTCTTCACTCTAGTAAACTTCAAGGCTAGAGTGAATAAGTACCTTATAGGTCGTCGTGCTTTAGACCACAACGTCGCTTAACATCAGGCGAGTTGATGGTCAAACGCCGACTTATTGTAAATAAAAAAAAAAAAAAAAAAAACCCAGACTGTTGTAGTTACTTTCTTTGGGCAAGTCCTTCCTACAAGGGTATTTCTATTCTACACCTCCCTACAGGTAGAACAATATCAATATCCAACCATCCAATGCCACGCATGCTGCAGATTTGGGCATACCAAAACCCAATGCAGATCAAAGCCCCGATGCTTCAGGTGCAAACAAGAGCATACCGGTGACACCTGCGAAATTAACGAAAAGGATGCTACATGCTTACATTGTGCTGGTAAGCACTTTTCCACTAACAAAAACTGCCCTGAACATGATAGGCAAAAATCAATTAAAGCGGTTATGGCCCAAAAAAGTATTCCTTATGAGGAAGCTGCGGCTCAATTCCCTAAAGTGACTAGGTCATATGCTGAAGTGTCCCAGGGAATGCCCCTTCTTGCTGGTCCCAGTCGTGTGCACCAGATGACATTCACTGCTCAGCCACAGCCAAACCGATCATATTCCAAAACTGCGTTTACTGCTCCTCGCCCAAAAGCTCCCCTAGGGAAGTCATATAATAAGACTGTACATCGAGAAATGGTCAATGATCCATCCTCTTCTCTACCGAATGGTTGTGCACTAGGTAGCAACCAAAACATCCAACCTTCCTCCCAAAACATGTTAGAAACCCTAATATCACTAATAATTAACATGATAACAATGAATCCCCTTCCATTACCGTCCAACGTTGCCTACAAACTTTCACAATTAGTCTCGATTTCAACCCAAAATGGATCAAGTGTCCATCCTGCAGTGGAACATGCAGAGCATGCGACGAAAGAAGCATGAACTGATTCAACTTATTCCAGAACATCACCCTTCAGTCATTGCCGTCTCGGAGACATGGTTGGTTCCTGGCTCTCATTTTAGAGTGACGGGATACTCCTGCATTCGGGACGATAGGGCTGACGGGTATGCAGGTAGTGCAATATTAATTAAGCGCTCCCTCCCATTTTCCCAAATTTCCCTTCCTCCACATCCTCCTGACATCAACATAGTTGGTATCAGATCCCTAGACATCTCTTTTATTTCTATCTATGTGCCCCGGCCTGATTCATCTCTAATAGCAGATATAAACCTCTTGTTGTCAGCAGTCCCTTCTCCTATGCTGGTCATGGGGGACTTCAATGGCCATAACACTGCGTGGGGCTCAGGCCACTCTAATTTGTATGGTCATTCTCTTCTTGAGATCTTCAATGACTGCAATCTCTGTATAATTAATGATGGTTCTGCTACCCGCAGAGTTTATCCTTCCCAAAACCCGAAAAGTGCTGTCGACTTATCTTTGTGCTCTCCAGCCCTATGCTCACTTATCTCCTGGAAAGTCCTCCCTTCTACTCATGGAAGTGATCATTTCCCTATTATTTTGTCCATACCTAACAGAGTTTCTCCTCCTAAAAATCATTCTCCTTTGCTTAAACACAAAACTTCATCTGCCGATTGGCCTTCATATTCTTCCTCTTTAGAAAGTAAATTAAATGCCTCGTCCATTCTCCCTTTAGAAATTGACCCCCTCGTTTCATACAAAATTTTTATAGAATGTATTTCTGCTTCAGCTGACTTACACATCCCTCTATAGAAACCCGCCAAGAACTTTATAATATCAACTCCTTGGTGGGACTCTGATTGCACAGCAGCTGCCTTAGAACGACGGGAAGCTGAACAGACCTACAACAATTCCATGACTCAAATAAATTTCTTAAAGTACCAAAATGCTGCAGCTAAGTTTAAAAAGCTCACAACCAAAAAGAAAAAAAATAGTTGGTTCGCCTTCTGCGAACTTCTGTCCCCAAAAACCCCTTCTTCTATTGTCTGGAAACAGATAAGGCGATTTACCATCTACTTTTACAAGTTACCATTTGAGTTACCATCTACTTTTACAAATCCTAGCGTTATTAACAGTCACTTTTTAAATATACCGGGTATCTCAGTTAGTACAATCTCACACTTAACATATTTTGAATATCATAAATTTAGCGATGCAGTTTTCCACATCGAACCAATTAGTTTAGACCGTCTTATTAAAATAATTAAAAGTTTAAAATCGAATGCTGTAGGTTGTGATGGGATTAGCCTGGACATGTTGATCATGACGTTCCCATACACAATTGATAGCATACAAACCCTTATAAACACTTCTATAGCCACTCAGTCTTTTCCCGATCTCTGGAAGCACGCAGTTGTACGGCCATTGCCAAAAATATCTAATCCGGTTGATTTAAAAGATCTTAGGCCAATTAGTATTTTGCCTTGCTTATCAAAGATTATGGAAAAGGCTGTGTGCACACAGCTAACAGAATTCATAGAAAATAATAATATCCTGCCTGCAGTACAGTCGGGTTTTAGGAAAGGGCGCAGTACCACTACCGCTTTGCTTGATGTTACTGATAACATACTTAGCGCACAGGATAAAGGTATGTGTACAGTACTGGTTTTACTTGATTTTTCTCGTGCATTTGATTCTTTAAATATAAATCTGCTTCTTTCTAAACTCAGCTACTACGGTTTTGACTGCGAGGCTAAAAGATGGTTCAACAGTTTTTTGTCATGTCGTTCACAGTCTGTTATGATTAACCAAGCTGATGGCTCTTCGTTGTTATCAGATAAGTTAGCTGTGTATAGAGGCGTTCCACAGGGTTCTATTTTGGGGCCTATTCTTTTTTCTTTGTACTCTGCTGACGTTGCAAAGCATATTATAAGTTCTAATTATCATGTATACGCGGACGACATTCAGGTGTACATTTCGTGCAAACCCCAGGACATAGATTTAGCCATCCACAAACTTAATACAGATCTGATGAGTATAGCAGCATGGTCTGTGGATAACTGCTTGTTGTTAAACCCTAATAAAACTAAGTATATTATCTTTGGTACTAGACATCAACTAAGTAGTCTTTGTGCAACCACAAAAGTCACGCTCATGGGCGAACCCGTGGAGCGGGTATATGAAGCTCGAAACTTAGGCTTAATAATGGATTGTGAACTTCGGTATGAAAAGCACATAGCTAATTGCTTAAAAAATTGCTTTTATAAGTTAAAATTATTATACAAAATTCGACCTTTTTTGAAAGAAGACCTACGTATTCAATTAACTGAGTCTCTTATATTATCAAAACTAAACTATGTAGACACAGTCTTTGGTCCTAGGCTATTAGCTAAAACTAACAGTCTAATACAAAGGGTTCAGAATGCCTGTGCCCGTTTCTGTTTCGATATTCCGTTTAGGTCGCATGTGACCCCATTTCTAAACAAGCATAAACTGCTCAAAATGTTGCATCGCCGTAAACTGCACCTGGCATGTCTCATGTTTGGCGTCATTAATTACAAATCTCCGACTTATCTGTACGAGAAGTTGTCGTGGAAGTCTGGTAGGCAGCCCGCCCGCCAATGCTCGACGCAGCTCACAACACAGCGGCACAGTTCGGCCGCTTTTAGAGGTAGTTTCCGCTATGCTGCGTCGAAGTGTTGGAACAATATTCCACCGCCAATAAGGAACTTGCATTGTCTAAATAGTTTTAGATCAAAACTCAAGACACTACTTTATGAACACCAGAAGGGCGAGGAACACCTCAAACATGACACCAGTTGTTTGTGAATTTTCGTGGTTAATGTGTTTTTATTTTTTGTGTGTATAATATGTGATGCTGCTGCAAAGGAGATAGGAGCTTTCATAAAAGCCAACCACGAATCTCTGTCTGACTTTGCAAGTCAAATATCAGTAAATTTTTTCTTCTTGCCGGCTCACACCCCTCATTTTGGAGGCATTTGGGAGGCTGGTGTCAAATCTGCTAAATATCTCTTAAGGCGCGTTATTGGCAATAGCCACTTAACTTTCGAAGAAATTTCTACTTTGTTTACACAGTCTGAGGCAATTTTGAATAGTCGTCCTTTATGTCCACTCTCTTCATCTCCTAATGACCTTTTGTCCCTCACTCCCGGGCACTTTATCATCGGGAGACCGCTGACTGCGTTACCGACACGAGATCTCACAGATGTGAAGGAGAGTCAGCTGCGACGATACGAGCGCCTCGAGAAAATTCGACAACATTTTTGGCAGAGATGGCAGAAAGAATACTTGTCAGAAATGCAGCAGAGAACTAAATGGAGAACGAATGCAGCCAAGCTGAACGTTGGAGACATGGTGCTATTGGCAGAAGACAACGCACCCCCAATGGCTTGGAGACTAGGACGAGTTCTTCGCCTTATAACCGGACCTGATGGAATATCAAGAGTAGCCGACATTCACACCAACAGAGGCTGCGTCCGACGATCCCTGGTCCGGCTCTGCAAGTTACCAACGGCAGAGGAGCTTCGAGGTTGAAAGTGATCTTTCAACGGCCGGGAATATGTCTAGGCCGACAAGGCTTTAGCCAAACCAAAACAAGAAAAAGAATTGAAACGTCAAACGTCATCCGTCGTGCATTCCCGCCACTTACTACTTACTCTTTGCACGCGACCGGCAACCGGCAACATAAAATCTCTATTTTAATGTAAAGTTTAAAGTCAAGAAATATACGCAATTGCCAAAGTTGGACTGCTTTTTTTTTTACACCAAAACGTCCTCCAAAGACGTTACAATTTAAACTAATCTAATTTAATAATTTAACTAATCTAATTTTTTAATTTAATCTAATTTGATATTTCAACTAACGAATTTAACAGTCCAAATTTAATGAAATCTACTAAAAAACTTCATACAATTTGATATATGAAGCTAATTCAATAAGAAAATTAACAGAAATAATGTTGAAATTTACAATTTAACAAACTTGTATCGAAAAATTACTACAATTAAAAAATTATACAATAAAAAAGCAATTAAAAAATAAAATAAAAAATCCCTATTCTTCGAGCACTTCGTCGACACGTGTTTCGCCTCTCCACGAGGCATTTTCAGGATGTGTTGACTCTCCGAGCGCGTGGCCGAGAATGAGTAAAGGTGTTCAAATTATTATAAAACACTGAGGTCTGCAATAAGGCCACTATGTTTATTTTATTTTAATTTTAAAAGTCTGGGCTTTATATTAAGAACTAGTATTTTGGGCGATGCGCGGGCCGCAAGCGGCCTGCGGCGTTTGTGGTGCCCTGAAGTCTGCTCTGACTTTGGAGTGCCATACGTTTCGATTCCGCATTAAATTCGTCTGAGTCAGTAGGTTGGCCTCGCATTAGTGAGCTCGGCCTTCGGTCTCGCGGTTGGAGGCTCGGCCTTCGGCCTCGCTGATGTGACCTATCCGGCTTTGATTGTGTGTGGTTGTACTCGACCGCTGCAAGGCTCGGCCTTTGGTCTCGCAGCTGGGGCTCGGCCTACGGCCTCGCTAGTGTGACCTATCCGACTTCGAATATAGTTGTACTCGAACGCTCTGACTTTTGAGTGCCCTACGTTTCGATTCCGCACTAAATTCGTCTGAGTCAGTAGGTCGGCCTCGCATTAGTGAGCTCGGCCTTCGGCCTCGCGGTTGGAGGCTCGGCCTTCGGCCTCGCTAATGTGATCTGTCCGACTTTGATTGTGTGTGGTTGTGTGTGACTGCTGCTCGGCCTTCGGCCTCGCAGTTCGCTGTTCGAGTGTTTGGATAATTATAAATTAGTATAAAAAATACAAAATATGTAATATTAGGTACTTGGAGCAAAAATGACAATATTTCTACACTGAACGAGCATGTCCCTGAGCAAAATGCGAGTACGTACAGTCGGAGCATTGCGGGCATGACGGGCGCGCGTGGAAGGCCTCGCCAAAAGTCGCGGCATCGTTCTCGGCGCGCCTTCTCTTGAATCCCGCAATGGAATCTGACTTAGAGCAGCCTGATTGTCCACGGTATTGTGCATAACTGTGACATCACTTATGTCTTTCTGCAGTGCCGTGGTATTATCCATCCCATTAACAGCCAGGTATAGTTTAAGGCCGTTGGCAAACATGAGAAACTTCGCAGTGCCAACAATCTTTGGCAGGTCATTTATCATCATCAGGAATAAAGACGGCCCCAATACATTAATTAAATAATTACGACCTTGTACTGCTGAATAAATATTTGTTATTTAGTTTTTTTATGGTTTTCATTGTAGGTTTTGGTGTGCAATAAAGTTGTAATGTATTGTATTGTATTCCAAATTAGTATTTAGCCTATAAAGTAAAAAAAAACTCAAAACTACTGCAATCTTAGCCTAGTTTTCTAGATATCCAAACTGCATAAGTCTGTAATCAGAATTACATTTATATCTAAACAGCCAACTAGCTAAATTCGCCGTTCTATTAACAGCCTAGCCTTTCTACTAAACGGCGCCGTTCAACTAGCTTCCTGATGATATTTAGCCATTTAATCAAACATCTGGCATTCATTTAAGTAAGAGAAGTTATATGTTGTTAAAAAACAATACCACATAGGCGGGAGCTCCGCTTCACTTCGTTCTCGCTTGAGGCTCATAACCCAACCAATCCAAGTCGGATTTGCTCTCTGTCATAGGACTCAGACAGGAGACATGTTAGGTTATTGCAACGTCATGTCATCAGAACTGCGATTAGTTTCACAGATTTTCGGGTGTTTTTTTATCATAATTAATTCAAAACTAATTTCTTCTGTCCAAAATTGTATTGTTGTTTAATTTTGATAATCATACTACTGTATATTGTATTGGCCTGAGCATCAGCCAGCCAGTTTATTTAATGTTGTATTAGAGGCTACGGCTGAATATCATTCACGAAGCTAGTAGAACGACGCTGTGTATCATAATGGAATGGAATCGGAATAATCTAAAATGCAAAGCTTAAAAAACCGACTTTCAAACTGTAATTTCCATTCGTCATCCATGTAAACAATTTTTAGACTTTTGTTGATATTTTGAAAACTGCATGACCGACTTCTATAAAATTAAAAAAACCACCTCTAAAGTATGATCTTTCAAACAAAAAAAGAATCATCAAAATCGATTCACCCAGTCAAAAGTTATGAGGTAACAAACAAAAAAAAACCATACAGTCGAATTGAGAACCTCCTCCTTTTTTGAAATCGGTTAAAAAGTGAAGAAAATTTCTGAGACTCGATTCCCGAGATAAACAGACTATTTACATATCTACATGTCTGTGTGAATACCTCGGTGTGCGACTCCGACTCGCACTAGGCTGGTGTTTTAGAGTTGACTTCCCTACCAGTGCCGAGTCGTCCGCGCCGACTGGGGGCTCGCCCGCTATCCTGTCGAGCACCGCGCCGCAGCGCTGCAGTATTGCAGCGGCGCAGGGGCGGAGCTGTGACACGGAGGAAGCCCAGCAAAGTTTTAGAGTTGACGTCCCTACCAGTGCCGAGTCGTCCGCGCCGACGACAGGGGGCTCGCCCGCTATCCTGTCGAGCACCGCGCCGCAGCGCTGCAGTATTGCAGCGGCGCAGGGGCGGAGCTGTGACACGGAGGAAGCCCAGCAAAGTTTTAGAGTTGACGTCCCTACCAGTGCCGGGTCGTCCGCGCCGACTGGGGGCTCGCCCGCTATCCTGTCGAGCACCGCACCGCAGCGCTGCAGAATTGCAGCGGCGCAGGGGCGGAGCTGTGACACGGAGGAAGCCCAGCAAAGTTTTAGAGTTGACGTCCCTACCAGTGCCGGGTCGTCCGCGCCGACTGGGGGCTCGCCCGCTATCCTGTCGAGCACCGCACCGCAGCGCTGCAGAATTGCAGCGGCGCAGGGGCGCAGCTGCGACACGGAGGAAGCCCTGCAAAGTTTGGCAATCGCCTTCGCTGCTTGCACTTGGCACCTGTACAAACATAGGTAACATAAATAAATAAAATCATATTTCAGAATTAACCCGACTACAGCGGAGTCAAAAAAGAAGAGTTATTTTTTTTCTTGGGGGCCTACTAAGACACCTTATTACCATGATGGTTACGTTTTGTTTCCGAGGCTGTGTGACCACGAATCGTATCACCGCCCAATAAGGTTCAAAGTCGCGCAGTGTCTAAAACAAAATATCACCATCATGGCAACTAGGCCCCTGGGGGCTTGCCACAACCTCTTAAAACATCATTAATTAAGCCTTACTTTGTAATTTCGTACCATGACCACCCTAAAAGTATTCCTGTTAAGTTTTGGTATCGCTTAGCAGTTTTGATGACGTCACTCGATTTCGTTCATTCAATCCAAGGAACATTTGTTTAAAAACCGCACCACGACCTTTATGGTAATCCTGCCGAGCTGTCAAAATAGCAGGAATGAAACAAATTACAACGATTGTTAAAAAGTTGCTCTTCGTGTAACTTTTTCTATTTATTAGTGAGTTTTTGCTGTGTTTCTGAGGTTCTATTTGTAATATTTAGGAAGATGGCTGATGATTTGGAAACTTTCATGTTTCTCAAAGCAGATAATAGAAGCTCCGTACTACGAAGGACGCCTTCAGACGGGCTCCAGAATAAATTTCAACCCTTTTTCACATAGTTTTTTTTTTTGCTAAGTCCGCTCCTTTTGATGCACTTGTTTCTTCTTAGAATGAGCTTTCGCCTGCAGACTCCTATTAAAGCCCGCAGCGATTTCACTGTGGGTTTTTAAAAAGTCTCACATGATATCAAACTGCTTCGCTGAGACTCTGCGGCCGCTGTGACAAATTATTCTAAGCATTAAATTCTAGATACTTATCACTAAAATAATTTTCACAAACTTTAATTGTATACAGCAATAGAATTTTAATTTACCTTCATGATCATAATAATTATGTAGATTTAATTTACGTTTTTGAGGGGAACCGCTATGATGGTGTCATGATTTTGTATTATTTTCTAAAACGAAAACTCGCCTTTACTGAAAGAGGGAAAGAGGAGCGGGATTTATCTCATTTATCATCATCTTCATCAGAGATTTAATGAAAAATGTTATGACAAACAAACGGATGACTAGGTGGTATGGCTATGTTGCCTCTAGCCTGCCCCATGGGACAAAACAAAAAAAAAATTGACATTGTTTATTTTTTTTTTATAATTTATTCATGACCATGGATACTCGTCCTTCAGTCGGATTCTTAGTAATATTTTTTCCTTCAGTAACAGATGATGGGATGATGATGATGAGGTGATGATGAAGACGATGAATCCCTCCCCTTTTCCCATTCCAGTAAAGTTATGGATACTTTACTGAAATTTTAGGTGAAGTTTTGTAGAGAACACGAAAAATCACGTTTCGCGATGTTTGTATCATTTGCCCACACTCGTGCACGTTGACGAACCGGTAAACGTTAATAATCCACCATTATTACAATTTAACACTCGAAGAATCACAAGTTTTAGAAAATAATACAAAAACACGACACCATCTTTTCGGTTCCCGCCAAAACTCCTGACATTGTTTATACAACCAAGTGTCGCCAGATGTTTCTTAGGAGCGATTGTACGCCCCGGTGAGGAAAATAAAAAGAAAATAATAAGAAATCGTAGTGTTTTTACTTGCAACTTGTAAAAACCGTAAGTGTAATTTCCCTGTATCTCATGATATTGTAGGCACGATTTCGCTATGCGGGTCGTACTATTGTACGACCCCGATCGTCCGATTTTTACACGGCAAAAATCGTATAATTACGATTGACATATATACATCTGGCAACATCATACTCCAAAATACTGGATTTTATGATTGATAGATGACATTGACAGTTCGTAACACAAAAGTATCACAGAGTGTATATAGGCACTTGTATCGTACATCCTTTTCACATCACTATAGCAGGAGTAAAAACGTTTTAAAACATTATTGTTTTCAATGCTTGTGGTATGATACAAAACAATACTTATTAAGGAATGTAACAAAACGTTCCTGCGCAATGATGTTTTTGTAAAAGTTCATGGTAAGCCCCCTGTACTGTACTTATTCTTATTGTATAAAAGTATGTATGTACGTAATGGTATTGTATTGTTACGCCAGTCGCGGCCGATGACGAAACTATACGCTAATCTGTGGCGATGTTGTATACAACTACCGATAGGTAACGCAGATTAGACAATAGTAGCTGCTCGAGTCGCGCGTCTACTTTTCATCCCGGAAAATTTAACTGTTCGTGTGGGATAAAAACTGCGTCTAAAACGTAAAACCACTACATGTAGATTACACGTTTTGGACGCATTTTTGTTTTGTATACACATTTTTTGATCCCTTACAAATATAGTGTTCCCGTGGGATGAGCAAGGAATTAAAAAAAAGTGTTACTTGTTGTAGCGTAGCTACTTACTTACAATACATTTTTTCGTTGCACGACACTTAAACATTCATTTTTTGCATTTTTAGTTGATATTTAATTGTCTTCGACATTAGATAACAACTATGATTTTGTTTTTATTTACAGTATTGAGCAATGACTTTGAAGTCATGTAAGTTATTAGACACTGACAGTGACAGTTAGCATGTTGCTGTCATCTGTTGCACGTTTCCGTCCGACGGATCAAATAAAAAAATAAAAAAAAGATAGGAGAATGAAATTATCTATTTTCTATCTATTTTTTTATCTGGATTATTTTACATAACCTTGTTGGGAAAATGGAACGTAAATAAAAAATAGTTTTGCGTACAAGACGTAGTGGATTAGGTGTGGTGACGTCATACGTGGATGCGTGAGTCGAAACGGTTCCAAAGTGACAGGAGTGATTTTGTTTTTTTGAAGGGCATTCTTTTTTGATAGCTCGAGTTGAATTCTTTTTCTTTTCCGGCCGAGACAGACTCGTGGAAAGACATGGCTTTCTTTTTTGACGAGCTTTTGCTGAGAGACGTTAGTGCTCCGCACCTTCTGCTGCCTTAGAGCGGAAGCATTTAGAAAGAGGCGTAAAAGGTTAGTTTTGTGATGGAATGAAACTAAATCATTTCAATTCGTTGTGATACAAGTTGATCTCAGAATTTTCCCGGTAAAGAAGACATGTGATTCTGATTCTGTCGTCTTTTTTGTCCATAGCCTCTTCCCGGATTGATCAATTCCCGACTGACAAACTGGCAACGACTACGGTACCTCGATTCTTGCAGATGTAACTGCACCGCACGTCATTTTTTTCTTCCCACTTGCGGACACCAGCCACGTTGCTTACCGGCAAGCATACACCATTGTATCCACTTGCGGATTTTAACCTGCAAGCGTAATAGCAAGTACCACACGCAACTTATCCATGGATTTACAAGTAACCCCTTTATTTTCTTCAAAATGGTCCACATGGACACTTTTTCTATGACAGGTATGGTCATATTATTCTACTAACTTTCACAATTTCAAGCCTTCTGGACAGAGTGTAGACGTATGAGACATTCCTCGTTTTCACTGTATGATCTGCGCTTTAGTGAACATAAGTTTTGAATAGAAATACCTTTTGTTGTTCTAGTAAATCGCTTAGCTACCGATTTACTAGCATCGATTGTAAATTAACGTTTAGAATCACATTTGTTTATATTACTTTAATATTGCAGACGGTATTAGCACCGAAGCTGTAATTTCATAACTACATTCTAAGCGATTTGGTTTTAATAGGCTCGCTTTAATTTAAGTGTGTTCAAATATAGTATTAAATAGTATTTAACTTTATAACGATTAAGGTTGTAGAATTTTAAGCTTAAGACCCTTCTGGTCATTACAGAGCAAGAATACTTGCTTTAAATTTAAGAAAATTGCATGTACTTTAGGTAATTATGGTTCCGACCAATAAATAATTTTGATTTAACCTTAAAAACAAATCTTTTAATTTTGTCCTCACACAGCAACTCACAGGTAAACAATAATACGGTCTTTGGTAACAGAGGTCTTTGTTCTTATCGACTTAAGCATATCCAGGTTTAATTTTGTTTTTGTTCGCTTAGGTAGCTGCGACACCTTCCTCAAAGGTACAGTTAGCTTCAGCTCTTCAAGC
The DNA here is from genome assembly GCA_911728515.1 of Peribatodes rhomboidaria. Classification (NCBI taxonomy): domain Eukaryota; kingdom Metazoa; phylum Arthropoda; class Insecta; order Lepidoptera; family Geometridae; genus Peribatodes; species Peribatodes rhomboidaria. The sequence continues at coordinate 3,571,863 of OU452192.1, read as the reverse complement.
TCTTTAATACTGGTGCAAAAGTTTCATTTGCCACCAATTCTCCTTTTGTTCCACCTTCCCCCGATAACGTGGACCGTTTTTCCCATTAGTCACCACTTTTTACCTTAACCTCACTTTACCATTATTAAATTTAAATCAGAATATTTTTCTTTTTATTCCACCACGTTACATCATATACGCTTTTTTAAAGTAGATTTAATTTGACGTTTTGAACGCACTTTTTTATAAATAGGTACCTACAATTTCTTATTATTTCCTAAAAATATAGTGTTCCCGCGGGATGAGCAAGGAGACACATTAATAATATAAAGGCGAAAGTTTGTGAGTGTGTGTGTGTGTTACTTCTTCACGCTCAAAAGGCTGGATCAATTTTAATGAAACTTAGTGTGGAAATAGCTGACCTCCAGGATTAGTACATAGGTTACTTTTTATCCCGTAAAAATATAGTGTTCCCGTGGCATCCCACGGGACCATCAGCTCTTCAGCAAGAAATCTAAATATATTAATTTGTTACTCTTTCAAACCCGATTTAATATTATAAATGCGAAAGTTTGGATGGATATTTGTAACTCAATCACGCCAGAATGGCTGAACGGATCTGGATAAAATTTGGCACAGATATAGCTTACGTCCTGGGCAGGCTATAATTCACATTCCACAATAGTCAGAATTTCCGTTTTAAATGGTATTTTTTTTGTTTACTTAACCTTCTATTACCTTCAGCTTCATCTAGCCCGGAAAACCAAAAGCCTCCGTGAAGTGTAAAACCGCACGCGAATGGAACGTGGTGATCTGTCACGCAAGTTTGCCTAGGGAATACCTTTTACCTACCGACCCCGGGGGCAGGCTGGGTGGATATGTGGGAAGCCCGCCAGGGGCAGCATACCCTCTGAAACCCCTAAAAACCTTAAAAACCCTAGGGTATTCCACCTCGGCGCAAAATATCAGAGCTACGGGAACGCTCTCATAGACACAGCTAGTTAAATAATATTGTTGCGACCTGGGTTAGGATAAAAGGATTGAAACGTCGATGTATCCGAAGATACACTTTATTCACCAAGTACACAAATTAAAACGCTGTGACCATTCACTAGACTCTTGCACTATAACACTCTGAACACTTCTCGTACAATTGCTTTGATGTTAGCACTCTGAACGCGTAATCAAAACTGACTGCTGACTCGTCGGTCGTCCGCGTATTTATACAATTTTAAGATATCCAGAACATTCGATTAACAATAGCGCAGGGACACAGGAAAAAGTTGTTTTTCACGCGGAACCACGCGTTCATTCTAGAACATTCGGAGAGTACAAAAGATTCAAGTAAACACCCTATTATTCAATGAATAAAAACTTCATGAACGGTACACAACAATTACTTTCCAGAAAGATCTCTTTTGTTCCGGATTTTAACAACAGACGCGCGACTCGAGCGGCTACTATTGCCTAATCTCCGTTACCTATCGGTAGTTGTAAACATCGCCACAGATTAGCAAATAGTTTCTTCATCGGCTGCGACTGGCGTAACAATATTTTACCTGAGCTCTCCATAAGCTAGAATGTCCAGTAGTGGAGTTATGATGTCCTTGTCTAGAACCCGTTCCATGAAAGAGTGTGAGTTAGTTCTGTTGATACGGAATATGGCTCTGGCTGCGCTCTCGAGCAGGTCGGGCTCCGAGCTCCGCAGGAGGCGCGCGAGGTGCTCGAGGCAGCCGGCGTCCAGACAGCGCGCCACCTGGGGACGGTTGGGATGATGTAGTGGTATGCGCCCCGCAGGTTGACCCGCTATCTTACAGGAAACATTAAAGTTTTCTAAATAATCCAGTTAACCTGGATAATCCAGTCAACTACGAAGACATAATAATATGTAGTTTCCAATAAATCAATAAATCCGTTGAGCTGTTTCGGCATGAGGAAGTGACAAACACGCGCTCACTCGTTGATTACTCTCAAAATTTCGAGGTTAGGATCAACTGGGACAAATGCGTCTGTGGGGCAATTATGACTTTCGAGAATTACTGTCAAACCCTTCACAAATTAGGCAACTGGCGCCATCTAATACAGATTATTGTAACTAAAGATGGAAAAAAGATGTAGGTGGCGCCTAATATCAAAATTTCAAAGTATATCAAGTGGATACATAATGCAATAGATATAATATGTTTAATACATAATACAATGCACATACACATAAATGACCTTAGACGTCTAGAAACTTGATGTTTGGTTCAAAATTTTGTATCTAACCTGAGCCTCGGACCTGAGCATGTTTCCCACAGCGTGCAGCGCTGCTCCCTGCACCCTGGCCTCCTCGTGCCCCAGCAGCCCCACGAGGCGCGCCGCGAGCCCGGGCACGGCCTGCGCCGCCTCGATACTCTCATCTTTATCGTATATTAAGTTCCCGACGGCCACGCAAGTGTTTACTGCAAGATGTTTGAAACATTATTATAAATCACACAACATGTCTATAAATAGTATAATAAGTACTGAGATGGTTATCACACTACTTACCAATATACATATCGCCACGCCTTTCCCCTGAAGTGGCTGTAAGAGGTGTACAACACCCACACTTCGCCGGACGATATTCAATCCCAAATGTGACAGGGGGCGTGCATGTCGCCATACACCGGGATCCAGTTACGTAGCAAAGTTACGTAGTTGACGTTAAATACTAATACCACACATAATGTTTAAACAATTAATATATTGGTGCGTGCCTTCGGCTGTGCCCGAATCCGCTCCCTCTGGCTTGAGAGGCGAGTGTTCTCCGACTAGGCTATCATCGCTCATCGTTATCACATAATACGAGTTAATCAAAAAGTTCTCGGTGGCGAGTGACGAGCTCGCCCCTGTCACATTTTGGATAGATTATCGTTCGGCAAAGTGTGGGTGTTGTAATACACCCCTGTCCCTTCGGGGGAAAGACGTGACCATAACGTATGTGCTCAAATTAGATAAATAAAGTTGGTAAGGACTCTCACGCTCTAGGCAGTCTGGGTGCAACAACCGAGATGATGCAGAAATTCTTGAACTATCAATGCAATTCAATTTCTTTATTTACTCGTCAATGGGTTACAATGATCTTAATATAGGTTTGAACAGCCAATAACTACCTCACATTAGGTGTGCACATTAATTATAATCAATAAAATGTTGTGAAATTAAAATTAAATGTCAAATATATTTTTTTTCATACTTATTTAAAAAACGAAATAATGAAAATGTTAGCAAAAAAACGTAATATTTATCATGATAAATATAGTAGCGACACGATGCTTTGTCCAAGAATTCTTTTGTTGTGTAAAAACTAAATTTATTAAAAGGTTATTAACATTATTCTGTTTGGAAGGAAATTAAAATGAGAGGCGCCATGTAAATGCAGTTGTTCCTGAATAATTCCAGTCTGATGCTGGGCATGTTGAGTTGTAAATGAGTGTCTGTTCTTTTGTTGCAGCTATCAAAACTAGTAAATAATGATGGGTTACATTTTACAAATTTAGTCATTTCATAAATATACATGCAGGGCACTGAAAGGAGGTTCTGAGACTTGAAAACAGGTCTACAGGATTCGATCCATTTCATACTGAATATAGCGCGAATGCACTTTTTCTGTTATTAGTCTGTCTCAGTGCTTGGGATCCGGTAAGATATTATACATCAAATAAACTGCAGCAGCCAAGCTGCCTAGTGCATGGAAGCCCCTATGTAATAGAGCATATTCTGTGGGAAGCCCTAAGTAAGATAGAAATTACCACAAATATGTTTTCAAAACGTGACAAAAAAGTCTAAATAAAATGTAAATAAAAAGAATAAATGTCGGTTTTTTTTTGTTAAATTAAATACTACTAAAGAATATTCGGGATATTATTACACACGGTCGCCAGATCTCAAACTAAGCAAAGCTTGTGTTATGGGTGCCAAAGACCGATATAGATACTTACATGTTATATATTTTACATACATATGTACTTACATAGATATTAACAACCAGACATAGAACAAACACAAAATAAATGATCATTTTCCCTCGGTGTGAATCGAATCGAATTAGAAGCAAGTTCACTTTTGTTAACCCAACAGCGCTAGCACGTTACGGTATACAGGGTGTTACCCTGTTCTATCTGCGAAGTGCGCAAATCACTATCAGCAATCTAAAATCACCACCCCCGTCAAAAAACGCGAACGCAGCCACTAATCGCGTCGGTTTTATTTGTAAACTATTCGCGTCGTGCCGCTCCTTTTTTGAAATAAAAGACACCAACATAATTATGATACAGATTTGGTATTTTTTTTTTTTGTGATATTTGCTTTTTTAATTTGCATTTTTTTTTGGTATTTTTTCATGAATACTTTTACGTGTGTATACATAGCCGTCAGTTATATAACAGGGTTTTTTGGAACATGCTGTATAAACTTCTGTAAAGCCAGACTATTTTGGTTTTGGGTGATGTAGAAAGAGGAACTTACTCAGTACACGTTGATCTCTGATATCCAGCATTGCATGGAAGCTGGCTAGCATTGGCGCCAGACACTCGAGAGACATGTATTCCCACAAAATATTCCTACAAATAACAAATTACTATTAACACATTGTATGAACATGTTATAATAAAAACTAAGGCCCAGGGGCCCTACCATGACATCATATTGCCATGATAGTTACGTTTTGTAACTATCATGGCAACCTGAGTATCTACCAAGGTCCCCAGGCCTTGGCATTGGCAGGCCGCCTCTACTTGCTTGCTCACACATTTCAACATTTATGAAGATACAAAACCACTGAAGATAGTTATAAAAAATTGCAATCGTTTGAAGTGTTCAGCACTGCATGACAAAGGCTCAACAATCAATCAGTCGTCGTCTTTATCCAAATAAGTTTCTATACCTGAAATTGGTATATGATTTGCCTAATTTTAAGGGTTACGCAACGCTCTGAGTTTTCCATACAAACGCGCTTGTCGAATTTCTTGGAAACTATTCGTCAGATTACGATTAAATTTGGCCTGTACAAAATGAACTATACCTTCGCCCCTATGATCGTGAAATTTTTTTAAAACATTACAAGAGAAAATAGAGCTATGAAAAGTATCCGCTTTTGTAAGGGGTAACTTTTGACTGATTTATTTAATAGATAGAAAGCAAATCAAAAACCCCTTTACATAGCAAGGTTGTCTACATCATAAGCTTTTAAATGAAACCATAATCCAAGGGAAATTTTTAGTTATTTAAGAATGATTAGAGAAGTGCAAAAGTCATAATTTTTTTTGAAATTGTAATTCGTGACTCTGTAGATAACTTTGGAGACTCATCAGTATCATGACTTGCTCTCTTCGTTCGTCGCCTCCTTCCAGAAAAAGTGGCAATAGAAAATCTTTAACTAGTATGAAGTCTAAAATGTTTGCCGGACCCTTAAGCAGCCAAAGTTCCCGCGGTCCCACAGGATCCGTTAATTTATGCGAAACGATCGGTACCTTATACCTACATCCTTCTCTGTACCTCTGACAACGTGTATGCAAAATTTCGTTACGATCGGTTGAGTAGTTAAAACATGACAAACGTAACAAACAAGCCCACTTTCGCCTTTAAAATGACTAGGTTAGAAGTTAGGATTAAGCACAATCGACTCGGCTTCAGGGTAGCCTAGACTTTAGATACATACTTGCACAATACACTGCAAGTCCTCGTGTAGATCCTCAGCTGCTTCAGCGGCGTCTCCGGCCGCAGGAGTAGTGCCAAGGCTCTCAATGTGCCGTTAGACAACACAGCAAATTTAAAAAAGTCTCCGCACCCAGCGATGTTCTCGAGAGCGATGGCGGCTCGCTCTGACAACTCGCTCGCACTAGACAAGAGGGTAACTAGCTTGGGGATGACGCCGCCCTGTGTAAAACGAGCCAGTGTTTTATCTAGGATGTAGGAAGATTGGGGGTTTGTTTAGATAACTAAATAATGATAAAATAATGTACTGCGAAACCCTGTGTTCTTACATGTGCGAACGTCTTTGTGTGTTTGTTCACATAACTAATGTTGGCGAGCGTCCAGGTCGCTTCCAGTTGAAGATCCGAGCTGAAAGTAAGAAATCGTAATTCAGAGCCAAGAAGATTCACGATGCTTAAGGGAATGTATTAGTAGCAGAGATGCAGTCTCAGCCACCCTACACCATGTAGTACCATCTGCACTTTTTTTCCTTCCTTTACTGGCTAAGCCTACCTAAGCCAGTGATAGGCACGATCAAAAAAACAGGGTCTAACATTCCGGGAGCAAACACGCAATGACGTCACTCGTCATAGTCATCCGCCTCCTTCGAACTTTTTGTAAAAAACGACTTAATTCGGTCTTACTCAAGCATCGATTGACGTCACTACTTGTTGCCCACGTGACCGGAATGTTATACCAGTCAGATGGTGGAAACTTCGTATGGAAAAAAAAATGGCGACCGACGCAAGTTTTGTGGAACAAACAGAAGACATCAAAGTCAAGAACTGGAAGAAATATTACTTCTTTAAGTGTCTCTATGTTTTTCTGTATATTAGTGGACTTAGTATCGTCACTTGTTTACCAGTCGTCCTCGTCTAAAGCTGTTATAAGCGGTGCGAAGACGCCAGCCGTCACCATGACGTCGCCGAGTGTCTCCAGGCGAGCCGGCGCCGCCTCCCGCGCGCGGGCGAGCAGGCGGCGGGCGGCGCGCGCTCCCACCGCCCGCCGCGCCGGCTCGCACGACTTCAGCTCTGGGGAAGGAGAAGGAAAAATTGAGCGAAACAAAACGAGACCTACCGAAATCTTCTCTCCTATGGACCATGTTGTCACCGCTTCTGATCTGACCAGTGACAATAGATGGACAATTAACATCACAAAATGGAAAGGACCGCATGGCGTGAGAAGCAGAGGTCGCCCGGGCGTCCGGTGGCAGGACGAGATCGTATCCGTTTATAGATAGATAGATAAACACTTTATTGTTCACACCAGAAATAACAAAATAAAAGAACAGAAAAAGCTTAAACTGTAGTGTAACAACTGGCGGCCTTATCACTAAGAGCGATCTCTTCCTGGCAACCTTAGGATAGAGAGGATACTTATGAAAGAGTATGGGACATGGGTGTGCAAACATTAACAAAAATAAGAGTGTTGATACACCTACTTAAACTATTTGAATTATACTTACATAAACATACATGTCATACTAATAAAATACATTGTAATACTTAAAATACTATAATAAAATATACTATTTGTTAATAAGAAATCGAGAGTTGTTTCAGAAGAGACTGGATGAACACTGCTGAAGATAGGAATAAATTGAATTCTTTGGGGGAGGCTTTTACTCTGATGGGGTCTACATTAGAAGAAGGTGAAATTGCATGAGTAGTAATATTTTATTATGGAAACTGACGTGGTTTTCACACATTATGATTTAAAACACGGAAATTACTCACTATGTGCTATGCGAGACGCAGCCGCGTGCGCGCACTCGCCCTGATGAAGACCGCCGAATGCGGTTGAAACTATAGTCGGAATAATCGACTGAATCGTACGTGAGTAATTCCCGTGTTTTAAATCATAATGAGTAGTAATATAATTATTAGATATCAAAATTAAAAATAAATTAAATTAAATTAACTAATCTAATCTAATGTTGAAGAATCAAATAAAGCTTTTTTATTATTATTACTATGCACCATGTTAAGTCTATCAGTTTGTGATCCCTAAAAAATACCATCAGCTTCCAGATTAAGCGACATTGTTAGCAATTGGCAGAAATAATGCGGATGAGACTGGTACAGGACCAACAACGGCGCGCTGAAGAGAAGACCTGATCTCAGCAATGGAAGGAAAATAGCTGATGAAGTTGAAGACATGCTCCGCACAATTTTACCTACTTTACCTCATCATGGTCATAACGTCTAACCTAAAATGTGATAATTAAGATCTGCATGCAGCGTTAAGTACGTACCTTCAACAATTTCTGTTGGACTGAACTTTTTTCCATGTTCTAACACGAAATCCTCCTCTCGGGAATAAAACTGGATAGCTGTGGTCAGCTCAACAGCTTGACGACGGATATCCTACAGAAATCATATTAATATAATAAATATAGTCTAGGTTTTATCAAAGTTAAGATGTTTAACCACATTGTGATACATGGCGCTGGTTTCAGGTGTAATAATACTTAACAAGTAACATTATTTAAAAAAAACCCCGGTTACAAACTTGTGTACTCTATGTCATTTCTACTATTAAGACGATTCAAATGACGAAATGACACCTCACATGTCGAAATCCATCAAGCGGTTTAGGCTGTTAGGCGTGCCAAAGAAACCTCATACACACATACATATACGAGTAAACACTCGAAAAACATAACCCTCCTTCTTGCGCAGTCGGGTAAAAAAAGTGTTATTCTACCCACCAAAGTGAACAACTGTTAGAATACAAGTGCAAGAGAGAAAATGGAGCATCTATAAAAAGTTGGCCACGTGACTAGTTATTTTGTTATGGAGACTCAATTATTTTTCTTCCGAATTTTTCCAAACTCATGTTTGTAAAGTTGTTTACTTCGACAGGTAGAACAACACTAGACTATTACTACATTCAAAACAAGCACCTTGTCTATGACAGGCTAGTGAAGACCATCAGAGAGAGAAAGGAAGAAAAAAAGAACGGAAAAAAGTGAAGAGACCAGAATGAACAAGAATTGAAGAGCATATTAACAGATCAAATAAAACAGAAGACAGCTATCATGTTGTACAAGCGGTAAAAACACTAGTGGATCGCCAAGCTCAAGCATTATCTAGACTACCAATCAGAGCAAACATTATCTAGACTACCAATCAGAGCAAACACTCTTATCTAGACTACCAATCAGAGCAAACATTATCTAGACTACCAATCAGAGCAAACACTCTTATCTAGACTACCAATCAGAGCAAACATTATTTAGACTACCAATCAGAGCAAACATTATCTAGACTACCAATCAGAGCAAACACTCTTATCTAGACTACCAATCAGAGCAAACATTATCTAGACTACCAATCAGAGCAAACATTATCTAGACTACCAATCAGAGCAAACATTATCTAGACTACCGAGGGAAAATTCAAATCACATGTAAAAACTACATTAATGAAAAGAGGATATTATAAGGTTAAGAATTATATCCTACTATTATTATAAACGCGAAAGTTTGTATGTATGGACGGATGGATGGATGTATGGATGTTTGTTACTCTTTCACGTAAAAACTACTGAATGGATCTTAATGAAACTTTACAATAATACTCGTATAGCTTATACATCAGAATAACACATAGGCTACAATTTATAAACATACTAGCTGCGCCCCGCGGTTTCACCCGCGGTCCCACAGTAACTGTTTATTTTTTCGGGAATAAAAGTACCCTAGGTATGTCCTTGTCTGTACCCAAGACAACATGTATGCAAAATTTCAAGACGATTGAGTACCTTGTTGAGACGTGAAAGCGTTACAAACAAACAAATAAACGAATAAACTCATTTTCGCATTATAATATTAGTTAGGATGTCAGGCGCTCACCGGTCGAGCAAGGTAGATGATGATGACGATGTGTCTGGTGTTCGACACAGGCGAGGAAGAGCTCGGGGAGGTGCCCAAAGGGGCTAGCGCTGCGGGGGGCCGTGGTCGTCTATGAGAGCGTTCCCGTAGCTCCAATATTTTGTGCCGAGGTGGAATACCCTAGGGTTTTTAAGGTTTTTAGGGGTTTTAGCGGGTATGCTGCCTCTGGCGAGCTTCCCACATATCTACCCAGCCTGCCCCCGGGGTCAGTAGGTAAAAGGTATTCCCTAGAAAAACTTGCGTGACAGATCACCACGTTCAATTCGCGTGCGGTTTTACACAGCTCAAACGACACCGCAGCTTGCATTTACTTCACGGATGCTTTTGGTTTGCCGGGCTAGACGAAGCTGAAGGTAATAGAAGGTATCAGGCTAGGTAAACAAAAACATTACTATTTAAAACGGAAATTTTGACTATTGTTGAGTGTGAATTATAGCCTATGTCCAGGACGTAAGCTATATCTGTGCCAAATTTTATCCAGATCCGTTCAGCCATTCTGGCGTGATTGAGTAACAAATATCCATCCAAACTTTCGCATTTATAATATTATTTCGGGTTTAAAAGAGTAACAAATTAATATATTTAGATTTCTTGCTGAACAGCTGATGATCCCGTGGGATGCCACGGGAACACTATATTTTTACGGGATAAAAAGTAGCCTTTGTACTAATCCAGGATGTCAGCTATTTCCACACTAAGTTTCAATAAAATTGATCCAGACGTTTGAGCGTGAAGAAGTAACAAACACACACACTCACAAACTTTCGCTTTTATAGTAATTAATTCTATTGTACTTTATAGTAATTAATTAATATACGTGCTTCCTTGCTCATCCCGCGGGAACATTATATTTTTAGGAAATAATAAGAAATTGTAGGTACCTATTTATAAAAAAGTGCGTTCAAAATATCAAATTAAATCTACTTTAAAAAAGCGTATATGAGTAACACATTTTTTAAATTCCTTGCTCATCCCACGGGAACACTATATTTTTAAGGGATCAAAAAATGTGTATAAAAAACAAAAATGCGTCCAAAACGTGTAAATCTATAGTGGTTTATACGTTTTAGACGCATTTTTTAGCCCACGCGAACAGTTAAATTTTCCAGGATAAAAAGTAGCCTATGTTCTAATCAAGGGTGTCAGCTACTTCTATACTGAATTTTGCCAAAATTGGTCCAGCAGTTTGAGCGCGAAGATGAACGATCACAAACTTTCTCCTTTTAATATTAGTGTGATCACTATAATGGCTTATGCATAAGATATAGATTTATACCGCGGCGGACTTTTTTGTAGGCCTATTTAAGATGAATATTTCCATCATACATTACACATGTATACTCGTAACTCTAGCGGTTTTTCCAGCGCACGCCAGAATAGCTCGCTGATGGTAGATTTTTTCCTACTTACTTGACTCTAATCGTCATATTTTGGACAATTCACACAATATCTTTATAAATTGTAGACTATGTGTTATTCTGATGTATAAGCTATATTATTGTAAAGTTTAGTTAAAATCATCTCCAAAGCTTTTGACAGGGTTTGGCATGACAGTCTTATCAGCAAGCTCACTTCGTTTGGCTTGACCGCTAGGTTTGTTGCGTGGATTTCGGATTTTCTGAGGGGCCGATCCATTTGAGTTGTCGTTGACGGTTGCTCGTCTGATCGAATGAATATAAATGCCGGGGTTCCTCAGGGATCCGTGCTCTCTGCGACACTCTTCCTGGTGAACATTAATGATCTGCTTAAGCCCGGTATCTTTGGGTATGCAGATGACAGCACTGTTGTGGAAAGCAATAAGTCTAGCGCATAGTCTAGTGGGTCTCAAATCCGGTCTCTAAGGGCTGACATGGTCGAGCGCTTGAACTTGTCCCTCCAGGCAGTCTCCAGTTGGGGTGATGCCAACCTGGTCAGGTTCAACAAGGTTCAAGTTATGTCTGCCCCGACTGGACTAATAACCGCGGGTGAAACAGCGGGGCGCAGCTTGTTATAAATATAGTTGCTCACCAGCTAGGGGTTTTAAAAATAACACTCCATAGTGGTGAATTGTTGTTTTTTTTTTGTTTTTGTTCGAAAGGCGTAAATTGTAAAATAGGCTTGTGAATTAGCGGAGAATCTCGTCTGCGCGTTTTAATTTTATGCTTGTAGTTTACAGCGCCATCTATTGAGTCGGTTGAACAATTATCACTTTAACAATAGTTAAATATAGTTATCGAACCTGCTCACAAAATTTTCGAGAATCGGTTGAGAAATGCTACCTGTAAAGGAGAACAGACGTTCACCGCGAGGTCTCCAGCCAACAGAACCACTAGAATTAAAAGAATAGCTAATCGTAACTTCGTTCGCGTAGACATCATATTAGTTTTCCGTACTAGTGAATGGATCTTCTATACGTCACATACCTCGTCATTGACTAGCCTCTGCAGCGTACTTTGTATGAGATCAGGGACGCCGATTTCGTCCAGCTTCAAACATAAAACTTTTTCTTTGCGCTCGTCTTCGGAATCGGAAGCAGAATCGTCTTTCTCTGCAGCCTGTAGATGTTACAATAACATTAGGTGCTAGGCTGAATGTGAAGATCTTGTGAGCCGCTGGATGCGTTAGCGCAAAACTGGCCTGAAATGGTAATTAAGAGGAAGCTGCCCAGGAATGGACATCCATATTCATATTCATTTTATTCATAAAATGTAATTTTACATGTCAATTTAAAAAATAATAATACAATCAATGTTTAATGTATAATCTTCCATTCTTCATCTTCCAGCTGAGACGAGGATGGTGCTAACTAAATGTGGAAGCTACATGAATGTGATTTGATGAAATCTCATTAGGTATACCTGCATTTCTAGATAATAGAAACTGTTTTCTTTCATCTCTCATCAGATGGACAGTATTTTTTTTCTTTTAATTACGCTAAATAATGCTATCAATCTTTTACCGAGTGCACAAGACTGGCAGTAACTAGATTGCTGATGAAGAATGTCGAGACCAGATCAGATACTTGGTACTAGGATATCAGAAAGGATGTAGAGGTTTTCTCCCTCATGACCCGTGATCACACTCTTTATGAACCTAGAGTGAAATACCTCTTCATCGTTTCTGCTATCCTGGTACAAAAAACGTAATCAAGGGTCGCGAGGAGTTTGAGGTATGTGGAAGAATCCATGAGGATTGTATCTTCATGACAATTCGATGTATATCATGAGGTCATGCTCGTATGACCACGAGGACGTGTTTTCCTCATGGTCATATTGGTACATTATATGGTCACTGGTCATACATGGACATGATTGTCCTCGTGGTAATACTAGTCTGTCATACCAGTATGACCATGAGGATAAACGCCAGATGATGATGTAGCTACCTGCACGAGCGCGTTGAGCCCGGCCAGCACCAGCGCCGCCAGCGCGTCGTCGCTCCCCGCGAGCAGCGCACAGTACGGGCGCAGCACGTCGTGCGACAATACAGTGTTACAAGCTACCTGCACGAGCGCGTTGAGCCCGGCCAGCACCAGCGCCGCCAGCGCGTCGTCGCTCCCCGCGAGCAGCGCACAGTACGGGCGCAGCAGGTCGCGCGACACCACCAGCCAGCGCTGCTCCGCCGAGCCGTAGCGACACAGGTTGACCACCGCTTGCTCTGCTTGCTTTCGACACCTGCACAAATAAAACATTATACAACGTGACCGCAGCTGAAAGCTTCAATCCTAATCCTCCGTAACTAATACTAGAGACTCTGTGAGCTGAAAAGCTTGCGAGACTATTCCCCTCCATATCTACAGTCTTTTTGAAAAAACTTCAAAAGCTAAATCGATAAAAATAAAAGCTTATAATTATGGTTTTTTTTTTCAAAATCGGTGACGCGAATCGGTTGAGAATGTGACGCGAATCGGTTGAGAATTGTGACCTGTAAAAGAGAACCTGAAAAAGCAGTCTTTGTCTAAGCTGAAACGGAGGTGCTTCACGCTCGCTCGGTCAATTAAACAACCTCACGAATGTGAGGATGTTTGTTTTTGTTTGATTTTTATACACTTTTAAGCCAACTACTCAACCGATCGTCATAAAATGTTCCATATTATTTGTTCCCGAATCTCAATCTCGATGGGTGTTGAATAAATAAAAAATAAACGCATCTACTAGACCCTAATAGATGCGTTTATTTTTTATTTTATTATACCCTAATAATTAGGGTATAATAATATACTACGCCAGGCATAGCATTCAGAAACACGTAGTGACGTCAATCTAAGCTTTAGCAAGACCGAATTAAATTATTCATGCCTGTTTTCACCAGCGGCACCAAAACCATTCCATAATAAGGTATCCCGTAGCTTAAGACATCCCTTAAATAAACCCTTAACTTCAAATCAACCAGTTCGAAAATGACGGATAATGATGACGTCATTATGTGTTTGCTGAATTCTAGCATTCGTTCCATGTTATTTTGGATCATGGCATCTATCTCGGTGTCTATTGCTTCAAATTCAATGATGTTAACATTTCTTCATGCGCGCATCCGTTCTCGCGATAGAGGGTGGTGAGTGCGCAGCGCTCAGCCATACGTTCAAACATTACTCACTCAGGTTCTTCATTGTCTAATACATTTCGTAGCGGAGTCAGCACGTCTTTGTCTAGAAGTTGCTGGGTTGCAGAACTCCCAGGTTGAATCTCTGCGAAGATGTTCCCCACCGCTCGTGCCGCGGTCTGCTGCAACGCGGAGTCTCTGCTCTGGAGGAGGGATATGATGGGGTCGAGGCAGCCGGCGTCCAGGCAGCGGGTCACCTAAGAGGATAAAAACAATTCTGAGCCTTCAAGTCTAAAGCAAATCAGTTTCTCTCTTCTAGACAAGCGTGTTCCATCGTAGATTGCGTCATTGCGTAACATCAGTTGAGATGGCAGAGAAATGCATGTCTATTTATTTTAACTATTTTAAAAGCCTATAAAGCCGGTAAGTATTTACTTTCACTTGGTTCGGTGTCTGTCTGGAATTTAAATCTTGCAACGTTTTGACCCACGTTTATTTGAGCAGAAATTTAGTACTCCTACGTAACCTCTATGACAGTGCAATAACATGGTAGCTGGAGCTAATCAGCTGATGATGCAGTGGTAAGGTAAGAAGAATATCGCAACAAAACAAGTACCTAAATCTGGCCGATTTGGCTCGATGAGTAGTTTTCTGATAAATATCTCACAAAACCTTATCCTTATAAACTTTTTTTTAAACTTGTTATCAAATAAAAAGCAGGTGTTTAATGACGTTCTTCACGTTATACTCGTATCACTAGTGACACTAATCAGATCAAGCATCAAAGGCATACTTGACGTGAATAACAAACTGATCTATCAAGAAGGATCAGATCAAATAATTTAATTTTTTCTCGTAATTTTCAAAGGAAAACTGTCAGATGAAACTTGGTGATAGAGTTGGGGTACCTGGTACTGCACGATCTAGGGTGGTGGAGACTGCTAATCTGCTTAGACTCAGTCTATCATACCTGAGCAGTAGCCCCGGACAACATGTTAGCGACAGCACTCAGTGCCGCCTTCTTCACATCAGAAGCCTCGTGTCTCATCAGAGTCACGAGTCGCTCCGTGAGCCCCGCCACGGCCTGCACTGCTTCAACACCATTGTTTGGTCCGTGCGTTAGATTAATAACAGCGGTGCAAGCGGCCTCTGGAAAGTTTTGAACAATGACAATGAATCATGAAAGAGGAGTTTTGGCCGACGGGTGTCTTATTTCGTCGATTCCGTGGTCGCCTACGTCGAGTCGCGCCAACACTGCAAAACACGTCTGCTAGTGTACGTGTCATTTAAGTTTTTTATTTTATTTGGATATGTATGTTAGTCTGTAAGGTATTTATTTGCTATGGGCCTCTGTAACTTGCATTGTATGCAAGTTATATTGCCTGAAATAAATGAGTTATTAGTTATTAATGAACAAATCGTAAAATAAGGGCACCCGTTAAAACTGGCGCGGACTCGTGCGTCCGTCGACCGCGCGCCAGTTAGCGTCGCTTGTGCTATAATAGTATATTACAGACATGCAAACTGACGTCCGCGCGAGTTTTGGCAAATTCAGCTGCCAGCCATCAATATTTATTTATTTATGGTTTTACACATGTTGGGTACGATCGGACAGAGTGTGCTGAGAGAAGACAACTATCCGATATGTGAGGTGAACAACGTGTAGCTTACCCAGGACATCTGTATCTTCATCGTAGAGCAGGTCCTTGAGGAGAGGCAGCGCCGGCGTCACCAGCTCGAGCTGTACTGCCGCTTCGCCGTCGGCTCGTCTGAACGAGTATATTCCCATGTTATCCATGGACCAACGCTACTGCTTACCAGTACATCTATATATCTGTTTAGTACTACCAATAAGACTAAGCAGTAGAACTACGAGCAAGCAATGGACATTAAAAACAGCATTTTTAATTAAATTACCTTTATTAATTAGATTTGGAGACTACGACAATTTTTTGTAGTGCTTCAAACGTGAAACAGCCGCAAAACAAAGAAATAACAACTAAACAAACGTGCTACTAAAATCTTAGATCCGTTCGGTCGATAATTCATAGGTAGACCTAGGGCAAGATAGGCAGTGTTATTAGTGCTATAGGACATGAGAGTCTGTGAGGTTTTAGATGAGATATCAAGGATAGAGCCACCACCACTATATGGGACTCACAGTCGGGATGAGTGAGAGAGAGTATACCGGCAGAAGTTACTGAAAGTCTGCGTGAGCGTCGTCTTGAGGGCGGGCTCGGCGGGGCGGCGCAGGTACGGCAGCACGGCCCGCACGGCGCCCAGCGCCAGCGCCGCGTCCCTCGTGGCCGGCTGCAGGGACAGGCTCCAGAGCGCGCGCGCTGCCGCCGCCGCGGGCTCGCCGCCGCCCGCGAGCAGCGCGCTCGTCTCCGCCAGCGACTCTACCTGCGATACATTACATTCTAATCAATTATTCATTAGGTACGTCAGAGTGCACTTAAGAAATGTTATAAACATGATTTGGTGAAGTTTTAGATAAATCAAAAGTAAATCAATGGATTGAGCCGAACTAAAGACTTTCGGCCACTTGCACTAAACTGGCATAAATCGGCATTTTATTTGCCGGACGATAGCATGAACACCGTTGATAAGCTTCATAAACTCTTGCAGGCATTTAAGTAGTTAATGCAGATACAATTTTTGAGTTCAAATGTAATGTAATAAGGTTTCCAGTTACATTTGGGGTTGTCATTGCGTGATGATTCGACGCTTGGGGATAACTGAACACCTGAAACAATAAATTAACACTTTACATTATAATAATACATGGTGAGACCTATTACAGAGACCTTACCTGTTCTTCTGAGTAGAGGCTCTTTATCCGAACAAGGCGGTCTATTTAAATAACTTTGACGTTCATAAGTGTATCTTTGATACCTAAATTGAATAAAAACATTTTGTTCGGAGATTTGAGAGTTTCATTTCATCTATTTTCATCCTTGTTGCTCTCTTTTGAAACGTCATAGGTGTGAGAGTGACCAAGATAAAATCTCATCTCATCTCAGGCGCAGGAATAGGAGGGCCCTGGAGGGCTATTCCCGTAAGATGAGATGAGATTTTATCTTGACGCGTAGGAATAGCCCTCCAGGGGGGCTATTTATCTTGGTCACTCTCACACCTATGACGTTTCAAAAGGGAGCAACAAGGACGAAAAATGGTGAGATGAAAATCTCAAATCTCCGAATAGGGCCACTGTACATTCACCGGACTGCCTACCAGGAGGGTAATATCTTCGTGTCGTCAGCATGTTCATATCGACTGTTTCCGCTACATAGGTCGTAAACACCATTTCCATACTTTTGGCAATCGGCAAAAAACGAAAAAAAAAAAAAAAAACCTTTCTTAAATAACCCTTTTGTTTTTATACTTATAAAAATGAGTTCTAGGAAGGAAGTTCTTAAATTTTGGCGGTCCCTTGCCTCATTTAATTACAAGTATGTACGACAGTTAATAACAAAGTTAGTATGGAGTTACACCCCTGAAAACCTAAAAAAAATGGTTTATACACCCCGTAATAAAATAGCCTGGTAAAAAACGCCTGCAGTAAAAACCGGTTAAGCACGACAAGAGTAATTTTTATGGTTGTAAAGGCGATTTTTTTTACAAATTAGGTAGATACACCCTGTTATAATTAGTAATACAATGACTCTATGAGCCATTTAATTGATAAGAATGGATTTTAGGTATTTGTAATATAAATAATGATAAGTTGAGTATAAAATTAATAAAAAGGTCTTAAAAATCAATACGTAAGTATTTATTATTACTTGGTAATAGGAACGTTCTGCACATAAATAATTCACAAATGGTAAGTTATAGGTCCCATCAACCAAGTTGGTGCCTGGATAATAATACTAGTATTTAGCTAATATTGTGACATCACAAAGTTATGGGACTTCGTGATGGTTGATAGCGGTTAGAATGATTAGCGAATAGGTAGGTTCTGAAATCACTAGGCGCCAAAACTTCGAGTAATGAGTGGGCTCTAATACTTATTATAACTACCTACTCATAAGTACATGAAGTTTAGTTTAGTTTTGTTAGAACTAAGAATGAATTGCAAAGCATTATTTCAAGTTCACACTAATATACTTAGTTATCTAAAGATTCGACTTATTACGTTAAATCTAATGCCAACGAAACGAGATTTTCTTGTTTTGGGATTAAAAACTTTAACGTAATTGTATTATGGTGCAGTTTCCAATGCAACTATAAATTATTTTATGACTTTATCGAGTTTTTTTTAATCAAAAATCAACCTAGATTACTTAGATTTAAATTTGATATTTGTATAAGTTGAAATTGTATGCGTTTATCTCGTACCGTTGGTCTGGGTAGGTCGTAACAGATAGAAGAATAAACGCACACCATTATTTTTGGTTATTTACCTTAACATTTGTGAGATACATCTTTTGAATTAATTATATACATAAATATATATTTGAATTTAATTTTCTTATTGAATTAGCTTCATATATCAAATTGTATAAAGTTTTTTAGTAGATTTCATTAACTTAGGTCTGTTAAATTCGTTAGTTGAAATATCAAATTGTATAACGTTCAAATTAGATTCAAATATCAATTTGTATGAAGTTTTATAGTAAATGTCATTAAATTATTTTTTAAATTCTACATTAAGAATAGAATAGAAAATTCATATTCCTTGATGTACTTAATGCGACTTTAAAGCGGAATTACACTAGATATTAGTTCAAGTAACAATGTTTAGCTTTAAAAAAATGTTGGGTAGTAAAAGCCCTTTTTTTCACCGTAGCGCAATTCTAAATAAACAGATCGAAAGAGCGCGAAAAACTAAGTAAGACTGCATCAAAAAGTGATTTTTGCCAAAATGGTGTTTACGACCTTTGTAGCGGAAACAGTCTATAATTTATTTGAGATTATTATGCGAGTTATAATAATGTAGAGTTGTTATGAAAGTAAAAAAATGATTATGTAGATAAGTACAAAGAGGTCAATAGATTTCTTCTCTAAAACATTTCCAGTCGGAGCTCACATAGTAGGTTATCATAACCACTAAAGCTGGACGCAAAATCTATAATTAACTCAAGGTCTGGGGCCAGTCAGGGACTTATCTACAATTTTACCCAATATATTTCCTTATTCTGAGCATACATGGCTTCGCACGCTTTGTTATTTAGTCAAGGTCGATCAAACGTCAAAATAAATTATAATTTTAAGTACATCATTAATACGTGCATTGCATCGATATTATTATAATGTAGATCCATCGCTAGATATACATGTATACTAAGGTTAGTGGGGTTGTGATGAATAAAAATCGATTATCGAACGGCGTTTATAAATCATTTTAAGTGTCGATTATTTTGACGGTTGATAGGTTGATAGGTTGTTAAAGACAAGATCATAAGCTGGTTCTAGTCTGTCTTGGGCGGCTTGAGCCCCTCGCTTCAGTCAGGACTCTATATAACTCTAGAGCAGTGGCGGCGCTAGGCGTCGGCGACGTCGGCAACCGCCGACGGCCTCGCACTTGAGGGGGCCTCGCAAAAGTTTAAATCATTCAAATTATTTACATAATTTACAAAAGTAAATTAAATTTTAATCATTCAATTTTATTTACTTTCATACACTTCGCAAGTTAGGTGAGTGAGTAGTACTTTACGGGCATTATCCAGAATCGTCTGGCAACACTATGAAAGTTAAACAACTTCGGGGAGTTTTGGCGGGAACCGAAAAGATGGTGTCGTGTTTTTGTATTATTTTCTAAAACTTGTGATTCTTCGAGTGTTAAATTGTAATAATGGTGGATTATTAACGTTTACCGGTTCGTCAACGTGCACGAGTGTGGGCAAATGATACAAACATCGCGAAACGCGATTTTTCGTGTTCTCTACAAAACTTCACTTAAAGTTTCAGTAAAGTATCCATAACTTTACTGGAATGGGAAAAGGGGAGGGGTTCATCGTCTTCATCATCACCTCATCATCATCATCCCATCATCTGTTACTGAAGGAAAAAATATTACTAAGAATCCGACTGAAGGACGAGTATCCATGGTCATGAATAAATTAATAAAAAAAAAAAAAAAAAAATAAACAACTTCGGAATCAAAGCCGAAGTTTTGGCGGGAACCGAAAAGATGGTGTCGTATTTTGTATTATTTTCTAAAACTTGTGATTCTTCGAGTGTTAAAGTGTAATAATGGTGGATTATTAACGTTTACCGGTTCGTCAACGTGCACGAGTGTGGGCAAATGATACAAACATCGCGAAACGCGATTTTTCGTGTTCTCTACAAAACTTCACTTAAAGTTTCAGTAAAGTATCCATAACTTTACTGGAATGGGGAAAAGGGAGGGATTCATCGTCTTCATCATCACCTTATCATCATCATCCCATCATCTGTTACTGAAGGAAAAAATATTACTAAGTTAGGCATTAAGGACTCTGTATCCAGTTGCCAATAAATTTATAAAAAAAAAAAATAAACAACTTTGCGCGCGAGACCCCGCCTAAGACGGGGAATCCCCGTGTCGTTAAAATGAGTACAATGCAGAAATGTGAGTGAAATGCAGTACAGTTAACTTTTTTAACACAATGATTGATGCTATCATAGTTGACACCAAATGTCGGTTTAAAGCGCTCAATGAATATTTTGAACAATGTGGTTTTATTTATGATATCAAGTATTTAAATTCGATATCAAAAGAAGACCTTCTCAAGTGCTGTAATGATTTAGGTACAATACTTCGGGAAGGCGATAATAGCGACATACAGCCTTTTGAACTATTTGAGGAACTCCAACTTTTAAAAACGAATTCTAACTCACTAGGCTCTATCAACGACGCGAAACAACTCATTCAGTACATTTTAGAAAATAATCTGGAAGAAATATATCCTAATGTTTATATAACAATTAGAATCATGCTCACAATTTCCGTCAGTACAGCTTCCGCTGAGAGAAGCTTCTCAAAGTTAAAATTGATTAAGACGTACTTGAGAAGCACGATGAGTCAAGAGAGACTATCTGCGTTATCAGTTCTATCCATTGAAGCTGAAATAGCGGCTAGTGTTAGCTATGACACAATCCTGAAAAAGTTCAGTAAGGCTAAAAGCCGAAAAGTTCGTCTATTTTGATTTCTATTTGTGTAATTTCTGTCATCATTTGATTAGCAATAAAACTGTTTACTCTTTGGGCCCTTGGGGTCCAAGCGCATGGTTGCTCTTCAATGAGCTGTCAAAGCGTCTGATAGAGAGAACAAACGACCAAAGGGCTGGTGCTTACCTCGGTCAGCGAATTAGCATTGCTATTCAGCGAGGTAACGTTGCCAGCCTTTTGGGTACTTTACCCGCGGATACTGACTTGAGCTCTGTTTATTATTTGTAATTTGTTATTTTTGTTTGGTTTATTTTTTGCTGCAATAGTTTACTCATACATTAGTTTAACTATAATTCGGCTTATATTTAATTTGACGTTTTCTTGACTGGGAAAAAAAGGAGGCCTCGCGAACCTAATTTCGCCGACGTCCACGCGTGGTCTAGCGCCGCCACTGCTCTAGAGTCCCTCGTTACGCTCAGGGTTCAATAAGCCACCCGCGACGTAAGACACTGCTTTGTCCCCTCGGCGCATAATCTAGTAGGTACAATGCTTTCTAGGGATCTGAGTAAAGGAAGAATCGTTTTAATTTCGTAGTTTCGAATACTACACCGGAAACGATACCTAAATCCAGCATATGTATTCACAATCATTCGGAAACGTTTCCGTTCGGATTCCACAAATTTCAAACTCAAATTGTTCGAATCTAAATCCATATTCATAAGTTTTTAAACATGATTAATTTTTCCGATCGGATTTTTACTCGATTCCCTATTCCGAAATGTATAAAAGTAGTCTAAGATTCGAACAATTTGAGTTTGAAATTTGTGGGATCCGATCGGAAACGTTTCCGAATGATTGTGAATAGCACCGCAGGTCGTTCGCAACTCTGAGTTGCGTATAGGGTTGAATCCATCAAACTGTCAGCAAAACTAGATTCTGTTTTAAATTACGTTCAAAAATCAAATAATCTAACTAATAAGTATTATTAATGCGAAAGTGAGTTAGTTCGTTTGTTTATTTGTTTGTAACGCTTGTAACGTTTGTGACGCTTTCATGTCTTAACTTCTGAACCGACCATCATGAAATTTTGAATATACCTCTAGATTGTCAGACGTACAGAAAAGGACATAAGGTAGGTACTTTATATTCCGGAACCGCGGCTGCAGCCGCGGGGCGCACGTAGTAGTTAATATTATTAAGTCAAGCAACTTCTATGTCAAACAAAACAAAACAAGAACATTTACTTAAATTCATTAAGTACTTAATGAAAAAACGAGAGCGAATTCTGTGAATTCATTTAAAAGTTACTGATAGCTGTTATCACTGACCTCACTGAGTATGTGTAGGTATATCACAACGAGCGGCGCGGGCGAGCTCTGCTGACAGGCGGGCGGGCGCGCGCGTCGCGAGGGACTGCCGCCGGCAGGGTTGCCAAAGCTAATTCATCCAAATCCCCAAAAATCCCGATCGAATTCCCCAAATTTGGGGATAAAAATCCGCTGATTCCCCACAAATTCCCCTCAAAAGTTTCCCTGATAGCCTTTTATTCCGTAAGTTGACGTCAGAATAATGGTCAAGTTGCCGTCCAACTACTGCCGTATTTTAACGTCAAGTTTACAGCAGAATCTGAAGAGTAAAATTTGACGGAAACTTGCGATAAATTTGGCGTGAAGTTTTATCTATTATCGCCGCCTAGTGGCAGAAATAAAAATCACATGGAGTATGTCGCGACCTACCGGCAGAATTTAGGTTTCAAGTAGCTCTACCTAGCGGGAAAAAATATTTTTTTTAATTTCAGTAAAAAAAAAAAAATGGGTCACCCATCCAAGTTCGACGCTTGGATAGACTAGCTTAATCTTTAATATCGTTAGACATGCACGATAGTCATTTGCCCAACGACACTTATTACCTGTTAGTAATTTTTGAAACATATGTATTTTGTAGGTATTTTGATTTTTCGTCACGAGACCGTCATAAGTCTTAATGATTCAAAAAAATGTTGTTAGCGATAATAAACGATAAAAAAAATCCAATGAGAATATGATGTCAAAATCCCCGCATTTTCCCCACATAATGCCAATCCCCAATAAATCCCCAACCAACTTGAGATTCCCCGCAGTTTGGGGAATTCCCCACAGATTGGCAACCCTGGCCGCCGGGCGGGCGCCGCACTGGCGCCGCGGTGCTGGCATAGTTTAGACAAGATAGTACGTTGACTGGAGGCCCGTACGAGATTTAAATACCTAATACCTACTCTATCTCGAGTACACAAGTTGTCCCTGCCTACATTTTATGAGTGAGTTTTAAAAGTATTAATGAGCTGTCTAAATTTTATGAGAAAGTACATGAGTGAGTTTTATGAGTAAGTAAATTACAAATATAAATACAAATAATTTATTTCAAAAAAGACAATTACAATTATTAACCATATGAAAGTTTTATGTACTTAGAGCTTACTTACAAACGGAAATGGTTACATATTTGCTTGTGGCCCTGCACTAGGAGACCTGGAGGGCTATTCCTACAACTCGAGATACCATCTCATCTCGAAAAAAATGTCTAAAATCGAGATGCCTTATTCTCTTCGCTAGAGATCGAGATTATCTCGATGGCTGGGGCCCGAGATGTCTCGAGTGGTCGGAGGCAGTCGAGACGTAAGTGAGATAGTGGGTCGCGACTCATTTGTTGCCACTTCGGTCCCGTAAATATATTTTTTCTACAAAACTGGCAACTCAGTATTTGAATACATAGGTTTGAATACATACGTTTCTATACGTCAAGGAGGGTCTTTGGCGGGAACCGAAAAAATGGTGTCGTGATTTTGTATTATTTTCTAAAACTTGTGATGCTTCGAGTGTTAAAGTGTAATAATTGTGTAACCTTTGCCGTGTTCGTTAACGTGCACGAGTGTAAGCAAATGATACAAACATTAGGAAATGCAACTTTTCGTGTTCTATAAAGAACTCGACTTAACGTTTCAGTAAAGTATCCACGACTGAAATGGGAAAAGGGGAGGGATTCATCTAATTTTTCATCACCCTCTCCGCTATCATCTTAAATTTAATAACCCATGTACAAAAATCAAACGGATGACAAGACGGTATGGCTATGTTGGCTTTAGCCTGCCCTACGGGCAAAAAAAAATTCTATACGTCAATGTTTATACTTGTTTGTTATTTTATACTTTTATTTATTGCCTCTCACTTTTCAACCCAATTTAGTCCACTTCATTTCGATCTGACAAGGACTATCCTATTTTACCAAAGGATCGCATCGCATTACGCTGGTTGGCGTAAACATATTCACTGATGCGTCGAAGTTATCGACAGTCAGTGCCGTGGGAGCAGCTGTTTGCATACTATCTGCTAGAATAAGTCTTAGTTATAAATGCCCATCTTACTTCTCAGTATTCACTGGAGAAGCGATTGCCCTTCTAGAAGCTATCCTCTATGTCAAGTCGCATAATCTCAACTACTCTATCATCTTTACTGAGTACACTAAGAGATCCTTTATAGGTGGCCAATTTTGCACAAGAGTGCAACCTATTTTACAACAATTTATGAGGGATTCCTTAATTTAACAAATTACAGGGAAACGAAATGAGGAGTGAAAAGGGTTTGACAAGATAGATTGTAAGCAGCTTTTGGAATCTTGAATACATCAATTATACTCGCATGGCCTTTTTCTTCCTAAATTTTTCCTCCTAAATCAATGGTCAAAATACTGGGAGACGTCCCAAAACATCAAGGGTAGATATGCTGATATCCAACCCAATAGGTATCCCTACAATTCCCTAGTTCTTCAAATTCCGCTCAACCGAGAAACATATGAGCATGATCTTATGTTGTCTCCAATTAAGTCACCCGTGCACTCTGGTTTATTTAGCCAAACTCAGGCTCAGGGAGCACTCAATCTGTGAATGTGGGTTGGATGAAGATAACACAGATCACATCTGCTTCAGTTGTCCCAATCTAAGTTTCCTCCTTATAAGATATCCTCTCCCGGACATAGTCCATCCTACTTCCTTCAAATATCTACAATCATGTTCCTCCCACCCCAAGCTATATAATATTGTTTGTAAATTTGTCTGTAAAAATAATATTAAGCTGTAAATATTATCCCCCTTAGCAATAAACGTTGTATAGCTTTGGAATAGTTATATAGTTTTGTCTTTTTTTAAATTCTTGAACTCTATTGAAGCTAGCAATAAATGTTGTATAGCCTCAGAATAGTTACAGTCTTTTGCCATTTTCAATCGAGTTCAAAAACAACAAAGAAAGATAAAGACAAAACACTGTATAATTATCCCAAGGCTATACACTGTTTATTGCTAAGGGGGTTAGTATATTTACCAAAGTGGAGTATACAATACAAATATTTTTCGGCATTGCATGTTGAACATAACATATCATATCATCACGCCTTTCCCCTGAATGGACTGGCAGAGGTGTACAACACCCACACTTTAGCGGACGATATTCAGTCCTAAATGTGACAGGCGGTGAGCTTGTCGCCATATACCGGGCTCCAGTTACTTAGCAGATGACATTAGATATGTACATATGCTCACACAATGAATAAGTTGGTGCATGCCTTTGGCTGGGTCCAAACCCTCTCCCTCTGGCTTGAGAGGCGTATCTTCTGCGACTAGGCTATCATCACTAGTATGTTAAATAACAAGACATAATACAATAAAAAAAACTGATTTATTTATCTTTTTCGCTGCATGCTTTTTCAAAATCTGTTTGTACTCATTAGAATGTCCTTAAAACAATAACAGATTACTTCCAAAATATTAAGTAAAGCATCTTGAATTTAAGTAGCAGTGTAGGTTTCCATCACAATTCAATCTGCAAACAAAAAATCACAATGTTACTTAATGTATCAAACATTATATTTTACTTTTGCTCTGCATTACATGACTGATTTAAATTATCTTGTTTAGGACATACTGGACAGATTTATGGGAAAATATAGGAAATGATTATAATTTTTCCCAAAGTGAACGGTATACTACTTAGATAAAAGTCAATTTGTCCTTTGTTGGCAAGCACATCACTAGGGAATGGCTAGATTGTCTTGCCTAAAACTCTCTATGTAATATTAGTTTGTATAGTCCGTTAGCCGAACCTCATTGCAAAGCACTAAATGTAAGAAGCTGAGAGCTGAGCTTCACCGCACTGGGTATGAAGTATAGCTATAGGTACAGAGATCAGCTAGTAAGTATATTACCTAATGCAGAGTGTAAGGTAGGTAGATTGGCAATATGGATATCCTAACTAATAATTTAAAAATGAATTTGTTTGTTTGTTCTGCTGTCACACCTCAACTACTCAATCTATCATCATGAAATTTTGCATACACAATGTCAGAGGTACAGAAAAGGACGATGATAAGACAATGAAGAGGATGATAGAGATAATGGTTCTGCAGGACCGCAGGTGAAACTGCGGCGCGCAGCTACTTGATATATATGTATAAATGTGCTTATCCAGATTATTCCTATAGTATCCTATACTATAGTACTCCTATACTATAGTATTCCTATAGTAGTATCTTTATCTCTGTGCCAAATTTAATTCAGAACAACCATCATCTATCTAATATATACATATGTACTTCCATTCAAACTTTTGCCTTTTTAAAATTAGTGTAAAGTGTGATTTCTCAGATACTTACTTACTGGGTCTAAGAAAATTCAATTTTTTTGTTCATACAAATATGTAACTAAGTCCACAGATTTGTTGTTGATAGTGGTTGTGATTGCTGTTTAGCTCATCCACAGTCAGGTTTCTAAAGCCAACTTGGAAACCATTAGTCACGTACGAGTCCTTGGGTGACTTGTTTGTTGGTAGGTGTTAGGCTCGAACGGCATAAATTACGCAGTAGGTACCTGAAACATTTTTCAATTTATAAACAAGAAAAAGTTTGTGACTTTTAGGTTAAGTTAACCTTGGTTATTTACAAATTATGTGGTCATATATAGTGATAAGAAAGTACTTAATACTTACAATTATCTCCACAAGTATCCTGGCGTCACTTTATTAACCCTGTTAGATTATTTTGAAGGTCCTATGTTATTAGTACATAGGGGCGATTGATTCGGAAAACTTCCAAACCGATCTTCCATTCCATTGGGTTTAACGACAAACGAAAGCCTTAGTAGTTCCTATTAAGTGTTTAATGTTGTTAATCGTGATAGTTTTTGTGGGCGTGATGACGGAAAGATTTTTAGATTTTAATAACCTCTATTTGTAAACAAAACAATGACTTATTTGGCTAAGTGCGTTTCGTTCCCCACAAATCCTTTATGGAATGAAAATGTTATATTTTATTCTTCTCACTTTTATAACTTGTAATAATTATCATAATATTATTTCATTTGATTAAACATATCGATATTTAATTATTGTATGCATTTAATGAGCAGAATGGTCCCGAAATACGTTTTATCGATTTTACCGGTTTTTAGCAAGCACAGTCGAGTAAAATGGAACGTAATTTGAGTGAGAAAAGCCCATCTCATCTCATGCTTGTTTGAGAATACCACATGGTTTGTTTTTAGGAGATTCTCCCTCGAGTTCTAGGAATAGAGATCGAGATGAAAAAGTCCTATCTCCGAATAGGGCCCCTGGGTGTCTTCAAGTCTCGAGTGAATCGGTTTCTTCTAGGCAAGCGTGCTCCATCGTAGGCCACATCACTGCTTATCATCAGGCATGTTGAAGGCCAAACGCAAGCCTATTAAGTTTAAAAAAAAAATCCATTTAGTAGTTTTACGTGAAAGAGTAATAAACATCAAACAAACATACATACAAACATTCGCGTTTATAATATTAGTAGGATTATTATTGCTGCTGTGTTATTATGTCATCTGCTACATGACTAGAGCCCGGTGTATGGCGACAGGCTCGCCTCCTGTCACATTTGGGACTGAATACCGTCCGGCGAAGTGTGGGTGTTGTACACCTCTGCCAGCCCCCTCGAGAGAAAGGCGTGATGATTTGTTTATTTACATTATTAAAAATGAACCAAAACAACCAAAAAAGGACCAATTACTTACCTACCTAAAACCTATCTAATGTTATTTAAGTGAAAACTAAGAAATTCTTCATACTCGTAATTAACAGGTAAGTAACCTATCTATGATAATAAAAATAAAAATGATGGATATTTTTGTACGTGCTCCACCCCAAACTCCTCACAAAAAAATATCCTGCCAATATTTAACTTTGGGTCTATATTACTTTAAATACAATGCGTTTTTAACAAATTGCTAGTGCCTTAAAAATTCGTAAAACAGACACAACCGTCAACAACGTCTGCCCCCACGCGTCTGCCCGCGCTCGGGTCGCGCGCAGCGTTGAGTGACTTCTTCCCCCTCCTCACCTGCCGTGCGTCGGACCGCCCTTTACTTGAAACTTTTCGTTATATTTTGGTCAATTCACACAATATCTTTATAAATTGTAGCCTATGTGTTATTCTGATGTATAAGCTATATTATTGTAAAGTTTCATTAAAATCCATTCAGTAGTTTTTACGTGAAAGAGTAACAAACATCCATACATCCATCCATCCATCCATCCATACATGCAAACATTCGCGTTTATAATATTAGTAGGATAGGATAAAATCCATTCAGTAGTTTTTACGTGAAAGAGTAACAAACATCCATACATCCATCCATCCATCCATCCATACATGCAAACATTCGCGTTTATAATATTAGTAGGATATATTAGCCATTCTCAGCCGCCTCTGAATTTCCCTTATTTCTGACTTTAGGTGACATACTTTTTCCTTAAAATTATGACATACCTACCTACTAACCAGAAATATAGGGGTTCCGCGACGCTCTGAAAACTGAGACTACCACTGAGAAACTAGTGTTGTGTTAAAGTAGTTTATTACAAATAAAAATATGTCACGTACCTACCTACTCCTTTTACTCAGTTCGCTATTAACAATCGGTTGTCTATTGTTTGCCCGATGAATATAAACTGAATGAAATAAGATTGAAATATTCTGTTAAATAATTTGAATGAAATAAGATTGATTTGGTGTACTTTTTATTGGAATCGTTATTTTTAAACAACCAGGTGTCTTATTCTATATTAAGTCTATGGTTCATTTGTTCCTTTAACTGCTTACTAAAAGTTTTTTTTTTAATGCTTGCATTTAAAAAAAAATTGTAGGCAGGAGGTTTAACAAATAATAATTTTGTTGGGTAAATGAAATAATGGTAAGTAATCGTAACAAAATCACAAAATCGTCGAATACGGACAAAATTGGCACAGAACCAGGATGGGTGGCGTACGAGAAAAGAGGCCTACGCTTAGCAGTGGATGATATGTCCATCGATGTCGCTTTTTTTGAGCCGTCTGAGAATGACCGTCACGCTGGGAGTTGAAGAAATGCAATGAAATTGGCTGCTCATTTCACATTCTCGATGCAACGGCGTTTCTGAGCCGTGACAGCGATTTTGTCAGGTCCTCCAGACGGATCCCGGGCTCCGCCCCCTTGCGCTCGGCCCCCTCGAGCACCGCGATGCAGCGCTGCAGCTTGCCGCGCGACACTTGGGCTTCCTGTTCTGTCGTGCTCCTATAGCAAAAACTGGCAATCGCCATCGCTGCTAGCACCTGACACCTTTACAAACAAAAATGAAAAATTAATAGTTTTGCAATAATTTTATTTGCACGCATTTTTTTGAATTTAATTATTACATTGCATAACGTCAAAGTGTGTCTCATTTTGATTCTTATTATTTTTATTTTTTTTGAAATGGCGGATAATTATGATTCTTCTTCATATTTTTTTTTTGATTAAGATCACTATAACAATATAATAAAATTATATATTTTTCAATTTAATAATTGCTGTGGAAAAATGTTGTAATAATAATAATAATCATTTATTTCAGACCATGTCCATGTCCGCACACTTATTGCTATGCTTATCCGCATTTTTTTAAATTCCAAATCTCGCCTAGACAAAAAAAACTGTAATAATTTATTATCGAACCTACTCACAAAATTTCACGAGTATCTGTTCAGAAATGCGATCTGTTGAGGAGCGCAGACTAGTAGCAAGTAGTTAGCGTTGTCAATCAAATAAATTTTGCCTAGCTGTTTGATTGAATTGAAAAATAATACTATCCATCAGGCCTTTAGTTGACCGGTGCAGCTTATGGGCTTCGCGACACTTTGAATTTTCCATACAAACGCGGTAGTCAAATTTGTTGGAAACCATTTGTCAGATTATGATGAAATTTGGCATGTACAATTAAATTAACTATATCTCCGCCCCTAGCTGTACGCAATTAAAGTCGACCAACTGGCTTCAGAGGCCTAGCCACTGCTGGCTGTCGCTGGTGGCTCGTCTACGCTCAGCTTGAAAAAATAAATAGTGCTATAGCCGTGGTTCCTCTTTTGACTAAACCCTGTCGTTATTCATATATGTAATTATACCGGGTGTTTGGTAGAGAGTCCGACAAACGTTCGGGGGCCCATTTGGAGTGTACAAGTTGGCAATAAAAATCCCTGACCCCCCCTAATTAAAACAAAAAAGTTTTTTTGTGTATTTTCGGTTTTCACCGAAGTTGTACCTTATTACTACCAAAATATTTGTAAAATCTGTCTTTGACCGGACGTTTTTACTTGAGTTTGGCCTCATACACCTTCAGGCCACGCAAAGCAAAATTAGATACAAATCAGAGCTAACTAACTAATTTTAAGCTCATGGAGTGAAAAAATGAAATAATTTTTACCTCAAAGTTCAACTTTCACAATTATCTTAAAAAACACTAGCAGTTCTAGGAGTAATATGCGTTTAAAAACTTCTCAATTTATTACTTACTACAACGACATACTAAATTGGTATAATACTTACCAGCTTGTTGAGTTAAAAATAAGATTCTAATTAACAACTCTAGGAATAAAAAATGTGTCATCTACGTAAAGTAAGGGACCAAGTACGACGAGCAGGTATAACACCATTGATTTTAGTTCTTCTTTTTCTGTCTCTCCAAAAATGCAGAGGCGACGTACTAAGGCTAAGCTACCGGTTGTCTAACCAATAAAATCATTGTAATCAGTCAAGCTTTGACTGCTATCACTGTTTGACGCGTGTATGAGTGAAAGTATCAAACTAAAATACAAACATCCGGTCTAAAACAGATGTTACAAATGTTGTATTAATATATTTTTTAATAGATGCGACTACGAACGCTAAGTAATATTAACTTAACCATGTTATCACATAAGCGACAATTGCCTTTGTTGAAAATAAAAGTCTTTAAACCTAAACCTAAACCTTGTAGTAGTAAACAGGTACAATTTCAGTGAAAACAGAAAATACCACAAATAAAAACTTTAAAGTAGTTGGGAGGTCAGGGACTTTTTTTTTGACCAACTTTTATTCTCTAAATGGGTCCCCGAACACGCCTATTTGTTTTGTCGGACCATCTACCAAACACCCAGTATGTACTGAAGGTCAACTACCAGTTCACTTATCCTTCGAATCATAACATACTTAGGCTCTCCACTATCTAAGATATTCAGCAGTAGAGTGATGATGTCCTTTTCCAGAACCCGTTCTATGTGCGAGTGTGAGTCAGTGCCGATGAGGTTGCGCGTCGCCCAGGCTGCGAGCTCGACCAGCTCCGGCTCCGTGCTCCGCAGGAGGCGCGCGAGGTGCTCGAGGTAGCCGGCGTCCAGACAGCGCGCCGCCTGGGGACGGTCGACTTGAT
Organism: Peribatodes rhomboidaria; assembly: GCA_911728515.1. Taxonomy (NCBI): domain Eukaryota; kingdom Metazoa; phylum Arthropoda; class Insecta; order Lepidoptera; family Geometridae; genus Peribatodes; species Peribatodes rhomboidaria. The sequence continues at coordinate 3,539,911 of OU452192.1, read as the reverse complement.
GTAGTGACACACTGAGAAAAAAATGATACGTATACGTAGCTCTCCGTAAGCCCATTACCACGTAGCTTGCAATTTTACACGTACTACGTGAACTGCATAGGTTATTTAGTTGTTGCATATTTACTAAAGAAGATACATACTGATGCGCAAGTAAGAGTCATACATCTCGAGAACGGTCACTCAGTGAAGCTCGTACAAGGATGCCGCATCATTCTTAATGGTGTTCCTACAGGAATTTACGTACCCGGCTTGATTACCTCGTACACAAGTATGCGGCTACTTTTTAAACATAATAAGCGTTAATCGCTTATTATGTTTAAAATGTAAATTCACTATGTGCTTACAAGATAGCGTCTCCTGTTACTCATGACTGGATTATACATATTGGTCGGACGTACTCGTAACTAGATAAAATAATCCGTAATAAATAACGTTTGGATTTTGCATAGAATACGCCTAGTTCATAATTATATAAAAGCGATGATAGCCTAGCCGGAGAAGGCCCGCCTCTCAAGTCAGAGGGTGCGGGTTCGGACCCAGCCAAAGGCACGCACCAATTTGTTCATTGTGTGAACATATGTGCGTACTATATGCGTATATGTCATCTGCTACACGACTGGAGCCCGGTGTATGGCGACAGGCTCGATTTTGGACTGAATATCGTCCGGCGAAGTGTGGGTGTTGTACACCTCTGCCAGCCTCCTCGAGAGAAAGGCGTGAAAATATGTCATAATTCTATACACCACACACACACACACACACACACACATTTTAACACCTATATCATTATATTTTCTATGGGACAACATACTGTACGTAAACTGCTACATTAGACGTATTTGGCGTACTGCCCTTGTGCGGGACTACTTATAGAGCGTAGACAGCTACACCGTAAGTATCCGGTGTATCGTTTTTGCATAAGATTACAAAATGTACGGACGCGGCCGCATTTATACATAACCACGATACTGTTCCTGTACTGCAATACATAGTACATAAGCGGCGACATTATAAGTATTCGGTACACTGCCCTTGTGTGGTATTACTTATTGTAAGTATGCGGTAGCAAACATACTACGCAGTCCCGATATTGTTAAAGTCGATGTTCGATTTACAATGGCGACGACACATTTAACATTAAAAAAAGTATTTTAGGGGATTCTAATGGGTTCTAGGTTTGTGGTACAAAAAAGTACCACATACTTTACTGAACTTTGTAGTACAGTACCATAAGAACTCGTAATATGTTATAGTGGTGTTTGATAAAGAGTGTAGCTTAAAAACATTAGTAGTGTACAATTTTACTGTGCACGTTACACACTAGTTTTATTATATTTCAGGCAAACTAAGATGGTCTTCTGGAGAGCAATTTTACGTGAAGACTGACGAGGACACAAATGCTACTGACGGAAGTGTCACAGAAGAAACTTAGTCGGCTAATAACCTAACAACCGTATGGAAAAATCCGGGAAATCTGAGGAATTCTATCGCCTGGCTTCACACATCTGCGAGCTTCTTGTAGCTTTGCCCACTGAGTAAGCAATGTCATATTTATGTTACTCAGGAATAGTGTAGCTTTGTATTGGTGAAATAATATTTTAAGTTTTGAATCGGACCAGTAGTTCTGGATATTAACCCACAACAAACAAAGTCAAAATCTTTACCTCTTTGTGATATGACTGAAGATGTATTTATTTGTTACTTCTTTATAACCGACTTCCAAAAAGGCTGTATGATTTTGTGTGTATGTTACGTGATTACTCTGCCAATTATGAATCGATTTAAATGATTCTTTTTTATTGTAAATTATACTACAGACGTGGCCCCATATATATTTTATCTGAATCGGGATGCGGTTTTTATAAAATCAACAAATATCTAAAAATTGTTTACAAAATGCTATTGGGATGACGGGAAGTCGGTTTTTTAATTTAAGATATTATAATTAATATAAAATAAACCACCATAACAGACCAACATGTTCTTTATTTACAGCTGTTGCAAGAGTTTCGTCGTATGCACCCGAGCAATGACGACCTATTCTCGACTATAACCCTGAAAAAACAAGATGTCTTGACTACCAGAGATTCGCAGTCGCAGATGGTACGTTAATACATGATTTATAATTAAACATACGTACTGTAATTGGCAGTCAGACCAAATAAAGCTTTAATTATATTACTATTTAAAAATGTATAATGATATAACTGACAGTAAAAAGTGATGATAGCCTAGTTGGAGAACGCTCGCCTCTCAATCCAGCGGGAGCGTATTCGACTTAATGTCATCTGCTATATAAATTGAGCCCGATGGATGTTACTGGCTTGTCCCTTGTCAAATTTGGAACTGAATATTGTTCAGCAAAGTGTAGATGTTGTAATACACCTCTGCGAGTCCCTTTGGGGAAAGGCAAGACGATAATATATAAATATTAGGTAATATTGATCGATTATGGAAATACATGGGCTAAATTGATGTTATTCAAATTTTGCAGATTGATGCTGTTGCCATTTGTCATCAATATATCACCAGCACGCAAGCTCAAGGACCAGCCAGCTTGGAAACCCTCGAGAGCTGAGATCTGTGATGGCTTTCTATGAATAAATCCTTTAATAATATACGAGTAATTTAATTTTTATTTCTATTATAGCCAGACATTTAGGCTTACGATATTGAGTGCTTAATAATTCCAGTTAGTGTGATGTTAATTGGTTTTGCTGTGTAAGAGTACTACTTGTTCGTATCTATCTAACTGTTTATAAACGAGTTTATTTTAATGTTACAGACTAAATCACGATGCTATTTAAATGAAATCTTATTTTGTGTTTAAGATACTTATCATTATGTCACGGATACATGACAACTTGGATCCTCACACGTTTGATACTAGTGTTTTGTACGTACACCTTGGTGTTTGAAACGTAACGTAATGCTTTATTACAGTTTGACACCCCATGCGAATATACTGGTTTCTCATACGCAACCAATAGGATTGCAACATTACAACTAGGCGCGGCGCACGTATACCATGTGTTCATGTTGATGACATACATATTCTGGGATATTATCGTACTCATCATTTACAACATTTACTATGGGACCCACCCTGACTTCTCGAAAAAAATCTGCTGTTCCTTAGAAAAATTCATTGACTTTGGACAAAATGTTTGAAACAGTAAATTTTTGCTTTGGAATTTTAGGGTTGGTCCTTTAGTAAAACTTTTTCATAATGATAAGTAATATGATATCCCAGAATATGTCTGTCGTCTAGATGAACAACCGGTATATATATGGCGTGCCAAGTTGTAATGTAGCAATCGTATTAGGTTGCGTAAGAGACACCAGTACATTCGTATGGAGTATCAAACTGTAATAAAGCAGTACCATTACGTTATGTATCAAACACCAATGTGTACGTACGAAACACTATTATCAAACGTATGAAGTTCCAAGCTGTCATGTACCCGCGTCATTACAATAAGTATCTGACATCAATCCGCATATACGAGACACCAGTAAAGTGCGTATGAGGTTCTTAGCTCTAATGTGACCGAGTATTTATGATAAGTATCAAACACCAATCCAAACGTACAGGACACCAGTAGAATACTTATGTGGTTCCAAAATCTAATGTACCCGCGTCATTACGATAAGTATCAAACACCGATTCATACGTACAAGACGCCAGTATAATACGTATGTGGTTCCAAGCTCTAATGTAGCCGCTTCATTACGATAAATATCAAAAACAAGTTCATACGTACAAGGGAACATTATAACACCTATGCGGTTCCAAGCTCTAATGTAACCGCGTCAATACAATAAGAATGGAACATAATGCCGTATGTATTAGACACCCGTATCATACGTATGCGGTTCCAAGTTGTATTGTACCCACGTCGTTACAAAAACTACCAAACATCAATCCATACGTACTAGACACCCGTATCATACGTAAGCGGTTCCAAGCTGTAATGTACCCGCGTCAATACAATAAGTATGGAACATAATACCGTATGTACTAGACACCCGTATCATACGTATGCGGTTGCAAGTTGTATTGTACCCACGTCATTACAATAACTATCAAACATCAATCCATACGTACTAGACACCCGTATCGTACGTATGCGGTTCCAAGCTGTAATGTACCCGCGTCACTACGTTAAGTATGGAACACAAATTCGCATCATGATAGTAGTCATGAAGCGGGCTACGTAATGCTCGTTACGTATGCAACATGAAGGCGCTTACAAGCTTACGAGTGGTATGTTTTTGTCCAGACGTACGCAGCGCGTCTCATGATTTACGTAGCATTTTTTTCTCAGTGCATGCGCTCCGATTGAATCTGATTAATCTTATATCAAAAAAACAAACACTTTTCTTGACTATGACTCGATCGTCTAGTACATCATATGACTTTAGTCGTCTGTGAGAAACATGAGGTTTATTTAGAAAATTAGAACCTTACCTGAGCCTCGCTACCATTCAGCATGTTGATCATAGCGCGCAGCGCTGCTCTCTGCACCCTGACGTCCTCGTGCCCCAGTAGAGCCACCAGGCGCGCCGTGAGCCCGGGTACGGCGTGCACGGCTTCTTTGTTTTCTTTGTCTAAGTGAAGTATTCCTTGGAGAGCCCCGCAAATATCAACTGTAACGGTCTGTCAAAAACATGAATACCAGAACAAACGACATAAATACCAGAAAAAACCAAACCATTAGTGACAAATCGTTTTTGTAGAAATTTGATATTTTTTAGGGATCCGTGACTCAAAAGTAAGTAGGTATGTAAGTAAGTAAGTAAGTATGCGTCGCGGAAGCTCTGAATTTTCCATACAAACGTGTTTGGCAAATTTCTTGGCAACCATGTCAGATTATGATGAAATTTTAATTATATCTCCGCTCCTATGTGCTTGGTTTAAAGAAAAAACAAAAATCGAGCTATCAAAACTAGCTGCAATTGGAAGGGGTCACTTTTGAGAGATTTATTTAATAGATAGACAAAGAAAATAAAAATTCTATAACATAGGGAAGCTGTATACATCATTAGCTTTTAAAATCCATAAAACAAGGGAAATTTTGAGTTATATGTGAATTATTATTAGAGAAGTGCAAAAGTCATAATAAATTATTGTCCGGATCTCTGTCAATTTTTCTAAAATTTTGTGATTATGTTCGATGATTATATATTTTTTTGTCGAGTCAGCTTTAGGATTTTTTTCAAAATGGCGGAGATATGAGAATTAGAAATAATTACAAATTATAAATAGCTCCACTAGGCGTTCATGTTAAGCTACGGAAGACACGGTCAGTCTTTGGATGGGTGATCGCGGGTGGCATTAATAACTGAGTGCTAACATTGAAGCAATGCCGCTATTTTTTAGAAATAAATATGCAATATGCTTCGTGGCTCGGACGACACGTTAATTTGTAGGCTCCGGGATGTTTTTTAAGTGAGTCCATCTTTTCTTATTTCTACAAAAAAGGTCAATAGTTTTCCTACATTTTAAAAGTATGCCACCCTATGTCTCACCGTTTCTGAGATACTCGAGGTTCATTTTGTCATCATCTGTCGTCATTATTTTCTCCGATTTGACACACAAGGAGTCATATTGTAAAGTTTTCATAGCTCTTATTGGATTCCGCGATGTTAACAGCAATATTTTAGAAAGATTTTTTTTAAATGCGCTGAGTACACTACCTCACAGACTCACAGGTGACGTAGACGTGTAAATATTACAAAAATTCAACTTTTTCAACTTTTTGAATTGCCATATCTCAGAAATGAGGATTCTTAGGGAAAAGAGCGTAAAAAAATATTTTAGATAATTAGCACAACCTACAATTTTGTCTACTTTGTGATTTGTGATAAAGCTTGCCGTTTGGTTGTACAGGCAAAATATCCATGTGTGTGAACTATGACGTTTAATATTTTTTTAGCGAATGTGGGATCGATAGGGACTTTTCACATTTCACTTAAAATGGTGTTCCCAACATTCGTAGCAATTTTAAGTTCTTAGCAAATATGTAACCTTGTACCTATCTCTATCTCGACTGGACTAGAATGAGAATATTTCAAAACATATTCGAAAGCGGAGAAATATTCTGAGACTCGATTCCCGTGATGGATGAATTATTTATAACTATCTAAGTACAAGTTTGTACGGAACCCTCAGTACGTGAGTCCGACTAGCACTTGGTCAGTGTTCTAGAATGGAAATTCCTACCAGTGCCGGGTGGTCGGCGCCGGCTGGCGGCTCCCCCGCTATCCTGTCCAGCACCGCGCCGCAGCGCTGCAGCACACCACTCGACACGACGCGGCGACGCTGCTGCGCTGAGCAAGCCCAGCACAGTTTGGAAATCGCTTGCGCTGCCTGCACTTGACACCTGTACAAAATCAAGTTTCATCTTTTACCCGATTGCGGTGAGGCAAAAAGTGCGGTTTGTGTTTGAACTACGAGTATTATTGCCCAAGCGATCGCGAGCGAACCGTCTCTTCGACAAAAATGCTTTCGTATGTCCAACTCTATCCGGATCTCTGTCAAGTCAAGTCAAGTCAAGTCAAAATGTTTTTATTCAATTTAGGTATCAAAGATACACTTGTGAACATCAATGGTCTTCCTATATAGGTCGCATTTCTAAATCAATTTGCTGAGAAGGTTCCATAATATAATTATCGAATCTGCTCAGAAAATTTCACGATAATCAATTGAGGAATGCGACCTGCAGAGGAGGACAGACGTCGACCGCGGAGGCTACAGCTTACAGAGCCAATAGTTGCAATGGTTCTTCAACAAATTCATTTCGCAAGATGTCTCTGGTGGGATCTCAGGACTATTTCAAAATGGTAAGTGGGAACATCTCTTCTCTACTTATAATAAAACTGTAACAAGGCTGTCTGTACATTAAAGATATGTATGACGGCAAGTGACATCATTAAATAATGAAAATCAGTTTGAGAGTTGTTAATCGATAGTTTTATTCTGTTGTTTTTGACGATTAATCGATTTGTTTATGGTAATTTAGAGCGGTTACCTAACACCGATTGGAGTTGCGTTTGGGATTTCGGGCGAACGTCATGTCTGTCATTGATTCACTCACTTGACTGGTTGAAAGCGGTCGCACGCAATGGTCATTCGTAAACCCATTACTCTAAATCGCCAATTATCTTTGTGATCATTCACTAACTAAGTAGTCTGAGTGACTGTATAATTAAAATAGTGAAAAGCCTACACGGCTGTCCCCTTATTTCAACGTTCCTGAAGTTTGACGCCGACCATAGATGCCCGTGATAGCGAGTTCATGGATCAGAAATCAGATACAACAGCTCGGCCTTCCCGACTTTACCCGTCATGTAGGAGAACTACCAGTCAACTTATGCATCAAATCTTAACTTACTTAGGCTCTCCACTAGCTAAGATATTAAGCAATTGAGTGATGATGTCCTTTTCCAGAACCCGTTCTATGTGAGAGTGTGAGTAAGTGTTGGAGATGTTGAACGTCGCCATGACTGCGCGCTCGACCAGGCGAGGCTCCGTGCTCCGCAGGAGGCGCGCGAGGTGCTCGAGGCAGCCGGCGTCCAGACAGCGCGCCACCTGGGGACGGTCGACTTGATGTATTATTTAGAAGACAAAGGGATCCGGAGCCTTCCACTTCCGCCAAGTAGCTAACTAGTAGAGTCAACTGGTGCAAATTCGTCTGTGAGGCAATTGCGTCTTTCTAGAATTATTGACAAACCCTTCACAAATTAGGCAACTAACGCCATCTTGTACATAGTATTGCAACTAAAAATAGAAAAAAAATGTAGGTGGCGCCTAATTTGTAAAGGGTTTGTCAGTAATACTCGAAAGACGCAATTGCCCCACAGACGCACCTGCCCCAGTTAACCCTTCATCCTACTATCCTATCCTACTATCCTATCCTACTATCCTACTTTCCTACTTAATATTATATGCGCGAAAGTTTGTATGTTTGGATGTATGGATGTTTGTTACTCTTTCACGTAAAAACTACTGAATGGATCTCAATGAAACTTTACAATAATATAGCTTATACATCAGAATAACACATAGGCTACAATTTATAAAGATATTGTGTGAATTGTCCAAAATATAACGAAAAGTGTCAAGTAAAGGGCGGTCCGACGCACGGCGGGTGAGGTGGGGGGAAGAAGTCGCTCACCGCTGAGCGCGCGACCCGAACGCGGGCCGACGCGTGAGGGCAGACGCTATTGACGGGTGTGTCCGTTTTGCGAATTTGCAAGGCACTAGCGATTTGTTAAAAACGCATTGTAGGTAAGTACTTAAAATAAAATAGACCCAAGGTTAAATATTGGCAGGGTATTTTTTGTGAGGAGTTTGGGGAGGAGCACGTACAAAAATATACTTCATGTTTATTATCATAGATAGGTTACTTACCTGTCAATTGGATACAGTTAAGCATAGTTAGTCCAAGCGCCATTTTCGTTTTTTTGGGAAATTACATAAACGCGTTTTTATTGGCAGGAGATTTGCATTTGTATCGTCTGAAAGTAAATCTATTTATATCGAAGCTTCTATTTGTAATTTAACATATTACAAGAAAAAAACACAAAATAAGTATTTATTTTGGAAGATATAGCTAAAATGCACTTGGACTCTCAATAAATATGATGTTCTCATTTTGCAAAACGAGTCCAAGGGCCATAAATAGCTAAAAATGCACGTGGACTCGCAATAATATGCTGTTCTCATTTTGCAAAACGAGTCCAAGGGACATTAATGTCCATTTCCTATCGATTAAATAAAAAATATATATATTTTCTAATCTTGCTTAGCATCATAAATTGGTAGATGAAAATGAGGACTGAGAAAATAAATGAAAAGCTATGAAAATGGCACAGGTAATTATATTACAGACAGGATAATATCAACTTAGACGGACAGATGTTTGATGAGAACATATCGAGTAAGATAGAGTAGGTAGATACTAAATCATAATCTGGATCAAAATCTAAATGACCATTAAAAACCTTCAATATAATAATCAATCGAAAATCAGTCTGAAATCACTTTTTTTATAAAATGATTAGGGTCGTTTGGAATATAGGGGAACGGTGATTTTTAAATCTTCCAATTTTTTTCTGAAACAGGCTTTTCAGTAGCCCAAAGCGTTACCATTTATTTAAAACATTTGTGTCCTCTTGTACCTTTTTTCTCTCTACATCAATTTCTACGCTTTCTTCCTCTTCTTCACTTGTCTCGACATTTATTTTAAATGCATGATCTTTTTTTAGGCCTCCATCAGGTCACTTAGAGCAGCTTTTGTGGCACTGAGGGCAGGACATTGGATGTCCCATGGTTTGTGTTGCGTCGCAGCCACACTCGTGAGAACCCGTGTCAGAGAACCCCCACTTGCTCATGTTAAACTTGCAGCGAAGTCTGTTTAGCGAGTTCCACGTGGGCCACGTTAAGTCGTTGCCTGGGGGGAGTTCCTCTGCCGGTTTTACGAACTCTTGTGGTGGTGCGCTCCTTTGCAGCCAAAGTTTGTAGCAGGACTCTCGGGGATGGGTGGGTAACGCCTTTGTGGAACTGAGAAAATTTGCGACTCTTGAGGCGGTTGACCGGGGGGTATAAACTGTAGAGTGGGTGTCTTGGGTCTTGTTCTTGCTTATTTTTTCAGTGGAGCAAGCGACAGCTTTGCGGAATTTTAGGGGAACAATGCCGGCAAGAGGGTAAAAAGATTTTAGGGGTGGGTTTCAAGCAGCCAGTTATTTTCTGCATGTTTCATTGAGTGCAACATCTACTTCCTTAGCATGGGTGGAACGGTGTCACACTGGACACGCGTATTTCCCAGCTGAGAAACAGAGTGCTAGCCCGGATGTGCGCAGTACTTGAGGTGAGGTGCCTCATGAGGTGGAAATGAGGCGGGAAAGTAAATTGTTCGTGGTAACTTTTAATTTTGTTTTCATACAATGCTGTTTGTAAGTCAGTGGCCTGTCATGTTTTACTCCTAGGTAGGTTGGGCTGTAACAGTGCTCTATGGCGATGTCTCGCCAGGATACGTAGAGTGAGCGTCCGGCTTGACGGTTTCGGAGATGGAAGGCGCATGACGGGATCTTGGACGGATTTGGTCGTTAGCTAAATTGTCGTATCGTCGTAGTATTTCCTGATGACTTCCAGGGGGCTCCTGTGAGTGTCATCCCAGCTTATTCTTATTATTATTCGAGGTGAGGGCGTTAAATCCTGCACTGATCGCAGTCCCACTTGGGGTGTTTTGTGCATTTCCCCCTGCCAGCATTTACCCGAGCCAACCCAACTCCTTAAAATACCAGAGTGAAGCTCTGGGGCGCTGGCATAGTTGCTCCAGTGGCGTAGATAATATTCAAACATACCTTTGCCGCTGCTCATTTCTAATTGTGGCGGCAGGGAGAGAAGGAAGTGAGTAGTTAACTTCAACTATTTTTATGCATCACAAGCCTATGCTACAAATGCTTGAATTATTGGGTTGCGTTTGAAATCAAACTCACGTTTCTAGTTCTGCAAAACTAGTCCAAGTAACAAACAATTGTCGCGTGGACTACTTATGCATAACACTACGTCGTTTGGGCTTGTAATGTATAAATGGAAATGTGTTTTCTTAGTATACGATTTGGTTGTTATTTTTAAATTGGTTATTGGACTTGTGTTGCGTATCGAAATATACCATTTGCCATAGAAGGCGCTTGGACGGGGTATCAAAAAATACCACTCAAGAGTTCAACTGCTACCAGAGTGCTTTTTCTATGGCCAAATTATGCCCTAAGGATTACAAAAATGCAAAAAAATCAAAAAATGGAATTTGGCGCTTGGACTCACTATGCTTAACTGTATCCAATTACGAGTAAGTATAACGAATTTCTTCGTTTTTACTTAAATTACATTATTACATAGGTTTCAGGTAGGTAAGTAACTGGTCCTTTTTTGGTTGTTTTGGTTCATTTGTAATAATGTACATAAATAACATAACATATCGTCACGCCTATCCCCAAGGGGCTGGCAGAGGTGTACAACACTCACACTTCGCCGGATGATATTCAGTCCCAAATGTGACAGGGGGCGAGCCTGTCGCCATACACCGGGCTCCAGTCATGTAGCAGATGACATAATAACATAACAGCAATAATAATGTAAAATCTTACTAATATTATAAACGCGAAAGTTTGTTTGTATGGATAGATGGATGTTTGTTACTCTTTCACGTAAAAACTACTGAATGGAATTTAATGAAACTTTACAATAATATAGCTTATACATCAGAATATGGTAACACATAGGTTATAACACATAAAAATATTGTGTGAATTGTCCAAAATATGACGATTAGTGTCAAGTAAGTAGGAACAAATCTACCATCTGCGAGCTATTCTGGCGTGCGCTGGAAAAACCGCTAGAGTTACACATGTGTAATATATGACGGAAATGTTCATCTTAAATAGTCCTACAAAAAAGTCTGCCGCGGTATATATCTATATCTTATGTGTAAGCCATTATAGCCAAAATAGTGCACCATCACACTAATATTAAAAAGGAGAAAGTTTGTGATCTTTGTTACTTCTTCACGCTCAAACTGCTGGAACAATTTTGACAAAATTCAGTATAGAAGTAGCTGACACCCTTGATTAGTATTATTAAAACAGCAGAATCACGGCATAGACTAGAGACTTTATTTCATAGACAAGCATTTGTACATTCAGAACACATTGTTATCTAAGTTCCCAATAGATGGCGCTACTAGTATTTTGTTATATTATTACAACACCCCCACTTAACAAAATAAAAACATATTTTAATTTTTGCCAAATAAACCAAACATTGATAAGAAATTATAATGTTTTCTTTTGCACAATCCTTTTGTTAATATATCTGCGGGCATTTCAGCAGTAGACAAATATTTAATTTTAACAATATCATTAGCAACTTTTTCTCGGCAAAAATGGTATCGCACATCTATATACTTGGACCTCTTATGGTATACAGGGTTTGCTGACAATTTATGAGCAGATTGATTATCATTGAAAATTGATATAGTGTACATTTCATCAGTGATTTCAAACACAAGATTACGCAAATATACTGCCTCCTTGCAACATTCAGATATGCCCATATACTCAGCTTCTGTGCTTGAAAGAGCCACAGTAGTCTGCTTTTTGGTTTCCCAAGAGATCGCACAATTTGATAGCCTAAAGAAATATCCAGTATAAGACCTGCGGTCAATGACATTACTGGCCCAGTCAGCGTCAACATATGCTTCCAACTTATTATTACCATTTGCTGAGAATAAAAGACAATATGATTTAGTCTTTTTTAAATACTTTAGGACTCTTTTTGCATAGGCCCAGTGCTCGTCATTGTAGCAGTTATTAAACTGGCTCAAGAAATTCACTGAGAATACAATATCAGGTCTAGTAAGTACAGCAATAAACATAAGACAGCCAATCAATGTCTGATAAGGCAATTTTTTATCACAAATTTCACTCTTTGTTAAATTGATTTTAGGTTCAATTGGTGTATCTGCCATTTTACAATTTGGAACATTGAATTTTAGCAACAATTCTTCAATATAACTTTCCTGATCAATAGTTATTGTATTTTCTTTCTTGTTAACAATTACTCTCATTCCTAAGCAATTTTTAATACTACCTAGATCTTTAATTTTAAATTTCGATGACAAACTTTTCTTTAATTTATCAGTTTCCTCTTCGCTATTTGAGAAAACAAAGAAATCGTCAACATACAAAGCAATAATGATTTTGACACCTTCAGTAATCTTCAGAAACAAACAAGGTTCTAGTTTTGACTTTTTAAAACCTAAAGATTGTAATAATTCATCCACTCTTTGGTACCATGCTCTTGATGACTGTTTCAAGCCATAAATAGCACGTTTCAATCTCAACACTTTGTTTACATTATCATTATTACCTTCAAAACCGGGTGGTTTCATCATATACACAGTTTCATTCAAAAAACAATTTAAAAATGCAGTATTCACATCTAAATGACTTACATCTAAATTAAGTTGTACTGCTAAAGCAAATAACAATCTCAATGTTGAATGTCTTAAAACAGGTGAAAAAGTTTCATCAAAATCAATGCCTGGTCTTTGGGTGAAGCCTTTGGCTACCAATCTGGCTCTATATCTTACTTTATTTTGACTATCAATCTTTTTTTTTAAAACCCATTTACATTGGACGACCGTGCCACTAGGTGGAGTGTCAACTAACTCCCATGCATCATTGTCTTTAAATGATTCAAGTTCACTTTGCATAGCTAGTTTCCACTGATCACTTTCAGGTCCATTCAACGCTTCTTCAAGAGATATGTCACTCGCACTCACCCCACTTGTTATGCACGCATTACCGAAACCAAACCGATCTGGCACCTTACGAACACGCTTTGGATTCAACCCCATAGGTACCACTGGGCGAGCTGCTGGCCCAGCACTCCTCCCTGTGTTGGAGTCACTCCCAGGCTCGGATGACGTCGAAGGCCCAGCCACCGTTGCAGGTTCAGCCACAGTTGCAGGCTCAGCTGCTGCCACAGGTTCAACCCCAGGCACCTCTGTAGAGTCCTGAAAGTCTTCTTCCTCAGAGTTTGTACTTTCTTCTTCTGTGCTTGGAGCTTCTGGCTTTAGTCCCTGACTATATGGTCTTCTTGTATCGATGATGCCCCCCACTTCTTGGGTATTCTCTTCTTCTTTTACTCCCTTCATTGGGTAAGTTTCATTAGAACTTTCACTGATATTGATATGTACCTTGCTGTGTTCAATCCCCTCCTCAATCACAACAATGTCTCTTGTAATTGTTATACTGTTATTGTTGGGATTGTAAACACGATAGCCTTTCACATTATCTTCAAATCCAACAAGAATGCCTTGACTTGCTTTCTTGTCCCATTTTAATCTTTTTTCTTTTGGGATGTGTATCATTGTTTTGCTTCCAAATACACGTAGGTTGCTGACATCAGGCTTGTTTCCAGTCCAAACTTCATATGGTGTTCTGTTGTCTAATCCTGATGCTATTGATCTGTTTCGCAGATAAACTGCAGTGTTCACTGCTTCTGCCCAGAAACGCTTTTTCAGACCCGCATCATACAACATGCATCTGGCTTTCTCAACCACTGTTCGGTTAAGCCGTTCACATAGACCATTTTGTTCTGGTGTGTAAGGACAAGTTTTTTGGTGAATAATGCCTGCCTCCTGCAGGTACTTATCAAATTCCCCACTTCAGAACTCTAACCCATTTTCCGTCCTTAGCACTTTCAACTTTCTGCCTGTCTGGTTTTCAACTAAAGCTTTGAACGCTTTAAAGCAAGAAAACACCTCACTTTTCACCTTCAGGAAATAAACAAATGCCATTCGACTGTAGTCATCTACAAACAGCAAAAAATACTTCTTTTTTCCAATAGACAAGTCCTCCATCGGCCCACATACATCTGCATGAACAATATCTAGCAGCTCCTGACCTCTGTTACCAACATGACTGAACGGTAACCTGGCCTGCTTGCCTTCACAGCATACTGTGCAGTTTTCTTTGCCGACCTGTGCTTTATCCTTGTACACAATTCCTTGTACAGCACCATCTCTCATGATGTTGAGGTCTCTACTGTTTATGTGGCCAAATCTTCGATGCCACAACTCTCCAGATGTTGTCAACAAACAATCAATATGTTTGATTTTTAGTTTGTACACACCTCCTGTTAAATCTGCAGTGGCCACGAGTTCACCTTTCTGATTAAAAATATAACAGTGTTTGTTTTCAAATGCAACTTTGTTTCCGTTTTTCATCAATTGGCTGACAGACAATAAATTTGTTGCCAATTTCGGAACATACAACACTCCTTTAACGGGAATTTCGTACTCAGTATTTCCAACAACTGTAGTTATTCGCACATCACCACAATCTTCGACTGGAACTGTTGATTTATCAGCGATAACGATCTCGTTCACGGGTCGGTTTGTTCGACAACCAGTCATTTCTAGACGTCAAATGACAACTGGCTCCACTATCCACATACCAGTCGGTTTGACTAAACTGTCCACTAAGAAATACAGCACTAAACGCATTAGATTCTTTCTTTTTTGGAGTATTTTCACATTTGTTCATAAAATGTCCCAGTTGTTTACATTTATAGCATCTGACGTTGGCATACGATTTGACATTTGGCGATGACGTCTGTTTCTGTTTTCTCTGTTGCTAACCTTTCGCGGCGAATGCATTTTGAGTGGCGCCCCCTTCACTTCCGTCGTCAATATCTAGTAACTTCGATTTAATGGCGTCGGCGGTTAAATCAATGCCTGAATGCTCCACCGCCATTATCATTGGTTCGTATTTTTCAGGTAATCCCGCCAACAACAAGGAACCGATCCACTCGTCACTGATCTTGAAACCTGTATTGTTCAATCTCTGACTCGTTTCCAATAATGAAGTCACACAATGAGACATACTTTCACAATTTTCTCGACGAATCGATATGAGGTTACGAAGCAATCCAATACGCCGGGTGAATCCATTGTCGTCAAATAGCTTTTTTAACTTTGTCCACAATCCATTTGCAGTCACTTCACTTCTAATGTGGACATATAATGTAGGATCAATAGTTAATATTATTTTAGCCTTTGCTTTTGCGTCATTTGGATCATCTTCTTTACCGACTTTGATGCATTGGTGCATTCCCTCCAAAATCAGGAAATTTTTCACGGCGAACGCCCAATCTTCATAATTTTCTCTTCCTTTTAACTTCGCGATGCTTGTTATTAAATTGGAAGACATTTTTCACTGTTATTTCACTTTTTCTCGAATAAAATCGTGCGCGGCACATAACCTATTATTAAAACAGCAGAATCACGGCATAGACTAGAGACTTTATTTCATAGACAAGCATTTGTACATTCAGAACACATTGTTATTTAAGTTCCCAATAGATGGCGCTACTAGTATTTTGTTATATTATTACAACAATTAGAACATAGGCTACTTTTTATCCCGGAAAATTTAACTCGATTTCGGGGAAAAAATGCGTCTAAAACGTATAAACCACTATAGATTTACACGTTTTGGACGCATTTTTGTTTTTAATAGCAGCGTTTTACCTGAAATAAAACGCATATTAAAATACTTACCTAACTGGAAGCTATATATATGAGAGTGCATTTCCGTTTCCGTCGAAAGTACCAGCGTTTTCGTACTTTTAATGCCTTCTAACCGGAAGTCCTAGGTGGCGCCACCTCTGCATTCGCGCTTTGTGAAAATATCGCGCGCCATTTTTTATCATTGGCTTAATTTTCCGAATTTCCACCAGGCAGAAATTAAAGTGATAGCTTCCAGTTAGGTAAGTATTTTAATATGCGTTTTATTTCAGGTAAAACGCTGCTATTAAATAACTTGACCGTAACTGGAAGCTATATGTATGAGAGCCTGTTTGGTATTGCCTGGTGGTGCCACCTAGTAGGGCTATTAACCTTATTGTTAAAAGAAACGCCAATGTGACGCCTGTAAATAATATTAAAAATTAAAAATTATTTAAAATTATTTAAAATCTTCAAAACATGTTGTTGGAAAAACAACTTAAATAAAAGGGTTTACATATAATGAAACCGGAAACAAAGCATTATGTTTTCTCTCTATTGGTCTGAAACAATTACGTATATTAGCATTAAAATAGTACATTTTCCATCTGTAAAATGTATGTCACCAGCATCTGTATAATGCCGTATTGTATAGAATGCTTTGGGTATACATTCCATAGAATGTCTGACACGTTCAGGCAATGTATAAATACATATTTATGTCATACTTTGCCTTTGCATTAAGTTTGTATACAGAACCATACATAATGTTGGTGGTTAAAAATTGTTTTAAAAATCAACAACAGGTCGTTGATCGAAAGATTTTGTAGTCTACTATCCCAGGTGACCACCAACAACCAACTTCTTGGACAAACAGTGATACCATTTTTTCTGTAGATAGTGTTTAAATAGTCAACCATAACTAAGTGAAGTGACAGGTTAATGTCCAGATCGATAGAAATATTTTTCAACCAGACCGACTCTGGTAATCGGCAGTTGTTTTAAAATGGCAAAATAAACTTTAGTGTTTACGTAAACAATCCTAAATCATGTGAGTAAAAGATGAATTCGTAAAGCCAGTTCAATATATTTCAACAGTTCAGTATATTTAACGAAAACCAAGAATATTTATAATTCTAAAAACTTTACTGACTTGACAAATCTGTTACACGTGGGAGACAGCTAATATCAAATAATATACTAAAAATCAATTACATCAAGTTTTAGACAGCTTATGCCAATATTAATGTTCATAGCGAAATTTAGGTTTACTTTCACATCTCTTAACTTCAATAGGCATGTACTGAATTTTTGATAGTGAGTTTCCAAGTCAATGCATTAATCATCAGTGTTTGTGATGTTTTTGTAAAATATGTATATGTAAAACATGAAAATCACGCTAGACTTTCAAAGACAACGTAACTTTATCATGAGCGTAGTCTCATAAATAATCTATCACTTTAACAACACTATTTCGTTTATTATTTATCGTTATCAAATGCAATATAGGAAGGATTTCGGCTCCGATACCTATTTCCCTAAGAAAAATGTTGGTAGTTTAGTTAAACAACTTACGATAAACCAGAAATCAGGATTTATTGATAACGAACAGTTACACGTCACAGTTCGCAGTGCAAGTCTTTAACATTGTAAAATAAGATAAGAAACACCTTTGGAAGAAGGTAGGTAATTAAAAAGAATGGGCGATGGTAGTTGCGAGCTACTATCTTAACTTATTGCAAACACATTATATCTTAAAGCGGTAGGTAGGTTTTATGGCAATTTGAAACATACAATTTTCTAATGATCAAGTCAGTCGTGCGAAAAATAATTGATATAAGCACCCACGCCCTACTATTTTTTCTTTCAGAGTCGTAAAAATATTTAACGATTTTCATATTTTAAATTATAATTGTGTAATTCAAATCGTTCATCGTGAACGAGAGGTTGCTAGTGTCAATGCGATAGCGCACTGAGTATGACAGACAATAGGCCACACATTCAGGTATTACGAGGCTGTTCCAAACAAAATTATTTAAGTAATTAAAAAATAAATATATATATTTATATACATACTAGCTGTCACCCCGCGACTTCGTTCGCGTTTTGAGCTATCCTATCTCTCAAGTTGGATCGAACTGCACATGGTGTGCGAATTTTATTATAATCGGTTAAGTGGTTTAGGAGTTCATTGAGGACAAACATTGTGACACGAGATTTATATATATTAAGATATTAATTTGAAAAAGGGGACACGCGTGTGACCGTACTTTGCCTCAAGTTAAATGAGAAAATGAGATTTGATTGTAAACCGAAATAAGGAACATTCGGTAACATAATTAGTAGGTACAACATTCGTTCTCGTCACATTATCCGTAAGTTAATGTCGTTTTAAAAGCGACCTAAATTGCAAGAATCGACAAGATAAGACATCGTTTTAAACCAAGTAGCAGGTATCTCCGTTGTGATTGGAGTCGCAGGAAATACTGAACAAACTCCTAAGGTTATTGTTCTCATCGAGCACTTTTGTTCGTCAAATCCAGAATAATCAAGTATGGGGCAAGACTCTCTTCGAAATTTTGAAAGAACATGTCTCACTTTGCAGTTGATTCAATACTATGCAACCCACCTCGAGGTGGTGACTTACTTCTAATTAAATTAACTTTACACAGGGAACATAATAAGTTCATAACGAAAACTTCTTATTCAAACTGCAACAAACTGGCCTGAAGCCTCGCTTCGAGCGTTTAATTTATCAGTATCTAAAAACTTAAAAGATTGAATCTGGATTCAGCAGTAGTAGTAAAAGCTACGTTTAAGACTGTCTAGCTGTAAGTGCTGTAACATAGAATATTTTGACGGTCTGTTAATTTATTGATTTGGAACCTGTTTCATTACAATTTTATCGTTATAAGACATTCCCGCGAGGGTAGTTTTTGCAAAGGTATATTTTTATTTCACCTTGAAAAGGTAGTTTATTACAAGCAAGCTAGAGTATCTATGTTAATGGTTTCATGAAGAATAAAAGACAGATTAGGCATTACAACAACAATAAAATACGTTTGAAATATTTCATCCAGCATATAACTAGGTTTTGTTATGAACATACAACATTATTAAGATCAAAAAATCACCCTGTTAGGATGGTTTGTAATAAGCCTACGATACTTACTTGATACAATGAAATATTGTATTTTTCAAAGAGATGCTCATCGGGTGAAGATGGTTTGTTACAACCAAACAAGTTTGTGCTATGTTTATCATGAAATTGATATTTTGCAAATACATTTGCACAACTATCGAGTTTTGCTTTATTTATTACAAGCATACATTGTTTGTTGTATTAATTGCTTAATACTATGAAATATGATATTTGCAAAAAAGATACTCACCTGCAATGGTGGTTTATTATAACCATAAAAAATATTAAAATACGTTGTGTTAAACGCTTATAGCAATGTAATATCTGTCAAGAGATTCACCCTGCGAGGGCGTATCGTTACAAGCGTACTAAAGAATAGTGTATGTATTGTTAGCAACACATACAAAAGAATGCAGTCTATGGTCTGCTGTGTGACGTTTTGCGAGCGAACTGTCAAAGGAATGTATTGAATGAATCAATGAATGAATGTAGCGTAAGGAATGAAGGAGTAGCGCCTGAGTCGCCCGCCCCGTCCAACCGGCACTTCTCGCTGGAGCACGGAAGAGGACGGACCTAGTAGTGTTTTTCTTGGGTGTCTTTCTGTAGTATTGATCTTGGTGTCCATTAGATTCATAGTGGAATTACCTACATATTGTACATGGTTTGGATTATTAGAAGTATTAGTTGTTTACATTTGCATTAGGGTGGTTTTGAATGCCGTCCCTTCAGAAATAGTTTACATCAGAAGTGAGATGTAGTTTTCTCGCGCCATAAAAGAAATAGAAATACATCGATAAAGGTACCAAGGCAAAAGATACCGGAATTATTTTTAGCAAATCGTGTAATGTTATTATGTCTGGCAACTAACTTCATTACATTAGCAGTACTAGATGAAACGACAAGCTTGTATGAAAAGCCTCATGGAAGTAGAAGAAGCGAAATATGTATGCTAGGATCGTAGCAAGTGGAGAGAAGTGGTATCTGCCTACCCATATGGGAAACAGGCGTGACTATATGTATGTAGATGACCTGAAAGACGGCTATAGGCACTCACCAGAATAGAAGTAGTGAGTTGAAGCAGTGACTTCCTAAGACTAAAGGAATGATCTGGACCAGGCACTACTTCGGATTAAGGGAGTGAGCTAAAATAGCTGAACAGTAAGTGAATTAGTAGCTGATACATGACCTGAAAGGTTGCTATAGGCACTCGCCAGAATAGTGGTAGTGAGCTGAAGCAGTGACTTCCTAAGACTAAAGGAATGATCTGGACCAGGCACTACTTCGGATTAAGGGAGTGAGCTAAAATAGCAGTCGTATAGGGAATTTCTAAGCCTAAATATATCAGCTTTGGTTTAGATGGTCAGTACTATTATAAAAAAAAAAGATACATTGCAGAACTATTGAGAAACCTACAGACCTTTTTTTCGGTGTTATGATTGATGATGAAGTTAATGAATGAGATAACTAGTTACAAAGTGGTAGAAATTTCCAAGTCTAAAGGAATCAAATGATGAAAAGGTTGCAACTGAAGTGTTATCTATTTAGGACATCATGAGTCATGATAGGCCGAGCTTAAAGATTTTAACAGCCTTTGAAATCATGTGTGTGTTGACAGATACGTAATTCATGTGCAGAGTTGAACCAATATAAGAAACGTGCCTGAGGGCATGCACGGCGCAGGAGGGCCGTGTTAGCAACACATACAAAAGAATGCAGTCTATGGTCTGCTGTGTGACGTTTTGCGAGCGAACTGTCAAAGGAATGTATTGAATGAATCAATGAATGAATGTAGCGTAAGGAATGAAGGAGTAGCGCCTGAGTCGCCCGCCCCGTCCAACCGGCACTTCTCGCTGGAGCACGGAAGAGGACGGACATAGTAGTGTTTTTCTTGGGTGTCTTTCTGTAGTATTGATCTTGGTGTCCATTAGATTCATAGTGGAATTACCTACATATTGTACATGGTTTGGATTATTAGAAGTATTAGTTGTTTACATTTACGTTAAGGTGGTTTTAAATACAGTCCCTTCAGAAATAGTTTACAGTATGGATTCAATTGCAAATAGGTAGCCTCCCTGCGAGGGTGGCTTTTGCAAAAGATTACCTACCCTGCGAGGGTGGTTTATTACAAGCATACAATGATGTATGATGTATTGATTGCTTAAAGCAATGATTCAATTGCAAATAGGTAGCCTTCCTGCGAGGGTGGCTTTTGCAAAAGATTACCTACCCTGCGAGGGTGGTTTATTACAAGCATACAATGATGTATGATGTATTGATTGCTTAAAGCAATGTAATATGATATTTGTAAAGAGATTCACCCTGCGAGGGCGTATCGTTTCAAGCATTTCAGAGTATTTTGTATCGATTGCATAATTCAATGTAAGGAGGTACAAAACGGTACTCCTGTATCTCCCTATTATAACCATGCGAATGCATGTTAAACTGATTGTTTGCATAACAATATAGTAAAAAGGAATAAAATCAAAATAAAATACTTGTTCCTCTAAACTTAAACGTAATGTCAAAAGACCAAGTGACATTTTGAGTAATTTATCCACAAAAGAAAATTAATTTAGAAATAATTTTAAAAAAAAAGGTTAAGATAGCCTTTATATGCATTTATTTAATGAAAAATTTTCAGCATATGGCTAGGTGACGTAAGATATTATTTTCTCCCCCACTATTGTTTGTTCCTAGGTCTGTGATACCTAGATTATGATTATTTCTTACGTCCCAAATAATAGGCATTACCTAGCCGCTAAAATACATGTATTCAAATAATTTGCCATGATGTATCAAAAATATACAGTAACTAAAGCTATAAAGTGAACGAACTGATAGATCGCTAGATATGGTCGAGTCGTTTGTATGACTCATAGTTAAGCAATTGATACACTGTTGCAACATTTGAAATCCATTATTTTCATAAAAAAGATTTTTTCACTCACCAACTTTCTTCAATTTTCGGCCAGCACGTCAACCAATACCGATGAACTAGTAGAATCGTAAAAGCACGCTGTTACGCACCTTTCACTGAACCATCGCCACGGCCCGTGTTCTGTAGCTTGGGCGTTTGGGCGGCAAACATTTATATGTTTCTGGAAGCAAAACTATGTTAAAAACTGGTGATAATCTTAAAGGCGATGACAGCCTAGTTGGAGAAGGCCTGTCTCTCAAGCCAGAGGGAGCGGGGTCGAACCCAGCCGACAGCACGCACCAATTTGTTCGTTGTGTGAACATATGTGCGTATTCGATGTCATCTGCTACATGACTGGAGCCCGGTGTATGGTGACAGGCTCGCCCCCTGTCACATTTGGGACTGAATATCGTTCGGCGAAATGTGGGTGTTGTATAACACGTCTGCCAGCCCCCTCGGGGGAAAAGCGTGACGATATGATGAAACACTGGTATGAGGCATCGTTTGACCTCCATATTGTAAGCCACATATAGTTAAAAAACATTTAGGCACACAAAAATTTTAAATATCAAATTAATCGAACGGTAAAACCGTTAAAACAAATTCTAATCACTCATTTTGAACCATGAATTGAAGAAATGAAATGTAATGTGGGTAGGTACTTACTGCGTAAAATGTATACTTAAGGCGAGGCTTTCCCAGAACTTTAGGTATTTTACTCTACCTCAGGCCGCACTTTTTGGGAGCGCGACGTATTCATTCACGCGACACAAAAGTTGTGTGCGATGCGCCGCGCGCACGTCTTTCACCCGTCAGTCACGTTATGGTATCGAGTACCTAAACACCCATTTTTAGGAAATCGATAAAATAATCCGTCCGTCATTGTACTCATCCATTTTATGAACATTTTTTATTTGATGCCAAACAAAAAAAAATCTAAAAAATGCCGTTCAAGCCAATATAGGTACAACCAATCTCATGTCCACGAGTTGTTGTATTTTTGATGTGTGAGCAGTCGTGGCATTAGTTTCATTTTACCGGTAGTGTCATATTTCCATTTTATCACACTTCACACTCATAAATACAAAAGATTGGTGTGTTGAAGTTAGGTACTTACTCGTATTTCACTTATTCACACCTAAACGGCTAGACGGATGAGGATCATATTTGGAACGGAGTTAGCTTATGCCCTGGATTGACACATTGGCTACTTGTTATCCTTATTAGGACAAATATTTATACAGGGTGTTGGAATGATTGTGTAACTACCGGTATTCATTAAATAATACAACATAGTAAATTTCATTATTTTTGGGTATATTGTATAACAATGGTAATAACAATTTTAATTACCTTACTTTACCATTAGGTGCGTACTAATAATATTGTATGGTTTGTTAAATGTTACAAAGTTAAAAAACTACACGATTCAGATATAATTTTGAACAATAATTATGAAAGAATCGAGTAACTTTATACCGGATATATAGGTATACATACCCTGGGTACGAAGTGGCGGACATTCTGCTAGTACTAACAAAACATCCAATACAAAAATATACATTCACAATATTTACATTTATTTATACAATTGAGCTATAGGTACGTAGTATTATTATTTGTTCTGTGATATAGTTGTAGAATCGATGGCAGCCTAGTTGGGAGTGGCAATTTTGCTCTGCTGGGTTCGAACCCAGCCGACGGCACGCACCAATTTGTTCATTGTGTGAACATATGTGCGTATTGTGTGTCATCTGCTACATAACTGGAGCCCGGTGTATGGCGACAGGCTCGCCCCCTGTCACATTTGGGACTGAATATCGTCCGGCGAAATGTGGGTGTTGTATTACACCTCTGCCAGCCCCCTCGGGGAAAAGCGTGACGATATGTATGCATGTCTAGCCATAAGTTCTGTTACAAATGAAAATGCATTAATTTTTTATACAGTAATGTAATGTTAATAAAAGTTATATTTACATATGTATTGAAGTCTTAACAAAAATATAACTATTATTTTATTCAAAATTACCACATTTGGCCTTGATAGAGGCCTTTAGTCGGTCTGGCCAAGAATCTATGGATTTACGGACTGTTTCCATGGGAAATTTAGAAAGAAAGAAAGAAAGAAAGAAAGAAATTTATTTTGAAACCATACAATTAACAATATAACGACAAATAAAAGCAATTAAACAAAATAACAAACAGATACTAATAGATACTAATATATATAACAAACAACAATAATAAATTAAAATTATGTATGTGTTTCAAAAAAGGCTCCACCTCAGCATAAGCTGTTTAATCAACAGCGCTGGTCTTCCGGTGGAGCCTTCAGTTAAATCACGGACGCACCTACTAATGGCGTCGATACGCAACCTATTAAAATAATACAATTTTTTTTTTTCTAATTTAAAATGTAAAATGATAAAAACTTTGGGTTTCAATAAAAATATAGGTACTATCAAAAAAACACTAAATATAAATATTCAACTATTACAAGACGAGGCATTTCATTCATGGGGCATGGGCATTCGAGACAGGGGACACAAGGTAGGCTATTTATTTATTGCTCATTTTAAATGGCACTAGTGTCATGTTTTAAATTTTGCTGCTGCTTTTGATGGTTATGTAAAAATAATTTTAACCTTTGTCTAAAATATTGTAAACTTTGCAGGTTCCTAATCGGCGGCGGTATGTTATTCCAACATCTGGTAGCAGCATATCGAAAACTACCCCTGAAAGCGGCTGAGCAGTGCCGTGGTGTAGCGAGCGGTGGCGCACATTGCCGGGACCTATGGGATTTTGTTCCGCGCCTCCAAGTCAGCCTTTCAAACAAGTACAGGGGGGTTTCATGTTTAAGTACGCCGAAAAGTAAACATGCAAGGTGCAGTTTACGTCTATGTGTCATCTTAAGTACAGTATTTTTATTAAGGTATGGAGTTACATGAGCCCTTGGCGGAATGTTAAAACAAAAGCGTGCGCACGCGTTTTGCACTCTTTGAATAAGCTTCTGGGTCTTGACTAAAAGACGTGGACCAAATACTATGTCCATATAATTCAACTTTGACAGAACAAACGACTCCACCAGTTTAATACGCAAGTCTTCTTTTAAATATGGCCGCATTTTGTATAAAATTTTTAACTTATAGAAACAATTTTGCATAGAATTAGCTACATGCTTCTCAAACCGAAGGTCGCAATCCATTTGTAAACCCAGGTTGCGAGCAACGTACACGCGTTCAATTGGTTTCTCCATAAGTGTTACATTAATCGTTGGTTTGAAGTTAGAAAGCTGGTGTTTATTGCCAAAAACGAGATATGTAGTTTTAATAGGGTTCAGAAGAAGAGAATTATTTTTAGACCACTTTACTATGCTACGAAGATCTTCGTTTAGCTTGATTATAGCATTATCAATTTGAGATGGCCTACACGAGATATATACCTGGGTGTCATCTGCATAAAAATGGAATTTGCAATGCCTGATATGCCTTTTTATATCTGCGGAATACAGAGTGAATAATACAGGACCTAGTATAGATCCTTAGGCACACCCCTTGTTACCACAGCTCGATCAGACAGTAAAGAGGATCCATCGTTATGATTGATTCTAACGTATTGGTATCGATCACTCAAGTAGCTATTAAACCATAGTAAAGCCTCTCTGTCGAAACCGTAGTAACTTAGCTTAGATAACAGCAGATCAATATTAATCGAGTCAAACGCCCTAGAAAAATCAAGCAGAACCAGTACTGTGCACATACCTTCGTCCTGAGCACAAAGGATATTGTCGGTAACATCAAGCATGGCCGTTACAGTGCTCCGACCTTTCCTAAAACCAGATTGCATTTCAGGAAGAATATGATTCTTTTCAAGATACTCTGTCAACTGCATGCCTACAACTTTTTCCATAACTTTCGATAAACAAGGTAAGATGCTAATAGGCCTCAGATCCTTTAAGCTTGCTGGATTTGATGTTTTAGGCAGGGGACGGACGATGGCAATTTTCCAAATGTCAGGACAAGTAGAAGTAGAGATGGATTTATTTATTAATGTTTGAATTAGATCTAATGTGTGAGGAAACGTTTGAAGTAGCATGCTTAAGTTGATCATATCATAGCCTTCCGCGTTAGATTTTAAACGAAATATAATTTTAGTCAATCTATCTGTGCTTACCGGTTCCAGGTGAAAGACAGCGTCACTGTGCTTATGGAATTCAAAGTAGGTCAGCTGAGATATACTGACACCTGTTATACCGGGTATGTTCAAAAAGTGGGCATTCAATACATTAGGGTTATCAAATTGAGGAGGAAGTTCATCGTTTTTCTTTGGTAATAACGTGTTCTTAATATTTTTCCATAATAATTGTGGGTTTTGTATTTTACTATTAATATTATTTTTAAAATAAGCCGATTTTTCATGAAATAATGCTTTGTTTACTTCACATTTTAAAGATTTATAGTACTCCTTTTTTACAAGAGATTTCGATTTATGGTAGTCTGCTGCTGCATCATCCCTTAATCTCATCATAAGCTTAACCGTGTCAGTGATCCATGGGTATGAGCGGTCTTTGATTTGAATAGTGTGTAGTGGTGCATGTAGATCAAATAATGTAACGACGCTGTGATTTAGAACGTTAACAATATCGTTAACGTTGCCAAGCGCCGATATTTGATCCCATTTTGCATTTTGCACATCGGTTTCAAAGTGATCCTTGCAAATACTTGTAAGTGGCCGGAAGGTAACCTTATATGGAATCGTCTTTACGCGCTTAACGTTAAATTCACAAGTTACTAGGCAGTGACCAGTAATAGACCCTACGTGATCTAAAGTAATTTTTTTAGGACTCAAATCGGTACAAATTAAATCTATTAGAGTTTTACTCGTGTCTGTAAAGTGAGTGGGATCGGTAATAAGTTGATTGAGTTTGAAGTATGACAGAAATGTCATTAATTTTGCGGTGCTGGCATTATATTTATTCAATAAATTTATATTAAAATCTCCCAGTAAAATCAAATTGTCATAATTGGTGATCGAGCTAATGGAGTCGGTTATAGCGTCCAAAAACAAATCCACATCCAACCACGGCGGCCGATATGCCGTACCAATCACTATTTTCTTTCCATTAAGGCTCATAGTAAGCCACATTTGTTCAATAGACCTATGTGATGGGTCTACGGGGTGACGCCAGGTGCGAACGGTTATATTACGTTTTATATAGAACCCAACTCCACCGCCACGTGAACGCACGTCCGTCGGGCGCGGAATGTGACGCAATCGATAGCCCGCCGGCGCAGGGGCACGGCCCTCCTCGCCCGCTCTCAGCCAGGTCTCGTTAATTGCAAGAACATCAATTTCATTACCAGTGAGAGAGGCTACGAAATTGTCATGGTTGGTGCCGAGGGAACCTGCATTGTACAAACCTATCTTTAAAAGTTTATTAACCATTCTGTTTTTTTATAAATACAGCTATGACCTGAACGTGAAAAGAAAAAAATAAAAATAAAAATAAAAAATAACAATAAAACACAACAACATACATTGATAAAAACAGTAAATTATAACTAAACCGAACTAAACAATAATATTTATTTAAAGCAATAAGTAGCCGTATTTGTATTTTAACCTTTCGAATGCGTATATTATTATATGAGTATGCACTGGAAATATAATTCTTTAACTTATAATAATTTAAGCCTATTATTTTATAATAATTTAAACCTATTAACATATAATCATTTACGCCCAAAGTATATAAACTTAAACAATAAAAGTTTTTTCTTAAAATGTCCCAATTGTTTAATTTATAACCCGCCTCAAATTTATTCAGTCTTAAAAACACGTATAATATCTGCCTGAGTGCGGATCTGGTGAACCTGAAGACCGTCGCCCCGTCGCACGTAGATACGGCCTCGTTTCGTCCACGAGTATCGCCACTGCTGTTTCCTACATTCCTCGCGGACCTGATAGAACAGCTGTCGATTGACTCGCGTCAGCCGCTCGTTGATATAGACCCGGCGCGGCGGCCCTGTCAAGCCGATGTCTCCCGTGGTGAAATTACGACGGACGCGAGCAGCACGCAGGAACTCATCCCGCAACTGGCGGCGCGCGAACCGTACCACGACTCGACGCGCGCGTCCTTCCTCTTGAGCGCTAGAGGCACCCGACCTTAACACGCCAGCCCGCTCCGCAAAAACAATGTCACGCTCCTCTACTGTTGTCCCGAGCTTAGCAGCCAGGACAGCAACACTGTGATGAACGTTTTCCCCCTTTTCCTCCGGTAGATGACCTATTTCAAGGTCAGATAAAAAGGCGTCTTGGTCGCGTTCATTTAATTCGAGCTGCAACTGTGCCACAGCCTGCTGTAACTCAGAAACCTGGGGGTCAGTGGTTGCTACAGGCTCCCTTCGCTCAACCGCTTCGAGTCTTTTCTCGAAGCCGTCCATCCGCTTTCCCATCCCGGCTATAGATGCTCGAAACTCCTCGCGAAAATCGCGCAGTTCAGTCATAAGTGACTCTATTGTCAGGGGAGGAAGAGATGGAGACGAGAGGCTCACTTCCGGTTGAAACGCTCCGGCGGCGACTGTCTCGGTGATCGGCGGCGCAGCAACTCCACAGACATTCTTTACCGGCGTGCAGCTATTGTCGCTCTTTCTGTGCTTCTTTTTACAGCCACTTACAATTTAGCCACTGCTTGCTTCAAAGATTTCTTAAGTGACTCTATGTCGGCGTGTTGTTAAGAGCAGGCCATGCCCTCTAAACCTGACCATAATTTGTAGTCCAGGGGGTTTTGATCTGGGCTAGAGGAGGGCCAGTCTTCAGCCCTTATAAAGTCCGGAACATTGGCTTCCAGCCAGGCTTGGGTAGTTCGCGCCTTGTGACCATGTGCAGAGTCTAGTTGGAAACTCCACGGTAGATTTTTAAAAAGTGTATTGCTAAGGGGTTGTACAACACCATATAAGACGGTCTCTTGATACACTTTGGCAGAAGTTTTAACCCCCTTTTCACAAAAACTAAGCTTTGTGACGCCGTGATAGGATATCCCCCACCAAACCATGACTGACGCAGGATGATGACCACGCTGAGTGAAACAGGGTCAATGTCATCCACGTGCCTAAAACAAAATAAAAATAAATATTTATAAGTATGATGTCCAAAAGTTCAAAATATAAAAATTCTAAAAAACCGACCAAGTTCGAGTCGGACTCGCGCACGGAAGCTGTCGTTCAAGCTTGTTGATATGTATGTACATAATTATATAACAACTACATTATAAATAAATGAGCTTTCAAATGACACCTCAAACAACTGATTTGATGAGATAGAACTCGAGATATAAGCAATAATCTACAACGGTCGGCGGCCATCTTTGTGACGTATTTACATAGCTTCGCCTGTCCGCGCTATCGCTTCTTACAACCGGTAGTTTCGAATTTCAAAGGCAACGACGAACACATCCATACCAGTCGTAGGTTTATAAAAGCCGTACTTACAAGATTTACCGAAATGCTCGATTTTCACTAATCGTTAAAAACGAATATACAACTTTATGAGTTTTCTTCAAAACAGCCAAAATCACGTTGCAGTACTAATCAGGCCTAGATGTGTTCAAATCATACGGCTATAACTCAAACGCTACCAAACACTCGTGTAGTACAGATTGTTCAGTCAAAAATGAAAGTATGAACGACGTCCCCTATCTCACCTAACACCCTATATAATTTACATACATACAGTACAGTCAAAACTTAGCGAAGATCCGCCACCTTACATGTTACAAAAAGAAGGTAGGTACTTACGTTTCGTCAATTGCAATGTCATCAGAGTTTATTACATTCTCTTGAAGTACTCTTCTGCAAAAAAAAAAAACGAAGATAAGTATTCATGTAGGTAAGTATAACTACGTAAATATCACTACTAGATATACCACTAGGCCGGGTATTTACTCGTTGTGCAGTTCAGATTGCTCAGTAGAAATGAAAGTATGAACGTCGTCCCGTATCTTACCTAACATCCTGTATAGTTAAAACTTAGCGAAGATCCGCCGCCCTGCATGTTACAAAAGGTAGGTAGGTACTTACGTTTCGTCAATTCCAATGTCATCGGAGTTTATTACATTTAGTTGTAGTACTCTTCTGAAAAAAAAAAAAACAAAACTGTAAGATAGGTATTCGTGTAAGTAGGTATAAATATATAAATATAAATATCACTGGTATGCCACTAGGTCGGGTATTTACTCGTTGTGCAGTTCAGATTGCTCAGTAAAAATGAAAGTGTGAACGTCGTCCCGTATCTCACCTAACATCCTACATACCTATATAGTCAAAACTTAGCGAAGATCCGCAGCTCTGCATGTTACAAAAGGTAGGTAGGTACTTACGTTTCGTCAATTCCAATGTCATCGGAGTTTATTAAATTTGGTTGTAGTACTCTTCTGAAAAAAAAAAAACAAAACTGTAAGATAGGTATTCGTGTAAGTAGGTATAACTATAAAAATATAAATATCACTGGTATGCCACTAGGGCGGGTATTTACTCGTTGTGCAGTTTAGAATGCTCAGGAAAAATGAAAGTATGAACGTCGCTCCGTATCCTTATCTCACAAGTTGTCTGGGTGAAATAATAAATGGTGACCGACATAGTCAAAACTTCGCAGAACACCCGCCTCCCTGCGTGGTACAAAAGGTAGGTAGGTACTTACGTTTCGTCAATTCCAAAGTCATTGGAGTTTGTTACGTAGTAGTCTTCTGCAAAAAAAAACTGTAACTGTAGGTAGGTATAACTACATAAATATCACTAGTAGGTATACCACTAGGCCGGGTATTTACATCGTGAATACACGTAACGAGACAAAAAAGTATCTATGATGATGAGTATGATATTTGAAAACACTAAAACGAATATAAGTAGGTACTAATAGATTTGTTGATACATCATCTGACTACAAAAAGCAATGCAAGAAATGTCGATTCTAGTAAATAAAAACAATGATTACCAATTTAATCTAGTAGAAGTTTATCTACTTACCGACGTTTGCTCCTTGATCACTCGTACGATTTTCTAAAAGTCAGACTTGAGCATTTTTTTCGTTTATTATGTTTGTTACCCATTATGGCAAAACTAAATGCTTGGTTGGTGTTGGTGTGTGCGGCACTGCGGAGATCACAAAAATTTGGCACACGTCCGGCGTCGACGGGGTCTGCGGGCGGACTGGCGGTCACGCAAACGTGCCTTTTTACCATGAATTCGTGATAAAAAAATCATATAAAATTACCATGTTAACTTTTTAACATTTTTATTTATGATTCCATTTTTTTATTGCATTGTAATTCGTAAAAAAAATAAAAAAGCAATATGATTTGTAAAAATTAAGTCGTAAATCGTGTTTAAAATACCAAATAGAGGTGACTTTGGATTTTTTTTCTATCGAGTGAAGTTATTCATTACATGTATCAGATTTATGATTCCACTTAAAAACATGCTTAAGAATAACATATTTTTTTTTACACAGTAAAAAACATGGTTTATCTTAGAGGAAAGTTGATTCTTGCTAGACGTTTTCTGGCCAGGCTCGCCTTAACACCGAGTTATTTTTGGAAAATAACTACATTTCAGTATTTTACCACAAAATTATTAACAAATTATCACTTTGTATTAACTAATTATGCAACACGACGCAAGCTGCTAGGGCTGCGGCGATGTTACTTCGACGAAAATTAAAACGCCAATGATCAAAAATAGCGCGCGATATTTTCACAAAGCGCGAATGCAGAGGTGGCGCCACCTAGGACTTCCGGTTAGAAGGCATTAAAAGTACGAAAACGCTGGTACTTTCGACGGAAACGGAAATGCACTCTCATATATATAGCTTCCAGTTACGGTCAAGTTATTTAATACACATTTTTTTGATCCCTTAAAAATATAGTGTTCCCGTGGGATGAGCAAGGAATTTAAAAAAAGTGTTACTCATCTAAGCTTTTTTAAAGTAGATTTAATTTGACGTTTTGAACGCACTTTTTTATAAATAGGTACCTACAATTTCTTATTATTTCCTAAAAATATAGTGTTCCCGCGGGAAGAGCAAGGAAACACATTAATACTATAAAGGCGAAAGGTTGTGAGTGTGTGTGTGTGTGTCACTTCTTCACGCTCAAACGGCTGGATCATTGTTAATGAAACTTAGTGTGGAAATAGCTGACATCCTGGATTAGTACATAGGTTACTTATTATCCCGTAAAAATGTAGTGTTCCCGTGGCATCACACGGGATCATCAGCTCTTCAGCAAGAAATCTAAATACCTTAATTTGTTACTCTTTCAAACCCGATATATGCGAAAGTTTGGATGGGTATTTGTTACTCAATCACGCCAGAATGGCTGAACGGATCTGGGTAAAATTTGGCACAGATATAGCTTACATCCTGGACAGGCTATAATTCACATTCTACAACAGTCAAAATTGCCGTTTCAAATGGTATTTTTTTTGTTTACTTAGCCTGATACCTTCTATTACCTTCAGCTTCATCTAGCCCGGCAAACCAAAAGCCTCCGTGAAGTGTAAAACCGCACGCGAATGGAACGTGGTGATCTGTCACGCAAGTTTGCCTAGGGAATATACCTTTTACCTACCGACCCCGGGGGCAGGCTGGGTGGATATGTGGGAAGCCCGCCAGTGGCAGCATACCCTCTAAAACCCCTAAAAACCTTAAAAACCCTAGGGTATTCTACCTCGGCGCAAAATATCGGAGCTACGGGAACGCTCTCATAGACGACCACGGCCCCCGGAGCGCTAGCCCCTTTGGGCACCTCCCCGAGCCTATGCTCTTCCTCGCCTGTGTCGAACACCAGACACATCGTCATCATTATCTACCTTGCTCGACCGATGAGCGCCAGACATCCTAACTAATATTATAATGCGAAAATGAGTTTATTCGTTTGTTTGTTTGTTTGGAACGCTTTCACGTCTCAACTAGGTACTCAATCGTCTTGAAAGTTTGCATACATGTTGTCTGGAATACAGACAAGGACATACCTAGGGTACTTTTATTCCCGAAAAAATAAACAGTTACTGTGGGAGCGCGGGTGAAACCGCGGGGCGCAGCTAGTAATGGATATAACTGTAACCGACCTACCTAATATTACGGTTTTTTATTATAATTTAATTTAATTCGCTTATTATAAAATGTATGTTGAATTACATATTTTTAACGATTATCCACATGAATTGGCCAAGTGATTGTCTAGTGGAAATAAACCTTACGTTGTGATCGTAGAACCTAAATTTTAAAATAAGTATGAGCAAACGTATTTCCTAACTAAATTCGCTTGTTTAATGATTACGCGAACGCTGAGAGATTTCTGACGTTTTCTACCAAAATTGTTAACGCTTAAAATATAACTACTTCCGACGGTTTACCTATATAGAAATGAATACAAGTATATTTTTGTAATACGTGAGTATGTTATTATGTGTTATAAAATTAGATATAAGAAGTAGATTTTTAGAACGAATTTTACGACTTATTCTAGAACCTACTGAGGTTAACCTACTTTGAACCATGTTAATGCTCATAGATTAATGGAAAGCTATGGTCAGCACCCCGCCATCCGTGCTTTACAATTGATCACGGCACCTGGCAGCTAATCGTCTTCAATCCGTACTAAGTGCATTAACACCGTTCGGGATTGTGTTGCTGATGTGTGAAAGTCACACAACAACTCCCAGTTTAAATGGGATTTCTCCGAGGTCTTTCGACATAAAATAAAATCGTCACCCTTTAGGCACTCACCCATTCCCTACCTAAGTCAATATAGTAAGCTATGATGAGCGACCAACTGGCGTGTCACGGCAAAATAACTTCGCTATATAGTTTGAATGGTTTTGAGTCAGACAGCCAAGTTCAACACATACTCGTACTCAGTGCAGTGAAGTATATAATCCTCGCGTTATAACTTCAAATTGACGGTCCAAGTCAAAACACCCCTACAGCTAATATAGCAAGGTAAATTGAGCAGCTTGTGGCCTGATCCCTCGCCAAAGCTACATCAAAATAACCTGACCATAAAATGAATTTACTACACCCGTAACCATCGAAACAGCACATATGTAAGTGCCTCCCTTCCTGTGAAGATTGGCAAACCTACGGAGAAAACCTCTTGCTCCATGTACCGTTCAAACAATTACCAGTATAATTATGAATTATATTTGAATAACAACTTAGACCTGACTTAGACTTAGATTTGATTAACAACTTAGTTGAAGATGTAATTTAACTTCCTTGTGAAGAAGTTGGTTCTGAAATACGTTTTCTGTAAGTAAATATGTAAAGTTTGGCCAGCCTACGGTTCACCATACTTTAGTAAATAAATTGAGATAATGATTCATTACTTAGTTGGTTTCTCAATCGATAACAACCCTTCAATAACCTGGTTGGCTATCCAACTTAATTTACGTTAAATATTGACTTTCGTAAATCGCGACTTCGCTGGAGCTTAAAGAAAGCCTAACCGAAGCCGGACCCTTAAGTGGTATTAATTGTCACTCCGATGTTACGTCTAGTCGAACGTACCTTATTTGTTTACATGCACACAAACCGACAGTTTCCGGTAATCGGACAGTAAACCGGTAAACCGTTGTACTAATTTAAACATCTTTACCGAGGCACTCGAACAAGATTTATAATAACGGAATAAAAAGGTAAATACGGTTTTCCGTAGAACTCACTACACTAAAGATACCATAAAATGGACACACAAATATGATCAAAGAACAACCAAAACCAGAACAGCCATTAAATGTTATTACACAAACAACCGCTGGCCAGGAATCGAACCCGGGACTATGGAAAACCCCAGCAGATGCCCGCCGCTGTCGTGTACACAAATATTCACAAGTTGCTATAAATATGAACACAAATAATTCAATCAAAACCAATAGTAAAAATAGATAATATAACATATTATATATATTTTGGGGGCTGAGCTACCCACGTCCGTAGGAGTGTACTCTATTTTGATTCCCTACACGTGTTCCCCGGGTAGTGCCAACCGGGTAGCAAACTCTGGTGGTAGGCTTCGACCGTGGCTAGTTACCACCCACCGGACCAAACCATGCCGTGAAATGACCTAGTCGTGTTTCGGGATGTAGTCCGGTGTAACCGTTCCGAAGACGGGTCTGAGCAGTAGCGCACTTGTAGCGCCTCACTCAACTGCCGTCTTTGTACTTCTTCACTCTACAAAAATTCAAGGCTATAGAGTGAATAAGTACCTTATAGGTCGTCGTGCTCCATCTTAGACCACAACGTCGCTTAACATCAGGCGAGTTGGTGGTCAAACGCCGACATATTATACATAAAAAAAAAAAAGTTCCTGAATAACCCGTTGCCGGTGTGATCGCTGATGCCCGTCCATCGTTGAATGTCTCATCCAACTGCACCTCACTGAACCCCGAGAAGTCGTACTAATAGTCCTAGTTAGTTAGAGTTAGAGTTAGTTAATTCGCACTCATCGTTCGATCAGTTACTTTGGAACTATAATTCGTAGCTGCAGTGACTGGTTCTCCTAAGGCCCTACTTTCATGTATTTTTCATTCGGTATTAAACTTCTTAATCTTCTTAAAAACTTAAGACCCCCCTCGTTTTTGCGTCGAGGGTTACAAAGTCAAATTGATGTCAGGGAATATCAGTAAAATGTATGTATCTTATATCTTTAAATGAGCAATTCTTGTATATATATATATATACCGCGTTGGTTTTAAAGGCATGTTTGGTTTAAACTGTAGTTATACATTTTAATTAATAATAAAAATTAAAAAAAAATGAACTAATATGCGTATTGTATGTCATCTGCTAGTTGACTGGAGCCCGGTGTATGGTGACAGGCTCGCCCCCTGTCACAGTCGCTTGAGTGCCCATAAGGTACGCGGTATGCAACTTTTAATTGGAATCTCGGAATCGGCTCCAACGATTTTCATACAATTTAGTATATAGGTGGTTTCGGGGGCGATAAATCAATCTAGCTAGGAATCATTTTTAGAAAATGTCATTTTATTCGTGTTTTATCGATAATCAACTTGGAAGAAAAATAACAAAAAGGAGGCGTTGACTCTTCCTGACATCTATTGGCGAATAATAATACTATTTTTTGTGAGCAACTAATTGCTTTAACGACACAACAGCAGATGGCGTTGTTAAGTAACACGAAGTCAATGAGTGTTTGCTTTGAGGTTAGACTAAAATCAAAGGTACTACATATAATATGAAAAAGTGAGTCTTTGTTCATTTTCTTTGTTTCTTTGTAACGCTTTCACGTCTGAACTACTCAACAGATCGTCTTAAAATTTTGCATACATGTTGTTTAGGGTACAGAAAAGGACATAGGGTACTTTTTATCCCGGAAAAATCAACGGTTCCTGTGGGACCGTGGGTGAACCCACGGGTCGCAGCTAGTGTATATAAAATGTCAAAAATTTTGATTCTAAGAAAAAACTTAATAAGAATGCCTCTGTGAGGCAATTGCGTCTTTCGAAAATCACTGACAAACCCTTCACAAATTAGGCGCCCCCTACATCTTTTATCTATCTTTGGGTCGAACCTGGACAAGTTTGGCGCAGGACCGGGATGAGTGGTGTACGAGAAGAGAGTCCTATGCTCAGCATTGGGCGATTACGGGCTGATGATGAGTTGCAATAATCTATACAAGATGGCGTTAGTTGCATAACTTGTAAAGGGTTTGTCAGTAATTCTCGAAAGACGCATTTGCCCCAGCTGACCCTAATTGAAAATGACAGTTTGACAAATGTCAACGTTATTGCGGAATGATCAATCTGAGATCCAAATGATGTTGTATGTGCTAGATTATATAATAAAAATCATTTTACATAGAGAGGTATAGCTTTTAAAGTTATCAACATGCAAAGTGCAATTTCAACCATTTTTCATGACCTGTGCACTTCTCTGATCATTCTTAAATGACTAAAAATTTTCCTTGAATTATGGATTACTTTACGGGCTAATGGTGGCTATACATCATTAGCTCGTAAATTAATCCATGTGCTTATTAATTTACGAGATTTAATTAACTATTATAATTAATTTACGAGCTAATGATGTATAGCCACCATTAGCTTGTAAATTAATCCATAATACAAGGGAAATTTTTTGATATTTAAGAATGATTAGAGAAGTACACAGGTCATAAAAAATGGTTGAAATTGGACTTTGTCACTCTGTTGATAACTTTAAAGGCTCGTCAGTATCTTTATTTGCTCTATTCGCTTGTCATCTTCTTCTAGACGAAATGGCAATGGAAAATCTTTAGCCAATGCGAAGTTAGTCTAAAGTGGTCGCTGGACGACGTCTGTAGGAAACATGAGATTCGGTTAGAAAGTTAGAAACTTACCTGAGCGTCTGTCCCATTGAGCATATTCTTCACAGCGTCCAGCGCTGCTCCCTGCACCCTGACCTCCTCGTGCCCCAGTAGAGCCACCAGGTGCGCCGTGAGCCCGGGCACGGCCTGCGCGGCTTCTATGTGTCCTTTGTCCAGATAAAGTATACCACCGACGGCCTCGCAAATGTCAATTGTAATGGGCTGGAAAAATAAAACGATTACGTTAACGTCGTATTCCTCGGAATAGTTAAGCCTACAGTGTTTTGACTTTTTCTTCTTTAACATTATTGGACTCGATAGAAATAAACATATCGTCACGCCTTTCTTCCAAGGGGGCTAGCAGAGGTGTAATACAACACCCACACTTCGCCGGACGGTATTAAGTCCCAATGTGACAGGGGGCGAGCTTGTCGCCAAACACCGGGCTCCAGTCATGTAGCAGATGACATACAATACGCACATTATGTTCACACAATGAACAAATTGGTGCATGGCGTCGCGTCGGTTGGGTTTGAACCCGCTCCCTCTGGCTTGAGATGCGGACCTTTTCCAGCTAGTTATTATCGCTTCAAATATAGCTCGATTAATCTTTATCACTACATCCTCTACCACACCACAACGATTTTTATCGAATCGAAGGCCCTACCGTTGATGAGTTGTCGGCGCCGGCTGGCGGCTTCCCCGCTATTCTGTCGAGGACCGCGCTGCAGCGCTGCAGTATTGCAGCGGCGCAGGGGCGGAGCTGCGACACTGAGCAAGCCCAGCAAAGTTTGGCAATCGCCTCCGCTGCTTGCACTTGGCATCTGTACAAACATTTCAATAATCAAGTTTCTCCTTTGACCAGACTACGGCAAAGGCTAATAAATCCGCCAGTAGCGAGAACTAGCTAGACTAGGGTTCTGTTCTAGTAACACTCGCAATACGAAACCCTAAAATTATCCAAAACGTGGTTATACTCGTAGTTATTCAATTATATCTACTGTGAGATAGTAAGGAGTAAGCTAAGCCTGATGCCTGACCTTCCTTCTTGCGTAGTCGGGTAAAAATGTCTGTGAGCGGTGGCTTATCTGCGCTGTGCTTAAAGAGAAAATAAACTAGTAGACAAAACGGTGACGTTATTCAAGGTGATATTCAATTCACTGGCATGCTTTCAGATTTTCAAGTAAATTTCAGATTTATATGTAACTTTCACTATGGGTCAGCTCCGTTACCGTAACAAAAAATCAGCTCTGCAATAGAAAAATGCCTTTCACCCGAGACAAAATGTATGGAACACATGACTTTTATTCGTGGTGACAGAGTTGACCGCATAGTAAAAATTACTCACAATAAAAATCTCGAAGCATGCCAATGACTTCAACATCATTCTGTATGCCTTTTCAATAAAGATATAAGCTACCAGTCAACTTACGTTTCAAATCGTAACTTACTTAGATTCTCCAAGAGCTAAAATGTTTAGTAGTGAAGTGATGATGTTTGTTTCCAGAACCCGTTCTATGTGAGAGTGTGACTTGGTGCAGAAGATATTGCGCGTCGCCCAGGCTGCGCTCTCGACCAGCTCAGGCTCCGTGCTCCGCAGGAGGCGCGCGAGGTGCTCGAGGCAGCCGGCGTCCAGGCAGCGCGCCACCTGGGGACGGTCGACTTTATGTATCAAAATGCGCCTATGACATTTTACAAAAAAACATTTTTTTTATTGCATAATAGGCTTGCGTTTGGCCGCCAACATGCCTGATGACAAGCAGCGCCAACGATGGAGCACGCTTGCCGAGAAGAAACTGATTCACTCTAGACTTGATGACACCCAGATTATAAGTGTCAGGGAACACACTCCCTGTTAGAGTATTCCACACTCTAGCGGTCCCTATAAGAAATGAGGAACCAAAGCGTTTCGTGCGCGTTGTTGATATGTAATTATTCAAGACTAGCTGCGCCCCGCGGTTTCACCCGCGGT
This sequence comes from Peribatodes rhomboidaria, assembly GCA_911728515.1. Lineage (NCBI taxonomy): Eukaryota > Metazoa > Arthropoda > Insecta > Lepidoptera > Geometridae > Peribatodes > Peribatodes rhomboidaria. Next base: position 3,500,437 of record OU452192.1, on the reverse strand, counting down.
CCCACATTAACTGTTTATTTTTTCGGGAATAAAAGTACCCTATGTCCTTGTCTGTACCCCAGACAACATGTATGCAAAATTTCAAGACGATTGATTACCTAGTTGAGACGTGAAAGCGTAACAAACAAACGAATAAACTCATTTTCGCATTATAATATTAGTTAGGATGTCTGGCGCTCACCGGTCGAGCAAGGTAGATAATGATGACGATGTGTCTGGTGCTCGACACAGGCGAGGAAGAGCATAGGCTCGGGGAGGTGCCCAAAGGGGCTAGCGCTCCGGGGGCCATGGCCGTCTATGAGAGCGTTCCCGTAGCTCCGATATTTTGCGCCGAGGTAGAATACCCTAGGGTTTTTAAGGTTTTTAGGGGTTTTAGAGGGTATGCTGGCACTGGTGGGCTTCCCTCATATCCACCCAGCCTGCCCCCGGGGTCGGTAGGTAAAAGGTATTCCCTAGGCAAACTTGCGTGATAGATCACCACGTTCCATTCGCGTGCGGTTTTACACTTCACGGAGGCTTTGAGTTTGCCGGGCTAGATGAAGCTGAAGGTAATAGAAGGTATCAGGCTAAGTAAACAAAAAAAATACCATTTAAAACGGAAATTTTGACTATTGTAGAATGTGAATTATAGCCTGTCCAGGACGTAAGCTATATCTGTGCCAAATTTTATCCAGATCCGTTCAGCCATTCTTACGTGTGTAAGGTTTTCAATACATTTTCCCTAGTTTTTGCGGTAACTTGTCCAAAGTTGCCGTAAAAGCTGGGGAATTAACGCTTTTGACTGGCAACACGGTGCGCACTTGGCAGAGCGCGGGCTCAGTCACACACTTTCCTGTTGGCGATCGAAGCGTACGGACGTAGGTCGAAGTTGACAGGGACAGTTGGTTGCGCAAACCATATCTTGTGATAAATCGTTTTGAGTGTTTTAATAAACTGCATAGACCTGTATAACTCTCGGGTGTTTTAAATCTAATCACCATTAGAGTCTGCAATGAAGTTTGGAAGATTGTTTCTACATCTCAGAAATGGGATAAACAAAAAAAAATGTAAGTACACGCCTGCAACTTTTTAATCTTATAGTGATAAACTACATTCGTATCTTGCCTGAGAACTTGTGGTTATAGTGTCGGACGTCTGATTTATAGTTAAAAATGTACTCCCGTTTCGTACATCCCAGTCCTGTTAATAATAGTAGGAAAACCGGTATATACTAGTTTATGTAAATTTTCTTACCGAGCTTTCGATCCCGTTCCACGTATCAAATACGTGACGAGCGCTACCCACAACAAAAAAAAAACTACCTACATTTAAAAAAGAAGTTGCCTTCTGGCTCACGGTGCTGCAGCATGTGTTTTTAAGGCGGTAAAAATTTCGTTAGGTAGTTTTTGCGTAGGTAGCATTCGAGATATTTTGGTTTTTTCGTTCGGACCTCAATTTTTCTTAAGTGTATGTTGAACCACTTCTAATGCATACAATTTCATGACAAGAGTTTCAGGAAATGGAACCGGGAGATGCAAGGTGTGTGGAAACTCCTCGACGCAGCCGTTCACGCTCCAGGCCGAGCTCCTCTCATGGCCATGGTCAGGGCCGCACTCGACGGAGTCGTAGCCACAGCCGCAGCCGCAGTCGCCGGTTGCTAGAGCGCGAAGTGGCGATAAGGCAAGAACAGGAGCGGATTCGCCTGCTGGAGCTCGATTTACAACGAGAACGATACGCCGAGCAACGCCGACATCGAAGCGAGCGGCGTGGATCACTACACGAGATGAGGCGTGGCAGCCGCAGCCGCAGCCGCAGCCGCAGCCGCAGCCGCAGCCGCAGCTACCGCAACTGCAGCTGGCGTCGCCTGCTTGAAGTGGACAACGCAAAAAGGTCACGTAGTCCTTCTTTTTCTACCAAAGATGTAACCCAAATTATTCAGTCTATTAAAGACATCCTTCCGTCGCAGCCAGGCCAGAGCACACAGTTTTCGAACAGAGATAGTAAAAACATTATTCCTGAGTTTAACCCTTCAGAGAAAAACCAGCTTAGGGATACTTGGCTAAAAAAAGGTAAACGAGTGTGCAAAGGTTTACGGCTGGGATGAAAGGGCCATAGTTCATTTTGCTATGCAAAAACTGTCAGGGCTAGCTAAAACCTGGTACGAAAGTCAGCGTTCAATATTACACAATTGGGAGGAATGGCAAGTCAAATTGTTAAACGCCTTTCCGTGCGAACAAAACTACGGGCAGATGCTTGAGGATATGCTAAGGCGCAAGAGTAGAATTAACGAACCCATTCAAAATTATTTTTACGAAAAGCTAGCACTCCTCAATCAGTGCGACCTTACCGGTAGGCGCGCAGTCGACTGCATTATCCACGGCATCAGTGACAGGACCTCGAGGTCTAGCGCTTTAGCGCTGCGATGTGATGAGCCCGATGAGTTATTAAAGTTCCTAATCAGCGATAACAGAGAACTTTATACTCCCCAACCATTTTCTACAGACATAAATTTAAATACGGGTGATGATAAGTCAAGCAATCGGGCGAATACCAGGTTCGATTCTGGCTAGTTTTGTTACAATTGCAAGGACAAAGGACACCCGTTTTCTAGATGCCCAAAGCCTCTAGTGAAATGCAGTCAATGTAACAAAATAGGACATAAGTCTGAACTGTGTCACTCCAGACTGGACACAGGATCAACGAAGGCCCCTTCAGGTATTGGGGAATGATCGTTACAAGATTGCTCCAATAGCGGGGTTTGAAGGAATGAAGAAAAAAACGTAAAACTATGGTTGCCGCAGACAGGATGCAACCATGGATTCATGTGGCGTCCTTGAGTCTAGATGATTCGGATAATGAGCAAAGTGCTACCGAGTAAACTGGTTGATCACTATTGCAAATCTTAATATTATTCGGCATGAACGTAGAAAAAAATTTACGTCCATGTTATTCGGTTTGTTATTCTTAGGTTGTCCGATATTTAATATGCCCCGTATTCAGGATAAGCATTTGATAATTTTGTCTCGAGAATGAAACTACATATTATGTCGCTTTGTGTTGTTTCAGGTCGAGAGTGAGATACTTACACGTTCGTGTCTTGGCCTGAAACCACACAAAGCGCGCTCTTAGAAGTCCAATTACAAGTTTTTTATATACCTACTGTGAGTAAAATCGCGCTCAATCATCGCCCGACGTTTTGGCTAGGTAACACTAAAATATATTAAGCAAATCATTATAAGTATGTACATAATATGTATAGATTTCACTTACCTGTTAATTTCGTTGATACCTATTTAGCTACGAGGCTATAAAATATTTAATTATTTAAAATAATAAATAAAGTGTTAATGGTTATAAAGTTAAAATGATAGATAATAAGTTATTTTGGTTAAAAGGGTAGTTATAAGATGCTTGGTTATTTGGTTACAAGGTTACAAGGATAGATATAAGATATTTGGTTACAAAGTTACAATGTTATAAGGTTACAAGGTTACAAGGATACAAGGATACAAGGATACAAGGATACAAGGATACATGGATACATGGTTACAAGGATAGATATAAGTTACTTGGATACAAGGATATATTAAAATGTTAATTTAATTTTGTCTATAAAAATAAATTCTAGATTGTGAATCAGCTTCTTTCGTATCAATAGATGTCTAGATGATTAAATTATTAATATTATGTCACTTTATAGTACCTATTGTATTGTCTATATTGTTTATATGATTGTCAGCTTTTTTCGCTTCGGGCAACACTAGGGACAAGTGTCAATATTTTGTGCTCCGTATTTAATTTTAATAAAATAATTGTTTTAAGTGAATAATCTACTAATAAAATACTGTAAATAAAGTAATAAATGTGTAAATACCAAGTGAAGTTGTTGGTAATGTGATGCACTAGAGTTTTTACTGAAAAAAGACTTGTGATTATCTGACGTCTCTTCTCACAACGGGCGGATTCAAACTGACCGGACAAGTGAACAAATTGGAGTTTCTGTGCAAATCCCTGGGAGTATTTGTGTTAACATTATTAAGACAACACAATTCACAACACAACCCTACTCATTGCTCACTTTTGTGACAAACGTCCCTAACACAACGACGACGTCCGTTATTTCTCCCTTTGCTTGACGTATATTGTGGAAGCAAAGTTGATGTCATAACTCTTTGTCGCAGACACAACCACACAACTATACACTAAACACTATTCACCACATTATAACTACAACTACGAGAGCTGCCTGAGCCCGAGTTAATATATATTTTTTCTTTTCTTTTCTTTTTCCGGACCAACGGACAAGACAATGATGACCCGTCAGACCCAAGCAAAGGACATGGAGCACAAACTCAAAACAGCAATCCTTGATTTGAAGGCCTGTAGAGACCTGAACACCCAGCTACTGCAGGAAAGGGAAGATAGTGAAGTAGAAATGAGCAAACTAATTTTAAAAAACACTGAACTCAAAAGTGAATTATCCGAACTACACCTAAAATATATAGAATCATGTGAACAATGCGACCACCTCCAGCATGTTATAATATCATTCAGAGAGTGTGGTGAGACCTATGAACTGGCCTTAAGCCGTATAAAAGACCTTGAGTTAGAGTTGAGCAAAAGTAATAATGAATTATTAGTGCTAAAATCCAGAAAAAGTGATGAACAGGTAGCCGACACACTGAACCTATTCGATGAGCTGGTAGGTGGTGGCATGAATTTAAAACCTATAATAAACATTGATCATACTAAGGAAAAATGTATGAATAATACTACCACCCATTTAAAAAGTCACAACAAAATTAAAAAATATATTAAAGTTAAGAAAATCATAAAAAAATGTCAAAAACAACTGAAAAAAAGGTGTTATTTTAGTAAAAATGTAGATTTAATTAAAGACAAATTGTCATTAGAAGAGCAACTAAAAAACTGTATGGAAGAACTAGACATTACTAGGCGATTATATGATAATGATACACTGCAACTTCGCTCTGACCTGCTCCAGAAAGAAAATACATTACAAGATATCTTTTCTGGATACAAGTCTGCTCAAATTCATCTAAGCGAGCACTACAAGACTGCAATTGAGCTAGTAGACCTGGTTAATAGTAATGTAGAGAGAAGTTTTCAAAGAGAAAAGAGAGAGAAGAGAAGAGAAGAGAGAGTTTGTAGAGAGAAGAGTAGTTCTCAGAGTGTGACCCTACACTCTGAGAACAACCTCATGACGGGTTCTAACCACCCTCAAAAAGATACCTCAACCCTTACTACTAGTTCTACTAGTTCACCTAAATTAATCCTAGAGGCGGAGCAGAGTGAGGTACAGTTTATTAACCAAATCTTAGTTTTTTCAGACAGAATAGGTGTAGGCTTAGGTTCCTTATTGAGCAACAGTGTTAGTTGTTCTGTGGTAAACCACTGCATGCCAGGAGCATCATATGCTCAAATTGAAAAGAAAATATTAAGCTGTAAAATAGATAGTAGTACAATTGTTGTGGTTTACCTGGGGCAAAGTTTAGGTACAGACAGGAAAGAAGTGATTGCAAGAATAACTTGTCTGTTGAAATTAAATGCATTTAAAATAATGTTATGTGCATTTCTATACTCAGACTCTTTGACTAGAAGTCAAAATAACCACATCCATTCTTTGAATGCATTAATGTTTAACATAGTTTCCCGTCATAGTGATAAGCTGCTATTTTTGGATAGTAATCAATTTATTTATAATTTTAAGTTAACACAGGACAGCATGTATTGTCCTAAGAAATGCAGACACTTGATTGCTACATTGTTAGCCTACAATATTGATTCAGTTATAGGAAATATAACGAAGTATAAAGATAAGGTCACAGTTTTTAGTAAATGTACTAATAACATAACTGTGACAAATAGTTTAAACTTTTAAGTGAGACAACAGAGAAGTGTGTGGACATTTCACTTTTTCATCAAAACATAAACCGCTTCTCTGGCAAAATTTTAGATATAGAACTTTTATTAGATAAGTATAATTTTGATATTTTATGTTTCACTGAAACTTGGTTAAAATCAGATAAAATGCTATTTAATGTTACAAATTTTCAGGTGGCCAGTGCGTTTAACAGAGTATCCGCTGAAGGAGGAGGCTGTATTATTCTTTTTAAAAATAACATGAAATATAAGGAACGCTCTGACATAAGGGGCTATTCTGTTGAACGTGTCTGTGAAATTGCTTGTGCGGAAATGGACAGGCACATATTATTATGTGTTTATCGACCACCAGCATCTAACTTCAATCATTTTTTGTCAACAATGGAGTGCGTACTAAAGAAACTTTCTAAATCAAATAAATCTATTTTGGTTTGCGGAGACTTCAATATAGATATTTTAGTCAATTCTACTGATAAAATTAATCTAATTTCTTTATTTAAAGCATTTAATTTAAACTATCTTTTCTGCGAGCCAACTAGAGTAACGGAGACCTCATCTACTTGCATAGACAATATTTTCTCAAGTTGTAAAACAAAAGATTTATCACTTTTTAACGGAGTCAGGTCAGATCACAAGGGCCTTGCAATTAAATTTGAAATTGATAAAATAAAGAAACCATCTTTAGTTGAGTGTAGGCCATTAACGAAAGGTAGGTTAAAACGACTAAATAATTGCATAGAGTCGAAACTTATTTTAACTGATTTTTCTGTCAATAACCCACATGACAGTTATGAAAAATTATTTAATATAGTTAGCAATGAATTTAATAAAATTTGTCCAAAGAAGAAGATTCAATTCAACCAAAAAATACAGTTTAGTGACTGGGCGACCAGAGGTATACGAAAAAGTAGAGATGTTATGTATGATTTATATAACAAGAAATCTCTGACATCTAGTAAGGATTTTCATGACTATGTTAGAAAATACTCGAAAACTTTTAAGTCGGTTTGCATTCGCGCTAAAGCTTTGTTTATAAAAGATAAAATCCAAAAATCCGATAATAAAATAAAAGCTGTCTGGAAGACCATCAACACAGAGACGGGAAAAAGTAAGTCGAGGGATTCAGAATTTACGCTGGTAGTTAAGAATCAGCCGGTTTCTGATGCAAAATCGGTAGCCAACTCTTTTGAACATTTCTTCTCTAGCATACCCTTTGATGCCACCAAAACGCTTAACTCGTCTCCAGATGATGCAGGTGCTTTTCTAAAAGAACACTTCTCGCGGGATATACCAGACTTTCGGTTCAGATACACTTCCATCTCTGAAATTATCAAAACTTTCAAAAGCTTAAGAGTTAAATCTAGTGAAGATTTATGGGGATTATCAGTAAAAGTGTTAGAGTCTTTAATAGAAACTATTGCACCACACCTCATGGTCATATTTTACATGTGTATTGACAGAGGCACATTTCCCGATTTAATGAAAAACAGCAAAATTACCCCTATCTTCAAATCGGGTAGTAAGTCAGATCCCTCGAATTACAGACCCATCTCTGTGCTTCCGGCTTTGAGCAAAATATTTGAAAAGATCATACTTAATCAACTGTTGTGTCACTTTAACATACACAGAATATTAAACGAAAATCAGTTCGGTTTCACGAAAAGTAGATCAACAACAGATGCGGGAGTTCGATTAGTTACGCATGTGATAGAAGCTTGGGAGAGTTCACAGGATGCCATCGGTGTCTTTTGTGATCTTTCCAAAGCGTTTGATTGTGTAGAACACCGCACCTTGATCCGTAAATTACACCACTACGGAATTCGTGGAATCGCTCTAGATCTTGTCGAGTCATATTTAACTGATAGACAACAAAAAGTGGGAATTAATGGCGTCACATCTTCCGGATCTTTAGTTACAATGGGAGTACCACAAGGTTCTATCTTAGGCCCGTTCTTATTTTTAGCGTATATAAATGATTTGCCGTATATGGTTAAGGACCTTACAGACATAGTTCTATTTGCTGATGATACATCTCTTATTTTTAGAACAGATAGGAAAGATAGTGAGCTTGTGCATGTGAACAACGTACTGACTATTATTTCGAGATGGTTCGCTGCGAACAATTTGTTACTAAATGCAAAAAAAACTAAGTGTTTAAAGTTTTCCATGCCTAATGTTAGATATATAGAACCAAACGTAATGCTTGAGGGCAATAAACTTAACATAGACAAGGCGACGGTGTTCCTGGGTATAAGCATTGATTCCAAACTGCAATGGGGTCCACATATTAGTGCTCTGTCTGGGAGACTTAGTTCTGCTGCTTATGCGGTTCGCAAGATTAGGCAACTGACGGATATAGCTACAGCTCGGATGGTTTACTTTGCTTACTTCCACAGCATAATGTCATATGGCATTTTGCTGTGGGGATCAGCCGCTGAAGTAGAGGCCATTTTTATTTTGCAAAAGCGAGCGGTCCGCGCTATCTACGGAATGGGCCCCCGTGAATCATTGAGAGATTTATTTAAAGAAATAAATATTTTAACTTAACCTTCTTTGTATATCTTTGAAAATATTATGCACGTTCGCAAAAATCTACATAAATTTAAATTGAACAGTGACTATCACAATTATAACACTAGAAATAAGGATAGGATAGCTGTACCGAGATTTAGACTGACTAAGTCAAAAAAGTCATTTTTAGGCAACTGCGTTAGTTTTTACAATAAAATCCCGAAAAATATAACAGGGCTCACCGAGGGAAAATTCAAATTACATGTAAAAACTACATTAATGAAAAGAGGATAATAAAAGGTTAAGAATTATTTAGAAGATAAAGATGTCTGGAGCCTTCCACTTCCGCCAAGTAGCCACTAGTATTTATAGATATTACCTAGTTGTAAGCCAAAATTTGTGAGACTAATTTATTTATTATTTGAAAAAATAATGCCCCTCAGTTTCTTGCCTGTTCTTCTGAGTAGAGGCTTTTTGTCCGAACAAGGCGGTCGAGTCTATTTAAATAACTTTGACGTTCATAAGTGTATCTTTGATACCTAAATTGAATAAAAACATTTTGACTTTGACTTTGACTTTGACTTTGTTAGTTAAAAAAAAAATGTGCCCCCTCGTTCTGCCAAGTGTAAGGTTTAACCTGGTTCCACCTGGTGCATGTATGAGGACATACATGTCGTCAGGATGGTCGAGTGTAAGGTTTTCAATACATTTTCCCTAGTTTTTGCGGTAACTTGTCCAAAGTTGCCGCAAAAGCTGGGGAATTAACGCTTTTGACTGGCAACACGGTGCGCACTTGGCAGAGCGCGGGCTCAGTCACACACTTTCCTGTTGGCGATCGAAGCGTACGGACATAGGTCGAAGTTGACAGGGGCAGTTGGTTGCGCAAACCATATCCTACTTCCTACTAATCCTACTAATATTATAAACGCGAAAGTTTGTAAGAATGGATGTTTGTTACTCTTTCACGCCAGAACGGCTGAACAGATCTGGATGAAATTTGGCACAGAGATAGATTATAGTCTAGAATAGCACATAGGACATTTAAACCGCGGGTGACACCGCGGGGAGCAGCTAGTATTATAAACGCGAAAGTTTGTATGTATGGATGTATGGATGTTTGTTACTCTTTCACGTAAAAACTACTGAATGGATCTTAATGAAACTTTACAATAAAATAGCGTGTACATCAGAATAACACATAGGCTACAATTTATAAATATATTGTGTGAATTGTCCAAAATATAACGAAAAGTGTCAAGTAAAGGGCGGTCCGACGCACGGCGGGTGAGGTGGGAACCGGGCTGCCCCCGGGGTCGGTAGGTAAAAGGTATATTTCCTAGTCAAACTTGCGTGACAGATCACCACGTTCCATTCGCGTGCGGTTTTACACTTCACGGAGGCTTTTGGTTTGCCGGGCTAGATGAAGCTGAAGGTAATAGAAGGTATCAGGCTAAGTAAACAAAAAAAATACCATTTGAAACGGAAATTTTGACTATTGTAGAATGTGAATTATAGCCTGTCCAGGACGTAAGCTATATCTGTGCCAAATTTTATCCAGATCCGTTCAGCCATTCTGGCGTGATTGAGTAACAAATACCCACCCAAACTTTTGCATTTATAATATTATATCGGGTTTGAAAGAGTAACAAATTAATATGTTTAGATTTCTTGCTGAAGAGCTGATGATCCCGTGGGATGCCACGGGAACACTACATTTTTACGGGATAAAAAGTAACCTATGTACTAATCCAGGATGTCAGCTACTTCTATACTGAATTTTGTTCAAATTGGTCCAGCAGTTTGAGCGTGAAGAAGTAACAAAGATCACAAACTTTCTCCATTTGAATATTAGTGTGATGGTGCACTATTTTGGCTATAATGGCTTACACATAAGATATAGATAAATACCGCAGCGGACTTTTTTGTAGGACTATTTAAGATGAACATTTCCATCTTTTACTACACATGTGTAACACTAGCGGTTTTTCCAGCGCACGCCAGAATAGCTCGCAGATGGTAGATTGTATCCTACTTACTTGACATTAGTGTCAAGTAAGTAGGAAAAATTTTGTGTGAATTGTCCCAATTCACACAAAATTTTTATGTGTTATAACGTATGTGTTACCATATTCTGATGTATAAGGTATATTATTGTAAAGTTTCATTAAAATCCATTCAGTAGTTTTTACGTGAATGAGTAACAAACATCCATCTATCCATACAAACAAACTTTCGCGTTTATAATATTAGTAAGATTTTACATTATTATTGCTGTTATGTTATTAGGTCATCTGCTACATGACTGGAGCCCGGTGTATGGCGACAGGCTCGCCCCCTGTCACATTTGGGACTGAATATCGTCCGGCGAAGTGTGAGTGTTGTACACCTCTGCCAGCCCCTCGGGGGAAAGGCGTGACGATATGTTATGTTATTTATGTACATTATTATAAATGAACCAAAACAACCAAAAAAGGACCAGTTACTTACCTACCTGAAACCTATGTAATGTAATTTAAGTAAAAACGAAGAAATTCGTTATACTCGTAATTGACAGGTAAGTAACCTATCTATGATAATAAACATGAAGTATATTTTTGTACGTGCTCCTCCCCAAACTCCTCACAAAAAAATACCCTGCCAATATTTAACCTTGGGTCTATATTATTTTAAGTACAATGCGTTTTTAACAAATCGCTAGTGCCTTGCAAATTCGCAAAACGGACACAACCGTCTGCCCTCACGCGTCTGCCCGCGTTCGTGTCGCGAGCTCAGCGGTGAGCGACTTCTTCCCCCCACCTCACCCGCCGTGCGTCGAACCGCCCTTTACTTGACACTTTTCGTTATATTTTGGACAATTTACACAATATCTTTATAAATTGTAGCCTATGTGTTATTCTGATGTATAAGCTATATTATTGTAAACTTTCATTAAGATCCATTCAGTAGTTTTTACGTGAAAGAGTAACAAACATCCATACATCCATACATATAAACTTTCGCGTTCGTAATATTAGTAGGAAGTAGGATAGGATAGGATAGTAGGAAGTAGGATAGGATGTGAGCTACCCTATCTGTTAAGTTAGATCAAACTGCACACGGTGTGCAAATTTGATTGAAATCTGTTAAGTAGTTTAGGAGTCTATTGCGGACAAACAACGTGACACGTTATTTATATTTATTATATTAAGATTTACATACATACGTACGTACCTACATACACTCCAAAAACATAACCCTACTACTTGCGCAGTCGGGTAAAAAGTGGCTCAAGTGTTTATGCAGTTTTAGTATAAAGTACAAACATACTTACACTCGCTCACTCACTCTCAAATTTTCAAGGTCATTTATACACAATATATTATATAATTGTGTTACGAGAACTAAGCACTGTAGCACGAAGGGCAAGAATTATTGTTCGTGTTACTACTGGGCAGATGGTAGTAACACTTGCAAATGACGTCTGCGTGAGAAGCATGAGTTTCGTTTCCAAAATTAGAACCTTACCTGAGCCTCGGTCCCATTGAGCATATTCTTCACAGCGTCCAGCGCTGCTCTCTGCACCCTGACCTCCTCGTGCCCCAGTAGAGCCACCAGGTGCGCCGTGAGCCCGGGCACGGCCTGCGCCGCTTCTATGCATTTAGTGGCTATGCAAAGTATGTTTAAGACGGACTCGCAAATATTAACTGTAACGACCTGTTGGAAACAAATTGAAAATAGAAAAAATCTAACAAAAACGTGGTTAAACATCGGTGAAAATTTGGTAATTTTTAGAGTTGACGTCCCTACCAGTGGCGAGTCGTCCACGCCGGCTGCGGACTCGGCCTCTATCCTGTCGAGCGCCGCGCCGCAGCTCTGCAGCACACCACTCGACAGGAAGTGGTCGAGCTGCCACACTGAGCAAGCGCGGCAAAGTTTTAAAATCGTCTCCGCTGCCTGCACTTGACACCTGTACAAATACGTCAATAATCGAGCTTCATTTTAAACGCATACGGCGAAGCCAAAAATGTTCGTCTGACTTTCGATGCCCAGCCATTTTCTGGCTTTTACCAGTGGCTCGTCTGCGCTGCGATCCACTTTTGACAAAGCCATGTTATACATCGTGTCTCTCTAAACGACGGACTTATTCTACGAAATCATTGCATTCATCATGACTAACTTTTATTCTGGGGCCAGCCCTGAAATATATAAAAAACAGCTGTTCCATACATTTTATCAACGAACAATGATTTTTTTAATGGATCAGCTGGTTTTTTTTTTGCGTTGTTCCCATAGCAAAAGTTAGTTTTAATGAAGAGAACGATGACATTCTAGATTATGTCCAAAATTTCATGCTCTCTAATATACCTTCTCAGCCGAGGTTCCACTACTAGCTAATTTACGTTTCAAATCATAACTTACTCAGGCTCTCCATCAGTTAAAATGTTCAGCAGTGGAGTGATGATGTCCTTGTTCAGAACCCGTTCTATGTGAGAGTGTGAGTCAGTGCACATGATGTTGCCCGTCGCCTTGACTGCGCGCTCGAGCAGGTCAGGCTCCGTGCTCCACAGGAGGCGCGCGAGGTGCTCGAGGCAGCCGGCGTCCAGACAGCGCGCCACCTGGGGATGGTCGACTTGATGTGGTGACATGAGCCACGCGAGTACCCCACAACAATCCCGAAAAAAATATGTTTAGACAAAAAGTAGTATGAACTATCTTACATTACACAATTTAAAACAAAATCCATACTAGCTTCCTCACTCTCAAACTTTCGAAGTCATGTACTTATTTAAGTACTTTCTTTCAACGTTCGAACCTTAAAGTAGATCAAGTGGATATCATATAACATACTCTATAATGGCTAGTATTCGGTTCAGGCCGGCGCTGCCGCCGCTCAAACCGAAAACCTGAAACAGCGCAAGTATGCACATCTAGACCTAGTGTACAAGTTTGCTCGGTTTGGGGTAGAGACGATGGGTCCGTGGGGGCCGGCCGCTTTGGGGCTTTATCGTGACTTGGCCAGGCGATTGGTGGAGGCGTCGGGTGTGCAGAATCCTGGCTTTTATTTCGCGCTGAAACTGAGTGTTGCCATTCAACGTGGCAATGCCGCCAGCATTCTGGGGACCTTTTCTTCCACTAATGGTCTTTTAGTTTAAATTTTTGGGTTCAATTTAGGTATTTTAAGTTTTCGCTTTGTAGCGTACCTACTTACTTACAATACATTTTTTCGTTGCACGACACTTAAACATTCGTTTTTGCATTTTTTGTTGATATTTGATTGTCTTCGACATTAAATAACAAATATGATTCTGTTTGTATTTACAACACTGAGCAATGACTTTGAAGTCATGTAGGTTATTAGACACTGACAGTGACAGTTAGCATGTTGCTGTCATCCGTTTCCGTCCGACGGATCAAATCAAAAAAAAAAGATAGGAGAATGAAATTATCTATTTTCTATCTATTTTTTTATCTGGATTATTTTACATAACCTTGTTGGGAAAATGGAACGTAAATAAAAAATAGTTTTGCGTACAAGACGTAGTGGATTGGGTGTGGTGACGTCATACGTGGATGCGTGAGTCGAAACGGTTCCAAAGTGACAGAAATGATTTTGCTTTTTTGAATGGCATTTCGAAAAGCTACTTGAAACGCGACAAAGATGTCTTTCTCTTGTGACGAGCTTTTGCTGAGAGACGTAGTGCTCCGGACCTTCTTCTGCCTTAGAGCGGAAGCGTTTAAAAAGAGGCGTAAAAGGTTAGTTTTGTGATGAAATGAAACTAAATCATTTCAATTCGTTGTGATATAAGTTGATCTCAGAATTTTCCCGGTGAAGAAGACATGTGATTCTGATTCTGTCGTCTTTTTGTCCATAGCCTCTTCTTCCCGGATTGATCAATTCCCCACTGACGAACTGGCAACGACTACGGACCCCGATTTCAGCACATGTAAACCGCATGTACTTTTTTCTTCCCCCTTGCGGACAAGAGCCACGTTGCTTACCGGCAAGCATACACCATTGTATCCATTTGCGGAATTTAACCTGCAAGCGTACCTGCTTCGTCGTGAAAGGAAGTACCACACGCAACTTATCCATGGATTCACAAGTAACCCCTTTATTTTGTTCAAAAGCCATAGCCACAAGGTTACTTTCTCTATGACAGGTATGGTCATATTATTCTACTAATTTTCACAATTTCAAGCCTTCTGGACAGAGTGTAGACGTATGAGACATTCCTCGTTTTCACTGTATGATCTGCGCTTTAGTGAACATAAGTTTTGAATAGAAATACCTTTTGTTGTTCTAGTAAATCGCTTAGCTACCGATTTACTAGCATTGATTGTAAATTAACATTTAGAATCACATTTGTTTATATTACTTTAATATTGCAGACGGTATTAGCACCGAAGCTGTAATTTCATAACTACATTCTAAGCGATTTGGTTTTAATAGGCTCGCTTCAATTTAAGTGTGTTAAAATATAGTATTAAATAGCATTTAACTTTATAACGATTAAGGTTGTAGAATTTTAAGCTTAAGACCCTTCTGGTCATTACAGAGTAAGAATACTCGCTTTAAATTTAAGAAGATTGCATGTACTTTAGATAATTATGGTTCCGACCAATAAATAATTTTGATTTAACCTTAAAAACAAATCTTTTAATTTTGTCCTCACACAGCAACTCACAGATAAACAACAATACGGTCTTTGGTAACAGAGGTCTTTGTTCTTATCGACTTAAGCTTATCCAGGTTTAATTTTGTTTTTGTTCGCTTAGGTAGCTGCGACACCTTCCTCAAAGGTACAGTTAGCTTCAGCTCTTCAAGCTCTTTAATACAGGTGCAAAAGTTTCATTTGCCACCATTTCTCCTTTTGTCCCACCTCCCCCCGATAACGTGGACCGCTTTTCCCATTAGTCACCACTTTTCACCTTTACCTCACTTTACCGTTATTAAATATTAAATTAATTTTTTTTTTTTTTTTATTCCACCACGTTACAATGGCGCCCGAACAGGGACCTGAACCCTGGACCCTTGGATTAAAAGTCCAATGCTCTACCGACTGAGCGATCCGTCGGACGGAAACGGATGACAGCAACATGCTAACTGTCACTGTCAGTGTCTAATAACCTACATGACTTCAAAGTCATTGCTCAGTGTTGTAAATACAAACAGAATCATATTTGTTATTTAATGTCGAAGACAATCAAATATCAACAAAAAATGCAAAAACGAATGTTTAAGTGTCGTGCAACGAAAAAATGTATTGTAAGTAAGTAGCTACGCTACAATACCCCCGTTTTCGGATAAAAAGGTTAACGTAGTTAACCGTAAAACAGCAGGAGCAACCGGAAAAAAAAGAAAAGACGAATGACTGCACTGCCGCAACCAAAAATATAAAAATATGGCAAAAAGGCCATATCTCCGAAAACGAAGAAAAAATTGTTAGCAGACAATTTCTGTTATAAATCTAACTCGCGGATTGATTAGAGTGATAATACTTTTAATACCGGTTTCTGCCTTTCGTTCGTCACCAATCGTTCTTATTTATGACTGTCATCCACGCAAATCCTTTCACTCTGCAAATTTCATCTTGTTCTCCACTTTCGATACCCTTTTCACACGACTTTCATAACGATCTCTCATGCTGTCCGCTACAATCCTCATACATTCATCTCTACATACCAAGAAATTCTCATTCACTAAATTCAAACTAATCTGCCGTAAAGTAAAATTAAAATCTAAGAAAATTGGCTTGCTAATACTAAGTTACACGACCTCGAATAGTGTGCTACAAATGTGCACACATAAATCTAAATAACTAAGCACGAAGGATATCCCTCGCGTGAAATTTACCAATTGAACCTGATCCTAATTCACGAAGCTCATAGACAACGCTTGATAACTTTTTCTCGACCTTGCACTTGACGAATTTAGGAGCTAGTTTCGCAGAGAAGAACTTTGCCGCATTTGACTGGACAAAGTTTCTGCGCCATACTATGTCGCCTTCCTTTGCATCAAAGTATCGTCGTCTCAAGTTATAATGTTGCGCATTTTTCTGATAAGCTTGTGTCAAAGCATCATCTACCTTAACAAATACGTCTGCTAGCTCAGTTAATGCCGCTGCTGCCTTATCCCTATCGCCTATCGTGACATCATCAACGGATACTGGTAACTCCTTCAAAATAGTATGGAATGTACTGTCCATGATAATTTCTCGACCTGTCGCAAGGAAATAAGGTGTGTATCCCGTGGCTAAGTTAACTGTACTGTTCAGAGACAGTTGGATTTGTTGAAGGTATTTGGACCAGTTTCTTTGATCTTGATCCACTAAAATAGACAAACTAACTTTAACTGTCTTGTTATATCGCTCAATTGTATTTGACTGAGGCGCATAATGTGCGTTGAAAAATATTTTAGGGACCGAAAACCTGTCACAAAAACTCTTAAAAGGTTTACTTTTAAATATCGACGCGTTGTCGCAAATTATAATAGCTGGTGTACCCCATTTAAGAAAGATTTCCTTTTCTAAAAATGACGTGACCGTCTAAGTGGTCGCCGTACGAAGAGGATGGAGCCAAACGTATTTGGAAAAAACGTCAACCACCGACAAAATGTAAACGTGGCCGGAGTACGCCTTTGGCAAGGGACCGATAATGTCGATAGACAGCGTATGTAAAGGAGAATCAACTTTTTTCTGATTCGTCATGAGCCCATTTGGTGCCAAATTAGAATGTTTGTAAGCTTTACATTTTTCGCACTTTGTGACAAAGGCTTTGACATCATTAAACATATCTTTCCAGTAGTAATGGTCTCGTATTTTAAGATAAGTTTTCTAAATTCCTGGATGTACACAACAAAAAGAGTCATGATTTTCCTTCACACAAGATTCCACTAACTCCCTTGGCAAAACCAATTTCCAATTAACGCTTTGAAGATTTGAGTTTGACTTACTAAATCTGTACAAACGATTGTCTTTAATTTGAAAATTTTTGAAATTCGTGGGTGTTGTCTGACAACCCTTAAAAATTTTGTTGTACCACTCGTCATTGGTTGATTGAATACCGCCATCATAAGTTATTGCATCGATGGAAATTCTCGATAAGGCATCGGGGACTACATTGAGTTTACCGGCTTTATGACAAATATTGAAGTTAAATGACGATATTTGCATCGCCCATCTTGCTAATCGACCTGATGGATTGTTAAGGGATTTTAACCACTTTAAGCTCATATGATCGGTAATAACAGTAAACTTAGTGCCTTCTATATACGCACGAAAATGGTTGATCGAATCTACTACCGCCAACAATTCTCGCTCTGTCGTGCTGTAATTCCTTTCGGCTTTCGACAGCAAGCGCGAATGAAATGCTACTGGACGCTCGATTCCCTCAACGTCTTGCGTCAGAACGCTACCAATACCTACAGAAGATGCATCGCAGTGAAGAACAAATGGCTGCGTAAAATCTGGTGACGCCAGAACTGGTGCTGTTATCAATGCTCGCTTGAGAGTGTTAAATGACTCTTCTGCTGCTTCTGACCAGTCGACGCCATCGCTGCCTTTCCGCTTCCCTACCAACGCAGTCATCGGTGCAATAATTGTCGAAAAATCCTGAACAAATCTACGATAATACGAGCAGAGCCCAATGAAACCTCGTAGCTGCTTTGCTGTTTTGGGGCGGGGAAAATTTTGAATACAGCTTAGCTTTTCTGGGTCTGTGCGCAATCCTTCTGTATTGATGATGTAGCCCAAATACTTAAGCTCTCCCTTACAAAAATCACACTTTTTGAGGTTGACGGTAAGACCAGCATCTTTAAGTGCTTTGCAAACAGCAGAAAGAATGGTCACGTGATCAGAAAACGACTCTGTGGCAATTAAAAGGTCATCAACGTAACAAAAGACCTTACCGTCAAATTTGTGTTGAAACAAGGAGTCTACCAATCTCTGAAGTTCCGCACCAGCATTAGAAAGTCCAAAAGGCATTCGCCTAAACTCAAATAAACCACGATTCGGTACAACAAAGGCTGTTTTCTCGCACGAGTTGCCTTTTCCATCGCCGCCATCTTGATTTGACAGAGCGATTTGCCAAAATGAAGAAGATAAATCGATTGAGGACAAATAATGAACACCGCGCAAGTTGTCAAGAATCGAGTTGATATAAGGAAGTGGGTAAGAATCTTTGACAGTGGCGTCATTGAGCTTCCGAGCATCCAAACAAAATCTCCATGAGCCATCCTTCTTCGGTATCATTACCACTGGGCTAGACCATGGGGATCTTGATGGAGCTATGACACCAAGTTTCAGCATCTCATCCACCTCTCTATTCAACGCTGACAACTTCGCTGGAGACAATGGGTAATATCGTTGTTTAATTGGCTCGCCTGTAGTAACGATTTTATGAGTTACCAGGTGAGTTTTACCTAAACCCTTTGTTCGATCTCCGCAAGTTTTAAAGAGGGTAGATGGAAAAAACTCCATCGATACTTGAATACTGCTATCGTCGATCGATAGAAGGACTCTGTCGTAGCATCCGAAGCGAACACACGTCGTTCGCGCTCGAGACGCGCGCGCAGGTCTCCGTCTCAGACCTTCATTGAACCCAGTGTCCGTGACTCTGTGCCGCTATTATACAAAGGACTTTATAGAAACCAGCAGTTGAGGCCGTGCCGAGCTGTTCACCTCATTCACCTGTTCGACTGACGCTGAAATCGATTTGCGGTCGTGGATTTAAGGTTGGTGGAGTGATTTCATTTGTCCTTTGTGAACTTGCGGGGTTGTTTACCGTTCGAACTGGGGTCTGGACGCACCTCAAATACAGTCCACTTAATTTATATTGTGCATATCGTACAATCTTTTTGGTCACTTCGTACCGGATTCAACCGGTTATTTTAGATATTTCTGACCGTGTCAGATCACCTCCTGTAATTATTGCCGTGCATAATTACTCGTTAAGACGTTCTTAACACCAATATTAACATTGGCCGTGCCAATTTAGTTTATTTTCCCATTTTTTTTTATATATTTCATGTACGTGGTAGACGTTCTACACGTGACGTGTCGATTCTTAACTTGCCTAATCTGCCCTGGTATTTATTTATTTACACACACTACACACATATTCTTGTCGTACAAGTATTTATTTATGTATTGTGTTGTTTATTTAAGTAAAATATAACGTATTTTCATCGAAATATTCATTTGCAATTGCTAACGTCTTCGTGTGTCATATCTTAAAATGGCGCCGCCATCTAAAGAAGCGAAAAGTCATTTCGAAGAAACAATGTCTAATGAGTTAACCGTGTTAATTCATCGCAAGCAGCGAATATTTCAACAAATACAAACAGTTTATGATATGTCCCGTGATTTATCAGAACCTGAAACTATGCAATTATTTTTGATGCACGTCTCTGAAATCCATGAACTACGTAGTTCGTTTGAAAAAATTATATTCGATATTTTCGAAAAAGAACTTCAACATGATCCAAAGTCTACTCTTAGAAGTCATGAATTGAAAAGTTTTGATGATTTATATTTCCGTGTAAAATTATGTGCAAACCAATCTAAACCTAAAAACGATGTCAATAAAGGTGACAAAGATAATCGCTCTGTGGAGTCGAAACCTCGTTTACCTAAACTTGAGTTGTTTACGTTTGATTCTAATCCTGAGAATTTTACAACGTTTTATGAGACATTTTGTTCAATGGTACACAATCAAGCTCATATTCCGAAGATAGAAAAATTCCACTATTTGTTGCAAAGTGTCAAAGGCTCAGCCTTGAATATAGTAAAAAGTATTCCTTTGACCTCCGATAACTACGATCTAGTCTGGCAAAGTTTCATTGAAAAATACAAGGACGAAAGGTTATTAGTCGGTAGGTACATAGATAAGATGTTAAACTTTTCACCGTTAACAAAGGAGTCTTCTACTCACCTGAACCTGTTTATTGAAAACTTTGATCATTCATACAAAGCCATTCAAGCGTTAAAAATTAAAGATTTATGAAGTTACGTAATGTGTCATATTGCAATGCGGGCATTAGACCCACATACACGGAAAAGTTTTGAACAAAAATTAGATCAAAAAACGATACCCACTTTTGATGAACTTATTTCGTTTGTTCAAAATCATATAAAAGTTCTGGATCATTCTACGTCTTATTCTACAACGACTGTGCAGCAAAGCAAGCGTCAACAAAATGATGCAAAACAAGGTAGTTCGAGAAATTACTCGCATGCTTCTTCGACCAGTTCTAAGGCGGTTATTAAGTGTTTACATTGTGGTGGAGAAGATCATATGATTTTTCGATGCGATCAATTTCGTAAATTGTCAATCGGTCAGCGCATTAGCCGTGCTAATGAACTGAAACTGTGCCGCAACTGTTTAAAACAAAACCATTTTGCTAATTCGTGCAAAAGCAACTTTAAATGCTTAATTTGTCGTTCATCTCATCACGTACTTTTGCACGAAGAAGTTAACGTCAATAACAACAAACCGGCATCAAATCCGATTCCAGCCGCGCCGGCTTCTTTGCCGTGCAAAGTAGATCAGCCAGCTGTTATCAATAATACCTGCCACGTGACGTCATCGACGACTAACTATAGCGTTATCTTAGGCACTGCCGTTGTGAATTGTTTAGATGCGTTTGATAATTATCAACCTTGTCGTATTTTAATTGATTCGGGAGCACAGTCAAGTTTCATCTCAAAAGATTGTTTTCAGCGACTGGGACTATCAGCAAATAAATGTCCGTACAATATTTTCGGACTCGGTGGCGAATTTGTAAAAAATTACGGGATGGTTTCGTGCGCTATTCAGCCGCGTCATAGCACGACACCTACCTTTAATATCGATGCAGTAATATTGCCAAAACTTACGTCTGATTTGCCGACCGTACCTATACCTGTTAAGATAATTAGTGAATATAAAGGTCTTCAGTTAGCCGACCCGTGTTTTTATGAGAAAGCACCGATTGATATAATTTTATCCGGTGACTTATTTCCGTACATTTATGACGGTAAGAAATACATCATAAATAGTGATGTACCAGTGGCGTTAGGTAGCGTATTTGGTTATGTAGTAACCGGAAGACTAGGGATGCCTTCCCCTAGTAACAGTGATGCAGTACCGTGTACGACATCATTACACACCTCGTTCATCTTAGAAAGTGAGACTTTAGATGAAACTCTCAAACGATTTTGGGAGACGGAAGCGTCGCCGTGCGAAGTTCCGAAAAATCCGCTAGATGAGTTAGCCGATAAAATATATTTAGAAAAACATTATCGCGAAGAAACCGGTCGTTATGTTTCTCCGATTTTATTAAACCCAGACCATGCTCCTCTCGGTGATTCTTATGATGTAGCGTTGAAGCGTCTCAATCAGGTCGAGCGCCGTCTCGCTCGGTCTCCAGACCTTCACAAGGCTTATGTAGAATTTATGCGAGAATATGAAGCCCTCGGACACATGGAGTTGTACCAAGGTTCTGAACCGTCTGCGTATGTGATTCCACACCATTGTGTTCTGCGTCCGTCTTCAGTTAGTACACCACTACGTGTTGTTTTCGATGGATCGGCACAAGTTAACAACGGGATTTCACTCAACGACGCACTTTTGACTGGCGGAAAACTGCTCCAAGATTTACTGAAAATCATTATTAATTTTCGATTATTTGATGTATGTTTTACCGCGGACGTGTCGAAGATGTTTCGAGCCGTGTTAATTGACCCCGCCGATAGGAAATATCAGCATATTCTGTGGCGTGAATCTCCGACGGAACCGGTGCGTACCTATGAACTTAAAACGAATACCTACGGGCTCCGTAGTGCGCCGTATGTCGCCATACGCACGTTGCATCAGCTGGCGGCAGACGAGTTATCTCGCGCTGAAGGTTCGCAGTCTGAAGCCGCTAGGGTTGTCACGCAAGGGTTTTATGTCGACGATCTGTTATGGTCTTGCGAGTCTAAGGAAAAGGCTTGCAAATTGCAAGATGATTTAGTATCTCTTCTCGAGAGTGGTGGGTTTATATTAAGAAAGTGGGCTAGTAACTGTCCAGACTTGCTAGGTAGAATGCAATCGGATCAGGTTTCAGCTATTAACTTTCAAGACGATACGTTATCGTCATCTCTCAAGGTTTTAGGGTTGATATGGCTACCTGCGTGTGATAGTTTTGCCTTTAATTATAACATGACTGACACAAAACAAACCAAACGATCAGTGTTAAAATTACTCGCGAGTATTTACGATCCAGTAGGTATGATTTCACCTTGTACGTTCGTCGCGAAGTGCATAATGCAAGATCTTTGGAAATTAGGAGTCGACTGGAATGATCAGTTGCCACCCGAGCCTTGCGAGCAGTGGAATCGATTCATCGCCGACTTACCTCTGTTATCGGAGTTGCGTTTTGAACGACACGTTTTAATACCTAATTTCTGTGATGTGCAACTAATTGCTTTCTGCGATGCATCGACTCGTGGTTATGCGGCATGTTTATACCTGCGCAGCGTAGATAATGAAGGGAAGGTCAAGGTCAGGCTGTTGACTAGTAAGTCAAAAGTCGCGCCATTAAATCCTATCCTGTCAATACCTAGACTTGAACTTGAGGCAGCCGTGCTGCTTAGTAAACTTGTTAATTTTGTCGTACAAAATTTAACGGTAATTAATTATTCGATTATCGCACTCAGCGATTCTAAGAATGTTTTAGCGTGGATTCAGACACAACCTTACATGCTTAAAACTTTTGTGGCTAACCGTGTTAGTCGAATCACTTCTGTGATTCCACCTAGTTCTTGGTTCCACGTTAGAACTCACAACAATGGATCGGCTGACATGTGCTCGCGCGGTGTGTTGCCGGCTCGTTTCGTGGAAGTTACCGACGAGTGGATACAGGGCCCCGCGTGGCTCCGCGAACATCGAGATCAATGGCCGATCGAGTCTTTTCATGTAGATAAGGAATTTAAGGTGTCTGAACTTAAATCAAATAGTGCATCGTATGCATTCAATTCATCTGATGACAGAAACGTTTTCTGTAATGACCTCGAAGAAACTTTCGAAAGCTTTTCTTCGTTTAAAAGATTACAGCGCGTAATCTCATGGTGTCACAGGTTTGCGCGTAACCTGCGAAGTAAAACCTCGGATAGGTTAATAGGACCGCTGAGAACCTCGGAGCTCAAGAAAGCTCATGAAACAATAGTTAGTGTTTTACAAACTAATCATTTTAGTTCCGAAATCGCATCCCTTAAAAAAGGTAAATTTGTAGCAACACTACGAAAGTTATCGCCTTTCGTGGACTCTCACAATTTCCTTAGGGTGGGGGGTCGACTTGTGCAAGCCGACCTACCCTATAATAAGAAGCACCCGGTGTTGCTTCCGAAATGTCAGACGAGCAAGTTGTTAATAAATTATTTACACTTAAAATATTTACATGTAGGCCCTCGTACGTTACAGGGAATATTATGTCAAAATTATTGGCTTATCAGCGCTCGTTCTATAATTCGATCCGTGTTATCGAAGTGTAAAATATGTTTTAGGTGCCAACCTACCGCGTTACAACCAGAGATGGGTACGTTACCCGCTCCCCGGCTTATGCCTAACAAGCTTTTTGATCACGTGGGGTGTGACATAGGCGGGCCTTATCTAATTAAAGAAAGCTTGCGTCGTAACGCGAAGGTACACAAGGCATATTTTTGTCTTTTCATATGTTTTTCTACTAAGTCCGTATTCTGCGAAGTACTTTCACAGTTGTCATGCGAGTGTTTCTTGGCTGCTCTTGATCGTTTTGTGTCGCGCAGAGGTATTCCATCATGTCTGTATTCAGATTGCGGAACGAATTTTATTGCTGCTGCTAAGCACCTTAAAGAAGTAGCTAAATTCTGGAATGACAAGAGTATTCAAGATGATATTCTTTGCGGATTAACGGCACGTCAGGTAGAATGGCTTAATTCCCCACCTAATGCTGCTTCTATGGGCGGAATTTGGGAGAGTGGGATAAAGCAATGTAAACATTTACTTATCCGTGCTGTAGGCGATAAGGCTCTTACTTTTGAAGAGCTGTCAACGGTGTTTTGTAGAGTTGAAGCCGTGCTTAACTCGCGACCTTTGTGTTCGTTGTCAGACAACCCTAACGAATTTGAAGTCCTAACGGCAGGTCATTTTTTGATAGGTCGAAGTCTAGTAGCTGTCCCGGAATATGAGTATGAGAATGAACCTATGAATAGATTGTCACGTTGGCAATTAATTCAGAAGATCTCACAGACGTTCTGGAGACGATGGTCCGATGATTACCTTCACACTCTGCAGCAGAGAGCGAAGTGGTTTTCTTCACCTCCTAATGTAAAGGTTGGAGACTTAGTTTTGCTAAAATCTAATTTAACTAGACCTTTACAATGGCCGCTCGGTAGAATTGAAGCGACACACGAAGGCGTTGACAAAATCGTACGCGTCGTTACGCTGCGAACTAAAAATGGTCTTCTTAAACGACCTGTTAACAAAATTTGTCCATTACCTTACGCAAATTAAACAATTTAAGATGCAATATGTTATATTAGTTATAATTTACCTCTATTATATTATCATGTTTATTTGTTTATATACATTTACACATTACACTTTTATTTATTATGCCTACGGGCTCACCTCTTAATAAGCCAAGTTAATTAAATGTTTGTCCTCTTTATTGGGATTGTTATATCCTTTGCATCCTACATTCATAAGTGGGAATTCAATCGTATTGAATTCGGTAGGGGGTATGTTCGATCTCCGCAAGTTTTAAAGAGGGTAGATGGAAAAAACTCCATCGATACTTGAATACTGCTATCGTCGATCGATAGAAGGACTCTGTCGTAGCATCCGAAGCGAACACACGTCGTTCGCGCTCGAGACGCGCGCGCAGGTCTCCGTCTCAGACCTTCATTGAACCCAGTGTCCGTGACTCTGTGCCGCTATTATACAAAGGACTTTATAGAAACCAGCAGTTGAGGCCGTGCCGAGCTGTTCACCTCATTCACCTGTTCGACTGACGCTGAAATCGATTTGCGGTCGTGGATTTAAGGTTGGTGGAGTGATTTCATTTGTCCTTTGTGAACTTGCGGGGTTGTTTACCGTTCGAACTGGGGTCTGGACGCACCTCAAATACAGTCCACTTAATTTATATTGTGCATATCGTACACCCTTTTTATCCGAAGAAATCAATTCAAAACCCTTAATAACTCTTTGTAAACAAGCAGACTGCTCGTGCGTAAGGTCGTCTCTCGGAACTAACGCCTTAATTTCACAAAACTCCGTGCGTGAAGTAACATCGGCGGAGTTACCTCTCCTAAGTACATCTCCAAACTTAAAAATATCGACTAAACCAAAAGTATCGGCAAAATCCATGCCGCATAAAAGTTTGTGATGGATCGCAGGGCATACCAAAAATGTAAAGTCAGTTGTAATGCCGTTGCACGTAATTGGCAACTGCATTGTGCCTATCACATCAATCTGTGATAAGTCAGCCAAATAAACCGTTGACTTTGTACGATTAAGTCTAAATCCTAATTTCTCAAAATGTTTGTGCTTTTGTGCACCTAATACTGATAAATGTGCCCCTGGATCAAGTAACGCTTCAAAACTATTATCTAATACTTCAAATTTTACAAACAAACGTGAATCTCCAACAAACGATGAAATTTCCGGAATCGGAAACGTTTGTTTAGCGGAAGCTGTACTCTGGGGCTTAACTAGTTTTTTTATCGAATGACGAGGCATGCGAACCATTATTGCACTTGGAGCAATTTTTCGTTAGCACATCTTTGGCTCCGCACTTAAAACATATGATGCCTGGCACCGACCTACATACCTTGTAACTGTGACCTTTCTTCTTACATTTAAGGCATGTAAGATTGTTGCTCGTGTGCGAAGTCACAGGTGCACTGTTTACAGCATTGATCTCGCGTTTCGGCTTTGAGTTTAAAACGCCAGAGTACGCCTCAAAATTTTTAGTAATGTTGATCAATTGATCAAAAGAGGTTATATCGTTGATTGCTAACAGTTGTGCGTACGAACTAAGCATGTTGTGTTTGACAATTTCTAATAAATTTGCCTCTAAAATAGGATACGCTAACCTTGCGTTTAAATCTTGTATATCTAAAATGTAAAATGCTACAGATTGACCAGGCAATTGCTTGCGTTCTCTAATTTGTTTCTCGATGTTGTAGCTGTAGTCTTTAGTTTGAAAGTACTTTTGAAACTCAAACTTTACGTCGTCCCACGACCGTAATCGACGACTAACCGTTCTGAAAAATTTCAGAGCTGTTCCAGACAAGAGCTCTGAAAACCCACGTACTAATGTAACGTCATCAATCTGTCGTGCAAGTCGGGTTTCATTCACTCTCAGCAAAAATTCGTCAACGTCCGTTTCTCCGTTAAACTTAATATTAAGCGACGATAAATTCAAGGATTTGTAATATATCGCAGCTCCGTGCGGAGTGTCTGCTAATGAATGACTTTGTTGTGCATGAGCGTGAGCGCTTGGCTCACACGTGTTATGACGTGATTGTTCATGACCATACGTACTAGCTTTAAAAAACTTTGTTGGTGGAAGTTCGACATTAGTATGTACTATCGGACGCGTTGCAGAAAGTGTGACAACGTCAGTAGTGGCGTGTGCGTGAGACGTAAGTGGTGGTATTGTCACATAAGTAGAGTGACTCTGTGTTGGAAACGAAACAGCTGTCACTAAATGTTCAGAAACATAATTTGGATTCAAGCGTCGTTGTGTGTTAAGCGTATCAATTGGAATATGAACTTCCCGTTGTCCCGCAGGACTCAAATGTACATGTGGAGTACCAACTGAAGACACATGTCGAGAACGGGTGGGTGAGACAAACGTGGCCTCATCATCGGAGAGTGTTCCAGAATGAACCGACATGTTTCAGTTTTAAATTTGAGAAATTTTAGACAGAGAGTGTAGTTTAACACAATAGCAGGTGTAATAATCTATAAATCGTTCTTAAACTTAAAACAATTCACCGTTAAATTGCTTAAAAACTAAATTTTCAAAATGATTTTTTTAATTAATAATTTTGCCTTCACAAAACAACTCCAAATACTAAAAAAATTCGGGCGCCATTGTAACGTGGTGGAATAAAAAGAAAAAAATTTTTAATTTAATATTTAATAACGGTAAAGTGAGGTATAAGTAAAGTGTAAAGTAAAGTGTAAAGTGTAAAGTTGTAAAGTGTATTTACAACACTGAGCAATGACTTTGAAGTCATGTAGGTTATTAGACACTGACAGTGACAGTTAGCATGTTGCTGTCATCCGTTTCCGTCCGACGGATCAAATCAAAAAAAAAAAGATAGGAGAATGAAATTATCTATTTTCTATCTATTTTTTTATCTGGATTATTTTACATAACCTTGTTGGGAAAATGGAACGTAAATAAAAAATAGTTTTGCGTACAAGACGTAGTGGATTGGGTGTGGTGACGTCATACGTGGATGCGTGAGTCGAAACGGTTCCAAAGTGACAGAAATGATTTTGCTTTTTTGAATGGCATTTCGAAAAGCTACTTGAAACGCGACAAAGATGTCTTTCTCTTGTGACGAGCTTTTGCTGAGAGACGTAGTGCTCCGGACCTTCTTCTGCCTTAGAGCGGAAGCGTTTAAAAAGAGGCGTAAAAGGTTAGTTTTGTGATGAAATGAAACTAAATCATTTCAATTCGTTGTGATATAAGTTGATCTCAGAATTTTCCCGGTGAAGAAGACATGTGATTCTGATTCTGTCGTCTTTTTGTCCATAGCCTCTTCTTCCCGGATTGATCAATTCCCCACTGACGACGACTACGGACCCCGATTTCACCACATGTAAACCGCATGTACTTTTTTCTTCCCCCTTGCGGACAAGAGCCACGTTGCTTACCGGCAAGCATACACCATTGTATCCACTTGCGGAATTTAACCTGCGAGCGTACCTGCTTCGTCGTGAAAGGAAGTACCACACGCAACTTATCCATGGATTCACAAGTAACCCCTTTATTTTGTTCAAAAGCCATAGCCACAAGGTTACTTTCTCTATGACAGGTATGGTCATATTATTCTACTAATTTTCACAATTTCAAGCCTTCTGGACAGAGTGTAGACGTATGAGACATTCCTCGTTTTCACTGTATGATCTGCGCTTTAGTGAACATAAGTTTTGAATAGAAATACCTTTTGTTGTTCTAGTAAATCGCTTAGCTACCGATTTACTAGCATTGATTGTAAATTAACATTTAGAATCACATTTGTTTATATTACTTTAATATTGCAGACGGTATTAGCACCGAAGCTGTAATTTCATAACTACATTCTAAGCGATTTGGTTTTAATAGGCTCGCTTTAATTTAAGTGTGTTAAAATATAGTATTAAATAGTATTTAACTTTATAACGATTAAGGTTGTAGAATTTTAAGCTTAAGACCCTTCTGGTCATTACAGAGTAAGAATACTCGCTTTAAATTTAAGAAGATTGCATGTACTTTAGATAATTATGGTTCCGACCAATAAATAATTTTGATTTAACCTTAAAAACAAATCTTTTAATTTTGTCCTCACACAGCAACTCACAGATAAACAACAATACGGTCTTTGGTAACAGAGGTCTTTGTTCTTATCGACTTAAGCTTATCCAGGTTTAATTTTGTTTTTGTTCGCTTAGGTAGCTGCGACACCTTCCTCAAAGGTACAGTTAGCTTCAGCTCTTCAAGCTCTTTAATACAGGTGCAAAAGTTTCATTTGCCACCATTTCTCCTTTTGTCCCACCTCCCCCCGATAACGTGGACCGCTTTTCCCATTAGTCACCACTTTTCACCTTTACCTCACTTTACCGTTATTAAATATTAAATTAATTTTTTTTTTTTTTTTTATTCCACCACGTTACAGCTTTTAGTCAATAATTTAAGGTTTCTTTAATTTTCAAAAAAATAAAAAACTAAGTACACAATGTCTTTACATACACATAATACTTTAGACGTATAATAAGGAACATGAGGTTTGTTTAAAAAAAATTGTAACCTTACCTGAGTTTCATTTTCAGCTAGCATTTTCTCCACAGCATCCAGCACTGCTCCCTGCACCCTGACGTCCTCGTGCCCCAGTAGAGCCACCAGGCGCTCCGTGAGCCCGGGCACGACTTGCACGGCTTCTATGTGTTTTGTGTCCCCGTAAAGTATACTTTTGACGGCCTCACAAATTTGAACTGTAACGGTCTGTCAAAACAAAAAACCAGAAGAAATTAAATAATTCGTGGCTTTCGATTCGTTTTTTGTGGACTGTTTGGTAAATTCAAGGGTTCCAAACCTTAACAGAAAAAGAAACCCTTACAATTTCACTCCGTTGTCAAAGTGTCTGTCAAGAATCGTTTCTTAAGAAACGAGTAAGCTGAAATTAGTATCAAACACTGAGGTCTACAATGAGGCTGACCACTATGTTACAATGCTACGTCCAATTTATCCTACTAATATTATAAACGCGAAAGTTTGTAAGAATGGATGGATGAATCCGTTTTAAATGGTATTTTTTTTGTTTACTTACCCTGATACCTTCTATTACCTTCAGCTTCATCTAGCCCGGCAAACCAAAACCCTCCGTGAAGTGTAAAACCGCACGCGAATGGAACGTGGTGATCTGTCACGCAAGTTTGCCTAGGGAATACCTTTTACCTACCGACCCCGGGAGCAGGCTGGGTGGATATGTGGGAAGCCCGCCAGTGGCAGCATACCCTCTAAAACCCCTAAAAACCTTAAAAACCCTAGGGTATTCTACCTCGGCGCCAAATATCGGAGCTACGGGAACGCTCTCATAGACGACCACGGCCCCCGCAGCGCTACCCCTTTGGGCACCTCCCCGAGCCTATGCTCTTCCTCGCCTGTGTCGAACACCAGACACATCGTCACCATTATCTACCTTGCTCGACCGGTGAGCGCCAGACATCCTAACTAATATTATAATGCGAAAATGAGTTTATTCGTTTGTTTGTTTGTAACGCTTTCACGTCTCAACTAGGTACTCAATCGTCTTGAAATTTTGCATACATGTTGTTTGGGGTACAGACAAGGACATAGGGTACTTTTGTTCCCGAAAAAATAAACAGTTACTGTGGGACCGCGGGTGAAACCGCGGGGCGCAGCTAGTATCTTTATAAATTGTAGCCTATGTGTTATTCTGATGTATAAGCTATATTATTGTAAAGTTTCATTAAGATCCATTCAGTAGTTTTTACGTGAAAGAGTAACAAACATCCATACATCCATCCATCCATCCATACATACAAACTTTCGCGTTTATAATATTAGTAGGATAGACCAAAATACCACCTAAAAAAAGTTTTTTCACATTTCATCCAGAAAAAATTGGTGGCCAGCCTCAGGAAAAAGCTAAAACACACCACAATAAATAAGTTTGTCATCAGAATTGCAAGTCTATACAAAGAATCGCAAACTTATGCAGTTTGTTCAACCAGAATGAACTTTAACATACTCGGAAAAAGCGAAGAAAATTTTTGAGACTCGACTTCCGTGATGGACGAACTATTCGCATACCTACAAGATTGATCATAACCCTCAGTGCACGAGTTCTCCTCGCATTCGGCTGGTGTTTTACAATTGTCGTCCCTACCAGCGCCGGGTCGTCCTCGCCGGCTGGCGGCTCCCCCGCTATCCTGTCGAGCACCGCGCCGCAGCGCTGCAGCATACCACTCGACACGACGCAGTCGAGCTGAGGCCCTAAGCAAGCGTTGCAAAGTTTGGAAATCGCTTTCGCTGCTTGCACTTGACACCTGTAAAAATATAAATAATTATAAGTAAATATAATATTCGGGACACTTGCACATACGGTCGTCTAACCCCAAACTAAGCAAAGCTTGTACTATGGCGGCCAGAGACTGATAAACATATAAATATTTTAAAATACACACATAAATGGATAATTAACACCAGATGTAGAACAAACACAAATGTTCATCACATTAAATAAAATCAAGTTTAAAATGTACCCGACTACAGCGAAGCCAATAAGAAGAGTTATTTGTGTTTGACCTGTATTGTATGGAAGTATTTAAACGAATGACTGAACTAATATTGATGAATTAGGTGTTGTTGACTATTTTTAAATTGCACAAACGTTATTAAACGTTTCTGGGTAAATACATGATTACAAAATGGCAGATGGCAAAAAAAATCAGCTGTTCCATACATCTTGTCTCAGGCCAATGGACTTTTCGTATGGAACAGCTGTTTTTTCTTTCGCGATTTCAGGATTGGCTTCGTAGTAAATGTTGTTCATATTGATGAGTACAACGAACCCATTAGAGATTTTTGGAGAGTTACCAATAACCCTGTATATCAAAGGCTTATCTTTGATGAACAAGTGAAGCTGAACACACCACAAACGATCATCTGGCTTCAAACGCCTAGACACAAAAAAAAACAAGTAACATTATTAAAACAGAAACAAAAACCCGGCTTCAAAATGTACCCTATGTCAAGACGATTTATAAGACACCTTACATGTCGAAATTCAGGAAGCTGTTTAGATTGTAGGGCGTGCCAAAGAAACCTCATACCCACATACATACATACATAAATATATACATACACTCGAAAAACATAACCCTCCTTCTTGCGCAGTCGGGTAATAAAACAATAGCCGTCGTTTCACTTGTGACCTAACCATGGTGTTATTACTTTCAACATCTACACTGAGGTTATCAACTCACGTTTCAAATCGTAACTTACGTAGGCTCCCCATCAGCTAAAATGTTCAGTAGTGGAGTGATGATGTCATTTTCCAGAACCCGTTCTATGTCCGAGTGTAAGTTGGTGTTGATGATGTTGCCCGTCGCCATGACTGCGCGCTCGAGCAGGACAGGCTCCGTGCTCCGCAGGAGGCGCGCGAGGTGCTCGAGGCAGCCGGCGTCCAGGCAGCGCCGGACCTGCGGACGGTTAACATAATAATATCAACATGGGCCCTGAATGCACCTGGCATCTTATAATAAACATTATCTGCTAGAACTAGCTGCTATCAAGCAAGATTTCAAACCAATCCGTTGAGCTGTTTCAGCGTGAAGAAGTGATAAGCCCAGCACACACTCGCTTCGTCACTCTCAAAATCTCACAAGTCAGTGCAGAAAGCTCCTAAACCGCACGACTCCAAGCGCCAAAGAAACACTTGACTTTCGTTGTTTAAAAGCAGTAAAAAGAAATTACCTACTTACTCTTAACACTAGAAGGGAAATAGCCGATACTATCTTTCTTCTTAAGCTAACTTCAAATCAAATTGATAGTCCCAAACTTCTCAGTTTGTTGAAGCTAAATTTGTCCCTCTAAACAGTCATGTCCGGTTTAACCCACTATTTACTAGCCCTAAAAAGAACGCCTGTCCTGTGTCGAGTGAGTTCCGTTGATAGGCGCGAAGGTTTAGACTTACTCTGTACGAGCGTGGCGTTGGCTATTTGGCGGATTTTGAACAGATAACTTTTTGGCCAATTTTCTCTTTAATGTTTATACAGCATGTTACAAAAACCCTGTTGTATAATTGAAGGGCATTTATACACACTTATAAGTATTCATGCAATAATACAAAAAAAGTAGGTTAGAAATAGCAAGAGTTATGACCGGTTAAATAAGCAAGAAAAAGATGGAAATTTTACAAAAATGTACACAAATCTGCATCATGTGTCGGGTTTTATTCTAAGAAAGTAGCGGCACGACGCGAATAGTTTGCAAATAAAACCGACGCGATTAGTGTCTGCGTTCGCGCTTTAAGGAAGGCGGAGCGCGATGTGTTTTTATTTATTTCGAGTCAATATTTAATTTAAGCTAAGATAAATAAAATAGATAAATGCGGATGCCAGACATGGAGTTGCACAAAGAAAAATATTAAAGCACTCGAAACTTGCCAACACAGAATGGAAAGAAGCATGCTCCACATAAAATTAAAAGACAAAGTTCGGTTGAAAACAATGAGAAAACAAACCAAGATAGTAGATGTAACGTACCGAATCAAACAACTAAAATGGAAATGGTCTGGTCACGTAATAAGAAGTAAGTTAGTAAAGTGGGCTAAAGAAGTGACGGAATAGTGCCCTAGATATAAAAAGAGAAGGAAAGGAAGGCAGTATAACAGATGGGAAGACGATATTAAAAAGGTAGCAGGAACAGCTTGGACGAGAAAAGCAAAAGATAGAACGCTATGGAGAATACTTGGGCAGGCCTATGCTGGAAAGCAAGACAATCAAAAAACCGGTGTCTAACATTATTTATATTTAAATTACATTTATAATATAAGTATTAACCATTGTTATTGGCAATACTGTGTAGAAATATGAGAAAATGTAAATATGATTGTTAATAAAGGCTATTATTATTAAGATAAATGCGATACTGGATGCGCACCCCGCGGATACAACAGGGTTTATGAAACACCCTGTATAACTCGGAGCGTGGCATGATTAATAATAATAATAATAATAATAATCCATTTATTTCAGGCAATATAACTTGCATACAATGCAAGTTACAGAGGCCCATATAGAAAATAAATACCTTACAGACTAACATACATATAAATAACATCAATAGAATTAACTAAATCTTCTGGGCTTTTGCTCCCTGTGCGGCCTCCCAGTAGCGCCGGAACACTAGCAATCTAAAAAATCAGTTCATTTTGAGAGCTATAATTAATTTCAAAATACTTTAAGCGATGGTCTATTCTGATTCCCTACACGTGGTCCCTGGGTAGTGCTAACCGGGTAGCAAACTCTGGTGGGAGGCTTCGGCCGTGGCTAGTTACCACCCACCGGACCAAACCATGCCGTGAAATAACCTAGTCGTGTTTCGGGATGTAGTCCGGTGTAACCGTTCCGAAGACGGGCCTGAGCAGTAGTGCACTTATAGCGCCTCACTCAACTGCCGTCTTTGTACTTCTTCACTCTACAAAACTTCAAGGCTAGAGTGAATAATTAGTACCTTATAGGTCGTCGTGCTTCATCTTAGACCACAACGTCGCTTAACATCAGGCGACTTGGTGGTCAAACGCCGACTACATTAAAAAAAAAATCATTGTTCTGATATTTTCAATTGATCAAATCTATTGGCTCTAAATCAAAAAAACAATAAATCGCTCATTATCAATGTAATCCTTATCTAATTACGTAATTTAAGAGTCTGTATAATTAAAATAATGAAAAGTCAAAACTGCAGTCCCCTTATTTTAACGTTCCTAAAGTCCAACGCCCACCGTAGATGCCCGTGAAGACGAGATCACGGATCAGAAATAAAATGCGACGGCCCGGCCTTCCCGACTTTCCCCGTCACATAATATATTAAAGTACCTACATAAGGTTTAAGGCTTAAAGACATTTATTTTCAATAAAGACATTACATATCACTCACTTGAGAACAATACTAAACATAAACAAAATTACAATGTCGTCGTATCTAGCAAGGCTACCAACCCTCTCAACGTATTCATTTGCTTAGAAGACTGTGATCGGCTATCAGGTATTGAGCAAGTTGTGTTTTGAATACGTTGAAAGAATTCACATTTTTTATGCGTGAAAATTTTACGCATTCTACGCACAACTTTGTAGTAAGGTATTGAGCAAGTTGTTGTTTGAATACATTGAAAGAATTCACATTTTTTATGCGTAAAATTTTCACGCATAAAAAATATGAATTCTTTCAACGTATTCAAAAAACAACTTACTCAATACCTTATTATAAAGTTGTGTTGCTTCAAAAGTAAGTGTTTTTTTGCCGTAGTTAGCTGTAGCTTTTTTAATTAATTAAATTTATTAAAATTTATTAATTTTTAATTTAATTTTTCAAATTATAAATTTATATTTTTGTAGACACTCCATTATAATTAACAATCTGTTTTGTTTTTTACTATGGAAACTGACGTGGTTTTCACACAAAATAATGATTTATGAAACGGGAATTACTCACGTACGGAATAATCGACTAAATCGTACGTGAGTAACTCCTGTTCCTTAAGTCATAAATTGTTTTTTTTTTTTTAATACAGGGTTAATTAAAGGTAACTCACCAAAAACCTCTCCAGGGTTCATTGTACTCATCGATATGAACAGCTTTTACTATGGGGCGAAATCCAGCTGTAGCATACATTTTGTCTCAAGCCAATGAACTGTTTGTATGAAACATCTGTTTTTTTTTCTCGCGATTTCAGGATTGGCTGCAGTAAAAGTTGTTCATGTTGATGAGTACAATGAATCCTTAAGAGGTTTTTGGTGAGTTACCTATAACCCTGTATAGTTGTTCACTTTATGTTTGTTTAAGTATATTAATTTTCTATACTAGTGACCTGTCAATTTTAAATTTATTCGTTTAATTAATAAGCTGTAGGTTACCCAAACCCAAATAAATAAATGAACAGTGGTGAGTCCCGTGGACTCAGGGTGGTGAATTAAAAGTCCCGCGAAACTCTGAAATTTCCATACAAACGCGCTTCTCAAATTTCTTGGAAACCATTTGTCAGATTATGATGAAATTTAGCATGTACAATTAAATGAACTATATCTCCGCCCCTGTGTTCTTGGTTTTTTTTAAAAAACGTCCTCAAGAGAAAATAGAGCTATGAAAAATATCCGCATTTGTAAGGGGTCACTTTTGACTGATTTATCCAATAGATAGACAAAGCAAATCAAAAATTCCTTTACATAGGGAGGTTGTCTACATCGTTAGCTTTTAAATGAGTCCATAATACAAGAGAAATACTTAGTTATTTAAGAATGATTACAGAAGTGCAAAACTCCAAAAAAAAATTAAATTGCACTTTGTCACTCTGTAGGTAACTTTAGAGGCTCGTCAGTATCATTACTTGCTCTCTTCGCTCGTAGTCTTCTTTTAGACGAAATGGCTATAGAAAACCTTAAGCCAGGTTTCAGTCAAGTATTTTATTATTATTTTTTTAAGCGATGATAGCCTAGTTGGAGAAGGCCCGCCTCTCAAGCCAGAGGGAGCAGGTTCGATCCCAGTCGACGGCACGCACCAATTTCTTCATTGTGTGAACATAATTATGTGCGTATTGTATGTCATCTGCTACATGAATGGAGCCCGGTGCATGGCGACAGGCTCGCCCCTTGACACATTTGGGACTGAATATCGTCCAGCGAAGTGTGGGTGTTGTATTACACCTCTGCCAGCCCCTTCGGGGAAAAGGCGTGGCGATATGTATGTATCAAAGTATGACTTTCATCCCTTATTAAGCAATCTACTATTCCAAGCACATAATTATTATGACTTTAGACGTCTGTGAGAAACATGAGGTTTGTTCGGAAAATTAGAACTTTACCTGAGCGTCGTTCCAAGTGAGCATATTTTCCACAGCACCCAGCGCTTCTTCCAGCACCCTGACGTCCTCGTGCCCCAGTAGAGCCACCAGCCGCGCCGTGAGCCCGGGCACGGCCCGGGATGCTTTTAGATGTCTTGTGTTGCCGCAAAATAAACCTCTGAGGGCCACGCAAATTGCAACAGTAACATCCTGGCAAAAAGAAAGCATACTAATACCAGACGAGGTCAAATAAATCGTACCTGTACGTCCTTCCTTGACTATTTGGTCCAAGCAGAAAAATAAAAAGAAACCCTTTTAGGATCACATCGATCATCACAGTCTGTCAGTCAAGAGAGCCACGACGCTCTGAAATTTCCATACAAACGCGCTTTTCAAATGTCTTGAAAACCATTTATATGTCAGATTATGATGAAATTTAGCATGTACAATTAAATTAATGATATCTCCGCCCCTAATTTCTTGTTTTTTTTTAAAAAAAAACGTTGTCATGCTAAAATAGAGCTATGAAAAATTTTCGCATTTTTAAGGGGTCCGTTTTGACTGATTTATTCAATAGGTAGACTTAACAAATCAAAAATCCCTTTACAGAGGGAGGTTGTCTACATCATTAGCTGTTAAATGAATTCATAATACAAGGGAAATTCTTAGTTATTTAAGAATTATTACAGAAGTGCAAAAGTCATAAAAAAATTTGAAATTGCACTTTGTCACTTTGTAGGTAACTTTAGAGGCTCGTCAGTATCATTACTCGCTTTCTTCGCTTGTCTTCTTCTTCTAGACGAAATAACTATAGAATACCTTAAGCCAATGCGAAGTTAGTCTAAAGTGGTCGCCGGACTCTTAAGGTATTATGTTAAAATTAATATTAAACACTGAAGTCTGCAATGAGGCTGACCACTATGATACAAACATACCTAAAATCAAAGATTAGAAAGTAATGTTAAGAATTATTTTACACTAGTTTTTATTTCGCGTCAATACATGCAGTATTACCGATGTTATAGGTTCCGGAATATAGCATTTTATTTTAATGTTGTCGTCAGTGATGACGTCATACACTCAAAAGAAATGAGTTAAAATAACGTTTGCACTCTCTTTTCTCAGGACCGCGTGAAAGTATTAAATTGAAATTTGGCTGGTGTTTTAGAGTTGAAGTCCCTACCAGTGCCGAGTCGTCGGCGCCGGCTGGCGGCTCCCCCGCTATCCTGTCGAGGACCGCGCTGCAGCGCTGCAGTATTGCAGCGGCGTAGGGGTGGAACGGCCACTCTGAGCAAGCCCAGCAAAGTTTGGCAGTCATCGCCTTCGCTGCTTGCACTTGACACCTGTACAAACATAGGTAATTTATAAATAGATAAAATCAAGTTTCATGATATCCCCGATGACAGCGAAGCCAAAAAAGGAGAGTTATTTTTGTTTGACCTGAGGGCCTACTAAGACTACTATTTCCAGGATGGTTACGTATTGTTTCCGATGTTGTGTGACCGCGAATCGTTTCGCCGCCTCAGATAAATAGGAAAATATTTTGATTGAAATCAAAATTTACTGGTAACTCCTATATCAACCTCTTCAGATAAACCTAGAGGAAAAGATGGAACACTGCGTTATATCTCGCTGAAGCCACTTCTATTTTCAATGTGTGTGCGTGGTAATGTTGCCATGAAAAACATTTACAATTGCACGTTTAATATTAATTCCTAAACTCTACGTTAGCCATTTCCGTTCCAATATGCAACTTTAGTAGATTTAATATTTTAAAACTGCACATATAGTCGTATATATGTAAGAGTTTAAAGTTACGGCTTTTTCAAAATTGACTTGCAAAAAAACTGCACAGTTTTTAAAGAGAACCTCAAAATGTAGTCCTGGCTACACTTTTATAAAGCGCTATGCATATTTATGGTACACGAAATGTCGAGGTAAGAATTACCAAACGAGTAGCGTAGTTTCCTTTGCGTCAATGTGTGCGTGTTGTGTACATATACAACAGTAGCGTAGTTTTTGGCTTCACCTAAATCATATGCCGTGCGCCATCTTATTCTCTATAGGTTGATCTGAGATAGTTGCACGTCACAGTTCAATAACTTTTATTACTATCTAACTCTTTTAAATTCGAGAAATTAAAATCAATTAAATTTTATTAATAAACTCTGCTACACAAGATACATTAAATAAAAACACGGTTTGGTCAAAAGTGAAACCGTGATTGTGGTTTTACTTTCGATCAATCAATCAATAAGCCTTTTTAAATAAATTTAAACTAAAAAGTGTGAAATAAATTATACCTATTAATTAATTTAATTTATTTTTGAATCTGAGTGAGAAATATAGGCAATAAAAATTAATCTTAGTTAGTGTGTGTAATTTTCTATCATTTCTCATTCTAAATTACTTACCTACATAAAAAAAAATGTACTAAAGATGTACTGTTATGTAATATAGTATAGGCACTTGATAAAAAAGAATTTAGTGAGGTTCTTTTTAAAAACTGTGCAGTTCTTTTACAAGTAAATTTTTAAAAAGCCATAACATTAAACTCTAACATATATGTGTAGTTTTAAATTATTAAATCTACTAAGGTGTTACCTCTATTGGAACGAAAATGGCTAACGTAGAGTTTGGGAATTAATATTCGTTTTCGTGCAATTGTAAATGTTTTTCATGGCAACATTACCACGCACCCAAGTTTAAAAAGAATTGGCTTCAGCGAGATATAACGCAGTGTTCCATCTTTACCTCTAGGTTGATCTGAGGTAACTATAGGAGTTATCAAAAATTTTGATTTCTTGATTTTGATTTCTTGGTTATATGCCTTCTACACCGAGGCTTAACTACCGGGTATTAAAAAATATTTTACTTAGGCTCTCCATAAGCTAAAATGTTCAATAGTGGAGTGACGATGTCCTTTTCAAGAACCCGTTTCATGAGAGAGTATGAGTTAGTTCTGTTGATATAGAATATGGCTCTGGCTGCGCTCTCGAGCAGGTTAGGCTCCATGCTCCGCAGGAGGCGCTCGAAGTGCTCGAGGCAGCCGGCGTCCAGGCAGCGCGTCACCTGGGGACGGTCGACTTGATGTAGTGACATGCGCCCAGCGGGTTGGCCCGCTTTCTTACAGCAAACATTTAAATTTCCCCTCCTTCCACTTGGATTCACACCTAGGCTCCACATGTGGATCCACGGATACTTTTTTCTCCTCTTCAATCCACCGGTGGATCCATGGATACTTCTTTTTCCTCTTAAATCCACCGGTGGATTCATGGATACTTATTTTTCCTCTTAAATCCACCGGTGGATTCATGGATACTTATTTTTCCTCTTAAATCCACCGGTGGATCCATGGATACTTCTTTTTCCTCTTAAATCCACCGGTGGATTCATGGATACTTTTTTCTCCTCTTAAATCCACCGGTGGATTCATGGATACTTTTTTCTCCTCTTGAATCCACCGGTGGAGTCATGGATACTTCATTTTCTTTTTCGATCTACAAAGTGGATCCCAAAATTAATAACATTTTTCTATGCCACTTGAACCCACAATCCGCTAACAATCGAATTAATTAATGAACCTTTCTCCTTCAAAAAAAAATCATATTTGCTGATAATCTTATTTTTTTACTATTTACCAGACTGCGGCGAAGTAAAAAAGGAGGGTTGTGTGTTTGACCTGTTTGTTAAATTTTAACATCAACACAACGTATAACGCGTAACGATTGGGGTGCGCCTGTTTTATTCATATCTATCTATGTATGTTCCTCATAACTACTAAAATGTTGAATCGATTTTGATAAATAGCATGTCGTTGGATTCGTCCTTTTAGCGCAAGTGCCGGTTTTTTTTAAGATATGTTACACTTGTGGCAGCAGTATAAAAATATATATTCATATTATCTAAAAAAAAAAACAGATTTAATCAATTGTTATTTATTTTGCTCACAAAAGTAATACAACAAAACTTAATAGGAAGTATTTTAGCCTAATCTAAAACAAACTGCTAGTATAGCATACAGCTAAACACCAACCTTTTTTTACGTGGGGGAATGCATTTACACATCCCCGCACCGCCTCCCCCGGGGTGGAGCGGGGTAGATCGAAGAAGAAAAAGAAGTATCCATGAATCCACCGGTGGATTCAAGAGGAAAAAGAAGTATCCATGGATCCACCGGTGGATTCAAGAGGAGAAAAAAGTATCCCTGGATCCACATGTGGAGCCTAGCTCCACATCTCCATATCAAAGTGGAAGGAGGGAAATTTTCAATATAATCCAGTCAACCTGGATAATCCAGCCAACTATGAAGACACAATAATATGTAGTTTCCATAAAATCCGTTGAGCTGTTTCAGCATGAGGAAGTGACAAACTCACTCACTCGTTTACTCTCAAAAATTTCGAAGTTAGGATCAACTGGGGCAAATGCGTCTGTAGGGCAATTGCGTCTTACGAGAATTACTGACAAACCCTTCACAAAATAGGCAACTAACGCCATGTTGTTCAGATAATTGCAACTAAGGATACAAAAAATATGTAGGTGGCACCTAATTTGTGGAAGGTCAGTAATTCTTAAAGTAAGATTAGTTTCCACCTATATCTTTTTTCTATTATTAGTGACAATAATCTGTACTAGATGGCGTTAGTTGTCTTATATGTGGAGGGTTTGTCAGTAATTCTTGAAAGACGCAATGGCCCTCAGACGGATTTGTACCAGTGGTATATCTTACCTGAGCCTCGGACCTGAGCATGTTCTCCACAGCGTGCAGCGCTGCTCCCTGCACCCTGGCCTCCTCGTGCCCCAGCAGCCCCACGAGGCGCGCCGCGAGCCCGGGCACGGCCTGCGCCGCCTCGATACTCTCATCTTTATCGTAAATTAAGTTCCCGACGGCCACACAAGTGCTTACTGCAATATATTATTAACATTATTATAAATCGCACAAAATTTCGTTATTATTACATATCGTCACGCCTTTCCCTAAAGAGGCTGGTAGAGGTGTACAACACCCACACTTCGCCGGACGATATTCAGTCCTAAATTTGAGAGGGGGCGAACCTGTCGCCATACACCGGGCGTAGCAAATTAAATCAGCACATATGTTCACATAATGAACAAATTGGTGCGTGCTGTCGGCTGGTTTCAAACCCACTTCCTCTGGCTTGACAGGCGGACCTGCACCCAACTAGGCTGCCATCGCTTTTTTCGACTTTTTTAGACATAGAGCAAACACAAAATAAATATTCATTTGCCCTCGGTGGGAATCGAATCTAATTAGAAGCAAGTATACTTTTTGTAAACCCAACAGCGCTAGCATTTTACGGTACACAGGATGTTACAAAAACCCTGATACATCCGCGAAGAGCGCATCGATCAAAATCATCATCACCATCGAGTCAAACAGCGCAAACGCAGCCACTAAGCACGTCGGTTTCATTTATAAACTATTCGCGTCCTCCCGCTACTTTCTTAGAATAAAAACCGCGAACAAATGATACAGATTTGCTAAGATTTTTGCAATTTTTTTTTGTTTAATTTGCATTTTGATTTTGGTATTTTGTCATGAATACTTTTAGGTGGACATGCTTAGCCTTCAGTTATATTACAGAGTATTTGTAACATGCTGTATAAACTTCTGCACAGCCAGACTATTTCAGTTATGAGCGATTTAAGAAGAGGAACTTACTCAGAACACGTTGATCTCTGATATCCAGCATTGCATGGAAGTTGGCCAACATTGGCGCCAGGCACTCGAGAGGCATGTCTTCCCGCGAAATATTCCTACAAATAACAAATTACTATTAACACATTGTATAAACATGAACGTAGAAAAAACTTTTATTCTACGTTCATGTTGTATGAACATGTTTTAATAAAAACTAAGACCCAGCCTTATTGCGTATGGTTTTGTTGTGTTTTCGACGCTGCGCGACCGCGAATCGTATCACCGCGCAATAAGGTCCAGGGTCGCGCAGCGTCGGAAACAAAACGTTACTATCATGACAATTTGATGTCATGTCCCCAGGGGCCCTATTCGGAAATTTGAGATTTTCATCTCACCTTCATTCGTCCTTGTTGCTCACTTTTGAAACGTCATAGGTGTGAGAGTGACCAAGATAAAATCTCATCTCATCTCACGCGCAGGAATAGCCCCCCTGGTCTTGGCATTGGAGGCCGCCGCTACTTTACTTGGTCGTTAAAATTTATGAAGATACAAAACCACTGAAGTTAGTTATAAAGAAAATATTGCAATCGTTTGAAGTACTCAGTATTGCATGACAAAGGTTCAACAAAAGTCATCGTCTTTATCCAAATAAGTTTCAATACCTAAAATTGGTATTTTTTTAATTTTTTTTTTGTTTATTATCCCTTAAATTTTTTTGTACAAAATAATATTTAGGTGTTGCACCAAAAAATCAAATGGTTTGTCTTGGTGCTCACATCCACTACTCGACTCAACTAAAAGAAAATACAAATAAAATAAAAGTGTTATTTACTAATTCCTAATACACTAATTCCTTATTTTAAAAGTTAGGCTAGTAAGCAATGATTTGCCTAATTTTAAGGGTTACGCAACGCTCTGAGTTTTCCATACAAACGCGCTTGTCGATATTCTTGGAAACTATTCATCAGATTACGATGAAATGTGGCTTGTACAAAATGAACTATACCTTCGCCCCTATGATCTTGTTTTTTTTTTAAACGTCCTCAAGAGAAAATAGAGCTATAAAAAGTATCCGCTATTGTAAGGGGTAACTTTTGACTGATATATTTAATAGATAGACAAAGCAAGTCAAAAATCTCTTTTATTTTTATTTTTTTGTTTAATATGTATTTTGTGTGTACATTTTTATTCTGTGTGTTTTTTACCACAAATAAATGTATGTCTATGTCTATGTCTATGTCTATGTCTATGTCTTTTTATAGCAAGAATGACTACAT
This sequence comes from Peribatodes rhomboidaria, assembly GCA_911728515.1. Classification (NCBI taxonomy): domain Eukaryota; kingdom Metazoa; phylum Arthropoda; class Insecta; order Lepidoptera; family Geometridae; genus Peribatodes; species Peribatodes rhomboidaria. The sequence continues at coordinate 3,456,818 of OU452192.1, read as the reverse complement.
CATAAACTTTCAAATTAAATTATAAAATAAGGGAAACTCTTAGTTACTGAAGAATTATTAGAGAACTGCAAAAGTCATAAAAAATATTGGAATTGCAATTTGTCACTCTGTAGATAGTTTTAAAGGCTCATCAGCATCATGACTCGCTCTCTTTGCTCGTCGCCTCCTTCCAGACGAAATGGCTATAGAAAACCTTTAACTAATATGAAGTTAGTCTAAAATGTTTGCCGGCCCCTTAAGCAGCCAAAGTTTCCGCGGTCCCACAGGACCCGTTAATTTATGCGAAACGATCGGTACCTTGTACCTACATCCTCCTCTGTCCCCTGACAACGTGTATGCAAAATTGCGTTACGATCAGTTGAGTATTTAAGACACGACAAACGTAAGAATCAAACCCACTTTCGCCTTTAAAATGACTAGGTTAGAGGTTAGTATTAAGCACAATGGACTCGGCTTCAGGGTATCCTAGACTTTGGGTACATACATGCACAATACACTGCAAGTCCTCGTGTAGATCCTCAGCTGCTTCAGCGGCGTCTCCGGCCGCAGGAGTGGTACCAAGGCTCTCAATGTGCCGTTGGACAACACAGCAAATTTAAAAAAGTCCCCGCACCCAGCGATGTTCTCGAGAGTGATGGCGGCTCGCACTGATAGCTCGCTCGCACTAGACAAGAGGGTAACTAGCTTGGGGATGACGCCGCCCTGTGTAAAACGAGCCAGTGTTTTTATCTAGGATTTGGGAGATTGGGGGTTTGTTTAGATATGTAATTAAATAATATTAACTAATGTCCTGCGAAACCCTGTGTTCTTACACGTGCGAGCGCCTTTGCGTGTTTTTCCACATAACTAATGTTGGCGAGCGTCCAGGTCGCTTCCAGTTGAACATCAGAGCTGAAAGTAAGAAATTGTAATTCAGAGCCAAGAAGATTCACGAAGCGTGGGAAAGTATCAGTGGCAGAGATGCAGTCTCGTAACTACAAATTTAAAATTATCAGAATATTTCCTATAATAATTGCGCCATAAAACATTGCTTCTTGCCAAATTTCATGAAAATTGTTTTATATTCTTTTTTTTTTTTTAATGTAGAATAGGTCGGCGTATGACCACCAACTCGCCTGATGTTAAGCAACGTTGTGATCTAAGATGGAGCACGACGACCTATATGGTACTTATTCACTCTAGCCTTGAAGTTTTGTAGAGTGAAGAAGTACAAAGACAGCAGTTGAGTGAGGCGCTACAAGTGCGCTACTGCTCAGACCCGTCTTCGGAACGGTTACACCGGACTACATCCCGAAACACGACTAGGTAATTTCACGGCATGGCTTAGTCCGGTGGGTGGTAACTAGCCACGGCCGAAGCCTCCCACCAGAGAACTTCTCTTGCGAATGCCAAAAATGCGACATAAACAGCTGTGTCTTTTTATTGCGTAAAGATTGCCGACCTAAGTATTTTATATTCAATTTGATAGCTTCACGCGTTCCTGAGTAAAGAGAATGCTAACATTGTTTGAATTCATTTCATTTGAGTATAAGCAAATTTACGTCATCACTGAGGACGAAATTGAAAAACTTGCTATAACTTTTCGAATCTCTAACTTAGAGTAATACTGACTGAATGTATCGACGTGAAATAGAAGGTAGTAAAAATTTCACTGTTAAAAATTAAATTTGTGTTAAATTTTAAAGTTATGTTGTAACATTGTCAGCCTCATTGTACGGCCTGAATATCAGGCCGCGCTAAGCCATAAGTGGTCATTACATATTTCAATTTGCAGTATGCCAGATGAGCTAGCGTTGCAATCCATTTTTTCTTTTGCACGAACTTACCCACGCTAAGTTAGCATACTGCAAATTGAAAAGTCTAATGGCCGCTTTAAGTGTCTATGTTTTTCTGTGTATCTGTGGTCTTAGTATCATCATTTGCTTACCAGTCGTCTGCGTCTAAAGCTGCTATAAGCAATGTGAAGACGCCAGCCGTCGCCACGACGTCGCCGAGTGTCTCCAGGCGAGCCGGCGCCGCCTCCCGCGCGCGGGCGAGCAGGCGGCGGGCGGCGCGCGCTCCCACCGCCCGCCGCGCCGGCTCGCACCACTTCAGCTCTGGGGACGGAGAAGGAATAATTGAGCGAAAAAAAAAAGCGAAACCTTAACATTTTATTTATTCTACTTTGGTCTCGCAATTTACAAATCCAAATATATTTATTATCAAACCGTTCACACAATATACAAACACTGTGGACCTCGCACTTGGAAAACCCAGTCTCGCGGGCGTCCAATTGAACGACTTTACATTAAATTTAAGGCAGACTAAAAGAAAATAAATTTTGGAAATTTGAAGACATTATAGTAATGGAATTACAAATTCAAAATCAAATAAATCTGGCTGACTACTTGAATGACTATTTTTGTTGAGACTTAGGGGTGCTGTTCTAACCGTCGAAGTGAACAGCTTTACGAACATCAGGTTGGAAAATTCACAAGGAAATAATCGAATCTCCGTATAAAATAACCAAACCTACCGAAAAGAACCCTACCGAAATCTACTTTCCTATGTACCATGTTACTTATGTCTGTCCGTTTTGTGATCACTAAAAATACCATCAGCTTCCGGATCAGACGACACTGTTCACAGTTAGCAGAAATGATGTGGACGAGACTGCGGTACAGGACTGAAAACAGCGCGCTGATAGGAGACCTTATCTCAGTAATGGAGGGAAAATGGCTGATGATGACTTTACCACATCAGGGTCATTATGTATAACCTACCTAAAATGTCAAGTTAAAATCTGCATGTCACTACGTACCTTCAACAATTTCTGTTGGACTGAACTTTTTTCCATCTTCAAACACGAGATCCTCCTCTCGACCATAAAAATGGATAGCTGTGGTCAGCTCAACAGCTTGACGACGGACACTCTGCAGAAATAATACTCGTACTTATAGTAAATATAGTAAACCAGGATTTGTCAAAGTTAAGATGTTAACAGCAGACGTGTTAAGTAACACAATGTCACCCTTGTACTGCCGAATGATATATTATTTTATTGTTTAATTTTTTTCTTTATGTTTGTTTTATTTTGTATTTTTGGTGTGCAATAAAGATGTATTGTATTGTATTGTATTGTAAAGTCAATGAGTGTTTGCTTTGAGGTTAGACTGAAACCAATTGTTTATTTATGTTATTTGTGTCTTCTTAATGCACGTGTTCACTTAAAAAATTGTTTCTAATAAAAGATTAAACTAATTGCACTCATGATTTTTTTCTTTAAATAACCAGTTCATATTTTTTAATTATTCTATCGGTAAGATCGAAAAATATTATTCATATTTCATAATTTTATTAGTAATTCGTACTTAAATATAATTTCCAAAAAACACAATTAAAAAAAAAAAAAAATACCGAGCAAAGCTCGTAATATCCAGGTACTGACACCTTACATGTCGAAATCTATCAAGTGGTTTAGGCTGTAAGGCATGCCAAAAAAACCTCATACACACATACATACACTCGAAAAACATAACACTCCTTTTTGCGCAGTCGGGTAAAAAGGGTGTTATGTTGAGAAATGCGACATGTAGAGGAGAACCAACGGTCGGCCGCGAGGTCTTCAGTATACAGAGCGACTAGTATTAGAAGAATAGCTAATTGTAACTTCGTTCACGTGGACACAATATTAATATCCCGCACTAGTGAATGGATCTTCTACATATTACATACCTCGTCATTGACTAGCCTCTGTAGCGTATTTTGTATCAGATCAAGGACGCCGATTTCGACCAGCTTCAAGCATAAAACTTTTTCTATGCGCTCGTCTTCAGAATCGGAAGCAGAATCGTCTTTCTCTGCAGCCTGTAGATGTTACAATAACATTAAGCGCTAGACTAGATGTGAGGATATTGTGAGCCGCTGGATGTATTAGGTCCTTACGTATGAAATTGGCGTTTTGTACGGGAGGAATAAAAAGTCGTTTTTTTTTTGTAAAATATATTTAATGAATCAAAGTATGCACTGTTGTTATCTATGCACTTTTGCCATCTTATGGGTAGTTCATTGATCCCTTTACTATAAAAACCATGGGGGCGAGAATCAATAAACTCTTTGAAGGCGGTTTGGACTGCTGCATCGGAGTGGATTTTTTTTCCTTGTAAGAAGTTGTCCAAATTCCGGAAGAAATGGTAATCTGTTGGAGCAAGGTCCGGGGAGTACGGTGAATGTTGCAGACATTCCAATTGTAGCTCAGCTAACTTAGTGGTTGTTTGTTGTGCAGTGTGTGGTCTTGCGTTGTCGTGAAGCAGCAGTGGCCTAGAGCGATTGACCAATCTCGGTTGTTTAACACCTAGTTCTTCCTTCATGGTTTGCAGTTGCTGACAATAGATATCTGCCGTAATCGTTTGGCCAGATTTAAGAAAGCTGTAGTGAACGACACCGGCGCTAGTCCACCAAACACTTACAAGTAACTTTTTCTGAGTCAATTTTCGTTTAGGGCAGGATTTGGCTGGGTCTCCAGGGTTCAGCCATTGCGATGAGCGCTTTCGATTATCGTACAATATCCACTTTTCATCACAAGTAATGATTCGATTTAAAATCCCTTCATTATTGTGTCGGTTGAGCAAAGTAACACAGCAGGCGACCCGTGTTTGCAAGTTCGATTCACTCAATTCATGAGGTACCCATCGTTCGAGTTTTTTTACTTTCCCGATTTGCTTCAAGTGGATTAATACAGTTTTGTCACTTACCCCGAAGCCTGCTGCTATCTCTGAAGTGCTTTGTGATGGATCCGCTTCCACAATAGCCTTTAATTCTTCGTTTTTCACTTTGATCTCCGGCCGTCCACGGGGTTGGTTCTTAAGGTCGAAATTTCCAGAACGAAAACGTTGAAACCAAAAACGTACCATGCTGTCTTTAGCGACACCAGCGCCGTACACATCATTAATTCTTCGAGCTGTTTCTGCAGCACTGGTGCCACGGTAGAACTCGTACTCGTAAATATACCGATATTTCATGTTTTCCATTGCGCGGTAATAAGCGACGCCAAAGAAAAAATAATGAGGAAAATAACAAATGAATGACTGTATTCCAAAGAAAAAAAAAACCAGCTAAATGAATTTATTAATTTGAATTTCGAATTCTTAACCAAAGAGGAGATATTTCAGATCAAATTGATCAGTACGACAAAACGCTAATTTCATACGTAAGGACCTAATATTAGCGCAAAACTGACCCGAATGGTAATCATTTAGGAGGCAGCAGTCCAGCAGTGGACATATTCCAGCTTAGAAGAGGATGATGATGACTAAATGTGGAAGGTGAATGTGATTTAATGAAATCTCATTATGTATACCCGGTGCATCTAATCAAACCTTACTATGTTTCACGACAGTGGTGTCGATTAAGTTAATAAAATCTCTTTACATCTCTCATATTCGGTAAGTAGGTCTTTATTACTCCCAAATGGGGCTTGTAGGTGACCAATTAGCGCTCTAGGGTAATAATGTAGCTAGAAAAGCCCTAGGGCGGTAAGTAATGAAAAAAAACTTTACTCTTTCAAAAAGTTCGCGTATATCTAACCATCATACTGGCAATAGACATCATGCATTCAGCCCAATGACAAAAGAGGTCATCAATTTTAAATATCGAACGGCGAAGCTCAATTTCGTTCTTGAAAAGCAGAGTAGTTAGCTCGGGTGTAAGCATCAATTGCACCATCGAACTATAGGCGCCCTCGCTGCGCTCGTGCGCCTAAATATCTCGGGCTGCAATTGATGCCTTACAGCCCTTGGCTACTAATCTACTATTTCTTTTATCTCCCAGCAGATGGACAGAGTTTTTTTTTTCTTTATTTCGCTACAAAATGCTATCGATATTTTACCGACTGCCCAAGTCAGGCAGCAACTAGATAGCTGATGATTACCAGGTACATATTGTCGCGAATTAATGTCGAGACCAGATCTGATACCTGGTACCAGGATACCAGAAACGATGTAGAGGTTTTCTCCATCATAACCCATGAACACAGACTTTATGAACTTAGAGTGAAATACCTCTCCATCGTTTCTGCTATCCTGGTACAAAAAACGTAATCAAGGATCGCGAGGAGTTTTGGGTCTGTAGAAGATATAATCCATGAGGATTTTATCTTCATCACCATTGTTTATCTACGATATTATTTATGACAATGGTATGGTATATATGGTATGACAATAAACTAGTATGACCACCAGGAAACGCCAAATGATGTTGATACTTGGTACCTGCACGAGCATATTGAGCCCGGCCAGCACCAGCGCCGCCAGCGCGTCGTCGCTCCCCGCGAGTAGAGCGCAGTACGACCGCAGCACGTCGTGCGACACCACCAGCCAGCGCTGCTGCGCCGAGCCGTAGTAGCACAAGTTGGCCACCGCTTGCTCTGCTTGCTTTCGACATCTGCACAAATAAAACATTATACAACGCGACCGTAACTGGAAACTATAATTCTAATCTTTTCTAACACTAACACTAGAGACTCTGTGAGCTGAAGAACTTGTGAGTCTATCTGACCTACATCTCGGTCTTTAAAAAAAATCGACAAAATATCCTTATAATCGGTGACGCGAATTGGTTGAGAAATGCAATCTGTAGAGAAGAACATCCGGGCATCCACCGGACATGTGAATGCAGTCTCTTTGTCTAAGCTGAAACGGAGGTACTTCACGCTCGCTCGGTCGATGCCGGATGGAACACGCGTCCACACGTTTCATTCCACATGACTAAATATATACAACGCCCTACTGCCTAAACAACTTGATGAATGTGAGTGCGCAGCGCTCAGACATACGTTCACACCACTCACTCAGGTTCATCATTTTCTAATACGCTTCGCAGCGGGGTCAGCACGTCCTTGTCTAGAAGTTGCTGCGTCCCAGAACTCCCAGGTTGAGTCTCTGCGAAGATGTTCCCCACCGCTCCCGCCGCGGTCTGCTGCAGCGCGGAGTCTCTGCTCTGGAGGAGGGATATGATGGGGTCGAGGCAGCCGGCGTCCAGGCAGCGAGTCACCTTTTAGAATAACAAGTAACAATATAAAAACAAAAACCCGGCTGCAAAATGTTGTACCCTATGTCTCTTCCACTATCAAATAGATTTAAATGACACCTCACATGTCTAAATCCATCAAGCTGCTTAGGCTGTTGAGCGTGCCAAAGAATACTCACATTAACATTCATATATACCCAGAAACATATCGTCACGCCTTGCTCCCGAGGGGGCTGGCAGAGGTGTAATACAACACCGACACTTTGCCAGACAATATTCAGTCGCAAATGTAACCGGGGGCGAGCCTGTCGCCATTTACCGAGCTCCAGTCATGTAGCAGATGAAATACAATACGCACATATCTTCACACAATGAACAAATTAGTGCGTGCCGTCGGCTGGGTTTGAACCCGCTCCCTCTGGCTTGAGAGGCGGGCCTTCTCCAACAAGGCTATCATCGCTTCTACACACCTACATACCACACATTTATACAAGTACATTCGAAAAACATAACCCTCCTTGTTGCGCAGTCGTAAGTAAAAATAATCTGTGTTTCCAAGTCTAAAGCAAATCAGTTTCTCTCTTCCTTGCGAGCGTACTCCATCGTAGACTGCGTCATTACGTAACATGATGAGATGACAGAGAGACGCATGTCTATTTCTTTTTTCACTATTTTAAAAGCTTATAAATACCGTTAGTATTAACTATCACTTGGTTCGGTATCTGTTTGGAATTCAAATCTTGCAACTTACATCTGACGCACGTCTATTTGAGCTGAAATTTAGTTAATCTTCGTAACTTCTATGACAATGCAATATATGTTGGCATGGAGTTGATCTGATGATGACTGGGAAGATGATAGGAAATTCGCACAAAACCTGGTCTTTAAGAACTTTTTTAAGGACTTCTTATCAAATAAAAAATGTATGTTTAATGACGTTCTTCACAATATTACACTAGTTAAAATATAATACGCCATCAGATCATGCCTCAGAGGCATACTTTGCCTGAATTACAATTTATGGTCTATCAAGAAGGTTAACGACTATGTATATGGCTATATTTATCCCAGAAGCAAACCGACATCCTCTGAAGAAAAAAGTGCATTCGAAGTAGCGTCCACCAGCATTTGACGTCCGCATACCGGACGCCACTTTGCATAGCGGTGGCACTTGAGTCCTCTTGGTCCTAAACAACTGTACAAAAAATATCGGTGGACACCAAAAAATCGGTACAATGTCTGCATTTATATATCGGGTAGTTCCGCACCACTCCACGATGACACCGCGGCGCTGCGCGTATATCTAAACAGGCGTATACACCAAAACATTATTTGACGACGATACCGCGTATTTGACGTCCACCTCTCGAGTTTTGCGACGTTGCCAGCTCGTGTTGATTTAAATTCCTATTTGGGGAGTATCGTGTCTTGTGCCATTGATTATAGATATAGTTAGTATTAGGAAGTTAGAATAATTCGATTAATATTAGCTGCGCCCCTCGGTTTCACCCACGGTTCCACATGAACCGTTATTTTTTTCGGTATGATAGGTACCTACGTTATGTCTTTTTCTGTAGGTACCCCTTCTCGCATGTATGCAAAATTTCATGATGATTGAGAAGGTAGTTAAGGCGTGAATGCGTTACTTTGGCAAAACAAACTTACTTTGGCATTTATCGACCAAGCGAGCGTTAGCAAGCGAAGCGTTTTTGCTTCGTGCAAAAATGTTTTCGTATGTCTGGATTTCTGTGCGAATTCTGTCTGACTGTCTTCCTCTACAGGTCGCATTTCTTTACCGATTCTCTTGAAATTTTGTGAGTAGGTTCGATAATTATATAGAATTTTTTACAAGTCTATTTTGGAATTTTTCAAAATGGCTAAGACATGATTTATTTGGGGCGACTCGATAGCCAGCGGTCAGCAAATACAAATTTTCAAAAATCAACCTTCGCTTACACAGTGCAACGTTGCTTATCGCATATCCTATAAATTGACCTTGAATTAAAAAAATCAAAAGTTCAACCTTATATGTGCAGCATAGAGTTGCTTTTCCCATGTCGTTCCTTTTATTTTATTTTATTGTAATGTAATTTCTGTACTTATATGGACTTGGAATTATTGAATTGAATTGAATAATTGCAATGACATTATCTGATTCTTGTCTTTTTGACATTTTTATTTTTATTGTTTATTTTATTTTTGTACTTACTGACATTTTGATTTCGTCCATTCTAGTTTATTAATTCACAATGTATTTCTATTGTTCTGTTAATTATTAATGTGGTGCAATTTATGATGATAATAATGTGACTGTTACTCTGATTATTTAATTTAAACTTGTATGAGTCTATGATACTTGATGAATAAATGATTTATTATTATTGTTAAGATATTTATTTGTCTTCTTAATTTCCAAGTTTTTTACAATAAATGAATATAAAAAACAAATACTTTAAAAAACTTAAAAACTAGGGTGCCGCCAGCAGCGGGGCGAGGCCCAAGCTACCGGTGGTTAGGGCTGCAGAGTGAGGAACCTCCTGACAATACGGCACGTGTATAGGATCACTGCCCTTTGTATCTGGCCCTTGATCCAACCGTCTAACGAGAGCCTCTTGAGATGTTGGTCGAGGCTCTTCGCTATGAGACCGTTCACCGTGACGACTATCGGGACAATGATCGTCGAGTCAACATCCCACATGGCGGTTACCTTATTATTATTATTATTATTAAGCAGCACAGCGGTGCGTTAGGCGCCATAGGCCAGTAAAAAATAGCCGTTTTTGTAGTATGTTTACTTACTGAGCATAAAATCACAAAATGCTGACAGATGAGATGGATGACGATGGTGACTCTTCAAGCGTCAGTTTGAAAAAAAGTTTTCGCCCGATATCTCGGAAACTATGTACCTACTTTAGGGAAAAAGTTATTGAGACAATTATTGTAGAGAATACAATTTCGGTTTTTGTGTATCAAACAAAGTATCGGGTAGCAAACTCTGGTGGGAGGCTTCGGCCGTGGCTAGTTACCACCCACCGGACCAAGCCATACCGTGAAATGACCTAGTCGTGTTTCGGGATGTAGTCCGGTGTAACCGTTCCGAAGACGGGTCTGAGCACTTGTAGCGCCTTACTCAACTACCGTCTTTGTACTTCTTCACTCTACAAAACTTCAAGGCTAGAGTGAATAAGTACCTTATAGGTCGTCGTGCTCTATCTTAGACCACACCGTCGCTTAACATCAGGCGAGTTGGTGGTCAAACGCCGACCTATTCTACATAAACAAAAAAAAAAAAAACTATTAAATTGGGATAATATCGTAACAACATGTCAGCTCTTGTGCGGCTGTCGCCGTATCGAATGTAAATTTCTATACTCAATTAGTCAATAATCTTTTGCCTAAATTTACAAATTATTAATTACTAGCTGCGCCCCGCGGTTACACCCGCGGTTAAAAAGTATCCTATGTGCTATTCTAGACTATAATCTATCTCTGTGCCAAATTTCATCCAGATCTGTTCAGCCGTTCTGGCGTGAAAGAGTAGCAAACATACATCCATCCATTCTTACAAACTTTCGCGTTTATAATATTAGTAGGATAGTAGGATTTTATTTTTATTACTATAAAACTTTTTTGTAAAACTTAACGTTTACGATTTATGGTCCATTTAATGCACCGTTTTTCTGTCTCGGCGGATAACTCTTAAAAGAGAGAAAAAACCCGGTAGTAAGCGGTAGGTGTTACAAAAAAAAAATTGAGTAGTGAGAAAAAAAAATATTCTCTAGGTACAGTTAATGGTCTCAATAACTTTTGCCATAAAGTATTAGTTTCCGAGATATCGGCGAAAACTTTTTTCAAGATGGCGTTTGAATCTCCGTTTGGATCTGTCAGCATTTTGTGATTTTATAAAGCGTTGTGATGTAATATGATAAAGCGATGGTAGCCTCGTTGGAGAAGGTCCGCCTCTCAAGCCAGAGGGAGTGGGTTCAAACCCAGCCGACGGCACGCAGCAATTTGTTTATGGTGTGAATGTATTTGCGGATTGTATGTAATTTGCTAAATAACAGCAGCCCGGTGTATGACAGGCTCGCCCCTGTCACATTTGGGACTGAATGTCGTCCGGCAAAGTGTGGGTGTTGTATTACACCTCTGCCAGCCTCCTCGGAGGAAAGGCGTGACGATATGTTATGTTATCAATTATTACAACAATGGTGAAGTCGCGCAAGAAGAGACGAATCGACCGTCTGAGCTTATTTCTCTTCAATAAATTTAAAAGTCCGGTAGCAAATACTCGTACATACATCTACGGACGCCTAGTACCTAACTAATATACGGACGTCTGACTGAAACTATATCGAGTTATGAGAATAGCGAAAAGAAATAGTCTAACCAATGCTGGCAACGTCACATTTCCACAAGTGCACACACAATGACGTCAAATAGTCGTTGCAATAGATAATCAATGATCAATATACAGCTGGACACAAGAAAGTCATTATCATGGCTCGGGGTTCAAATATGCTTACGCATGACTGCAAGAAGAATATTTTTGCAAATCAAATTACACGAAAATGACATATTCCAGGGAGTAAATAGAATATCTAATGGCTAAGCAGTATATGCATAGAAATGCAAAAAAATGTGACCAGAACTGGGGGACGTCATATCTACGCGCAACGTGCAAGACGCCAAAAGTGACGCTGGATGTAAATATATATGTAGCTACTATATATAGTAATACATAGATTATAATATGATGTACCTAGTTGTAAGCCAAAATTTGTGGAACAATTTTTATTGAAAAAACCCCTTAGTTTCTTGCCTGTTCTTCTGAGTAGTGGCTCTTTTGCCGAACAAGGCGGTCGAGTCTTTTGTAAAAGTTTGACGTTTTTAAGTTTATCGTCGATTTTCAATTGAATAAAACATTTTGTCTTTGACTTTTACTTTGATCAGACCAGATCATTTTAATTTTTCTCGTAAGTTTTAAGGGAAAACTGTCAAATGGAACTTGGGAATAGATTAGGGGTACCTAGTATTGTACTGTCTAGGCATGGTCTAATAGTATACTCCGCCAGGCGAATCCGACGTGAAACGATGCTTAAGCAAGACCAAGTTAAGTATTTTACAAAAGTTTTGGAAGAGGCGGATGGTGATGACGAGTGACGCCATTACGTGTTTGCTCCCGGAATGCTTGATGTTGTTTTTTTGAATCATGACACTATTCAGATCAAGCATCAGAGGCGTTCACATGACGTGAATTACAATCTGTTCTGTCAAGAAGGATCAGATCAGATCATTTCAATTTTTCTCGTAATTTTCGAGGGGAATCTGTGAAATGAAACTCGGTAATAGAAGGGGGTACCTGGTACTGCATGGTCTAGGGTGGTCGAGACAGCTAGCCCGCTTAGACTCAGTATTTTATACCTGAGCAGTAGTCCCGGACAACAAGTTAGCGACAGCACTCAGTGCCGCCTTCTTCACATCAGAAGCCTCGTGTCTCATCAGAGTCACGAGTCGCTCCGTCAGCCCCGCCACGGCCTGTACTGCTTCAACACCATTGTTCGGGCCGTGCGTTAGATTAATAACAGCGGCGCAGGCGGCCTCTGGAAAGTTTTGAACAATGACAATCAATAATAACAAATCGTAGGTTAAGGGCTCCGTTGAAACTCGTGCGTCCGTCGTTTACGCGCGCCAGTTAGCGCTGCTCATGCTATATTATATCACAATGAAATGAAGGTTTATTTGGTGGCAACAAACGTCGCATTTCAATGAATTAACAAAAAAATTGTATTCCTTGAATGTTTAAGTCGGTGCTGAGCAGCATTACCATCCAAACTGGGAATTAACCTGTGTTTTGTAATAGCAAAACATCGGACAAAAAGCAAGAAATCACAGACACAAAAAATTGGGTAAAATTTTGCTAATATATTACAATATTTATCTATCAGACAATTTGGTAGTTTAGTAGTCCTTTATAATTTTATAATTAGTTAAGGAAATTAGGAAACAAATTCAAGTGTGGAGGGGAGTGATAAGTGTAAATGAATGTGCATGTACAACACCCCTGTGAAACTCTAGGCCTCGAAAGAGTCAGGGCTTGCAGTGGTGAAGAGCATGTACATAAGTAAGTGCTTTGGTAGTAAACTGAATTACAGACACGCAAACGGACGTCCGTGCGAGTTTTAGCGGAAGGAATGGATGGAAGCAAATTCAGCTGCCAGCCATCAATATTTATTAATTTATGGTTTTACACAAGTTAGGTACTAACTGCCAGAGTGTGTTGAGAGAAGACAACTATCCGATATGTGAACAACGTGTAGCTTACCCAGGACATCTGTATCTTCATCGTAGAGCAGGTCCTTGAGGAGAGGCAGCGCCGGCGTCACCAGCTCGAGCTGTACTGCCGCCTCGCCGTCGGCTCGTCTGAACAACTAAATACCCATGTTATCCATAGACCAACACTACTGCTTACATCCAGTACATCTATGTTACTGCTTAGAACTTTCAATAAGTATAAGCAGTAGAACTACGGGATAGGGTTCCGCGACGCTCTGAATTTTATTGTGTTCGTCAGATTGCGATGAACTTTGGCATGTACAGTTAAATTAACTATATCTCAACCCCTATGATCTCTTTTTTTTTATAAACGACCTCAAGATAAAATAGAGCTATAAAAATATCCGCATTTGTAAGATTGATTTAATATTTTTTTTACACTTGGTCATTACGAAATTTTTTTTTGTGGCGGAGCAGACGCGATACAGTCGTAGAACTAAGGAAAAACAGCTACTAAACAAACTATTATACTTTGTGCAGATTATATTGGTACCTTCGCCCACGTTATTACGATTCTGCTATTCCGAATTAATTAATTAAATATATTTTACAATATGTATCACTTAATTCGATCACTCATTGAGAGCAGACGTGCCGCATATTTATCAATATAAATAAGTAATCATTTGCATAATCGTGACCTCGTTTTTACCGTTGATCGGTAGCAACATTAACTGTGTGTGTTTATAGTATGTGTTGTGTGTGTGGTTTCGTACTATGACAAAGATCTAGAAAAAGATTAATAAAAAGATGGAAGGTAGTCCCTTCAACCGGAGCTCCAGAACAGCGCGCTCTCCGCCCCCGCCCACGCCCCCGCCCCGCGCCGTACCTGATGCGCCGCCACCGACCCAAGATCTGGTTAGTGAGGTTGTGTCCACAGAGGAAATTCAGAAATGGATGTCAGCCATAGAACAGGCCCTGAATGAGGTATGTCAGATTGCGTCAGACGGGAAATTGAACTCGGACCAAAAAATGCGAATCAGCAATTTATGTCGGAGAGTGGGTCACGGTACCTCTCAGATGGCAGTCCAATACCAGTCCCTGAAGACCCAAATTGCCAAAGCCTACGGCTCAATCACGACCCTCCAAAGCCAAGTCGAGATTACTCAGCGTTTAACAGACTTAAAGCAGTGTGTCGAAGAGTCGCGGAAGCCAACCGAAACCAGAACTTTTGCTGACATGGTGAAAAGAGGTGCCGGTAAATTTATACAGCCGACAAATATTCGTTCAGTGGCCATATATCCGAATGACAAATTAAAGACTAGTGAAGAGACTAAATCTTTAGTCCAAAAAATTATTTGTCCAGAAGAAATGAAACTTCATGTTAGAAGCGTGCACAAGACCAGAAATGGGGGTGTCATAATCAGCACTGACACCAAAGACGACATAACTAAACTTAAACAATCGGTGCAGCTGACAAACTCGGGCCTTACGGTGGATGAACCTACTAAAAGGAAGCCCAGAGTAGTAATTATTGGCGTTCCTACTTCAATGCAGGAAAAGGAGCTTTTTAGCTGCCTTTACCACCAAAATTTAACTGAGAACCTTCCGAACTCCACTCTGGAAACATTTTTAAGCACAATTAAACTAAGCCACAAATCAGGAAAGAAAGATGCTGAGACCTGTAATTTTATTTTGGAAGTTCCTGCAACTGTACGTAAAGCCCTGATGACTAAGGAAAGGGTATTCGTGAATTGGTCTTCTTGCCCTGTTAGAGACTTCACCTTGGTCACAAGGTGCTTCAAATGTCAGCAGTACGGTCACGCGGCCAAGTCATGCCGAGAACAAACTTACACGTGCGGTCACTGCGGCGATCTGGGTCACTCAATAAAGGAGTGCACAAAAAAGACCGAAGATCCGAAATGCGCTACTTGTTTGCGTTTTAAAAAGCCGTGTCAACATAAAACAGGCGATGCGGAGTGTCCGGCAAAACTAATGGCGGAAAGAAGATATATAAACTCTATCGACTATGGAGGCGCCTAGAGCGCCGTTACTTAATTTTTATTTTTCTGCCCATCTTTACAAACTTTATTTATATATTTTTATTTATATATTCTTTTTTAATTGTTTATTTTTTTCTAGTATTTTTATTATACATTATGACTAATAGTTTCATAGATGATTTAGATAACTTTGCTGTATCAGAACCAATCGTTTGTGAAGTGGAAAATTGCAACGAATTATTGTCTATATATAAAAATTCTCTAACCATTCTATCGCAGAATATACGCAGCATTTACAAAAATTTTGACAACTTTTCTGTACTTCACCATAGGCTTAATATTGATTGTGATATTTTCGTGTTGACAGAGTGCTGGCTGAACAAACAGTATAACGTTCCTCTGATTCAAGGGTATAGTATGTACAACAGTAATATAAACTACAATCAGAATGATGGGGTGATAATTTATGTAAAAAATGAACTCAAAGTCACTGTAGAAGAACCAGATATGCAAGACTGTAATAGACTGATAATAAAAGTTGGTTCGGATTTTGCAATACTAGCTTTATATAGACCCCCCTCTTTTAAAAATACGACAAATTTTATTAACACCCTTAATGATACTTTACAGAAGTTGTCACAATTTAAAAACATTTACTTGGTCGGGGATATTAACATTAATATTCTCTCAGAAAATGCAGATGCAGTTGCTCAGGAATATCTCAACCTATGTTGCTTTCACGGTTTGTTCCCTGCACACACGCTGCCTACTCATCAAAGTGGCTCGTGCTTGGACCACATCATGCTTAAGTCAACCTTGCCATCTCTTGCACTTATTATCAACACGTCAATAACAGATCACAAAACTGTCCTACTAACCTGTAACACCGCATTACCTAAAACAGACAAAATTCGCACAATCACCAAATTAAACAAAATTAAACTTGAAAATGATATTCGCGACATTGACTTTAACCCGGTTTATAATTCTGCTGACCCGCACTTTTGTATGTTATACCTAATAGAAAAATTACAATTTGCAATTCAGAAAAATACGAAGAATATTCGCGTAAGTAACAAACTTTGCAATATAAAGCCGTGGATTACGCCTGGCCTTATTCGCTGTATAAGACATAGAGATAAACTGCACATGAAAGCTAAATCAAATCCAACCAACTTAGTATTACAATTATCCTACAAAAGATACCGAAACTTTTGTAATGATCTCTTAAGAAAAGTAAAGCTGAATTATAATAAAACAACATTAGAAAAAGCGGGTACGAATAATAAAATGATTTGGAAACATATTAAAAATGTAACTTATTCCTCAAAACAAAATGAGTCATCTTCAAGTTTATTGAATGCACACCCGTCACAGTCTGCATCTGCTAACATAGCAAATAATTTCTTTGTCAATGCAGGCAAGTCTCTGGCAGAAAAAGTACTAAATCAATTAAATCCTCTTACAACCCCCGCTCCCGTTTGCACTTCCTTAACATCCCTTGCATTGTTAAATACTGACGAAACTGAGGTAGAAAGGATAATCATGGGCTTAAGAGATAACTGTGCAGTTGGCTGGGATAATATTCCTTGTAAAATTATAAAACAATATAAGCACCTATTAGTACCACCATTGACTCACATCTTCCGAAAATGTTTAACCGTGGGTATTTTCCCCAACTGTCTCAAAAAAGCCGTTATTATTCCTATACACAAATCGGGTAGGAAAGATCAAGTGACAAATTACAGGCCTATTTCCTTACTGCCCTCTTTTTCTAAAATATTAGAAAAAATTATAAATAATAGGTTACTCGGCTACTTACAGGATAAATCGATATTATCTGATAAGCAGTTTGGATTTAGACCTGGAATTTCAACAGCAGATGCTGTTCATCATCTAACCGACTACTTAGCTCATGAGCTCGATAAAGGTAACCACACTATAGGAATTTTCCTGGACCTCGCAAAAGCTTTTGACACGGTATCCATCCCAATCCTTTTGCGTAAGCTTGAAAACCTGGGGGTACGAGGTACCCAGTTAAAACTTTTTGCAAGCTACTTGGAAGAGCGTACTCAATGCGTTAAGATTGACAGTGTTTTCAGCGCGGATGTGAAAAACACTTCCTACGGTATCCCCCAAGGAAGCATATTAGGGCCTACCCTTTTTTTAATTTATATCAACGACCTCTGCAATGTAAATTTGGATCATGGCATAGTCATATCATACGCTGACGACACTGCTCTACTTTTTTCGGCTGACTCAGAAGAGGAAGTTTACAAGCATGCTCAAAACGGCTTCAACGCTATTAATCGCTGTCTTCAACATAACCTACTAACACTAAACGCTGACAAGACAAAATTCATTAAATTTTCAATGCGAAAACCAGCATCAACTCAAACTAGCACTAAAGTATTAGCGCACTATTGTAGAGGTTCCGGTGTCATACAATGTAACTGCCCTGTCATTAAAATTACGAATAAAATAAAATACTTGGGCATAATATTAGATGAAACTCTATCGTTTAAACCACACATCGAAATGGTATGCAACAGGATTCGTAAGATGATATTTGTATTTAAAAAGCTACGCAGTATTTCAAATCCAAAATTAATCAGACAGGTTTATTTAGCTCTTTGTCAATCAATATTATCTTATTGTATAACTGCATGGGGTGGAGCAGGGAAAACATTGTTACTAACCATCGAGAGAGCTCAACGTGCGATCCTCAAGGTGTCAACTTTCCGTCCCTTCCTATTTCCTACTAACCTTCTCTACAAATCTTGTGAAGTATTAACCGTTCGCCAGCTTTTCATAATGAACATAGTGCTAAAGCAGCACGCAGCTACTCCTTACAACGCAACGCTGACATTACTAACAAAAGACGGAAAGATATTGTGTGCCCTCAAAAAGCAACAAAGCATGCTTTTACAAGAAAATTTTTCATGTTTTTAGGTCCGCTTCTTTACAATAGACTCAATTCTCTCGGGCAATTATTTTCCCTTACTTATACAAAATGTAAGCAAACTGTTAAAGAAGCACTCCAAAATATGTCCTACGAAGATACAGAGAAGTTGTTATTTGTTTGTGTTTAATTTGTATGTTTAATTTTAAATTTACAGTAAGTTTATTTTATAGTTTAAAATTAATTTTAGTGAATTAGAATATGTGAATAAGCAATGATTATATTAAGTTAATTTTTTGCCGTATTTATCGCCTGACAAACAGGACTACCTAGTTCAGGCAAAATTATTTTATTGTTTCTAAAAAATGTTTGCATCTGATAGTTTTTATCTTTATCATGTACTTTTTGAAATAAAAATTTATTATTATTATAATAAAATACCGAAAAATATAACAGGGCTCACTGAGGGAAAATTCAAATCACATGTAAAAACTACATTAATGAAAAGAGGGTATTGTAAGGTTAAGAATTATTTAGAAGATAAAGATGTCTGGAGCCTTCCACTTCCGACAAGTAGCCACTAGTATTTATAGATATTACCTAGTTGTAAGCCAAAATTTGTGAGACTTTAATAAGACTTAAGACTTTAAGACAATTTATTTATTATTTGAAAAAATAATGCCCCTCAGTTTCTTGCCTGTTCTTCTGAGTAGAGGCTCTTTATCCGAACAAGGCGGTCGAGTCTATTTAAATATCTTTGACGTTCATAAGTGTATCTTTGATACCTAAATTGAAAAAAAACATTTTGACTTTGACTTTGACTTACCTAGCGAACTTGGCACAACATCTCAAAGCAATGGAGTTCAGCCCCCGAGAAGTATCTCATCCACATTTTGCAATCGCCGAAACTCATACACCCTCACTTGCATCTTTATAACTTAACCAAGATCTGAGATCCGTTTGGTCGATCATTCAGAGGCAGAGCCAAGGCAAGATAATAACACTTCCTGTAATTGGTCGACCGAGCGAGCGATAGCAAGGGAAGCGTCTATGCTTCAGCTTCGACATAAATGCTTTTTTTAGGTCTGATTTCCGTCCAAATCTCGATCTGGATCTCATTCCAGCAGGGCTATTCACAACCATTCGGAAACGTCTCTGTTCGGATTTCAAAAATTTTAAGCCTAAATTATTTGAATCTCAGGCTATATTCCTAAGTTTTTAAGCGTGATAAATTCTTCCAATCGGATTTATACTTGATTCCCTATTCCAAAATGTATAAAAGTAGACTGAGATTCGAACAATTTGAGTTTGACATTTCTGGGATCCGATCGGAAACGTTTCCGAATGATTGTGAATAGCCCTGAAGATTGTTACTTGAACTAATATCTAGTGTAATTCCGCTTTAACGTCTGAATTACACTAGATATTAGTTCAAGTAACAATTTTGAAGATGAACTTCCGCAAAGTAACGCCTGATTCAATCAACTAGCCTTGAAGATCTCTGTCCGGATCTTTATCTTCTTCTACGGCAGTCGCATTCCTTAGCCAATTCTCTTGAAATTTTGTGAGTTTAAGGTTTGATTATTAAATAGTCTTTTTTGTCGAGGCAGTAATGATCATTTGATCATTTTTTTTTTGATTCTAAATAATAATAGAACCTATCAACAAAATTTCACGAGAATCGGTTCAGGAATGCGACATGTAGAGGAAGACAAACGTCAGCCACGAGGTCTACAGCTCACAGAGCCACTAGAGTATGACATGAGAGAGTGTGAGTTTTCAGAAGAGATGTCGAGGACAGAGTCACCACTACTAAATGGGACTCACAGTCGAGTAAGAGAGAGAGAGAGAGAGAGATTACCGGCAGAAGTTACTGAAAGTCTGCGTGAGCGTCGTCTTGAGGGCGGGCTCGGCGGGGCGGCGCAGGTACGGCAGCACGGCCGGCACGGCGCCCAGCGCCAGCGCCGCGTCCCTCGTGGCCGGCTGCAGGGACAGGCTCCGGAGCGCGCGCGCTGCCGCCGCCGCGCGCTCGCCGCCGCCCGCGAGCCGCGCGCCCGTCTCCGCCAGCGACACTGCCTGCCACACATTACATTCTTATCAATTACTCATTAGGTACAGAGAGGTGAGTAAGGAACATAATTTGGCAAAGTGCTTAACCAGTTTAATCTACTCTTACTTGGCTCCTCCTTAAATCTTTTACACGAATTTTAAGCCATTCCTAAGGAAAATCTAAACTTTATGTGTCCGATGAGCAAATATTTAGGTTGGAGTAGTTAGAACTAGTTAAGCAAGGACTTCGACAATTCAAATATTTAGTGCAAGTGCCATCAAACTCTATTTAAACTGGCACACACCGGCATTTACTTGCCAGACGATAGCGTGAGTAACGTTGATCCGAGCTTCATGAGCTCTTGCAGGCAAGTAGGTAGTGAATGCAAATACAATTTTTGAGTTCAAATGTGAGCCAAATTAGAGTAGCTACGAGTATAAGGTATTTAGTTACATTTGGGGCTCTCATGACGAGATGTCTCGGAGCTTGCGGAAAACTGAACACCTGAAACAATAAAATAACACTTTACATTAAAATAATAGCTAGGTACATGGAGATAACTATTCTATATTCAACTAGCTGCGCCCCGCGGTTCCCCCCGCGGTCACACAGGAACCGTTACTTTTTTCGGGATAAAAAGTACCCTATGTCCTTTTCTGTACCCCAGACAACGTGTATGCAAAAAATTAAAATGATCGATTGATTAGATAAGGCGTGAAACCGTTACAAACAAATAAACAAACAAACTCACTTTTCTAATTGGATATTAGAAAAACGACTGTACCTTCACCCGACTGCATCCCAGCGGTGCTATTCACAATCATTCGAAAACGTTTCCGATCGGATCCCACAAATTTCAAACTCTAATTGTTTGAATTTCAGTCTAGTTTTACTATTTTTTTTTTAAAGTGAATCGAGTAAAAATCCGATCGAAAGAATGAATAACGTTTTAAAACTTATTAATTCGTACTGAGATTCGAATAAGTTAATTGATTGAATCAGGCGTTACTTTGCTGAAGTTCATCTACAAAACTGATACATTAATCAATCTCTAGCGTATTTCCGAGGTGTATTATGAGAATAATTTTGTTTGAGAATTATTTATAATTTTTGTATAAAATAATAAAGAAATATTTATAATTATTTGTTTCAGTATTAAGAGAATAATTTTGTCTGAGAAGAGTTGTTTTTTTATTATAAAACTAGCGACCCGCCCCGGCTTCGCACGGGTGCAATGCTGATACTAAATACACTACAGAAAAACTGTGAACGTTGTTTAGGAAAACATAGCGGCCCGCTCTGGCTTCGCACGGGTATAAAAAATGTTATTGTGGGATATCCATAAGAGATAGACATATACCATCGCGGAGTTTTCTGTAGACCTTTTCAATGTGTACAAATAATTAGTACATTATTTTGATAAATCTCGTAATCTTCAGCCTGCATTTGCAATGTAAGCGGAAAAAAATGATAATTAACGACATCACATTAAAAACTTCAAAAATAACAGTCTTTCTCTACTATTTAATGGATGTTATTATACATAATTATAAACCTTCTTCTTGAATCACTCTATCTACTAAAAAAACCGCATCAAAATCCGTTGCGTAGTTTTAAAGATTTAAGCATACAAAGGGACATAGGGACAGAGAAAGCGACTATGTTTTATACTATGTAGTGATTGTTTCATTGTATTTAATTATTGATCAAATTTTGTTATAAATGTCATTTAATTAGTTGCGTTAGATTAGCTCCAAATATAAAATTATATAAAGTTTTCCAGTCAGTTTCATTAAATTAGTACAAAATAATTCAAGTTAAAATAAAATTTACTCAGGTTAGCTTTATTATCTATTATTAAGGTAATTAGAACCTATATTCCACTGCGACGTTTAAGCGGAAATACACTAGAGATTGGTTAGGGTATCAGTTTTGAAATTTAAAGTTGTTATGAAAGTAGACGTAATAATTATGTAGATAGGTACAGAGGTCCATGGAAATCTTCTCTAAAACATTTTTAGTCGGAGCTCACATAGTAGGTATTAACATAGTTATCATAACCAATAGAAGCTGGACGCGAAATTTATTAATAATCTCAAGGTCTGGGGCCAGTCAGGGACTTATCTACATTATATTTCCTTATTCTGAGCACACATGGCTTCGCACGCTATATTATTCAGTCAAGGTCGCTCAAACGTCAAAATAAATTAATTATGTATATCGCACTAATACGTAAATACCTACCATACATATCATATCGTCACGCCTTTCCCCGAGGGGGCTGGCAGAGGTGTAATACAACACCCACATTTCGCCGGACGATATTCAGTCCCAAACGTGACGGGCGAGCCTGTCGCCATACACCGGGCGAATATAATTAATTTAAATATGTAAAGGTTATTTAGTAAATACATTTAGGAAAGCTGCTCGCGAGAAGTTTTTGACTCTTTGTTGTTAAGATTGATTGTCTGTCATATTTTTAAATTTCGTTTATCTGTGGACACAATAAACTCTGTCATAATTATTCACTCTCGACTCTCTCATTCAATAATTGCTTCTGTGAAATAACTTCTGAAATTTCTGTGGACACACTCTGTCATAATTTTCACTCTCGACTCTCTCATTCAATAATGGTCAGTTATTAATTGACCATTTTCTTAATTAAAATTATTATAATTAATGCTTATCTTATTAATCTTGTTTAATTATAAAATATACATATAGAACCTGTGCTTTTATTTTGAATAATATACAACTCAAGTTCTCACGAGTGTTTATTTCTTCATCGCCAGTTCGACCCCAAATTAGATACACACGCTGTCCGACTTAAACACGACTGCCAACCTCATCATTTGTAACATGGAAACTGTAGTTTTGACAGTCTCGTAGAGCCCGAGAGTTACTGATAGCTGTTATCACTGACCTTACGAGCATGTATAGGTATAGACACAACGAGCGGTGCGCGCGATCTATGGTGACAGGCGAGCGGGAGCGCGCGTCGCGAATTACTGCCTTGGGGCGCCTGGGAGGAGCGCCGCGCCTGTGTTACCAACTCTACATTTAAACTTACCAGCTTACCACTCGTAGGTACTGGTAAGATAATGATGTTTTATGTTCTTGCGTGCTGGGACCCCACTAAGGGGAACCGTTAATTATCGCGATAATGGACGTTCAACGTATGCGTGACTACGACTTAGCGCGTTAATTTTACAACGGCATTCACATTGTAATTTGACGTTAAGGATTTGAAATTTCTTGGAAACTATTCGTCAGATTATGATGAAGTATAGCATGAACAATTAAATGTATCCGCCTCTATGTTCTTGGGTTTTTAAAAAACATCCTCAAGAGAAAATAGAGCTATGAAAAATATTTGCATTTGTAGAGGGTCACTTTTGACTGATTTATTTAATAGTTATACATACATATCGCCACGCCTTTCCCCCGAGGGGGGCTAGCAGAGGTTTAATACAACACCCACACTTCAACGGACGATATTCAGTCCCAAATGTGAGGGCTAGCCTGTCGCCATACACCGGGCTCCAGTTCTGTTGTGTAGCAGATGGTATACAATACGCACACATGCTCACACAATGAACAAATTGGTGCGTGCCGCCGGTTGGGTTCGAACCGGTCTCTCTGGCTTGAGAGGCGGGCCTTCTCCCGTCTAGGCTGCCATCGCTTAATATTTCATAGTTATTTAATAGTTATGCAAAGCAAATCATAAATCTCTTTACATAGGGAGGCTGTATACATCATTCGCTTATAAATTAATTTATAATCCAAGGGACATTTTTAGTTATTTAAGAATGATGTCACAGAAAATGATTGAAGTTGCGCTTTGTCACTGTGTAGATAACTTTAGAGGCTCGTGAGTATACATCTGTTCTTGCTCTCTTCGCTCGTCGTCTTTTTCTAGACGAAATGGCAATAGAAAAAAACCTTTAGCCAATGCGAAGTTAGTCTAAATTGGTTACCGGATCCTTAATGGGCTTTGACGTTGACTCTGTACTAACCAATTTCATGCGTAGAACATAAGTTAACATTTTATTTTGAATTGGGTACTTGAATTATAAAAAATTAGTAGTGCAAGCGACTTTAACCTGAGAGTTAAAATATAAGCAGGTAACTAAAAACTAATATGAATTTATTTTACCCGTAAAGATTCCAAATAAGCCGTAACATCAATTAACCCCCTGAGGTTGCAGTCGTAGAACTTGTAATATTTTGCTCTGCCGTGAAACACGGGTATGACCGTAGCGAGGCAGCACTGGTGGCGCCGCGATGCTGTGACGAGGCCTCTACGCGTGCTGGGTGGCGAGGCGTGACGTCACCCACACTCCGGTCGACATCAGAAAACAAAATGCTAGTTTTTCAAGCTATTGTTTGTGGATTATTGTCTAATTAACTAGCTGTACCTCGTGGTTTCATCCGTTCAGGGTTTCCATTTCCATACAAAAGGGCTTTTTAAATTTTCTTGAAAACGATTTGTCAGATTTTGATTAAATTTGGCATGTACAATTAAATGAACTATATTTCCGTCGCTATGTTCTTGTTTTAAAAAAAAAACTTTCGCAAGAGAAAATAAAGCTATGGAAATTATCCGCATGGAACGGGTTTTTTTGAATGATTAATTTAATCGACAAAGCAAATCAAAAATCCCTTTACAAAAGAACGTTGTCTATATCATTAGCTTCTAAATTAATCCGTAACACAAGGGATTTTTTTTAGTTATTGAAGAATGATTAGGGAAGTGCAAAAGTCATAAAAATAATTGAAATTGCACTTTATTACTCTGTAGATAACTTTAGAGGCTCGTCTGTATCTTTACTTGCTCGCTTCGCTCGTAGTCGTCTTCTAGACGAAATGGCAATAGTTTTTTTTTGATGTCTCTACGCTGTTGGGCACTGAGGCCTCGACAGCGTACCGGGCATTAGGCAAGCGCAGATGGCGCAGGGCCTCAAAATGCTTATAAACTATGGGCGACGAGCGCAAGGGCACCTCTGAGGTACGGCCTCGGCTTGGGCAGTCGCCGAGGGAGGGGCATCGAATTGCCCTGGCAGCCCAGAAGGGGCTTACTCTAGGGCAGGCAATAGAAAACTTGCCAATGCGAACTTAGTCTAAATTGGTCGCCGAACCCTTAAGCTAATCATGAATCGTTTGTTTTTTTTACAGGATAATAAGTAAATCCAGAGTACCTATAATGTAGTCGCTGACTTGCCGACTATGAGTGCTTACTATAAATCTCTAGAGAGAGTTCCCTGTTTATGAACAAAAGGTGGCCAACTTTTTTATGCTAGTGCGTGACAGACAGGTACGTCTTTTACAAGGGTTGCGTCACACATTTTGTTCATCTAGCTAGAACCTAACACTAATTGTAATTTTTTTTTTGGCGCGTGCAATGTTTTTTAAGTTCATCTGGACATAATTATGTCGATCATTTTCAAAGCTTTCCGATTGGTGCAGGCGCTTTCCGGACACGGCTGTTTCGGTAAGTACTTGCACCAGATCGCGAGACGGAGGCTGGCCATGAATGTGCGGCCAGATGATACGGCGCTCCACACACTGGAGGCTGGAGGCGTGTGTCGTGTGGAGCCCGTAACGGCATACGCTTTCAGCAGTTGTACGCCGAGTATGGCGTTTACCATACTACGCCTTGTTGACGCCTACACTGCTATTCTTAGCAACGCACGCGTTTACCATACTACGCCTTGTTGACGCCTTCACTGCTATTATATTATACAAAAAAGTCATCTGCGTACAGCCATTGTGGACGATAAGCCGTGCCAATAATTACGGAAGTAGATTTTATATTTAACTTGAACCACATCTGCTCCACACTTGGTACAGCGGGATGTGGACATAACCGCACACTAACACCTCTCCTAATGTAAAAACCTACACCTCCTCCGCGCCCGCGGCACACGTTAGACGGGCGCGGCACGTGACGTAGTCGATAGTTCGGTACAACAGGAGCGCGACCAGTCTCACCCGGCTTCAGCCACGTCTCGTTTATAGCCATAAGGTCCACCGAGTAATTCTGCATAGCGGCTATGAAATCTTCATATTTAGTACCCAAAATCCAGCATTAAAGAGACCAACTTTTAAAAACTTGTTATTACCCATTGTGAAATTCAGACAAATAGTTGAATTTATAATAGTGTCTGTGTAATAAAGTATTTACTGACGTTTCAGGCTTGCTAATTTGATATTAGAAAGTTGATTATTAAGAGAAAAATAACATCTTTTAAAAAACATAATTATTACATACTCTTGAAAAAATTGTTATATATAATGAGCTGTAAGTATGGCAAACAGATTGCCTATACCTACCTTATTGTGAGATATATACTACAATAACCAAGCACGCACACAAAAAAATATAGAATATAATACTGCACTTTAAAAAAGAGAAGAAACGTGTTGAAAGATTTATTTCTATCTGTGGTGTTATTTACATAACTAATTGTAGCATAACTTGTACAACTTACAATATTTAATTATTTACAACAAAATTTTATCAAAAATTATTACAATAAAAAAATTATACAATAAAAAAGCAATTAAAAAATGAAATAAAGAGAGGAGCGTCCTCGTGGAGAGGCGAAACACGTGTCGACGAAGTGCTCGAAGAATAGGGATTTTTAATTTTATTTTTAATTGCTTTTTTATTGTTTAATTTTTTAATTGTATTAATTTTTGATAAAATTTGTTGTAAATTTCATAACATTATTTCTGTTAATTTTCTTATTGAATTAGCTTCATAATTATATCAAATTGTATAAAGTTTTTTAGTAGATTTCATTAAATTAGGTCTGTTAAATACGTTTAAATTAAATTCAAAAATCAATTTGCATGAAGTTTTCTAGTAAATGTCATTAAATTATTATTTTTAAAAATTCTAAATTAAGAACAGAATAGAAAATTCATATTTCTTGATGTACTTAATGCGACGTTAAAGCGGAATTACACTAGATATTAGTTCAAGTAACAATTCTGAAGACGAACTTCCGCAAAGTAACGCCTGATTCAATCAATTAATTAACCTCCTGCTTACTAAAAGTATTTTTTAATGTTTGCATTTAAAAAAAAATTTAGTAGGCAGGAGGTTTAACAAATAAGTAATAATTTTGTTGGGTAAATGAAATAATGGTTAGTAATCGTAACAAAATCGTCGAATACGGACAAAATTGGCACAGAACCAGGATGGGTGGCGTACGAGAAAGGAGGCCTACGCTCAGCAGTGCATGCTAAGTCCATCGATGTCGCTTTTTTTGAGCCGTCTGAGAATGACCACACGCTGGGAGTTGAAGAAATGCAATGCAATTGGCTGCTCATTTCACATTCTCGATGCAACGGCGTTTCTGACCCGTGACAGCGCTTTTGTCAGGTTCTCCAGACTGAATACGGGCTCCGCCCCCTTACGCTCGGCCCCCTCGAGCACCGCGATGCAGCGCTGCAGCTTGTCGCGCGACACTTGGGCTTCCTGTTCTGTCGTGCTCCTATAGCAAAAACTGGCAATTGCCATCGCTGCTAGCACCTGACACCTTTACAAACAAAAATGAAAAATTAATAGTTTTGCAATAATTTTATTTGCACGCTTTTTTTTGAATTTAATTATTACATTGCATAACGTCAAAGTGTGTCTCATTTTGATTCTTATTATTTTTATTTTTTTTCGAAATGGCGGATAATTATGATTTTTCTTTAATTTTTTTTTTGTTTAAGATCTATAAAACAATATAATAAAATTATATATTTTTCAATTTAATAATTGTACACTTCCGCACACGGTCGCCTGACCCCAAACTAAGCAAAGCTTGTACTATGGCTGCCAGAGACTGATATACATACTTAGATATTTTTAAATACATACTTAAATACATATTAACACCCAAACATAGAACAAACACAAATGTTCATAGCATAAATGTTTGCCCTAGGTGGGAATCGAACCCACGCCCCCAAGCTCAGAAGGCAGGTTCACTACCAACTTAATATAGGTTATAGGTTATAGATTAATAAAGGTTATCTTTATTTTGATAGATAAATAAAATAAATAAATCGATAAAATGTATTTTTGGTTCAAAGTGTTTCCGCAAGTCTTTATTCGTGGCCCAAACTCTAAGTTACGCTAGTTTGTGACGTGTTTCTCGTCTAGTATGTTGTTCAGCATGTCCTGCAGCGCTCGTCTGTCCAGCTTGCCCCCAGGGCTGTGCGGCAGCGCCGCTACCATGTGTAAGCCGCCCTCCAGCCGTATGTCCGACATCTGAAATAATCGAGTGTTCAATGGAAACAGCCACAAGTGATTTCTGACGAATTAAACACCCCGTAGATATTCCTAAATCGGTAGGTATAAGGCAGGTTGTTCCCTGCACTCGTAAATATGAAATGCGCTAGCTATCATCAAAGCGTTCTTTGACAAAATGTTGGCCTAACGTACCTACGCTAAATATTAACGATAACGGTAACCGGTACTTTGGTCACTGGTTAGCATAATTTTCAATGTCAGATCTGTTCAGCCGTTCTGGCGTGAAAGAGTAGCAAACATCCATCCATCCATTCATCCATTCTTTTAAACTTTTGCGTTTATAATGCAAGTAGGATTAGTAGGAAGTATGCAATCATTTCATCAATGTTTTGTTATGACGTTGTCACGTTAAACTATTGTCCGTAAACCTTTACATACAACCAATTTTTATTTTAAAAAAACGGTGGATTGTGTGAGCGAGATAGTAAAAACGCCCGTTCACTGCTCTTAGTGTGAAGTAGGATAATGATGGTAGTATATTTGTGGTCTCACGTTAGAGTACAGAAAGTCCAGTAGTTCCCGCGGCGTGGCACGCGCGTGCGGTTGCAGTGTGACTAGTGCAGCCACGAGCGAGCCGCGCGCCGCCACGCCCGCCTCGCGCACGCGTGGGTCACGCTCCAGTATCGCTTCTACTTCCGCCGGCGCTATCTGTACCCACAATCCCAAACAATACAATACACAGCTCTTTTTAGACATTTACACCAAATCTATACTGTGAGTTACGAAAACCCTGTTGGATAATTGGTGGGTAGGTACACACACATTAATAAGTATTCATGTAAAAATACCAAAAAAATGCACGTTAAAAATAGCAAGAGTTATTACCTATTTAAAAACGCAAGAAAAAAGGATTTTTTACAGAAATGTTAACAAATCTTTATCAAAGGTTGGTGGCTTTTATTCTAAGAAAGTAGCGGCATGACGCGAATAGTTTATAAAGAAAACCGACGCGATTAGTGGCTGCGTTCACGCTTTAAGGACGGAGTGCGATGTGTGTTAAATTTTTGCATCCTCCTCCTCCTCGAGTCGTACTGCTCACTGCTGAGCGTCGTGATGATCCCGACCGATAATTTTCCGGACAGTTTGTCGCCATATTTATGTCGATCAGCGGCCTCATGAATGGCGTTATAAATTCTGGTGTCAAGCTGCTTAGATACCTGTTCCGACCATCGTTTAGGGCTTCGACCTCTACTTCTTTTTCCTTCCACTTTCCCTGTTACTATGAGCTTTTCCAGATTGTCTGCCGGTTTTCTTGCAATGTGCCCAAAGTACTGTAGAATCCTCTTGAGGCATATGGTGGACAACCTCTGGCTTACATTGAGCTCACTCAAAATGGATACGTTTGTTCTGTGGGCCGTCCAAGGGATTCGCAACATCCGCCGCCAGCACCACATCTCAAAAGCATGTACGCGTCGTCTGTCAGTCTCCTTTAGGGTCCAGGACTCTGAGGCATATAAAAAGATCGGGAATACCAACGTTCTAACAATATACATTTTCGTCTTTCTAAGTATATTCCGATCTTCCCATATTTTGTCCAATTGGCTCATTGCTGACTTTGCCATGCCTATTTGACCTATTTGTCCCTTTGTCCCTTTATACTATGGGATTGGCATAGTCAGTACTGACTGTCCCTTAAATGAAGTAGAAAAAAAAAATAGCATAATTGCATCCTCCAGTCGATACAGGATGCGCACCTCGGGAATACAACAGGTTTTTTGTAACACCCTGTATAGTCACACATTTCTTGCATGGCTGATGATAGCCAGGGGGCCTATTCCTGCGCGTGAGATGAGATGAGATTTTATCTTGGCCACTCTCACACCTATGACCTATTAAAACGAGAGCAACAAGGACTAAAAAAGATGAAATGAAAATCTCAAATCCCAAATCTCCGAATAGGGCCACTGGTATCTGTTATGGAAAAGTAGTTTTTCAAAAAAAGATGCGAATAGTATGACAAAAGTACTATTATTGTTATTTACATTATAGGGTACCTACAGCATTTTTCAGCCGGGTTTTTTGTCTTCATAATGTTTGTATTGTATTATTGTGGCCGATGGGGCAGAGAGAATCTCGAGTGGCGACCACAAACTGGAAGACGCAGCGTAGAGAGGCCTCCCACAGGTGGACCAATGATCTGGTGAGAGCCGCGGGAAGGCGCTGGATGACGGCAGCGCAGGACCGATCGTTGTGGAGATCATTGGAGGAGGCCTTTGTCCAGTAGTGGACGTCTTCCAGGCTGAATGACAATGATTATATTTGACGGCGCGAGATATAATTGGATAAAGAAAATCAGTTTATTTTGAGAGTTGTTAATCGATAGTTTTAATCTGTGGTTTTTGACGATTAATCGATTTGTTTATGGTCATTTAGAGCGGTTAACACCGAATGGAGTTGCGTTTGGGATTTCGGGCGAACGTCATGTCTGTCAGTCAGTGGTTGCCAGGACTGGGCTGAAAGCGGTCGCACGCAATGGTCATTCGTAAACCCATTACTCTAAATCGCCAATTATCTTTGTGATCATTCATTAACCAAGTAGTCTGAGTGACTGTATAATTAAAATAGTGAAAAGCCTACATTGCTGTCCCCTTATTATTATTATTATTATTATTATTACCACGGCCTACTAGATTTTCCCCGTCATCAAAAGTGGAAGGTCACAGCGCGGCGGCCTTTCCTATGTTTCTCCGACATCAGTGGGATCAGATGCGACGGCGTGGCTCCTCCTTCCCTACATTTCCCCGACATATTAAAAGACATTGATATCAAATGCCATTAACTTACCGAAATACCCGTATACTTGATGAGCTCCTTGATTCTATCGACGACGTAGAAGTATCGGTCGTCGTCGTAGTACCCCACGTCGCCTGTCATGTAGAACCCTTCAGAGTCTAGGTGTGTGGGGATATCGATGCCGAGATACCCTGCGATATAATTGTGAATAAAATTTCATTAAACTTCAATATTTGTAAGAGAAAAAATATAAATTACGTTTTATTTATTTGCAGGTATTTTACATTATAGTCTGTTCATTCTAGGATTGTGTGGGTGACATAAGGCAAACAGATCCTTTTTACTTTTTGAAATTGGCGGGAATTACAATAAGCTAGATTTAGCTTTGCTTCCTCGCTCACGCAATCCTGCTGCCGGTGGCGGATTTTGACACATAGGTTATTTACCGCATAGTCTTGCATGTGGAAAAAAAGGTCGTGCTGAGTTTGATCTCGCGTATCGTGAGTGACCGAACAGACCTGGCGTGAGAGACGGCGCCTTGCAGCAGATCTCCCCGCGCTGGTTCGGGCCCAACGGCTTCCGCGTCTCAATGTCGACTACCTGTAATATTAGATAGGTACAGGCCGATGTGAAGTTAGGCGCGGAACGCTGCGCAGTAGCGAAAACGAAAATATGCGCGCGCGTCAGAGATGCAAGACGCTGCAAAGTCTCGCTTGCGACGCACTTCACAGTCGCAATTAAATTTGAAAGAGTCTGTATATTACGACCTACAACATAAAAAGTTGGACTTAGGTAAATTCTATTTATCATACAATACACAGTTAATACAATATAAATTGAATGGGATTTAATACTTTCATAGTCCAAGAATGTCAAGAAGAATTTCCATAAATTGAATGTCTATAAATTACAAATTTTAAAACCCCCGACGAGCTAAGAACACTCCTGACTAATTCACTTTTCAAACAAAAAAAACCAAAATCATTCATTCATTCAGGTTCATCTGTCCGGGAGCTACGCTGTCACAGACACACACACATATACACGTCAAACTTACAACGATGTGTTTTTGCGTAGGAGGGCTAAAAACTCGGCATTGGCAAAAAATATTGCCTGTTCTCTTCATCGGCGTGAAGTCAGTCGGGGCTGATTTCGTTGGTAACTGTAAAAAGACTTCGTCCTGAAGCGGTGCGCGTCAGGTCTCGGGTGGCTAATGAGTGATGACCTGGCATTTCGCTAGCTGACTCACTCAGTGAGCAGTCGATTTACATCTTATTTGCGATAGATAGCAATAAAAGCCTCCTTACTGACACCATTACCAACCTCCACCCAGAAACTAATATGCTCAGATCAATCTAGAGGAAAAGATGGAACACTGCGTTATATCTCGCTGAAGCCACTTCTTTCTAAACGTGTGCGCGTGGTAATTTTGCCATGAAAAACATTTACAATTGCACGAAAACTAATATTAATTCCCAAACTCTACGATAGCGATTTCCGTTCCAATATATAACCTTAGTAGATTTAATATTCTAAAACTGCACATATGTATTTGCAAGAGTTTAATGTATGTATGTATATTTATGTACACGAAATTATACCATAAACCAATGTACATAATGTCGAGGTAAGAATGACCAAGCGAGTATCGTAGTTTTTTTGCGTCAATGTGTGCGTGTTGTGTACATAGCAGTACAGTAGCGTAGTTTTTGGATGGTTTTTGGATTCACCAAAATTATACGCCATGCGCCATCTACTCTCTAGGTTGATCTGAGCTAGTAAGTTACAACTACCTTAAGGACGAACCCATGCGCGGGTGTGCCGACGCTACCGTCCTTCGGACCGAGCGGTGCGTAAAGCCCGTTGCACACACTTCCCGCCTCGCTCATTCCGTAGCCTTGATACACGCAGCGCAGGTTGGGGAGCCTTCAATGTTTGTTAATTTTAACCCAAAGACAGTTTTAGAAGGAGAATACGAGACGAGACACTTTCAGGGCTTTTGGCTTAAAACTGTGGCTTACAACTAGGTAATATCATATTATATCTGTGTACTAGTGGCTACTTGGCGAAAGTGGACATCTTTGTCTTCTAAATAATTGTTAACCTTATAATATCCTCTTTTCATTAATTTGCATGTGATTTGAATTTTCCTTCAGTGAACGCTGTTATTTTTCAGGATTTTACTATAAAAACGAACGCAGTTGCCTAAAAATGACTTTTTTGAATCCAAATCTAGGTACAGCTATCGGACATCCATATTTCTAGTGTTATTGTGATAGTCACAGTTAAATTTAAATCTATGTAGATTTTTACGAACGTACATAATATTTTCAAAGATACATATATAAAGAAGGTAAAGTTAACGTATTTATTTCTTAAATAAATAGGATAGTTAGGAATAAACTTAAGTTTGCTTCAAAATTGAATTTACAGCAATTTCAGTGTTCCATT
The DNA here is from genome assembly GCA_911728515.1 of Peribatodes rhomboidaria. Lineage (NCBI taxonomy): Eukaryota > Metazoa > Arthropoda > Insecta > Lepidoptera > Geometridae > Peribatodes > Peribatodes rhomboidaria. The sequence goes on along the minus strand of OU452192.1, from coordinate 3,423,090 downwards.
GTTGTTAAAAAGTATCAGGTATTTATCCATAAGCATCAGGCGGCCCGTTAGCTTACATACCACCTAATGCAATTATGGCATAAAGTTGCAAATGGCCTAAATATTGAGCAAAAACAATTCATCGTAAAATTCAAGATGGCGGCAAACGTATTGGCGGAATTTGGTCGCAATTTTGAATTCAGACCACCAGGGAAGCCCCTAACTAAGTTAGAGCTACTCGTATTAGTGGAATGTTTAAAAGGTAATTAATTTAACTAATGCTAATCCGACTGGGGTATAATCGCTGTCTACACGGTCGGCTGCCGACACAATGCCCTGTATTCGCCTTTAGGCGGTAGCGCAGTTTTTAAAACCAAGCTTGGTAGATCAAACGAAATTTGGTTGTAAGCCAAATTCACCTGTCAGAACGCGGTTGTCGACCGTGCAGCAGATGCTGTCAGAATGCCCTGTGGGCCACATGGATTAAGCGCCTTCACGCTAAAAGCTATTAAATAAAATAATACCTTTTCTTAATACTCTCAATCTGTTGCTTCGTGAGTCGAGTGCTGGCAGATAAGATGGCCTCCAAAGACGTGACGTCATACTGCTCCAGTATGGAGGACTTGATCAGCTGGTTAATGAAAGTGGGGACCAGCTGCAGGATCTTCAACTGTGGTTTTTATACAGCATAATTTTTTTGTTGCAGGATTATCGATGGTACAGGGTATACTAAGCCAAAAGGAGATCATTGTACTCATCATTATGAACAACTTTTAATATGGAGCCAACCCAAAATCTTGTAAAAAATGTTCCATACAAAAATCTCATTGATCGTCAACAAAATGTATGGAACAGCTGTTATTTTTTTCTCGATTTCAGACTCCATAGTTAAAAGTTGTTCCTAATGATGAGTATAGATAAATTATTTATTACTGGCTGCATTTTAAACACAATACAATCATTTTATAATTTTACAAATAAAAAGGAAATTTTAATTAGGGTAGCTAGTAATCAGCTACCGCGGTAGGATAGGTAGGAGTATAATGACATCCTTTCGGCTTAGTACACCCTTTCCTGATAACCGTGTATATTTTTAGTTTGTTTAGTTTGGACACATTGAGGAAATAGATGAAAAATAAAGATATAAGTACGATTTACGGGGCGACTGTGAATGGCCAAGTCGGTAAGGGTCGACCGAGGAAAACGAACCTGGATCAAATCCAAGTCGTTTTGAAGAAAAGCCAGGATACTGATGTATCCTTAGCCGACGAGCGTGTATGAAAAGACTCATGGAAGTAGAAGAAGCGATAGATGTGGGCCAGGATCGTAGCAAGTGGAGAGAAGTGATCTCTGTCTACCGCTAGAACAAGGTGTGACTGTATATACATATGTATAATATGTATTGATGTAGTCGTAACTTACTCTGTATTTCTCAATAGCTCGTAAATAATCTTCCTCTTCGTTACTCAGAGTAAAGACGATGGTAGTTCCTCTCCTGAGACTGCTTATAGACTGTGATAAGCCGTACGTGGTGAACCATCCTCGGGTTACCAATGTTGATGAGTATTTGAAGCTAAAAAATAAGTACATGTAGGTTATTATTAATTACATATTATTATTATAGAGTTATTTTTTAATTACCTACAAACGTAACATTACATAAAAGTAATTACGTATATAGGGAAGCTGTAATACGAGAGGTACTTACGGATACTTAAATCAATACTTATTTTTTGTATTTTCCACCGCTATTTTCTAGTGTTAACAATATTTTTTTAGGTCTAGGTTCATCAAAATTTAACATGGTGATTATTTTAACTCTCTACATTATTTATTAACTATCTATCTGCTTACTATCTATTTAATTATGAATCTCATAACTGTTCATTGTTGATAATATGTAACTTATTAAAATAGCTCTCAAAAAAGACGGTTTGAAATTTAATCACCTTGTCAAGTGTTTGCAAATGTACTTTTTAAATTGGAATAGGTCGACGTTCGACCACCAACTCGACAGCTTTAAAGCGACGTTGTAGTCTAAGATGGAGCACGGAGACCTAGAAGGTACTTATTCACTCTAGCCTTGAAGATACCCAGGTTTTAGTTAGTCGGGAATACATATTGATGGCAAGGCGTTCCATTTCCTAGCGGTTCGTATTAGAATTGAGGCAAACCGGTCAGTACGAGTTGGTGGAATGACGACGAAGGTAACACACATGTCAACACAGAAAGGGATCGTCACCGTATCGCCTTTCTATACCAAGGTAAGGTGATTACGTTACAATTCTGTGCAATTAGTGTGCGTTGCAGTAGGTAGTTTCATACAGAGAATACTGAACGGCTTGAATTGATACGGTGACGATCCCTTTCCGAGTAGATATGTGTGCTACGACCTTAATTACTTAAATGTTAAAGCTTCTGCAATACTCCGCTAGATGGCGAGTACTTTTGAGAAGTGGAACGTTAAAACTCGCAAACAAGATTCGCCCAGAACATTAGGTGGTTCTCGAGTTGGTTTAGTGTGTAAATTGTCTTCGTTAGAAACTGGATTATACAATTTGGTTTAATTAACGTTGATCTATTATTTTTACCCTCGTGTGTACAGATAGAATGTGTGCGTTTTTCGACTGGGGGGGCTATTCCTACACGTGAGATGAGATGAGATTTTATCTTGGTCACTCTCACACCTATGACGTTTCAAACGAGAGCAACAAGGACGAAGATAAGTGAGATGAAAATCTCCGAATAGGGCCCCAGGTCTTTGACTATGGTCATAAGTTATTTCTGTGAGAGAATATAAAATCGCAAGAGTAGTAGGTATATAGATAGTAGTGTTATGGCCACTAGCACTTGCACTGAATATAAGAATTGTCTTAGTCCTTGCTAAACTAGTTTAAACTGCTCCTGGCACGAACCTTAAGCCATTCCTTTAAAGACTCCGTACGAATATTTCGCTAGGAGTAGTTTTAAACCTATGAATACAGAGAGTTCCGTAATGTTTATGAACGAAAAGTGACAGGCCAACTTTTTTTAACTAGTGTAGACAGGTACGACTTTTATTGGCATTGCGTCATACATTTTGTTCACGTAAAACCTAACAGTTGACTGTTATTTTTTTCAACGCGTGCATTATTTTTCAGTCCATATCTGGACAAATCATTTGTTAAACGCAAGGACTTAGGCAATTCCCATATTCAATGCAAGTGGTAGTCAATACTATAGACATTGTCTCTCTTGAAGATTCTCGGCTTACCTGTCGTTGGTTCGAGAATAAGTATTAACCAGCAACCCCAAATGAGTGCACGGTACGCCTTTAGGAAGTCCAGTGGTACCGGAAGAAAACAGAATCAACGCTAAATCCTTCCACCCCTCCACTGGAGTTGGCACAAAATCCGCCATGTCAGCAGTTTCCATTAGAAACTCTTTGTACAAAACGCCGCCATCTTTGTTATCGTCCCCATATACAATGTACGTTTCTATGCAGCCGACTGAGTCGAAAGATGGCTTGTGCAAGTCGTAAGCGTTTGGTGACATGAACATTACTTTTGGTTTTGCAATATTTACTCTGTGGACAAGTGGTACTGAAAAAGACAAGTATTATAGCATTTACGTAATAGGTAGTAGAATGTTTATAAAGCTATTTTAATTGCAAACAACTATTTTTAAGGCGAGAGTGTTTCTTTGAGTGTTTCTTTCTTTCTAGAGCGAAGGATTGTAGAGTTGAATTCTAAGTGCAGCGAGCAAAAAGTATGCCACTACAGCTTAAAATGGTGTCCAGACAATCTATGAGAAAATAAGTAAGTGCAACATGCATAATAAATATAGGTATAAATACCACAGAATACATAGGGCAATAAATACGGATAATATATATATATTTTTTAATGTAGAATAGGTCGACGTTTGACCACCAACTGGCCTGATGTTAAGCGACGTTGTGATCTAAGATGGAGCACGACGACCTTTAGGGTACTTATTCACTCTAGCCTTGAAGTTTTGTAGAGTGAAGAAGTACAAAGACGGCAGTTGAGTGAGGCGCAGACCCGTCTTCGGAATTAAAGAATATTTGTGGAAAGAGGATTTATTTTATTTCATTCTCTCTACTTGAGAAAGACATACAAACTTTTTACCAAAATTAAGTAGTTAAAACTAACTCAAAAATTGAGTTGATAATTACGGACGAAGGCGGAATGTTTTCGCAGGTCTTTTTTACAAACTTTTTATTTAATTTGGATTTTGGCTCACCAAACGCAACAAATCGAACCAGATAACTGACGGTTTAATAAAAATGATGCCAAAACTTATATTTTACAATATATTAAACAGAGCTATAATATAATACATTATTATGTTTGTAATAGATATTTAAAACATTTAAAGGTTGATTCGTGGGACTTCCATCAAGACGCCATGTTTGTCATATTATATTAATGTCAAAAAGACATTTGAATGGCATTTTAATAGGGTCCCATTAGCACGCTTTGGAGTTTTTGGCGGGAAACGAAAAGGTGCTGTCGTAATTTTGTGTTATTTTCTAAATCTTGTGATTGTTCGAGTGCTAAACTGTAATAACGGTGGATTATTAACCTTTATCGCTTCCTCAAGGTGCACGAGTGGGGGCAAATGATACAAACATTGCAAAACGTGACTTTTCGTGTTCTCTAAAAAACTCCAATTAAAGTTTCAGTAAAATATCCATCACTTTATTGAAATGGGGTTAGGGGAGGGGGGGATTCATGGTCGTCATTATCACTTTTCCATCATCACTCCATCATCTGTAAAATACTATATTAACTTGACACTGGCAAATGCACAAGACGTGCGACGCCAAATTCCCCTAGATGGGGAGGCAAACAAAAGAAAAAAACACGCTTTGAGTACAGAACACAAATATACCTAAATCAGTTTGAATTAAAAATTGTTTTAAATTATTTACTTGTGCCAAAAGATATATCACAAGGAGCATAAGTTGCGCCTGCGCAGAAGACCCCGAAGATAGTAGGTATTACTTCCATCCTTTTCTCACTGCAAACAGAGACGACATCTCCTTTTTGAACTCTTATGCGAGTGAGCGAGAGGGAAATATCGACAGTTTTCTGGGCTAACTGACCAAATGTAATTATCTCGTCATCGTCGGCATTGATCTGTAATTTAAAGGAAACCTAGTTCAAGCGAATTTGGATTTACAGAAAAAAAATTAAAGACAATGGGCAAATTGGTCCAGAAAAAAATATAATTTTGCCCGCAAAGTTGGCAAATAGCGCATTCGGTAGATTATTTTTATACATTAAGGCGAGGCTTTCCCAGAACTTTAGGTATTTTACTCTACCTCAGGCCGCACTTTTTGGGAGCGCGACGTATTCATTCACGCGACACAAAAGTTGTGTGCGATGCGCCGCGCGCACGTCTTTCACCCGTCAGTCACGTTATGGTATCGAGTACCTAAACACCCATTTTTAGGAAATCGATAAAATAATCCGTCCGTCATTGTACTCATCCATTTTATGAACATTTTTTATTTGATGCCAAACAAAAAAAATCAAATCTAAATGCCGTACAAGCCAATATAGGTACAACCAATCTCATGTCCACGAGTTGTTGTATTTTTGATGTGTGAGCAGTCGTGGCATTAGTTTCATTTTACCGGTAGTGTCATATTTCCATTTTATCACACTTCACACTCATAAATACAAAAGATTGCGATTGTGTGTAAGTTAGGTACTTACTCGTATTTCACTTATTCACACCTAAACGGCTAGACGGATGAGGATCATATTTGGAACGGAGTTAGCTTATGCCCTGGATTGACACATAGGCAACTTGTTATCCTTATTAGGACAAATATTTATACAGGGTGTTGGAATGATTGTGTAACTACCGGTATTCATTAAATAATACAACATAGTAAATTTCATTATTTTTGGGTATATTGTATAACAATGGTAATAACAATTTTAATTACCTTACTTTACCATTAGGTGCGTACTAATAATATTGTATGGTTTGTTAAATGTTACAAAGTTAAAAAACTACACGATTCAGATATAATTTTGAACAATAATTATGAAAGAATTGAGTAAACTTATACCGGATATACAGGGTGTAAGGAGACCGTTCTCGAAGCCGAAACGCCGTTATTATACTATCTATACACAACCCGAAACCACTAACTATTAGCCATATAACTGTTATTTTAAACTTTTAGAAATTTGCAAACCAGCAATGTAACGCGTTTATATCGCGGGGGTCAATGGTCGGCGCCAGTACCTACCGAAAGTGCGACGACGCACCGCGCGGCGCGCGGTGTGCGACGCGTGATTCAAATCGGTAGAAGTTATTATCTACTAGGTAGGTAGGTAATAGGTAGGTTGAATTCAATCAATCGGTTTTAAATGCTTTACCTAATCGCAGATGTGTGAGATAGGGCTCAAACTCGCAGTCCCGATCTTACAAAATCACTTACCTAGTCTGTGTTTTCATTCGCCTTCTGCGGTGCTATTCACAATCATTCGGAAACGTTTCCGATCGGATCCCACAAATTTCAAACTCAAATTGTTCGAATCTCAGTCTCCTTATATACATTTTGGAGTAGGAAATCAAGTATCAATCCGATCTGAAGAATTAATCACGTCTAAAAACTTATGAATATAGACTGAAATTCGAATAATTTAGGTTTACAATTTTTGAAATCCGAACGGAAACGCTTCCGAATGGTTGTGAATAGCCCTGCTGGGTCGGAAGTCGGATTTCGGAAGCGGTCCCGCAAATTAAGGTGCGTTTAGACTAATCACATTAGGTTACCTAATTGAAATCGTTGATAAAATGTGGAAGCAAGGTGTTACGTGCGGTGGCGCGGCGTGGCGATGAGCCCGGGTAACTGCCACACTACATTTACGGATTTACGGACTGTTTCCATTGGAAATTTAGCCACTGCTTGCTTCAAAGATTTCTTAAGTGACTCTATGTCGGCGTGTCGTTTAGAGCAGGCCATGCCCTCTAAACCTGACCATAATTTGTAGTCCAGGGGGTTTTGATCTGGGCTAGAGGAGGGCCAGTCTTCAGCTCTTATAAAGTCCGGAACATTGGCTTCCAGCCAGGCTTGGGTAGTTCGCGCCTTGTGACCATGTGCAGAGTCTAGTTTGGAAACTCCACGGTAGATTTTTAAAAAGTGTATTGCTAAGGGGTTGTACAACACCATATAAGACGGTCTCTTGATACACTTTGGCAGAAGTTTTAACCCCCTTTTCACAAAAACTAAGCTTTGTGACGCCGTGATAGGATACCCCCCACCAAACCATGACTGACGCAGGATGATGACCACGCTGAGTGAAACAGGGTCAATGACATCCACGTGCCTAAAACAAAATAAAAATAAATATTTATAAGTATGATGTCCAAAAGTTCAAAATATAAAAATTCTAAAAAACCGACCAAGTTCGAGTCGGACTCGCGCACGGAAGCTGTCGTTCAAGTTTGTTGATATGTATGTACATAATTATATAACAACTACATTATAAATAAATAAATAAATAAATAAATAAAAAAGTATTTATTGCCTAAAATTAAAAAAAACAAGTTACAAATTAATGCTGGGTACAATATTTTTAGTTAGGCAATTGGGATATTCTCAGCTATGTACTGAGTAAGCTGAAGCCTACGCAGAGCTGGTTTTCAGAATATCCCAATGCTCGAACTGAGATGGTCTTCGAGTTTATCCAGTAAACAAACGGATTTAACAATCTAGATACAACAGATAGGAGTACAGAGCATCTAAATACTATACAGGAGAAGCAGCACGGGTCCAATTCCCAGTACACAGAGCGTGGACCTAACACAAATATCAGCAAACAGACACTACACAGCTTCGTTGACTGTTTTAAGTTACGTGTATCAAAAAACAAATATCAAGAGAGATAGAAGTCTATACCGAGAGCGAGACAACAACTTGCGCTTGCTAACAAAAGAGATAAAGTAGCATGAATTTTAATAGAGGTGTGTGCATGCAGGATATGGCGTGTGAGTGTTGAGATGTGTATGTGTGTGTGTGTGTATGTGTGTGTGTGTGTGTGTTTATGTTGACGTGTCGCGGTGGTGTTGGGTGATGTGTGTTAGATCGTGTGTCAAAGTAGATACCTAGTTTTTAAAGGTTGCTTCGAAAAGGTTTCTATATCGTTGATGTAATAAATATTTATATTTGATTTTAAATAGTTCCGCACTTAATTTATTTCTCATTGGTGGTGGGATGTTGTTCCAAATTTTTGAGGCACTGTATTTGAAGCAACCTTTAAAGCCAACGGTCTTGTGTTTTGGAAAACTTAGGGCGAGTATAGACTTGCTACGCGTATTGAAATTATGAGTGCCTTTAATCCAAGTTAGCTTTTCAAAGAGGTACTCTAGCCTCTTGCTCCAGATTACCTTCTGTGTCAAACATGCTAGGAATAGCTCTATTATAAATAAACGAGCTTTCAAATGACACCTCAAACAACTGATTTGATGAGATAGAACTCGAGATATAAGCAATAATCTACAACGGTCGGCGGCCATCTTTGTGACGTATATACATAGCTTCGCCTGTCCCCGCTATCGCTTCTTACAACCGGCAGTTTCGAATTTCAAAGGCAACGACGAACACATCCATACCAGTCGTAGGTTTATAAAAGCCGTACTTACAAGATTTACCGAAATGCTCGATTTTCGCTAATCGTTAAAAACGAATATACAACTTTACGAGTTTTCTTCAAAACAGCCAAAATCACGTTGCAGTACTAATCAGGCCTAGATGTGTTCAAATCATACGGCTATAACTCAAACGCTACCAAACACTCGTGTAGTACAGATTGTTCAGTCAAAAATGAAAGTATGAACGACGTCCCCTATCTCACCTAACAACCTATATAATTTACATACATACAGTACAGTCAAAACTTAGCGAAGATCCGCCACCTTGCATGTTACAAAAAGAAGGTGGGTACTTACGTTTCGTCAATTGCAATGTCATCAGAGTTTATTACATTCTCTTGAAGTACTCTTCTGCAAAAAAAAAACGAAGATAAGTATTCATGTAGGTAAGTATAACTACGTAAATATCACTACTAGATATACCACTAGGCCGGGTATTTACTCGTTGTGCAGTTCAAATTGCTCAGTAAAAATGAAAGTATGAACGTCGTCCCGTATCTTACCTAACATCCTGTATAGTTAAAACTTAGCGAAGATCCGCCGCCCTGCATGTTACAAAAGGTAGGTAGGTACTTACGTTTCGTCAATTCCAATGTCATCGGAGTTTATTACATTTAGTTGTAGTACTCTTCTGAAAAAAAAAACAAAACTGTAAGATAGGTATTCGTGTAAGTAGGTATAACTATATAAATATAAATATCACTGGTATGCCACTAGGACGGGTATTTACTCGTTGTGCAGTTCAGATTGCTCAGTAAAAATGAAAGTATGAACGTCGCTCCGTATCCGTATCTCACAAGTTGTCTGGGTGAAATAATAAATGGTGACCGACATAGTCAAAACTTCGCAGAACACCCGCCTCCCTGCGTGGTACAAAAGGTAGGTAGGTACTTACGTTTCGTCAATTCCAAAGTCATTGGAGTTTGTTACGTAGTAGTCTTCTGCAAAAAAAACTGTAACTGTAGGTAGGTATAACTACATAAATATCACTAGTAGGTATACCACTAGGCCGGGTATTTACATCGTGAATACACGTAACGAGACAAAAAAGTATCTATGATGATGAGTATGATATTTGAAAACTAGGTACTAATAGATTTGTTGATACATCATCTGACTACAAAAAGCAATGCAAGAAATGTCGATTCTAGTAAATAAAAACAATGATTACCAATTTAATCTAGTAGAAGTTTATCTACTTACCGACGTTTGCTCCTTGACTCGTACGATTTTCTAAAAGCCAGACTTGAGCATTTTTTTCGTTTATTATGTTTGTTACCCATTATGGCAAAACTAAATGCTTGGTTGGTGTTGGTGTGTGCGGCACTGCGGAGATCACAAAAATTTGGCACACGTCCGGCGTCGACGGGGTCTGCGGGCGGACTGGCGGTCACGCAAACGTGCCTTTTTACCATGAATTCGTGATAAAAAAATCATATAAAATTACCATGTTAACTTTTTAACATTTTTATTTATGATTCCATTTTTTTATTGCATTGTAATTCGTAAAAAAAATAAAAAAGCAATATGATTTGTAAAAATTAAGTCGCAAAACGTGTTTAAAATACCAAATAGAGGTGACTTTGGATTTTTTTTCTATCGAGTGAAGTTATTCATTACATGTATCAGATTTATGATTCCACTTAAAAACATGCTTAAAAATAACATATTTTTTTTTACACAGTAAAAACCATGGTTTATCTTAGAGGAAAGTTGATTCTTGCTAGACGTTTTCTGGCCAGGCTCGCCTTAAAAAAAGTAGAACATTTTTGAGAATAGTAAAATATTAATATTTTATTAGAAATGTCAAGCAAAACCTCCATGGTGACGTCGCGAATCACGATGACGTGATCTCCATGGTAGGTGCAATGGGTGGGTGGGTGAATATTATGTAAATGGCTTAAATTTTCCTTTAATTTAAAAAAAAAAATCACAACTACAATACAAAATATCTCCAAAACTGTGGATTCGAATTATACGAAAACCTATAAGCCATACCTACAAATTGGCTATACCTAGTGTCAACCCCGCGGACGTTGGGACCAACGTCTCTTTATTATCGCCCATTGTCTTTTAAAGTTTAAAACACACAGGCATGCCAAACTTATAACACCCCGTCGTTTTGATGGCTCGAATGAAATGGCTTCACTGGAAAAATGTAATGTGTGCTGGAAAAACGTTTCTTATTGCAATCACATTCATCTTCGTAATCCTAACGAATACCTGCTATATGTATAGCAGGTCTGTGAGATGTAGACCTCGCGGCCGGCGTCTGTCCTCATACTGATCGCATTTCTCAACCGATTCTCGTGAAACTTTGTGAGCAGGTTCGTTAATAACTTTTGTTTAAAGTTAAAGTTAGATTTTTGTCGAATCAGCTTTTGTTTTTTTTTTTCAAAATTGCGGACATTGGTACTGAATATCATCCGCGAAGTGTGGGCGTTATACACAGAGGTGTATTGGTCCTTTCCTCCGAATTATCCAACAACCTCATTGTATTATAAATTATTTTCTTAGCCTTGTGTTATTTGGATTGCTGATGAATTATTATTTATTAAGTGTTTTTGAACGTGCTCGAATGTTGGCAAGTGAAGAACTTATTAATATTCCGACTAAAGCCAAGCAACCATTCACCATCCTGCCTCACAGCACTCGGGACTGCCGCTTCATGCAGGATGGTGAATGTTGTCGCAACCTGCATCGCGTCCGGCTACAGGTAGCACACTAAGTAGCACACATTTCAACTCGGGCCATGCAGTATTGATTGTATGAAACTCCCTACTGCAACGCACACTCATCGGAATCGTAACGTAATCGCTTTACCTACCTTGGTAAAGTAAGGCGATACGGTGACGATCCCTTTCTTCCGAGTTGATATGTGTGCTATGACCTCATGACGTGCAGGATGCTAGGCAGGATAGTGTGTCAGCCACATCCTGCTTTGCAGTCCTGTAAGGCAGACTGCAGGGCAGGATGGTGAATGGTGTGTTTAAATCACTGTATGTATCCGTGGCTATGACATAATCGACAGAATATTGAGGTACGGTTTGGCCATCATCCTTTCTCTAGGCATACAAAGATATTGGCAAATTGAGAAAATAAGGCAAAGTCAATACATGGTGACAAGAAAACTCACCAAAGCGGGCTGGTCTCCATACTCCACCATCCTGTCCAGCAAGTCCTTCCCGAAGTGCAAGTGAGACGGCACCTCCAGCTTCTCGTCTCCGTATACGTACAGCTTGTTACGGAGCATTTTTTTTGTAAATGACTAATGCTGTTGGCTACTGAGGTCTCTACAGCGTACCGGATGTAAGGCAAGCGCAGAGGATGCAGGGCCTTGAGAGAGATTAGTTTTCAAAGTCAAAGTCAAAGTATTTATTGCGCATTATGGTGATTGTTACATAAGTTCACAAGATCTTAAAAGTTAAAATATAAGTATCTCATAATGGACCTTATTAGGATATTGCAATGTCATGTGGAGTGGGCCGGCTTATTCTTTAATAATTAAGTTTTTATCTTTGAGATATTCTTCTAATTTATAATAGCATTTATGTATTAATAAACATTTTAATTTATTTTCGAAACAGTTTTCTTTATTTATTTCTTTTAATTTTAAAGCTAAGGGCGACTAGCACAAGGGCACCACTAAGGTAAAAACCTCGGCTTGGGCCGTCACCGGGGAGGGGGAGTCTATTTGCCCAGGCAATGCAGAAGGGGTTTGCTCTTGAGCCTTGAGCCTTGAGTTGAACTGAATTTGGAGGCGAATTTGGAACTGAATTGAGAGGCGAGCCTTCTTCCAACTAAGCTATTATTGCTTACCAATGACACACTAAGGCATAACGCCCCGCGAACTGCTTGCGACCTGCACACCACTCTACATACTAGTTACATAATACAAACCTAAATGTTTAGCTTCTAGTTAGGGAACAAGTTAAGAGAGATATCTTGCCTCACTGTGCACACTCTCATGTAATATCCATTTTATATTGTAATATTCACGATGAATATGATTATAGATTCGTTATTCAGTTGTTTCAAAATAAATATTGCACGGTATAGCCTCCTGGAGCCTTGAGTCATGTATGATAACATGTTACAGTCAAAACTCAAAACCAGTCAAAACCACTTTTGACTCATAAAATTAGGCAAAAATGGTTTTGATTGTTTTCGGTCCAACTTATAACAAAGAGGTTTGGTGAAAGGTTTCTGAAAATTACTTACTAGAAAAATCATCAGAAAAGTTACTTACTTATTTTATTTATTATTTATTTATTTAATGATACATATACTCGTAACAATTCAATTATAGTTAAATAGTTGTCTTAAAACCTATATTAGGTTTACCTAGAGAACTAGTTCTCGAATAAACTACTTACACATAAAAGAATCTTACAAAATACAACAATAACAAATACCTACATTACACAAAAAACGATGCGCCTATCGCACAAAACTGCTGTCGCTAGAACACAAAAACCAGCTCTATGTAGTAACCTACTCGTCCAGCAGTCGCAGCGATGGCGCACCGTGCCAACAAACAGGGTGCTCCAGTAATACAGTATTACCCAAATCAATAACACCCAACGTGTTATAGATTTAGGTAATACTGCTTTAGTTTCCGTTTAATATTTCTTAGTGTTAAACTGGTTTTTAATGCAAGGGGAAGTTTATTAATTAAAAACGGAACTATGTACTTGGACGTTTTTTTACCATAAGTGTTTTTGAATCTAGGCAATAAAAGGCTTTTGTTATCGATGCTTCTAGTGACAGTGCTGCTACTTTTTGAACCATGAAACGAATAAAACTAAGTCTAGCTTTCCGGGAGCCAACACGTTATGACGTCACTCATCCGTCTCTTTCGAACTTGTTGTAAATGACGTCGGTCTTGCTTAAGCATCGATTGACGTCACTACGTGTTGGCCACGTGACCACTTTTGACTCGGAATGTTATACCTGACGGAGTATATTAAAATTATTATTTTTATTAATTATTTTATTTTACTTATTACTTGAAACGAAAACAAAATAATTCGGTACAACGCCATCTGTTCAAATGTCATTGTTTATTTAAGTAAGAATAATAATTATCATAACATAACACACAAATGACAGATATTAATAAAAGTGGTTTTAACATTTTAAGTAGGCTATTAAATATACAAAATTTTAGACAACATAAAATACACCAACTTATCGATTTTAGAAATTAATTATAAGGATATGATTAATTCTTTGTTGTAAGTAGATTCTTAATTTATATCTATAAATTTAGAAGTAGGTAAATTATAAATCTTATTGTCATGAAATTATGTATATTGATAAAAATAAAGCGCCGCTTATCAAATGCGCCAGACAACGTCACAGAATAGTACGTAGTGGGTACTAAGATAATAATTGACAACTAAAATTAAAAAACCAGCCAGTTTTTTTTTAATATTAAAAAAAGTTTTATGCAAAGCTCAAACAAAATCGTTCTGTACCGAAGTCGTAAGTGTAATATTCATACTACGTCCACGCAAACCAAGGTAAGTTAAACACAAAATAATTAAAAAAACAGACGCTTATTTTTGGACGGGCTTGAGGCCTTTAGCCATATATCCGCTAGTGGTTTCCACCATTACGATGGGTTTTTACAGAAGGTACTGTACGAAGCCGAGTCTAGTCGTTATATAAAATGTATGAAAGCGACGTGTTTTGCGAGTTGAAAGACAGCGTGTTAGAAATAGAAATAGAAATAGTTTATTTTACCAAAAAATATTACATTCAACCTTAAAAACTAAACTTATAAATAAATAAAAACGAACTACATTAGATAATGTTTAAAAGGTCAGCGGAATGCTTGAGAGTACTGCACTAGGCGGACCTGTATGGCAGGACTCTCGACGGCTGCGTTTAATGAATAACTGAATAACTAGATATGGTGCGGAAATGGTACATAGAGCAATGAAAATGATTATACAGAATCCACAAGTGAAGAATTATGTTAAAACAAATAATTAATTATATGGTAAGCAAATAGTCGTAACAGCGTGTGTGTGAGGTGTGACAAATTGAATGTTGGGTGAAGTATGTGTCTGCGGTGAAAAGTGTGGGTGTAAATATGTATCAAGTGCGTCTTGTGTAGAATTCCCATACAAATAAGCAAAAGGGAAATATGGGTGCTAGACTTAGGTGACAATTTTCAGGAAATGCTCAGTTTCATCATGTGTGAGTGTGCATAAATATTTTTTTATGTGTTGGACTTATGGCAAGCGCGGATGGCGTAGAGCCTTGCCTTTAGCCCTATAGTTATCTAAAATAATGCATGCCACTACGCAATAAACAACTAACTTGAAAACCATTTTGAAGTGAAACTTCTAATGTGACTTCCAACAAGGTTGCGTTAAACGTCTAACGCTCCTGGGGAGAGGGAATAGAAAGAGACAGAGCGAGAGTGAATGCGTGGCACTCGAATGCATGTGCGTAGTATACCTGTTACAGGCCAGCGCGAGCGTTAGCAACGAGTAGCGTCCAATACTCCAACGCAAGAGGGAGAGCGAAAGAAAGATACACAGAAGTTTCACTTCTTCCACGCGGAGGGACTCCACGCACTATTTTTTTTTTTTTGTATTATTATTTTATTCTACTTAGTTCCAAAACATGATTGACAATAAAAACAACAACACAACAACTCTTTATTAAAACCATAAATAATTACAATAATACATAAAAAGGCTGAACTAAGTTTTTAATTGGCGGCCTTATTTGCTCAAAGCGATCTCTTCGAGGTAACCTGTACAGACAGTTGACCTACTTTAGATAGAAAAAGAATAAAATATATTGTATTTACGTGTATTTTTACACACAAGACACATAACGACTCTCTAGAACGAAATAAACAATAAAATAACAAAACTCAAGACCAATACACAAATGGCAGATCATACATTGTTTTTACATGTATTGTGACACACAAGACACTTAACGACTCTCAAGAACTAGCTAAACAATTAAATAACAAAAATCAAGACCAATACACAGATGGCAGATCATACATTGTTTTTACATGTATTGTGACACACAAAACACTTAACGACTCTCTAGAATTAGCTAAACAATAAGATGACAAAAATCAAGACCAATACACAGATGGGAGATCAGCTATCACTGTGTAGTGTCCAGTGCGTTTAAAAAAATCAGTGCTTATCAATAATGCTGAAAATTTCTTCTCAGCACTTACCTTGAGAGACGATCGGAACTAATGTAGTCCCGATTACAATTAAAAGAATACAAAAAAACAGAGGACTAACACGAATAATTTTCGATAATTCTAGCATAAAGGTTACTAACAAAACACTGTACTTGCCTGGAGAGTTATAAATAAGTATTTCTTCCAGGATATCCTGGAGTTCCTGGAACAAAATATAAGAATTTATGATTTAAAACACGGGAATTACTCACGTACGATTCAGTCGATTATTCCGACTATAGTTTCAACCGCATTCGGCGGTCTTCATCAGGGCGAGTGCGCGCGCGCGGCTGCGTCTCGCATAGCACTGAATCATAATGTTTTAAATCATAATGTGTGAAAACCACGTCAGTTTCCATAATAAAATAAGAATTTGTTCCAGGAACAAGTAAAATAATTATAAGGAAAAAAAAAGTAAGTAGTCTGCAAAATGTTGTACCCTATGTCACTTCCACTATCAAGACGATTCAAATGACACCTCACATGTCGAAATACACCAAGCTATTTAGGCTGTAGGGCGTGCCAAAGAAACCTCATACTAAATACCCCTAAACATACATACATACACTCGGAAATCATAACCCTCCTTCTTGCGCAGTCGGGTAAACAAACATCTACTTATTTTTTAATTTATTTTTATTTATTTGTTTCTCGTTACATCTATTCTTACACGATTAACTTTATACATTTCTGGATTCATTAACTAGGTATTTAGTTAATTGTTTGATGATGCGTTTGTCGTTGTTTTCCCGTCCAGTATGTCATCCAACATTTTCTGCAGCGCCCGTCTGTCGAGCTTGTCCCCGGCGCCGCGCGGCAGTGCGTCAACAATGTGCACGCCACCCTCCAGCCGCACCAATGAAATCTGGAACAAACCAGGGCTTACCGGGGTACAACGAAAACACAATTGATAGGCTTACCACAGGCACAAGCTTCACCACACTTTTAACTGCGCATACTTAATCATCTTCAAATCTTAATCGCATCTGCTGCAAATATTTGGACACATCGCTAGTCGAAACCCTGACAGCCTGGAAAAGCTGATGGTAGTTGGCCAGGTCAACGGGAAAAGACCACCTACCCTACCTCACCTCTCGTTAGTCAGTCCTAATAAGGAAGCTCACGGGCCTGGCAATACCTGAAGCGATTAAGACCGCCGAAGACAGAAACACGTAGAAGAGCATAGTGCATCGTGTGATGAAAACTCATTCAATCTAGGCACGACCTTCAGCAATGAAGATGCCGACTAAGAAGAAGAGAAGAAGACTTAACTGAGGCCTGCGCATACTTAACTGAACCGTGCGGTAACGACACGATCAGATCAGGCAGGGCTTGCGTAGGCAAGTCGAGAATCGCAGAAACCATACGAGTATCATGGGGTTGGCACGGTGTACAGTTTTACCAATAAACGCGCCGTGTTCCGTGTGTAAGCCTGGCGCATTTCACATTGGCTTTAGTTCGCATTGATTTTAGTTTGCCATTTCATCTAGAAGAAGACGACGAGCGAAAAGAGCAAGGCGAGATACTGACGCGCCTCTAAGGTTATCTACAGAGTGACAAATTGCTATTTCAATATTTTATCATAACCTTCGCAATGGAAAATCCAAATGTTTTTATTCAATTTGGGTATCAAAGACTGCAGCAAAAAATAAACCAAACAAAAATAACAAATTACAAATAATAAACAGAGCTCAAGTCAGTATCCGCGGGTGAAGTACCCAAAAGGCTGGCAACGTTACCTCGCTGAATAGCAATGCTAATTCGCTGACCGAGGTAAGCACCAGCCCTTTGGTCGTTTGTTCTCTCTATCAGACGCAATTGTCAAATATTTTAATATATTTTATTAAGATTCTAATAGAAGATTGTGTACCAAAGGATCAAACAACTATTTTTAAGGCAAATCTGTTTCTTAGAATCGAGAGCGTAGATCCTTCGGGATCAAAGAGCTATTTTGGTCCCTGTTTTCGAGGAACAAACTTTTCGAACAGAAGTGATAAAAAAATATTATTGGTGAAAATGATAAGCAATGCCAGTGGTCTCACGTTTGAGTGCAGGTAGTCCAGCAGTTCTTGAGGCGCGGCGCGCGCGCCCGGCTGCAGCGCTACTAGTGCGGCCACGAGCGAGCCGCGCGCCGCCACGCCCGCCTCGCGCACGCGCGGCTCACGCTCCAGGATCGCTTCTACTTCCGCCGGCGCTATCTGTCAAAAGACCGTACAGCCACGTCAAAAACAATGGTCATGATGTCTAATTGCGTAGTGTCATGACACTAGTGCCATTTAGAATGAGCAATAAATAAATAGCCTACCTTGTGTCCCCTGCCTCGAATGCCCATTAATCGTCTTGTAATAGTTGAATATTTATATTTAGTGTTTTTTGATAGTATATTTTATTGGAACCCAAAGTTTTACCACATTTTAAGTTAGAAAAAAAAATTGTATCTATTATTTTAATAGGTTGCGTATCGACGCCATTAGTAGGTGCGTCCGTGATTTAACTGAAGGCTCCACCGGAAGATCAGCGCTGTTGATTAAACAGCTTATGCTGAGGTGGAGCCTTTTTTGAAACACATACATAATTTGTAATTTATTATTGTTGTTCATTATTTATTTTAGTATCTACTTTGTTTTATTGCTTTTATTTGTCGTTTACCTATATTGTTAATAGTATGTATGGTTTCAAAATAAATTTCTTTCTTTCTTTCTTTCTTTTAGTGATCGTAAATGGCTTTATTTTGACCCATGGACCAAAAAAACAAAGCCTAGCGTTCAGTCAGCTGATACTGTTTGAGCACTCGTCATCGCGTAAAAAAATTTTTGATGTTCAATTTCTCTTTAATATATCTATCTGTAATTAATAAATTAAATAACAACTAGATCGATTTTAAAAATTAGACTTTCTTAAATATAAAGCTGCGTTATTAGCGGGTATAACATACTATACACATATAACATGCTATACACCATACCCGTGCAAGGCCGGAGCTGGTCACTAGTAACTAATAAACTAAATAAATAACATCATTATAAGAAAAACGAAAAACCCGGCTGCAAAATGTTGTACCTTATCTGACTTCCACTTTCAACACGATTCAAATGACACCGCACATGTCGAAATCCATCAAGCTGTTTAGGCTGTAGAGTGTGCCAAAGAAACCTCATATCTACATACATACATCCCCACATAAATACATACATAAATACACTCGAAAAACATAACCTTCCGTCTTGCGCAGTCGGGTAAAAAAGTCATCATCTCACCCCTATATCATTATATTTGATGAGCTCCTTGATTCTGTTGACGACGTAGAAGTATCGGTCGTCGTCATAGTACCCCACGTCGCCCGTCATGTAGAAGCCTTCAGAGTCCAGGTGTGTGGGAGTCTCGACGCCAAAGTACCCTGCGAAATAAAATACTACATGCCATCTAAACCTTTTTTCCTTCGAGGTAAAGAACGAAATAAATCCCACCTAGGTGGGAAGGCCTAGGCCTTCTGTCTGTCTTGTCTTTCTTTTTATCGTTTTTTTCAAGAGAGAATAGCAAACAAGCAGACTTATGGTAAACGATCACCGTTGCCTATGGACGATTGCCGTTGACCTACGAGTATAATTACAGGGACATCACAGATACGTAGCCGACCTTTAAGTACTCTATTGACAGCCCTTTTGGAGAACCCCATGCTGCAGTTGGAGCTCATTCCACAGATTGCAGAGTTCGTTCACTTTGTCCTTGCGTTGTTGTACTGACCTGCCGTGAGAGAGGGCGCCTTGCAGCAGATCTCCCCTCGCTGGTTCGGGCCCAACGGCTTCCGTGTCTCAATGTCGACTACCTGGAATAGTGGTTAATGGTTTAAACCAGAGTCTAGCTAGAGTGACACTTTGCCGCACGCGCAATGCACCTACACATTTTCAAAATATTACAAGGTACAAAATAAGAAAAACTTCGAAGTACACTTTTAACCTCCTGGCTACTCATCTGGTCAGCTCCTAAATACAAACAACATAATAATATTCATTAAAGAACCACACAAAGTTTCATTTAGATACGACAATTAGAAGTAGGTTGTACGATACGATAATTAGAATAGCAATTGGTTATGTTGCTGAACTTAATATTAATACAAAGATTCAGAAAAAATATCAATTAAATTCAAAAGTTTTTACACAAAATTAGGCAATTACATATTCTAAATTTAAAAAAAGGCAAAATATAAAGGCTCATTTCAGCTACGGAAAATTTCAAACTGAAAATGGTTGAACAGCAACGCTTAAAATACCTTGAGAATGAACCCATGCGAAGGCTTGCCGACGCTACCGTCCTTCGGACCGAGCGGTGCGTGGATTTCGTTACAGACGTTTCCCGCTTCGCTCATACCGTAGACTTGATACACGGCCCGGAGATTAGGAAGTCTGAAATATTTTGCATCGATCAAATTAGATAAACAAAACAAAGATTCCATTCAAGAAAAAAACCGCCTGCATAACACATAATAGTATGACACTCCGGATATGCCTACCTACCTAATTCATGAAATGTTGTTCCCTGTTTAGGTCACCCACTTTCAAGACGATTCAAATGACACCTCACACGTCAAAATCCATCGAGTTGCTTAGGCTCTAGGGATTACCAAAAAAACCTCATACTTACAACCCTCCTTATTGCGCAGTCGGGTAAAAAATAATAATAATGTAAAATAATAAAGAATAACCATTATGCCAATAAGATATCATAGTACGGGAAAGCTTCCAGGGGGGCTATTCCTGCGCGTGAGATGAGATGAGATTTTATATTCGTCACGCTCACACTATGACGTTTCAAACGAGAGCAACAAGGATGAAAAAAAGTGAGATGAAAATCTCAAATCTCCGAATAGGGCCCCAGACTCCTAGTAATCTTATCTTAATATATGAGTATGTATATAAATTACGTGTCACGTTGTTTGTCCGCTATAGACTCATAAACTACTTAACCGATTTCAATCAAATTTGCACACCGTGTGCAGTTCGATCTAACTTAACAGATAAGATAGCTTGCATATATATATATATAAATAATAAACGCGAACGAAGTCGCGGGGCGACAGCTAGTATATAATAATTATAACTTAGCTTATTAACGTTTCCGGCAGGGGCGCTTTATTGAAATGTATGGAGGGAAACGATAACGAATAGTAAAAGTAACTTTAAATTAGGGTGCAAGTGTGTCACAGGCGTGACATCAGCGACCATTGCTGTCACTCCAATTAATAAAGGACCCTCCAAAAATGGAGGAATAAACGAGGAAGAGTTTCTAAAAAAATTGTTGTCTGTAAAGTCGGTTTACGGACAATTATAATAGTTGACAACATCATAACTTTTTTTTTTGATGTAGAATAGGTCGGCGTTTGACCACCAACTCGCCTGATGTTAAGCGACGTTGTGGTCTAAGATGGAGCACGACGACCTATAAGATACTTATTCACTCTAGCCTTGAAGTTTTGTAGAGTGAAGAAGTACAAAGACGGCAGTTGAGTGAGGCGCTACAAGTGCGCTGCTGCTCAGACCCGTCTTCGGAACGGTTACACCGGACTACATCTCGAAACACGACTAGGTCATTTCACGGCATGATTCAAAACATTGATGAAATGATTGCATACTTTTAATAACAAATCGCTAGTGTAGCGCCTTCGCTCCGATCATAACGTTACAATGAGGCGTAACGGTCATCGAGTACGAGTCATCCTTTTTCGTGCATGCAGCCGGCGTTCATCGATTTATCAGACGTTGTCACGTCAAAAAACCTTAAAGCTACCTTTCTTTGATACCCTCGATCTGCTGTTTCATGACCGGAGTGCTGGCGGACAAGATGGCCTCCACTGACGTGACGTCATACTGCTCCAGTATGGAGGACTTGATCAACTGGTTGATGGAACTGGGGACCAGCTGCAGGATCTTCACCTGCAGGATATAATTATAATAATAATAATAATATATTTATTTCCAAAGAATTATATCTATAATATTACAAAGCCAGTGAACCCCAAAGTAGACCAAAGGCCTGTGTCTTGGGGTTCTGAGCACGAGTTAAGCTAATGTATAATCTATAGTTATCTTATAGCTAGGTTATATAAGCAGTAATAATCTGAACAAAGTTGCCTTACAAAAAAACAGTAGATAAATATTATATAATTTTAGAAAGAAAGAATGGGGAGGATTCGAAATATAATTACAGAACTGAGGTTAAATGAAATTATATGACATAATAATTATATGACATCATTTCAGAATCATCGTCAGAATCTCTTTTTAATGTATGATCCCTGATTACATGAAGACGCTTGAACCGATCCGGAAAATTTAATAAGGTAGATAAAATGGTTGGAGAAGGTCCGCCTCTCAAGCCAGAGGGCGCGCACTAATTTATTTATTGTGTGAACAAATGTAATTATGTACGTATTGTATGTCATCTGCTACATGACTGGAGCCTGGTGTATGGCGACAGGCTCACCCCCTGTCACACTTGGGACAAAATATCGTTCGGCGAAGTGTGGGTGTTGTATTACACCTCTGCTAGCCCTCTCGGGGGAAAGGCGTGACGTGATGTCATCTGAATCAAATTCTCAAAGTCATCAAATCTCGAAGTCAAAATCAGCCTTGCAGTGTCTTCATCAATTCTTAATTATGTTTTATCGTATGGTGTAGAAAAACTTACTTTATACTTCTCTATAGCTCGAAGATAGTCCTCCTCCTTGTTCCTCGGAGTATAAACAATAGTAGTTCCTTTCCTGAGACAGCTTACAGAAGTTGCTAAGCCGTACGAGTTGTACCACTCTCGGGTTATCAGGATCGAAGAGTGCTTGAAACTGAAAAATGTTATTTTGATTTTAATTTAACCCTTTAGGACTGGTAAAGGGGTGCAGGCAAAATATTTTTTTAAAGTAGTATTTTGAATCTTATAGGATGGTAAGAAGAAAGGTTTATTTCTGTTGAGCACTCAGATAAACCTAGAGGAAAAGATGGAACACTGCGTTATATCTCGCTGAAGCCACTTCTACACTTAATTACACGGAAACTAAGATTTATTCCCAAACTCTACGTTAGCCTTTTTTGTTCCATTAAACAACCTTAGTAGATTTAATATTCCAAAACTGCACATATGTGTAAGAGTTTAATGTTACGGCCTTATCAAAATTGACTTGTAAAAAAACTGCACAGTTTTTAAAAAGAACCTCAAAATGTAGCCCTGGCCACACTTTTATAATGCACTATGTGTATTTATGTACACAAAACTATACCATAAATCAATGCACATAATATCGAAGTAAGAATGACCAAGCGAGTAGCGTAGTTTTTTGCGTCAATGTGTGCGTGTTGTGTACATATATGACAGTAGCGTAGTTTTTGGATGGTTTTCGGCTTCACCTAAATCATACGCCGTGCGTCATCTTATTATCTAGGTTCATCTGAGGTAGAGCATTGCTCTTGTCGGTGGAGTAATGACCAGCCCAGGTCAGGTGGCCTACCATGACATCTTGCTACAATGATGGTACGTTTTGTTTCCGACGCTGCGCGACCATGGACCTTATTGCGCGGCGATACGATTCACGTTCGCACAGTGTCGAAAACAAAATGTAACCATCATGGCTATTAGATGTCAGGGTTGGCCGCCAGGGGGGCTATTCCTGCGCGTAAGATGAGATGAGATTTTATCTTGGTCACTCTCACACCTATGACGTTTTAAACGAGAGCAACAAAGACGAAAAAAGGTGAGATGAAAATCTCAAATCTCCGAATAGGGCCACTGGTCATCTGCTAATGTTGTCACCTCCTTTTACGACATGACATCTACCTTCTCTTAAAATTATTGATAGCCTGTCATGACGCATAAGGTGGCCAGAAATCCTGGCGATCCTGCCTTATCAGGTTAGTAAATTCAAAAATATTTTATAAGTACAGATTTTTTTTTAATTCACCAAAAACATCGCAGATCCTCACATCATAATGTACTTAACAACTTTAATCATCTTAACAATATATGGAAAAAGCGGCACGGGATTTATTTCTAGTGCACAGCGCGTGGACCCACTATAATTACAAGCAATCGGACGCTACACAGCTTTGTTGATAATATTGTGTTACGTGTATTAATAACAAAGATAGAAGACGTACAAGAAACTTTATTTATTTATTTTATTTATTTATTTATTAAGGTAAGCCAACAGCGCACATATTAAACTTATAAGAAATGTTATCATGGTTTCTATCTGATACATGCGCCAATTATAGGCACAACTTTTTCTACGATTTGCTTACGTATAAGACTAAATTTAAAAACTAATTAACGACAAATACACAAATAAAACAAAGAAAGTAATGCAAATTAAAAATTTACTACTTATCCTACGGAACTAGCACTTCGGCAACTTCCTTCTTGAAATGTCTCAAGGAGCCAGAGAAAATATCCACATTACTACTAACGTCATTGTAAAAAGAGCACATGCGCACCATTGGTGAATTTAAACCAAGATTAGTTCGGCAGAAAGTATGAAGGTTTATTTATTTTGTTTCTGGGGTAACGAAGTGGCACGCGTAGTTTTACGTTTTCAATCAAATATGGGCTGTCGATGTCACCGTGAATGACCTTGTGCAGAAAATGTAATGTTTACGTCTCACTCGAAGCGAAAACATTTCGAAAAACGCCAGGCGATTGTTATAGTCAATCCTGTGGGATATGCCGCTACTGGAAAACGCAAACTTTAACGAGAACGAAACAAAAATAATTATCACTGTTGCGACTGGTTGCGTTTGTTTGTGATTACGGTGAATTGTGTGCAGCACCTAATTTATGCGGTCCATTTTTAGGTTCTCTTACCGGATCTCGTTTATATTTGATCGAAGGCTTTGCACACATTTTCTTTTGACCTGTATTGCCTGGTATGAAAAATAGAGCTTATCTGTATATGGTTTCTTTGACATATAAGGTGAAACTGCAAAGGGCATTGCTATAAATAGAATAGGTACATACTAGAAGGAGTTTTTGGCGGGAACTGAAAAGTGGGTGTCATAATTTTGGATTATTTTCGAAAACTTGTGATTCTTCGATTGTTAAAGTGAAATAAAGGTGGATTATTAACCTTTGCCGGTTTGATAATGCGCACGAGTGGGGCAAATTATATGAACATTAGAAAATGATACTTTTCGCGTTCTCCACAAAACTCGACTTAAAGTTTCAATAAAGTATCCACCGCTATACTGAAATGGGAAAGAAGAGGGATTCATCTCATCTATCATCACCTTCTCTTCCATCACCTTTTTTTTTTTTTTTTGGATGACTCTACATATTGGACTGAGGCCTCGACAGCGTATCGGGCATTAGGCAAGCGCAGATGGCGCAGGGCCTCAAAAATGCTTAAAACTATGGGCGACGAGCGCAAGGGCACCTCTAAGGTACGGCCTCGGCTTGGGCTGTCGCCGAGGGAGGGGCGTCGAATTGCCCTGGTAGCCCTGAAGGGGCTTGCTCTAGGGCCCTAATTGGGACGGTTGAAGTTACGGTTAAATTAAATAAAATTGTTATTAATGTTACAAGCTGGGTTAAGATAAAAGGAATGAGACGTCGATGTACCCGAAGATTCACTTTGTTCACCAAGTAGGTACACAAACACAAACACTGTTACACTACACTAGACACTTGCACTATAACACTCTGAACACTACTCGTACAATTACTTCGATGTTAGCACTTCGAACGCGTAATCAAAACAGACTCCCGAGTCGTCGATCGTCCGCGTATTTATACAATTTAAGATATCCAGAACATCCGATTTAACAAAAGCGCAAAAACACAAAAAGTTGTTTATCACGCGGAGCCACGCGTTCAATCTAGAACATTCGGATTCAAATAAACACCCCATTATTAAATAGATAAAAACATCATAAAAACGGTGCACAATAATTGCTTTCCAGAAAGATTTCTTTTGTTCCGGATTTAACAATGGAACGCGCGGCTCGAGCGGCTACTATTGTCTAATCTGCGTTAACTATCGGTAGTTGTAAACAACATTGCCACAGATTAAGTTTCCGCGACTGGCGTAGCATTAACAATGACTGGAGCGTCCGGAAAGGGGCCTTCCATCACCTTTATCGTAGATCAACTAAAGTACCTGCGCAAAACATACCGATGACTAGGCGATATGGCCATGTATGCTCTAGCCTGCCCTACGGGGCAAATCTCAAAAAATATAGGAATCTTACCTTTCATTAGTACTAGAATAAGTATTAACCAACGTCCCTAAATGAGTCCACGGCACGCCTTTAGGCAGGCCAGTGGTGCCAGATGAAAATAGAATCCAAATTAAGTCCTTCCATCCATTCACTGGAGTTGGCACAAAATCCGTCACGTCAGCAGATTCCGTCACGAATTCTCTGAACAAAACGCCGCCATCTTTGTTTTCGTCGCCATAGACTATGTACGTTTCTATGCAGCCGACTGAGTCGAAAGATGGCTTGTGTAAGTCGTAGGCATTTGGTGACATGAACATTATTTTTGGTTTTGCAATATTTACTCGGTGAACAAGTGGCACTGGAAAAAAATTATACTCAAAAATCATTACAAATCTAAATAAAGCTACCTAGTAGTAAGCAGTGGCTCTGTAAGCTAAAAAAACTTCACTAAGTTCGCCGTTTTGAAAATAAACCAAAAACTATATTATGTAGTCGACGAAGCAAGAGTTTTGGGGCCAACGTGAAAAAAATATTTCGCCTTATTGTATTTTTTACTAAACTAGTGTTATTTCGAGTAGGTAATAAATGTGTTATAATCAATTAATAATGATTTATTATTATTTTATTCATTATGTGTCTTGAAAGTGCTCGAGTGTAGGTCTGATTATTATTCCGACTGAATGACTATGTATCCATGATCTCACAAAATAATATTGACGTAGGTATTTTTAAATTGGCTTTGGATAGTTACGTTGTTAACTTAACAAGGAGAGAGAATCCTGGTTAATGACATTACTAATAAGAGTAACAAGAGGCAATAGAAAGAAGATTTTGGCCATAAAACAAGCTTCAAACACTTACCAGGACCAATGTTAATGTCAGAGGGTGCATACACAGCCCCAGCGCAAAACACCCCTAAGATAGTCGGTATGACTTCCTTCCTTTTTTCACTGCAAACGGAGATGACATCTCCTCTTCTAACTCCTGCGCGAGTGAGTGAAAGGGCAATATCGACCGTTTTCTGGGCTAACTGAGCAAATGTAATTAGCTCTCCATCGTCAGCATTGATCTGTAAATCAAAAGTGAAGGAGCAGTTTTGTTTAAGATAGGTATCTACAGACTTACAAAAAATAGCTCGAATTTGTGTGTGTACCAAGGCAAGCACGGTCACACACACACACACTTTCGCTCTCTAACACACACCCACGGTTACTACGTAGGGCGGCTATATCTGATAGTAGGTATCTACTTAGTTAATTTAAATAAAATCACACTAAAAAAAGTTTATTACGACATTTTATTAGGCGTTTTTTCATTAGCCGGCACGGCCCGGCACAGCACGGTACGGCAGCCGGGGACGCCTAAATTTATGAAATAAATACCCGCTTTTTCACGCTCATGCCGGGCCGGGCCGTTCCAAGTGGATAAGTTTTTTTTTTTTTAATGTAAAATAGGTCGGCGTTTGACCACCAACTCGCCTGATGTTAAGAGTCCGGCGACCTAACTAATTTCGACCTAGGCGACCTAGACTAACTTCGCATTGGCTTAAGGTATTCTATCGCCATTTCGTCTAGAAGAAGAAGACGAGTGAAGAGAGCGAGTAATGATACCTGACGAGCCTCTAAACTTACCTACAGAGTGACAAAGTGCAATTTCATTTATTTTATGACTTTTGCACTACCATAATCATTCTTAAGTAACTAAGAATTTCCCTTGTATTATTGATTAATTTAACAGCTAATGATGTAGACAACCTCCCTATGTAATGGAATTTTTGATTTGCTTTGTCTACCTATTGAATAAATCAGTCAAAAGTGACCCCCTAAAATGCGGATATTTTTCATAGCTCTATTTTCGCTTGAGAACGTTTTGAAAAAAAAACCAAGAATATAGGGGCGAAGATATTGTTAATTTAATTGTACATGCTAAATTTCATCATAATCTGACAAACGGTTTTCAAGAAATTTCAGTAGTGCGTTTGTATGGAAATTTCAGTACGTCGCGGCCCTCTTAAGCGACGTTGTGGTCTAAGATGGAGCACGACGACCTATAAGGTACTCATTCACTCTATCCTTGAAGTTTTGTAGAGTGAAGAAGTACAAAGACGGCAGTTGAGTGAGGCGCTACAAGTGCGCTACTGCTCAGACCCGTCTTCGGAACGGTTACACCGGACTACATCCCGAAACACGACTAACACGACTAAACGGGGCTATTCCTGCGCGTGAGATGAGATGAGATTTTGTTCACTCTCACACCTCTGACGTTTCAAACGAGAGCAACAAGGACGAAAAAAGGTGAGATGAAAATCTCAAATCTCCGAATAGGGCCATAGGTCATTTGACGGCATGGCTTGGTCCGGTGGGTGGTAACTAGCCACGGCCGAAGCCTCCCACCAGAGTTTGCTACCCGGTTAGCACTACCCGGGGACCACGTGTAGGGAATCAGAATCGAGTACACTCCTACGGACGTGGGTAGCTCAGCCCCCATACTATTAAAACTTAAAAAAAATCCCCGAATCCGATTTGCATCAACACCTATTTTTACCAAACACAGCTGAGAACACTCCCGACCAGTGGCCCTGTTCGGAGATTTGAGATTTTCATCTCACTTTTTTTCGTCCTTGTTGCTCTCGTTTGAAACGTCATAGGTATGAGAGTGACCAAGATAAAATCTCATCTCATCTCACGCGTAGGAATAGCCCTTCTGTTCACCTTTCAAACAAAACAAAATCAAAATCGGTTCAGCCGTTCGTTAGCTACGACGCCACAGACACACAGACACAGACACGTCAATCATATAACACACCGTCGTTTTGCGTCGGAGGTTAAATACAACGCTAATTACAAGGCCATTAATTTGTGTTAGAATTTCAAACCTTGAATAATTAAGCGCGTCGGAAAGTTAGCTTAAAACCGATTTCAAGCTGTTTACATTTTGTAATGTAAACAGCTTGAAATCGGTTGCATAAAACAACAAGTAACCTAATTAAAAGAAAAACAAGAAACCCGGCTGCAAATTATTTTACTCTATCACTTCCACTATCAAGACGATTCAAATGACACCTCACACGCCGAAATCCATCAAGCTGTTCTGGCTGTAGGGCGTGCCAAAGACACCTAATACAATACTTAAAGCAGTCGGGTACAATAAGAACATATCAAAGGACTGATAAGTCGCCCAAACTTCAGTTATGCTTTTGACCCTGCTTATAACAATCAACTAACAGCGTGCACACTTTGGATGTCTGACCTTTTCTTGATGCCGTTTCGACAATAAAATATAATCCTTGACATTTTCGTACCTGGGATAACGTTTCCGTGTAGCGAAGCTGCTCACAAAATTTCACGAGAATCAGTTGAGGAATATTAGATAGATTAGAGATATTAGATATTACCTAGTTGTAAGCCAAAATTTGTGGGACTGTAATTTATTTATTACTAGCTGCGCCCCGCGGTTTCACCCGCGATTAAAAAGTATCCTATGAGCTATTCTAGACTATAATCTATCTCTGTGCCAAATGTCATCCAGATCTGTTCAGCCGTTCTGGCGTGAAAGAGTAGCAAACATCCATCCATTCTTACAAACTTTCGCGTTTATAATATTAGTAGGATTACTTGTAACCCAAAATTTGTGAGACTGTAATTTATTTATTCTTTGAAAAAATAATGCCCCTCAGTTTCTTGCCTGTTCTTCTGAGTAGAGGCTCTTTAACCGAACAAGGCGGTCGAGTCTATTAAAAAAAAACTTTGACGTTCAGATTGAATAAAAACATTTTGACTTTGACTTTGACTTTGGACTGATGTTGCCCGCGGAGTTTGTAGCTCACAGAGCTATAAAACTATAAAACTCACCAATGCGGGCTGGTCTCCATACTCCACCATCCTGTCCAGCAAGTCCTTCCCGAAGTGCAAGTGAGACGGCACCTCCAGCCTCTCGTCTCCGTACACGTACAGCTTGTTACGGAGCATTTTTACTGTTGCGCTCTTTTTTTTCTGTAAGAGTAAGTAGGTACATATAGATCAAGTATACATTTAAAATTAAAAAAAAACCCAACACCGCTTTTCATCGAACACTCACTAAATTCACATTTCAAATAAAAAAATACAAAATCGGTTTATCCTTTTGGGACTATGGTTCTGGAGTTACAATGCCACAGACAGAAACATACACAATCACACACACACAGTCACACACACACTCACACAATCACACAGACACAGAGGAGAGAGGGAGAGACACACACACATATATTTTTTTAGATAGATAGATAAACTCTTTATTGTTCACACCACAAATAACAAAACAACAAGAGAAAAATTACAATAAAAATTATTACGTAGTGTAACAACTGGCGGCCTTATCACTAAAGGCGATCTCTTCCAGGCAATCTTAGGATGGCGAGATACGACAAATGAGTATGGGACAGGGTGTGCAAAAATAACACAAATAAACATAAGATTGATTTTAAAAAAAAAACAAACAATCAAAACATCATGTGATAAACCTATACACCTACATAAACTATTTAAATAATACTTACATAAACATACTTTTTTTGGATGACACTATGCTGTTGGCCACTGAGGCCTCGATAGCGTACCGGGCATTAGGCAAGCGAACGGTGTAACCGTTCCGAAGACGGGTCTGAGCAGTGGCGCACTTGCAGCGCCTCACTCAACTGCCGTCTTTGTACTTCTTCACTCTACAAAACTTCAAGGCTAGAGAGAATAAGTGCCTCATGGGTCGTCGTGCTCCATCTTAGACCACAACGTCGCTTAACATCAGGCGAGTTGGTGGTCAAACGCCGACCTATTCTACATAAAAAAAAAAAAAAAAAAAAAAGCGCAGAAGGCGCAGGACCTCAAAATGCTTAAAAACTATGGGCGACGAGCGCAAGGGCACCTCTAAGGCACGGCCTCGGCTTGTACTGTCGCCGAGGAAACACACACACACAGACACGTCTCACATTTAACACCCCGTCGTTTTCATACAATAAGTTCACCTATGTTAATATTCAACGGCCGACATAGTCGGTCTTCGGATGAGTGACCACGAGCGCTCCGTGACTCGGATAACACGTTAAATGGTAGGTCCCAGTTGCTTGACCAATAACAACCGATAAGCCTACGTCACACGCCGTCACACGCCTTCGGGCAGCCTTTTTTTTTCGTGGGGGAATGCGTTTACACATCCCCGCTACGCCCCGGGGGAGGCGGAGCGGGGTATGTCGGACTCGGTGCCAGAAGACCGTAGGGGTTTCGTCGGTATGGGTGCCCACCCATACCGACCAAACCCCCACGGTGTCCATCCTCGTCGGCAATGGCGGGATCACGGGGCCGCTCTCAGATTCTCCGTAACCCCACCACGCCGCTGTCCGCAGCCGGACCCACCTCAGGGGCTTTGCCCCTCTTCTCACCTCCGAAGCGATGCCCTAGACACCAGGACATCTACTCCTCACGAGACTCTCCCTAGTTAAGAGCACCAGACACCCCCGCGAGTTTATCCAACACCAGGACTAGCTAACCATGAACAACCTATGAACATTGAACTTATGAACTTATGAACATGAAACAACCTTCCATCCTTCTTCCATCCTTTCATTCCATCCTTCCATCCATCCATTCTTACAAACTTTCACGTTTTTAATATTAGTAGGATAGGATAGGTCTGGCATGGGTCGTAAACTCTCATCCTTTAACAAACGTTTAAAATATTTTCATGTTGAAATCCGTCGCAAATACATGGATCTCACCTTGTTTTACAAAATCATCCATTCGGTTATTGACTCCCCAACCCTTCTTTCAATATTGAATTTTAACACCCGTTTCAGATCTCGGAACCTCAATTTCAACATATTTAGTTTACAAGTTTTCTCTAATCGTACGTAAAAAACACGTCTTATTATATCACCCTATTGTCCGAATGAGCCGCCAATACAACGAAATCCTCGTCTCCAACAGACAAATTGATATTTTTTATCTAAAATTGTATCAGTTCCAAAGACAAATAAAGAGTACTTTAACGAGACTAACTAACTTTACTTTAGACTTTAACTTTTAAACACTGTTCTATGTTTCTCATATTTCATTTAATGATTTATTGAATATTAATCTAATATAATTTAACAATCAATGTAAAATCAAAATGTTTAAATTTTAACTCTTTACTTAACTTAATTCTGTTGTTTTATGCGCGCTAGTGATTAATTAACTTGTTATTAAAATGCTCCTAGACATACATAATATTGGAAATGAATATAGATCTGTTTAAAATTTATTAAAATTTTGTACTAGGTATTTTATTAATTTCTGTCATGTCTGTTATGAATAAATAAATAAATGAAAGTGACACAGCTTAATTGCGGTCGTTTTGGTGGTGATCGTTGGGAGTAATCCAAGTTTTGCATACACTTTGCCTGGAGTAGATACAGATAGGAGTTTAATGCGCCCCTAAAAAGCTAACAGTACTTACCTATATGAAATAGTCAGCGCGACCAGTAGACAAGGTTTTGACTGCTGCAATTCTCTATTTAAACAGGCGGCTACCATCACGCGAACGACTTGCTCGTCCCATATAAAGCAAACTGGTTAGCACCACGGAACATTAAACAATGACGAAATGTGAGATTTAAATACAATACGAACGCATTTTTGTAAACTTAGAAATAGAACTGACATTACGTAACTAGTTTCTGAAACAGGTAGCCACCAATATCCATACAGGGTTGTTTTTATTTCGCCAAACGTCTAGCAGGCAGCTTCGCTCTGAGGATTTGCTACATATAAGGGTACATCCATACCCCATACTTAAGTAACTCTATCCGTCTGTTTGTAGGCTTTCGACGGCTAAACGGGTGAACGGATCTTGATCAAATTTGATAATTAGTTACAGTATTTTTTTACTGTAACGAGAAAGGTTTTTGGATACTATTTTCTGAAAAAACGCGAACGAAACCATGGGCAATAGCTAGTCAGCTATTATTTAGGGGTGGTTGAGATATTGACATTGCGATGTTTGAATTTGAAGCAAACAATTATAACAATACATACAAACATAATAATATCGTCACGCTTTTCCCCAGAAGAGACTGGCAGAGGTAAACAACACCCACACTTCGCCGGACGATGTTCAGTCCCAAATGTGAAAGGGGCGAGCTTATCGCCATACACTGGGCTCCAGTCGTGTAGCAGATGACATACAATATGCACATCTGTTCACATAATAAACAAATTGGTGCGTGCCGTCGCGTCGGCTAGGCTATTATTTTAAAGCCGTGTAAAATAAGCTTATAAATAAAAATAAACTATTTTTAAACCGGTTAATTCGTTTGGGAACGATACCACAAACCAAACAGGTGTTGAATTTAAAACACCCTTCTTTTTGCGTCGAGCGGGGCTTGATAAAGGAAAGTTAATTGCGTAAAGTTTTTGATGAACGGAAATCCTGGGATGTAAAAATAACCCTGTATACAAAAACTAGTTTTGGCTCGTAAAATTCGAAGCAGGTGGATTTTGCTAATTTTAAAAATATAGTGTGTTTGAGTTTGTACCAGTGATATTTGAAAATCGACAAATCAAACCCATATCGGGATTCCAACAATTAACCCCATTTTGAAATGGCCGCTATTTTCTGAGACGTCAGTTCAAAAAACCTGCCACTTTTTATGTGGAGGCTCTACATGAAGGCCCACCTCTCGAGCCAGAGGGAGCGGGTTCGAACCCAGCCGACGGCACGCACCAATTTGTTCATTGTGTGAACATATGTGCGTATTGTATCTCAGCTGCTACATGACTGGAGCCCAGTGTATGGCGATAAGCTCGCCCCTTCACATTTGGGACTGAACATCGTCCGGCGAAGTGTGGGTGTTGTTTACCTCTGCCAGCCTCTTCTGGGGAAAGGCGTGACCAAGTATCCAAAAACCTTTCTCGTTACAGTAAAAAAAATACTAAATAGACAATAGACAATAGACAATAATTTATTTATGGCAAAAAATAAAAAATACTAAATAGACAATAGACAATAGACAATAGACAATAATTTATTTATGGCAAAAAACACACAGAATACAGACAAAAACTTAACTAAAAAAGGTGGAAACTTGGCTTTTTGCCACAAACCGGCCGCAACTCATATACTGTAACTAATTATCAAATTTGATCAAGATCCGTTCACCCGTTTAGCCGTCAAAAGCCTACAAACAGACGGATAGAGTTACTTTATATTGTATGACAGGCTCGCCCCCTGTCGTATTTTTGACTGAATTTTGTCCAGCGAAGTGTGGGTTGTTGTATTACACCTCTGCCAGCTCCTTCGGGGGAAAGGCGCGACGATATGTTTACATACATGAAAAAAAACTCCATCGAAGGGCCTAGTGTCTAGTAATGAATAATCTAAAAAGCAGAACTAAAAACCGACATTAAAAATAAAATAAAAATAGCCTTTATTCACTGATTTTTTAGTTTTTTTACAAATTTCTGTTATTACAAAAAAAAAAAACTTAATCTATAATTTCAAGTAGCACCAGCTTCAAAATCAGGTTGTCCTTTCTGGACATAGGCCTCCTCTAGAGAAAAAAAAAAAGTCGGTATTTTAAAAAACCGACTTTACATCCTGTAAAATCCCATGTCCTTGAAAATTTAAAAGCTGCTTGACCGATTCCGATAAAATGTATATGGGACCACCTCTTGCGGAGTACCTAATCGCGTAACATACATACAAAAAAACATTCAGTCGAATTGAGAACCTCCTCCTTTTTGGAAATCCGTTAAAAAAAAGAATCAGTATTACATTCTTACCTTAAACGTACACAAAAACATAAATTTTACTAAGAAAATTACTTACATTTTTAAATTTATCGTAAAACTAGCTGCTATACATATATTTTTTTTTATTATTGTTTAAAGAACTTTGAATTACCTGGAGAATTACTCAAAAACGAGTACTCTAGATGTCATAACAAAAAAGATCCTTGTTATCCGACCCTTGTACGAGCGCTAAAACCAAAACGAGGACTCTAGATGACATAACAAAAAA
The DNA here is from genome assembly GCA_911728515.1 of Peribatodes rhomboidaria. Classification (NCBI taxonomy): domain Eukaryota; kingdom Metazoa; phylum Arthropoda; class Insecta; order Lepidoptera; family Geometridae; genus Peribatodes; species Peribatodes rhomboidaria. The sequence goes on along the minus strand of OU452192.1, from coordinate 3,387,975 downwards.
GATCCTTGTTATCCGACCCTAGCGCGAGCGCTACAACCAAAACGCGTACTCTAGATGTCATAACAAAAAAGATCCTTGTTATCCAACCCTTGTGCGAGCGCTAAAACCAAAACGAGGACTCTAGATGTCATAACAAAAAAGATCCTTGTTATCCGACCCTTGTGCGAGACCCTTCCCTTTCCGAACAAGACGGTCGAGTCATTGTTAATAATAATGTTATTTTACGGTTACGGACGGGAATTAGGGCCCTAGAGCAAACCCCTTCTGGGCTGCCAGGGCAATTCGACGTGCCTCCCTCGGCGACAGCCCAAGCCAAGGCCGTACCTTAGAGGTGCCCTTGCGCTCGTCGCCTCTGCGCCTCTGCGCTTGCCTAATGCCCGGTACGCTATCGGGGCCTCAGTGGCCAACAGCATAGAGTCATTTAAAAAAAAAGGATCCAATTAGTGTTGCAATGATCATGCAGGCGTGCTTACCGTAGGGGTCGGATTCATACGGTAATAACTTTTTTGTTAGGACACCTACAGTACTCGTTTTGGCGTCATTCTCCAGAAAATTTTATGTAAGTACAAACTTTCAATAATATACATACAAAAATGATGTTAAGCAGCTAGTTTTAGCAGTAAATTAAACAATTACCGTAATTTTTTTGGTTTAATTTTTGTTTGAAAATTTTTCCAATGTTTATGAAAGAAACCTTCACTGATTCTTGATTTTCATTAGTAGACAAGACTATCAACCTTCGATTATGAACTTTTCCTGTATGTAGAGCCTCTACAAAATAAGTGACAGTTTTTCTAACTGAAGTCTCAGAAAAAAAAACTCTATAAATATAGGTTTTTGGCGGGATCCGAAAAGATGGTTTTGTGATTTTGTATTATTTTTTAAAACTTGTGATTCTGCGAGTGTTAAAGTGTAATAATTGTGCATTATTAACGTTTACCGGTTAGTCAACGTGCACGAGTGTGGGCAAATGACACAAACATTGTGAAACGCGACTTTTTGTGTTCTCTGCAGACTTCACTTGAAGTTTCAGTCAAGTATCCACAACTTTACTGGAATGGGGAAAGGGGAGGGATTCGTCATCTTCATCATCATCCCATCATCTGTAATAACGAATTATTAGTACTTGACACTGGAAAATGCTCATGACGTGCGACGCCAAATTCCTCCAATTGCAAACTCTATGAATAAAAATGGTGGCCATTCCAAAATGGACCCTGTGGGCCCTGATAATTATTGGGATGATTTTTCGATGATATTGACTTAGGCCAAGCGCTGCAGCAAAAAAAGTACTTATGTTCATAATGCAATGTACGGGACCGGGTATATATTTTTTTTTGAATATGTTCAGGGGTGTCCCCGGAATGTAAATCCAAGTTGGCGCCGCAGCCGCCATCTTGAAAAACGCGTTTTATTGAATATCTTGCGAACCGCGCATCATACGAAAAAATTTGCAGAGATCATTATTGTAGACTAGCCGTACCCCGCGGTTTCGCCCGCGGTTAAAAAGTATCCTATGTGCTATTCTAGACTATATTCTATCTCTGTGCCAAATTTCATCCAGATCTGTTTGATCTGTTGGATTTACATCCCTGCACATATACCAAAAAAAAAAAAATACTTGGTCCCGTACGTTGCAAAAAAAACCCCCTTCGGTTGGCCTAACTGTTCTATATGCTTTTTAAATATCGCTAGTTGCCAGTTCGAACTATAACACACTGTATATCGAAAACGGTAATAAAATGGTAACTTTGACCTATCTCCTTTCAATAAACATGTTAACCTTGGCTTAGATACTCTTTTTTATTATCTTTTCGGTACTTCCTAACGGTTTTTTGGTAGCTCCATTTTACCCCATTTAGTCTTCTTGGTGGGGCAAGAGGACTTCCCACGAATCTGTTAAAGTAGGGCAAATTTGAGTTTTTGACCGAGGGAGCGTTAGCGAAGCGTCTATGCTTCAGTTTTGACAAAAATGCTTTTGTATGTCCGAATTATGTCTTGATTTCTGTCCGGATCTCTGTCTGGATCTCTGTCCGGATCTCTATCTTCCTCTTCAGATCGCATTTCCTAACCAATTCTCTTGAAGTTTTGTGATTTTTTGGTCGAGACAGTTTTTAATTTGGTTTTCGAAAGGCGTATTTATGTTTTTTTTTTTTAGGAAAAAATAACGTCTGCGTAATTTTGAAAAATTATCTTAAAGTAAAATTATTACTATCTATTGTTATTATTTTCAGATCGTGGAGGCGATAAAAAAAAATTTTTGTAGTTAGAGTAATAAATATAATATCGAATTTGTTTCTAAAAACATGTGGAAATTAAGTAACTTAAGTCTAGGCTTACAACACGCACAAGCTTTTAGCTATGTCCACACTATGCATTTTCATCTTCAATTTTCGTCTTCATCTTTCTATTCATCTTCCTTTTGGCGCTTTCAATAGTTGAATGCGTAAACGAACGCAACGTCATTATGGTCATTTAATTCATTCGTAGTTTCTGTCAGCTTAAGGAAACATGTGTGATGAGAATATTTTACTTGGTGGAATAAGTGCGGCTTACTTGGTCATAAGAAATTCCAGAAAAAAGAGAACCAAGAGAAAGTTTTGGATACGAGGTTATTATAGTAATCGAAGTAACGTGATTTATTATTAGGATCCCAAAGTTGTGGGAAACTTCTATAGTCTTCAATAAACTTCAATGTATTATCTTTTTCTTCGTCCGCCATCTTGTTGTTGAACGCTTTGTGGCATAGAAATCCACTCAACGCGGGAAAACTTGTATCACAGCGCGCGCTTCGCTTTCAACTGTCATCGCGCATGCGTTAGGGGCATAACTCACATGCGCTGTTGACTGCGCTATGACGCATGCCCTTAATGCACAAAAAAAGGCACAGTGTGGACATATCTATTACACTGCGTTAACTTAACTAAAGCCAGTGCGTACTTATTTGAGCCGTGTGGTAACGACATGATCAGAATACGCGAAGGCAAGTCGAAAATCGCAGAAGCCATGCCGTGGGGTTGGCGCGGTGTTCCTTGTTTAATCCTGGCCTGCACACTTAAAAGTGTGGTGAAGCTTGTGCATGTCGTAAGCCTATTATTAATGGTAAAAGCTAAGTATCTGTCGTGGTTTCTCCATCTAGTATTTTGTCTAACATGTCTTGCAACGCCTTTCTGTCGAGCTTGTCCCCGGCGCCACGCGGCAGTGAGTCCACGATGTGCACGCCACCCTCTAACCGCATGCGGAATGTGATCTGTAAGAACACGACGTGATTCACTCACTAACTGTAACACAGGCCTTACTGGGAGCGGTCTAGAGTTCTAAGCTCCAAGTTCTGTGGCGTTCACTGCACCACACACAATGGTCTGACCACTTTATTACAACATTACCACACACAATATTACCAAATGGTTTTGTAATTGTTTGTAATTATCTTTTTGACGAGTCCATTATAGGAGCATCTTTAATTCATTTTTTAGCTAAAATTGTTAAGGAACTGTTACTTAATGACAATAAAAATTATTCTATTCTATTCTTTAGTGCATTCATCCAAGCGATAGCATAACTCGGAACTCAGAACTGAGAGGGGTCTTGCAGTCAAGAGGCCAAAGCCTATGAGCAGTAAGACGGAGTATCTCTCACGTTTGAGTGCAGGTAGTCCAGCAGTTCTTGAGGGGCGGCGCGCGCGTCCGGCTGCAGCGCTACTAGTGCGGCCACGAGCGAGCCGCGCGCCGCCACGCCCGCCTCGCGCACGCGCGGCTCACGCGCCAGGATCGCTTCCAGCTCCGCCGGCGCTATCTGTACCCAAAATCACATACTGTTACACCACGCACACTCGCTGACTATACTTCCGTTCAGGGCTCTTACCATGACTGCTTTTTGCTATGATAGTTACGTTTGTTTCCGACGCTGGGCGAATCGTATCGCCACACGATAAGGTTCATGGTCGCTCAGAAATGATGGATGGAAATAAAATGTAACGGTACAGGCCCAAGCAACTGAGTAATGTAAACAACTCACCGAGATGTCATTATATTTGATGAGCTCCTTGATTCTGTTGATGACGTAGAAGTATTGGTCGTCGTCGTAGTACCCCACGTCGCCCGTCATGTAGAAGCCTTCAGAATCCAGGTGCGACGTGTTATTAACGTCAATATACCCTGGAAAAAATCAGAAGCTGAGTTGAACTCGAAGTTGTCCTCAAAGTCTCCACATGTGTTGGCAAAGGTAGATTTTCACAGCTGGAATGCTTATGTTGGCTGGTGACCGCAGTGATTCGAAATGACGTACAAATCGTTATGCTTGACAAAGCCATCATGAAAATCTTGGTGGCATTGAACGCAGAGGTGGACAGCCCGTGGACTTTCCCTAAAGCGACTACGCCAGGGCTAAAGCGGTCTGATAATATGGACAGACAATCGTGGAAAATTTTACACTGACGTGAACAAATTTAGCAAGGGAGATGCAGCCCAGAGAAGGGCAGATTATTTCGATTTAACTTGTAATTTTCGAGGGAAACCTTTAAAATGAAGCTTCTTGAATTAAGAGGGCCGCGACGCTCTGATATTTCCATACAAACGCGCTACTTAAATTTCTTGAAAACCGTTTGTCAGATTATGATGAAATTTAGCATACAATTAAATTAACAATATCTCCGCCCCTATCTTCTTGGTTTTTTTAAAAACGTTCTCAAGCGAAAATAGAGGTATGAATAATATATCCGCATTTTTAAGGGATCACTTTTGAATGACTTATTCAATAGTTAGACAAAGCAAATCATAAAATCCATCACATAGGGAGGTTGTCTACATCATTAGCTTTTAAATGAATCCATAAAACAAGGGAAATTCTTAGTTACTTAAGAATGATTACAGAAGTGCAAAAGTCATCAAAAAAACTTAAATTGTTCTTTGTCACTCTGTACTCTTTGTCACAGGTAACTTTAGAGGCTCGTCAGTATCATTACTCGCTCTCTTCGTTCGTCTTCTTCTTCTAGACGAAATTGCTATAGAATACCTTAAGCCAATGCGAAGTTAGTCTAGGTCGCCTAGGTCGAAGTTAGTTAGGTCGCCGGACTCTTAAGGAGAATGGCAGCTGGACGACTACACAGCTTAAGGTAGGTGAGATTGCTAGTGCATCTCTGATTGTACATGCTAAGTTATGTGAAGGTGTGCCTGCCAGGTCTGGTGCGGAGTGGCTCACATCATTGTGAGAAGGGAACAGGGATCAACGTCCTTGGCCTCATATAACTTCCTAAAATCCAACGATGCTAAAGGTGGTAAAGAGATCACTAAACCCTATATCAAGCACAGAGCCTGACCACCGAGTTTCCACATGCCTATGCCTCACGAGTCGACACTTACTAATACGACGCTCAGTCTTGAATCTCGATTAAAAACTGGTTTTACCAAACATTAAAACAATTTTAAATCAAGATTAGCGTCGTAAGAACGTCGTTTTCGAATACGGCCCTTAATACGCACTTAAAAACGCTTTAGTCATGAACGACGCTGAGTCATGACGGGCAGGGTAAAGTCGAGTTTTGGTGTGAAATCTGAAGACACCCATAGCTGAAGAGCTAGGCATTTTTTGCAGATTTCCCCCTCATTACCAAAAAGAAAGGTTGTTGCAGCAATGCTAACCTGCAGTTAGGCAAGGTGCCTTGATGCAGATCTCCCCTCGTTCGTGAGCCCCCAGAGGCTCCCGCGTCTCAATCCCTACCACCTGGAACAATACTTTGTCATTAAGTTAGGTATAGAACAGATACCGTTCTGTTCGAAATTGATTTAGAAAGTAGGTTCAACTGGGACAAATGCGTCTCTGGGGCAATTTAGTCTTTCGGAAATTACTAACAAACCCTTCACAATCTCTACAAGATGGCGTTAATTGCCTAATTTGTGAAGGGTTTGTCAGTAATTCTCGAAAGACACAATTGTCCCACAAAAGCATTTGCCCTAGTTGACCCTATATGTAATATTTTATTCACCACAAGCATTCAAATTTTGGGTAAAAAAGAATTGGTAAGACAACAGTCAGAATTTTTCATAATGAGAAAGTTACTAGATATTTATTTGTTACAGAAATTCTGAGTAAGGCAAATTACAAAAAAAAATCTTTCATATATTTTCTTTGGCATAAGTTCGTCTATACACTGTATCAAATAGCAGTCGTCTGTTTTCCCTCTACATTAAAATAAAATAAAATAAAATGAAAACACTTCTGTCCAAGGATGCAATAGCAAATGAAGCGAATTAACCAAGACTTTATGCAAGTGGAATTTGCGCTTAAATTTATTTTAGTAAGACAAAGCCACCTACAACATTTTCCACATTCCACTTTACCCTAGTCCTGAGTATCCCTAGTAAAACCAAGCGCAGCTAAAAGTCAAAGTCAAAGTCAAAATGTTTTTATTCAATTTAGGTATCAAAAATACACTTATGAACGTCAAAGTTATTTAAATCGCTAGTTTCAAACTAGGTATACCTTGATGATGAATCCGTGCGAGGCCGTGCCGACGCTACCGTCCTTCGGACCGAGCGGCGCGTGAAACTCGTTGCACACACTTCCCGCCTCACTTGTGCCGTAGATTTGAAACACGCCGCGCAGGTTGACAAACCTTAAGATGGAGATAAATGGTCAGCTGTCTCGTTCTTTCATTGGAACATTTTCGAAAATTTAAAGGCTTCCTATAAAACGCGCGCAAACTAAGGCTCTGCTCTGTCTGCGCTTGCCTTACGTCTGGTACGCTGTAGAGCCCTCAGTGGCCAACATCAATAGTGGACAGAAAAAAAGAGCGCGCGGGCGTCGCAACAGCCACGAAGCCAGTCCGTATCCCAGAATTGCCCTTGAGGTAGTTACTATCCAACAGCTAAAGGCCCTTTAACACCAAAGTTCACAGGCGCTGCGCCACCTGCGATTGCCTGACGTCCGGTACGCTGTAGAGCCCTCAGTGGCCAACAGCATTAGTCATTCACAAAAAAAAGCGCCCTGACGTCCGTGCTCGTAGCACGTTTGATCAAAAGTCGCACGTACGCGCGCGGGCCAGTTCACACGGCACATTTTACGTGTTATTTATCAAATACAGACCCTAGCAGGCTTCCGCACGACTGTTAGCGGACGGTCTAATAGCACTGAATGACAATCCGAAAAAACGGGCGTACGCCAATACACGTGCGTGCACGCTCACATGTCTAAACTGCAAATGTATAAAGGCAGCGCTAGCTGGCGCGGGCGCGTATGTCAAAATTAAATATCTGGCGCAGATCCTCAGAGCTCCGTGCATCCGCGCAAATGAAAACAGACTACAAAATTTCAAGGGTTTGGTTGAGTTTCAATTGGTTGAGAAGTGGGACCTGTTGAGGAAGACAGCCGGACAGATGGCAGACCAAAACGCCGGACATACGATAGCATTTTCGCTTGCTTGGTCAATTTTTTTTTTAGCGGCACCGCGCAACAACTTTATCCACGCCGCAGGCTCGCCTTACGACCGGCTTGTATACTTCGAGCTTAAGAAACGCCCTGAGAGTGAGCCCTCGCTTCGCTACCCACCTTCTCTTGATAGCCTCAACCTGCTCCCTCATGACCGGCGTACTTGAAGACATGATCATCTCAACGGAGGACACGTCGTATTGACCCAGGATCGTTGACTTGATGAGCTGGTTGATGGAGCTCGGGGCTGATTGGAGGATTTTGACCTGAAAAGTATTGAAAATAATCTTTCAAAATAAAAATACGACTTTACGTCATGATGTTTCCCGCGTGGGGGCAGAGGCGTACAAACCCAAAATTGGATTTAAAATCGTAGAAACTAAGTTTAAGAATATGAGCTAATGTGTTTCCTAAAGTTTATTCAATCAGTTAAATAACAATACAAGCCTAAAATAAACCTAACAAAAATAACAAATTTTAAATAATAGACAGAGCTCAAATCAGTATCCGCGGGTAAAGTACCCAACAGGCTGGCAACGTTACCTCGCTGAATAGCAATGCTAATTCGCTGACCGAGGTAAGCACCAGCCCTTTGGTCGTTTGTTCTCTCTATCAGACGCTTTGACAGCTCATTAAAGAGCAACCATGCGCTTTGACCCCAAGGGCCCAAAGTTTCTACCCCAAAAGGCAGAAATATGTATCCACCACCGAGGGATTCATATCTCCGCCTCTTGTATTTACGCCGATGTTGCCGCCGCTCCCGCCGTCCTGGAGGTAGATGTTACATGGGATGCCGCCAGTGAATAAATAAAAAAATATGTTTCTTAAATAATTTCCCCAATGTAATAGTTACGCCAATGCTACCAGTTTCCTATGGCTTTTCTACGGAAATTATCTACACATGTAGCCTAACTGCTTTTTATCTGAAAAGCTTTAGGGATGACTTCAAAATGTACAAAGGTACTCGTAAATACTCTATTTATTTTGACCACTTGCACTAAATATGAGAATTGCTTGAGGAAACATCAAGGCGTAGAGAAATGAAAAATTGGCATTTCTAAAATCTATTGCTGTCGCGCAGTGACCGAACAAGTGAGATAGGGCCAACTGCAGCTTTTACTGAAAATACCTATTAAAATTCCAAAAAATCATTGATTCGTAGTCCCCTGATTCCTTCTCCAAAACTTAACCGATTTAAATAGTTTTTTTTCATTAAAAATTAAAATAGGGCTTGTACTGTGTTCCTATGTTTTAATTTTTTGATTTAGTCTACTCATATTTGTTTTCTGGGTGTTTGAATTCAGCGGAAAAACCGGCAATTTTTTTAAGTTTTTGAACGTTTGTATCTTTTTTAATAATTATTATATGAAAACAAAGAAAATCATAGAAACATGCTTATAGATACTCAGATAAAAATACATGACTCTACCGGTATTATCCAGTGAGAAAACAGGGGACTATGTTTGTATGGAAAAACGGCCCTTGTGTTTCCTCTTAACTAGTTTAGTAACATTAAGTTAGGATTATTCTAAGTTAGTGTTGATAGCCTAGTTAGAGAAGGCCTGGCTCTCAAGCCAGAGGGAGCGGTTTGTGAACATAATTATGTGCGTACCTATTGTACGTCATCTGCTACATGACTGGAGCCCGGTGCATAGCGACAGGCTCGCCCTCTGTCACATTTGGGACTGGATATCGTCCGGTGAAGTGTGGGTGTTGTATTACTCCTCTGCCAGCCCCTTAGGGGGAAAGGCGTGGCGATATGTGAAGATAAGTGATGTGACTGCCTTGGTGGCTCAGTCGGTAGTGAACCTGCCTTCTGAACTTGGGGGCGTGGGTTCAATTCCCACCTAGGGCAAACATTCATGTGATAAACTTTTGTGTTTGTTCTTTGTTTGGGTATAAATTTATTTTTAAGTATGCACTTAAAAATAAATATATATATATATGTATCTCTCTGGCAGCCATAGTTCAAGCTTTGCTTAGTTTGGGGTCAGTCGACCGTGTGTAACAATGTACCGAATTTATTTATAAGTAATCATCACATTTTCCTTTTATTAAAATGCCTCACGGCGTGTAAGCAACGAGCACAAGCGCAAGTTTACAAGCAGGTACTCGAAACGGCTGTAAAATAGCAATTAAACCAACTTTATTGGGACATTTACGAATTTGAATATAAAACGTATTAAAAAAACCGTATAAAACGCATAATTTGTAACCGTTTCGTAACTTTTTGTTCTATTCTGTCAAAAATGCAACGCCAATTAAAACTGGGTCTTCTCTTTTAAATTTATTTTAACTTTTTATATAAAAAATTAAATTCTACAGGGTGTTACAAAAACCCTGCTATATCCGCAAGGTGCGCATCTAGTATCGACTGGATAATGCAATTATGCTAGCTTAAATTAAATATTGACGTTTTAATTAAGCATTTTAAAGGCACATCGCGCTCCACTCTCTTAAAAGTGTGAATGCAGCCACTAATCGCGTTGGTTTTATTTGTAAAATATTCGCGTCGTGTCGCTAGACCCTGTTAATAAAAGCCGCCAACGTATGATACAGATTTGTTAACATTTTATTATACATACATTTTATTTTATTATATCTAAACATATTTTTTACTTGCGTTGTTAAACCGGTCATAACTTGTTGTTATTTTTAACGTGCATTTTTTTGGTATTTTTGCATGAATACTTTTATGTACATGCGCTTCAATTATACAACAGGGTTTTTGTAATATGGTGTATAAATAAAATAAGAGACAGTATATCCACACCAATCTAACATTTCACTGTGCAAGCTGTCCGGCTGTGGAATGAGTTGCCTGTTGCCATCAGACAGGCTTAATCATTGCCCATTTTCAAATTATCTTATTTTTTAACATTATCTCTCTCTTTGTTAATTAGTACGTACATACATATGTATACTTATTTACATGTGTTTACAAATTATATTATATTAATTGATGTATTATAAATTTAAATATTTGTAGCTATAGGTATAATATGTGTACATATTTTTATTTGTTTACTATTGTATTTATGTATGCCACCGTTTGTCATATTTCGTTCTGTCCTGTCCATCCAAAGGTTGCCTGGAAGAAATCGCTTTAGGTGATAAGGCTGCCCTTGTACTGCCGAATGATATTTAATTTTAATATTTTCTTTATATTTGTTTTACTCTGTATTTTTTGGTGTGCAATTAAGATGTATTGTATTGTATTGTTATTTCATACGTGTAGCATGCAAGGTATTGCTCTCTTTGTCAATTGTTAATTGGTACGTACGTACACCCAGCCTGCAATGTATATATCTTACTTTGTATTTCTGTATAGCACCCAAACAGCCGTGTTCTGTGTTCCTTGGAGTGAAGATGCAGGTGGTTCCCTTTCTGAGGCAGCTTATCGTTGTGAACAGACCATACGTGTAGTACCACTCCCGGGTTATCAGGATTGAAGAGGATTCGAAACTAAAAAAATACATAAAATTTAACAAGTAACATTTAATAAAAGAAAATCATAAACTCTACTGCAAAATGTTGTACCCCATATCACTTTCGCTATCAAGACGATTCAAATGACACCTCACAATTCGAAATCTATGAAGCTGTTGAGGTTGTAGGTCGTGCCAAAGATACCTCAAACATACATACAATCCATACACACTTATATACATACATACACTCGAGAAACATAACCCTCCCTCTTGCGTAGTTGGGTAACGGACTTCCTGTCATCAGAAGTGGATCTTAATAAAAATGGGAAATTATACAAGGTGCCGCTTCTTGGCCGTCATAAGGATGTAATTCTAACAGTCAAAGTAAACCACTGAATGAACAAAAGTTAGGGAAAATCGTAAAATAAAAATTGAGTCTTCATACAAAATTGATCACTTATTTTGTATGAAGAATCGATTATTTTTCTTGCAAATTTTGCAAACGTTCTGAAACTTGCTTACTTTGATGGGCAGAACAACACCCTTATACATTATTATAACAGCCAAAAACAACACCCTGTATATCTTTTCAAATAAAATAAACTTGCTTTTTTCTTAGGTAACAAACATTAAAAATAAACAGCTGGATTGACAAACTCCTCCTTTATTGAAGTTGGATAAAAATAAAAAACAAACGCATTGACAACGTCTCTGTACTCGGGAATTTTGGCTCGACGCTCCGCGCAATGACGCGCGTCTTGAGCCATAGTTGGTTATTTCTATAGACTGGTTGGGAGTTGTTGGGACTTGATTTGACTGCCTCAGTGGCTCAGTTGGTAGTGAACCTGCCTTTTGAGCTTGGAGGTGTGGGTTCGATTCCCTCCTAAGGCAAACATTTATGTGATAAACATTTGTGTTTGTTCCATGTCTGAGTGGGTGTTAATATCTAATTAAGTGTGTACAGTACTCGGCGATATATAAATATATATATTGCACATTGACCTTTGGAAAGAGACTTCACCTTCGTAGAGCGTTATCTCTGTCGCACTCTAAACGAAACTGTCGTACGAAAGAGATAACGCTCTACGAAGCCGAGTCTCTTTCCAAAAGTCAATGTGCAATATTTATCGCCGGGTACTGTACGAGTATGTGTTTAAAAATATATGTATACGTTTATCAGTCTCTGGCAGTCATAGTACAAGCTTTGCTTAGTTTTGGGTCAGACGACTAATATTTATTTATTGGTAGGCCACTGGTGTGGGATGCCACATGCGTCGACACACTGGCGTCATCCCATGTAACATCTGCCTCCAGGGAGCGGCGGCAGCATCGGTGGAAACCCACAAGAGGCGGAAATATGCATCCCTCGGTGATGGATACATATTTCAACCTTTTAGGGTTGAAACTTTGGGCCCTTGGGGTCCAAGCGCATGGTTGGTCTTCAATGAGCTGTCAAAGCGTCTGATAGAGAGAACAAACGACCAAAGGGCTGGTCAACGATTAGCATTGCTATTCAGCGAGGTAACGTTGCCAGCCTTTTGGATACTTTACCCGCGGATACTGACTTGAACTCTGTTTATTATTTGTAATTTGTTAGTTTATTTGAGGCTTTTGTAAATAATAAAGTAATTTTTTGACGTTTGAATGGGCCCACGTTTGACCACAACACACCTGATGGAAAGTGCCGATGCGGTCTAAGATGGAGCACGCTTGCCCATGAGGTGCCGTCTCACGCTTGTCTTGAAGAGAGCCAGGTTGTATCTATTGCTGGGGAACACCGAGACAGGAAGTGAGTTCCACTCCTTGGCAGTTCTTATTAGGAAGGAGTTTTGAAAGCGCTTCGTGCGGGCTTTATTAAAGCTGACGATATATTGATGAAATCTCTGCCTCGATGACCTGTGGCGGAAGTCAGATGATGGAATCAGCTAGTACAGTTCCTGTGCACATTCTCCGAAATGGAGGCGGTAAAAAATTGACAAACTAGCTACACGCTGCCTGTGCTGGAGACTGTGCGCCATCTTCCTGTTTACCTCTTTTATTTTGAAAAATATATAAATTTAGCTGCGCCCCGCGGTTTCACCCGCGGTCCCATAGGAATTTTTTTTTTCTTCCTCAACCTCAACCTCACGGAGCCCGAGACCTTTCCAACGAATTCAAAACCGTGGAAATCGGTTCGTGCGTTCTGGAGTTATAGCGTCAGGAAGGAAAACCCGACTTATTTTTAAATAGTAGATTTATTTGCTTTCATGTTTACCTCTCATTAACACAAGCTTTACTGTTAACCAGCGTCGCTAAATGTGTCCACGGCACACCTTTAGGCAACCCAGTAGTCCCGGAAGAGAACAATATCAACGTCCTGTCCTTCCAGCCATCTACTGGAGTCGCGAAAAAATCCGCGACGTCAGCTGTTGCCGTGAGGAAATCTTTGAAGATAATACCGCCGTCTCTTTCTTCGTCGCCAAAGACAATGTATGTTTCTACGCTTCCGACAGAGTCGAACAACGTTTTGTGTAAGTCGTATGCGCTTGACGACATGAACATTAGTTTTGGTCTAGCTATCTTTACCCGGTGTTCGAGTGGTACTGAAAAAGAAAACAGATATTCTAGGTGCTGGTTTTGGGTGAAGTAATAAAGTGAGCAACTTTAAGAACATATGTTTTTAAAATCCATAAGAAAAAATCGCACTCCTGCCTCGATCCGTGGCCGTGGAGGTAAGGCGTCAGAGGGACGCCTTACCTAAGGCCTTACGTAAGGCCACTTTAAATACCAACTTTAAGTCTTCCAGGTACCACTTTAAGGAGAGTACCACTTTAAGTCCTCACCTGCACGTGTGAAGACCTAAAGTGGTACTACTATATTATTGATGTTTATGACTCAATCGCGCAAAATGAATGAATTGAAATGAATTAATGAAAATGAATTTGGCATGAATGTAGTTCATTCCCTGGGTCGCGTTCAGAGTATAGACCCAGGCGCACCCAGAGTGCAACATCGCCGTTAAACCATCAGTGTTGTATGGCGAAGTTGCACCCTGTGTGCGCTCCGGCGTATCCTTTGAGCACGACCCAGAGGCCCACTTCATACGACTGCGCAGTCTTTTTTGGCCGCGAAGCAACAAAGTCTGTGTGTGTCTGCGTCTGACCGCGCCTACCCACCGCGTACTCAGCAGGCACAGGTGGCGCGGTCAACCGCCAAACAGTCGACAAGCCAACCCAAAATCTCGTTAAAAAAACAGCTGTTCCATAGAAAAAGTTCATTGAACGTCGACAAAATGAATGGAACAGCTTTAATTTTTTCTCAATTTCAGGGTTGACCCCATTATAAAAGTTGTGCATAATGATGGGTACAGTGACCCCCTTTCGGCGTAGTACACCGTTTTCAAATATAATAATAATAATAAATTCTTTATTTCAGGCCACAAAAACCCAGTACAAATTAACTAGGTACTAATTGTAATCACAATAAAATTCCGTAACTAGGTAGTTAAAATAGTTAAAGATAAGATAAGATAAAAATAGTAAAATAATATATAATAATATTATTATACATAATAAATAATATATAATAATAAATATATAAAAAAAAATTGCATCCTCTATACAACAGGAAGAAAGAAAGTAGCTTTTAGACTTACCACTGCCATAAGTGATATCAGTAGGTGAAAAAGTAGCGCCAGCGCAAAACACTCCCAGGACAGTCGGTATCACCTCCATCCTTTTCTCACTGCAGATGGACACCACGTCTCCCTTTCCGACTCCTATACGTGTGAGCGAGAGGGCAATATCGACAGTTTTCTGGGCTAACTGACGAAATGTCAGCGTCTCGCCGTCATCGGCGTTAATCTGTAATTTATAAGTAGGTTGTGAGAAGGCGTCATAGAGAAAAATTTATGGTTTTATTTATTCTATATTTATTATTTATTTCTTAAGAACATTACGACAAGTTAAAATTAAAAATTAAAAAAAAACCCGACAGCGATTTTCAACAAACAGCTATTCAGCAACACTCCTGACTAAATCACCTTTAAAAAAAATAGAATCGGTTCATCTGTTTGGGAGCTACGATGCCACAGATAGACACACACACACACACACACACACACACACACACACACAGAGAGAGAGAGAGAAACGTCAAACTTATAACAGCCCGTTGTATTTGCGTCAAGCTTAAAAAAGACTTAGAAAGGTTTAGGCTAACAATGTCTAGTGTCCCAGAACGTCTAGTTTGCAAAAATGTCCATATTTAGCGCTTGCATTTGTTTCGCACTTTGCTGCCATCATAATTTAACCGAATTTATTCTTGGAGAATGATAAAAAAAATCGATTTTTTGGGCTCGCTTCCCTCGCACTTGATGTATGGCTCGCGTCATACTATGGCTCGCGTCACACTATGGCTCGCGTCACACTATGGCTCGCGTCATACTATGGCTCGCGTCATACTATGGCTCGCGTCATACTATGGCTCGCGTCACACTATGGCTCGCGTCACACTATGGCTCGCGCTATATCAGCCAGTTTGCCTACAAAACAAGGTATGTGTGTGTTTGTTTATAAATAAAAATGATCACATTGCAACTTCAGACAAACCTCACTGCAAAAATGGCTCTCTCTTTAGAGAGTCGTCTGAAGTTTTTTTCTGAGGTTTTGTCCTGCGCTCTCCGCGCTTGCCTTACGTCCGGTACGCTGTAGTGCCCACAAAAATAGGTCGGTAACTAACTTAAAAGTGAATTTAATTACTCAAATAAATCGAAGATTCAAAAATCTCACCAATGCGGGATTATCCCCGTAGTCAGTCATCCTGTCCAGCAAGTCCTTCCCGAAGTGCAAGTGAGACGGCACCTCCAGCCTCTCGTCTCCGTACACGTACAGCTTGTTACGGAGCATTTCTACTGTTGCTTACTGGCTTTCTGTAAAAGTACGAACACTTATTTTCTCTCGCAGTTAACTTATTTTCGCTGCTCTCTATTTTTTCTTAACGATCTATTTTCTTATGTGATTTATTGGAACTAACTCGAAAACTGTGTTAAGCATTTTTATATAACTTTCAAATCAAACACACAACATTTTCATTCGAAAAACAAAACACTTATAACACAGTAACTTAAACTGATCAGTTTGCAATAAGTTTGTTGTTAATAAGATTATTGAGGATACAAACGACGACAGGATAACAAAGGAGGTCGCGATTTTCACCCGCCAACCACCAATCCGTGCCACCAGCGAACACAGCCTTGGGGTCATACAAGGACCGCAGACCGAGGTCCCTCACCACCAGCCTTAACAACCTCCCCCCCCCCCAAACCCCTGCGGACCTGCAGGCGCACGACCCTGCAGAAGTCATCCGCACCGCGACAGGCGCCCTGTGGGAGCTCTTCGCCATCATTCTTCTACCCCTCTACTACGGACAGATCGAGGCCACCGCGCGTCAATCCGAAGTCTCGGAAGCGCATTAAATGTCCCCCGCAAGCGGTTCAAGACGTTGACCACTATCCATCGGGGAGCGTTCACGACAGGCCGCCGACGCAAGCCGGGCTGGCACTTGCACCCTCCAACTCCCCTAGGGGCAGTGTCCCTAAGCGCCCAGCCTCGGAAAAGAGGACAAGCCTCGAGTCCGATACTTGACTTCCCCAAAAGGGAGGAAGAAGATCCCCGGTTCGATTCATGTGTGCTGTGACCTTACAATATAACGAAACTGACCTACTCATGCAGTGCAATTTTGAAACGGTTTTTTTTTTGATGGAGCATTTGCAATTTTTCGATAAGTAATTATTTTCTTATCTAAGTCGGTAGGTAGCTATTTATATCTTTATCACTTATATATTTTGTATTGCTCTGTTAACTGCACCCACGCGTTGCCTTGAATTTGCCAGATAACACTGATAAAAATGCAGTGCAGACCAAATGTTACTACTGTAAGTTAAATCCTACTTCTACTAATATTATAAACACGAAAGTTTGTAAGAATGGATTGATGGATGGATGTTTGTTACTCTTTCACGCCAGAACGCCTGAACAGATCTGGATGAAATTTGGCACGGAGATAGATTAGAGTCTAGAATAGCACATAAGATACTTTTTAACCGCGGGTGAAACCGCGGGGTGCAGCTAGTATGATAATTATTATTGAGTAATAATAATAAGTATCTAGTGAAATGTAGTTAAAATACTAAAAAAAAACACTCTTTGCACCTTCTGAAAAAAAACTCCGTCATCAGCACCTTCTGATAATGGAGGTTTTTTTTGTAGTTAGTCTTCCCATTTTATAAATGTTGAAATGAAAAAGGTAAACGAGTTTAAAGCCGACCAGAATCACGCTTAAAACTTATAAGTGAAAGGAGTGAAGTGAAGTGAGTGAAAAATTCCGAATGATTTCGAATATGGGTGCTGATCAGGACTCCGGATCCCGATTCTTGACGCGTGAGACGTTATTTGGCACTCACTCATATGAGTTTTTGAACGAGAGAGACAATGACAAGAAAGTATCTCGACTTGTAGGAATAGCCCTCCAGCTCTGAGATACCGAACCCCTTTTTAGAGGAAATCAGAAATCCAATAGTTACACGTCACAGTTCGATAAATGTCAAAAGTTTATACATGTCAAAACAGTAATTACATATGTCAAATGAAATAAATAATTAATGTCAACAAAATAAATTGCATACCTATTATTCTTCATAATAATTAGTACCTGGATGGCCGAGCTTTGCTCGGTATTTTTTTTTATTTTTTTATTGTGTTTTTTGGATAATAAACAATTGATTTTAGTCTAACCTCAAAGCAAACACTCATTGACTTCGTGTTACTTAACAACGCCATCTGCTGTTGTGTCGTTAAAGCAATTAGTTGCTCACAAAAAATAGTAGTATTATTATTCGCCAATAGATGTCAGGAAGAGTCATATTTTTCAGTTGAGATTGATTATCGATAAAACACGAATGAAATGATATTTTCTAAAAATGATTCCTAGCTAGATCGATTTATCGCCCCCGAAACCCCCTATATACTAAATTGTATGAAAATCGTTGGAGCCGATTCCGAGATTCCAATTATATATATATAAATATACAAGAATTGCTCATTTAAAGGTATAAGATAAGATAACTATCATTATATAAAATAAAAATTTAAAAGTATCTTATTTTAAAATAAAATTCAAGGTCATAAAACAGATTATCTAGTAACCAAGCTCTGAGCTTGGTTTTGAAGCACGCGGTAGAAGGTGCATCCCGAACGGTAGCTGGTATACGGTTATAGATTGCGGGCCCTAAAATATATACTGACCTCTTCGACTTGACGAGACGGTGTGATGGCGTCATCAGTTGGTCTTTCTTTTTAGTACTACGCAAATTAAACCTGCTATGGACGCCCCTACGTCGAAATAAATATCTAGGTTAGCATGGGTGAAGAGGGCTAACTGGTAAACGAGCTCACATGGTAGAGGCAATATCTGGAGTTCCCGAAACAGCTCCACGCATGAGAAACAGGCCAGGCAAGAGAGGCCTAGAAACATTCTAGGCAACCCGGACTACCGTCGGCGTCGTCACATCGGTGGCGTTGGGTTCGTCCAACCCGGCAGCTCCTTGCAACAGGAAGTATTCAGTTTTTGGTATAGGCACCGGTTACCAAAGGTACACTATCAAACACCGACCAAGCCGGCGAGGTTGAAGACTTCCCACAAGATCGGTTAGTTAGCTCTAGTGAGTTATGCCCTTCAGTTTCTTGCCTGTTGAGGTGAGGCTCTCTTTCCGAAAAAGGCGGTCAAGTCATTGTTAAAAATCAATATTGAACTATATCTTCAACCGTGCCAATCAGGGCCATAGAGCAAACCCCTTCTAGGCTGCTAGGGCAGTTCGACTCACCTGCCTCGGCGACAGCCCAGGCCGAGGCCGTACCTCAGAGGTGCCCTTGAGCTTGTCCCCCTTAGTTATAAGCATTATTTATGACCCTACGCCATCTGCAAAATGCCCGGTACGCTGTCGAGGCCTCAGTTGCCAACAGCATAGAGTCATCCGCACTACATAGATACACATACAAAGTTTCATTGGCTTCTATGATTCCCTATGTAGTAGGTACATTGTTGGTTACATGTGAAATATAAAAGAGTGATTCCATCTTCGAATCAACTTTAATTAAGAGAAGACCACCTCGTGCTCCAGAACCCCGCACTAGAACAGCTTTCGCTCGGCGTCTTCCAAATTTTATGTTTCCGTTCATTTATAATAAAATAAGTAATCGATGTTCCATACGTGATAAAACTGTGAGGGAATGCAAAGTAACAGTTTTTAAATTTCTGCATGCGCTATCATATGACGAAACGGAGAACTTACTACACATTGTAAAATAGACACACTCACACACTCTTTACACACACCCACAGAATTACACACGCACTTACATACACACCTTATTCACCCACTTTTTATGTAATTTAAAATATTAGTATAGAAATTGTAATCCGTAATCCCGAATCCTTAGTCAAATATAGTAAATTATTATTCCGTTCCATTCCTTCCGTACCGCACCAATCCCCACCCAGTAATGATTCGTAGGTGGTCCCTGCGAAACAGGCTTGCCTAGTGCAGGGGCTACTAGCATAGTATTATTTGATGTATTTAGTACTAGCTGCGCCCCGCGGTTTCACCCGCGGTCCTACAGTAACTGTTTATTTTTTCGGGAATAAAAGTATGTCCCTATGTCCTTTTCTGTACCCCAGACAACATGTATGCAAAAGTTCAAGACGATTGAGTAGTTGAGACGTGAAAGCGTTACAAACAAACAAACAAACGAATAAACTCACTTTCGCATTATAATATTAGTTAGGATGTCAGGCGCTCACCGGTCAAGCAAGGTAGATGATGATGACGATGTGTCTGGTGTTCGACACAGGCAAGGAAGAGCTCGGGGAGGTGCCCAAAGGGGCTAGCGCTGCGGGGGCCGTGGTCGTCTATGAGAGCGTTCCCGTAGCTCCGATATTTTGCACCGAGGTGGAACACCCTAGGGTTTTTAAGGTTATTAGGGGTTTTAGCGGGTATGCTGCCTCTGGCGGGCTTCCCACATATCCACCCAGCCTGCCCCCGGGGTCGGTAGGTAAAAGGTATTCCCTAGAAAAACTTGCGTGACAGATCACCACGTTCAATTCGCGTGCGGTTTTACACAGCTCAAACGACACCGCAGCTTGCATTTACTTCACGGATGCTTTTGGTTTGCCGGGCTAGACGAAGCTGAAGGTAATAGAAGGTATCAGGCTAGGTAAACAAAAAAATTACTATTTAAAACGGAAATTTTGACTATTGTAGAGTGTGAATTATAGCCTATGTCCAGGACGTAAGCTATATCTGTGCCAAATTTTATCCAGATCCGTTCAGCCATTCTGGCGCGATTGAGTAACAAATATCCATCCAAACTTTCGCATTTATAATATTACTTCGGGTTTAAAAGAGTAACAAATTAATATATTTAGATTTCTTGCTGAAGAGCTGACGATCCCGTGGGATGCCACGGGAACACTACATTTTTACGGGATAAAAAGTAGCCTATGTACTAATCCAGGATGTCAGCTATTTCCACAATAAGTTTCATTAAAATTGATCCAGCCGTTTGAGCGTGAAGAAGTAACAAACACACACACTCACAAACTTTCGCCTTTTTAGTAATTTATACTATTGTACTTTATAGTAATTAATTAATATAATAATATGTGTTTCCTTGCTCATCCCGCGGGAACACTATATTTTTAGGAAATAATAAGAAATTGTAGGTACCTATTTATAAAAAAGTGCGTTCAAAACGTCAAATTAAATCTACTTTAAAAAAGCGTATATGATTAACATTTTTTTTAATTCCTTGCACATCCCACGGGAACACTATATTTTTAAGGGATCAAAACATGTGTATAAAAAACAAAAATGCGTCCAAAACGTGTAAATCTATAGTGGTTTATACATTTTAGACGCATTTTTTAGCCCACGCGAACAGTTAAATTTTCCGGGATAAAAGTAGCCTATGTTCTAATCAAGGGTGTCAGCTACTGAATTTTGTCAAAATTGGTCCAGCAGTTTGAGCGCGAAGATGAACGATCACAAACTTTCTCCTTTTTAATATTAGTGTGATCTCTATTTTGGCTATAATGGCTTACGCATAAGATATAGATATATACCGCGGCGGACTTTTTTGTAGGCCTATTTAAGGTGAATATTTCCATCATACATTACACATGTGTAACTCTAGCGGTTTTTCCAGCGCACGCCAGAATAGCTCGCTGATGGTAGATTTTTTCCTACTTACTTGACTCTAATCGTCATATTTTGGACAATTCACACAATATCTTTATAAATTGTAGCCTATGTGTTATTCTGATGTATGAGCTATATTATTGTAAAGTTTAATTAAAATCATCTCCAAAGCTTTTGACAGGGTTTGGCATGACAGTCTTATCAGCAAGCTCACTTCGTTTGGCTTGACCGCTAGGTTTGTTGCGTGGATTTTGGATTTTCTGAAGGGCCGATCCATTCGAGTTGTCGTTGACGGTTGCTCGTCTGATCGAATGTATATAAATGCCGGGGTTCCTCAGGGGTCCGTGCTCTCTGCGCACTCTTCCTGGTGCACATTAATGATCTGCTTAAGCCTGGTATCTTTGGGTATGCAGATGACAGCACTGTTGTGGAAAGCAATAAGTCTAGCGCACAGTCTAGTGGGTCTCAAATCCGGTCTCTAAGGGCTGACATGGTCGAGCGCTTGAACTTGTCCCTCCAGGCAGTCTCCAGTTGGGGTGATGCCAACCTGGTCAAGTTCAACGCGGCTAAAACCCAGGCGTGTCTGTTTTCCGCAAAAAGGAGGCCATTCGAACTGGGTCCTACTTTCTGAGGTGTATCCATCCCGATTAATAACAGCCTGGAGCTTTTAGGCGTTTCTTTGACTTCGACCCTCAACTTCGGCTCCTATATTGAGTCTAAGGCTCAATTAGCTGCTAAAAAGCTGGGTATCCTCTCGAAGGTGTGACGATACTTCACGCCGGAACAGTTGCTGTCATTATATAAGGCACAGGTTCGGTCGTGCATGGAGTACTGTTCGCACCTTTGGGATGGATCGGCCAATTACCAGCTCGAGGCGTTGGAGTCCATCGAGAAACGTGCGAAGAAGCTCATTGGCAACGACTCCCTTGTCCAGACCAAACTTCAAAGTCTAGATCATCGGCGCAAGGTTGCTGGTCTATCGGTTTTTTATCGGATACATTTCGGTGAGTGTGCATCTGGTTTGCATGACCTTATTCTTCCTAGCCAGTTCTTTTATAAAACAACCAAGAGTATGAAAAAACCGCATCGTTTTATGGTCGACATACCAACAACACATACAAAACGCTTTGGTTCTTCTTTTCTTATACGGACCGCTAGAGTGTGGAATACTCTACCAGAGTGTGTGTTTCCTGACACTTATAATGTGGGTGTCTTCAAGTCTCGAGTGAATCGGTTTCTTCTAGGCAAGCGTGCTACATCGTAGGCCGAATCACTGCTTATCATCAGGCATGTTGACAGCCAAACGCAAGTCTATTAAGTTAAAAAAAAATAATCCATTCAGTGGTTTTACGTGAAAGAGTAACAAACATCCATCCATACATACAAACATTCGCGTTTATAATATTAGTAGGATTATTATTGCTGCTGTGTTATTATGTCATCTGCTACATGACTGGAGCCCGGTGTATGGCGAAAGGCTCGGCCCCTGTCACATTTGGGACTGAATATCGTCCGGCGAAGTGTGGGTGTTGTACACCTCTGCCAGCCCCCTCGGGAGAAAGTCGTGATGATATGTTTATTTACATTATTATAAATGAACCAAAACAACCAAAAAAGGACCAATTACTTACCTACCTAAAACCTATCTAATGTTATCTAAGTAAAAAAAAACGAAGAAATTCTTCATACTCGTAATTAACAGGTAAGTAACCTATCTATGATAATAAAAATAAAAATGATTTATATTTTTGTACCTGCTCCTCCCCAAACTCTTCACAAAAAAATACCCTGCCAATATTTAACCTTGGGTCTATATTATTTTGAGTACAATGCGTTTTTAACAAATCGCTAGTGCCTTGCAAATTCGCAAAACGGACACAACCGTCAATAGCGTCTGCCCTCACGCGTCTGCCCGCGTTTGGGTCGCGCGCTCAGCGGTGAGCGACTTCTTCCCCCCACCTCACCCGCCGTGCGTCGGACCGCCCTTTACTTGACACTTTTCGTTATATTTTGGACAATTCACACAATATCTTTATAAATTGTAGCCTATGTGTTATTCTGATGTATAAGCTATATTATTGTAAAGTTTCATTAAGATCCATTCAGTAGTTTTTACGTGAAAGAGTAACAAACATCCATACATACAAACTTTCGCGTTTATAATATTAGTAGGATAGGATAGGATCATGTGAAATGTACCTAAATATTGTAAACGTTGTAAACTTGTGTGTGGAAAATAAATAATTTATTTATTTATTTATTTATTTGTTAAACATAATAAGGGGTGTGTACATGTACAGTTTGTATGTGTGTTCCTACCCTTCCCCACTACCCTACCACTCACTACCCACTCAGCAGGCCTAGAATGGTATGGTGGTAGGCCAACAACGGTATTTACTTATTCACCCTCAAACGGACAGATTTCTATGTAATTTAATAATATGGTAGCTTATACTTTGAAATTGTTTAAGTCATCTGCTACATGACTGGAGCCCGGTGTATGGCGACAGGCTCGCCCCCTGTCACATTTGGGACTGAATATCGTGAGGCGAAGTGTGGGTGTTGTATTACACCTCTGCCAGACCCCTCGGGGGGAAAGCGTGACGATATATATATATATATACTTTAAAGTAACGAATAGGCATATAACAAATATACCTACTTTTTATCCGCGGGGCGCAGCTATAGTAGTGATTAAAATATATCTTATGTGCTATTGTCATGACACATAGGATACTTTTTAACCGCGCTCCGCAGAGACTATTATGCACGTATGTTGCTACAAAACAATTATTGTAAAATTCATAAAGCATGTGCCTACATACTCGTATACCTATCACTACATAGTATAAAACAAAGTCGCTTTCTCTGTCCCTATGTCCCTTTGTATGCTTAAATCTTTAAAACTACGCAACGGATTTTGACGCGGTTTTTTTTAATAGATAGAGTGATTCAAGAGGAAGGTTTATATGTAAAATAACATCCATGAAATAGTGGAGAAATACTGTTATTTTTTAGGTTTCTAATGTGATGTTAGTAGGCTATCCCACTAATATTATAAACGCGAAAGTTTGTAAGAATAGATGTATGGATGTTTGTTACTCTTTCACGCCAGAATGGCTGAACAGATCTGGATGAAATTTGGCACAAAGATAGATTATAGTCTAGAATAGCAAATAGGATACTTTTTAATCGCAGGTGAAACCGCGGGGTGCAGCTAGTAGGCTAAAAATTTTAAACCCGTGCGAAGCCAGAGCGGGCCGCTATGTTTTTATATACAACGTTCACAGTTTTTCTGTAGTGTATTTAGTATCAGCATTGCACCCGTGCGAAGCCGGGCGGGTCGCTAGTTAAAATATAAAATGTAAATACTTACAAATGTAATATTTAACTTTTCACATCACTTTTGCACTGAGACTAAAATGTAGTTGAACTACATTACAGAATGCACCCACAGGGCCACAGCTGCCGTTCATTTCTGTTTAGTGATAAAAAATATCAAAACTATAATATCAGTAGCGTATCAGCGCTCTCAACGTTCTTTTTGACATTCATTGTGGTTACAGCACACTTACCAGCTCGCCATCGCATCGCCTCGACCAAACGAAGCCTGCGTTCGGTAAGCGTTGAGCGATAGGTAAAGCACTCCCATGTTTTATACGACATTTGCTACCGAAGATGCTTTTGGCAAAAGTTCCGGTAAAAGCACTGTATTGGCTGCGTGTGCGCTGCTAGTATGTTGTAGGCTGCTCCTTCGCTTGATGTCTTTAAGAGTCGTGTTAAGGCTCACTATCTTTCAAAACAATAGCCGTTTTGAAAGATAGTAAGATATGTATGTCACAAAAGTCGCACTATGTATTTATTTACATATTAGTGACATTTATTTTTAAACATTTTTAAAGTATTTTATAATATTATATTTATTTCGTCTACTTATTAGTATTCATTTATGTATTTTATATTATTTATATCAATATATAATGTATATATATTTACAAATACCTAAATATGTACTCGTAAACTATATATTTATTATTTTTATCTTATTATTTTTTACGTCTTGTCAAATTATGTTTTAGAACTTTCAAGGTCTCTATTATATAAATTTTCCTGTCCATTCAGGTTGCCTGGAAGAGATCGCTTTGAGCGATAAAGCCGCCCATTAAAAACTCAATTAAGCCTTATTTAAGTACTATTGTAATTATTTTATGTTTTTAATGAAGAGTTGTTGTTGTTGTTGTTGTTATCTAAAGTACTAGTCTATGATCGCTAGATAAAGATATTTTCCACACAGCGATTTCCGCAACGTTTAACGTCATAAGAAAAAAGAAAACTTAAAAAACCGACTTTCGTCATCCGAATTGGATTATGTAAACAATTTTTAGTCTTTTGTTGATATTTTAAAACCACTAATTCCGATACAAATCCTACCTCTGAAGTTTGATTTACCAAATAACAGAATCATCAAAATTGATTCATAATCGGCGGAATAATCACGTAACATACTTACATAAAAAAATATGCAGTGAATTGAGAAACTCCTTATTGAAGTCTGTCAAAAAACAACACATAGATCACATTACAACAACAACAACAACAACTCTTTATTAAAAACATAAAATAATTACAATAGTACTTAAATAAGGCTTAACTAAGTTTTTAATGGGCGGCCTTATCGCTCAAAGCGATCTCATCCAGGCAACCTGAATGGACAGGAACATTTATATAAGTTGAGGCCTTGAAAATTCTAATACTAATACAATAGTAATAATCTAATACATAATTTTACAAGACGTAAAAAATAATACATTACATTACATTACATGGAATTAAAATAGGACTCTTCATTCGCAATGCGTTTGTTGATTAGTCTGCGGTGCAATATGTTATTTCGAGGTCCAGCGGTGCTGTTCACAATCATTCGGAAACGTTTCCGATCGGAACCCAGAAATTTCAAACTCAAATTGTTCGAATCTCAGTCTAATTTTTTACACTTTGGAATAGGGAATCAAGTATAAATCCGATCGCAAGAATTAATCACGTTTAAAAACTGTTAAATATAGACTGAGATTCGAATAACTTAGGTTTAATTTTTTTGAAATCATAACGGAAACGTGTCCGACTGGTTGTGAATAGCCCTGTAGGACAATGAAGAATCATGTAAGTTTTGCATAGAAGGAACAGAGCAGCTCATAACGAGAAGGCGGTGTTGAGCTGATTAAGTGGACTGAGACCTTTAACTGGAGTGCAATCGATACCTACTTGTGTAATACCGCGTCTTACCTACATTTAACTATATAAGTATACATCTTTATACCAAATATAAAATCGAAAGTAATGCTGCCTGTCTGCTTGTAGGCTTCTCACGGCTAAAAGGCTGAACCGAAGTAGATGAAATTCGAGAATTAGGTACAGTGGATCTCGAGGAAAGTTTTTACATACTATTTTCTGAATAAACACGAACGAAGTCGCAGTTAACAGCTAGTGTACATTAAACCTAAAAATATATTTACTTGTCATATTTATTTTAAAGTGATGAAGTGGTTTTGTGTGTTTGTATGTAACGTCTACTCAACTTCTTGGTTTTAATTAATTCATAATAAAGCTATTATTATGAATTAATTAAAATGGATTTGAAATCGTAATTACAATGTCATTTCATTCGCCATCCTAAAGGAATAATCAATCCAACCCTACATTCAGTTTTATTGGGATTAAAAATAACATAACATAACATATCGTCACATGTAGCAGATGTAGCAGATGATATACAATACACACATATGATCACACAATGAACAAATTTGTGCATGCCGTCGGCTCTGGTTTGAGAGGCGGACTTTCTCCCAACTAGGCTGCCATCACTTAAAAATAGCTAGCTATGATTTATCCCTGATATGAGAGGTATCTTATTCTAATTTTACTATGAGAGCCATTTTAGGATCCCTAAAATTTTTATTTCCTGATTAGCTCACCATGAGCGTGTCGCGTGCCGTCAGCAGCGGAATCACGACGACAGACGACATGACAAATGCGACTCAGCCTCTCGTCAAGCGATAAGCTGCAAACTGTACTCGCTGCTCGGACGCTCCATTTAAAATTAAAGAGTGTCTAACTGGAGACAGACAGTCACAGTCTGCTCAATTAGGACAAAGCCTAAGTTATCCGTGATCCAAATTTCACTTAAATACGTAGAGCGACTCTAGCCTAGAGGATCCCGTGAAGACCTACGAGGCGTAGGCGTAAAGAGGCGTAGGTATCAGAGGCTTGGGCCTCTGATCATGAACTGCAGGCCTAGCATGTGCAACGCGAAAAAGGTATGTCGACTCGTTTTATGAAGACAGACGTATGTTTACACATAGCCTTGTCACGTTCTCACACGACAAAAAGTGACGAGAAAATTTTTGTCGCGCGCGCATGCTAGGGGTGCTGGACAAGCTCCAGGCCAAACAGAGTAGAGTAGAGTATTCGCAGAGCGGTCGGAGCCAGCTGGTACCAGAAAATTCCGATCTGTACTGTGACGTAGAGCTTGCTCCATTCGGCAGTACTTTGAATTCTCCTCCCGTCGATACTTAGACTTGGCCTGACGCCGGGGAGGGAGAGTCGATCTGCCCAGGCAACCTAGAAGGGGTTTGACTAGACTACTCAGTTAGACACCGCAGCGTCTCCTCATCTGTTAGAAGATCGGTTAGATTCTCTCCAAATAGTCATACAGTTCAACCTAGAAGGGCTCAAAAGCAAACCCCTTCTAGGTGCCTGGGCAAATCGACTCTCCCTCCCCAGCGTCAGGCCATGTCAAGGTTCGTACCGAAGAAGTGCCCTTGTGCTAGTCTAGCTGGTAATTTTTATTCGGAAAAACTGGCCCCTATTCTGACGCGTGAGATGTTTTCTTGGTCACTATCACTCCTATGACTTCTCAAACGAGAGACAAGATAATAGACAAGATAGACGAGAATGACAAAAAAATATTTCGACTTTTACTAATATGGTTCGATTTTTAAAATAATTATTTTCTCTCATACAAAGCTACATTACTATTACTGATTGCTATGGAACGCGAGCGAAGCCGCGGGCAGAAGTTGACACTGATAAATCACTTAAGGCGATAAGCGCGACCTTGTACTATAAACCGACTGTTGTACTGCACAATTTAAGATTAAGTACATATCTACCTCTTCTTTTGCAATACAATAAATATATTAATACGAATACTGTAATATCAGATATTAGATAAGATACTTAATACAGGGTTATCAGGAAAGGGTGTGCTAATCCGAAAGGGGTCATTGTACTCAACATTGTGAACGACTTTTACTATGGAGACAACCTTGAAATCGAGAAGAAACCAGCTGTTCTAATTCTATACATCTAAAAAGTACATTCGTAAAAGACAACATTTATGGGGGTGTTTTTATTTTTTGGTTTCATTTTGGGGTTGGTCCCTTAGTAAGAGTAGTTCATAATAATGAGTGCAATAACCCCCTTTCGGCTTAGTCCACCCTTTCTGATAACCCTGTAAAGTGACGTAATGGAGTTATTGGTATTGCAAGCCATGCCAAAGGTCTTGACAGTTAAAACTGTGTGTGTGTGTGTATGTATGTTTTTTACACACTGAACGAACGGCCACAACTTGTTTAGCTAACGACACTTAGTGGGTAAAAATTTGGTGTGGCGACTTTTCCCTACTAATCTATTTGAGTAAGACGTAAGTAATAAATAAATAAAATAAATAAATAACTTCGTGACACTTCCACACACGGTCGCCTGACCCCAAACTAAGCAAAGCTTGTACTATGGCTGCCAGAGACTGATATACATCCTACTAATATTATAAACGCGAAAGTTTGTATGTATGGATGTTTGTTACTCTTTCACGTAAAAACTACTGAATGGATCTTAATGAAACTTTACAATAATATAGCTTATACATCAGAATAACACATAGGCTACAATTTATAAAGATATTGTGTGAATTGTCCAAAATATAACGAAAAGTGTCAAGTAAAGGGCGGTCCGACGCACGGCGGGTGAGGTGGGGGGAAGAAGTCGCTCATCGCAGTCACCGCTGAGCGCGCGACCCAAACGCGGGCAGACGCGTGAGGGCAGACGCTATTGACGGTTGTGTCCGTTTTGCGAATTTGCAAGGCACTAGCGATTTGTTAAAAACGCATTGTACTTAAAATAATATAGACCCAAGGTTAAATATTGGCAGGGTATTTTTTTGTGAAGAGTTTGGGGAGGAGCAGGTACAAAAATATAAATCATTTTTATTTTTATTATCATAGATAGGTTACTTACCTGTTAATTACGAGTATGAAGAATTTCTTCGTTTTTTTTTACTTAAATAACATTAGATAGGTTTTAGGTAGGTAAGTAATTGGTCCTTTTTTGGTTGTTTTGGTTCATTTATAATAATGTAAATAAACATATCATCACGCCTTTCTCCCGAGGGGGCTGGCAGAGGTGTACAACACCCACACTTCGCCGGACGATATTCAGTCCCAAATGTGACAGGGGCCGAGCCTTTCGCCATACACCGGGCTCCAGTCATGTAGCAGATGACATAATAACACAGCAGCAATAATAATCCTACTAATATTATAAACGCGAATGTTTGTATGTATGGATGGATGTTTGTTACTCTTTCACGTAAAACCACTGAATGGATTTTTTTTTTTTAACTTAATAGACTTGCGTTTGGCTGTCAACATGCCTGATGATAAGCAGTGATTCGGCCTACGATGTAGCACGCTTGCCTAGAAGAAACCGATTCACTCGAGACTTGAAGACACCCACATTATAAGTGTCAGGAAACACACACTCTGGTAGAGTATTCCACACTCTAGCGGTCCGTATAAGAAAAGAAGAACCAAAGCGTTTTGTATGTGTTGTTGGTATGTCGACCATAAAACGATGCGGTTTTTTCATACTCTTGGTTGTTTTATAAAAGAACGGGCTAGGAAGAATAAGGTCATGCAAACCAGATGCACACTCACCGAAATGTATCCGATAAAAAACCGATAGACCAGCAACCTTGCGCCGATGATCTAGACTTTGAAGTTTGGTCTGGACAAGGGAGTCGTTGCCAATGAGCTTCTTCGCACGTTTCTCGATGGACTCCAACGCCTCGAGCTGGTACTTGGCCGATCCATCCCAAAGGTGCGAACAGTACTCCATGCACGACCGAACCTGTGCCTTATATAATGACAGCAACTGTTCCGGCGTGAAGTATCGTCACACCTTCGAGAGGATACCCAGCTTTTTAGCAGCTAATTGAGCCTTAGACTCAATATAGGAGCCGAAGTTGAGGGTCGAAGTCAAAGAAACGCCTAAAAGCTCCAGGCTGTTATTAATCGGGATGGATACACCTCAGAAAGTAGGACCCAGTTCGAATGGCCTCCTTTTTGCGGAAAACAGACACGCCTGGGTTTTAGTAGAACATAGGCTACTTTTATCCCGGAAAATTTAACTGTTCGCGTGGGCTAAAAAATGCGTCTAAAATGTATAAACCACTATAGATTTACACGTTTTGGACGCATTTTTGTTTTTTATACACATTTTTTGATCCCTTAAAAATATAGTGTTCCCGTGGGATGTGCAAGGAATTAAAAAAAAAATGTTAATCATATACGCTTTTTTAAAGTAGATTTAATTTGACGTTTTGAACGCACTTTTTTATAAATAGGTACCTACAATTTCTTATTATTTCCTAAAAATATAGTGTTCCCGCGAGAGATGAGCAAGGAAACACATATATTAATTAATTACTATAAAGTACAATAGTATAAATTACTATAAAGGCGAAAGTTTGTGAGTGTGTGTGTTTGTTACTTCTTCACGCTCAAACGGCTGGATCAATTTTAATGAAACTTATTGTGGAAATAGCTGACATCCTGGATTAGTACATAGGCTACTTTTTATCCCGTAAAAATGTAGTGTTCCCGTGGCATCCCACGGGATCGTCAGCTCTTCAGCAAGAAATCTAAATATATTAATTTGTTACTCTTTTAAACCCGAAGTAATATTATAAATGCGAAAGTTTGGATGGATATTTGTTACTCAATCGCGCCAGAATGGCTGAACGGATCTGGATAAAATTTGGCACAGATATAGCTTACGTCCTGGACATAGGCTATAATTCACACTCTACAATAGTCAAAATTTCCGTTTTAAATAGTAATTTTTTTGTTTACCTAGCCTGATACCTTCTATTACCTTCAGCTTCGTCTAGCCCGGCAAACCAAAAGCATCCGTGAAGTAAATGCAAGCTGCGGTGTCGTTTGAGCTGTGTAAAACCGCACGCGAATTGAACGTGGTGATCTGTCACGCAAGTTTTTCTAGGGAATACCTTTTACCTACCGACCCCGGGGGCAGGCTGGGTAGATATGTGGGAAGCCCGCCAGAGGCAGCATACCCGCTAAAACCCCTAATAACCTTAAAAACCCTAGGGTATTCCACCTCGGTGCAAAATATCGGAGCTACGGGAACGCTCTCATAGACGACCACGGCCCCCGCAGCGCTAGCCCCTTTGGGCACCTCCCCGAGCTCTTCCTTGCCTGTGTCGAACACCAGACACATCGTCATCATCATCTACCTTGCTCGACCGGTGAGCGCCTGACATCCTAACTAATATTATAATGCGAAAGTGAGTTTATTCGTTTGTTTGTTTGTTTGTAACGCTTTCACGTCTCAACTACTCAATCGTCTTGAAATTTTGCATACATGTTGTCTGGGGTACAGAAAAGGACATAGGGACATACTTTTATTCCCGAAAAAATAAACAGTTACTGTAGGACCGCGGGTGAAACCGCGGGACGCAGCTAGTACTTATATATTTTTAAATACATACTTACTCGTAAATAGATAAATTAAAGCCCAGACATAGAACAAACACAAATGTTTATCACATAAATGTTTGCCCTAAGTGGGAATCGAACCCACGCCCCCAAGCTCAGAAGGCAGGTTCACTACCAACTGAGCCACCGAGGCAGTCGAAGTAAGAGTAAACTGTTGTAAAATATACTTTTGATTGATTTATTCAACGGAATTTTAGATTTAATACACAGTACAGTAGAATGCCGATTATCCGAATTAATTGGGACTGAGGTCGATTCGGATAATCGAAAATTCGGATAATCGGATTTAGACCGGTAATAAAGAAAAACGAACTGTCACACATAGAATAAACTTTATCAAGTTTAACAGACACAGTTCTACAAATAAGGCTAAGTTGAACATCTCGATCAGAGTAAGTTGCAAGCCCAGGGACCCTATTCGGAGATTTGAGATTCTCATCTCACCTTTTTTCGTCCTTGTTGCTCTCGTTTGAAACGTCATAGGTGTGAGAGTGACCAAGATAAAATGTCATCTCATCTCACGTGTAGGAATAGCCCCCCTGGACTTAACAAACATACAAGGTATATTTAAAAATTCACACATGCAGTGTCTTGCCTCTAGCTTTCAACCGTAACAATCGAAATCTGGCAATACCTGAAGCGATTAAACCCGCCGAAGACAGAAACACGTGGAAGAGCATAGTGCATCGTGTGCACTCAATCAAACTAGGCACGACCTTCAGCAATGAAGCTATTAAGCGATAAGACCGCCCATTGCGCCTATATTTTTGAATGTTTAGTTTAGATTTATTTTTTATTTCGTGTCAATAAAGAGTTTTTGTATTGTATTGTATTGAAGATGCCGACTAAAAAGAAGAGATAAATAAATAATAAATAAATAAATAAATTCGGGACATTTCCACACACGGTCGCCTGACCCCAAACTAAGCAAAGCTTGTACTATGGCTGCCAGAGACTGATATACATACTTAGATATTTTTAAATACATAATTAAATACATATCAACACCCAGACATAGAACAAACACAAATGTTCATCACATAAATGTTTGCCCTAGGTGGGAATCGAACCCACGCCCCCAAGCTCAGAAGGCAGGTTCAATACCAACTGAGCCACCGAGGCAGTCTAATAAGATAGATAGATAAACTCTTTATTGTTCACACCACAGATAACAAAACAACAAGAGAAAATAATGATAAAACTTATTAAATAGTGTAAAAGGTGGCGGCCTTATCACTAAAAGCGATCTCTTCCAGGCAACCTTAGGATGGAGAGGATACGACAAATGAGTATGGGACAGGGTGTGCAAAAGTAACTAAAACAAACATAAGATTGATACAGAGAAACAACAAAACATCGAGTATTATACCTATACACCTACATAAACTATTTACATAAAACTTACATAAAAGTACATCATACTAATATAATACATTCTAGTACTTAAAATACCTATAGTTAATAAAATATACTAATTATTACATACATATATCACTACATACATATAATTAATATTACATACATACAACACCAATAGAGAAAATTCAATAGTGAAGAAGAAGAAGAACTAATTATTGCACATGTTCACAATTTTTCATTTAATTATTACATTTTCTAAGTTTATTTGCTAAAGTTATTGTAAGTACGAGTATAGTGGGTTTGTTTTTACTTTAGGTTCAGTACGTTGGAGATACAAAATTTAAAAAAAAATTACAATTTAAAAAGAAATAGTCTTCAAAATATTCAACACTAGCTGCGTCCCGCGGTTTCACCCGCGGTCCTACAGTAACTGTTTATTTTTTCGGGAATAAAAGTATGTCCCTATGTCCTTTTCTGTACCCCAGACAACATGTATGCAAAATTTCAAGACGATTGAGTAGTTGAGACGTGAAAGCGTTACAAACAAACAAACAAACGAATAAACTCACTTTCGCATTATAATATTAGTTAGGATGTCAGGCGCTCACCGGTCGAGCAAGGTAGATGATGATGACGATGTGTCTGGTGTTCGACACAGGCAAGGAAGAGCTCGGGGAGGTGCCCAAAGGGGCTAGCGCTGCGGGGGCCGTGGTCGTCTATGAGAGCGTTCCCGTAGCTCCGATATTTTGCACCGAGGTGGAATACCCTAGGGTTTTTAAGGTTATTAGGGGTTTTAGCGGGTATGCTGCCTCTGGCGGGCTTCCCACATATCTACCCAGCCTGCCCCCGGGGTCGGTAGGTAAAAGGTATTCCCTAGAAAAACTTGCGTGACAGATCACCACGTTCAATTCGCGTGCGGTTTTACACAGCTCAAACGACACCGCAGCTTGCATTTACTTCACGGATGCTTTTGGTTTGCCGGGCTAGACGAAGCTGAAGGTAATAGAAGGTATCAGGCTAGGTAAACAAAAAAATTACTATTTAAAACGGAAATTTTGACTATTGTAGAGTGTGAATTATAGCCTATGTCCAGGACGTAAGCTATATCTGTGCCAAATTTTATCCAGATCCGTTCAGCCATTCTGGCGCGATTGAGTAACAAATATCCATCCAAACTTTCGCATTTATAATATTACTTCGGGTTTAAAAGAGTAACAAATTAATATATTTAGATTTCTTGCTGAAGAGCTGACGATCCCGTGGGATGCCACGGGAACACTACATTTTTACGGGATAAAAAGTAGCCTATGTACTAATCCAGGATGTCAGCTATTTCCACAATAAGTTTCATTAAAATTGATCCAGCCGTTTGAGCGTGAAGAAGTAACAAACACACACACTCACAAACTTTCGCCTTTATAGTAATTTATACTATTGTACTTTATAGTAATTAATTAATATATGTGTTTCCTTGCTCATCTCTCGCGGGAACACTATATTTTTAGGAAATAATAAGAAATTGTAGGTACCTATTTATAAAAAAGTGCGTTCAAAACGTCAAATTAAATCTACTTTAAAAAAGCGTATATGATTAACATTTTTTTTTTAATTCCTTGCACATCCCACGGGAACACTATATTTTTAAGGGATCAAAAAATGTGTATAAAAAACAAAAATGCGTCCAAAACGTGTAAATCTATAGTGGTTTATACATTTTAGACGCATTTTTTAGCCCACGCGAACAGTTAAATTTTCCGGGATAAAAGTAGCCTATGTTCTAATCAAGGGTGTCAGCTACTGAATTTTGTCAAAATTGGTCCAGCAGTTTGAGCGCGAAGATGAACGATCACAAACTTTCTCCTTTTTAATATTAGTGTGATCTCTATTTTGGCTATAATGGCTTACGCATAAAATATAGATATATACCGCGGCGGACTTTTTTGTAGGCCTATTTAAGATGAATATTTCCATCATACATTACACATGTGTAACTCTAGCGGTTTTTCCAGCGCACGCCAGAATAGCTCGCTGATGGTAGATTTTTTCCTACTTACTTGACTCTAATCGTCATATTTTGGACAATTCACACAATATCTTTATAAATTGTAGCCTATGTGTTATTCTGATGTATGAGCTATATTATTGTAAAGTTTAATTAAAATCATCTCCAAAGCTTTTGACAGGGTTTGGCATGACAGTCTTATCAGCAAGCTCACTTCGTTTGGCTTGACCGCTAGGTTTGTTGCGTGGATTTTGGATTTTCTGAAGGGCCGATCCATTCGAGTTGTCGTTGACGGTTGCTCGTCTGATCGAATGTATATAAATGCCGGGGTTCCTCAGGGGTCCGTGCTCTCTGCGCACTCTTCCTGGTGCACATTAATGATCTGCTTAAGCCTGGTATCTTTGGGTATGCAGATGACAGCACTGTTGTGGAAAGCAATAAGTCTAGCGCACAGTCTAGTGGGTCTCAAATCCGGTCTCTAAGGGCTGACATGGTCGAGCGCTTGAACTTGTCCCTCCAGGCAGTCTCCAGTTGGGGTGATGCCAACCTGGTCAAGTTCAACGCGGCTAAAACCCAGGCGTGTCTGTTTTCCGCAAAAAGGAGGCCATTCGAACTGGGTCCTACTTTCTGAGGTGTATCCATCCCGATTAATAACAGCCTGGAGCTTTTAGGCGTTTCTTTGACTTCGACCCTCAACTTCGGCTCCTATATTGAGTCTAAGGCTCAATTAGCTGCTAAAAAGCTGGGTATCCTCTCGAAGGTGTGACGATACTTCACGCCGGAACAGTTGCTGTCATTATATAAGGCACAGGTTCGGTCGTGCATGGAGTACTGTTCGCACCTTTGGGATGGATCGGCCAAGTACCAGCTCGAGGCGTTGGAGTCCATCGAGAAACGTGCGAAGAAGCTCATTGGCAACGACTCCCTTGTCCAGACCAAACTTCAAAGTCTAGATCATCGGCGCAAGGTTGCTGGTCTATCGGTTTTTTATCGGATACATTTCGGTGAGTGTGCATCTGGTTTGCATGACCTTATTCTTCCTAGCCCGTTCTTTTATAAAACAACCAAGAGTATGAAAAAACCGCATCGTTTTATGGTCGACATACCAACAACACATACAAAACGCTTTGGTTCTTCTTTTCTTATACGGACCGCTAGAGTGTGGAATACTCTACCAGAGTGTGTGTTTCCTGACACTTATAATGTGGGTGTCTTCAAGTCTCGAGTGAATCGGTTTCTTCTAGGCAAGCGTGCTACATCGTAGGCCGAATCACTGCTTATCATCAGGCATGTTGACAGCCAAACGCAAGTCTATTAAGTTAAAAAAAAAAAATCCATTCAGTGGTTTTACGTGAAAGAGTAACAAACATCCATCCATACATACAAACATTCGCGTTTATAATATTAGTAGGATTATTATTGCTGCTGTGTTATTATGTCATCTGCTACATGACTGGAGCCCGGTGTATGGCGAAAGGCTCGGCCCCTGTCACATTTGGGACTGAATATCGTCCGGCGAAGTGTGGGTGTTGTACACCTCTGCCAGCCCCCTCGGGAGAAAGGCGTGATGATATGTTTATTTACATTATTATAAATGAACCAAAACAACCAAAAAAGGACCAATTACTTACCTACCTAAAACCTATCTAATGTTATTTAAGTAAAAAAAAACGAAGAAATTCTTCATACTCGTAATTAACAGGTAAGTAACCTATCTATGATAATAAAAATAAAAATGATTTATATTTTTGTACCTGCTCCTCCCCAAACTCTTCACAAAAAAATACCCTGCCAATATTTAACCTTGGGTCTATATTATTTTAAGTACAATGCGTTTTTAACAAATCGCTAGTGCCTTGCAAATTCGCAAAACGGACACAACCGTCAATAGCGTCTGCCCTCACGCGTCTGCCCGCGTTTGGGTCGCGCGCTCAGCGGTGACTGCGATGAGCGACTTCTTCCCCCCACCTCACCCGCCGTGCGTCGGACCGCCCTTTACTTGACACTTTTCGTTATATTTTGGACAATTCACACAATATCTTTATAAATTGTAGCCTATGTGTTATTCTGATGTATAAGCTATATTATTGTAAAGTTTCATTAAGATCCATTCAGTAGTTTTTACGTGAAAGAGTAACAAACATCCATACATACAAACTTTCGCGTTTATAATATTAGTAGGATTCGTCGTAGGAGTATGTGCCTTTCATGCAGGACATATCCAAGTTTTTTTTTATGTAGAATAGGTTGGCGTTTGACCACCAACTCGCCTGATGTTAAGCGACGTTGTGGTCTAAGATGGAGCACGACGACCTATAAGGCACTTATTCACTCTAGTCTTGAAGTTTTGTAGAGTGAAGAAGTATAAAGACGACAGTTGAGTGAGCCACAAGTGCGCCACTGCTCAGACCCGTCTTCGGAACGGTTACACCGGACTACATCCCGAAACACGACTAGGTCATTTCACGGGATGGCTTGGTATGGTGGGTGGTAACTAGCCACGGCCGAAGCCTCCCACCAGAGTCTGCTACCCGGTTGACTTAGTTTGCTAAGTTGACGCCATTTGAGCATCATTCGGGATTTTTACGCTTGCGTTGTGATAAACGTTTGCACACTTTGAACATTTAGCGCCCTCTGTCGTGTTTGCAAAGCGACCACATCCGTTAGATTTCTTCGCCATTGTTTCTAACAAGGTGATAAATTAAAATTGTTTCAGATCTGAACCCGTAGAAGCAGCAACCAAATTAGTAGTGTCGATCGTTACCGCTAGATGGCGTGTTATGTGTGTTAAAAAAAGTAGGGTCAAAAAGGTGTAAGTGACCAGGTCCTACAATTTTTTTATCCAGGTAAAACCTTCTATAGGTTCTTCTTCTATACCCTGCTCCGGAGGGAGCAGTGTGGAGATGTGGGAGTCTCCGCCCTAGTGACGGCATACCCATTTAAACCCTGGGGTGTTCCTCCTTGGCGCATAGTGCCGGGGTAACGAGGGCGCTTTCGCCTCATCCGCAGCCCCGGCGGGACCAGCATCTACCTACATTAGCTTATTATATGTATTTTTTTTATGTTGAAGAGGTCGGCGTTTGACCACCAACTCGCTTGATGTTAAGCGACGTTGTGGTCTAAGATGGAGCACGACGACCTACTAGGTACTTATTCACTCTAGCCTTCAAGTTTTGTAGAGAGAAGAAGTACAAAGACGGCAGTTGAGTGAGGCGCTACAAGTGCGCTACTGCTAAGACCCGTCTTCGGAACGGTTACACCGGACTACATCCCGAAACACGACTAGGTCATTTCACGGCATGGCTTGGTCCGGTGGGTGGTAACTAGCCACGGCCGAAGCCTCCCGCCAGAGTTTGCTACCCGGGGACCACGTGTAGGGAATCAGAATAGAGTACACTCCCACGGACGAGGGTAACTCAACCCCCTAAATTAATATAAGCACTATCAGCCTAAAAAATAAAAAAATGCATACACATCTGTTAGACCAATGTTCAGTTAGACATTGAATAGCAAGTAAATAGCGCTATACAAATGTGTAACTATTGTTTGAGTAATAAAGTTTGAATCGGCATTGAGTATTTACACTCATTCTTAACACTTTTTTCTTTTTCGTCTGGCAACTTTTGGTTAATTCATTTAGACACTTTTTTCGTCCAAATAGTTTTTACTAACATTTTTTTAAGGAAGCTCTCTAATCCTACTAATATTATACACGCGAAAAGTTGGGAGAATGGATGGATGGATGGATGTTTGTTACTCTTTCACGTTAGAACGGCTGAACAGATCTAGATGAAATTTGGCACAGAGATAGAGTATAGTCTAGAATAGCACATAGGATACTTTTAAACCGCGAGTGAAACCGCGGGGCGCAGCTAGTTATTAATATTGCACATACAATTTATGTTTTTGGACAGGAATAATAGTCAAACCATGTGAAACCACGGTCTGGCATTTTTAGCGCACCACTTGAATCTCTTTTCCAAATTTCGTTGAAATAAACTAATTTAGAGGAATCTAATTTAGAGGAATAAGAGAATCGGTTAAAATGCGACTTATAGAAGAAGACAAAGGTCCGGACAGAAATCGGACATTCGAAAGCATTTTTGTCGAATCTGAAGTAGAGGAGAGAAGCTTCGTTCGCTGACGGTCGCTTGGTTGATAAAAAAAATTAGGACAGTCATTTTGCACGCACGGTCGTCTGACCCCAAACTAAGCAAAGCCATGGAACACCATGGCTGCCAGAGACTGATATTTACACATAAGACCAAGAGAAACGATGTACTTTTCGGTAAATTCAACCTTTCTAAAGCCGCCAAATTTAGCACGCGTTCGGTTGTAATCCTTTTTTTTAATTCTGGTGTGTCCAATAAAGAGTTTATCTATTTATCTATCGTCATTACTTTATATGTAGATCGTGGAGGCGAGTAAAAAAACATTAAGTAGTTCGAGGAATTTAATATCGAATTTGTTCCTAAAACATGTAGAAATCAAGTAACTTAAGTCTAGGCTTACCACCCGCACAAGCTTCACAACACTTTGAACTGCGCACACTTAGCAGAAGCCTGCGCGTACTTAACTGAGCCGTGTGGTAACGACATGATCAGGCCGGACCTGCGTAGACAAGTCGAAAATTGCGCAAGCCATGTGTGACTGGCGCGGCGTACAGTTTTACCAACTACACGCACAGTGTGCCTGGCCTGCACAGTTAAAAGTGTGATGAACCTAGTGTGTGGGCTTAGCCTATTATGAATGGTAATAGCTATGATTCTTTCGTGGTTTCTCTATCTAGTATTTTGTCTAACATTTCTTGCAACGCCTTCCTGTCGAGCTTGTCCCCGGCGCCGCGCGGTAGTGAGTCCACGATGTGCACGCCGCCCTCCAGCCGCCAGCGGAACGTGATCTGCAAGAACACGACGCGACTCACTCACTGTAACACAGCAACGGCCAACCTTCATGGGAGCGGTCTAGAGTTCTGAGCTCGAAGTTCTGTGTCTAGCGTTCACTGCACCATACACAACACCACGGTCTGGTATTTTTAGCGCACCGCATCTTCATTCAAGCGATCGCATGCTTTACAACGTGAAATACAGAACTCAGAACTTAGAGGGGTCTTGCAGCCAAGGGGCCAAAGCCTATGAGCAGTAAGACGGAGTATCTCTCACGTTTGAGTGCAGGTAGTCCAGCAGTTCTTGAGGCGCGGCGCGCGCGCCTGGCTGCAGTGCTACTAGTGCAGCCACGAGCGAGCCGCGCGCCGCCACGCCCGCCTCGCGCACGCGCGCCTCACGCGCCAGGATCGCTTCCAGCTCCGCCGGCGCTATCTGTACCCACAAACACATACTGTTACATCACGCACACTCGCTGACTATACCTCAGTTCAGGATTCTTACTATGACGTATTATTGTCATGATGGTTACGTTTCGTTTCCGATGCTGCGATGAATCGTATCGACGCGCAATAGGGTTGATGGTCGCGCAGAAATGATGATGATAGAAATATGATTGGCACGTTAAGAACCCAGGGAACTCTAAAAAATAGAGTAGTAATGTAAAAAATTCACCGAGGCGTCATTATATTTGATGAGCTCCTTGATTCTGTTGACGACGTAGAAGTATCGGTCGTCGTCGTAGTACCCCACGTCGCCCGTCATGTAGAAGCCTTCTGAGTCCAGGTGACACGTGTTATTAACGCCAATATACCCTGGAATACATCAGAAACTTAGTCCTATTGTCTATTGTCCTTAAAATCTCCGCATGTTATAAAAAGTCCGTTAGCAGGGGTAGATTTTAACAGCTGGAATGCAGTATGCAGTGGTTTGAAATGATGTACAAATGAATCGTGTGTCTGACGTTGTGCTGGACCAAGTCATCATAAAAATCTTGGTGGCATTTAACGCAGAGGTGGACTTTCCCTAAGGCGATTTCGCCCAGGTCTAAAGCAGCCTGATAAAATGGACGGACGATCGTGAAAAATAATACACTGTCGTGAGCAAACTTGGCAAGACGGATAAAACCTGGAAAAGATCAGATAATTTGGAATTTTCGAGGTAAACCTTTTAATTTTTTAATTTTAGTGAATTAGGAAGACGTCCAGTCTTCCTAATTCACTAAAATTTAACTACACAGCTCAAGAGTCCGGCGACCACTTTAGACTAACTTCGCATTGCTTAAAGGTATTCGTCTAAAAGAAGACGACGAGCGAAGAGGGCAAATAAAGATACTGACGAGCCTCTAAACTCTAAAGTAATCCACAGAGTGACCAAGTACAATTTCAATCACTTTATGACTTTTGCACTTCTATAATCATTAATAACTAAAATTTTCACTTGTATTATGGATTAGTTTAAAAGCTAATGATGTTGACAGCCTCCCTATGTAAAAGGATTTTTGATTTGCTTTGTCTATCTATTAAATAAATAGGTCAAAAATGACCCGTTACAAATGCGGATATTTTTCATTGCTCTATTTTCTTTTGAGGACATTTTTTTAAGAAACAGGAACGAAGATGTAGTTCATTTAATTGTACATGCCAAATTTCATTATAATCTCACAAACGGTTTCCAAGAAATTTGGCGAGTGCGTTTGTATGGAAAGTTCAGGGCGTCACAGAAC
The DNA here is from genome assembly GCA_911728515.1 of Peribatodes rhomboidaria. NCBI lineage: Eukaryota > Metazoa > Arthropoda > Insecta > Lepidoptera > Geometridae > Peribatodes > Peribatodes rhomboidaria. The sequence goes on along the minus strand of OU452192.1, from coordinate 3,346,059 downwards.
CCTTAAGGTGGCTAAGACTGCTAGTGCATCTCTGATTGTATAATACATGTTAAGTTACGTGCAGGTGTGGCTGCCAGGTCAGGGGGGCTATTCCTGCGCGTGAGATGAGATGAGATTTTATCTTGGTCACTCTCACACCTATGACGTTTCAAACGAGAGCAACAAGGACGAGAAAAAGTGAGATGAAAATCTCAAATCTCCGAGTAGGGTCCCATGTCAAATTGACTCGCACCATTGCAGTGAGGACAGAGGTACCAACGTCGGGGGTTCAGGCAACTTCCTAAGGTTCACTAGTGCGTTTGTTAGATCACAGTATCCTCTATCAAGCACAGACGCTGACCACCGAGTTTCCACATTCCACTATGCGTCATGAATCGACACTTAGACGTCAAAGTCTAAGTATGCGTCACCCCACACCGAGATGACGCAACCGAGGTTATATAAGGGCCGCGGGAGCTGAGCGGACTCATTCTCGGCCACGCGCTCGGAGAGTCAACACGTCCTGAAGATGCCTCGTGGAGAGGCGAAACACGTGTCGACGAAGTGCTCGAAGAATAGGGATTTTTTTTTATTGCTTTTTTATTGTATAATTTTTTAATTGTAGTAATTTTTCGATAAAATTTTATTGTAAATTTCATAACATTATTTCTGTTAATTTTCTTATTGAATTAGCTTCATATATCAAATTGTATGAAGTTTTTTAGTAGATTTCATTAAATTTGGACTGTTAAATTCGTTAGTTGAAATATCAAATTAGATTAAATTAAAAAATTAGATTCAAAAAACAATTTGCATGAAGTTTTCTAGTAAATGTCATTAAATTATTATTTTAAAATTCTAAATTAAGAATAGAATAGAAAATTCATATTCCTTGATGTACTTAATGCGACGTTAAAGCGGAATTACACTAGGTATTAGTTCAAGTAACAATTTTGAAGATGAACTTCCGCAAAGTAACGCCTGATTCAATCAACTATGTCAAAGTCTAAGTCTCACAATGTTTTTATTCAATTTGGGTATCAAAGATGCAGTTATAAACGTCAATTTTTTTTTTCAAATTAAATGGACTCGACCGCCTTGTTTGAATAAAGAGCCTCTACTCAGAAGAACAGGCAAGAAACTGAAGGGCATTATTTTTTCAAAGAATAAATATAGTGGCTACTTGACGGAAGTGGAAGGCTCCAGACATCTTTGTCTTCTAAATAAGTCTTAACATTATAATACCCTCTTTTCATTTCTTAACCTTATTTACCCTCTTTTCATTCACGACGGGAGGGATAGGATAAAGTTTTCAAAGGTACAAGCCCCACGTAACCTGAAAACACCATGAAGCCAGGCATTTTTTTGCAGATTTCCTCTTCTTTGTCAATAGAGGTTGGGAGCTATAACAATGCTAACCTGCAGTGATGCAAGGTGCCTTAACGCAGATCTCCCCTCGTTCGTGCGCTCCCAGAGGTTCCCGCGTCTCAATCCCTACTACCTGAAACAATATATTATCATTTAGTCAAGTATAGAACGGATACCGTTCTATTCAAAACTGATTTAGTAAGTGTAATGCTGCGTTCAGAAACGCGGCGCGCAGCCCGGCATGCAGCCTAGCGCTGTGGCGCTTCAAGCAAGCTGTTCACAGTGTGCAAGCCATTGCAAGCTCTCCGCGAGCGACCGAGCACGTGTGAACAGCCACACGAGCGCATGCCCATTAATCCTTTGAAATGTGTCGAAGAACCGACAGTCGGCCCGAGCGGCGGCATTCACGAGCACGAGTACGGGCGCGAGCACGAGCAGCCTGTTCACATGCTTGCGCCCGTGCCTGCGCCCGCGTTGAATGTCGCTTTGAACGCGAGCGTCTGAACGCAACATGAATCCGGCTAGCAGGCTCGCAAGGCTTATCGCTTCCTAAAATCCTCTGCAAGTACTCACCTACTGGTTGTTACCAACTGTCGTAATATTTGCATCGAATGTTCAGTATTTTAAATTAATTTACTAATTAGATGTATGTATGTACTCGGTAAGTTGTAGTGAGTATACGAAGTTGGTACCGTTACAAGATGATGCCGCAGTCCTGGCGGTCGAGCTCCGACACTTTGCTTTAAATATTATTTATTAAAAACACTACCTAATAAATCCAAGGATGCTTGCAAGTAAGACAAAATCAACCAAGACTTTATGCGCGTGTCATTTGCACTTAAATTGATTAGAAGGGCCAAGTTAAACTTTTCTGGTCAGCAACGCATCGCTAGTGTTGCAGGTTACCGTTTAACATCAGGCGGGCCATCTGCTTGTTTGTCACTCTTCTTGTATTTTTTAAGGCACCTACAATATTCTTTTACCGACGAGCGTGTATGAAAAGACTCATGAAAGAGGAATAAGCGAAAGTTGTATGCCAGGATCGTAGCAAGTGCAGAGAAGTGGTCTCTGCCTACCCCTAAGGGAAAGAGGCGAGATTATATGTATGTATGTATGTATGTACCTACAATATTTTCGACATTCTACCATGCCCCATCAGTGAAGACACTTCGTTGGACAAATTGGAAGTACCCGACATTTTACGGCCCCTATAGGATAATGGGTGAAACCAAGCACAGCTAGTTTCACAACATTATTAGGTATACCTTGATGATGAATCCCTGCGAGGCCGTGCCGACGCTACCTTCCTTCGGACCGAGCGGCGCGTGGAACTCGTTGCACACACTTCCCGCCTCGCTCATACTGTAGGTTTGAAACACGCCGCGCAGGTTGACAAACCTTAAGAAGGAGATAAATGGTCAGCTGTTTCCTTCCTCATTGTTACATTTTCCAAGCTAAAACATAACATATCGTCACGCCTCTCCCCCGAAGGGGCTGGCAGGAGAGTAATGTAATACAACACCCACACTTCACCAGACGATATTCCAACCGGGCTCCAGTTATGTGGCAGCTAATATACAATACGCACATAATTATGTTCACACAATGAACAAATAATGAAAAAACAAGACATAAAGGCATTCTGTAAAACGCGTGCGGACGTGGCGACAGCCCAAGTCGTGGTCCGTACCGTAGAGGTGCCCTCGAGGTAGTCGCTATCTAACAGCTAAAAGCCCTGTGACACCAAACCTTACAGGCTCTGCGCCTCCTGCGCTTGTCTAACATCCGGTATGCTGTAGAGGCCTCAGTGACCACCAGCATTAGTCATTCACAAAAAAGCGCGCTGACGTCCGTCGCGTGTATCTTTTTTAATTTTTTAAATGAATTTTTTTATGACTATATGATGTTGGCCACTGAGGCCTCGACAGCGTACCGGGCATTAGGCAAGCGCAGATGGCGCAGGGCCTCAAAAATGCTTACAAACTATGGCCGACGAGGCACCTCTGAGGTACGGCCTCGGCTTGGGCTGTCGCCGAGGGAAGGGTGACGAATTGCCCTGGCAGCCCAGAAGGGGCTTGCTCTAGGGTCCTAATTGGGACGGTTGAATTTACGGTTAAAAACAAAATAAATTATTATTAACAATGACTCGACCGTCTTGTTCGGAAAGGGAACCTCACCTCAGAAGAACAGCGGTGCTATTCACAATCATTCGGAAACGTTTCTGATTGGATCCCAGAAATTTCAAACTCAAATTGTTCGAATCTTAGTCTACTTTTATACATTTTGGAATAGGGAATCAAGTATTAATACGATCGGAAGAATTAATCACGTTTAAAAACTTATGAATAAAGACTGAGATTTGAATAATTTAGGTTTAAAAATTTTGAAATCCGAACGGAAACGTTTCCGAATGGTTGTGAATAGCCCTGCAGGCAAGAAACTGAGGGGCGTAAAATGAACGAACACTACGAGCTAACTAACCGATCTTCTAACAGACCTTGTAGGCAATCTTCGACCTCGCCGGCGAGGTCGGTGTATGACAGTGTACCTTTGGTAACCCGAACGGAAACGTTTCCGAATGGTTGTGAATAGCCCTGGCAGGCAAGAAACTGAGGGGCGTAAAATGAACGAACACTACGAGCTAACTAACCAATCTTCTAACAGACCTTGTAGGCAGTCTTCGACCTCGCCGGCGAGGTCGGTGTATGATAGTGTACCTTTGGTAACCCGAACGGAAACGTTTCCGAATGGTTGTGAATAGCCCTGCAGGCAAGAAACTGAGGGGCGTAAAATGAACGAACACTACGAGCTAACTAACCGATCTTCTAACAGACCTTGGCAGTCTTCGACCTCGACCGGCGAGGTCGGTGTATGACAGTGTACCTTTGGTAACCGGCGCCTATACCAAAAACTGAATACTTCCTGTTGCAAGGAGCTGCCGGCGACGGACGACGGCGATGGGGTCGTCCGGGTCTCCTAGGATGTTCCTAGGACGTCTGCGGAGAGGGGGAGGGTCTGTGGGAGCTACGGAGTAGTCCACGGTGCGAGTGACAAGAGAGTTGGGATGGTGGGGGGCTCTATCGAAGTAGCGCCGGGAGAGAAATTTGATGTATTGACGGATGGAGGGGAGTTCGATATCGCAATGCAGGTCGGCGTTACGCTGGTACCAGCTAGCTCCGTCTGCTTTGCGAATGAACTTATTCGGAAGGAAATCGTCGCGTGTATCCGAACTGTCCTAATGCTAACTGTTAAAATGCTACTGCTCATAGCGCGGTTGATAGCCAGCCGCACGTACGCGCGCGGGCCAGTTCACACCGCACATATGAGTGAGTGTTATCAGACGCTCTAAAAGCACTGAATGACAATCTGAAAAAACGGGCGTATGCTTAAGGCGCCGTAACTGCGTAACTTAAACTGCAATTGGACATGACCTAGCTGGCGCGGGTGTGTACATCAAACGTCTGGAGCAGACACCCGCTCCGTGCATCCGCGCAAATAAACACAGATACGAACATAAGGCGAGTATGCGGTGAATTTAAATCACATCATTTCATACTTCATATACTAGTGTGGCTCTGCGAGTTGTAGAACTCGTGGTCGAAGTCTATCCTCATTCCTTCCTTATCCTCCCTTTATCCTTATCCTTCCTTATCTTTATCGCATTCCTTAACCGATTCTCGTGAAATTTTAAGAGCCGTTTCGATAAATTTACAGATTTTTTTTTTGTCGAGCCAGTTTTTGAATTTTCATTTTAAATAGCGGAGAGTAGAGCTGTAGAGGAAGACTGAAATCCTGACAGAAATCCAAACAGAGCTCGGGCCTAGTAAGCATTTTTGTCGAAGCTGAAGCTATTGATAGTTTCAGCGACGGCTGAACTTTCCCGCGCCGCATGCTCGCCCTACGTTGGCTTGTATATTCAAGCCTAGCATACGCCCTGGGACTGTGAGACCTCGCTGCGCCCGGTACTCACCTTCCCTTGATAGCCTCAACCTGCTCCCTCATGACCGGCGTACTTGAAGACTTTATCATCTCAACGGAGCACACGTCGTACTGTCCCAGGATCGTTGACTTGATGAGCTGGTTGATGGAGCTCGGTGCTAATTGAAGAATCTTGACCTGAAGAGTTTTGTTAATTTTTTTTTTTTTGTAATGTAGGTCGGCGTTTGACCACCAACTCGTCTGATGTTAAGCGACGTTGTGGTCTAAGATGGGGCACGACGACCTATAAGGTACTTATTCACTCTAGCCTTCAAGTTTTGTAGAGTGAAGAAGTACAAAGACGGCAGTTGAGTGAGGCGCTACAAGTGCGCTACTGCTCAGACCCGTCTTCGGAACGGTTACACCGGACTACATCCCGAAACACGACTAGGTCATTTCACGGCATGGCTTGGTCCGGTGGGTGGTAACTAGCCACGGCCGAAACTAATCATGTAGTTTTAGACGTAACGTTGAAGTGACAATCTACACTTCTTAAACGGGATTGTTGTATACCCTGCTATGGATATTCCTACTTACTTTGTATTTCTGTATAGCGCCCAACCAGTCGTGTTCTGTGTTCCTCGGAGTGAAGATGCAGGTGGTCCCCTTCCTGAGGCAGCTTATCGTAGTTAAGAGACCGTACGGGTAGTACCACTCCCGGGTTAACAGGATTGAAGAGTATTTGAAACTAAAAATTAAAATAAAATTTTAAAACGGAGTTTCCGTTGTCAGAAATAGATTTTATTTAAAAAAAAAACTGAAAGTATACATGGTGCTGCTTATGGGTGTATTATTAATGATCATACGAACTTACCTGTACTTGAAGTTCGATCATAATTATTTAGGATCAGCTAAATTCGAAGCGACTCGACCCCATACCATTAAATATTTGAATTATTTTCTTATTCTGTTAACAAAATGATGAGATGGCGGCGCACACCCTACGAGCCAAGAGGCCGAAATGAGTGCTGCCACACTAACAAAAATAATCTTTAACATATCGTGCCTAGGCTGTGAAGTGGAGACAGGACTACAACATGTATTGTAAAAAAATCGCAAAGACTTTAGCTAAGAAATATTTTTAATGGATGTTATTCTTTCCGTCAAAGTAAACAACTGTAAAAACAGAAACGTGGAAGTTCAATTTTAAAAAATCGAGTCTCCATAATTGATCACCACCTAGTTATTTTGTATGGATATTCGATTATCTTTCTATGGAATTTTGCAAACGTTCTTAAAGTTGCTTACATTGACGGTAGAACAACCCCATAAGTATTACAAAGCACCCAAAAGAAACACCTTGTATATCCTTAAAAAAAAGACTTGTTTTTAATAGGTATTGAAAAAAAATCAGCTGGATTGAAAATCTCTTCATTTATTGATGTTGGTTAAAAATAAAAAAAAAACAAGCGAGGTATAACACATTCACAAGTATACGGACCGAAACCACTAATGCCTATACCCCTGGCCCAGACAAAAACATGGCTGCGTCACAAACCTGAAGAGAACCACCTTACAGAATGGACAAATACTGAGGGCTGCAGGCAAACTAAAGATGCCGTTCCGGTGACATCAAAAAGATTTGCACGCAACCTCATCCGACTAAAAAAAGAAAATGAGTACATAGTCCATTGGACTATGTACTCATATTTTTAACATCTTGTACTGTATGGTTGCAAATAAAATATCTTGAATCTTGAATCTAGAATCTTGAAACTGCGGGACCAAACCCGCAAAGTTATAGGCACTATAACTGGTCACTGCTCCCTAAACAAACACCTATTTAACATTGGTGTGACCGACAGCCCTCTGTGGAGAGGATGCATGGAAGCAGAAGAAACCCCACGGCACGTGCTCATGGAGCGCAGGAGCGTGGCAGAACATCGGGCTCAAACTCTTCAATCCCCATCGTTACTCCCGGAGGCCTGTGGCAGCCTGAAAAGGCTGCTGGACTTCTGGGAGCACCTGGGCTGGTTGGAGTGAAGGGAAGGGAAAAAAAGTAAATTTCACAATGGCCCAATCAAGTGGCTAGGAGCAGAAAACGCCCCGCTAAAACAAACAAACAACACATTGACGTCTCTGCACTTGGGGAATTTTGGCTCGCCACCCCGCGCAATGTCACGCGTTGTGAACCATAGTAGGGAATTTCAATAGTAAATCTCCAACCAGAATACTACTTGGGGATTGTTGGGAATTGATATGATTTCTACGCTTACCTGTTATTAACACAAGCTTCACTGATAACCAGCGTCGCCAAATGCGTCCACGGCACACCTTTAGGCAACCCAGTAGTCCCGGAAGAGAACAATATCAATGTCCTGTCCTTCCACCCATCCACTGGAGTCGTGAAAAAATCCGCGACATCAGCTGTTGTCGTGAGGAAATCTTTGAAGATAATACCGCCGTCTCTTTCTTCATCGCCATAGACAATGTATGTTTCTACGCTTCCGACAGAGTCGAACAATGTTTTGTGTAAGTCGTATGCACTTGACGACATGAACATTAGTTTTGGTCTAGCTATCTTTACCCGGTGTTCGATTGGCACTGAAAAGAGGAAAGATATAGGATCAACTGGTGCAAAGGCGTCTGTGAGGCAATTGCGCGTTTCGAAAATCACTGACACCATATCGTCACACCTTACCCCCGAGGGGGCTGGCAGAGTGACAACACCGGCACATTTTGCCGAACGATATTCAGTCCCAAATGTGACAGGGGACGAGCCTGTCGCCATACACCGGGCTCCAGTCATGTAGTAGATGAGATACAATACGCACATATGTTGACACAATGAACAAATTGGTGCGTGCCGTCGGCTGGGTTCGAACCCGCTCTCTCTGGCTTGAAAGGCGGTCCATCTCCAACTATGAAAATGAAATGAATGAAATGAAATGAAAATATATTTATTGCCAAAGTAAAAAAAAAACACAATAGAAATAATTAGGTACAATAGTTAGATAAATACGGTGGCAAAGGGTGTAAGCTCAGCACTGAGCTGCGTAAAACTAGATCAGTTTATGCAAGGCTGATTTTCAGCTTACCCCAAGACTCGAATTAAGATGTTCGTCGAGGGTATAGTCATGCGAGTGTTCACTTTATACATTTCGAAAAATTACAGCAAGTTTTTCAATATTTTTTTTCAACTAGGCTATCATCGCTCATTACTGACAAACCCTTCACAAATCAGGCAACTAACGCCATCTTGTATAGATTATTGCAACTAAAGATAGAGAAAAGATGTAGGTGGATAATTTGTAAAGGGCTCGTCAGTAATTCTCGAAAGACGCAATTGCCGCACAGACGCCTTTTTTACCTCAGTTTACCTTACAGTGTGCTGGTTTTGGATGTAGTTATACTTAGGAGTATTGTTCCTCCCATTAAAGTGAACAACTTTAGAATTTATATTGTTAAAACACTAAAAAAAATCGAGGCTCCATACAAATTAACTAATTAGTCACATTATTTTGTTATTGCGTTTTTTTTTATTTGGAATAGGGGTCGACCTATTCTAGATTAAAAAAATACGATTGACCACCAACTCGCCTGATGTTAAGCGACGTTGTAGTCTAAGATGGAGCACGACGACCTAGAAGGTACTTATTCACTCTATCCTTGAAGATACCCAGGTTGTAGTTAGTCGGGAATACAGACGATGGCAAGGTGTTCCATTCCTTAATAGATGGCGGTTCGTATGAGAAAGGTGAAGGCAAACCGTTCAGTACGAGTTTTATATTAGTATTAGTAGTATTTTTCAAACTCCTAAAAGTTATTCACTTTGATGGGTAGAGCAATGGTTTATGGATAAACCATGTTGTAAAACCAAACACCAAAAATAAAATAATAACAACGCCTTTTCCAAACAAGTGTAAGAACTGCGGCCTTAGCGCTAAGAGCAAGCTGTTCTAGGCAACGTTGGGATGAAGAGGATGTATCGAAAAAATATAAGACGAATTATAAATGCAGTAATAAATTGAATAAATTAACAAAAAATAATAGTTGAATGTTAGCAAAGTATAGTAGTACCATCAAGGAGTACAACCTGCTGAGTAGATGGCCATCAGAGATCGGAACGCGGTGGTGATAGAGGCTCTGGGACGGGAGGAGGATGTTATGATGGTAAAAATTGTAATAATTTCGCATTTTAAAGAAATAGTGGGTACATTTGGAGCATTCATGCTCACTATCTAAGGCACCTTCTTTCGGTAGCGTCGTGTGTCGGATCGTTCTCTTCCCTCAAATATGGTTGAGGAGAGCGATGGCTGGCACATGCGTCATACTCGTGGCCGGGTGCTGCTTGCGGGTCGCTGGTGTACTCGTGGTGTACCTACTTACAATGTAGCAATAAGTGATTACCTTTAACCTAACCGTAGATTAAGACTTAATAACTAACCCCCCCTCTACCTGTATTTCCCTTCCCCTGTCCCCGGAGTCCGTAAAGTGTAATTTAAAAAAAAAGTATAGTAGCATGCGGTAGACCCTGCCACGCTCTCCTGCCTCGATCTCCTTTGACGCCTTACTTCCTCGGCCCTGTACCGTGCGGGTGAAGACTCAAAGCGGTGCTACTATATTATTGGATGTTTGTGACTCAACCACGCGAAACATCTAAATGAATTTGGTATGAATGTAGCTCATTCTCTGAAGCGCTCCACATAAAACGGCGGGGCGACGCAGTCTTTCTGACCGCAAAGCAATCAAGAACATGGTGTCCGCGTCTGACCGCGGATGCCCGAGTCGTGAACTCATAACGGCACCACATACTAAGCGTCTTTTGACCACCGCGCCTGTTGGCTTCGGTAGTATACGATTTCTTTTGTTCCCGGCGAAATTGACCTGCCCAGCCCGCCCCGTGCAGCGCCATCTAGTATGGAGCGCCTGAATTAATACTTATCTTTATAACACATACTACTTTAGCTCATAGACGTAACTTGTTAACTTACCACTGCCATACGTGATATCAGTAGGTGAAAAAGTAGCGCCAGCGCAAAACACTCCCAGGACAGTCGGTATCACCTCCATCCTTTTCTCACTGCAGATGGACACCACGTCTCCCTTTCCGACTCCTATACGTGTGAGCGAGAGGGCAATATCGACAGTTTTCTGGGCTAACTGACGAAATGTTACCATCTCGCCGTCATCGGCGTTTATCTGTAATTCATAGTCAGCTTGTGAGACGGCGGCATGAAGACAAATTACGAGTATTTTGTTTATTTCAAAATTGATAAGAATATTGAAAAAATACTTAGAAACTCTTTGCTACCATCGTAATACAACCGAATTTAATCTAGAATAATGATGAAATAGTCTCGCTATTTTCGAGTTCGCTTCTCTCGCGCTTGATATGGCTCGCACTTAGGCTCTGGCCTTTGGCTCGGGTTAGGCACTGTAACTGTAACTTACTGTAAATTTCGACAGCTTCCTATTTTAAGAGCCAGTTTTCCTATAACACAAGGTATGAGTGTGTGTGTTTTTATATATTTAAATAAAGTTGATCACACTGCAACTTCACACGGCATCTAGGAAGTGTACCAACAAAAATTGATAACTTACCTTAATGTGAATTTATTCAAATCAAATCAAATTTCTTATTGTATATACTTATGTGAATTTATTACTCTAATAAATTGAAGATAAAAAACAAGAAAATAGTGCGTGGATTCCCTCTGCGCGGAAGAAGTGAAACTTCTGTGTATCTTTCTTACTACGCGCATGCGTCAGAGTGCCTCGGATTCACTCTCGCTCTGTCTCTTTCTATTCCCCCTCCCCAGGAACGTTAAACGTTTAACGCAACCTTGTTGAAAGTCACATTAGAAGTTTCACTTAAAAAAATCTCACCAATGCGGGATGATCCCCGTAGTCAATCATCCTGTCCAGCAAGTCCTTCCCGAAGTGCAAGTGAGACGGCACCTCCAGCCTCTCGTCTCCGTACACGTACAGCTTGTTACGGAGCATTTCTTCTGTTGTGTACTGGCTTTCTGTAATGGTAGATTTTAAGCCGAGGGAGTTTAACAGTGTCTAACGTCGCGGGAAGCTTATTGACCTCGCTGCGCTCGGGAGTTATAATATAATGCTCGAGCAAAGCGAGGGAGTTATGTAGAGTCCTGAGTGAAGCGAGGGGTTTAAGCCGCCCAAGACAAAGACACTGCTTTAACCCAGACGTGAATACTCTACTTTCCACACCTTTTGCGAGGCAATAAAAAGGAACTGAGAAATCCTACTAATATTATAAACGCGAAAGTTTGTAAGAATGGATGGATGGATGTTTGTTACTCTTTCACGCCAGAACGGCTGAACAGATCTGAATGAAATTTGGCACAGAGATAGATTATAGCCTAGAATAGTACATAGGATACTTTTAAATTGCGGGTGAAACCGCGGGGCGCAGCTAGTATGTTATACTTCAAACACCGGTTTTTAAGAGTTTTAGCTGGAAACCAAGAAGGCGTCGTGACTTTGTAGGTACTAATAATATTCTCTAAAACTTGTGATTCTTTGCAATAATGTTGGATTATAGCCTGTTATTTATTTTTTATTTTTTATGTAGTAGTATGTAATAGGTCGGCGTTTGACCCACCAACTCGCCTGATGTTAAGCGACGATGTGGTCTAAGATGGAGCACGACGACCTACAAAGACGGCAGTTGAGTGAGGCGCTACAAGTAAGTGCGCCACTGCTCAGACCCGTCTTCGGAACGGTTACACCGTTACAACACGGTTACAACGGTTTTATCGGTGCGTTAACGTATACAAGTATAGGAAAAAAAAATCTCTGTGCCAAATTTCATCCAGATCTGTTCAGCCATTTTGGCGTGAAAGAGTAACAAACATCCATCCATCCATCCATCCATCCATCCATCCATCCATCCATTCTTACAATCTTTCGCGTTTATAATATTAGTTATATATAGTTATATAACTAAACTAACTATAGTTATATATAGTTTATATAAATAAAATAAAATAAAATAAAATAAAATAAAATAAAATAAAAATAAAAATTAGTAGGAAGGATAGTAGGATGGTACAAACTTTGCGAAATGCGATTTTTTTGTTCCCTACAAAATTAAATTGCAATCACTTGGTTATCCTTCCTACTAATATTATAAACGCGAAAGTTTGTATGTATGGATGTTTGTTACTCTTTCACGTAAAAACTACTGAATGGATCTTAATGAAACTTTACAATAATATAGCTTATACATCAGAATAACACATAGGCTACAATTTATAAAGATATTGTGTGAATTGTCCAAAATATAACGAAAAGTGTCAAGTAAAGGGCGGTCCGACGCACGGCGGGTGAGGTGGGGGGAAGAAGTCGCTCACCGCTGAGCGCGCGACCCAAACGCGGGCAGACGCGTGAGGGCAGACGCTATTGACGGTTGTGTCCGTTTTGCGAATTTGCAAGGCACTAGCGATTTGTTAAAAACGCATTGTACTTAAAATAATATAGACCCAAGGTTAAATATTGGCAGGGTATTTTTTGTGAAGAGTTTGGGGAGGAGCAGGTACAAAAATATAAATCATTTTTATTTTTATTATCATAGATAGGTTACTTACCTGTTAATTACGAGTATGAAGAATTTCTTCGTTTTTTTTTACTTAAATAACATTAGATAGGTTTTAGGTAGGTAAGTAATTGGTCCTTTTTTGGTTGTTTTGGTTCATTTATAATAATGTAAATAAACATATCATCACGCCTTTCTCCCGAGGGGGCTGGCAGAGGTGTACAACACCCACACTTCGCCGGACGATATTCAGTCCCAAATGTGACAGGGGCCGAGCCTTTCGCCATACACCGGGCTCCAGTCATGTAGCAGATGACATAATAACACAGCAGCAATAATAATCCTACTAATATTATAAACGCGAATGTTTGTATGTATGGATGGATGTTTGTTACTCTTTCACGTAAAACCACTGAATGGATTATTTTTTTTTAACTTAATAGACTTGCGTTTGGCTGTCAACATGCCTGATGATAAGCAGTGATTCGGCCTACGATGTAGCACGCTTGCCTAGAAGAAACCGATTCACTCGAGACTTGAAGACACCCACATTATAAGTGTCAGGAAACACACACTCTGGTAGAGTATTCCACACTCTAGCGGTCCGTATAAGAAAAGAAGAACCAAAGCGTTTTGTATGTGTTGTTGGTATGTCGACCATAAAACGATGCGGTTTTTTCATACTCTTGGTTGTTTTATAAAAGAACTGGCTAGGAAGAATAAGGTCATGCAAACCAGATGCACACTCACCGAAATGTATCCGATAAAAAACCGATAGACCAGCAACCTTGCGCCGATGATCTAGACTTTGAAGTTTGGTCTGGACAAGGGAGTCGTTGCCAATGAGCTTCTTCGCACGTTTCTCGATGGACTCCAACGCCTCGAGCTGGTACTTGGCCGATCCATCCCAAAGGTGCGAACAGTACTCCATGCACGACCGAACCTGTGCCTTATATAATGACAGCAACTGTTCCGGCGTGAAGTATCGTCACACCTTCGAGAGGATACCCAGCTTTTTAGCAGCTAATTGAGCCTTAGACTCAATATAGGAGCCGAAGTTGAGGGTCGAAGTCAAAGAAACGCCTAAAAGCTCCAGGCTGTTATTAATCGGGATGGATACACCTCAGAAAGTAGGACCCAGTTCGAATGGCCTCCTTTTTGCGGAAAACAGACACGCCTGGGTTTTAGCCGCGTTGAACTTGACCAGGTTGGCATCACCCCAACTGGAGACTGCCTGGAGGGACAAGTTCAAGCGCTCGACCATGTCAGCCCTTAGAGACCGGATTTGAGACCCACTAGACTGTGCGCTAGACTTATTGCTTTCCACAACAGTGCTGTCATCTGCATACCCAAAGATACCAGGCTTAAGCAGATCATTAATGTGCACCAGGAAGAGTGCGCAGAGAGCACGGACCCCTGAGGAACCCCGGCATTTATATACATTCGATCAGACGAGCAACCGTCAACGACAACTCGAATGGGTCGGCCCTTCAGAAAATTCAAAATCCACGCAACAAACCTAGCGGTCAAGCCAAACGAAGTGAGCTTGCTGATAAGACTGTCATGCCAAACCCTGTCAAAAGCTTTGGAGATGATTTTAATTAAACTTTACAATAATATAGCTCATACATCAGAATAACACATAGGCTACAATTTATAAAGATATTGTGTGAATTGTCCAAAATATGACGATTAGAGTCAAGTAAGTAGGAAAAAATCTACCATCAGCGAGCTATTCTGGCGTGCGCTGGAAAAACCGCTAGAGTTACACATGTGTAATGTATGATGGAAATATTCATCTTAAATAGGCCTACAAAAAAGTCCGCCGCGGTATATATCTATATCTTATGCGTAGCCATTATAGCCAAAATAGAGATCACACTAATATTAAAAAGGAGAAAGTTTGTGATCGTTCATCTTCGCGCTCAAACTGCTGGACCAATTTTGACAAAATTCAGTAGCTGACACCCTTGATTAGAACATAGGCTACTTTTATCCCGGAAAATTTAACTGTTCGCGTGGGCTAAAAAATGCGTCTAAAATGTATAAACCACTATAGATTTACACGTTTTGGACGCATTTTTGTTTTTTATACACATTTTTTGATCCCTTAAAAATATAGTGTTCCCGTGGGATGTGCAAGGAATTAAAAAAAAAATGTTAATCATATACGCTTTTTTAAAGTAGATTTAATTTGACGTTTTGAACGCACTTTTTTATAAATAGGTCCCTACAATTTCTTATTATTTCCTAAAAATATAGTGTTCCCGCGGGATGAGCAAGGAAACACATATATTAATTAATTACTATAAAGTACAATAGTATAAATTACTATAAAGGCGAAAGTTTGTGAGTGTGTGTGTTTGTTACTTCTTCACGCTCAAACGGCTGGATCAATTTTAATGAAACTTATTGTGGAAATAGCTGACATCCTGGATTAGTACATAGGCTACTTTTTATCCCGTAAAAATGTAGTGTTCCCGTGGCATCCCACGGGATCGTCAGCTCTTCAGCAAGAAATCTAAATATATTAATTTGTTACTCTTTTAAACCCGACGTAATATTATAAATGCGAAAGTTTGGATGGATATTTGTTACTCAATCGCGCCAGAATGGCTGAACGGATCTGGATAAAATTTCCCCCCGAGACCACGGCCCCCGCAGCGCTAGCCCCTTTGGGCACCTCCCCGAGCTCTTCCTTGCCTGTGTCGAACACCAGACACATCGTCATCATCATCTACCTTGCTCGACCGGTGAGCGCCTGACATCCTAACTAATATTATAATGCGAAAGTGAGTTTATTCGTTTGTTTGTATGTTTGTAACGCTTTCACGTCTCAACTACTCAATCGTCTTGAAATTTTGCATACATGTTGTCTGGGGTACAGAAAAGGACATAGGGACATACTTTTATTCCCGAAAAAATAAACAGTTACTGTAGGACCGCGGGTGAAACCGCGGGGCGCAGCTAGTCATTACAATAAATTAAGAAATACGTCATTTACTAGATACTGCGGCACACGAGGTGTGGCGCCAAGTATGAGGACAAAATTACAGCGTTTTTTTGTTTTAAAATTTCAAGCATTTGCGTTTTTTTTTTTGTCGTAGCCAGTTCGATTTTTAAATAACTTTCTTTTTGTTGAGTTTTTACTAAATTTTAACCTTTTTCCTTGAAAATACCCTTGGGAGTTTCATACAACATTATCTCCCTCGGGAGGCAATGCCTTGCTTTACGTTGAGTCTACGTGTTAGGAAATTGGTCATTGTCGAGCCGGTGGTGTAAAAAAATTATTAAGCACCTACCCACGTATAATCACTACATAGTATAAAACAAAGTCGCTTTCTCTGTCCCTATGTCCCTTTGTATGCTTAAATCTTTAAAACTACGCAACGGATTTTGACCCGGTTTTTTTAATAGATAGAGTGATTCAAGAGGAAGGTTTATATGTATAATAACATCCATTAAATATTGGAAAAATACTGTTATTTTTGAGTTTTCTAATGTGATGTTGTTAATTATATTTTTTTTTTCCGCTTATGAATTTAGATATTCCAAACATTGCAGGAAACCTTCATGGTATAGGGAAAGGGGAATTGTTTTACTCCAAATTTAACGCGTGCGGGCTACGGGCAGTAATGAATAAATCAAAACTACTGGATCGATTTTAATCATTTTTTCAGTGAGTGACATAGGCTATATGTATATGTTATACCCGTGCGAAGCCAGAGCGGGCCGCTATGTTTTTATATACAACGTTCACAGTTTTTCTGTAGTGTATTTAGTATCAGCATTGCACCCGTGCGAAGCCGGGGCGGGTCGCTAGTAATATATAAAATGGAAATACTTACTTAAGAAATATTTAACTTTTTACATCACCTTTGCACTGAGACTAAAATGCAGTTAAACTACATTACAGAATCCACCCACAAGGCCACAGTTGCCGTTCATTTCTGTTGAATGATAAAAAAACACAAAACTATAATATCAGTACCGTATCAGCGCTCATAAAGTTCTTGCTGATTAACATGCATTGTGGTTACAGCACACTTACCAGCTCGCCATCGCATCACCGTAGACCAAACGCCGCCCGTCTGCGTTCGATAAGCGGTAAGCGATAGGTAAAGCGCTCCTATGTTTCATGTGACTATCGCTACCGAAGATGCTTACGGCAAAAGTTCCGGTATAGGCCCTCCGTTTGTACAGTATCTACTAGTCTATGGTCGCTGGATAAGGATATTTTCCACACTACGATTTCCGCAACGTTCAACCACAGAACAAATTATAACAACACTACGTATAGAATGGCAACTGTTACCCCCCGACCAATTGGGGCATCCTCACCTCGCCAGCGATTCAGAGCTGTCGAGGAGCTGACTTGAACACGGGACGTGCAACACGCGCAGGACGAGACGACGCAGCGTGATGGTTGTACTCTAAAGTTGACGTTTGTTGCTGGTCCATACCTACGGTTGACTTGACATTGACACGGCATACTTCTCCTTTACTTGCATTGCATTGATTGATTGCAACTTCTTTCAGTCAAAAGCTTCGTTTACATCGGAGACTGTATACGAGTCGATAGATATTATAGTCGAGCGGCATCAACATCAAATAAGGACATTGTAAACATTGCAAATGCCCCCGGGACATTCAAGAACAATATAGTTTTATGTAAATAGTTTATGTAGGTGTATAGGTATAATACTCGATGTTTTGTTGTTTCTTTGTATCAATCTTGTGTTTATTTTAGTTATTTTTGCACACCCTGTCCCATACTCATTTGTCGTATCCTCTCCATCCTAAGGTTGCCTGGAAGAGATCGCTTTTAGTGATAAGGCCGCCAGTTGTTACATTATTTAATAAGTTTTATCATTATTTTTCTGTTGCTGTTTTTTTATCTGTGGTGTGAACAATAAAGAGTTTATCTAACTATGTGGGTGTTGCATAGAAAGAATAGAACAGCTCAAGAACCCGTCATAAATTACGTCACACGAATTTCATGATTTTTTGCCTCTCCCCCCGTCCTTCTCACAGCTAGTCACATTTGTGAGACTCCCCCTTCCCTAGTGTGACGTCACATACCTATCTTGCAAATTTACATTTAGAAATCATTGAATGAAAACAGCGGTTCCGAAATCAGTTTTATTTCTATTTATGTAAATTATCTTATATCTTTAAATTAGCAATTCTTGTATATACAACGTGTAACAGAAAGGTTGAAAAATACTTAAACGACGTATGCCCAGACATATTAATAACTAGCTGCGCTCCGCGGTTTCACCCGCGGTTAAAAAGTATCCTAGGTATGTGCTATTCTAGACTATAATCTATCTCTGTGTCAAGTTTCATCTAGTTCTGTTCAGCCGTTCTGGCGTGAAAGAGTAACAAACATCCATCCATTTTTACAAACTTTCGCGTTTATAACATTAGTAGGATTTAACCCATAAGATTTAATAACCCTCAGCATGTTAGATTACGAGTTATACCAAGCTAAATTTTTGTGTCAAATAACCCGATGTCAGCGGCGATACGCGGCGGCGGCGACTTGAAAGCAATTGACGCGGTGCTATGCCGCGCGCTGGCATCCGGTCACTGACTTTCTTTATCGTTAGAGTTGTTCAAAATACTACGAAAAAAATATTTTTAGTCTAAAATGGAAAATTTAAGATGACTTATGAAGCTTAAAATTCACACAGGTGATTCGTGGCTGGATACACATACACGCCCTTCCGTATTGTCTAACATTTCTGTGACACGTTGTATATATATATATATAATTGGAATCGCGGATTCGGCTCCAACGATTTTCATACAATTTAGTATATAGGGGGTTTCGGGGGCGATAAATCGATCTAGCTAGGAATCATTTTTAGAAAATGTCATTTTATTCGTGTTTTATCGATAATCAACTTAAACATAAACTTGGAAGAAAAATAACAAAAAGGAGGCGTTTGAGTAGTCTCAACTGAAAAATATGACTCTTCCTGACATCTATTGGCGAATAATAATACTATTTTTTGTGAGCAACTAATTGCTTTAACGACACAACAGCAGATGACGTTGTTAAGAAACACGAAGTCAATGAGTGTTTGCTTTGAGGTTAGACTAAAATCAAAGGTACTACTTAAAATATGAAAAAGTGAGTCTGTTCATTTTCTTTGTTTCTTTGTAACGCTTTCACGTCTGAACTACTCAACCGATCGTCTTAAAATTTTGCATACATGTTGTTTAGGGTACAGAAAAGAACATAGGGTACTTTTTATCCCGGAAAAATCAACGGTTCCTGTGGGACCGTGGGTGAAACCACGGGTCGCAGCTAGTTTTTAAATAAAATTAACATCAATTCAAACAATTAACAAAACAAAAAAATATTAATAGAATTATATTAATTAATACGAACCGCTAGGGTATAGAACACCGTGCCATCGTCCGTATTCCCGACTAACTATACCCTGGGTATCTTCAAGGCTAGAGTGAATAAGTACCATCTAGGTCGTCGTGCTCCATCTTAGACCACAATGTCGCTTAACATCAGGCGAGTTGGTGGTCAAACGTCGACCTATTCTAGATAAAAAAATAATTAAGTACTTAATAATCTTGAGTTCATGAATCCACTCCTTTAAATTATTTATAACTGGCATAGTGTCCGTAAACTATTACAGTTTGAAGTTCTTGTTTTAACACTTAGATTATAATAGATTTTGAAATGTGACGTCACGAAATTTAGGATCCCTTCCACCCCTTGTCACACAATGTCACACTTCGTTGACCTCTTCCCTCCTCCTTGAGGTGTGACGTTATTTGTGGATGGCCCCAAATGAGAAGGCGGTCCGGTGTTGAGCTGAATATGTGCACTGAGCCCTTTGACTGAAGTGCCATCCATATCTGCTTGTGTAATAGCGCGTCTTACCTACATTTAACTATCTAGATACACATGTATAGGTAATAAACAAAAAATATATATCTACATGCCATATCTTATCTTATATCTTTAAATGAGCAATTCTTGTATATATTATATATAATTGGAATCTCGAAATCGGCTCCAACGATTTTCATACAATTTAGTATATAGGGGGTTTCGGGGGCGATAAATCGATCTAGCTAGGAATCATTTTTAGAAAATGTCATTTTATTCGTGTTTTATCGATAATCAACTTAAACATAAACTTGGAAGAAAAATAACAAAAAGGAGGCGTTTGAGTAGTCTCAACTGAAAAATATGACTCTTCCTGACATCTATTGGCGAATAATAATACTATTTTTTGTGAGCAACTAATTGCTATAGCAGATGGCGTTGTTAAGTAACACGAATTCAATGAGTGTTTGCTTTGAGGTTAGACTAAAATCAATTGTAAACAAAAAACACAATTAAAAAAAAAAAAGATAACGGTCATCCAGGTACTTTATTTTAAAATGATGAAGTGGTTTTTTATTTATTTATTTATTTTATTCTCATTACACATATTCTTACAGGATTAACCTAATACAAATAGAGTAGTCAACATCACATTAGGTACTACCAAAACATTAAAAATTAGTTTATAAAGTTAAGATTTACATTAAATTTAGTATAAGTATTCCATTTGTCCAAATAAATAATGTCAATTTTTAATAATTAAATTACGTCAATAAATAATAATTAAAAGTATGTCATATTATAATAATTAGAGTCAATGATTATTCCCATCGTAACATAACAAGAATAATACCGCCTTATTAAATTCTGCAATAGAACAGACAAACAGGTCTATTTCCTCTGCCACTCGATTTAGTGCCTGCAGCATCCGAGTCAATGGAGTGTTAGCGAGCAAGCGAGTCCTAGCGTGCGGGAGCGAGAGGAGCCGCGGCCGGCGCCGGCGCGCCACGTACCCGTCCGGGACGCACAACTTCATCACACACAATATTTCCGGATTCGTCAAAACGCCTCGGAATACCCTTATTATATAATATGCGAGCGCCCAATCCCTTCTTACTTCCAATTTGTTGTATCCGACCATGCCCAGAACAAATAGGGTTGGATACATAAGGGGATAGAATGGGTAAACTCCATATAGTCTTAAGTATAAGAATCTTGTATATTTATTTTGTATCCGTCCTAACATTAACGTGTACTTAGCTTCATGTGGAGCCCACACCGATACAGGCTGTATATAGATCGATACAGGCTGTAAAGTAAGTACCATTAAATCGCAAACCGTCGCAAATTTGCAGTATGGTGAAACATACAAACGTAGATGAGAGGTTTTGGTGATTAGCAAATTGATTGATATATTTGCGGATTTTTATAAACAATCCGATGTTTTTTGAGTTTAAGCGACCATAAAAATGTGGGTAGATCAATAATTAATGCGGGTGACGTAGAAATGGGTTTCAATGAAGAAGGTCATGCCAAGCACTTGCTGAACAAAACAGTTTACAAACGAATCAAATAATTTTAACTATGTGTATAGGTAGATCTGTGTGAAGAAAAGTAACGCAGTAATAATTAAAATACATCATTTATTTTCACTAAATAATTTACTATAGGTACATTGAAAATGTGTGCTATGAAATAAATAATACCTATCTAGTCTAATAAGCTATATCTGTGTGATGAGTAGTGAGACGTTTTAGAAAAAGAAAAATGCAAAATAAATAGTAATAGGTATAGGAAAGGGAGCCTCACCTAGGGGTCTGGCTATCGGCCGCCGCCACAGAGTGTGTGTATGTATGTATGTTACCGGCGAGTTGTATCCGCGCAGCCCACGTGCGGCGACGGTCGGCGCGGGTCGGGCTAATCGGCCGCCGCCACAGAGTGTATGTATGTATGTAGTATGTATGTATGTATGTTACCGGCGAGTTGTATCCGCGCGGCCCACGTGCCGCGCGCGGACTGCGCGGGTCGGGCGAGTCGACCACCGCCACAGAGTGTATGTATGTATGTTACCGGCGGGTTGTACCCACGCGGCCCACTTGCCGCGACGGGCGGCGCGGTTCGGGCGAGTTGACCACCGCCACAGAGTGTGTGTGTATATATATATGTATGTATGTATGTTACCGGCGAGTTGTATCCGCGCGGCCCACTTGCAGCACGCGAGCGCCGCGGGCGCCAGCGCGGGCTAATCGGCCGCCGCCACAGAGTGTATGTATGTATGTATGTATGTAGTATGTATGTATGTATGTTACCAGCGGGTTGTACCCACGCGGCCCACTTGCCGCGACGGGCGGTGCGGGTCGGGCAAGTTGACCACCGCCACAGAGTGTATGTATGTATGTATGTATGCTACCGGCGAGTTGTATCCGCGCGGCCCACTTGCCGCGCGGACGGCGCGGGCGTGGGCAAGTCATCCGCCGCCACTGTGTATGTATGTATGTATTTTGTATGTATGTATGTATGTTACTGGCGGGTTGTACTCACGCGGCCCACATGCCGCGACGGGCGGCGCAGGTCGGGCGAGTCGACCACCGCCACAGAGTGTATGTATGTATGTATGTATGTTACCGGCGAGTTGTATCCAAACGGCCCACGTGCCGCGCGCAGACTTCGCGGGCGCGGGCAACTCATCCGCCGCCACTGTATATGTATGTAGTTTGTATGTATGTATGTTACTGGCGGGTTGTACTCACGCGGCCCACGTGCCGCGACGGGCGGCGCAGGTCGGGCGAGTCGACTACCGCCACAGAGGGTATGTATGTATGTATGTTATCGGCGAGTTGTATCCAAACGGCCCACGTGCCGCGCGCGGACTGCGCGGGCGCGGGCAACTCATCCGCCGCCACTGTATATACAATAGACAATAGACAATTTTCTTTTGTGAGCATAAAACAAGTAAGTATATGTATGTAGTATGCATGTATATATGTTACCGGCGGGTTGTACCCACGCTGCCCATGTGCCGCGCGCGGGTGGCGCGGGTCGGGCTAATCGGCCGCCGCCACAGAGTGTATGTATGTATGTAGTATGTATGTATGTTACCGGCGAGTTGTACCCACGCGGCCCACTTGCCGTGACGGGCGGCGCGGGTCGGGCAAGTCGACCACCGCCACAGAGTGTATATATGTATGTTACCGGCGAGTTGAATCCGCGCGGCCCATGTGCCGCGTGCGGGCGTCGCGGGTCGGGCGAGTCGACCGCCGCCACAGAGTGTATGTATGTATGTTACCGGCGAGTTGTATCCGCGCGGCCCATGTGGCGCGCAACGGGCTAATCGGCCACCGCCACAGAGTGTATGTATGTATGTAGTATGTATGTATGTTACCGGCGAGTTGTATCCGCGCGGCCCACGTGCCGCGACGGGCGGCGCCGGTCGGGAGAGTTGACCACCGCCACAGAGTGTATGTATGTATGTATGTATGTTACCGGCGAGTTGTATCCGCGCGGCCTACTTGCCGCGCGGAAGGCGCGGGCGCGGCCAAGTCATCCGCCGCCACTGTGTATGTATGTAGTATGTATGTTACCGGCGAGTTGTATCCGCGCGGCCCATGTGCCGCGCGCGGGCGGCGCGGGTCGGGCTAATCGGCCGCCGCCACGGAGTGTATGTATGTTACCGGCGGGTTAAACCCACGCGGCCCAATTGCCGCGACGGGCGGCGCGGGTCGGGCGAGTTGACCACCGCCACAGAGTGTATGTATGTATGTTACCGGCGAGTTGTATCCGCGCGGCCCATGTGCCGCGCGCGGGCGGCGCGGGTCGGGCTAATCGGCCGCCGCCACAGAATGTATGTATGTATGTATGTATGTATGTTACGGCCGGGTTGTACCCACGCGGCCCACGTGCCGCGACGGGCGACGCGGGTCGGGCGAGTCGACCACCGCCACAGTGTATGTATGTTACCGGCGGGTTGTACCCACGCGGCCCAATTGCCGCGACGGGCGGCGCGGGTCGGGCGAGTCGACAATCGCCACAGAGTGTATGTATGTATGTATGTATGTTACCGGCGAGTTGTATCCGCGCGGCCCACGTGCCGCGCGCGGACTGCGCGGGCGCGGGCAACTCATCCGCCGCCACTGTATATACAATAGACAATAGACAATTTTCTTTTGTGAGCATAAAACAAGTAAGTATATGTATGTAGTATGCATGTATGCATCTAGTTGGGTCTCCGTCCCCAGTGGCGTTCCCCAGGGATCACTGCTAGGTCCCCTCCTCTTTTTAATCTTCGTCAATGATATTTCCCAATGCTTTCTTAATAGCCAATTGTTATGTTTCGCTGACGATATGAAAATATTTAGGGTCATCAAATCATTGGAGGATGTCTCTAAACTACAGGCTGACCTCTCCAGATTGGATTGTTACTGCAAAATTAATAAGCTAGACCTCAACCCAGCTAAATGTACTGTGACCACTTTCACCCGTAAAATTAGTATAATTCAGTCTTCGTATTTGCTTAAACAAGTGTTATTGACAAAGTGTGACGTTGTCAGGGACCTCGGAGTGTTGCATGACGCAAAATTGTTATTTGATAAGCATATCGATAATATCGTCTCCAAGGCTTCAAGAGCACTAGGTTTCGTCATGAGAAGTTCGGCTGGTTTTAATCGGATTAAGACTTTTAAAATACTTTATTGCACATTTGTCCGGAGTATCCTTGAATATGCATCTCAGGTGTGGAATCCTCAATATGCGGTATATATAGATAGAATCGAGAGAATCCAACTCAAATTCATTAGGTACCTTTGCTTCCGTTCCAAAATTCCTTTTAAGACACGCGACTACGATGATCATTGCAAAAGATTTCATTTCCTCCCCCTATCAAAAAGACGCTATATCGCCGACCTAACATTTTTACTAAAAATAACCTCTAACTCGATTGATTGCCCAGAACTACTCAGTAAAATTCCCATCCGCGTTCCCCCTAGATTCACTCGATTTAACCCCCCCATTTCTACTCCCGTCGTTGGAACAAGGTACAGGCGGAACTCATTTCTTTGGCGAGCTGGCGACCAATTCAATAAATTGTGCAAGTTAAGTGACTTCGACCTTTTCGGTACGAGCGTTAATTCGGCCAAGCAGCGGCTGAGCAGATCCTACTTTGCAGGTGTTGCTACTGTGTAATTAATAATTACTTAGCTTTGTAATTTGTTTTTGTGTTTTTTGCGTGTGTTATTCTATTTTTGTTAGAACTTTGTGTTATCGTGCGTTCACATTGGAGTTCATAACCATGGTTGCTAAGGCTGTTACTAATCGTGAAAATCTATAATTGGCTCTCTGATGCTATAGGTTATTAGTGGGATGTTTCAGCTGTTGATTTTCCTTAATATAAATAAATAAATAAATAAATAAATATATGTTACCGGCGGGTTGTACCCACGCTGCCCATGTGCCGCGCGCGGGTGGCAAGGGTCGGGCTAATCGGCCGCCGCCACAGAGTGTATGTATGTATGTAGTATGTATGTATGTTACCGGCGAGTTGTATCCAAACGGCCCACGTGCCGTGCGTGGACTGCGCGGGCGCGGGCAACTCATCCGCCGCCACTGTATATGTATGCATATGTGTTACCGGCGGGTTGTACCCACGCGGCCCACTTGCCGCGACGGGCGGCGCGGGCGAGTTGACCACCGCCACAGTGTATGTATGTATGTATGTTACCGGCGAGTTGTATCCAAACGGCCCATGTGCCGCGTGCGGGCGTCGCGGGTCGGGCGAGTCGACCGCGGCCACAGAGTGTATGTATGTATGTTACCGGCGAGTTGTATCCGCGCGGCCCATGTGCCGCGCGCGGGTGGCGCGGGTCGGGCTAATCGGCCGCCGCCACAGAGTGTATGTATGTATGTTACCGGCGAAATGTATCCGCGCGGCCCACGTGCCGCGACGGGCGGCGCGGTTTGGGCGAGTCGACCACCGCCACAGAGTGTTTGTATGTTACCGGCGGGTTGAACCCAAGCGGCTCAATTGCCGCGACGGGCGGCGCGGGTCGGGCGAGTCGACCGCCGCCACAGAGTGTATGTATGTATGTAGTTTGTATGTATGTATGTTACCGGCGGGTTGTATCCGCGCGGCCCACGTGCCGTGTGCGGACGGCGAGGGCGCGGGCAAGTCATACGCCGCCACTGTGTATGTATGTATGTACTTTGTATGTATGTTACCGGCGGGTTGTACCCACGCGTCCCACTAACCGCGACGGGCGGCGCGGGTCGGGCGAATCGACCGCCGCCACAGAGTGTATGTATGTATGTATGTTACCGGCGAGTTGAATCCGCGCGGCCCATGTGCCGCGTGCGGGCGTCGCGGGTCGGGCGAGTCGACCGCGGCCACAGAGTGTATGTATGTATGTAGTATGTATGTATGTATGTTACCGGCGAGTTGTATCCGCGCGGCCCACGTGCCGCGCGCGGACGGCGAGGGCGCGGGCAAGTCATATGCCGCCACTGTGTATGTATGTATGTTACCGGCGGGTTGTGCCTACGCGACCCACTTGCCGCGACGGGCGGCGCGGGTCGGGCGAGTCGACCGCCGCCACAGAGTGTATGTATGTATGTTACCGGCGAGTTGAATCCGCGCGGCCCATGTGCCGCGTGCGGACGTCGCGGGTCGGGCGAGTCGACCGCCG
Organism: Peribatodes rhomboidaria; assembly: GCA_911728515.1. Classification (NCBI taxonomy): domain Eukaryota; kingdom Metazoa; phylum Arthropoda; class Insecta; order Lepidoptera; family Geometridae; genus Peribatodes; species Peribatodes rhomboidaria. The sequence continues at coordinate 3,319,700 of OU452192.1, read as the reverse complement.
CCACAGAGTGTATGTATGTATGTTACCGGCGAGTTGTATCCGCGCGGCCCATGAGCCGCGCGCGGGTGGCGCGGGTCGAGCTAATCGGCCGCCGCCTCAGAGTGTATGTATGTATGTTACCGGCGAGTTGTATCCGCGCGGCCCACGTGCCGCGACGGGCGGCGCGGGTCGGGCGAGTCGACCACCGCCACAGAGTGTTTGTATGTATGTATGTATGTATGTTACCGGCGAGTTGTATCCGCGCGGCCCATGTACCGCGCGCGGGCGGCGCGGGTCGGGCTAATCGGCCGCCGCCACAGAGTGTCTGTATGTATGTAGTATGTATGTATGTATGTATGTATGTTACCGGCGAGTTGTATCCGCGCGGTCCACGTGCCGCGACGGGCGGCGCGGGTCTTGCGAGTCAACTGCCGCCACAGAGTGTATGTTACCGGCGAGTTGTATCCGCACAGCCCATGTGGCGCGCGCGGGCGGCGCGGGTCGGGCTATCGGCCGCCGCCACAGAGTGTATGTATGTATGTAGTATGTATGTATGTTACGGGCGGGTTGTACCCACGCGGCCCACTTGCCGGGACGGGCGGCGCGGGTCGGGCGAGTTGACCACCGCCACAGAGTGTATGTATTTATGTTACCGGCGAGTTGTATCCGCGCGGCCCACGTGCCGCGACGGGCGACGCAGGTCGGGCGAGTCGACCACCGCCACAGAGTGTATATATGTTACCGGCGGGTTGAACCCACGCGGCCCAATTGCCGCGACGGGCGGCGCGGGTCGGGCGAGTCGACCACCGCCACAGAGTGTATGTATGTATGTTACCGGCGAGTTGAATCCGCGCGGCCCATGTGCCGCGTGCGGGCGTCGCGGGTCGGGCGAGTCGACCACCGCCACAGAGTGTATGTATGTATGTAGTATGTATGTATGTATGTTACCGGCGAGTTGTATCCGCGCGGCCCACGTGCCGCGCACGGACGGCGAGGGCGCGGGCAAGTCATACGCCGCCACTGTGTATGTATGTATGTTACCGGCGGGTTGTGCCTACGCGACCCACTTGCCGCGACGGGCGGCGCGGGTCGGGCGAGTCAACTGCCGCCACAGAGTGTATGTATGTATGCTACCGGCGAGTTGTATCCGCGCGGCCCATGTGCAGCGCGCGGGCGGCGCGGGTCGGGCTATCGGCCGCCGCCACAGAGTGTATGTATGTATGTAGTATGTATGTTACCGGCGGGTTTTACCCACGCGGCCCACTTGCCGCGACGGGCGGCGCGGGTCGGGCGAGTCGACCGCTGCCACAGAGTGTATGTATGTATGTTACCGGTGAGTTGAATCCGCGCGGCCCATGTGCCGCGTGCGGACGTCGCGGGTCGGGCGAGTCGACCGCCGCCACAGAGTGTATGTATGTATGTTACCGGCGAGTTGTATCCGCGCGGCCCATGAGCCGCGCGCGGGTGGCGCGGGTCGAGCTAATCGGCCGCCGCCACAGAGTGTATGTATGTATGTTACCGGCGAGTTGTATCCGCGCGGCCCACGTGCCGTGACGGGCGGCGCAGGTCGGGCGAGTCGACCACCGCCACAGAGTGTTTGTATGTATGTATGTATGTTACCGGCGAGTTGTATCCGCGCGGCCCATGTGCCGCGCGCGGGCGGCGCGGGTCGGGCTAATCGGCCGCCGCCACAGAGTGTCTGTATGTATGTAGTATGTATGTATGTATGTATGTTACCGGCGAGTTGTATCCGCGCGGTCCACGTGCCGCGACGGGCGGCGCGGGTCTTGCGAGTCAACTGCCGCCACAGAGTGTATGTGTGTATGTTACCGGCGAGTTGTATCCGCACAGCCCATGTGCCGCGCGCGGGCGGCGCGGGTCGGGCTATCGGCCGCCGCCACAGAGTGTATGTATGTATGTAGTATGTATGTATGTTACGGGCGGGTTGTACCCACGCGGCCCACTTGCCGCGACGGGCGGCGCGGGTCGGGCGAGTTGACCACCGCCACAGAGTGTATGTATTTATGTTACCGGCGAGTTGTATCCGCGCGGCCCACGTGCCGCGACGGGCGACGCAGGTCGGGCGAGTCGACCACCGCCACAGAGTGTATATATGTTACCGGCGGGTTGAACCCACGCGGCCCAATTGCCGCGACGGGCGGCGCGGATCGGGCGAGTCGACAACCGCCACAGAGTGTATGTATGTATGTATGTTACCGGCGAGTTGTATCCGCGCGGCCCATGTAACGCGCGTGGGCGGCGCGGGTCTGGCTATCGGCCGCCGCCACAGAGTGTATGTATGTATGTATTTAATATGTATGTATGTATGTTACCGGCGGGTTGTACCTACGCGGCCCACTTGCCCCTACGGGCGGCGCGGGTCGGGCGAGTTGACCACCGCCACAGAGTGTATGTATGTATGTATGTATGTATGTATGTATGTATGTATGTATGTATGTATGTATGTATGTATGTATGTATGTATGTTACCGGCGGGTTGTAACCGCGCGGCCAACTTGCCGCACGCCGGCGGCACGGGCACCGCCACAGAGTGTATGGATGTATGTAGTATGTATGTATATATGTTACCGGCGAGTTGTATCCGCGCGGCCCACTTGCCGCGCGCGGCGCAGGCAACTCATCCGCTGCCACTGTATATGTATGTATGTAGTTTGTATGTATGTATGTTACCGGCGGGTTGTACCCACGCGTCCCACTAACCGCGACGGGCGGCGCGGGTCGGGCGAATCGACCGCCGCCACAGAGTGTATGTATGTATGTATGTTACCGGCGAGTTGAATCCGCACAGCCCATGTGCCGCGCGCGGGCGGCGCGGGTCGGGCTATCGACCGCCGCCACAGAGTGTATGTATGTATGTAGTATGTATGTATGTTACGGGCGGGTTGTACCCACGCGGCCCACTTGCCGCGACGGGCGGCGCGGGTCGGGCGAGTTGACCACCGCCACAGAGTGTATGTATTTATGTTACCGGCGAGTTGTATCCGCGCGGCCCACGTGCCGCGACGGGCGACGCAGGTCGGGCGAGTCGACCACCGCCACAGAGTGTATATATGTTACCGGCGGGTTGAACCCACGCGGCCCAATTGCCGCGACGGGCGGCGCGGATCGGGCGAGTCGACAACCGCCACAGAGTGTATGTATGTATGTATGTTACCGGCGAGTTGTATCCGCGCGGCCCATGTAACGCGCGTGGGCGGCGCGGGTCTGGCTATCGGCCGCCGCCACAGAGTGTATGTATGTATGTATTTAATATGTATGTATGTATGTTACCGGCGGGTTGTACCTACGCGGCCCACTTGCCCCTACGGGCGGCGCGGGTCGGGCGAGTTGACCACCGCCACAGAGTGTATGTATGTATGTATGTATGTATGTATGTATGTATGTATGTATGTATGTATGTATGTATGTATGTATGTTACCGGCGGGTTGTATCCGCGCGGCCAACTTGCCGCACGCCGGCGGCACGGGCACCGCCACAGAGTGTATGGATGTATGTAGTATGTATGTATATATGTTACCGGCGAGTTGTATCCGCGCGGCCCACTTGCCGCGCGCGGCGCAGGCAACTCATCCGCTGCCACTGTATATGTATGTATGTAGTTTGTATGTATGTATGTTACCGGCGGGTTGTACCCACGCGTCCCACTAACCGCGACGGGCGGCGCGGGTCGGGCGAATCGACCGCCGCCACAGAGTGTATGTATGTATGTATGTTACCGGCGAGTTGAATCCGCGCGGCCCATGTGCCGCGTACGGACGTCGCGGGTCGGGCGAGTCGACCGCCGCCACAGAGTGTATGTATGTATGTTACCGGCGAGTTGTATCCGCGCGGCCCATGAGCCGCGCGCGGGTGGCGCGGGTCGAGCTAATCGGCCGCCGCCACAGAGTGTATGTATGTATGTTACCGGCGAGTTGTATCCGCGCGGCCCACGTGCCGTGACGGGCGGCGCGGGTCGGGCGAGTCGACCACCGCCACAGAGTGTTTGTATGTATGTATGTATGTTACCGGCGAGTTGTATCCGCGCGGCCCATGTACCGCGCGCGGGCGGCGCGGGTCGGGCTAATCGGCCGCCGCCACAGAGTGTCTGTATGTATGTAGTATGTATGTATGTATGTATGTTACCGGCGAGTTGTATCCGCGCGGCCCACGTGCCGCGACGGGCGGCGCGGGTCTTGCGAGTCAACTGCCGCCACAGAGTGTATGTGTGTATGTTACCGGCGAGTTGTATCCGCACAGCCCATGTGCCGCGCGCGGGCGGCGCGGGTCGGGCTATCGGCCGCCGCCACAGAGTGTATGTATGTATGTAGTATGTATGTATGTTACGGGCGGGTTGTACCCACGCGGCCCACTTGCCGCGACGGGCGGCGCGGGTCGGGCGAGTTGACCACCGCCACAGAGTGTATGTATTTATGTTACCGGCGAGTTGTATCCGCGCGGCCCACGTGCCGCGACGGGCGACGCAGGTCGGGCGAGTCGACCACCGCCACAGAGTGTATATATGTTACCGGCGGGTTGAACCCACGCGGCCCAATTGCCGCGACGGGCGGCGCGGGTCGGGCGAGTCGACAACCGCCACAGAGTGTATGTATGTATGTATGTATGTTACCGGCGAGTTGTATCCGCGCGGCCCATGTAACGCGCGTGGGCGGCGCGGGTCTGGCTATCGGCCGCCGCCACAGAGTGTATGTATGTATGTATTTAATATGTATGTATGTATGTTACCGGCGGGTTGTACCTACGCGGCCCACTTGCCCCTACGGGCGGCGCGGGTCGGGCGAGTTGACCACCGCCACAGAGTGTATGTATGTATGTATGTATGTATGTATGTATGTATGTTACCGGCGGGTTGTATCCGCGCGGCCAACTTGCCGCACGCCGGCGGCACGGGCACCGCCACAGAGTGTATGGATGTATGTAGTATGTATGAATATATGTTACCGGCGAGTTGTATCCGCGCGGCCCACTTGCCGCGCGCGGTCAGCGCGGGCGCAGGCAACTCATCCGCTGCCACTGTATATGTATGTATGTAGTTTGTATGTATGTATGTTACCGGCAGGTTGTACCCACGCGGCCCACTTGCCGCGACGGGCGGCGCGGGTCGGGTGAGTTGACCACCGCCACAGAGTGTATGTATGTATGTATGTATGTTACCGGCGAAATGTATCCGCGCGGCCTACTTGCCGCGCGCGGTCATCCGCCGCCACTGTATATGTATGTATGTACTATGTATGTATGTATGTATGTTACCGGCAGGTTGTACCCACGCGGCCCACTTGCCGCGACGGGCGGCGCGGGTCGGGTGAATTGACCACCGCCACAGAGTGTATGTATGTATGTATGTTACCAGCGAGTTGTATCCGCGCGGCCCACTTGCCGCGCGTGGTCTGCGCGGGCGCAGGCAACTCATCCGCCGCCACTGTATATGTATGTATGTAGTATGTATGTTACCGGCAGGTTGTACCCACGCGGCCCACTTGCCGCGACAGGCGGCGCGGGTCGGGTGAGTTGAACACCGCCACAGAGTGTATGTATGTATGTTACCGGCGAGTTGTATCCGCGCGGCCCACTTGCCGCGCGCGATCTGCGCAGGCGCAGGCAACTCATCCGCTGCCACTGTATATGTATGTATGTAGAATGTATGTATGTATGTTACCGGCAGGTTGTACCCACGCGGCCCACTTGCCGCGACGGGCGGCGCGGGTCGGGTGAGTTGACCACCGCCACAGAGTGTATGTATGTATGTATGTATGTATGTTACCGGCGAGTTGTATCCGCGCGGCCTACTTGCCGCGCGCTGTCTGCGCGGGCGCAGGCAACTCATCCGCCGCCACTGTATATGTATGTATGTAGTATGTATGTATGTATGTTACCGGCAGGTTGTACCCACGCGGCCCACTTGCCGCGACGGGCGGCGCGGGTCGGGTGAGTTGACCACCGCCACAGAGTGTATGTATGTATGTATGTATGTATGTTACCGGCAGGTTGTACCCGCGCGGCCCACGTGCCGCGACGGGCGGCGCGGGTCGGGCGAGTCGACCGCCGCCACAGAGTGTATGTATGTATGTTACCGGCGAGTTGTATCCGCGCAGCCTACTTGCCGCGCGGAAGGCGCGGGCGCGGGCAAGTCATCCGCCGCCACTGTGTATGTATGTAGTATGTATGTATGTATGTTACCGGTGAGTTGTATCCGCGCGGCCCATGTGCCGCGCGCGGGTGGCGCGGGTCGGGTTTATTTATTTTATTCTCATTACACCTATTCTGTTGTTTTGCGTGTTTTTATGTAACGTCCACTCAACTTTTGACTCTTGGTTAGCTTTGGTAATAACTTGGATAGGAATTATTTAAAATTGATTTGGAATCGTAATCACAATGTAATTTCATTCGCCATCCTACAGGAACAATCAATTCAACTTTACATTCAGTTATTCGGGATTAAAAAAAGCTTGCCATGATTTATTTATGGTTTAACCTTGTTCTAATTTTACTATTAGAGTCGTTTTGAGCTTCGTCCTGATTAAGCACACCGTGAGCGTGTCGCGTGCCGTCAGGTGCAGAACCACGACGGCAGACGACATGACGACGTGTCGCCGCTGCATAACGCGACTCGTCTGCTGCTGTCGTTTGCGGTCGGGCAAATTCGACTTGGCGGCTCGTCAACAAGCAACACACCCTGAGTAGGTACGTTCACAGTACACGCTGCTCGGACACTCCATTTAAAATATAACTAACTGCGACCCGTGGTTTCACCCACGGTCCCACAGGAACCATTGATTTTTCCGGGATAAAAGGTACCCTATGTCCTTTTCTGTACCCTAAACAACATGTATGCAAAATTTTAAGACGATCGGTTGAGTAGTTCAGACGTGAAAGCGTTACAAAGAAACAAAGAAAATGAACAGACTCGCTTTTTCATATTATATGTAGTACCTTTGATTTTAGTCTAACCTCAAAGCAAACACTCATTGACTTCGTGTTACTTAACAACGCCATCTGCTGTTGTGTCGTTAAAGCAATTAGTTGCTCACAAAAAATAGTATTATTATTCGCCAATATATGTCAGGAAGAGTCTTTTCAGTTGAGACTACTCAAACGCCTCCTTTTTGTTATTTTTCTTCCAAGTTTATGTTTAAGTTGATTATCGATAAAACACGAATAAAATGACATTTTCTAAAAATGATTCCTAGCTAGATCGATTTATCGCCCCCGAAACCCCCAATATACTAAATTGTATGAAAATCGTTGGAGCCGATTCCGAGATTCCAATTATATATATATATATATATATACAAGAATTGCTCATTTAAAGATATAAGATTATAAGATTATAAGGTGTCTAACTGGATTGACAGTCAGCCGCTCACAGTTTGCTCAGGTAGGACGAAGGCTAAGCTATCCATTTTCCAAATTTCACTTAAATAACTTGAGCCTTTTTTAAGTTTGTAATGTACGTTGTAATTTATATCGTCACGCCTTTGCCCCAGGGGGCTGGCAGAGGTGTAATACAACACCCACATTTCGCCGGACGATTATCAGTCCCAAATGTGAGAGGGCGAGCCTGTCGCCATACACCGGGCTCCAGCCACGTAGCAGATGACATTACAATACGCTCATATGTTCACACAATGAACAAACTGGTGCGTGCCGTCGGCTGGGTTTGAACCCGCTCCCTCTGGCTTGAGAGGCGGGCCTTCAACTAGGCTATCATCTAAATATAGATATATAAGTGGTAAAATTGGTTGTTAAAATTGGTGGTTTGTCGTTTATATTGTTAATTGTATGTATGGTTTCAAAATAAATTTATTTCTTTCTTTCTTTCTTTCTTAAAATATTTACGGAAGAACTGGCCCCCTATTCTGACGCGTGAGATGCTTTCTTGGTCACTATCGATTCTATGACTTCTCAAACGAGAGACAATCACAAGAAATTATTTAGACTTGCAAGAACATGGTCCTTTTTTAAAATACTTTCACTCGTAACAAAGCTACGCTAATTACTCTCACTGATTGCTCATAGGCTTTGAAACGCGAAAGAAATAGAATGAAATTAAGTTTACTCACTAAAAATATGGTATTACAATGGTTTTAGTTATCTAAATTGAGTATGTTAGTTATGTATATACCTCTATATAAGTAACATAGGTACTTAATTTAAATAACTAAAACCAATATTTATATAATATAATATTATATTATAATATTATAAACGAGAAAGTTTGTAAGAATGGATGGATGGATGTTTGTTACTCTTTCACGCCAGAACGGCTGAACAATCTGGATGAAATTTGGCACAAAGATAGATTATAGTCAAGAATAGCGCATAGGATACTTTTAACCGCGGGTGAAACCGCGGGGCGCAGCTAGTTAAAATAATATAGAGTCGTAGGACGCATGTCAAAAGAGAAAAGCCGAAGGCAAAAAGTTGATGCTGATAAGTCCGATTAGTCGATAAGAGTATCCTTGTACCTACTATATAAGCCGACTGTTCTACTGCTCAATTTAAGATTAAGTACATATCTACCTATTCGTCATTTTACTATGTAGTAAAGATAGTAATAATCTCTTAAGGTCAATGCTGAAAATCAGCGCTGGGAAGAAATTTTCAGCATTATAGCTGAGCATTGACCTTTTTTGACGTACTGAACACTACAGTGACAGCACTGTTTTTGTTAATTAGTATTAAGTATTGTCACCGTCTTTGTAGTGTCTTGTGTGTCAAAATAAATGTATCTTTCTTTCTTTCTTTTCTTAAGGCGAGGCTTTCCCAGAACTTTAGGTATTTTACTCTACCTCAGGCCGCACTTTTTGGGAGCGCGACGTATTCATTCACGCGACACAAAAGTTGTGTGCGATGCGCCGCGCGCACGTCTTTCACCCGTCAGTCACGTTATGGTATCGAGTACCTAAACACCCATTTTTAGGAAATCGATAAAATAATCCGTCCGTCATTGTACTCATCCATTTTATGAACATTTTTTATTTGATGCCAAACAAAAAAAAATCAAATCTAAATGCCGTACAAGCCAATATAGGTACAACCAATCTCATGTCCACGAGTTGTTGTATTTTTGATGTGTGAGCAGTCGTGGCATTAGTTTCATTTTACCGGTAGTGTCATATTTCCATTTTATCACACTTCACACTCATAAATACAAAAGATTGCGATTGTGTGTAAGTTAGGTACTTACTCGTATTTCACTTATTCACACCTAAACGGCTAGACGGATGAGGATCATATTTGGAACGGAGTTAGCTTATGCCCTGGATTGACACATAGGCAACTTGTTATCCTTATTAGGACAAATATTTATACAGGGTGTTGGAATGATTGTGTAACTACCGGTATTCATTAAATAATACAACATAGTAAATTTCATTATTTTTGGGTATATTGTATAACAATGGTAATAACAATTTTAATTACCTTACTTTACCATTAGGTGCGTACTAATAATATTGTATGGTTTGTTAAATGTTACAAAGTTAAAAAACTACACGATTCAGATATAATTTTGAACAATAATTATGAAAGAATTGAGTAAACTTATACCGGATATACAGGGTGTAAGGAGACCGTTCTCGAAGCCGAAACGCCGTTATTATACTATCTATACACAACCCGAAACCACTAACTATTAGCCATATAACTGTTATTTTAAACTTTTAGAAATTTGCAAACCAGCAATGTAACGCGTTTATATCGCGGGGGTCAATGGTCGGCGCCAGTACCTACCGAAAGTGCGACGACGCACCGCGCGGCGCGCGGTGTGCGACGCGTGATTCAAATCGGTAGAAGTTATTATCTACTAGGTAGGTAGGTAATAGGTAGGTTGAATTCAATCAATCGGTTTTAAATGCTTTACCTAATCGCAGATGTGTGAGATAGGGCTCAAACTCGCAGTCCCGATCTTACAAAATCACTTACCTAGTCTGTGTTTTCATTCGCCTTCTGCGGTGCTATTCACAATCATTCGGAAACGTTTCCGATCGGATCCCACAAATTTCAAACTCAAATTGTTCGAATCTCAGTCTCCTTATATACATTTTGGAGTAGGAAATCAAGTATCAATCCGATCCACAGTGTGCGCTGTAGAACAAGCCAGGTGGACAAAAGTCGTAATCAAATTCCCGGAAATGAGTACTATGTACCTGTAAACAAAACCCCCAAACCCCCAATTCCAAGAACTATTTATGTCTAACATTCCATACTAATGAGTCATTGTTTATCAAAGTGAGCTAATGAGGTAAATGTAATTTAAAATATAGGTCAGTTGCATTTTAGCGACACTTTCACTAGCACCTCATTGTGGCAGTTTTTAATTTTGTGGAAAGTTTAGTGATGGATTTCAATTCTGAAGGTATGTATATTAATATTTTATTATTAGAATCTTTTAATGAGCCTTAAAAATCATTAGAGTAGATTATCAACGAAAACACAAAAAAAAACATATTTTTTCTTTGATTTCAAACTTATCGAGTATGGGAAAAGCATGTATCCTCTTGTATCCAGGCTAATTTTTTTATATGTTTTAGCTGCATGACTATAGATTATTGTGACATATATTTTACGTAGCACAAATGAGTACAACTATTTTTTTTTATCTTTTTTGCAGAAAAGCTTCACTCTATTAATAACATAGAGTTTTTCGAAGAATGGCTTAGACACGAAAAATACGAAAGAAATGATCGTCTATTTGAATTTATTTCGTCTAAGTTTGAGTTTTCTGAAATTTCTGAAGATAGTCAAAGAGACATTAAGATGAAGTTAGCCAGTATTTCTTCAAAAATCGCTTCCAAATAGGTTTCTTCAGGAAAGTCAAGGGAGCGTTTTCTTATCAAGAATAAGTTGTGGCTAGAAGGCGAAGAGTTAGAGTTCTGCGTGCGGTCAATTCAACCGCAACCTTCTACCTCATCCACTGACCACTCTCGACCCGGAAGACCCAAAAAAGACTTCGAAGATTCGTCTTTCAAAACTAAAAAACGTAGACTTGAGGAATTAGTTTACTCGCGGAGTGTTGGCGAATTGATGACTGCTGCAGAAGTAGCTGCACGATCTACTGGACACAAAAACGTGTCCAAAAAGGACGTTGCCAGGGCTATAAAGGACATTGGCAAAAATCCGAGTTCTGCGAGTGTATGCATTAGCCTTCAACAACCCAGTGCTGTGCAGAATAATAGACCACTAAGTAGTGACGAGGCATTAGCCTACTATATAGACTCGACTCGAAGTCGACCACTCACTCCTATAAACAGACTAGGAAATGGATTATGAAGGTCGGGCACCATGTGTTTCCATCATATAATTGCATTGTTAAATCAAAAAAAGCACAAAAGGAGCACATTGTTGTGACACAATCTCGAGCAGAAATTGAGTTACAAGCTTTACTCAACAAAACAGCGGAACGGTTAATAGAAGCTCAGAAAGAAGTTGTCACAAGTGTGTTCCCCAATTCATCATTTACTCTTTTAAGTAAATGGGGTTGTGACGGGAGTTCCGGTCATAGTGCTTACACACAGAGATTTGAGAACAGCGAAGACACTGATGAGTTCCTTTTTGTTTATTCGTTTGTTCCTCTTAGGTTAATCGACGAAGCTAACAATATCATCTCGCAAAATCCTCGTCCATCATCGACGATGTTATCGACCAAATAAATAAAGATTCAGAGAGCACAACACGAGAAAGTGCTCGCGTCAAGCCACGAAAGAGATTTGCTCATTATGTTGATTATAACATCTGATCCTCTGATTAACAGCCTGCGGGAAGTTCCAAAAAAAGTCGAATAAATTGTGTGCGGAGGTCCTAAAGCTCATTATAGCTCCTACTATAGAGCCTCGACTTCCACAGCAACTAAGACCTCCACAAAGTCAGGAAGACTATCTTGTATCGGAATCATCCGATACAGAATCCGATGATTCCGATATTGACAATTAGTTTTAATGTACCTGTAGTGTATTATATTACCTTTTAGTGTTAGTATTTGTAATTTTTGTAAATAATGTAATAGTCTAAGGTTGTACATATAATTAGCGGTAATATTTGTAGAGATTAAGGTAATTGTATTATTATTTCAGTATTTTTTTCTGTTTTATAATAGTGTAAATATAAAATATTTTTTTCTTATACATAAAACTATGTATTTTTTATTTTTTTTATTTTATATTATTATAATATATTTTCATGGTTCCGAAACAATGAAAATATATTTTTGTCCACCTGGCTTGTTCTACAGAGAACACTGTGCGATCTGAAGAATTAATCACGTCTAAAAACTTATGAATATAGACTGAAATTCGAATAATTTAGGTTTACAATTTTTGAAATCCGAACGGAAACGCTTCCGAATGGTTGTGAATAGCCCTGCTGGGTCGGAAGTCGGATTTCGGAAGCGGTCCCGCAAATTAAGGTGCGTTTAGACTAATCACATTAGGTTACCTAATTGAAATCGTTGATAAAATGTGGAAGCAAGGTGTTACGTGCGGTGGCGCGGCGTGGCGATGAGCCCGGGTAACTGCCACACTACATTTACGGATTTACGGACTGTTTCCATGGGAAATTTAGCCACTGCTTGCTTCAAAGATTTCTTAAGTGACTCTATGTCGGCGTGTCGTTTAGAGCAGGCCATGCCCTCTAAACCTGACCATAATTTGTAGTCCAGGGGGTTTTGATCTGGGCTAGAGGAGGGCCAGTCTTCAGCTCTTATAAAGTCCGGAACATTGGCTTCCAGCCAGGCTTGGGTAGTTCGCGCCTTGTGACCATGTGCAGAGTCTAGTTTGGAAACTCCACGGTAGATTTTTAAAAAGTGTATTGCTAAGGGGTTGTACAACACCATATAAGACGGTCTCTTGATACACTTTGGCAGAAGTTTTAACCCCCTTTTCACAAAAACTAAGCTTTGTGACGCCGTGATAGGATACCCCCCACCAAACCATGACTGACGCAGGATGATGACCACGCTGAGTGAAACAGGGTCAATGTCATCCACGTGCCTAAAACAAAATAAAAATAAATATTTATAAGTATGATGTCCAAAAGTTCAAAATATAAAAATTCTAAAAAACCGACCAAGTTCGAGTCGGACTCGCGCACGGAAGCTGTCGTTCAAGTTTGTTGATATGTATGTACATAATTATATAACAACTACATTATAAATAAATAAATAAATAAATAAATAAAAAAGTATTTATTGCCTAAAATTAAAAAAAACAAGTTACAAATTAATGCTGGGTACAATATTTTTAGTTAGGCAATTGGGATATTCTCAGCTATGTACTGAGTAAGCTGAAGCCTACGCAGAGCTGGTTTTCAGAATATCCCAATGCTCGAACTGAGATGGTCTTCGAGTTTATCCAGTAAACAAACGGATTTAACAATCTAGATACAACAGATAGGAGTACAGAGCATCTAAATACTATACAGGAGAAGCAGCACGGGTCCAATTCCCAGTACACAGAGCGTGGACCTAACACAAATATCAGCAAACAGACACTACACAGCTTCGTTGACTGTTTTAAGTTACGTGTATCAAAAAACAAATATCAAGAGAGATAGAAGTCTATACCGAGAGCGAGACAACAACTTGCGCTTGCTAACAAAAGAGATAAAGTAGCATGAATTTTAATAGAGGTGTGTGCATGCAGGATATGGCGTGTGAGTGTTGAGATGTGTATGTGTGTGTGTGTGTATGTGTGTGTGTGTGTGTGTTTATGTTGACGTGTCGCGGTGGTGTTGGGTGATGTGTGTTAGATCGTGTGTCAAAGTAGATACCTAGTTTTTAAAGGTTGCTTCGAAAAGGTTTCTATATCGTTGATGTAATAAATATTTATATTTGATTTTAAATAGTTCCGCACTTAATTTATTTCTCATTGGTGGTGGGATGTTGTTCCAAATTTTTGAGGCACTGTATTTGAAGCAACCTTTAAAGCCAACGGTCTTGTGTTTTGGAAAACTTAGGGCGAGTATAGACTTGCTACGCGTATTGAAATTATGAGTGCCTTTAATCCAAGTTAGCTTTTCAAAGAGGTACTCTGGCCTCTTGCTCCAGATTACCTTCTGTGTCAAACATGCTAGGAATAGCTCTATTATAAATAAACGAGCTTTCAAATGACACCTCAAACAACTGATTTGATGAGATAGAACTCGAGATATAAGCAATAATCTACAACGGTCGGCGGCCATCTTTGTGACGTATATACATAGCTTCGCCTGTCCCGACGGACAAGACGAACAAAGGCAACGACGAACACATCCATACCAGTCGTAGGTTTATAAAAGCCGTACTTACAAGATTTACCGAAATGCTCGATTTTCGCTAATCGTTAAAAACGAATATACAACTTTACGAGTTTTCTTCAAAACAGCCAAAATCACGTTGCAGTACTAATCAGGCCTAGATGTGTTCAAATCATACGGCTATAACTCAAACGCTACCAAACACTCGTGTAGTACAGATTGTTCAGTCAAAAATGAAAGTATGAACGACGTCCCCTATCTCACCTAACAACCTATATAATTTACATACATACAGTACAGTCAAAACTTAGCGAAGATCCGCCACCTTGCATGTTACAAAAAGAAGGTGGGTACTTACGTTTCGTCAATTGCAATGTCATCAGAGTTTATTACATTCTCTTGAAGTACTCTTCTGCAAAAAAAAAACGAAGATAAGTATTCATGTAGGTAAGTATAACTACGTAAATATCACTACTAGATATACCACTAGGCCGGGTATTTACTCGTTGTGCAGTTCAAATTGCTCAGTAAAAATGAAAGTATGAACGTCGTCCCGTATCTTACCTAACATCCTGTATAGTTAAAACTTAGCGAAGATCCGCCGCCCTGCATGTTACAAAAGGTAGGTAGGTACTTACGTTTCGTCAATTCCAATGTCATCGGAGTTTATTACATTTAGTTGTAGTACTCTTCTGAAAAAAAAAACAAAACTGTAAGATAGGTATTCGTGTAAGTAGGTATAACTATATAAATATAAATATCACTGGTATGCCACTAGGACGGGTATTTACTCGTTGTGCAGTTCAGATTGCTCAGTAAAAATGAAAGTATGAACGTCGCTCCGTATCCGTATCTCACAAGTTGTCTGGGTGAAATAATAAATGGTGACCGACATAGTCAAAACTTCGCAGAACACCCGCCTCCCTGCGTGGTACAAAAGGTAGGTAGGTACTTACGTTTCGTCAATTCCAAAGTCATTGGAGTTTGTTACGTAGTAGTCTTCTGCAAAAAAAACTGTAACTGTAGGTAGGTATAACTACATAAATATCACTAGTAGGTATACCACTAGGCCGGGTATTTACATCGTGAATACACGTAACGAGACAAAAAAGTATCTATGATGATGAGTATGATATTTGAAAACTAGGTACTAATAGATTTGTTGATACATCATCTGACTACAAAAAGCAATGCAAGAAATGTCGATTCTAGTAAATAAAAACAATGATTACCAATTTAATCTAGTAGAAGTTTATCTACTTACCGACGTTTGCTCCTTGACTCGTACGATTTTCTAAAAGCCAGACTTGAGCATTTTTTTCGTTTATTATGTTTGTTACCCATTATGGCAAAACTAAATGCTTGGTTGGTGTTGGTGTGTGCGGCACTGCGGAGATCACAAAAATTTGGCACACGTCCGGCGTCGACGGGGTCTGCGGGCGGACTGGCGGTCACGCAAACGTGCCTTTTTACCATGAATTCGTGATAAAAAAATCATATAAAATTACCATGTTAACTTTTTAACATTTTTATTTATGATTCCATTTTTTTATTGCATTGTAATTCGTAAAAAAAATAAAAAAGCAATATGATTTGTAAAAATTAAGTCGCAAAACGTGTTTAAAATACCAAATAGAGGTGACTTTGGATTTTTTTTCTATCGAGTGAAGTTATTCATTACATGTATCAGATTTATGATTCCACTTAAAAACATGCTTAAAAATAACATATTTTTTTTTACACAGTAAAAACCATGGTTTATCTTAGAGGAAAGTTGATTCTTGCTAGACGTTTTCTGGCCAGGCTCGCCTTAATATGCATACTGTAATATAAGATAATACTTAATACAGGGTTATCAGGCAAGGATGTACTAAGCCGAAAGGAGGTCATTGTACTCAACATTGTGAACAACTTTTACAATGGAGACAACCTTAAAATCGAGAAAAAAACCAGCTGGGGCGCTATTCCTGCGCGTGAGATAAGATAAGATTTTATCATGGTCACTCTCACACCTATGACGTTTCAAACGACAGCAACAAGGACGAAAAAAGGTGAGATAAAAATCTCAAATCTCCGAATAGGGCCACTGCTCTTTAAAAAAAGTTCATTCATTAACGACAAAATTTAGGAGGAAGATGTGTTTTTTATTGGTTTCAGTTTAGAGTTGGGCATAGTAAAGGTTATTCAAAATGATGAGTACTATAACCCCCTTTCGGCTCAGTAAACCTTTTCTAATAACCCTGTTAAGTGACGTAATGTAGTACCTATTGGTATTGCAAGCCATGTCAAAGGTCTTGACAGTATTCATATTCATTTATTTCGTAAGTATTATTTACATGTCAAGATATTATAAAAATGTATAGTAATATTAGTACTATTCGGTAAACATTAAATAGTACGGTAATAATAATAATAATAAGTGATTGTACATTTGTACACTATCCCTGTTATTTACAGTTCAAGGAACTCTTTGAAACTGTAGAACGTCTGATCGACAAGCCAGCGCTTTAAGCGATTTTTAAAGAGCTGCTGGTTGGGAGCGGCAACGACGTCACTTGGTAGCTTGTTATACACCGTCGGTCCCTAAGCTCACATGTGTGAGCTTATTCGACTTTGCCAGCTTTCTAGGAACCTACTTAAGCTGTCCTGCCCAGTAAAAAACAGGGAAACGGTGTGTGTAAAATGTATGTTTGTTACTTGTACACACTAAACGATAGGGTAGTTCCACTTTGCCACCACGAGCTTAGCTAGCGCCACTTGGTGGGGAAAAACTTGGTCCTGCGACTTTGCCCCACTAATCTATTTAAGAGGGCCTCGACCATCTGAAATTTTCATACAAACGCACTACTCAAATTTCTTGAAAACCGTTTGTCAGATTATGATGAAATTTAGCATGTACAATTAAATTAACGATATCTTCGCCCCTATGTTCTTGTTTTTTTTTTTAAAAACGTTCTCAAGCGAAAATAGAGCTATGAAATATATCCGCATTTTAAGGGGTCACTTTTGACTAATTTATTCAATAGGTAGACAAGGCAAATCAAAAATTCCATTACATAGGGAGGTTGTCTACATCATTAGCTGTTAAATGAATCAATGATACAAGAGAAATTCTTAGTTACTTAAGAATGATTACAGTAGTGCAAAAGTCATAAAAAAATTAAAATTGCATTTGCCACTCTGTATTGTATTGCATTTGTGTCTCTGTGTTTAGAGGCTCGTCAGTATCGCCAGTACTCGCTCTCTTCGCTCGTCTTCTTCTTCTAGACGAAATGGCGATAGAATACCTTAAGCCAATGCGAAGTTAGTCTAGGTCGCCTAGGTCGAAATTAGTTAGGTCGCCGGACTCTTAAGTGAGACAAATTACACTTATGAATTATACTTTTCACAAGTGCCCCGAATATTATTATCATTATTTTATTATTATTAAATACTTAAATCTATTCCTGTGAAACTGCACACGGATTGCGTTCCCGTAACAACATTACACAGTACACAGTACATTAATAGTACACTACATTATGATAACCTTTTTTTTTTTATTAAACCCAATTTACTTTCATTAATGAAAAGAGGATATTATAAGGTTAAGAATTATTTAGAAGAAATAGATGTCTGGAGCCTTCCACTTCCGTCAAGTAGCCACTAGTATTTATAGATATTACCTAGTTGTAAGCCAAAATTTGTGAGACTGTAATTTATTTATTATTTGAAAAAATAATGCCCCTCAGTTTCTTGCCTGTTCTTCTGAGTAGAGGCTCTTTATTAGGCCGAACAAGGCGGTCGAGTCTATTTAAATAACTTTGACGTTCATAAGTGTATCTCTGATACCTAAATTGAATAAAAACATTTTGACTTTGACTTTTCAAGTATTAAAAAAATTATCAATCTGATTTGCCCCACCCGCACCTAAATATCATAGTGGGGTAAACTCACCTACAAAATATTCAATAACCACCAGAAGTGACATTCGGT
The DNA here is from genome assembly GCA_911728515.1 of Peribatodes rhomboidaria. Lineage (NCBI taxonomy): Eukaryota > Metazoa > Arthropoda > Insecta > Lepidoptera > Geometridae > Peribatodes > Peribatodes rhomboidaria. The sequence continues at coordinate 3,301,498 of OU452192.1, read as the reverse complement.
GGGGTAGAGCGTAAGTCCTGGGGGGCTATTCCTGCGCGTGAGATGAGATGAGATTTTATCTTGGTCACTCTCACACCTATGACGTTTCAAACGAGAGCAACAAGGACGAAAAAAAGGGAGATGAAAATCTCAAATCTCCGAATAGGGTCCCTGCCTTATTCCGTCGCAGAAAAAGTGACCTAATAGAGTTAACAAGTATAAATTAAAACTTAAAAAAACCCCCGACACCGTTTTTCATCAACACTGATTTTCATCAACACTGATTTTCATCAAACATAGCTAAGAACACTCCCGACTAATTTACCTTTTAAACAAAAAAAAACAAAATCAAAATAGTTGATTGAATCAGGCGTTACTTTGCGGAAGTTCATCTTCAAACTTGTTATTTGGACAATATCTAGTGTAATTCCGCTTTTACGTCGCATTAAGTACATCAAGGAATATGAATTTTTTATTCTAATTTTGAATTTTTTTTTAAAACTAATTTAATGAAATTTACTAGATTTTTTTTTTTCAGGTTTGTTGAAATATTACATTGTATAATGTTTAAAATAAGGTTCAAATATCAATTTGTATAATTTTCTAGTAAATTTCATTAAATTAGTTTTTTAAAAAATTTCAAAATTAGAATAAAAAATTCTTGTTCCTTGATGTACTTAATGCGACGTTAAAGCGGAATTACACTGGATATTGTCCAAATAACAAGTTTGAAAATCAAAATCGGTTCGTCCGTTCGGGAGCTTCGATGTCTCATACATACACACACACATACACACATACAAACGTCAAACTTACAACGCCCCGTCGTTTTGGCGACGGGATTTAAAAATATATCTTTAAATATAAAATTCAAAGTCCTGACTGACTGACTGACTGACTGACTGACTTATATATCAACGCACAGCCTAAACCGCTGGTCCTAGAAACATGAAATTTGGAGGATATGTTCTTTGTACAGTGTAGGCATCCACTAAGAAAGGGTTTTTCGAAATACTACCCCTAAGGGGGGGAAATGGGGGGGTTCAAATTTCTATGAAACTTTTTATTCTCTGGCTCGATTGACTCAAAAATTGGTACAAATACTCTTCAATTAAAATCATGAGACACGTGTATCACAGTTTTTCCAAAATCATCATCATCATCATCCACCGACAGAGTCTAATAGGGCTTCTTTTTACTCCGAAAACTTTGTTGAGAAAGTTATTAACCCACTACAAACGACGCTGTTATCATTCTTAGGGTTCGGTACTAAAATGGTGAAAGCAACCTTTTCATGAAACTCCGATGTCTGTCTGTCTGTATGTCTGTGAGCTGATTATCTTGGAAACTGTAATAGCCAGCAACTTGGAATTTGGTACAGATCTAGATAACGGTAGTAGCTACGTATAGTAGGTAAAACATCACGCCATTACCCTAAGAGGTGTATTACAACACCCTCACTTCGCCGGACGATATTCAGTCCAAAATGTAATAAGTAGCGAGCCTATCGCCATACGTACACCGGGCTCCAGTCATGTAGCAGATGACATTAAATACGAAGCTATCATTGAATTTTCATATGAATCTCTGTATAAAATATGAGAACTATAATTATTGCTGACATTCTATCAAATTTGAAACCTACTTAATCAGTAAGGGAAAAATACAAGAATTAAGTCCAAGCCTGTATACTTATAAAATTCATTGTAAATGAGAGGGTTAGGGATATTAAAACAAAACTTTACGCATAGCATATTTATTTTAAGAAATAGCTACAACTTATTATTTTTATTATCTATTATAAACCTCGTATAATAAATAGGTAAATTAAACAATACTGTTTCGAACCTGTATAGCTTATCTTAATTTTTTCGTAAAATGTAATAGGTGTTTTCTTATACAGGGTTAATCTCGCAATCAACGAAAACTTCTCGCATATCAGTTTTCCATTAATTTGAAAACAAAGTTTTAAAAGTTGTTGTCACTAAGATTTCTTAGTTTTGAGAATTGTGTTACCTTTTTTTTTACAACGGTCAAGGCATGCGTTTGACCACTGACTCGCCTGATGGGAAGCGTCGACGTGATCGAAGGTGTAACACGCTTGCCTAGGAGATACCTATTCACCTTACTCTTGAACATCCCCGGATTGTATTTAGGTGGAAAGACAGACGCAGGCAACGAGTTCCACACCTCTGCAGTTCTTACAAGAAAAGTTGAGTTGAAACGCTTAGCTTTTTTTTGTGAACAATTGAAGATTTCATCTAGGTATCTCTGATTTATGTAAAAATATTTAAGTCGAATAAAAAGTCGTGAAGCAAAAGATGTTAAGCAAGTAAAAAGCAGAATACCAGAAGTTTTTGTTGAATTTAAATTAACCCTGTAGATAATTTTGTTTCAAATAAAAACATAAGTACTTTAAATTTCAATTAAACTCCAACTAACAACATAAAGATACATTAGGTCAATTCTTTAGTAACAGTCTAAAAAACTACCTCTCTTTTCACTTCAGTATGTAAGAAAAGGACAGCAACATGTTCGGAGCTGTCAAATTTTGTTCTCAAAAATGGTACAAAAAATTGACGTCACAATCAACTAAGAACTAAAATTCTTATTCAGAAGCTCTAGATAAATTAAACTGTCTTAGAAACTGTTAAAATTCTCTGTCCTCTTCTCTCTTATGGTGCGGGTACATTAGCACGCGATAATTCTGAAACCATCTTTACAATGTTCTTGTCTACATTAGCAGTCAACTCTACTATCGAGTACTACAGAAAGGCGACTAAAGATAGATCTTTAGTCACCTTTCTGAGGAGTTGACGCGGGCGATAACTTGCCCGATACATCGCCGAGTGACGAACTGACCGGCTACACTTGTCGAGATAGCCCGAATTATAGCCGAAGGCCGCTTGTAGCCGCACCATTATAAGATATATCATGAGCGAGAAGCGGGGCAGATCCTTTTAAACCACATATAATAGGTTACCTGGAAGAAATCGCTTTAGGCGATAAGGTCGCCCTTGTACTGCCGAAAAATTTATTTTAGTTTTTAAGATTTTCATGTAGTTTTTTTTGTGTGCAATAAAGTTGTATTGTATTGTATTGTATTATAGCGCAGCTTACTCCCTCGCGCATTTTAACGTGTTGGTTTAGGCCTGCTTACAGAAGATACGGAGGTAATTCTTAAACGCAGGGTTAATTAACTCAAAGTTAAAAATGTTGTAAATGTCACTCTAAAACTGTGTCAACTCAAGGTTAGCTTCTCAGTCTTGGTGATGCAAGACGATTAAGACCCATGTTAGCTGAACGTTAATTGGCTAGCTCAAATTTAATTGGTTAGCTGAAATTTAATTTATATCGGTTACTTAATTAACTCTTCATTGTTGACATTTGACTTATTGACGAGCTGTCAAGAACAGTCGGTTAAAATTTTTTATGTTGTTAAAATTATAATTTTTCAATACGGGAATTACTCACGATTTGATCATTTTGAAACTATAGTCGGAATAACCGAGTTAATGTGAAAGTTGGTTATTCCGACTATGGTTTCAATCCATTTGGCGGTCTTTCTCAAGACGGGTGAGCGCGCGCGGCTGCGTCTCGCTTAGCACCTCAGATAAACCTAGAGGAAAAGATGGAACACTGCGTTATATCTCGCTGAAGCCATTTCTTTTTCAATGTGTGTGCGTGGTAATGTTGCCATGAAAAACATTTACAATTGCACGAAAAGTAATATTAATTCCTAAACTCTACGTTAGCCATTTCCGTTCCAACATACAACCTTAGTAGATTTAATATTTTAAAACTGCACATATTTGCAAGAGCTTTTTCAAAATTGACTTGTAATAAAACTGCACAGTTTTTAAAAAGAACCTCAAAATGTAGTCCTGGCCACACTTTTATAAAGCACTATATGCATAATTTATGTACACGAAATTATACCATAACGTCGAGGTAAGAATGACCAAGCGTAGTTTTTTTGCGTCAATGCGTGTTGTGTACATATACGACAGTAGCGTAGTTTTTGGATGGTTTTTGGCTTCACCTAAATCATACGCCGTGCGCCATCTTATTCTCTAGATTGATCTGAGGCTTAGCACCCCGTAATTCCCGTATTATAAGATCACAAAGTGTGATAACCACGTCAGTTTTCATAATGTTTGTTTAAATTGTGATGAACTTTGACCTTACCAGTTTAACCTCTGATGAGCAGCTAACTACGAGTTAAAAAGATAACCCTAGCTTCTGCAAGTGGCCCTTAACCTATTGAACGTCTCTGAATAAGATATTATTCTTCTTTTTTTAACAATAAATATTTAAGGCAAAAAAATCAGTCTCTATTAAAAGCAAACACAATTACGAACTAAATTAGTAGGACTAAAGAAATCAGATCATTAAAGCAAAATTTGTACTAAAATTAGTAAATTAATAATACAAGACATCCCCTCTTAAAAAAACGTTGTATAACCTATCATATCGTCACGCCTTTCCCAGGGGCTGACAGAGGTGTATTACAACATTACCGAAGACGGGTCTGAGCAGTGGCGCACTTGTAGCGCCTCACTCAACTGCCGTCTTTGTACTTCTTCACTCTACAAAACTTCAAGGCTAGAGTGAATAAGTACCTTATAGCACCCGATGCACCGCGCCCTGCGTGACCTCAACGCGTTCATTTGTATGTATCCGGACTGTGACATTTTTAGCGATAAGTGGCTTAGCGTAGTAAATTTATTGTTGACATTTTGCGAATCTTATATACCGTAATTTGTATTTATGTGTTTGTGTGTATTATTATTTAAAAATTTATTTGACATTTTGTAATTATATTAATTAAGTTTTGACATTTCTACTAATAATTTTAGATTATGTGTATGTGAAATCTGACTCTAATTCTGAAATTTTGTTATGTATAATTGCTTAAATGCGTTCATATTAATAAATAAATAAAATAAAATAAAATAGGTCGTCGTGCTCCATCTTAGACCACAACGTCGCTTAACATCAGGCGAGTTGGTGGTCAAACGCCGACCTATTCTACATTTAAAAAAAAAAAAAACATTCACACTTCGCCGGGCGATATTCAGTCCCAAATGTGACAGAGGCTAGCCAACGCCCTACGCCGGGCTCCAGTTATGTAGCAGATGAAAATGACATTAATACACACATATGTTCACACAATTAAGCAAATATTCCGAAAACCAGCTCTGCATAGGCTGGCCAGCCTCCGCAGTACATTGCTGAGAATATCCCAATTGCCAAACTAAATTTTTTGTTATTTCTAATTTGTATTATGTATTACAGGCATCCTAAGGTTGCCTGGAAGAGATCGCTTTTAGTGATAAGGCCGCCAGTTATTACACTATTTAATAAGTTTTATCATTATTTTTCTGTTGCTGTTTTGTTATCTGTGGTGTGAACAATAAAGAGTTTATCTATCTATCTATCTATGTATTTATTTTTTGTTAAGAAATTTGTTTTTTGTTTAGTTTTAGGCAATAACTAATTTTATTATTCTATTTTTAACAAATTGGTGAGTGCCGTCGGCTGGGACCGAACCCGCTCTCTCTGGCTTGAGAAGCGAGCCTTCTCCAACTAGGCTGTCATTGTTATTAAAGTTGTATAGTGTCGAAATAGAACCGACGACCTTCCCAGCCTAGTCGGAGTTAGACTGTTTTATAGGCAGGAGGTCCCAGGTTCGATTCCCGACCGGGCATATGTTTCATGGAATTTAAATATCTGTTTTGGGTGTGTGTTAGTTTGTCTGTCTTTTTGTGTGTTACGTGACAATACAGACACAGCACAGGAAATCCAGGCAATCCTAGTGGAGAGCTGTGAGTGTGCTATAATATAGTATAACTAACGTTAATATATTATAGTAAGTATTTTGTTTTTTTTGCAGGAGGATAAACTTTTACAAGCTTTTGCATACCAAGCAACCATGGCGAATTAATTTTATCAATAAGAACTATCTGTAACTACCCATTTTTTGACAAATTAATTTTGACTGCCTCGGTGGCTCAGTTGGTAGTGAACCTGCCTGCTGAACTTGGGGGCGTAGGTTCTGTTGGTTGCGCTCACGTCCATCGATAAATAGCCTGCACCAACCACAGTCTCAATAGTTCGTCGCAAAAAATGTAGATGGCGCTCTCAAGTAAGAGAAAATTCTTAACACGCGCAAGCAAGATTCTCCAGACGATAATTTACTCTTTGTAGGTTTTTTACTTTTTTGAGTTTAAAGTTTCGGTGAAATAAACCATACGGTTTCGGGATAGTTACGGCTTTCATTTCTTACCTGGGGCTAACATTTATGTGATGAAGAAATTGTGTTTGTTCTAGGTCTGGATGTTAATATTTATTTATTTGGGACACTTTCACACACGGTCGCCTGACCCCAAACTAAGCAAAGCTTGTACTATGGCTGCCAGAGACTGATATACATACTTAGATATTTCTAAATACATACTTAAATACATATAAGCACCCAGACATAGAACAAACACAAATGTCCATCACATGAATGTTTGCCCTAGGTGGGAATCGAACTCACGCCCCCAAGCTGAAAAGGCAGGTTCACTACCAACTGAGCCACCGAGGCAGTCAAATTATGTATGCATTTAAAAACATATACGTATGTATATCAGTCTCTGGCTGCCATAGTACAAGCTTTGCTTAGTTTGGGGTCAGGCGACCGTGAAAATGTCCCAAATTTATTATTTATTTGAATTTTCTTTCTTTGAAATTCTAAGTTGATTAAAAAGTACATAGCACTAATACATAGTGTAACTATTTCGAGATTATACAACGTTTATTATTAAGAGGGAAGTACAGCTAAACCACAGACAACCCCGCACTTCCGATTCCGCACTCAGATTAAACCATCAACCATCAAACTTATAAAGTTCACTATCATTGGTGGATTTCTAGGCACGGCTAACCTAAGCCAGCCAATCGGAGCACATTAATCTGCTCGGGTATTAAACAAAAAAAAGTTTAATGACTAGTAGAGAAAAGTATTATTTGAGTAATCTATTGTTACACAGATTAGGTTACATAATAATACGTTAAAACAGTTATACCAGAAGTGTATTATACGCAAATCCGAAGTATTGTATACAAGATATATATCCAGTTGTATACAAGAAGTATGGCAAAACTATACCAGTTATTATACTAACACTAACAACTAAGGTATACTTTTGGTATCCTACTAGTATACAGTATGATACTAAAAGTATACCGAAGTATACCAGAAATATATTGAAGTATACCAGGATGCTTCTAGTTCTTGTTTCTTCAATATGTATGAAATGCATATTTTCTATGTATTTGTTTTGTATTGTCGTTGAGTAAACGCTTTAGTATTTCTGTAGATGTACATAATTATACTAATTTGCATTGTATGTAAATTCTCTAAATAAGTATTTTTGCAGTATACCATAACTTTGCTAGAAGCATACTCGAAGTATATTAGAAATATGCCAGTTGTAAAAAAATAAGCATACCAGAAAAAAAATACCAGAAATAATATATACCAGAAGTATGCGAGAATCATAACAGAAATGTACCAGAAGTATACCAGAAATATACCACAAATATGCCAAAAGTATACCAGAAGTATGCCAGAATCATAACAGAAATGTACCAGAAGTATACCAGAAATATACCACAAATATGCCAAAAGGATACCAGAAGTATGCCAGAATTATATCAGAAATGTAACAGAAGTATATCAGAAACATACCAGAAGTATGCCAAACGTATACAAAAAGTATGCCAGAATTATATCAGAAATATACCAGAAGTATTCCAGAAGTGGGGTCAACTGGGACAAATGCGTCTGTGAGGCAATTGCATCTTTCGAGCATTACTGACAAACCCTTCACAAATTAGGCGTCACCTACATCTTTTTTATCTTTAGTTGCAATGATCTGTACAAGATGGCATTAGTTGTCTAATTTGTGAAGAGTTTGTCAGTAATTCTCGAAAGACTCAACTGCCCCTGTTGAACCTATATCAGAAATATACCAGAAGTATGCCAGATATATATCAGAAGCATACCAGAAGTATGCCAGAAATATATCAGAAACATACCAGAAGCATGCCAGAAGGATACTAGTATTGTCCTTAGTGTTATTTAAGCAGTCGCTCCTGCTCTTCGCTCTGCGAGTTCCTGTGTGTGGGGACGTATGCGTGTCCGTTGCGTGCGTCCAGAGGGCGAGCCGCGGGGGACGGAGGCACGGGGTTGGGGGACACCTGGAGGACAACACTCACATTAAGAAAAAAATAGACAAACTCTTCTTAGACAAACAGACAAAGATTTGACATACATATCGCCACCCCTTTCCCTCGAGGGGGCTGGCAGAGGTGTAATACAACACCCACACTTCACCGAACGATATTCAGTGTGACAGGGGGCGAGCTTGTCGCCATACACCAGTCATGTAGCAGATGACATACTATACGCATATACTCGTATATTCACACAATTAACAAATTACTGCGTGCCGTCGGCTGGGTTCGAACCCGCTCTCTCTGGTTTGAGAGGCGGGCCTTATCCATCTAGGCTATCGTCGCTTCACAAACATTGAAAAGTGGATAAAAACAGTTTTTGTATGAACATTTAATGATTTTGGACAATTTTATTTCAACACAGTGTGAAATAGGCACATCAGCCCTGGCTGGCATCAGGCTGTTCGCTTATCTTATATCTTTAAATGAGAAATTCTTAATGAGTCCATCTCGGAATCGGCTCCAACGATTTTCATACAATTTAGTTTATAGGGGGTTTCGGGGGCGATAAATCAATCTAGCTAGGAATCATTTTTAGAAAATGACATTTTATTCGTGTTTTATCGATAATCAACTTAAACATAAACTTGGAAGAAAAATAACAAAAATATGACTCTTCCTGACATCTATTGGCGAATAATAATACTATTTTTTGTGAGCAACTAATTGCTTTAACGACACAACAGCAGATGGCGTTGTTAAGTAACACGAAGTCAATGAGTGTTTGCTTTGAGGTTAGACTAAAATCAATTGTTTATTTTCCAAAAAACACAATAAAAAAAAAATACCAAGCAAAGCTCGGACATCAAGGTACTCCTAACTAATATTATAAATGCGAAAGAGAATTTGTACGTTTGTTTGTAACGCTTTCACGTCTCAACTACTCAACCGATCGTCTTGAAATTTTGCATACACGTTGTCTGTTGTACAGAAAAGGACATAGGGCTTTTTATCCCGAAAAAATTAACGGTTCCTGTGGAACCGCGGGTTAAAACCGCGGGGCGCAGCTAGTAATTAGATAAATAGTTCCTCTAGTAGGCTTAGTCTGTGACTGTGAGAGGACGGAAAAATTCACGCGCACTTTGCGACGTCATTCAAAAATGAACCATAATTATCAGCATTTTTTTTATGTAGAATATGTGGTCGGCGTTTGACCACCAACTCGCCTGATGTTAAACGACGTTGTGGTCTAAGATGGAGCACGACGACGCTTATGGTTCTTATTCACTCTAGCCTTGAAGTTTTGTAGAGTGAAGAAGTACAAAGACGGCAGTTGAGTGAGGCGCTACAAGTGCGCTACTGCTCAGATCCGTCTTCGGAACGGTTACACCGGACTACATCCCGAAACACGACTAGGTCATTTCACGGCATGGCTTGGCCCGGTCTCACCATAGTCTAAAATGCAATCGCATAATATTTAGGCGACGCTGACTTCTCTGTTGATGTTTTACGATTCTGTTTTGGGCTCTGGTGGTTGATGGTTCATTTGCCAATCACGTCAAAATGTGCGTAAGAATTTTTACGTTCTGTCCTCTTGATTTGAGTTAAATAAATAAAGTAAAAAAAAACGAAAATTGTTTACGTTAACTATCTAAACGAATACTAAGCTTACACACACACACACACACAAACTGGCCATACATTATTTTGTTGCATATTATTTGCTGTACAATATGGTAAGTCAAATTACTCACCTGTCTCGATGGTGTTTTATGTTCTCCGGTAATGCTCAAATCTTCATCCACCGACTGCAACAACTGTGGACAAATATAACGATATCATTAATAGCCTGAGTCTTTATATTCCCTGATGTTGCTATTCCCTGATCCAAAAAAACAAGGACTAGCGTGCCAACACTTGGCGACGTCACACACCATCTACTTCGAGCTAGGTTAGAAGCTTTACGACTACATCTCTATTTGACTAGGCAGCAGATAGGACTAGATCGGTTTAAGACTAAGTACCTGGATGGCCGAGCTTTGCTCGGTATTTTTTTTTTTTTTTTTAATGTGTTTTTTGGATAATAAACAATTGATTTTAGTCTAACCTCAAAGCAAACACTCATTGACTTCGTGTTACTTAACAACGCCATCTGCTGTTGTGTCGTTAAAGCAATTAGTTGCTCACAAAAAATAGTAGTATTATTATTCGCCAATAGATGTCAGGAAGAGTCATATTTTTCAGTTGAGATTGATTATCGATAAAACACGAATAAAATGATATTTTCTAAAAATGATTCCTAGCTAGATCGATTTATCGCCCCCGAAACCCCCTATATACTAATTTGTATGAAAATCGTTGGAGCCGATTCCGAGATTCCAATTATATATATATATATATACAAGAATTGCTCATTTAAAGGTATAAGATATATCGCGTTACGGTTACATTGCTTTTGGACTACGTCGCTAAAGGACAAGAAAGCGTAATGACTTAATCCTTGTTTGTTTTCTAAAGAACAACCATGTCGAAAATCATTTAAGTTTTTAAGAGGGCCGCGACGCTCTGAAATTTCCAAACAAACGCGCTACTCGAATTTCTTGAAAACCATTTGTCAGATTATGATGAAATTTAGCATGTACAATTAAATTAACAATATCTCCGCCCCTATGTTTTGTTTTTTTTTAAACGTTCTAAAGCTAAAATAGAGCTATGAAAAATATCCGCATTTTTTAGGGGTCGCTTTTGACTGATTTATTCAATAGGTAGACAAAACATATAAAAAATTCCATTACACAGGGAGGTTGTCTACATCATTAGCTGTTAAATGAATCCATAATACAAGGGAAATTCTTAGTTACTTAAGAATGATTACAAAAGTGCAAAATTCATAAAAAAAAAAAAATTGCACTTTGTTACTCTGTAGGTAACTTTAGAGTCTCGTCAGTACCTATCATTACTCGCTCTCTTCGCTCGTCTTCTCCTTCTAGACGAAATGGCTATAGAATACCTTAAGCCAATGCGAAGTTAGTCTAGGTCGCCTAGGTCGAAGTTAGTTAGGTCGCCGGACTCTTAAGTAGTTACCTTGTCATAAACAAAATGTTACTTTTACTGATATCTAAGATTTCGCGACACAGGTTCGCCTAGTGCGAAATCTAGGGTATTCTAGTCATATTGTCTCCTTTTACTTGAACCTTTATACAACGTGCTGGTTTTGGGTGTAGTAATACTGAAACGGCACATGCCGAGACTGATTTAAAATTATACCTGCAAGGTCTCCTTGTCCTGAACACGATAGATTTTAAGTTATCACAACTTAAACTTTTACGTAAATTTGACCTGCAGCAACCCTAATAAGCTCACAAACAGCTGTTCGGTTGATGACCGGTCTTGCCGACAAAGACTACTAAGTGCGCAGAAAGAATATTATCTTTACCTACAAAACACAGAATGGAGTAAATGTCCCTTTTTTTTAAGAACTATTTTAAACAGAAACAAAAGCAAGATATCTTTTAGATACATAAATGGTTACATACATATCTAGTCAACGACATGAATAAAGTGAACGTAAACTCGCCGAAAACGAAACGAAAACCCTGAATTTAGCAGCCATATCATGATGGAGTTTAGAACAGGCTATTACCATTAAATGCATTAGCAAAATTTTGAGCCCGTGCTGTTCCCCGTTGAAGAGTCCCCTTGCCGGAAGTCATCCCTGGGTGTAGCAGCTGTGTCATGATGGCGTTGAGAACAGGCTATTACAATTAAATAGATTTACAAAATTTCGAGTCTGTGCTGTTCGCCGTTGAAGAGTTCCTCTACCCACCTCCTGACTCCATCATCTCCATCAGATCATCTCGGTGGCACCAGGTTGTTGCATAGTCACTCAACTTACATAAGTACATAAAACATTTATTTTAAGTTCAATCGGAAACCAAAGAGTAGGCATTTAACGTGAAAGATTTAATTAAGTACTGACAGACACCATAGGTACATGCGAAAATAATAATAAAAGCTCGTCAAAAGATAAATTGTGCATACTGCATAATAAAATTATTCTTTGCCATTTCGCGAAAACATCAAAACATTTGTCGGCAAAAGACAAAGAGCTCACAGAGAGCCGCCAAAGCGTACCGCGGGACAATTGGCAACAAGCGGTGCTCTAAACAAAATAGGCAAGGAACTACCATGAGTTCGGTATTAAAGTGTATTTATGCAAGTTCGACAAAATTCTTCTCGTCACTTTTTGTCAAGCGAGAACGTGAGAAGACTATGTGTAAACATAATATGTCTGTCTCGATAATAAGAGGCGACATACCTTTGGCGCGTTGCGCATGGTAGGCCAGCAAGACACTTGTTGTATTACGAGTTATTATTGTAATTTTAGTTTTTTTTTTAATTATCATGGCACACATTTTCCAACGCTCACATGCTTAGAAAACCGGATTCGTCACTTCGCTGTTAGCAAAATTCTTTATTTGGTTTAAGATTTTGACATTTCAAGCACGTTGTGAGTATTAAAAAGTTAAGCCGATTCCGATTTATCAGCCAATATGTCGATGATTGTCCGTTGTTTAACTTTGATGATCATTACGGTTTTCGGAACTCTTTAAACAGAGAGATTTGATTTTTAGAACCAAGACTTTTGATACTTTCCTCCGACGGTCGAAAATAAAACGAGAAAAGAGAAAAAATGAGAAAAGGTTTCGATACTATGTAAACTCATGGTTACCCCTACTAGCTGCAAAAAATAATTTAATAAAATTTTTAAAGTTTCGTCTAGTTGCTCTCTATCCATCCCGGTGTGAAGTCATAAAATTCCTTCTTTATTGTTTGATTGCGTAAATTATAATACGATGTCATTTTCAAATGCTGAATATTACGAGATGATATTTTAATGTGTTGGTGCTGCGGTCGGAAACTGCCTTGCGGCGCGTGAGGTCTACCGTAAACGTTTTGTGGACGGAAGGTCGCCTCTGCAATAGTCGTTTGCCTCCTCGATCTCCGGACCTGACGCCTTTGGACTTTTTTCTGTGGGGTTTCGTCAAAAATGCCGTGTATGCCGTGCTATGGCAATACCACGGAGGAAATGGTTGCGCGTATTACACCGGCATTCATCACGATTGCTCCCGAAATGCCGGAATGTCATGGCTTCAGTGTCTCGTCGAGTGGGGTTGTGCATTGAGAGGAGAGGACAGCACTTCGAACCTCTTCTGTGATCTGTGCGATAAGTGTGTTGTGTTGAGGTAGTTCTTGGATTGTTGTGAATGTTGTAAAACACGCAACTTCGTGTTACGTGAAAAAGTGACCCCAAAAGAGCAGTAATCAAAATGTTAACTCACGGACAAGGAAGGATAATAATTAGGTAAGATAAGAACCTATTACGTACATTTTTGTGTAGTACTAATATGTGGTTATTAGCAAAGTAATTAGTGAAACACTAGCGAAATACAAAAAAAACCTTAATACCTATCTAACATCTTATAAATCTACCTACTTCCACAGCAACGTAAACAATAAACATTGTTTCTTAGCGAATTAAGTTTAAGCCGTGTGCGCCGCCGTCGGCGGCGGGGCGCGGGCTGAAGAACGGGGAAGACGATCGCATGCGTGTTGAGTGTTGTTTGACAAACGCCGCGGTCAGCGATCGCTTTAAGGGCTGTCCAAAATAATTGTAAAAAATAGTTTTTTAAACTTAGTATGGAACAATAAAGGTTTGGTTTGGATTTTGTTATTCTGGCAAATGATTCAAAATGTTATACAGATACACACCTTTGAATATTACTACACCTCAAACCAGCACGTTGTATTTAGATAACATTATACTTGTACTTTGGGGGCTGAGCTATCCACGTCCGTAGGAGTGTACTCTATTCTGATCCCCTTCACGTGGTCCCCGGGTAGTGCTAACCGGGTAGCAAACTCTGGTGGGAGGCTTCGGCCGTGGCTAGTTACCACCCACCGGACCGCAAGCCATGCCGTGAAATGACCTAGTCGTGTTTCGGGATGTAGTCCGGTGTAACCGTTCCGAAGACGGGTCTGAGCAGTAGCGCACTTGTAGCGCCGCACTCAACTACCGTCTTTGTACTTCTTCACTCTACAAAACTTTAAGGCTAGAGTGAATAAGTAACTTATAGGTCGCCGTGCTCCATCTTAGACCACAACGTCGCTTATAACATCAGGCGAGTTGGTGGTCAAACGCCGACCTATTGCACATTAAAAAAAATGTATATTAAAAAAAAAAAAAATTTAGAGAACTGACTTTTTTTTTAAATAACTTCCTGTGTCTCAAGTATGCCTAATTCGGTGTTATATTTGCGGGTAAATATTATGGTGTTCCTTTTTCGGTTACCTTCAAAGGCATTTTGACTTCTTTTATCTTGGATTTGTGCTTCTTTTCTCAAATTGAACAAAAATAGCAGCAAATTACCTACTTTTGTGCTGTATTCGCACGTTAAGGCGACGATGCCAGGCTTGATAATAGGACGTAAGCATATATGGTCGAACATCTAACCGTAACGCGAAATAGTCATATCGCGATTTAGTCTTAAAGCGATCTAGTCATATCTGCTGCCTAATAGAGATGTAGTCGTAAAGCTCCTAACCCTTCGAGCTATTTATAAATGACTTGTTTCGGTCTTTCTCATGAATCGTTTGACGTCACTGCGTGTTGCCCACGTGACCATTTTTGACTTGGAAAGCTATAACTATACCTGGTAGAGTATATTATTATACCATGGCTGTTCGAATTAAAAACGGTATTAAAATTAACTACAGACAGATTAAAATTTAATGGCAACTGTGAAGTGCGCCGCAAGCGAGACTTTGCAGCGTCTTGCCTCTCTGTCGCACGCGTACCTTCGTTGTCGCTACTGCGCAGCGTTCGCGCCTAACTTCACAGCCGTAATTAAGTTTGAATCGGCATGTTTATTTGTTATGTTATGTTACCTACTTGGCTACAAAATGACATGAATATCGGATCAACGGTACTCAAGTATCGTCGGACAAATTTATCTTTTTCTCTACATAGTATAAACCAAAGTCGCTCTTCGCGTCTTTCTCTCTTTCTGTTTGCATACCCGCTAACTCCTGAACAACGCAACGGATTTTGATGCGGTTTTTACCATCAGCTAGATATTTTTTGACGGAAGGTTTATAGGGATTATATTCTTCTCTACATAGTATACTCGTAAACCAAAGTCGTTCTTCGCGTCTGTCCCTCTTTCTGTTTGCATACCCGCTAACTCCTGAACAACGCAACGGATTTTGATGCGGTTTTCACCATCAATAAGATAATTTTTGACGGAAGGTTTATAGGGAACCGTGCGAAGCCGGGCGGGTCGCTAGTAAAGTATAAACACACACACATACAAATGTCTAGTAGAGTGTCGAGGTTTTCACATCGCTCGTTCAATTTTAAAGAGATAATGATTGTATGTATGTACTTGCGATGCATTAACAGCATCGCTAGTTTTGGGGGTGTCTACATGTAGGCAGCGGTTATCGTTTACCATCAGGCGAGCCGTCTGCTTGTTTGTCACTATTCTTTTTAAACAATATTATTTTTGTTAATAATAACCAAAAAATTCAAGTCAGCTTCCTCTCCAACATTTTTATTATCTTCGACAACTGCATCATCATAATCTGCTCAGTCTCCAGCCGCCTCTTTTCAACAGCCAATCTTTCCTCTCTAAACTCTTTATCATAGTCTACGGTGTCTCTTTCTAACTCCAAAAATCGATCTATCGAATCAGGAGGATCGGTCGAGTCGATGTCTTGATTGTTCGATTTGCGTTCTCGATTCGAAGAATCGGTTTCGGTGTAGGGCTTGAAGTCTGCTTGAAAATCTAGTTGGCGACTAGTTTCGATTTCAGTTTTATTCGAATTGACGTCGTCCTCAACTTTTTGCCGTTTAAGATTCTCTGGTATATAATCGAGTTCTGTATCGATTTTCGCGTTCTCCGTGTTAACAATACCACGCAACGGGCCACAGTTCTCTGCACTCGTATAAATAACAACGCCAGGATTTCTAGCATATAATCGATCATTTTTGTTCGAATCGTCTCGATATTTGTGATCGATGTTATATTTCGAATTGCATCTATTAAGTTTGAAGTCTGTGTTATGAGTATCGGATTCAACATCATTGTTTTTCGGTAGTTCGTGACGCAAATTGAGTTCTCGATTCGATTTGCAATCGATTTCATGAACCGCATGACTAGTTGAAGAGAGGTTGTGGAAGGAGAGGAGAGAGGAGTCCGTGTGGAATGTTGCTTTCTTCTTCTTACAGTGGTCGGAATCTAAAATAGAGTCACTTTTGTAGGTATTTAATGAAAGATTATGCATCGAGAGACAGAGCGGTGTCTTACGCCGCGGGCGGCTTATTGAACCCTGAGCGTAACGAGGGACTCTAGAGTTAACTCCCGAGCGTAGCAAGGGAGTTATGTAGAGTCCTGAGTGAAGCGAAGGGTTCAAGCCACCCAAGACAAAAACACTGCTTTATCCTAGAAGTGAATACTCTACTTTTCACACCTTCTTCTAAGGCAATAAAAAGGAACTGTAAAAATATGGGTTTTATTTTAAATTTCGTACAGCTGCACCAGATGCTTTCTTTTTTGTTTTTTTTTTTTTTGTGACTGCCAGTTTAATTTTAGAATTAACTCTTCTTACAGCGCCCGTATGCTGAGTTTTCATTCAATTCTAACCTCTTTGCTCGAAAACTCTCTTGGGTTTTTCATACAACTTTAACTCGCTAGGGAGGCAATGTCATGCTTTACGTCGAGACTACGTGATGTGTAATTTGTCATTGTCGAGCAGGTGGTGTGAAAAACGAACAACTTTCCATATTCGTCTCTACCGCAGCACGTTCAAAAGAAGTTTGGAAGAAAATAGAGTCGCTAGCCCAAAACAAAAAAAAGCAACTGACAACACTGACACCTTAGGGGAAAGAGGAGTATCGAGCGGGGGAGTTGCGATGGAGGGGGGGGGGGATTGGAATGAGATGACGTTTCTAGACTACAATCTCTTACACAAATCCAAAGTCCATACTAATCCATACTTTACTAATATGATAAAATCAAAAGTAACTCTGTCTGTCTGTCTGTTTGTTTGTAGGCTTTTCACGGCTAAACGGCTAGACAGATGTTTATGAAATTTGATCATTAGTTCACAAGGAAGGTTTTTGCATACTACTCGTAATTTCTAAATAAACGCGAACTAAGTTACGGGTAACAATAGTAAAATTAAAAATAGTAAAGCTAGTAAAATTACAAAAAAGTAAAATTTTATTTGCTCCGATTTAAAAATTCTTTCACTATTATAATACAAAAAAGCTACACAATTATTGAGTAACGGGGGCTGTGAAATGTGTGCAAAGCTGTGGAAGAAGAGCTTGTTTATAACTCGTTGGTGATAAACACAGTTTAAAGCGATTAGAACTAGATGGCGCTGACGTCGAACCGCGTGACAGAACACCCAACAGACCCACGGCTCCCCGCTAAATACTAGTAAATTTCAATGATTCAGACATTTCTAACCATTTTTATCTTCCACACTCTTGTTTAATACGCTTCTACTGATCCAGAAGTTGTTCCTAACGCATTCTGCGCAGGAGTGAGCGTCTACTTCTTTGGGAGAGTGGTAGAAGTTGGCGCTACACGCGTTCGATGACTTCGTCACGTCGGTGCGCTTATTTTCTGGGCTACTTTTACACCCGCTTTTGCAAGTTTCCGAGTTTGAACAC
Organism: Peribatodes rhomboidaria; assembly: GCA_911728515.1. Lineage (NCBI taxonomy): Eukaryota > Metazoa > Arthropoda > Insecta > Lepidoptera > Geometridae > Peribatodes > Peribatodes rhomboidaria. The sequence goes on along the minus strand of OU452192.1, from coordinate 3,283,551 downwards.
TGCTTTAGTGTGAATATCTGAAATTACGATAGCAACACGGGGTTCTTTCAAAATGGCTGTCAATAGAGTCCTTAAAGGTTGGCAACTTGTCTTTGATGCTCCTGGTATTACAGGTATCCATAGACGAAGGCGATCGCTTACCATCAGGCGGCTCGTTAGCTTGTTTGCCACCTAGGGCAAAAAAAAGCAGCCTCCATTCATACATCAACAATATGAAAGCATCACATGTAAAAGCTACTTGAATGGAAAGAGGATATTGTAATAGAAGATATGGTCTAAGCAAGACGCAACCGCGCGCGCGCACCCGCCTTGAAAAAGACCACCGAATGCACTTGAAACAGTAGTCTAAATAACCGACTTAATCGTACGTGAATAATTCTCGTTCTCGTATCATGAAATCATAAGGATATTTTAAATTAATAATTATTTAGAAGACAAAGATTCTTGGAACCTTCCACTTCCGCCAAGTAGCCACTATAACATAGGGGAAATATAATTATGATGTCACTAGTTTTAAGCCAAGAATTGTGAAGCAAATTTTTGAAAAAAATATGTCCTTGTCTGTTATTCTGTGGTGCTCACTGTTGTTCACAATCATTCGGAAACGTTTCCGGTCGAATCGAACAATTTTCAAACTCAAATCAATTGAATCTCAGTCTAGTTTTATACATTTTGGAATAGGGAATCGAATATAAAATAAAAACTTTAAAAAAACTTTATAAACGTTAAAAACTTATGAAACTGAGATTCGAATAATTTGAGTTTAACATTTTTGGATCATCCGAGTTTCCTAACGGAAACATTTCCAAATGTTGTGAATATCTAAGCTTCGGTTCGGTTCGGTTGGTTCGGCTCATTTTCCGAACAAGGAGGATTATCCTATCCTATCCTACTAATATCCTACTAATATTATAAAGGCGAAAGTTTGTAAGAATGGATGTATGGATGTTTGTTACTCTTTCACGCAAGAACGGCTGAACAGATCTGTATGAAATTTGGCACAGAGATAGATTACAGTCTAGAATAGCATATAGGATACTTTTTAACCGCGGGTGAAACCGCGGGGCGCAGCTAGTAAAATCTAAAGTAACTTTGTTTGTCTGGCTTTTCACGGCTAAACGGCTGAACGGATCTTAATGATTTTTTTTTATTTTTTAAACAACATTCACAGCCCTTAAAAAACAAAATACAACACAGTAACAAACTAAACTTACAGCCAATAAAGAATGTACATATATTATATTAATAAATTAAATAATATGTGCATGTGTGTGTGTGTGTGTGTGTGTGTGTGTGAGAGAGAGAGAGAGAGAGTGGATGTGTAAAAGTGTGAGAGTGGGATATATGGATATATGATTATAATTATGAAATATTTGTGCCATGTCTTAATTTGGTTATATCAAGTTTAAAAGCTCCTTTTTTTAAGTGAAAGATATCGGTATAATATTATAATTATTTATAATTAGTTACAGTCTATCACGAGGAAGGTTATTGGATACTATTTTCTGATTAAACGCGAACAAAGTGGCAGGTAATTGGATGTATTTGTATACTAACAGATACCTTTTCAAGATCCGTGACGCTAATAGTATCCGTGACTCGTTTCATACATTTCTCAGAGACGTCCACTTTCTCAGAGGAGGGGTAGTTCTGTTGACTTATTTGCATCAATTCGATTATGTTCAATCTTGGAGTTTGCTGGAAGATCGTTAATTCTATACTATTACATTATCGACGCGAACGCTGTCCATTACTGATTGTTCAAATAGATCTGAAGATGCGATCTGAACGCATGCAGGAAACGAACGTGTCCTGGCCGGGTAGGTCTTGACGAATTGAAATGTCTGTTTACGCTCTGGGTCCATGTCTTGTGTGTGTTCCCTGACACAGGGAAACCTAACGGAGAGCTGTGAGTGTAAAGCGCATTTGTTATTGTATTGTAATCCTTTTGTTATTGTATTGTCTCATTTGTTATTGTATGCAAGAAACACAGTACAATAACAAAATATGTTATTGTATTGTTTTTTGCTGCATGCATTTTGTCTATTTATTTATTTATTTAATGATCAACACAAAATAAACCTTAACTCCAGAAGTGGAGCTTAAAGCGTCCTCTCTAGTAGATAGCGTGCTGGTTGACTTTCCGAACAGTTTTTTGGAAATCATTGATATTGGTATGTTAGCGCTGGAAGAGTTGCATAGGTTCTGGAAGGAATGGGCACTTGCATAGGATTAGAAGGGTCATGTTGCATAATTATGTTTGGGATATGTGTTTTTTTTTTCGGCTTGCTCCCAACGATTATCACCAAAACAGGCACCAGTGGTGATCCTTAAGACCTCAGCGTATGATTTAGGTGAAAACGAAAACCATACATAAACTACGCTACTGTCGTATATGTAAACAACACGCACACATTGACGCAAAAAAAACAACGCTACTCGCTTTGGTCATTCTTACCCCGACATTTTGTGCATTAGTTTATGGTATAATTTTGTGTACATAAATATACATAGTGCATTATAAAAGTGTGGCCACGACTACATTTTGAGGTTCTTTTTAAAAACTGTGCAGTTTTTTTTCAAGTTAATTTTGAAGAAGCCGGAACATTAAAATCTAACAAATATGTGCAGTTTCATAATTTTAAATCTACTAAGGCTGTATATTGGAACGGACGTGGCTAACGTAGAGTTTGGGAAAAAATATTAGTTTTCGTGCAATTGTAAATGTTTTTCATGGCAACATGCGAAATGAATTTAAGCAGAAGTGGCTTCAGCGAGATATAATGCAGTGTTCCATCTTTTCCTCTAGATTGATCTGAGGTTAAGACAAAGTTTTAATTTTTGTCCCAACTGCCGCCAGTAGGGCACGTTGGGTAATATTTTTTTTTGCGTTTTGTCATTATATTAATGTAATTATATAGTTAAGCTGTAACACAGTGTAAAAATTTATCAAAAATTGGTTTTCCATGTTAGAGTCCTATCGGTCTGACTGTAGTTTTCACCAGAGGTGGCAGTTTAGTGGTGGTCGCTGGTATAAAAAATAATTTTATATGCCAACGAGCCCCACTGGTGACAGTTAGGACAAAAATTAAAATATTGTTGTAACGCCCACCACTGGTGGCCGTTTTGGTGGTGGTCGTTAGGAGTAAGCCTTTATTTTCAAAGACAAACACATTGTAGAATATTATTGTACTCATCGTTATGACCATTTTTTTTCTATGTAACCAACACTGAAATCATGAAAATAAGTACAGCACATCAACTGTTCCATACATTTATCTAGTCAAGGTTTAATGGAATTTTTATTCTAACAGCTGATTTCCTTAAGCTGCTCTTTTTAGGATTTCATTGTTGGTCCTATAATTAAAGTCAATCATAGTATGAGTACAATGATATCCTAGAATATGACCGTCTTTTAAAGAAACCCCTATAGAGTTGCATAACTTTGGAAGGGTAAAGGTACACAATATAACTGGGATAATTATTTGTATTTTCATAAGTTTCGAAGGGTTTAACATAACATAACATATCGTCACGCCTTTCCCCCGAGAGGGCAGAGGTGTAATACAATCCCCACACTTCGCCGGTCGATATTCAGTCCCAAATGTGACAGGGGGCGAGCCTGTCTCCATTTACCGGGTTCCAGTCATGTAGCAGATGACATACGATCCACACAGATGTTCACACAATGAACAAATTGGTACGTGCCGTCGGCTGGGTTTGAGCCCGCTCCCTCTGGCTTGAGAGGCAGGTGTTCCCCAACGAGGCTTTCATCGCTTTCTATAACTATAAAAATGTGACATTTTATCTTGATGGCTGTCCCTCGAATCAATTTTTCTAAGCGATGATAACCTAGAAGGGTATAAGATGCATATAGCAATATAATTAGGATATAGTTGCATAACTATGATTGAAATAAAGTGGTTTAGGATAGGATTGGTAAGGTAATAACAGCATACTATACGTTAAATGCGTGCAATTATTGACTGCCTCGGTGGCTCAGTTGGTAGTGAACCTGCCTTCTGAGCTTGGGGGCGTGGGTTCGATTCCCACCTAGAGCAAACATTTATGTGATGAACATTAGTGTTTGTTCTATGTCTGGGTGTTAATATATATTTATGTATGTATTTAAAAATATCTAAGTATGTATATCAGTCTCTGGCATCCATAGTACAAGCTTTGCTTAGTTTGGGGTCAGACGACCGTGTGTTCAAGTGTCCCGAATATTTATTATTATTATTATAATTGGGATATAGTTGCATATGATTGAGATAAAGTGGTTTAGGGTTGTAAGGTAATACTTCCATAAGATTGGTAAGGTAATTGGTAATAACAGCATACTATACATATGTTATATGCATGCAATTATCAACAGCTGCGAATTTCTGATCAATTTCTGAAAAAAAATTGTTTCCTACCTTGTCAACTTCCGTGTCGAATTCCTGTGTGGTCCCGCCTTTTGAGATGTTTCCTTTCTCCATCAATGTGGCTCGCTTGGCGGCTAAGTACAGGGAGCTGAAAGGGAAGAATCAATTAGGGTTTTGTACCAAACTGGTGAACGATTAGCCGTATAGGCCGAGTAGCTAGCTCTGGTGTAAGAGTTTTCAGGCTGTCTCAAGGATGTAATTTTTTTTTTTATGTAGAATAGGTCGGCGTTTGACCACCAACTCGCCTGATGTTAAGCGACGTTGTGGTCTAAGATGGAGCACGACGACCTATAAGGTACTTATTCACTCTAGCCTTGGAGTTTTGTAGAGTGAAGAAGTACAAAGACGGCAGTTGAGTGAGGCGCTACAAGTGCGCTACTGCTCAGACCCGTCTTCGGAACGGTTACACCGGACTACATCCCGAAACACGACTAGGTCACTTCACGGCATGGCTTGGTCCGGTGGGTGGTAACTAGCCACGGCCGAAGCCTCCCACCAGAGTTTGCTACCCGGTTAGCACTACCCGGGGACCACGTGTAGGGAATCAGAATAGAGTACACTCCTACGGACGTGGGTAGCTCAGCCCCCAAAAGTGTATATCAAAGACATTACATTTTTTTTCTAGTTATATTTTAGAGACTTTAGACTACGTGAAAGACATTGAATGTAATGGCATATAATTTATAATTGGCAAGTAATACGGGAGATTATTGTTGTTATTGTGGTAGTTGTTTTTAGTGTTGTGATTGTTATTGGTCATTATTGTTGTTGATAGTTATTTATTTATTTATTTATTTATTTATTTATTTATTGATAGGAAAACAAACAGCTGTTAACAATAAACAAAGTACACAATGAAATAAAACAAATAAGCCTAGATAGTTTTCACTAATAAGTAAGATAAATAAATTGAAAGAAAGTGTTACATAAATATCGAAATAACAAGAATGGAAATAAACTAGATACAAACATAAATAGTAGAAAAACCTACATAAAACCCTAAGTAAAGGTCTGTAACATAGAGCTGTACCATATCAATTTATAAAAAAAAATAATAGAAACAATTATAAAAAGTATAGAACAAATATTTATTGCACAAAATATTTGGAAAATATATAATTTTTAAAGTAATTTTGTCTCGTATTAAATCAGTCAGTGTTCTCGGAATAGTTAACATTAAAATTGTAACATATACGTATAAAATATGAATTATGTCTATAGTTGGTCACGCACTGTTCTGCACGGAGCATAAGGTATCTTCTCCTGGTAAGAGCACGAGTCGGGACTTGAAAATTAATTTTCGACAGAAGGTCGCTGCAGTCTAACCTGTTGCCAACGAGATTATGGAAGAAAGTAAGATCAGCCACCTCTCTTCGCAGCGACATGGGAAGCAGATGGTGGTGCTTGCAGCTTGAACTATAGTCTCCAATATTTAGTTTATGCCTGTAATTGACATAACGGAGAAATTTCCTTTGAATTTTCTCAATTTTGTCAATATACACTTCATAACGCGGGTTCCAAACTTGAGACGCGTACTCCAATTGGCTCCTCACCAAAGAGCAAAATAGAATTTTAAGAGTCTTAACTGATTTAAACTCTTTGGTAATGCGGAAGATAAAACCCAGAGTCTTCATTGCTTTGCAAGTAATGCTTTCAACGTGCTTGTCTAAAAGTAGTTTAGAGTCCAAAATGACTCCAAGATCTCTGACTATTGTTGTTAATGTTTGCGATTATTGTTGTTGTTAAGTATTTGTTATTGTTATTGTCGTTTGTAATTATTGTTTACCGTTTGACAGTGAGGTAGAAGACGGACGTGATCGCTCGCACGGAGTAGTCCGGCACAAATGTGTGTCTCAGCATCGCGTCCATGTTGATGTTTTGGAGCGATCCCATCGCGGACGGCGTAGGTGATTCCGCTGGAACGAGGATACGGAACTCGTTAACAACTGTATTTGAACGAACTACTTAATACATACATACAAATGCGCATTTGTGCGACATTAAAAACAGACTCGACAATTCCTTAAAAATAAATAAAAATAGTGCACTAAAAAAAGACACGCATTAGCTTAAAACTGCCAGTGTCATCAAATAATACTAATTAAATTGAAATCTTACTGCAAAAGTGAATTTTATCCGCTAACGCGAAAAGAGTTTTTATAACACGAACATTAGAATAATAGTACTGGCCAGGAGGGCTATTCTTACGGAGTGAGATTCAATTTTTCGTCCTTGTTGCTCTCGTTTGAATAGTCATAGGTGTAAGAGTGGCCAAGATAATATCTCATCGCATCTCACGCGTAGGAATAGCCCTGCACGACTTCATAAAATCAAAACAAAATTTTCCTCCTGTGAGGTGAAAAGTTTTGTGTTTCACACGGCAGCAGAATTACTCGGCATTTCGTAATTTTGAAAAACCCTCAAACGTAGAATACTGAGATCCTTCGCTTGCTCTGGTTTCTATACAAAACTTGCGCCAAAAAACTATCTGGTTTCAAGCAATATTGATCTAGTACAGTTAAGCACAGTTCAGAACAGCGCCATCTAGTACAGTTGCACTAGCAACTGTGGACTCACCGACGCCGACGTTCTGCGTGAGCGCCTGCACGCCGAAGTAAGTGAAGGGCCCCGCCTCGAACACGAGGTTCTCGCGCCCCACCGTCACCTCCACGCGCCCTTCCAGGATCAGGACGAAGTAGTCCACCTAGGAAAACAATATCCGCGTATATTTTTCCGTCCACATACAATCCAAAAACTGCGGGCTGAACTGGCTACAGTATATGATCTGAATCGGACCGGCCCAACTCAGTTGGATTTCTTGTATTGTCATAAACCCCTCGATGTGCGGACCACTCTCGTAAGGCGCAACCTGACAAGGACGGGTATCTTAAAGTGGAGAGTAAGAAGAAAAATAAGATCCCGCTCAGTCAGAACATGTGTGGTACCGCACCGACAGGTGGCAACCACCTGCTGCATGCCGCTATACCGTCGACGCAGCTGTACGTGTCTCGTCTTCACCACACCACGACAGTCGCGGAACTGGTGGAGTAAATAAAAACGAAGACAAAGTTTTCTCTGCGGGTCGAGCAGCTGGAGTCACGCAACAAGATGAACTTCAAGTCATTTGTTGTGCGAGTACCATCTCACCATCTGGCGACCTTTATGAAAGAGGAGTTTTGGCCGACGGGTGTCTTATTTCGTCGATTCCGTGGTCGGCTACGTCGAGTCGCGCCAACACTGCAAAACACGTATGCTAGTATACGTGTCATTTAAGTTTTTTATTTTATTTGGATATGTTTGTTAGTCTGTAAGGTATTTATTTGCTATAGGCCTCTCTAACTTGCATTGTATGCAACTTATATTGCCTGAAATAAATGAATTATTATATTATTATTATTATAAACATACGAAATAGCCATAGTAGTGTGTAATCCTAGTTCATGTACTTTTTGCTAACTACCCTCAATTATGATTTAGTAAGAACTGACTTATAACATAACATTTAAGTTTGGCAATTAAGTTTTGAAAGGCGGTCCTAGCCTACAAAATAACTTTTAGTTTGTTCACTTGTGTCTTAGTCTCTAACGCTGAGTGTAAATTTTTTTTTACATTGTGTTTGTTAATAAGGAAATTTTAAAATCAAATCAATCAATGCCAAGGATTTGATATTTGAGAATTATTGAGAACAACCATTCGTCTGGGCCCCAAGCCCAGATGCATGGTTGCTTTTCAACGAGCTGTCAAAGCAGCTGGTGCTTGCCGCGGTCAGACGATTAGCATTGCTATTCAGCGAGGTAACGTCGCCAGCCTTTTGGGTACTTTACCCGCGGATACTGACTTGAGCTCTGTTTATTGTTTGTAATTTGTTATTTATGTGAGGTTTATTTTAGGCTTATATTGTTATTCTCTAAAATTTAAAAATGAATTGCTATGCGCAAATCTCAATAACAGCTGCACCGATTTCGCTAATTTACTTTTTAGAATGTTCCATGAAGTACGAGGATGGTTCTTACGCAAAAAATATTTTAAAAATTTTGAAAAAAAAATTTAAGAAACGACTGTTAGGCGGTACGAAGTTCGTGGTGTCAGCTATCCTACTCCTACTAATATTATAAACGCGAAAGTTTGTAAGAATGGATGGATGGATGTTTGTTACTCTTTCACGCCAGAGCGGCTGAACAAATCTGGATGAAATTTGGCACAGAGATAGATTATAGTCTAGAATAGCACATAGGATACTTTTTGACCGCGAGTGAAACCGCGGGGCCCAGCTAATAAAAATTGCTTATACAGGGTTATAGGTAACTAACCAAAAACCTCTTAAGGGTTCATTGTACTCATCAATACGAACAACTTTTACTATGAAGCCAATCCTAAAAGCGCGGAAAAAAAAACAGCTGTTCCATACAAAAAGTTCAATAACCTGAGACAAAATGTATGGAACAGCTGATTTTATTTTTGCGATTTCGGAGTTCGCCCCATAGTAAAAGTTGCTCATATTGATGAGTACAATGAACCCTTAAGAGGTTTTTGGTTAAGTACCTATAACGCTGTTTAATATAAAAAAATGAAAAATTTTAAATTCTCAACTGACCGGCTTCCCCTGTTGAAAGACGTAGGTGTGCAGGTCCCGTTTGGTCTTCTCTTTGAGTTTGATGTGCTGGATGACGTCTTGCTTCAACAGCCGCCGGAGGACCGTCTCCGAGACCGTGTCGGGACGAAACGCGTCTACACCTGCACAGGAATTACATTGATAAAGATTAGTTTAAAGCGACGATAGCCTAGTCGGAGAAGGCTCACCTTTCAAGCCAGAAGGAGCGGGTTCGGACCCAGTCAAAGGCACGCACCAATTTGTTCATTGTGTATACATAATGCGGCCACGCAACAATGCATTTTGAGTACGATGCCTCCTTCTAGTGTTTTATTAGATTGGCTTTCTATTTTATTTATTTTTTGTTTTTGTATGGTTTACTTTTGATGTTTTTTTTTTACTTTCTTATTCATTTTCGTGCCGCTCGCCGCATGCAGCCAAGTCTTGCAATTTATTAAGCCTATCTCCATCTCTCTAATCCTAACACCAACTCCCTAATTCTGCCACCAAATCCCTTATCCTACTCCCAACTCCCTAACTAACTCACTAGTGCTCAGGAACTGAAAGGTGGCAAGCGTTAGTTGCGGCGATATGTTGATGCGCTGGTCCTCATGTCACTCGGCGAACGCCAGGAAGTCTTGCAGTTTGTTAATAGCCATCTACCTAACCCTATTCCCATCTCCTTAGTCCTACCCCCAACTCCCTAACCAACTCACTAGTGCTCAGGAGCTGGAAGGTGGCGAGCGTGAATTGCGGCGATATGTTGATGAGCTGGTTCTCATGTCGCTCGACAAACGCGATAAAGTCTTGCAGTTTGTTAATCGTATCCCCATCTTCCTACTCCACCACCAACTGCCTAATCCTACCACCTGCTCCCTAATCCTAGCGCCAACCTCCTAACCAACTCACTAGTGCTCAGGAACTGGAAGATGGCGAGCGTGAGTTGCGGCGATATGTTGATGCGCTGGTTCTCATGTCGCTCGACAAACGCGGTAGTCTTGCAGTTTGTTAATCGTATCCCCATCTTCCTACTCCTACCACCAACTGCCTAATCCTACCACCTACTCCCTAATCCTAGCACCAATCCCCTAACCAACTCACTAGTGCTCAGGAACTGGAAGGTGGCGAGCGTGAGTTGCGGCGATATGTTGATGCGCTGGTTCTCATGTCGCTCGGCGAACGCGGCGAAGTCTTGCAGTTTGTTCTGAGGGCGACGGCGGCGTTTCGAACGGTTGTCCACTGGAAAGAACATAATTTAGAAAATAGAATAAAGGCGCCGGCCGACCGCGGCGCACGGAGAGGCTACGCAAGCTTCGCTATCCAAATAATGTATGTCATGGTATCCACCGCAACCCACGGACACGCGACGAGATTCATGACGTCATTGACATGATGTCATGACTGCCTCGGTGGCTCAGTTGGTAGTGAACCTGCCTTCTGAGCTTTTTTTTTTTATGTTTTTTATGGTCGGCGTTTGACCACCAACTCGCCTGATGTTAAGCGACGTTGTGGTCTAAGATGGAGCACGACGACCTATAAGGTACTTATTCACTCTAGCCTTGAAGTTTTGTAGAGTGAAGAAGTACAAAGACGGCAGTTGAGTGAGGCGCTACAAATGCGCTACTGCTCAGACCCGTCTTCATGGGTTCGTCTGCTTAGGACCCACACCGGGTTCAATTCCCACCTAGGGCAAACATTTATGTGATGAACATTTGTGTTTGTTCTATGTCTGGGTGTTAATATCTATTTAAGTTTGTATTTAAAAATATCTAAGTATGTATATCAGTCTCTGGCAGCCTAGTACAAGCTTTGCTTAGTTTGGGGTCAGGCGACCGTGTGTGGAAGTGTCCTGAATTTATTTATTTATTTACTGCTACACGCGTGGCTTGCCCGAAAGCACAGCGTGCATGGCGTTGAGGTGGCTTACCCACGCATCTCAACGCCATGCACGTTCTGCATGCGGTACACGGCTTGTTCCACGGCGTCTCAACGCTGTTTGGCAACATGGCCACGCTACAGTTTCACATAGTCGTGGGTTCATAGCGGTGGAAACGTAGACCCACGTTGTCTAACAAATGAAGCCAAGCAGCTAAAATGCGCCGCGTGGCCGTGCCAAACGTGCGAAGCGGTGGGTTCGCGCCCTTATGGTAATTTCGTTTGGCTGCTCTGCCCCAGATTGGAACAACTGTTGATTGACTTCTAGTGTTATACCGACTATGTATGTAAAACTTGACATGACTTTGACTTGACTATGTATGTATAATAGACTATGATTTATTGATTAGTAAATTAAGTAAAACAGAGCTAAAGCTAGCTTTCAGAGCTAAATATCAATGTTTTTGTGTGAGAGATTTTTTCAGTTCTGTCGAAGAAAATGCTGTTCTTGAATCATTCTTTCGAACGTACCAAGTGGAGGTATCACAATTTATGTTTTTATACCAATTTGGTCATTCTCTTAAAAAATCGAGTTGATTGGTAAAAACTTTGAGTGAAAAACTACAGAAGAGGTATTTAATCATTGTTTGTTGTTTCTGTAAGTGCGAGAGAAAATCTCTCTGTCTCTCTCTGTCTCTGTATGCGGTGTGTGTGTATGTAAGTGCGAGAGGCTCTCTCTCTCTCTCTCTCTCTTTCTCTCCAAATGTGTGTGTGCATGTAATACTCACGGAATACATCCGTCTCGTCAACGATCTCTGACTGGATCATCTCCTCGATGACGTCCTCCAGTGTCACGAGCCCTATAGTCTCGTAGAAGGGGTCTCCTTCACCCTCGTTGTTGATGCGGTGGACGAAAGCCATGTGTCCTTTGTGACCTGGAGGAAAGGAAGGGGATATTTATTCTTGAGACTACGCAGTTTTTGTGTCTGTGATCTTGTGAAAAAGCTGTTTTTTAATGTCATCTGCTACATAATTGGAGACTGGAGTATGGCGACAGGCTCGCCCTCTGATATATTTGGGACTAAATATCGTCCGTGTGTGGGTGTCTTAATATGCCTGCCAGGTCCTTCGGGAGAAAGTCCTGACGATGTTATGAAAATGGGGGAGAGTAAAGTTTTTAGGACGTATATGGTTTTGTGATCTGAGGGAAAAGGGGTAGAGTTGTTATGGTGTTTGTGAGCTTCTGATGGAGTATGTGAGCTAAGTGACCTGGGGGAAGAGAGGGAAATGGGGGTAAAATGAATCATTTTGGCTCAAGGCTGGAGAAAAAAGTAGTACATTTAACATTCTGCACTGTAAAAAGTGCTCGAAAAATAGGGATTTTTTTATTCCTTTTTTATTGTATAATTTTTTTTGTATTAATTTTTTAGATATTTCTTTTTTTTTGTAAATTTCATGACATTATTTCTGTTAAATTCCTTATTAAATTCGCTTCATATATCAAATTGCATAAAGTTTTTTAGTAGATTTCAATAAATTAGTTCTATTAAATTCGTTAGTTGAAATATCAAATTATATAACGTTTAAATTAGATTCAAATATCAATTTGTATAGAGTTTTCTAGTAAATTTCATTAAATTTATTTAAAATATTCAAAATTAAAAATAGAATAAAAAAAATATATTACTTGATGTACTTAATGCGACGTTAAAGCGGAAATACACTAGATATTAGTTTAAGTAACAATTTTGAGTTAAATTCTTCTCACGAGTATAGGTATACGTTATTTTCATGACCTCAATGTGTGTGAACTTGTGAAAAAGGGGAATAATCCTTTGGATATAAGTGACCTTTTCGACCTTTACGCAAAGAAGTCAGATCAGCATAGGTATTCTCAATCATTAGGAAATGTTTCCGATCGGATTCCCAAAATGAGAAACTCAAATTTTTTGAATCTCAGATCGTTTTCATAAGTTCTTTAAAGTGATTTATTCTTCAGATCGTACTTAAACTCGATTCCAAAATGTATAAAAGTAGACTGAGATTTGAACAATTTGAGTTTGAAATCTGTGGGATCTAGTTGATTGAATCAGGCGTTACTTTGCGGAAGTTCATCTTCAAAATTGTTACTTGAACTAATATCTAGTGTAATTCCGCTTAAACGTCGCACTAAGTACATCAAGGAATATGAATTTTCTATTCTATTCGTAATTTAGAATTTAAAAAAATAATTTAATGACTTTTACTAGAATACATACAAATTGATATTTGAATCTAATTTAAGCGTTATACAATTTGATATTTCAACTAACGAATTTAACAGACCTAATTTAATGAAATCTACTAGAAAACTTTTAACAATTTGATATATGAAGCTAATTCAATAATACAATTAACAGAAATAATGTTATGAAATTTACAACAAAATTTTATCGAAAAATTAATACAATTAAAAAATTTATTGTATAATTTTTTAATTGTATTAATTTTTCGATAAAATTTTGTTGTAAATTTAAAAAGCAATTGAAAAACAAAATAAAAAATCCCTATTCTTCGAGCACTTCGTCGACACGTGTTTCGCCTCTCCACGAGGCATCTTCAGGACGTGTGTTCTGTGGGATCTGATCGGAAACGTTTCAGAATGCGAATAGCACCGCAGAAGGATATCTGACCGTTTTAAATGTCTACAAGTTTCAGAAGCGGGATCTCTCACCGTCCTTAAACTGCTTGAACATGACATCCAGCGTGACGTCTTCGAAGACGAAATGGGCTGCATTCTGGTAGTACTGGCATAGTGTGCGGAGCGGAGTGTTGTCGTCAGGGTCCACGAAGGCCAGGTCTTTGATGAAGAGGACGGTCACGATGTTGCCACGACCACCTTCGTAGACTGGGATGCGGGAGTAACCTGGGGAAACAACACTATATTAGATTTATATTTATATTATTATTTTGACTGCCTCGGTGGCTCAGTTGGTAGTGAACCTGCCTTCTGAGCTTGGGGGCGTGGGTTCGATTCCCACCTAGGGCAAACATTCATGTGATGAACATTAGTGTTTGTTCTATGTCTGGGTGTAAATATCTATTTAAGTGTGTATTTAAAAATATCTAAGTATGTATATCAGTCTCTGGCAGCCATAGTACAAGCTTTGCTTAGTTTGGGGTCAGGCGACCGTGTGTGGAAGTGTCCCGAATTTATTACTTTATTTATTACTTTATTACTAGCTATGCCTGCGGTTTCACCCGCAGTCAAAAAGTATCCTATGTGCTATTCTAGACTATGATCTATCTCTGTGCCAAATTTCATCCAGATCTGTTCAGCCGTTCTGGCGTGAAAGAGTAACAAACGTCCATCCATCCATCCATTCTTACAAACTTTCGCGTTTGTAATATTAGTAGGATAGAAATAATAGAATGTATTTTTGATAAATTTTCCTCTCACATTTAATTTGTATAGAAATCGGTCGAATGGTTAAAAAAAAAACAAAAAGATATCTTTTTTTAAGATAAACATGAAGGTTGCAAAATTTTATGAAGGTTGGATAAACGATACTCAAGTTTTCGTCGAGCCAACAAATGACGAGACCTCCAAGTAAACTCTGGGGCCCGCATGATAAAACGAGTCTTAAATCTAGATTCAAAACTGATTTTTCCATACATTAAAACAGTTTTAAGCCGAGGTTCATGGCTGAGCGGCGTTTTTGAATACAGCCCTAAGGGCGTTTGTGCACTACAAGTGGTTTTACTGCCCGGCAGTCCGATTTTTTAAGGTCCGGGGTGGCATGAAAAAAACGGGTGATTGGCCTGTGCACTACAAGTAATTTTACCGTCCGGCAGTCTGATATTTTAATTTGTATGAAATGAGCGAGGCTTGCGTCGTAGGCGCAAGAGGTGGAAAGCGATGGCAGCCTAATTTGGAGAAGGCCTGCCTCTCAAGCCAGAGGGAGCGGGTTCGAACCCAGCCGACGGCACGCACCAATTTGTTCATTGTATGAACATATGTGCGTATTGTATGTCATCTGCTACATGACTGGAGCCCGGTGTATGGCGAGTGACAGGCTCGCCCCCTGTCACATTTGGGACTGAATATCGTCTGGCGAAGTGTGGGTGTTGTATTACACGTCTGCCAGCCTCTTTAGGGGAAAGGCGTGACGATATGTTATGTTATCATCTCGGACCGGAAAAAAACGGCCCGGAATGGGGAAAAGTAAAAAGTCGGACGGTGAAATTACGTACAGTGCACAAACTTGTATATAAATTCATGGCGTGCCATATCGGACCGTAAAAATCGGACAGCCGGACAGTAAAATTACTTGTAGTGCACAAACGCCTTAAAAACTCACTTTCGTCGGTCAAAAGCAAAAAAAACTAAGACTTAAAACTCACCAGACTTGACAATCTCAGACATGGTCTCAAAATCCAGCACGCTGCTAATCGGCAGCATGAAAACGTCTTCCAGCTTCGTCATCACGTCCTTCACAGTTTTCTTCCGCATTTCAAGAGCGCCAGATATGATGTTCACTTCGTCCTTGTCCAGATCGTTCACGTCTGTGGTCACCTGCGAGAGAAATGTCACCTAAGGGGAGGAAGGAGAATAATTTCGATGTAAAATTCTATGCTACGACTTGATGTGCGTTGAGGAACATCTGGGAGCCTACCACGAGTTTTGAGAGTTGAGTGGGCCCGGCAACCTCTTCAGATTAACTTTGCATTGGCTAAAGGTTTTCTATTGCCATTTCGTCTAGAAGAATACTACGAGAGAAGAGAGCAAGTAAAGATACTGACAAGCCTCTATAGTTATCTACAGAGTGACAAAGTGCAATTTCAATCGTTTTTATAACTTTTGCACTTCTCGAATCATTCTTAAATAACTAAAAATGTCCTTCGATTGTGGATTAATTTAAAAACTAATGATGTAGACAACCTCTCTATGTAAAGGGATTTTTGATTTGCTTTGTCTATGTATTAAATAAATCAGTCAAAAGTGACCACTTACAAATGCCGATATTTTTCATAGCCCTATTTTCTCTTGAGGGCGTTTTTTAAAAAAAACAAGAACTTAGGGGCGGAGATATAGTTCAGATAATTGTACGTGCCAAATTTCTTCATAATCTGACAAATGGTATCCAAGAA
The DNA here is from genome assembly GCA_911728515.1 of Peribatodes rhomboidaria. NCBI lineage: Eukaryota > Metazoa > Arthropoda > Insecta > Lepidoptera > Geometridae > Peribatodes > Peribatodes rhomboidaria. The sequence continues at coordinate 3,267,528 of OU452192.1, read as the reverse complement.
ATTTGAGAAGCGCGTTTATATAGAAAATTCAGAGCGTCGCGGAACTCTTAACGAAAACTTTTTTCGTTTTCGTTTGGCGTCATACATTTCACCTACGTCCTTAACGTTTCCGCCAGGTGCGCTTTATTGTATGGAGACAGACGAAAACGAAAAAGTTTTCGAAACTATTAAAACTCATGGTTAGGGTGGTAACGAAGTTAAGGTGACTCGGTTTGGTAATTGCGCGAAATTTAAATTTAAAGCAGTTTTCTTTTTGGCGCTAGATTATGAAACTAAGATGAAAATATCATGCACCTCAGTTTCTTGCCTGTTCTTCTGAGTAGAGGCTCTTTATCCGAACAAGGCGGTCGAGTCTATTTAAAAAATAATTTGACGTTCATAAGTGTATCTTTGATACACAAATTGAATATAAACATTTTGACTTTGACTTTGACTAAGATATTGGAATTTATCCTGTCAAGTCTAAACCGACATGGTCACGATATTTTCCTGACCTGACGATATTTTCTAGAGAGAATCATAATCATTAAGTAATAAAGCCAATTTACATGTCAGGATACAAAAATTAAATTATCCATAAAATATTAAAACATAACATATTTTATTTTATTTTTACATTTCAGGTCAACCAACGACCTTACAATAACAGAATAGTAAATTTAATATATTTACTAAAAAGTCATTTAAAGGGAGACACTTCTAAGAAATATAGTAGAAAACAAGGAATTGACGCACAAATAGAATGATTAAATAAATAGAATTGAAGTAGACGTAACATAAAAATTAAATAATAAACAACGCAAAATAATAGATTTTGAAAAAAGAATGAACTAAAATATATATATATATATATATAATATATATACTCGTATAAAGATAGATAGATAAAGCATAGTATCAGTACTCACTAACAAAAAGAAATTTATTTGTATCACAGATTAAATTTATCGAAAAAATTGTCGCTTAATCGCTTCCTAATAGTAGATACGAGTATACTTAAGAAAAAGATATCAATATTCAAGTTCGAGTTCAGGATTTTTACATACTTTTACTGTTGAACGGTAATACAGCAAATTCCTTTGAAAAACAAATTAACCTGTAAACTAACAATTGAAATGTTTATCATCCTATTTAAGTAATCAAATGCATATTTACTAATATAAATATTTTTGCAAAATCATGAAAAAAATAGGCTAAGATATTCGCTAATTCTAGTATCCTCAACTTGTATCTACAAGTACCTAGTCCAATAGTTATCCGTTTTATCTCTAAAAACAAAAAAAAAACTTCAAAATTTAGATTCCGCGTAAAAAGCGAAACGAATCACCTTAAGCGCACCTTTGTTTTAGGTGCAACTGAAGTGTTTAATGGGCAAAAAGAGATATATCTGTATCTCTCTTTAGCAAGTAAAACTAAACAAATCTAAAGAGAGATAGAGACAAATCTTTATTTCTCTTTAGAAAGTAGAGCTACTTTATTAGTAGAGTAAGTTTAGGAGTAGAGTGAAGTAAGTTTAGGAGTAGAGTAAGTTTAGGAGTAGAGTAGAGTAAGTTTTGGGAATAGAGTCAGTTTAGGAGTAGAGTAAGTTTAGGAATAGAGTAGAGTCAGTTTAGTAGTAGAGTAAGTTAAGAAGTAGAGTAGAGTCAGTTTAGGAGAAGAGCAGAGTCAGTTTACGAGTTAAGTAAGTTTAGGAGTAGAGTTAGTTTAAGAGTACAGTCAGTTTAGGAGCTGAATAAGTTTAGGAGTAGACCAGAGTAAAGTCAGTTTAGGAGTAGCGACACCGCGTTCTGACGCTGCGATTTTAGCAATGAATAACATAAAAATCAAGGCATAGTAATTTGTTTTAGTACTACCTGCGCCCCGTGCTCTCACCCGTGGTTACAAAGTAGACCGTGTATTATTCAGAGCAAAATCTACTTCCATACCAAATCTCATTGAAATCCGTTCAGCTATTTGAGCGTGAAAAAGCAACACAAGCACTCACAGGCTTAGGCATTTTCATATTACAAGTATGCGCTATATACTAGTTGCGCGCGCGGTTTCACCCGCGGTCCCACAAGAACTGTTATATTTTTGGGATTAAAAAACCCTACGTCCTTTTCTGTACCTCTGACAACGTGTTTGCAAAATTTTATAATGATTGATAGGCGTGAAAGCGTAACAAGCAATCAAGCAAGCAAACAAACAAGCGAACAAACTAACTAACAAGAGAAACAAACAAACGAAACAACTAACAAACTCATTTTCACACGATTGAATTAGGCGTTATTTGGCGGAAGTTATTTTTCAAAACATAATATGCAAAGCAAATAAAAGGTACTGATGAGCCTCTAAAGTTATCTACAAAGTGACTAATTACAATTTCAATATTTTTTATGGCTTTGCACTTTTCTAATAATTCTTAAATACCTAAGAATTTCCCTTGTATTATGGATTAATTTAAAAGCTAATATATGTAGACAACCTTCCTTTGTAAAGTTATTTTTAATTTGATTTGTCTATCAATTAAATAAATCACTCAAAAGGGACCACTAACAAATGCGGATATTTTTCATAGCTTTATTTTCTCTTGAGAACGTTTTAAAAAAAACCAAGAACATAGGAAAGAAGAGTTCATTTAATTGTACAATATTTTCGCGTTTTATTCGAAAATCGTGTTGTCTTTTCGAGTGCATTACTACGTGTGAATGAGAGAATGCTGGCCAGCTTCCTCGCGGTGTACCGCTATGCCAGTTCGAAAAAACAAGTCTAGTATGAGACACATAATAGTATTATGTCTATGGTTACAATAGTGTGGTAAGTGTTCCAAAATTATGTCTGTGTGTTAATCAACATTTTGTGTGTGAGTTAATCAATAATGTTTGTGTGAGTTATTCAAAATTATGTGTGTGTGTAAATCCAAATTATTTGTATGAGTTAATCAATATTATTTGTGTGAGGTAATCACAATGCGTTTAATGCAACGGACGCACAAAAAATAGGCGCGCTAAAATCAGATGCATCCTTAACGCACATACAAGCAATACAATCTATCCATCCCGCTCTCTCACCTTGACAAGCTCCTTCAACCGCTCCCTGTTGTAAACGTTCCCTATCTCCTCGCCTAGGAAATAGTCGAGGAGCTTGCTCACTGGGAACGAGAGAGGCGCCGTTACTGCCATTACACCCTGTAAAAAAAAACACAACTGCAAAATGTAGTCTGACACTCCGGATAAAAATTAAAATGTTGTACCCTATGTCACTTCCACTATCAAGACGATTCAAATGACACCTCACATGTCGAAATACATCAAGCTGTTTAGACTGTAGGGCGTGCCAAAGAAACCTCATACATACACACACCCACATATGAATTATACTCGAAAAACGTAACCGTCTTTCTTGCTCAGTCAGGTAAAAACATATTTAGAGTTGAAAATCGTTTATCATATTTGAGGGTAAAATGGCGCGTAAATTTACACTTTTTTGCCGTTTTTATTGGTTTTATAGTAACAAGGACACAAATCAGAATAAGTTGCTCGGTCAAACTTTAGATAACTAATCTGACTATTTAAAAATCGAAAAATGTGGTGTAATCGCTGAAAATTTAGAGAACTACGTTCCAATAGTTTTTTTTAGAAAGATACTTTTTATGGTTTTTTTTCCGAAATGAGAATGATTTTCAAAATTGTTCTTCGGTTAAACTTTAGCTGCTTGTTTCTTCTACCAGCTGTATTTTTTGCACCTGATCATCACAATTCTTCAGATCAAACTAGGCGCAAAAAAAATACTTGTTTTTGGGGATTTCGTGTAATACGGGGCCTTAATGGAAGCTGTGCGCGTGCGCTGCAAGCGAGACTTTGCAGCGTCTTGCCTCTCTGTCGCACGCGCGTACCTTCGTGTTCGTTACTGCGCAGCGTTTCGCGCCTAACTTCACAGCCGTCATTAACTTTGAATCGGCCTGTACATCCTTCTAGGAGCACCCTAAGGGAAATATACGAGACTAGCCTCGCCCCGCGGTTTCACCCGCGGTCCCACAGTACCGTAATTTTTTTCGGGATAAAATAGATATGTTACCATCTGCCCCCACGGTCAACCCCACGCGGTGGCAGACGGTAACAATTATGGCTATCTGCGTTCTTTTCTGTACCCCTGACAACGCATGCCTGTATAATTTAATGCCGATTGGTGGAGCAGTTAAGGCGTGAAAGCGTAACAAACAAATGCTTCCACAATTATAGTAGTAAAAATATTTAATAATAATACATTTAATGTAATAATAATAATATTTGGGACACTTGCACACACGGTCGTCTAACCCCAAACTAAGCAACGCTTGTACTATGGTGGCCAGAGACTGATACACATACATATACATTTTTTAAATATACACATAAATATGTAGATAATTAACACCCAAACACAAATGTTCATCACACGAATGTTTGTCCTAGGTGGGAATCGAACCCACGCCGTCTAGCTCAGAAGGCAGGTTCACTACCGACTGAGCCACCGAGGCAGTCAAGTCAGTAATTTATAATTAGGATGAGGGTTAAAAAAAATTAGTGTACCAACCTTAGTGATCATTATGCTTTTAGCGCCGACCATGAGTCCGTGTCGCGAACAGATCGCCTGCGGAGTGATCTCGCCGAGCAACACGATAGCCAGCGTTGAGAATATCACCGCGAACAGCCCTGATCGACAAGAGAGATGTACCGTAATAAATAATTTATCAGGAATATTTTGTATACTGCATGTTACAAATACCCTGTTGGATGAATGAACATGTATGAATGAAGGGCATGTATTCATGCAAAAATGACAAAAAATGCACGTTTAAGTAGACGGCACGCACCAATTTGTTCGTCGCCTGAACATATGTGCGTATTGTATGTCATCTGCTACATGACTGGAGCCCGGTGTATGGCGACAGGCTCACCCCCTGTCACTTTAGGGACTGAATATCGTCCGGCGAAGTGTGGGTGTTGTACACCTATGCCCTCAAGGGAAAGGCGTGACGATATGGTAGAACGTTGTTGAACGTCCATAAACAAATATTAGTGTCGATGCGGTGCCACTACAGAGGTCTGGTTTTTAATAAGACACGATATCTGCATACAATGTAAATCTAATCGAAGTAGTGTGTATTTTTAATAAGACACGATATCTGCATACAATGTAAATCTGATCGAAGTAGTATGTATTTTTAATAAGACACGATATCTGCATACAATGTAAATCTGATCGAAGTAGTGTGTATTTTTAATAAGACACGATATCTGCATACAATGTAAATCTGATCGAAGTAGTATGTATTTTTAATAAGACACGATATCTGCATCCTATCCTACTATAATATTATAAACGCGAAAGTTTGTAAGAATGGATGTATGGATGTTTGTTACTCTTTCACGCCAGTACGGCTGAACAGATCTGGATGAAATTTGGCACAGAGATAGATTATAGTCTAGAATAACACATAGGATACTTTTTAACCGCGAGTGAAACCGCGGGGCGCAGCTAGTACAATATAAATCTGATCGAAGTAGTATGTATTTTTAATAAGACACGATATCTGCATACAATGTAAATCTGATCGAAGTAGTATGTATTTTTAATGAGACACGACATCTGCATAAAATGTAAATCTGATCGAAGTAGTATGTATTTTTAATAAGACACGATATCTGCATACAATGTAAATCTGATCAAAGTAGTATGTATTTTTAATAAGACACGATATCTGCATACAATGTAAATCTGATCGAAGTAGTGTGTATTTTTTTCGAATTTTAATAACTTATGTTTCAAAAGTTGTTCAGTTTGACGGGTAGAACAACACCTTGGAGTGTTACTACACCCAAAGCTAGCACCCAGCACGCTGTACAATTGGTGCTATAAAAGTATATTTATTGTTAAGTGTATAAAGTTTTTTCGAAACTATCTCAAAAAAACTATATTAATAAAAAATAAAAAATCGGCATGATATATTGTTATGTTTATTGAACAAACCGGAGGTGAGTTCGTCCAGCAGGATGGTGAAGGTGGAGTTGACGGCGACGTTCCCCAGCAGGATGCTGCAGAGCAGGTAGTTGCCGTGGTCGCGGACCGGCATTATCGCGCGCGCGTACTTACGCTCCTGTTCGGTTCCTGGGGACACGACACTCTTTACTTGTAAATCTATTTTGGTTTTATCTTTAAACACTATAATATTCTTTTATTAAGAAAAACTAGAAGACGAATTCAGCAGTGCTTGACTGTCTTAAAACATGATATTCTTTTATTAATAAAATAGAAATGGAAGACGTGTTCTGCAGTGCTTTACTGTCTTAAAACATGATATTCTTTAATAATAAAAAAAGAAATGGAAGACGTGTTCTGCAGTGCTTTACTGTCTTAAAACATGATATTCTTTTATTAATAAAAAAAAGAAATAGAAGACGTGTTCTGCAGTGATTTACTATCTTAAAACATGATACGAGTATTCTTTTATTAATAAAAAATAAATAGAAGACAAGTTCTGCAGTGTTTTACTGTCTTAAAACATGATATTCTTTTATTAATAAAAAAAGAAATAAAAGACGTGTTCTGCAGTGCTCTACTGTCTTAAAACATGATATTCTTTTATTAATAAAAAAAGAAATAGAAGACGTGTTCTGCAGTGCTTTACTGTCTTAAAACATGATATTCTTTTATTAATAAAAAAAACTTTTATGAGTTCCGCAACGAGGTGATGATGACAAATACCTGTATTAGCGATAATTTTCAGTTCCGTCCGATCCAGCGACATGAGGCCGAGGTTGAGGCCGGAGAACAGCGCCGAGAACATGAGGCAGAACAGGATGAGGCCGATGGACACCCAGAGAGGCAGCAGCTTGCTGTTCGACGCCAGCATCTTCCACGTCTCAACGCCCTGGGGATTAACATTGTTTATTAGTTACTAGCTGTTACCCTCGACTTCGTTCGCATTTATTCAGAAAATAATATCCAAAGCCTTCCTCATGATTTACTGTAACTAGTTATCAAATTACATCAAGATCCGTTCAGCCGTTTAGCCGTAAAAAGCATATAAACAGACAGACAGGCAGAGTTACTTTTGATTTTATAATATCAGTAATATATATAAAGGTTTTTGGGTACTAATTCTGAACAGACGCGAACGAAGTCGCGGGTAACATCTAGTGTTAGTATGGATATGTGCTCGCTTTGAGCCTAGATGCAAGGTGCTTGCGGCGAGGCTTTTGCCGCGTCTGACGTATCCATCGTTTCGTATCCAGGCTTGACGCGGCTGCGAACTGAAGCATACCTATTTGATACGCAAACACGATCCGTTACGACGAAACGTTATTAGCCAGTCTCCGCCAGTATGTATTCTTTATGTGTCTGTATCCGAACGTGGATCGATCTCATCAAGCCGGCAACTAAGGCGCCTATGACAGTGTTCTTGGACCGGACCGGTTAAAATGGAGAACGGTGAAAACCGGAGAAGCGTTGCAAGATCGGTAATCACCACCGGGAACACTGACGTTTAAGGTTATCACTCATTGGATCGCGGGTTGTCTACGGGTGGATGCCGCGTGGTCAACCAGTGAACCTTACGTGGTCAACGAATTTCCAAGTAGTCTGTCAGCGTTTGTCACTTGTCCTCGCGTGAACCACTCGCGGGCGGCGGGTTGTCACCGAGTGGGCCACGCGTCGTCCGCGCGTTGATAGCTTCCGCCGAGTCAATTCGGAGTTAATGTAGTGAGCGATATCCAGAGAAGTTCATATAAAGAATACCTTAACCGCACGAGGCGAGGCGGTGAGTCGGGTCCTTGGTGGCTGTAATGAGTGATAACCTGAAAGACCTCCCGTGTACTGTCATCTTACCAACCACGACCACTATACAAAAAGTGCTTGATTAAGAAAATCCGAACCTGGTGGAGGTACTTCTCCTCGTCGCTGGTGGGGTCCTTGTTGGGGTGCAGGTTCTTGGCGCAGATGTACAGCTTGGAGCCGGGCAGAGAAGCTGGCACGTATATGTCGAACAAAGCTGTCTTGGGCTGGAGAGAGCCTTCTTTCACCTGCAAAAATGTACTAAGATAAGTGGCGGGCAATAGCTATCGTTCGTTTGTGCAGATTCGACTAAGAGTGGAGGTACCGGTGGTGGCGATGTAGCGTCTGGAGTCGACTGTCCGTAAGACTTCATTCAAGTTTTACTTACTCCGGGTTCCAGCGTCGTATAAGGCAGAGCTACTTTCGCCTTTTTTTTAAAGAATAGGTAAATATTTGACCACCAACTCGCCTGATGTGAAGCGACATTGCGGCCTAAGGTACTTATTCACTCTGGCCTTGAAGATACTCTGGGATGTAGTCCGGTGTAACCGTTCCGAAGACGGGACTGAGCTGTAATGCACTTGTAGCGCCTCACTCAACTGCCGTCTTTGTACTTCTTCACTCTAGTAAACTTCAAGGCGGCTAGAGTGAATAAGTACCTTATAGGTCGTCGTGCTCCATCTTAGACCACAACGTCGCTTAACATCAGGCAAGTTACATTTACGTTAGGTTAGGTTAGGTTAGGTTAGGTTAGGTTAGGTTGCGTACCCGTTGATGGCTAGAAGATGAAGCAGAATAGAAATGCGAAGGGAAAGTTCGTAAAAGGCCCTTCTCAGGGCCACGAAAACGGCCCTTCTCAGGGCCACGAAAACGGCCCTTCTCAGGGCCACGAAAACGGCCCTTCTCAGGGACAATCCCTTGAGGGTTCCTCACAGGATCCTCCTGAGGTCCTTAATAGTGACGCAGAATCTGTGTTTGTGGGAGGGGAGTCCGGCGGTAGCGAAACCGCGGACGAGGCTGAGAGCCGTAGAAAGCGGCCTCACTCTTCGTTCTACGTGCCCGGGTACTTAGACTCGGACACGGAGACCGAGGCGACGATGGCCGCCAAAGTGAACACGGCCAAAAGAGGAAGGCGTAAAGGTTCAAAGGCGGGCCCATCTAGAGAGGAGTTTATAAAGCCTCGTCCAGTGGATGGAGAGCTGGAAGAGGTCCTGCAAAGCAGGAAATTCAGGAAGGGGCCGGCCGCTGGCGTCACCGACATTGTAACTGACACCGGAAGCGATTCCGATGTCTTTGCAAGAACTGGCGACGTCAGTGGGCTGAACGCTCAAGAGCTGCGGGCGCAGGCGGGCGAAATGCTCGCCTGCATTTTGGAGGTTGCCAAAAGTCTGGCAATCTAAAGGGCGAATTTGTTGGCCGCCTAAAGAGGTCCGCCTCAACTATAAGGGAGGTCGTGGATGCTCTGGCATGCAGGAGTGAGGCGGAGGAGACTCGCCGACTAAGGGCAGAGTGTAGTCGGCTGCGTCTTGAGGTCAAGGCCAGTATGGCGGAGGTTAAGGCGCTGCGTCGTGGCTTCACTGAAGCGAAGACACAGGTGGCTGCCGCTACCTCTGCGGCTGCTGCTGCCACGGCTGCGGCATCGCCGGTGCCCCCTGCAACCCTGCTGGGGGCTGAAATAGTGGAGGAGCTAAGGCGCTCCTTAACCACCACTTTCGGGCAAATGCTCAATGCCCGACTTTCGGTGATCGAGAACCGCCTCCTGCCTGCCCCGGTTGTTCGCCCGCCTCTCAAGGCGGACGCTAAGAAAACGGTGGCTGTCACAGCGCCGCCAAAGCCGACGCCTGTCAAACGGGTTGGCCAAGCCCCCAAGGCCACCGCCATTCCCTTAACGCCAGTTGCAGGTCCCTCTACTAAGAGGGATGCTCCTGCTGATGCTTTCACCACTGTTGCTCAGTCAGAAACCTGGGCAACAGTGGTAAGTAAGGGCAAAGGGAAAAATAAAGGGATAGGGAAGTCGTCTTCTCCCGCCACGGCTGCACCTGTAGCTCGTGCCGCTCCCGCCGCCGCGAAACCGAAGCCGAAGCCAAAGGCCTCTGGGGCTGCCGGCTCTAGGACGGCGCTACCGAAATCCCCCCAATCTGCGGTTGTAGTACTGACGCTGCAGCCTGAAGCGGCAGAAAAGGGGGTGACCTACAGCGCCGTCCTCCAGAAGGCACAGGAGATGGTCAATCTCCAAGAGCTGGGGATCGACCATCTCCGTTTCCGCCAGACGGCCACGGGAGCCAGGTTGCTGGAGATTTCTGGCTCCCAAAATGAAAACACTGAGAAAGCGGACAGGCTCGCAGAGAGGCTCCGCGGTGTTCTGTCCGATGTAGCTAACATCGCCAGGCCTGTCAAATCCGTGGATTTGCACGTAACAGGTCTGGACGATACCGCCACGAAGGAGAAAGTGGCGGCGGCGGTCGCCAAGGCGGGGAGCTGTGATGTACTTCTCATTAAGGTCGGAGAAATACGTCACGGCTACGGCGGTGCCGGGACCTCGCTGGTTTCCTGCCCAATTTCAGCAGCCAAAGTGTTGTTGGCAAAGGGCAGGCTCCTGGTAGGGTGGACCTCGGTGCGAGTGGTGGCACTGGCGGCGCGTCCCATGCGCTGCTACAGGTGCATGGGGCTTGGGCATACGCGCCCACGGTGTCCCGCCTCCGCTGACAGAGGGGACCTGTGCTTCCGGTGCGGGGGCACAGGCCATCAGGCGGCAGTTTGCGACAGGACCGCCCCACGCTGCGCGATATGCGCAGAGTCGGGGCGGCCTTCTGGGCACAAAATGGGGGGGCGCAGCTGTGTCCCCCCCAAGACAAAGGGGCAGGCTGCCAGGACCCCAGCCATCCCCCGAGCGGCAGCAAGTCAAGCCGCCCCCGACGGAGCTCACAGTGCGGCGAGCGTGGAGGTTGTGATGTCCGATTAATATGGATCAAGTCGGACATCACAATTTCCTTCAGACGAATCTTAACCACTGCGTCAGGGCTCAGGATTTGTTAATGCAGTCCCTGGTGCAGTGGCAAATTGACGTAGCGGTCGCTGCGGAGCCATATTACGTTCCCCAGTCCCATCCTTACTGGGCTGGGGACCTGGACGACTCCGTGGCCATTATCGGACGTGCCGGTGGCGGATCCCCCCTCTCAGTGTTAGAGAAGGGTTCGGGATACGTGGTGGCCAGGTGGGAGGAGTATGCGATAGTTGGCGCATACTTCTCCCCCAATAGGACCGTCGCGGAGCTGGAGGTGTTTGTTGACATCCTGGCCGCGGCGGTACGAAGACAGGCGCCGCGTCAGGTCCTTCTCATGGGGGACCTGAACGCCAAGGCCCAGGCCTGGGGCAACCCCTCCACTGACACTCGCGGGGAGATTGTCAGGGAGTGGGCGGTTGCTACAGGGCTGACCCTTCTCAATAGAGGGTCAGTCCACACGTGCGTGCGACATAACGGGGGGTCCGTGGTGGACCTTTCGTTCGCTACCCCGGCAGTCGCAGCACGTGTCCAGGCCTGGAGGGTGGTGTACGAGGTGGCGACCCTCTCGGACCATAATTACATTAGGTTCGAGATCGCCACCTCTCATAAAGGAGGGACCCGGCGCGTGGTGCGGGCCGATTTCCCGCGCTGGACGATTAGCCGCCTCGACGTCGAATTGGCGGAAGAGGCGGCGATCGTCCAGTCGTGGCTTGCCGCCCCCACGCACCCGGAGGTGGCCATCGCGGCGGGCCACTTCCGGGAGGCGTTGACCGCTGTCTGCGACGCTGCAATGCCGAGGTCTCGACGCCGCCCCGAACGCCGACAGGTGTTCTGGTGGTGCTCGGAGATAGAGGATCTCCGAGCTCAATGCTCAAAGACGCGGCGTCTATACGGACACTGCAGGAGGCGGCGTCACGGCCGGACGGACGAGCAGCTGCCGGCGGAGCAGCTGGCAGCCGAGCGGTTCCTGTATGGCAATTTTCAGCTTGCCAAACAGGAGCTGCAGTTGGCCATCGGCCGGGCTAAGGCCCGGGGCTGGAGCGAGGCCCTGGAGGGCCTTGACAGAGACCCCTGGGGACGTCCATATAAGGCTGCTCGGAATCAGTTCCGGGGCCGAACGCCCCCAATCGCGGAGTCCCTGGAGCCGGAGCTCCTGGAGAGGGTGCTGGGGGGGCTATTCCCTGACAGCGACCCTGGCTACACCCCTCCACCGATGGCCATACCGTCCCTCCAAGAGGAAATGGACCCGGCCTCCATTCCGCCCATTTCAGAGGCGGAGATGGAGGTAGCAGTCGCTCGCCTGCGTGGCAAAAAGACTGCCCCGGGACCAGACGGGATTCCCGGGCAGGTGCTTAGGATTGCCCTTAGGAAGATAGGCGGTCAGCTTCGGGAACTGTTCGACGCGTGCTTTACGTCGGGTCAGTTCCCGAAGCTATGGAAGGATGGGCGATTGTGCCTGTTGCGGAAGGAGGGGCGAGATGTTAGCTCGCCTTCCGCATACAGGCCAATCGTGTTGCTGGATGACACGGCTAAGCTGCTGGAAAGAATAGTGGCTTCCCGTGTCATTCAGCACCTGGAGGGAACTGGGCCTGGACTCTCTGAGGCCCAGTTCGGATTCAGAGCAGGGCGGTCGACGATAGACGCCTTGCTCTGGATCAAGGGGTGGACGCAGGACGCGGTCAGTGGGGGAGAAAAGGCGTTGGCAGTCTCGCTGGACATAGCCAACGCCTTTAACAGCCTACCGCATAGAACAATACGGGAGGCGCTTCGCTATCACGGAGTGCCCCTGTATTTGCGTAGGCTGTTGGATGATTACCTTCAGGACCGCGAGGTCCTGGTGGAGGGACGCGACGGCCTGAGGCGACGTCGCGTGTCCTGCGGGGTTCCACAGGGGTCGGTACTGGGACCACTCTTGTGGAACATTGGCTATGACTGGGTGCTCCGCGGCACGTTTCCCGCAAGTATGCGGGTTGCGTGCTACGCGGATGACACGCTAGTCGTAGCCAAGGGGAGGGACCTCGCGGAGACGGTGCGATTGGCGACGGTGGCCACAACACTCGTGGTCAGTCGCATTCGTGCCCTGGGGCTGGAGGTCGCCCTCTCCAAGACCGAGGCCCTAATGTTCCATGGGCCTCGGGGGGGACCCCCTCCAGGAACGACGATAAACCTGGATGGGGTCCTGATCCGTGTTGGGACCCAGATGAGGTACCTGGGCCTCATCCTGGACGGGCGGTGGACATTTGGGGCCCACTTCACCTTACTGGCCCCAAAAGTCATAGGTGCCGCAGCCGCACTGGGGAGGCTGCTGCCCAACGTGGGTGGCCCGAGCGCCACATGTCGTCGCCTGTACTCCGGAGTCGTCCGGAGTATGGCCCTGTACGGGGCACCTGTCTGGGTGGACGCCCTCGGTCGCGCGAACAAGGCCCTGCTGCGACGGCCGCAGCGGGTCATCGTGACGAGGGCGATACGCGGATACCGGACGGTGTCCTGGACGGCGGGCTGCGTGCTGGCCGGTGATCCCCCTTGGGAGCTCCAAGCGGAGATCCTCGCCGAAGTGTATCACTTTGTGGCGGTGAGGAGATCCCGCGGGGAGCCCCAAGCGTGGGAGGAGGTCACGCGCATGCGACGGCAGGCGCGGGCCACCCTGTTGAGGCGGTGGACGGTAGACCTGGCTCCACCGGTCTCTGGACAGAGGACGGTGGATGCCATTCGTCCGGTCCTAGGGAGGTGGGTAGGGCGGCGATTTGGGTCGCTGACCTTCCGATTGGTGCAGGTGCTTTCCGGACACGGCTGTTTTGGAAAGTACCTGCATCATATCGCGAGACGGGAGGCGACCCCCGCCTGTCACGAGTGTGGGGCACCGGAGGATACGGCGCTCCACACGCTTGAGGAGTGCGCCGCGTGGGGTCCCATGCGGCACACCCTCACAGCGGTCATAGGCGCAGATCTGTCGCTGCCAAGCGTGGTTAATGCCATGCTCGACAGCGACGGATCGTGGCAGGCGGTGGTCTCTTTTTGCGAAGCGGTGATGGTGCAGAAAGAGGCCGCGGAGCGGGCAAGGGAAGACGACGTCCTCTCTGATCCGCTCCGGCGTAGACGAACTGGAGGGAGAAGGAGGCGGTTCGGCCGCCTCCTCTTTCTCTCCTAGTGCTGTGCGGATCACCGGTGGAGAGTCGGGGGATTCTCCACTAGCTTGCACGATCCCACACGTCTGAGGGATGACCCTCGTGAGCCGGGTCATCCCTCCACTGGCCGGGGCCTGTCACCGGTGACGGGCCAACCGCCGGGGCGAGATGGTGACTGCTAACGCAACCCCATCTCGCTCCGACTAGGCGGCGGACTGCTCATCCCGGGTTTTTAGTGGGTAACCTCACTTACTGCTCCCCCGTGGGGGCAGTAAGGCCCTTCAGGCGAGGACTCCCACATAACCACCCCGCCACCCCCGAGGCCAGGTGGTATCCATAAAGGATTTTCCCGGGTCAAAAAAAAAAAAAAAAAAAAAGGTTGCGTACCCGTTGCCCCGACATTTTGCCCTTGGGTTTTTAGTGGGTAGGCCGTCAGTGGCGGGATTCCCACATAACCACTCTGTGCCCGCACCCGGGGCTGTTGGTGGTATCCATAAAGGATTTTCCCAAGGTGAAAAAAAAAAAAAAAAAAAAAAAAAAAAGGTTAGGTTAGGTTACGTTACATTTAAGTTACATTAGTATACATTTAAAAAAAAACCTGTTGGGAGCTTGGGGTGATGGGATCGATTGAAAGAGTTGGTACTGACTGCGATGATTTATTCCAGTAGCTCCCTTATATAAATACTATTTTACCTTAAAACTAATAATAATAATAATCTACTAAACTATGTCTAAACCTTACCTACTAGAGAGCATCTATTTACCAATTAAATATTATGTACAATGATTATAAACTATTTATCTATTTAAGTGACCTATTACTAAAACTAGTTCTTTATTTAAACCTACCTATTTCTAACACTAAATCTGCAAACTAAAAATCAAACTTATTATTTACAAACATCGCACACGCCGCGACCCGACACATAAATAAACGCGGCTGCTGCCTGCGGCCTTCATTCCGCCGCGAGCCGTCGAGCGTCGTGCGCGTCGTATGCTCCAGCCAACTTCATGTGCTCCGCCACATATGCCCCCTCAAGCGAAGCGTACTCTCGTTTTCACGATGCGTCCAGATCTCGTGACGTAGGGCTTCGCTGACTCTGCTGGTGGTGCCGGCGCTGTACTTGGTGCAGTCTGGAGCGGCGGTGTCGGCTCGGGCTCGGCTGACTCGACGTCTTCGCTGAGTATGTAGGCAGGCTTCAACCGGTCGATCGACACGTTCGACGTACGCAGCGGGTATTGTAGTTTGAAATATTTCTCGTGCCGTGCGATAACTTCATAAGGGCCGTCGTATGGTGGTATCAGCGCTCCCCTCACGGTATCATTGCGGACGAAAACGTGACTGCAGGTTTCTAGGTTCTTGTAAACAAATGGTTGTTTACTTGTAGCTCTTCTCTGCTCGGGCGCTAATGACGACATCGTTTCTGTAAGACGGCGCACAAACTCTGCGTCTTCAATGTTCGCCTTTGCCGGCACGAAGATATCAGACGGTACACGTAGGGTTGATCCGTAGGTCATCAGAGCGGGGCTGAGATTTGTATCCGCGCAGAGGGCGTTCCGTACGCCGAATAATACGGTGGAAAGTTCGTCGCTCCACCGTGTGCACGTGCCTCTAGCCATGAGTGCGGCCTTTAGCGTGCGGTGCCACCTTTCGATTTTCCCGTTGGATGCAGGATGGTAGGCAGTCGTCTTGATGTGCGCGATGCCGAACTTCTTCATCAGGACGCCGAAAAGAGATGACTGGAACTGCAGTCCTCGGTCTGTAGTCACGCGAAGAGGGCAACCGAATCTTGCTATCCATCCCTCGTAGAAAGCTTTAGCGACTGTTTCTGCGGTAATGTCTCGTACTGGAATCGCCTCGGGCCATCTCGTGCAGCGGTCGATCATAGTGACTAGGTACCGGAACTCGTTCGATATTGGAAGAGGCCCCACTATGTCGAGATGGATTTGTTCGAATCGGGCCGACTTTGGAAACTCGCCGATCGGACTGACTACGTGCCGATGTACTTTTGAACGCTGGCATCCAATGCATGCTCTTGTCCAGGTGCTCACGTCCTTGTTTATTGCAGGCCAGAAGTACTTTGATGTCATTAACTTGCGAGTCGCTCGAACTCCCGGGTGACTGATATCGTGTTGCGCTTTGAATGCTGCGTAACGATAAGCCGTAGGTAGATATGGTCGCACGTTGCCGGTCGATGATTCGCAAACTATCGCTCTTGTTACGCCCGGAAACTTTATGTTGTCGAAGCGCAAGTTGCGGTTTTTTCTCATTGTTTTCAATTCTTCATCTGTACCTTGGTCTTGCACTAGTTGTTCTAAGTTGATGCTTGACGTTAGTTGAATTTCTTCAATATTTTCTAGTCGACTCATTGCGTCAGCGGCTTGATTTCTCGCTCCGTCGATGTACTTGATGTTCGAACAAAACTGACTAACGTAGTGTAGTTGCCGTTCTCGCCTTGGAGTGTCGCCACTAGTCGGTGGTTTAGTCAATGCGTACGATAGCGGCTTGTGATCTGTGTAGATCGTTACATCGTTGCCTTCTATGAGTCGTCGCAAGTGTCTCACAGCTGCGTACATAGCTAACAATTCGCGGTCGTACACGCTGTATCTTCGCTGAGTTTCGCTCATTGTTTTGGAGAAAAATGCAAGTGGCTTCCAGACGTTGTTGACTTTCTGCTGGAGGACGGCGCCGAGGCTTCTGTCAGATGCATCAGTAAGGAGACACAAGGTCGCGTTAGGTACCGGGTGTGTCAGCGTAGTAGCATCGATAATGCTTTGGCGGCACTTATCGAATGATTTCTCTGCTTCAGACGTCCACTGTATCGGTGTCTTGTCGTTCTTCTTGCTGTTATGCAGGTACTTGTTGAGCTCGTGTTGATGTTCAGCTTGATGTGGTAGGCAGTCACGGTAGAAGTTGACCATGCCTAGAAATCTTCTCAACTCTTGAACTGTCTTCGGTTTCGGGTACTTTCTGATAGCTTCGATATGATCTTCTGTTGGCTTAATTCCTTCTGCTGTTACTTCGTAGCCCAGGAACTGTATCTTTTCTTTACCAAATTCGCATTTATCGATATTGAGTGAAATGCCAAATTTGTTCAGACGTTCGAGTACTCCTTCTACGTGTCTCCTGTGAAGTTCTGGATTTTTCGAGTGAATAAGAATATCATCCACGAAACAAAAGGCGTGATCGTCGAGTCCTCGTAGTACTTCGTGCATGAAACGTTGAAACGTTTGGCCCGAGTTGCGTAGGCCAAACGTCATGCAAGTAAACTCGAACAGGCCAAATGGAGTGATGATGGCCGTCTTCTCTACGTCTTCTTCTCGATTTGGGATCCAGAAGTAAGCTGTCTTGATATCGAGTTTCGAGAATATGGACTTCTCGTGCAGCTGGTACGTGAAGTCTTGAATGCGTGGAATCGGGTAACGGTCTGGAACAGTGACGGCGTTCAGTCTACGATAGTCTCCGCACACACGTAGTGAGCCATCCTTCTTGTTGACTACGTGCAGTGGACTAGCCCAGGAACTCTTCGATGGTCTGCATATCCCCATGTCGATCATCTTCTCAAACTCAAGTTTTGCTGCCTTATACTTGTCCGGAGGTAGTGGGCGTGGCCTAGCGTAGAGAGGCGGCCCCGTCGTTTCGATATGGTGAGTCACGCTGTGTTTCGGTGGAGTCTTCAGTGACATAGGTCGGAGTACGTCTGGATATTTCATCAAAATGTCATGGTAGGTATGATCACGATTTACCATATAGACGGCGGGATCGTGATTGTTGATCTTGATTGCGTCGATATCGATATCGGTTACTTGATCCAGTAACTTTCGTCGGTGCAAGTCAACTATTAGCTTGTGATTTCTCAGAAAATCGGCTCCCAGGATTGAAGTCTTCACGTCTGCTACTACGAACGTCCACCGGAAACTACGCCGCAGCCCTAGGTTGAGTTCTAATGTACGCTCTCCGTAGGTACGTATAGGCGTGTTATTCGCTGCATACAGTTGATACTCCGCTGTAGTCGAGTGCTGTTTCGTTCTGTTTCGTACTGCTAGTACGGATATGTCTGCGCCGGTATCGACCAGGAAACGTTCTCGTGTGTTCGTATCGATGACGCATAGGCGGTGACTTGCAGAGGGAACATCGACGCCCGCCACGGTCGATGTTATCTTTAGTTTTCCGTCTTCTTCGCTTTGGCACACGGTAACTCACAGCGCCCTGCATTCTCTCCGAATCGATAGTGATACCAACACAGCCCATCTGGATCTCCTGTTCTCCGTCTGGCATCAGCTGGTGTACGTGGGCGTGACTGACATCCTGTGCTTGAGCTGGATAAATGACTCGAACGTAGCTCGGCGATTTCTAGCGACAGTTTTTCAATTTGTTTCGTAAGGAGCTCGAACTGTGTGTATTTCGAACTGGAACTGGAAACGGCAGTGGTCAAGGCGGCAATACAATTCCCTGTGTGCTTCAACATCTTGTCCGCTATGTTATCACGTCGGGGTCACCATTGTTGGGAGCTTGGGGTGATGGGATCGATTGAAAGAGTTGGTACTGACTGCGATGATTTATTCCAGTAGCTCCCTTATATAAATACTATTTTACCTTAAAACTAATAATAATAATAATCTACTAAACTATGTCTAAACCTTACCTACTAGAGAGCATCTATTTACCAATTAAATATTATGTACAATGATTATAAACTATTTATCTATTTAAGTGACCTATTACTAAAACTAGTTCTTTATTTAAACCTACCTATTTCTAACACTAAATCTGCAAACTAAAAATCAAACTTATTATTTACAAACATCGCACACGCCGCGACCCGACACATAAATAAACGCGGCTGCTGCCTGCGGCCTTCATTCCGCCGCGAGCCGTCGAGCGTCGTGCGCGTCGTATGCTCCAGCCAACTTCATGTGCTCCGCCACAAACCTATGTTGTAGTTAGTCAGAAAAACATATGGTGGCAAAATATTCCAGTCCCTAGCCGTTCTTATGAAGAAGGTGGAGGCGAACCGCTTAGTACGAGTAGGTGTACGCCTGAGTACGCCTGAGTTCTGGCCAAACGGGATAGTGTTCCGGCGCTACTGGGAGACGGCACAAAAATAAATCAATCCCAGAAGAAATAGTTTTACTTTCTTATTATAATCCTACTAATATTGTTACGTTTCAATTTAATTTCATCGCAACAGGTTAATTTACAACAGCGCCATCTGTGTGCAGATGAGGAACTAGCTGTCATACCGTCTTCGACGTCAAGAGGTTGCGCTCGTTTTGAGCCAGAGGGCGCTACTACGTTGATCGATCAAAAAATCGATAAAAGTAAAATTATATTTTACTTTCTTAAATAAGTATATAATTAAATAAGAACATATAGAGAATTTATTTAAATAATTTTTGGTAACTTAGTTTGATTCAAGTTCCTGATCTTATGTTGACAATATTACGCAGCTTGACAGTTTCAGACTGACGTTTAAAGGGACGGTGTTCCGACGCCGTGACTTGTGTGAACATCGATGTTTTCATTGATTATCGATCAAAACTTTATTTTCGTTGTTGGGTATAGGGATCGTGACATAGTTATTCTGCGTGTAAAAAGCGATATTTCGACTACAGAAAACATTTTGGTTTGTGTTTTCTTCAAAAGTTTTCTTTTGGGGATGTCGAATTATGCTCAAATGTTTTGATCACACGATGAAACAGTGGAGATCGATGTCGACATGCTGCAACAGACATCACTAAAATTGAGGAGGTTTGGAAGCCTTGCTTTTAGTGAAAGTGGACATTTTGATTCCTTGTTGGCTCGCGGCTAGTTTTGCCAAGGATATTTTTCCAATTTTTGCGACCGGGAAGTGGTCGAAACACTTCATTTTGAAGCTCTCGTTGTGTTGCTGATTGTAGCAGGTCCATTTCACGTCGAGTTGGTGAGTATTTTTCAGAAATGATCCGTTTGTGCCATGCGGGCGTGCATGGGCGAGAAGCACATTTTTTCTACAAATGGTTTGTTCTTTCCAGCCCATAGGAGCAAGTCCATCTGCGCCTGCGTGCGAGGAGATCAACACAGACCTACGGGAGCACGTTTTTTTTTTTTAATTACCGAGTGAGTATTGCACACCAACCGAGTGATTTTTTTTCTTCTTTCATTTTGAAAAGCTTCATGATCAAACAGGCCTAGTGGTTCTTTCCTAGTATCTGAAAGTTTTGTTTTCTTGTAGACAGAGTTCGGTTCTTCGGGGGGGGAGCGAAACGGCTCCAGACCCACAGCGTACAGCAGGGCCATTTGACACACCAAGCAGTCCAGCTAGGATAAGTACCTAATTTGCATAGGCACTTCAGGTATTTTTTTACTAAATTCAAAATTTGTCAAAGCGGTGATAAACTGAAATATTCATAAATTTGATTTCCATGGAAGAAATAATCTAGTACATCTTGCGGCTCAGTTAACTTAAATATTTAGATGTAAGTTTCTTTTCTTTGCCAAAAACTGGAGACAGGCAACACTAATTTTAATTAGCATTCAATTATAAACTTTAATTTAAACCATAAGAAGAGCAATAATCTTTTAGTTAAGCAAGGTACGCTTCTCACATCAAGCCATTTTGTTAAGTAACTACCTATTAAATTGAAATTAAAATACCATTTGTTTGAGAAGCCCTTATCTTTCTTTTATTGGAAGTTTTGCATTGTAAGCCATTTTGTTAAGTAACTACCTATTAAATTGAAATTAAAATAAGTACCATTCGTTTGAGAAGCTCTTATCTTTCTTTTATTGGAAGTTTTGCATTGTAAGCCATCTTGTTAAGTAACTACCTATTAGATTGAAATTAAAATACCATTTGTTTGAGAAGCTCTTATCTTTATTTTATTGGAAGTTTTGCATTGTAACCAAACAAAAATAAAATGCATGGCGCCCCATTCCCAGGTTCAGGTCCACAGGAACCGCGTCCCTAAACATAGAGTCTTACAATATTATAAACGCGAAGGTTTGTAAGAATGGACGGATGGATGGATGGATGTTTATTACTCTTTCAGGCCATAACGGCTAAACAGAACTGGATGAAATTTGGCACAGAGATAGATTATAGTCTATAATAGCACATAGGATACTTTTAAACCGCGGGGTGCAGCTAGTAATGTATGTAATAGTAAATTATTAACTACATCCTAACGCTAGTCTGTAAGGTATTTGGGGTATAGGTAAATTGGGTAGGGTATAATATGGAGCAACTCACCTAAAATAATACAAAAAGCAAAGATTAAAAACCGACTTCCCATCCTGTAATTCGTCATCTATGTAAACTATGTAAACAATTTTTAGACATTCGTTTAAATTTTAAAAAACTGCTTTAAGAGTTCGATAAAAGTTATATGGGTTCACCTCTAAAATGTCATCTACCAAACAAAAAAACAATCATTAAAATCGATTCACAATGGGTGGAGTAATCGTAATCGTAACATACATACAAAAATCAAAACCAAAAAATAAAAAACATTACAGTCGAATTGAGAACCTTCTTCTTTTTGGAAGTCGGTTAATAAGGTTTATTTTTGTATCAAGATATTTATTTTTCTTCTTAATTTCTGAGTTTTTTATAATGTCATACTTACATTGTAAAAATAAAAATAACATAACATACCGTCAGGCCTTTCCCCCGAAGGGGCTGGCAGAGGTGTAATACAACAGCCACACATCTTCGGACGATTTTCAGTCCCATATGTGACAGGGGGCAAGACTGTCGTTTTACACCGGGCTCCAGTCATGTAGCAGATGACATACAATACGCACATGAATGAACAAATTGGTGCGAGTCGTCAGCTGGGTTCGAATCCATTCCCTCTAGCTTGAGAGACGGGCTTTCTACAACTAGGCTATCATCGCTTTTTATAAAAACGAATGCTATAAAACTTAAAAAGTGACTACCGCCGGCAGTGAGGCTTGGCCCATGTTATCGTTGGTTAGGGCTGCCTATTGAGAAACCTACTGACAATGCCACGCGTGCCATTTTTATTTTGCAAAAGCGAGCGGTCCGCGCTATCTACGGAATGGGTCCCTGCAAATCATTGAGAGATTTATTTAAAGAAATAAATATTATATTTTAACTTTACCTTCTTTGTATATCTTTGAAAATATTATGCACGTTCGCAAAAATCTACATAAATTTAAATTGAACTGTGACTATCACAATTATAACACTAGAAATAAGGATAGGATAGCTGTACCGAGATTTAGACTGACTAAGTCAAAAAAGTCATTTTTAGGCAACTGCGTTCGTTTTTACAATAAAATCCCGAAAATTATAACAGGGCTCACCGAGGGAAAATTCAAATCACATGTAAAAACTACATTAATGAAAAGAGGATATTATAAGGTTAAGAATTATTTAGAAGATAAAGATGTCTGGAGCCTTCCACTTCCGCCAAGTAGCCACTAGTATTTATAGATATTACCTAGTTGTAAGCCAAAATTTGTGAGACTGTAATTTATTTATTATTTGAAAAAATAATGCCCCTCAGTTTCTTGCCTGTTCTTCTGAGTAGAGGCTCTTTGTCCGAACAAGGCGGTAGAGTCTATTTAAATACCTTTGACGTTCATAAGTGTATCTTCGATACCTAAATTGAATAAATACATTTTGACTTTGACTTTCGTGCCTTGTCCAAAACCCCCACCCCTAATACGAGTATACGTTGAGAAATGCTCAATTTGACCATTATCCACATTTTTCAAAGAGAGCATTTCGGACCTAATTCAGCTTACCATAAGTATGTAATTCGCTATTCGCATGCTCATCACAAAAGCACACAGGTCTCGGTCGGCAATTTCGAAATGCTACGACGAAAGGTCGCGTGCCGACGGCAAACGGTTTAACGCTAAAACAGGTCACTGGATTTGAGTTAGATTTATTTCATTTTCGACCGAGCGAGCGTTAGCAAGCGAAGCGTCTCTGCTTCAGCTTCGACAACAATGCTTTTTTACGTCCGAATTCTGTCTAGATTTCTGCCCTGGAGGGCTATTCCTACGCGTGAGATGAGATGGGATTTTATCTTGGTCACTCTCACACGTATGATGTTTCAAACGAGAGCAACAAGAAAGAAAAAAGGTGAGATGAAAATCTCAAATCTCTGAATAGGGCCACAGATCTCTGTTCGGATCTCTATCTTCCTCTGATTTCCATTATCATTACTTATCATTATTTCATTACTTCGCGTCGCACGGTCAATTTCATTAGCTATTCCACGCGGTTTCTTCACCCGCGTTCCCACAGGAACTGATAACGTGTTTCAAAAAATCGCAAAATTTCATGATGACCGGTTGAGTAGTTAAGGCGTGAAAGCGTACAAACAAACAAATAAATGAACAACTCACTTTCGCGTTTTATTACGAGTTAGGATTAAGCATGATTAGGAGCGCATAAAATGTCAAGGGTGTCGTTAAGTCGAGAGTGAGCCGAAAAGAGAGAATGAAGTGACGCGTACCCACCATGTCCTCCCCTTAAAAAGGGAAGAAAAGAGAGGGAGAAGGGCAAAGACAGGCCAAAAGAGAGAGAGTATGAAGTATAGAGTACTCACCATGTACTCCCCTTTGAGTAGAAACTTGCAGGGTTGTCCGTAGGGCTGCGGGTCGTGTGTGAACGCAACCACTGTGCGCTCCGTCAGACCTTCCCCGTACACACTGCGAATACAGTACAAACAAAATAAATATATCAACCTCTTTAGTGTTTAACACTACACTGATTAACAATGTAGGAATAACCTCGGAAAAGTTACTTAGTGTTTTGTCTTTTTCTTTCTTTTACATTTTTAACTCGATTGAAAAATACATGATATGATTTTTCAATCGAGTTGATACATTTACTCCGAGGCTATATACAACGTTTATTAGTGAAGAGGAACGTGTCTACAGTCTACTATAAGTTGTCCACTGAACAACAAAAATAATTCATTAAGGACAGGCAAGTTTGTATCTATTGCATGTACATTCAAATTTATATACATCTTAAAACATTAAGTACCCTCTTTTAAGGCTGTCTGAAAGTCATAAAGAATGCTTTCGGTGACTAGAGATCAATCAGCTTAGTTATGCCACAATATCTGCGCCACCTTTTAGAGAAGTGGGAAGGGGGAAGAGAGGTGCTTGAGCCCCTCAAAATCATCTAGGTAACCATCATGGAACAAAACGTGGTTCTGGTTTTATTGGGCCAAACTGAATGTGAAATGCCCTACCCCCGATGGTCTTTCCGCCGAGTTACGACATGGAGCGTTTTAAAACGGCTGTCTACTATTCTGATGTCTACTTTCATTCCATGACGACAGCGCCATCAGCATCAGTTAGCGTTGGAGGTGTCCATAGGCGGTTGTTTCCGTTTACCATCAGGCGGGTCTTTTGCTTGTTTACAACTCTTCTTATTAAAAAAAACTGGATTTTGGTCCAAAAAAAGCAGACAGTAGTGGATCTAGATACGTCACTGTCTTTCTGCAACTTACCGTAACGTAACCGAGGACTCTGCTAGCACGCTAGGTATGCTACCTTCAATGATCTTCGGTTCTTTATCAGCATCTTCTACCCTTATCCCTTCTATTATAATAGGCCGCGTAACTGCTCTAACACTTGTGAATGGTACTTCAGGCTGGATTTGACGTTTTCTTCTTAAATTTGGCAGTAATTCTTGTGATATATCCGGTAGATGCGTATCAGGGGCACGCATATCAGATAAATGAATATCAGGTAAATTAATACCAGTTGAATGCATGTCAACAGAATGGACATCGGGTAAATGCAAACCAAATGAACGCAAATCTGGCGTGTCCATGTTTGGTGAAGGCATATCTGGTGAACGCATTTCAAATGAATGCATGTCAAATGGATACATATCAGGTGAATACGCTTGCAGTTTTTCGCATTTAATGAATTGTATTTTAGCTAGAAGCTGATCGAGTTTTTGTAATATTTCTTTGGAGTTGATTTTCTTTTTCGTTGTATTTGAATTTTCGTGTTCAGTTTTTTTAATCTCTTTTTTAAGTACTGGAGAAGACGCTGTGTCTACTGGAGAGATATTATTTGGGTAATTGTTAGCTGTCATATCTAGTAGAGTTATGACATCATTTGGAAGATTCCTAACATTGACAACATTATAATTAGCGTTTCTAATTTCTTTTTTACTTTCTCTAGATTCTAACTTGGATAGAGTTAAATCAATTTTATCAATAATCTCTTTCGCATAATCTTTTTTTTCATTCATGTTAATAGCCTCTAAATATTGTTCTTTATTATTTAAATTATCATTTAAAGCTATATTAGGTACTTTATTATCTTCTTGTACATTATCTTTTACATTAATATTATCTAAATAATTTTCTCTATGGAGAAAGCTGATTGATTCTTTCGAATCGTTTTCTAGTTGTTCGATTAAATCGTTTAGTGGTACGTATTTGTCGTTGACTAAAACTTCTATGTCTTTCTTCTCTTCTCTAGTTGGTCTAGGTACGTTGGAAAGGTAGTTGATGTCGATGTCGTGAGTTAGATCAGACCATTCTGAGTTGACCTCTTGGGTTTCGTTCTTAGCTGTTAATTCTTCAAGGTCTTGGTTCATCTGTGTTTCAGTTTCTTCTTCTTGTTGAATGTTGGGTATTGTTTCTGTAGTGTTCCTGTGGACAATAAAATAAGTAATATTAGCTTCATAATACCATTTACCAGACGACCTTCTTAGCCTAGTTGACGACCCTCCTAGCCTAGTCGGAGTTCGATTGCTTCATAAGCAGGAGGTTCTGGTTCGTTTTCCGGCCGAGCAGATGTTTGAATGATGAATTCGAATATATGTTCAGGGCCTGGGTATTAGTTGACCATGTCTTTGTGTATGTTCCATGGCATCACGACACAGGGAATCCTATAGTGGGGAGCTATGAGTGTGAAACTTTATTTATAATATTCAAAGTTTATTATTAGGATTCTGTGTTAGGGTTCCCATGGAACAAACGCAGACGTAGACAAAGACACTAAAACCATACTAAGGCGGTACCGGGGCGTGCAGGTAAGGTGTTAAAGAGGATCGAGGTAGGAGCGCGTGGGAGGGTCTACCGCCCGCTTTTACACCCGCGTCCCTTTACTGCGCGGGCAAGGACTGATTTTAGTCGGTACCACTTTTTTATGTTATCTAGTAACTATATTTTACAAATTGTTGACAAAGAAGTCTCGTATGAATGTCGTCCGGCGAAGTGTGGGTGTTGTATTACACCTCTGCCAGCCCTCTCGGGGGAAATGTGACAATATGTGTTAACAAAGACAACATAAACACGTAACACTAGCAATTAATTCAATTACGTTTACTCGTAAAGATGAAAAGATTCCACGCAGTGTTACACGACATCGCGTGCAGTAAATAACACGCACGTTCTTTCATGTACTGAAATAGAAAGCATCTATTTGGATGAAGAAGACGTCACGGCATACGTCATACTATACCGGCGTACTTCAAATATTGGCAAGTAGGCTATGTCCCACTCGCGAGTTTGTGAGGGAATGTGTGTTTTACCCGACCGCGCAAGGACGGTTATGTTTTTTGAGTTTATGTATATATGTAAGTGTGTAAGTATGTATGTATGTGGTGTTTTGGTCACGTCCTACAGCCCATGATCAAAAAAAACAAGGTCTAGCACTCCGGGAGCAAACACGTAATGACGTCACTTGTCATCGTCATACGTCACTTTCGAACTTTTTGGAATGGACTTACTTCGGCCTTGCTTAAGCATAGATTGACGTCACTAAGTGTTTCTGAATGCTATAAATAAATAAAATAAATAAATAAATTCGGGACACTTCCACACACGGTCGCCTGACCCCAAACTAAGCAAAGCTTGTACTATGGCTACCAGAGACTGATATACATACTTAGATATTTTTAAATACATACTTAAACTATAACAAACACAAATGTTCATCACATAAATGTTTACCCTAGGTGGGAATCGAACTCACGCCCCCAAGCTCAGAAGGCATGTTTACTACCAACTGAGCCACCGAGGCAGTCTATACCTAGCGAAGTATATTATCATACATACCATACTGTTCGATAATTGAGTGGACTGTATGTAGGTTTTAATGGCGACACGAAAAATTTGCTTTAAGAGCCAGGACTTAGATGGTTTGCTTACCTGCCGGGAGCGCTGCTGCTGGCCTTGGACACAGGAGGCGAAGGCTGCTGGGCCCAGTTCTCCACCACCCGGTCACGGTGTAGCGGCCTGACCGGCCTTTGCACGAAAGCGTATTCACCGCCGTGCACTAAACCACTAAAGTCCTGTCTATCACTATTAGACGTATTAACGGCGCGAAAAGGGGTCGATTGGTCGGTACGGGTTGTACTTTCGAAAAGGAAACGAAAAATAATACGTGTTGCGCTTGAGCGATGCGAACACGACGACAAACAGTTAACGACTCAAAAAACGGAAGAAAGATGGCGGGTCTTCCCGCTACTTATTATTGGCAGAACGGAAATCGACGGTCATAGCCAAAGTTGCTCTTGTTTATTTTATATTATGGCAAGACTGAACATTCCGCCCACCTAAATGCAACGTATTTAAAACGAGAAAATTGAATTTACTTATTTATTTTAATGGTAACGATAGCGACAACTAATTCTATGGTTCGATAATAAAAAATATTTTAAGTATATGGTCGAATTTTATTGGTTAATTTGATAGGGTAATGGGCAAAGCTTAACGACAGATCTTTTGTACTCCCCCAGCGTGGTCTTTACTGTAGCCACCCTACAAATAGAGTCAGCTCCAGGATGTAGAGCAACGATTCTACCTAAATTCCAATTAAGTGGAGCTGTTTGCTCGTTAATAATGAGGACTAAGCTACCGACTGTGAGGTTCTCGTGAGTGTGGTTCCATTTGTGGCGTTGTTGCAGGGTGTGCAAGTACTCGTTTTGCCACCTCTGCCAGAAGTCTTGGTGCATTTTTTGGATTAATTTCCAACGATGAAGAACACTAATTTTTTGCTCTACAAAATTTTCCTCAGGGACCCCAGTTAAAGGCTCAGTGGTGAGAAAATGACCAGGAGTCAGAGCCGTCAGATCATTTGGATCACAGCTCAATGGAGTAAGAGGACGAGAATTTAGCATAGCCTCGATTTGGGAGAGCACAGTGGAGAACTCTTCATATGTGAGTCGTTGAGTCCCAATCACACGAGTCAGATGAGTCTTAACAGATTTAATTCCTGCCTCTGCCAATCCAGAGAAATGGGGACTTCCTGGAGGATTGAAAGAGAATTTAATGTCCTGAGAAGACGCAGCGCTCTGCATGAGAGAGTTCAAGTAGTTACTGGCTCCGACAAAATTCCGGCCTTGGTCGGACACGAGCTGATGACACCGACCACGACGTGCGACAAATCTTTTCAACGCGGCGAGAAAAGCGTTAGTGGAAAGCTCAGATGCCAGCTCAATATGGACACAATGAGTGCTGGTACAGACGAAAACACAAATCCACGCTTTAAAAGTTTTTACACCGCGACCGCGTCCCAAACAAATGTCGTAGGGGCCACCGTAGTCTACGGCTGACGAAGAAAAGGCTTTGAGCTGGTTAACTCGATAGGAAGGTAAGTTGCCCATGAAAGGTGCAGGAGTGGGTTTTGGATTAGCTCGGAAGCATCGAATGCATCCCGACACGACAGCACGAATGGCTCGTTTAGGCGAAAGGATCCAAAAATCTTGCGCTAGCAAATTATGGAGAGTTTGAGTACCAGGGTGCATGAAGCGATCATGGTAATTTTGGATGATTAGGTGAGTTAACCGGTGATCACGAGACAAAAGCAAAGGATGTTTGACGGCAAACTCTACCTTGGCGTTCGCTAAGCGACCGCCCACCCTCAGAAAACCCGCCTCATCGACGAAAGGAGAAAGCTTGCGCAAGCTTTTGGGAAGTGAATTGAGAGAGCCCTTCTTTACCTTCTCGATTTCCGAAGCGAAAGAAACCTGCTGAGCATGCTTGATTAAAAAATCAAAGCTGCTCTGAGTCTCCGTTACCTCTAGAGGGCCGTCAATTTTTTGAAACGGTAATCTTGCATTACGGGAAAAACGACGACAGTACGACAATATTCGCTTTAATTTAGAAAGCGATGATATTTTTTCTATTAGAAGATCGACAACATTGACGTCAACAGCGGTCAGGAGGCTGAAGATGCGTTGCTCTTCCTGCACATCAGCATCTGGAACGGACGACAATTCCGCGAAAAAGGTGTTCCAGTGAGCCTCAGGCTCTGCGAGCCACGCGGGACCTTTCCACCACAAGTCGCAGCGCACGAGGTCAGCAGGAAGCATACCACGTGATCCAACATCAGCAGGCATCGACAAAGTACTGGTGTGTCCCCAACAATCAGGAGACACAATTTCCTGGATGTGGCTAACGCGGTTAGCGACAAAAGTTTTCCATTTCGATGGACATGATTTGATCCACGCCAGAGCGACAGTAGAGTCGGACCAAGCGAAAATGTTTTCAAAGCGGTGGAAAGGTTCCAGCGCTTGAACGACAGATTTGATAAGGTCAGCCAGTAATACAGCTGCCTGAAGCTCCATTCTGGGAATAGAGAGCTTTCGAAGTGGAGCTACTTTGGTTTTTGCGCAACAAAAGTGCACAGAGCAAGCACCTGCGGCGTTGATGACCCGAAAATAAATGACGGCACAGTAGCCACGCTCCGATGCGTCGCAAAAACCATGAAGTTGTAGCGCGACAAAAGTATCGATAAATCGACGCGGAATTGCAATTGACGAAAGTAACGGTAGCTGATTTTTATAAAGTGACCATTGCGAAGAGATTTCCTCAGGTACCTCCTCGTCCCACGCGACTCCCTTTGCCCAGAGCAGCTGCATGAGGTATTTAGCAAGGAATATCACGGGGCCCAGGAATCCTACCGGGTCATAGATTCGAGCTATTTCCGAGAGTATTGTCCGCTTTGTGCAACGCAGGTCACCCTGATCGGAAACCTTGAAACCGAAAGTATCTGACGTCGGTCGCCACTGCAGACCTAATATTTTCAGAGAGAGGTCCGTCGCCTCATCAAAGCTCTTGAAGCTTTCGTCATAAAGATCTGACGAAGCAACACCCTCTAGAAATGCAGGGCAATTGGAAGTCCACTTTCTCAAGTGGAAGCCACCCGACGACAAAATCTGGATCAAGTCTGACTTGAGCTGTAGAGCATTCGAAAGCGAATCAGCACCAGAGACAACATCATCAACATAAATATCTCTACCCAATACGGTAGAGGCAGCTGGGTATTCTTCAGCTGCTTCGACAGATAGTTGAGCTATGCTGCGGAGAGCCTGAAATGGAGCAGCAGAGACACCATAGGTGACCGTTCGGAGTCTAAAATCGCGAATAGGGTCAAGCGGAGAGGTACGCCATACGATCCGCTGGTAATCTGCATCCTCGACCGGTACCAAAATCTGCCGATACATCTTCTGCACGTCAGAGCTGAAAACGACAACATGCCAGCGAAAACGTAGGAGTAAATCAAAGATGCTAGTCTGCAGCTTCGGGCCAGGGTAGAGAGTACTATTCAGCGATTTACCTTGAGCATCTAGAGCTCCAGCATCAAAGACAACCCGCAAAGGTGTGCTTATAGAGTCCGGCCTCAATATGCCATGATGAGGTATGTAATAAAAGGCACCCTCATTAGTAGTGGGGGGCTCTACTTCCTCCATATGATGGCAGGCCTCATAGTCCTCCATAAATGCAACATATGCCTTTCTGAATGCTGGATTCATTTGTAGTTTGCGTTCAGTTGAGGCAAACCTCTTTAAAGCGATTTCACGAGAATTTTTAAAGGTAGGCTTGTTGTGTATATCGACAAAGGGAAGTGGTACAACAAACCTTCCTTTCTCGACCCTACGGTGATTATCGACAAAGTATTTTTCACACATTTGATCCTCCTTCGACAATAATTTGGAGGTGAGTTTCACTTCTTCAATCTCCCAGAACCTTTTTATAGAATTATCCAAATTAATATTAGAAACGAAAAGACAATTTTTAGTATTAGTACGACAACGAGAAATTTGTGGCAAGCTGGGTTCAGTACAAGCGCCCATCAAAATCCATCCAAGAGTGGTATTCAATGCCATAGGTTGCCCCGGTTGACCTTGCTTCACCTCAGGTAGTAAGCATGATGCAAAAATATTTGCATCAAGCAACATCTCAACGGGACCTGGGATTGCAAATTCTGGATCAGCTAATGTTAAACCATTCAGATGTGGCCATTGGGATGTATCAACAAGACAAGAGGGTTGATCGGCGCAAATGGAGGGCAAGACAAATGCTTCCAAGTCAAAATGCAATAATGAGCCTGGCCTACCTGACTTTATTCGACACGAGAGTGAGCCAAGAGGTTCAGCAATGGCATGCCCAATGCCACTCACTGTTTGCCTATTTCGCCAAGTCCTCAGTCCCAACCGCTTCACACACTTCTCCGAAATGAAGTTACAAGCACTCGCTGAATCTAATAAAGCACGCACTGATTGGAAATTACCAAACTGATCACGAACCAAGACCTTGGCAGTGGCGAAAAGCACGGTACCATTTCCACTCACTGAAGTTAACGCAGTATTCTTGTTAGTATTACTAGTTGGCCCTGCTACCTGTTGAGGCACACGCTGTGTGGTATTGGTGAAGTGTAGTAGAGAATGATGCGAAAAACCACATTGACTACAGCGCGCAGAGTCACAACAATCTTTTAATCTATGACCACTCGACAAGCAGAGTACACACAGCCCCTTTTGTTTAATAAAATTAAAGCGCGCACCTGGGTCCAAACTCAAGAAATCCTCACAGGCAGTAAGACAGTGTTGTTTTGAGCAATATGTGCACAAGTTATTCGATACTATTAAAGCAGGTTTTGATTTCCATTGATTATTATTATTATTGTTATTGTTCCTTGATCCACCAGTGTGTTGAGTCGGGCTTGCAATAACCTTTTGTCCTGTAATTTCGGACATTTGAAGAGCTTTGTAATGCTTTTCAATGAAATTGTGAACATCAGAAAACTTGGGTATATCATCATTATTCACATCTAGTTGAAAAGCTTCCCTAGTGGCTTTATCGAGCTTCGACCATAACAAACTAAACATCATGAAGTCTTTATCAGGCAAGGCATATTTTTCCAGCACTGATATGTTTTCAGAAAAGGTCCTGTGTAATTTTTCAAGTTCCTTAGCTGATTTGCTCTTCAAAGGTGCACAATGTACAAGCTTATCATAATAATGTGTGGCAATATACCGTTTATTATCAAAATGTTTATGCAACAAGTTGTACGCATCGGTATAATTCGCGTCCGTTATTGGGAAATTCTTTATGAGTTCATAAGCCCGACCCGTGACACTCGACAACAGATAGTGAAGCTTTTCTACGTTGCTTATATTACGCTGGTGTATCAAGGAATCAAACAATCCTTTAAACGCGACCCACTGTTCCAACGTGCCATCGAACTTACCTATTTCAATTTTAGGTAAACGCGCTTGCACTAAGGATTCTGTCGCAGTTTGTTTACTATTTGAGTTGGTCTCGCCCTGTGCCAGCCTCTTCTTTATCTGGCGGACCACATCCTCGAAGTGATAAGTAACTTCGAGTTCGTGTTTCTGTTGTGCTTTGCCCTTAAGTCTCGATAACAACTTAATTTGTGCGTCATGAAACTGGGATTGAATTTCAGACACATCCGTTAAACACACGAAATCACTCTGCTCCAGGTATTCTAATCGCAATACTGCATAATCCCGGGCAGTCCTATCCATGTCTGGTTCTTGTTCTACAAATTCACTAGCACTTTCAACACTCATTTTGCAATCACTAATTAAATTGTTATTCACGAAAACTTTTCACCGAAAAAGCCGGTATTTGAATGAGTATTGACAACTGACACTAAGGCACCTGACAATGACAGCCAAGAACGAGCACCAATTCAAACAAACGAAAAAATAAAATCGACCATAGACAAAAAATAATTTATTTCCCACAGAGCTAACTATTTAATATTCCCGAACGAAACTTAAAATTGACCAAAGACAAAAATATTTAAAATAAGTTTTTAAACGAAAAGGTATTTTAACTTTAAAATGTAGGTAGATAAATAAGTAACTTTGATTTGCAAAATTAAATATTATTATTTCTACAACCACGATATTTCGTCAGACCAAATCGGCCATATTGTCGAATGTAAATTGCAAAACGAAAGAATGTATGACGAAATAACGAAAATTAATGTAATATAATACGACAAAAAGTAATTTTCGACCGACAAATCGACAGATATTACGAAAATAATGCAAATTAGGACTGTTTCATTAACAATCCGGTTCGAATGACCAAAAATGTTCGATAATTGAGTGGACTGTATGTAGGTTTTAATGGCGACACGAAAAATTTGCTTTAAGAGCCAGGACTTAGATGGTTTGCTTACCTGCCGGGAGCGCTGCTGCTGGCCTTGGACACAGGAGGCGAAGGCTGCTGGGCCCAGTTCTCCACCACCCGGTCACGGTGTAGCGGCCTGACCGGCCTTTGCACGAAAGCGTATTCACCGCCGTGCACTAAACCACTAAAGTCCTGTCTATCACTATTAGACGTATTAACGGCGCGAAAAGGGGTCGATTGGTCGGTACGGGTTGTACTTTCGAAAAGGAAACGAAAAATAATACGTGTTGCGCTTGAGCGATGCGAACACGACGACAAACAGTTAACGACTCAAAAAACGGAAGAAAGATGGCGGGTCTTCCCGCTACTTATTATTGGCAGAACGGAAATCGACGGTCATAGCCAAAGTTGCTCTTGTTTATTTTATATTATGGCAAGACTGAACACATACCATGAGATATTATC
This sequence comes from Peribatodes rhomboidaria, assembly GCA_911728515.1. NCBI lineage: Eukaryota > Metazoa > Arthropoda > Insecta > Lepidoptera > Geometridae > Peribatodes > Peribatodes rhomboidaria. The sequence continues at coordinate 3,233,754 of OU452192.1, read as the reverse complement.
AGACATATTATCATACCAAAATGAGAAATGAGATTGATTTTCAAAATTCTACTTTGGTTAAACTGATATTGGTTGTTTTTTTAATTTGTGATGTAGGTATGTAGTATGTGAATGTGATCATCACGTCACAATTTTTCATATCAATAGGAGCAAACAAAGTACTTGTTTTCTTTGATTTCGTGTAATGTTTTAATCAATAATAGTTCAGCAAACTAGCAAGGCCAAGCGAAACTGTTTTCTAGTTTTTCTCTAGCTAGACTATGGGGTCAAGGGCTCGTCTTCCCGGCGGCGCGGCGGAAGGCGCCGAGTAAATACTCTAGTCCAGAGGCGGCGTAAGGCGTGGGCGACGTGGGCCACCGCCTACGGCCTCGCGGTACAAGGGGCCTCGCGCCTCAAAAATTTTTAAGCATTGCTTTAAAGCGAGAAAAAAATAAAAAACGATATAAATTAATATTTCATTAATAATTAATCTTATTTGTATTTTTATGAATAAAAACTTGGCAGTGTTAATTGTTTTGTTTCGTTTTTATTATTTTATAAAATCCGTCTTCTAGTCGCCATAGAACGGGGCCTCGCGAAATCCGTCTTGCCCACATCAAATTTAAGTCTTGCCCCGCCACTGCACTCTACGCATAGTATCCGGACTTTTATCACATTTAAGCCAATAAGGAACCTGCATAGTATTAAAGCTTTTAGACTTAAACTAAAGACATTTATTTTTGGTCACCAAAAAGGCGAAGAACAGCTGAGAACGAACACCAGTGCTTTTTAGGTCAATGTTACATATTACCTACATTATTGTTTATATTACCTATCCTCATTTTATTTATCTTAAAATATATAAAATACGTGTCACGTTGTTTGTCCGCTTTAGACTCCTAAACTACTTAACCGATTTCAATTGCTACGTAGTATTACCACGTAGTTATAGCTTACTAAGAAGAAGAATGATGAAGCTAGTTGCTTTTGGCGATCTCTACATCTCCACAACCCCTGGTCCGAAGTTATTTACATTAGATTCGAACTTAAAACTTGTAATTTAAATGGACTACGTACCTGCAAAATGGTATGAAGATACTAACCATACTCAGGTTATCGTCTGACAAATAAACACATAAACACACAAAGAACCAACCAGTAAGAGAAACCCTCTTATGGTGGAAATTCCGCCAAAACGCACTAAGCGTTTCAAGTCAACTTTTCTTGTAAGAACAGCAGAGGTACTCGTTGACAGCGTCTGTCTTTCCACCTAAATACAATCCGGGGGTGTTTAAGAGTAAAGTGAATAGGTATCTCCTAGGCAAGCGTGTTACACCTTCGATCACGTCGACGCTTCCTATCAGGCGAGTCACTGGTCCAACGCATGCCTAGTCTGTTATAAAAAAAAATGTCGATTTGACTACCTCGGTGACTCACTTGGTAGTGAGCCTGCAGTCTGAGCCACGAGGCGTGGGTTCGATTCCGACCTAAGGCAAACATTCACGTGATGAACGTTTTCGTTTGTTATATGTCTGGAAGTTAATTTCAATTTAAGTATGTATTTAAAATATGATTGTATGTATATCAGTCTCTCTCGGGCAGCCATAGTAGGTACAAGCCTTGCTTCGTTTGGGGTCAGGCGCCCGTGTGTGCAATAATGTCCTGATAATATATTATTATTAAACGCCGATTTGTCCCAGTAGACACGGAGACTTAGCATAGTTTAAAAATAATTATAAAAAACCAGTTTATATTACTTTATTTCACCAGGACTGTTATTGCTGGCAAAATATGAATCGTAAAATATAAAAGCACATAAAAATAGATGGAAGGCCTATCTATCATCGTATTTGTTTGTACTGTTGAGAGGAAAATTACGAAAGCTCGGTCATTACCTGCGAACACTAATTAAAGTACGTGGACATTTTGTCGACGGTCAATAAACATTAGGAACAGCTCACGACTAATCGACGATCATGCCGTGAAATGACCTAGTCGTGTTTCGGGATGGAGTCCGGTGTAACCGTTACGAAGACGGGTCTGAGCAGCAGCGCACTTGTAGCGCCTTACTCAACTGCCGTCTTTGTACTTCTTCACTCTTCAAAACTTCAAGGCTAGAGTGAATAAGTACCTTATAGGTCGTCGTGCTCCCTCTTAGACCACGACGTCGCTTAACATCAGGCGAGTTGGTGGTCAAACGTCGACCTATTATACATTTAAAAAAACATTAGGAACAGCTGATTTTGCGCTATTTCGGTGACAGGCTCGCCCCTGTCACGTTTGCGACTGAATATCGTTTGGCGAAGTGTGGGAGTTGTACACCTCTGCCAGCCCCTTCGGGGGAAGGCGTGACGATATGTATATGATAGGCCTACTAATAAAAGCCCTCGGCTCAGGAAATAAAACTAATGCCTCTCAGTTTCTTGCCTGTTCTTCTGAGTAGTGGCTCTTTTTCCGCACAAGGCGGTCGAGTCTATTATAAAACTTTGACGTTCATAAGTGTACCTTTGATACCCAATTGACTAAAAACATTTTGACATTGACTTTGACTGTGAGTCTGTCTGTTTGTAGGTTTTTCACGGTTAAACGGCTGAAGGGATCTTGATGTAACTTGATAATTAGTTGCAGTATATCACGAGGAAGGTTTTTGGATACAATTTTTTAATTAAACGCCAATAAAGTCGCGAGTAACAGCTAATAAATGCTGTTACCCGCTCTTTTCTTTGTTAGCTGTAACAGCTAATAAAGAAAAGCTCGAAATAATTCTTCATCTGACTGTACGGCGCGTGAAAAACATTTTAATTCCGTTTCGGCCAAGGTCACCCGTTCCCATAATGGCATAGTTTTACGGCTACATTTTACTGCGCGAAGTGCGTGGCCTGGGTTTCGGTATGCAAATATCAAATGCCTTTTAGTCGAGGTCAGTGGATAAGATGTTACAGCTAGCTTTAAAGACTCCGCCCAGTTACAAGCCCCCACCCGATCGCTTCAAAATGACAAGTACTAGTAGGTGACTTTGTATATCTCGATGGGCGTACCCACGATGGGGCAAGGGGCAACTGCCCCACCTTGGTTCTTAACTCGAAGCTTAAAATGAAAGGTTCCGTGACGCTCTGAATTATCCATATAAACGCGCTTGTCAAATTTCTTGGAAACCATTTGTCAAATTATGATGAAATTTAGCTTGTACTAAAAAATAAACTATTATACCTCTACCGGTTGTTGTTCTTGGTTTTTTTAAAGCGTCCCTAAGTGAAAATACAGCTATGAAAAATGTCCGCATTTGTAAGGGGTCACTTTTAAGTAATTTATTTAAGAGTCCGGCGAACAGTTTAGACTAACTTCGCATTCGCTTAAGGTTTTCTATAGCCATTTCGTCTAGCAGAAGAATACGAGCGAAGAGAGCGAGTGATGATACTGACGAGCCTCTAAACTTACCTACAGCGTGACAAAGTGCAATTTCAATTTTTTTTATGACTTTTTCACTTCTGTAATCTTTTCAAATATTTTGCTCAAAGCCGTAAGCACAGAGACGGGTCTGTAATTCGAGGGATCTGACTTACTACCCGATTTGAAGATAGGGGTAATTTTGCTTTTCAATTAATCTGGAAATGTGCTGTCAATACACAGGTTGAATATGTCCATGAGGTGTATTATTATTTAGGTTTATAATTATTACTAACTTCGCATTCGCTTAAGGTTTTCTATAGCCATTTCGTCTAGAAGAAGAATACGAGCGAAGAGAGCGAGTGATGATACTGACGAGCCTCTAAACTTACCTACAGCGTGACAAAGTGCAATTTCAATTTTTTTATGACTTTTGCACTTCTGTAATCTTTTCAAATATTTTGCTCAAAGCCGGAAGCACAGAGACGGGTCTGTAATTCGAGGGATCTGACTTACTACCCGATTTGAAGATAGGGGTAATTATGCTTTTCAATTAATCTGGAAATGTGCTGTCAATACACAGGTTGAATATGTCCATGAGGTGCATTATTATTTAGGTTTATAATTATTTACTAAGTATATATATGTACTCGTATACTCCGCTCCAAACGTCATACATACGTCTCAAAGAAACACACGGCCGTCTGACCCCGAACTAAGCAAAGCTTGTACTATGGCGGCCAGAGACTGATATACAATGCACATACATATATTTTGAAATAAATACATAAATAGATATTTTTTTTGTATAAAACATTACAACATTACGCTTACACATTACATCTCCCTTAAACCATGAGTCAATGAGTTGCTGTTATGGCGTTATAATAACTAGCTGCGACCCGTGGGTTCACCCACGGTCCCACAGGAACCGTTGATTTTTTTCCGGGATAAAAAGTACCCTATGTCCTTTTCTGTACCCTAAACAACATGTATGCAAAATTTAAGACGATCGGTTGAGTAGTTCAGACGTGAAAGCGTTACAAAGAAACAAAGAAAATGAACAAAGACTCACTTTTTCATGTTATATGTAGTACCTTTGATTTTAGTCTAACCTCAAAGCAAACACTCATGGACTTCGTGTTACTTAACAACGCCATCTGCTGTTGTGTCGTTAAAGCAATTAGTTGCTCACAAAAAATAGTATTATTATTCGCCAATAGATGTCAGGAAGAGTCATATTTTTCAGTTGAGACTACTCAAACGCCTCCTTTTTGTTATTTTTATTCCAAGTTTATGTTTAAGTTGATTATCGATAAAACACGAATAAAATGACATTTTCTAAAAATGATTCCTAGCTAGATCGATTTATCGCCCCCGAAACCCCCTATATACTAAATTGTATGAAAATCGTTGGAGCCGATTCCGAAATTCCAATTATATATATGTATATATATATATACAAGAATTGCTCATTTAAAGATATAAGATAAGATAATAATAATGAAGACAATAAAATAAGTACACTATATTGGGAGAGGTCTCTGGTTTCCGTAGCACAATTTTTTACTAGTTCGGAGACCAATAGCTTTAATATATTTTTGTTGTAAAATTTGTTTTTATGTCAAATAAATAAATGATTGATTGATTGATTGAATTAACACCCAGACATAGAACAAACACAAATGTTCATCACATGAATGTTTGCCCTAGGGAATCGTACCCACGCCCTCTAGCTCAGAAGGCAGGTTCACTACCGACTTAGCTATTTATTTTATTTATTTATTTATTTAGGTAGAAATACCAACAGTTTACACTTTAGACATTAAAAAAGAAAACACTAAATAACAGAGTTCAGAAGTGAAAACCTATTATAGGTATTTACAACATTCTTTTTCTAATACTTTAACTAATTATTGTACATGTTCACAATTTTTTTTTTCATCTAATTAAGTATTACAATTTCTACATTTATTTGCTAAAGCTATTGTAAGTATGGTGGGTTTGATTTTACTTTAGGTACCGAAAGTTGGAGCTATCTGAGACTATCTAAGTTTACTCAAGCAGAGCATTCCACACTAGCGGTTCGCACAAATTGTAGTCAAAGCGTCCGTTATATCCGTTATCCGTCGTTATAGAGTATCAGTGTTATTGGTATTTCAACCATAACAACATATCTACGTATGTACGCACCCTGGCCCGCCCCTGTCCGTGACCTATTAGAAGGGTTGCGTCGCGAACTCCGTTTCCCTAATTCAGCTAAAAGCAATGTCAGCTACGTCAGTCATCGACAGGGCCGGATTTAATGGAAGGCAGACGGGGCTACAGCCTCTCCACAAGAGAAGGCCCCACAAAAGATACTAAAAAAAAATACTTAAAACAGATTTTTATTTTAATACCCACTAGCTGCGCCCCGCGGTTTCACCCGCGGTTAAAAATTATGTGCTATTCTAGACTATAATCTATCTCTGTGCCAAATTTCACCGAGATCTGTTCAGCCGTTCTGGCGTAAAAGAGTAACAAACATCCATCCACCTATTCTTACAAACTTTCGCGTTTATAATATTAAGTAGGATTTATACAAACACTAGCTGCACCCCGCGGTTTCACCCGCGGTTAAAAAGTATCCTATGTGCTATTCTAGACTATAATCTATCTCTGTGCCAAATTTCATCGAGATCTGTTCAGCCGTTCTGGCGTGAAAGAGTAACAAACATCCATCCATCCATCCATACATACAAACTTTCGCGTTTATAATATTAGTAGGAGTAGGATAGTAGGATTCTAATACTTAAAATACCTATAGTTAATTAAATATACTAATTATTACATACATAAATCACTAAAATAAAGTAACTAATTAGATAAGATTGATAAATAAATCAACAAGGCAATTTTGATAGATACAGTTTTTTTACGGCGTCCTTAAAAATAGCAAGCAAGGGAGCATGTCTAGTAGCGACCGGCAGCTTGTTCCACAGTTGGACTGTCTGAAATGCAAACGACTTACCATAGAACGTTTTACAATTAGCAGTGGGAGTTTTTAATGAAAGTGTATCTTTGGATCTAAGAGAAATGGGATGAGAGGAGTGCAGATAAGTGAAGAGATCTTTTAAATAGATAATTAATAATCTTTTGATAATATTACATGTTAAAGTAGTAGTAGTAGTCGCAATGGCAGCTTAGTTGGGAGAAGGCCCGCCTCTCAAGGCAGAGGGAGTGCGTTCGAACCCAGCTGACGCCGACGGCACGCACCAATTTGTTCATTGTGTGAACATATGTGCGCATTGTATGTCATCTGCTACATGACTGGAGCACGGTGTATGGCGACAGGCTGGCCCCGTGTCACATTTGGGACTGAATATCTGCCAGCCCCCTCGGGCGAAAGGCGTGACGATATCTTATATCTTTAAATGAGCAATTCTTGTATATATATATATATATATATAGTTGGAATCTCGGAATCGGCTCCAACGATTTTCATACAATTTAGTATATGGGGGTTTCGGGGGCGATAAATCGATCTAGCTAGGAATCATTTTTAGAAAATGACATTTTATTCGTGTTTTATCGATAATCAACTTAAACATAAACTTGGAAGAAAAATAACAAAAAGGAGGCGTTTGAGTAGTCTCAACTGAAAAATATGACTCTTCCTGACATCTATTGGCGAATAACAATACTATTTTTTGTGAGCAACTTAATTGCTTTAACGACACAACAGCAGATGGCGTTGTTAAGTAACACGAAGTCAATGAGTGTTTGCTTTGAGGTTAGACTAAAATCAATTGTTTATTTTCCAAAAAACACAATTAAAAAAAAAAAATACCGAGCAATGCTCGGTCATCCAGGTACTATTAATGTTAAAGTAGTACGGTTAAGTACCCCAGTTCATCTACACTTCCACACTAATCGTATAAAGAGGAAAGAACTGTATTTTTGTAACGAATTTAACAAAACAGGTTTACATGGCGAGTGTGGATGGGCAAGTCGGTCAGGGTCGACCTAGGCGCACGTATCTCGACCAAATCGAAGACGTCTTAGAGAAAGGCCAGGTTAAGAATACCCGTAACCGACGAGCGTGTATGAAAAGACTCATGGAAGTGGAAGAAGCAAAAGATGTGTGCCAGGATCGTAGCGAGTGGAGAGAAGTGGTCTCTGCCTACCCCTATGGGAAAGAGGCGTGATTATATGTATGTACTATCTGTTGTCCGCAACGCGTTTATTCAGAAAATAGTTTCCATAAACCCTCCTCGTGATATACTGTAACTCATTATCAAATTATGAATAACTAGCGACCCGCCCCGGCTTCGCACGGGTGCAATGCTGATACTAAATACACTACAGAAAAACTGAACGTTGTACATAATTATATAAAAACATAGCGGCCCGCTCTGGCTTCGCACGGGTATAAACAAAAAAATGTTATTGTGGGATATCCATAAGAGATAGACATATACCATCGCTGAGTTTTTAGTAGACCTTTTCAATGTGTACAAATAATTAGTAAGTACATTATTTTGATAAATCTCGCGTAGGGTTCAGCCTGCGTTTGCAATGTAAGCAGAAAAAAATTGATAATTAACGACATCACATTAGAAACCTCAAAAATAACAGTATTCCTCCACTATTTAATGGATGTTATTATACATATAAACATTTCTCTTGAATCATTCTATCTATTCAAAAAAATCGCATCAAAATCCGTTGCGTAGTTTTAAAGATTTAAGCCCTATGTAATAGGGCGTATTCTGTGGATTTAAGCATACAAAGGACATAGGGACAGAGAAAGCGACTTTGTTTTATACTATGTAGTGATAATAATCCGTTACCAAAGAGATCAGAGTCCAACATTTAAAAAAATACTGGCTGGTTTGAGCGGATTTTTAATTTTAGTTGTCAGTTGTTATTTTAGTACCAACTAAGTACTTACTATTCTGTGATGTCGTCTGACGCATTTGGTAAGCGACGCGTCATTTTTTATTTTACAGAATTTAATGACAAAATGATTTATAAATTTATTTAGAAAAAAGGATCCAAAAACCTTCCTTGTGACATACTGTAACTATTTATCAAATTTCATCAAGATACGTTCAGCCGGTTAGCCGTGAAGAGCCTACAAACAGACAGAGTTACTTTCGGTTTTATATATAAACTAGCTGTCACCCCGCGACTTCGTTCGCGTTTTGAGCTATCCTATCTCTCAAGTTGGATCGAACTGCACATGGTGTGCAAATTTTATTATAATCAGTTAAGTGGTTTAGGAGTTCATTGAGGACAAACATTGTGACACGAGATTTATATATATTAAGATTAGTATAAGGTTGTACGTAACGAATAAACTCAAAAACTACTAGTCCGATTTTGATAATTCTTTCACCATTAGACAGCTACATCATCCCTGAGTGACAAGCTATGAAACACGACCGCAGCAGCGGACAAGAATGCTAATCTTAATATATACAGTGCGTTTGAGTTCGAACTAGCGATATTTGAACGGCATATAGAACAATCAATTTCATCGACAAATCACCCCCATATCAGGGTTCCCCGCCCCCCCGTTTTGGAATGGCCGCCATTTTAATTTTTAGTGTCCATTTTCTGACACGTCAGTAATAAAAAGCTCTCACTTTTTATGTAGTAGCTCTAGAACCATAAAAAAATACTCAATCGAAGGGTAATAGTATTGTCTATTAATGAAAAATAAGAATCAGCGTTAAGCTTCGACCTAAAAACGTTAAAAAAATTATCAAACATAAATTTAAGCAAAAAAAAACCATGAATTATTTACATTAATTAATTTATCGCAAAAACTAGCTCCTTAATCTACGTTTTTTATTATTGTTATTAAAAGTACTTTTAATTATCTGGAGAATGACACTAAAATTACTACTCTAGGTGCTAAAACAAAAGAGTTATTACTGTTTGAATTCGACCTCTGTGGTCATGCCTACGTTATCAATGTAACCAATTGATTGAATACATCATAAATTGAAACAAATTAATAGAAGTAACTATTTTAATTAAAAAAAACAGCATCAGGTACATTATTTGTTTTTTACTCTAAAGTAAAAATTGTTCAAAGTGGCCTCCTTGGTTCATCAGACAAGCCGTCGCCCGTGTAGCCACTTGACTTGTTGCCCGATGAACCATATCGGAGTCTGCTCTTATTTCGTCAGCTACTGTCTGAATTTTTTGCAACAATTCTTCTCTTGTGTTTGGCACGTTGACATAGACTTTTTGCTTCATATGGCCCCATAGGAAAAAATCCAGCGGTGTCATGTCTGGGGAGCGTGGTGGCCAAGCTACAGTTCCACCTCGCCCAATCCATGGTGAGTGGTTGGCGTTTAGGTGCTCTCTAACTGCGCGAGCAAAATGTGCTGGTGCGCCGTCTAGTTGTAGCCACATACCTCTGCGGTATATGAGAGGCAAATCACCAAGGGCTTCCATAAATTCATTTCTCAGAAATTCCAAAAATCTGGGACCATTTAATGTGTGTGGTAATTCAATCGGCCCAATCAATTTGTCGTCGATGATTGCTCCCCATACATTTACGGAGAACTCATGCTGGAATGTACTGGCCCGTACAGCATGTGGGTTTTCTGCCATCCATAAATGCTCGTTTCGGTGGTTCACGATGCCTGCTCTGGTAAATTTCGCTTCATCGGTCCATAAAATTTTTCTTAAAAACCCAGGCTCTTGTCGCACATTCCTAAGAATCCACGAACAAAAAGTAGCTCGAACAGCATGATCGGCTTCCGTAATCTCCTGTACACGTCGAAAGTGATAAGGGTGAAGGCCTTCACGTTTTAAAATGCGCCACACTGCCCAGGTTGATAGAGTCAGTTGATTGGCAATTCTCCTCACACTCAGCCTTGGGTCTTGGGTGATCAAGCGGAGTACTTCTTCTTCTTCCTCTGGACTCACTATCCGCCCACGTTCACTAGCAAGCCTCTGGATGCCAGTTTCAGCCAAACGTAAATGGATATTTACAAAAGTTTGGCGACTCGGCGTAGGTCGCTCCGGATATCTTCTGCGATACTCTCGCACGGCAGCGGCTGCACTTCCGTTACAATAACCATACACAAAATGCATGTCGCAAATGTGATGCGAAGAATGCGTATTTGGCATAGCTGCAGAATGAATAACGATAACCAATAACAAGAAATAGTGTGATCACGACGCGGAGCGAGGGACAACTAAGTCAACTAATCTTTGTTTGTGTCAGCTTTATTTTTAACAATGCTGCATTAACAATGCAAACCGGATCTGGTATCCCGCTTACTCCCGTCACAATAATAGCAAAAATTTCGTTTACCTGCTCGCGTACTCGGACCATTTCAAAGTATCTGACAGCTGTGTTTCGTTGTAGCGCTTACGTAAGGGTCAGATTAAAACAGTTATAACTTCTTTATTATGGCACATAGAGTATTCATTTTAGTGTCATTCTCCAGATAATTAAAAGTACTTTTAATAACAATAATAAAAAACGTAGATTAAGGAGCTAGTTTTTGCGATAAATTAATTAATGTAAATAATTCATGGTTTTTTTTTGCTTAAATTTATGTTTGATAATTTTTTTAACGTCTTTAGGTCGAAACTTAACGCTGATTTTTATTTTTTGTTAATAGACAATACTATTACCCTTCGAATGAGTATTTTTTAATGTTTCTAGAGCTTCTAAATAAAAAGTGAGAGCTTTTTATTACTGACGTGTCAGAAAATGGACACTAAAAATTAAAATGGCGGCCATTCCAAAACGGGGGGGCGGGGAACCCTGATATGGGGGTGATTTGTCGATGAAATTGATTGTTCTATATGCCGTTCAAATATCGCTAGTTCGAACTCAAACGCACTGTATAAATCTCGTGTCACAATGTTTGTCCTCAATGAACTCCTAAACCACTTAACCGATTATAATAAAATTCGCACACCATGTGCAGTTCGATCCAACTTGAGAGATAGGATAGTTTAAATATATATATATATATATATATAAATAATAAACGCGAACGAAGTCGCGGGGTGACAGCTAGTAATAAATAAAAACACGCGCGGTACAACACAATATCAACTCTCCTTACGGTGAACAGGAACGGTAGAAATAAGGATAGGATAGCTGGGGGGCTATTCCTGCGCGTGAGATGAGATGAGATTTTATCTTGGTCACTCTCACACCTATGACGTTTCAAACGAGAGCAACAAGGAATAAAAAAGTGAGATGAAAATCTTAAATCTCCGAATAGGGCCAATGTACCGAGATTTAGACTGACTACTAAGTCAAATGAGTCATTTTTAGGCAACTGTGTCCGTTTGTGTGGAGCCTTCCACTTCCGTCAAGTAGCCACTAGTATTTATAGATATTACCTAGTTGTAAGCCAAAATTTGTGAGACTGTAATTTATTTATTATTTGAAAAAATAATGCCCCTCAGTTTCTTGCCTGGTTCTTCTGAGTTTTACGTTCGAGACTTCGACGTTCATAAGTGTATCTTTGATATCTAAGGGCCGATTTTTCAATCCTTACTTTATTCACCTAATAACTACCGAGCCAATAACTTTATTAATCTGTTTATTCGACTCATAAACGGTGTTCGGTTTTTCAATACAATTTTAAATTGGGAATAACTAACTATCTGACCATATATTCAGTGTGTACAAAAGCTAACTTCAGACAGTTGAAACAAAACTATAAAATATCCACGCGTTAGAAAAGGACTTCGAATTTTCACTTTTCGCTTATGTCACTGTCTTGTCAGTTTTAGTCTAAACGTCACTGTACTACTAATCTGTGCAAAAGTCGTCGGCTGGTTTGGCTATGGTAAATAGCTCATGTAGTTTGTTCATGGTAGTTTTTTTTTTAATTAAAATTAATTTAGTTTCTGCGTGTCGGAAATATCAATATTTTTTTACAGTGACAACCCATAAGACCATCATTTAGACAGTCTCAACAATTTATTCCATAAAATAAACTGGTATCTGGCCGTTCCACCGACAAATAAAGTTATACCTCAGATAGATGAGTTATTCGTCTAGTAAATGATACCTGACCATTGAAAAACAGAATAATTAGCTATCAGTTCAATAAACACTATTTGTTTGTTTATCTGACCATTGAAAAATCGGCCCTAAATTGAATAAAAACATTTTGACTTTGACTTGAATGTGATTTGATGAATGTGCTGGGCGCGACACGACTATCGACATGACACGGCTATTATTTATAGTGGTGTCGCGCCTAACCGCTGCCGCGGAGCCGTGTGAGAACCGCCTTACAATGTAATTTGTTTACATAATCTTGGACGATATTTACGTCCCACTGGGAACGTTTTACGCAGTTGAGCAAGACTAGTCATGTCCTGTCATTTCACTCGCTTCTACAGGAGCCGTTTATTTTTACGAGACAGCAAGTAGCTTAGGGGAAATCTACACTAGCTACACGATCAATGTCAACTCTAATATTATAAAGAGGAAATATTTGGCAGCCTAGTTGGGAGAAGGCCCGCCTCTCAAGCCAGACGGAGCGTGTTCGAACCCAGCCTACGGCACGCACCAATTTGTTCATTGTGTGAACATATGTGCGTATTGTATGTCATCTGCTACATGACTGGAGCCCGGTGTATGGCGACAGGCTCGCGCCCTGTCACATTAGGGACTTAATATCGTCCGGCGAAGTGTGGGTTACACCTCTGCCAGCACCCTTGGGGGAAAGGCGTGACGATATATCCTACTGATATTATAAACGCGAAAGTTTGTAAGAATGGATGGATGGGTGTTTGTTATTCTTTCACGCCAGAACGGCTGAACAGATCTGGATGAAATTTGGCATAGAGATAGATTACAGTCTAGAATAGCACTTTTTAACCGCGGGTGAAACCGCGGGGCGCAGCTAGTCTACACTCACTACACGATCTACATCTACACTAATATTATAAAGAGGAAATATTTGTGTCTTTGTATGTTTGTAACGAATAAACTCAAAAAAGACTGCATAGGTATTCATAATCATTCAGAAACGGATCCGTTCGGATTCTAAAAACGTTATCCACAAAATATTCGAATCTCAGTCCGTATTCACAAGTTTATAAACCAGGTACATTCTTTCGATCAGATTTATAACTCACATCAACCTAGAGAATAAGATGGCGCACGGCGTATGATCTAAGTGAAGCCAACTGAATTCGTCGGACGATATTCAGTCCCGAGTGTGACAGGGGGCGAGCCTGTCGCCATACAACGGGCTTCAGTTATGTTGCAGATAACATTAAACACGCACATTTGCTCATGCAATGAACAAAGTGGTGCGTGCCTTCGGCTGGGTGCCAACCCACTCCCTCTGCCTTGAGAGGCGAGCCTTCTCTGACTAGGGTATCATTGCTTTCGATTTAAAGTGTATTGAATACTAGCTGCGTATTCACCCCCGGTTCACCCGCAGTTAAAAAGTATCCTATGTGCTATTCTAGACTATAATCTATCTCTGTGCCAAATTTTATTCAGGTGTGATCAGCCGTTCTGGCGTGAAAGAGTAACAAACATCCATCCATCCATTCTTACAAATTTTCGCGTTTATAATATTAGCAGGATGTCGAGTCGTTTTAGCGTAAAAAAGTAACAAATGGGCACACAAAAAAACACAATTTTTCGCATGTTACCCGCGTTCAAAAAATTGCCTAATTGCCTTAATCCATGCAGGGCATACCAGGGTATACCAGGAGCTGCCCCCACACCAAATTTCGTCCTAATTCAATCCAAATCCTATGAGCTTGAAGAAGTCAATTAACACACAAACAGACTTTCACATTTATGATATCCTAGCTCTTGTGCACGTGGTTTCGGTCGCGTTTCATAGCCTATGTCACTCGGGGATAATGTAGCTTTCTAAGACAGCCATACTCAAAGTGTGTTCCGCGGAACCCTAGGGTTCCACGAAACCCCTGTAGGGGCTCCGTAAGAATTTAATAAATATTAAAAACACCTCTCGCTGTCTGGTCAACCGTTCCACGATACGTGCATTCGGGCGACTGTTGAGGCGGTTTATCACGAGACGCTTAATAATTGACTGTTACATTGTACTCGTATTATGATTATTAATAAATAATACACATAAAAACACGTTTGTTATATTGTAGGGTTCCGTTAAGTATTTCGCTTTCCAAAAGGGTTCCGTCACCAAAAAAGCTTGAGAGCCGCTGTTCTAAGACATCTCACTGACGCGGCCTGCGGTGGCGGCTATTGGGCCGCCAAGTGCCAGTGGCCGCCAATTTAAAAGTCATTGCCGCCACCGCGTCTGTCCAGGAGATGCATAATGGTGAAAGAATTTTTGAAATTGGACCCATCGCTTTTGAGTTTATTCATTACAAACATACAAAAATACAAATCTTTCCTCATTATAATATTAGCTTACAAGTGGGATTACTGTGATTTGTGTGGCAGTCTAAAGAGTGACTCCAGTCCGGAGCCTGATTCATTAACTGTCATAGTATGGCAGAGACTATAGCTAGCTGGCTATGTCTACATGGTGTCCTATTTAAGAGTAGGAAAGTTGGCTGCCAGCCAAAATGGTATTGGCTGGAACTCGAGATTGTCGTGTTATGAATTAGCTCAATATTAACTAGTAGTCTGCGTTGAAGTGCGACCTTGCAACCTTCGTGTCAATCTTGTCTGATTTGAGACATTGGATGGCACATCCAATGTCTCAAATCAGACTCAGATCATCAATCAGATCATGTTTGAACTAATTTTAAAGTTCCATTACATTGCTGTTCGAACACTATCATGCTTTTTCAGGGTAAAAAAAATTGCTTAGATGCTAATTTAGTGTGCAAGCTACCTTTAGCTACAAAATTACACTCAAAGCCATTGGGTAGTTTCCATGTGAATAAGTAAAAAATTATAAATATTCATTTACAAATTTTGCAATTATAACATTGTTTGGTGTTCAAATTTTATAGGTTTTATGGCAATGTCCATTCTATATTTTATCTAAATTAGTTCAGCTATTGCATAATTGGATAAAAATATTCATATTTACAAACTTTGTAGAAACCTAGATACCTATAAAAAGATAAAATCCTTGTACTGCCCTTGTACCTACTACTGAATAAATATATGTTAGTATTTAAGATTTCTAGTGTAGTTTTTGGTGTGCAATACAGTTTTATTGTATTGTAAAAAAAATACAACTAGAGGTGTCTCTTTTTTTTCTTGCTACCAAACTTTACAGAATCACCTGCTGGGCTTACCTGAAGATTGCTTAAAAATTTCACCACAATTTGCTCCAGTGGTTTTTGAGTTCATAGGGAACATACATATTCTATACACACATTGATTTATAATATATGTATATAAAGTTCAGGAAAATAATTGCTAAACATTATTTTGTAATGGATGAATGCTTCAGTTTACCAGCTATTGTCTATAGCACGACTAGAGGGCATCGCACTTAGCATTCATTCACTAATCCTTTTAGTTTCAACTAGGTACTTATGACTAAGAAAATTTACTGAATGTATTAATTAAATTACTCACGAGTACTCATTTTTCTGTGAAACAGCGACATCCTTCTTAGGATCCAAGACATGCTCGACTCCCTGATGCACCCAAGAACCGCTGAAAGGCGCTTTCCTGGCTTTTTCACGCAAACAGAAGTAGATTTTACCATCAATGTTCGGAACTAGCACCTCAATTTTCGATATCCACTGCGACGTTTCAATCTCTTTTACTTCATAATTGGGGTATATTATCTCACAACTGCTACCCTTAGCACCTTCCTCGGGAGTCAATCTCCAAGGGTTGTGCCCTAGAAACTCACCCCCGCTTACAGAAAGTAAATATTTACAAGTGTTTTTGTCGCATGTTACACTACCCACTTGCAAGGATTGTATAGTGGAATTGGGAGTATCTGCAGCTGAGTTGTGCACTTGGAAAATTAGGCATATCAATAAACCACAAGTCCGTAACACATTGGATGCTGTTGCCATTGTCGTTGCTCTTATAATAAGAAAATTAAAATCAATTCGCGTCGATAACAAAGCGACATGTTCACTCCGCTTGACAGCTCGGCGGCGACGGCGGCGATTGTTAGTGCTGCCATATTTTTGAAAGTAG
Source organism: Peribatodes rhomboidaria (assembly GCA_911728515.1). NCBI lineage: Eukaryota > Metazoa > Arthropoda > Insecta > Lepidoptera > Geometridae > Peribatodes > Peribatodes rhomboidaria. Next base: position 3,217,283 of record OU452192.1, on the reverse strand, counting down.
AAGAAAAGGTAGAAAAAATGCAATCATCCAAGAAACAGTTTAAAAAGGGCTTGTCTTATTACGTATAACAACTTCTCTATCTTCTGTTCGTCGCCAGCGTTGTAATTTAAATCATCACTAATCATTAATTTACATCAAGTGCTATTTTATTTCGTAGTCATCGTCATTGTCGGCTAGCTAGAGCGTGGTAGAATTGGTTCTAATCCAACAAACTTTAGAGCAATCAACCTTACGAATTTGAGACGGTCTTGTAATTTTTTTAAATATAATTACATCATTGAAATCAAAAGTGTCAAAGTCATTGTCAAAATAAATGGAAGCAATGGAAGGAAATTGGAGTCCGAATGTGTTGGCCATCTCGACCCTATTTGATTTGATTTTTAAATAAAATTTAACAAAGCTACTACTCATTACTATTGTAATTTATATTTAAACTTATAAATATTCATGTTGCTAGTCAAATTTTACAACTACGTGTCCGTTTACAATAAACACTACGTTCCTTTGTCTTATAAAATTATGAGCGTATTTGGGCGAAAGTAATCAGTTATTACGTGAATTTCTTGAGTAAACATGGAAGTGAGAGAAGCAGGAGACGGCGCGGCGTCGGGGGAGTTCTTCCGGGTTCCTCAAAAGAAGTATTCGTGGGCCGAAGTCCGGCAAGCCGTCCATGATTTGCGTAAAGAGTTATCGTCTCTATCGACGATGGTTCCTACTGCTATATCGTTTAGAAGGCTGAGTAACGGCAAAACGAGGATATACTTCCTGAGAACTCCGCAAAACGGATGGGAGATCACCCTCCTGTACACAGATGTGTCGGCCAGCACCGAGCCTACAGAAGCCAGGTAAGATGTAACCTAATCTGTTGGAATTTCCCTTTTCTTTCTCTCTAATGCCTTAAATAGGGCATAGAAACTTTCTAGTAATCATTTTAGTCCTGTTTCAACTCTCAAAAGATAGTTGAAAACAAATAAACTTGAATAGTAATGTATCATAGTATGTGATCAGCTGATTTTTGATGACACTAGTTTGAGTAAAAAAGGAAATCAAAATTTATTTCTGTATATTAGTTATATCTATTCTAGCACATTTACTGTACCTACTAAGCAGTAGGTTCAAATTTGTGAGGATAATAATAGTTATTATCATAAAACAAAGTTCCTACATTGTTGTTGTTTACCAAATAAATTCATTGTTATTAACAAAATGAACAAAAAAAACAATAGATTGAAACCAAAATATGTGAAACTTAACTGAAATAACTTCTAATAAATTCCAATACAAGGTAAGTAAGTTAAAAAAAAACCCCACTAGCTAAGAACACTGCCCACTAATTCATCTTTTAAACAAATCAAATTTGGCTCATCTGTTTGGGAGCTACAATGTCAAAATTATAACACCCCGTTGTTTTTGCAGCAGGCAGAGTACTCCACTTTACTATTGCCAGTCAATCAGCCTATATAAACTTACTTATTAACCTAATGAGCAGGATGATAAATAAATTCGAGACACTTCCACACACGGTAGCCTGATCCCAAACTAATCAAAGCTTGTACTATGGCTGCCAGAGGCTGATATACATACTTAGATATTTTTAAATACAAACTTAAATAGATATTAACACCCAGACATAGAACAAACACAAATGTTTCATCACATAAATGTTTGCCCTAGGTGGGGATCGAACCCACACCCCCAAGCTCAGAAGGCAGGTTCACTACTAACTGAGCCACAGAGGCAGTCTGGCCGATAGCCAGCAGTCAGCAGATATCAAATAATAAAAAATACACAATGTGTCACATGTCCCAAAAAAAAGATCTTTTATTTTTTTTAAATTAACCTTATGTAGCCTCAAACTTAAGGTTGTTTTTTGCATGTTGTTCCTTAAGCAAGTAACAATGTATTGCTTAACAAGTTTGGTGGGTTAAAAGCTTTAGTTAAATAAATACTTAGAGTTCACATAGTTACATGTTCTTGGTTACATCCGACTTATAACAATAGAGGTGACCCAGCAGCCAGACATTGTGATAAAAGTGTATAATAGTTAGATATTTTCGCACAATAATACTCAACAAACATGCACCTAATTAAAAATGTTAATTGCATTCAATGTTTGTAATCTGTCAAGATGTGTTGTTTTATTAATGAGCAAGTTGCTTGTTTGAGCTTCTCTTTAAATAAGAATTCAATACCAAAAAGTAGTAGTTAGTTTTTTAACTAAATTGTGCCTGGCAATGTATTGCGCTTTTCACCCTTAGATAATAAAATGTGATATTTCTTCATGTGCGAGGCCTGTATGTTGTCTTTTAGTTTTTTTTCTATTTTTGTATTTTTCATTAGCATTTTATTTCCTATTTCTATTCATATTTTTCGGTCATTAGGTAAGAGATGATAGCCTAGTCGGAGAAGGCTCGTCTCTTAAGCTATACTAGAGCTAGAGTGGGTTCAATCCCAGTCAGAGGCACACACCAATTTGTTCATTTGTGAACATATGTGGATACTGCCTCATGACTGGAGCCCGGTGTAAGGCAACAGCCTCGCTCCCTGTCACATTTGAAACTGAATATCGTCTGGCTAAGTGTGGGTATTGTATTACACTACTGCCAGCCCCCTCGGGGGAAAGGAGTGACGATATTTGCAAATAATACTGTACATACCAGATTGATGGGCAATATCCATATGAAAATTTTAAAAAAAAGTAACTATATCTGCTGTTTAGCCGTCAAAAGCCTACAGACAGGCTTTTGACGGCTAAACAGCTGAGACGTTTTTAATAAAATTTAATTATTAGTTACAGTACATCACAAGGAATATTTTTGGATACTATTTTCTGAATAAATGAGAACAAACTTACAGGAAACAGCTAGTTACCAATAAAATTACTGAGCATGACATGTCAAGGAACAGACAAAGATAGCACACTGGCTCAGGCCAACTCTATAAATAGTCATAGTTCAACAAAAACATTGTGCTTGTATTAAAAATGACCAAAACTATTTTCATGTTACAAATACAACCTGACTATAAATGTTTTACTCCTACCTTAAAATACCTGTAATAATGAACTAATTTACTAATTCGATTCCAGGCTGCTAGATCACCATGTCATAGATGACATGACAGATCATAGATTATGATGATTTAAAACAAGTTACAATATTAAAAAATAAACAAAAACCTGACTGCGAAATATAGTCTGACACTCCAGATAATTATGACCAAAATGTTGTACCCTATGTATCCTATGTCGTGTATGTACTTCCACTATCAAGACGATTCAAAAAACACCTCACATGTCGAAATACATCTAGCTGTTTAGGCTGTAGGGCGTGCCAAAGAAACTTCATACGTACAACACTCAAAAAACTTTTTTGTTTTGCTCTTTCTTCGACTAATTGCAGTATCCAACTGCAATTAACAACAACAGTTATGAAGACAACAGCAATAGCAGTATCCAACTGCAATTAGTTGCAAGACTTTTATCAGCTAAGTTGAGTGAATGTAGGATTTTTGGTGAGCCGCAGGCTGATGAATTGCTCTCACTTCAGATTATGTGGTTCCTCTTTAGTCTCGTAGCCACATTGGTATTGTCCAGTAATCCAATGGCAAGTGGATTGAATTTACTTTGAATTGTACTTGAAAAACATAACACTCCTTCTTCCGCAGTCATGTAAAAATAGGTTTACATATTGGGCCCATGTAGAATATTTATATAATATTATGTTAAAATTAATTTAATAGGTATACAGGGTTATAGGAAACTCACCATAAACTCCTTAAGGGTTCATTCTACTTATCAACGGGACTACTTTTACTGTAAAGCCAACCCTGCAATCGCAAAACAATAACGGTTGTTCTATACAATAAGTTTATTGGCCGGAGAAAAAATGTATGGAACATCTTTTTTTTTCCGCGATTTCAGACTTCACTCCATAGTAAAAGTTGTTCATACTGATTAGTACCATGAACCCTTAAGAAGTTTTTGGTGAGTTACTTATTATAACCCTGTATATATTTACTGTTGGTGTCTCTATAATTAAATTAAAAAAGGAACATAACCAAAAATCTTCATAACTGTTCCAGACTCGAATGGAAGCCGCTAATAGAAAGCGTGGCTCTCGGAGTCACTTCCGGCAAGTGGTCGCGAGAAGAACAGCTGCTGTGGGAGCGGCAGCGCGTGGCGGCCTGGGGTATAGCCTCATACGAGCTGCATCCTGGCACGGGCCGCGTGCTGTTCCCTTGCGCGTCGTCGCTGTTCGTGGCGGAGGAGGGAGCGTCACAGGTAAGCTGGTGGGCTGGTAAGCTGTAACTATGGGAATTATCAATAAATTCTGATATGTTCCCTTGCGCCTCGTCGCTGTTTGTAGTGGAGGAGGGAGTGTCACAGGTGAGCTGATAAGCTGGTGGGCTGGTAAGCTGTAACTATGGGAATTATCAATAAATTCTGATATGTTCCCTTGCGCCTCGTCGCTGTTTGTAGTGGAGGAGGGAGTGTCTCAGGTGAGCTCACAAGCTGGTGAGCTGGTAAGCTGTAACTATGGGAGTTTTCAATAAATTCTGATTTGTTCCCTTGCGCCTCGTCGCTGTTTGTGGTGGAGGAGGGAGCGTCACAGGTGAGCTAATAAGCTGGTAAGCTGTAACTACGGGAGTTATAAATAAATTCTGACGTGTTCTCTTGCGCCTCGTCGCTATTTGTGGCGGAAGAGGGAGCGTCACAAGTGAGCTGATAACTTGTACTTATCTAAAATGCAGCTGGTGCATGAGCTGCTCGAAATTTAAAACAATAAACGGTATTTGGTGTTACATTTTCGAAAGTTCCTTTTTTTTTGCCTCGCGGAAGGTGTGAAAAGTAGAGTTCATGCACCTCAAGAATAAAGCAGTGTCTTTATCTTGGACGGCTTGAACCCCTCACTTCACTCAGAACTCTACAAAAATCCCTCGCTGCGCTCAGGAGTAACTCTAAAGTCCCACGATGCGCTCAGGGTTCAATCCCCTCGCTGCATAATCTACTATTCTTCATCTGTATGCACATTTTATTCCCAGGCGCCACCTCTAATCCCCCGTTCTCTCAACACGGGGGGCGGAGCTCCTCTCACGCCAGCCATGTGTCCTACCCGGCCTTCGCTGGCGGCACACGCGGCTCGCGGGGACATCTGGCTGGCGGGCGGAGCCCTGAGACGACCCACGAGACTAACATACGCTTGCAGGGGACATGAACCTACTAGGTGACTTGATACCGTGGGCCAATTTGGTTGAGCCAAACGAAAACAAAAAAGTTTTCGTTGACTATCAAAATTTGTCGACAAAATGTATAGAACAGCTGATTTGTTTTCTTGCTGTTAAGGTTGGTCTCATAGTAAAACTTGGTTATAATTATGTGTACAATAGCGTAGATATGTCCGTCAGTTAGAAATACACGGTGTATGTTTTATCGGAGTATTATGTTTGTAGAATTGAAGACACATTCATTTAAAAAATAATTATCTAAATTGGAATACTCTGTAAAAAGCTATGCGTGATCATACATAAAAAAAATATACGCATCGACTTGTAAACCTCTTCAGTTTCGTCGGTTAAAAATTATAAAAGCATTTATTGTAAAATCCAGAACTAAACATCTGTCAAAAAACTAAAAAATAATGACGAACAGATTCTGTGTTAAAGTGAAAAATAATGATAAATCATTAACCTTTATTTCGTTCGTTCGTTCGTTAAGGTGTGAGCAAATGATGCAAAAATTGCGAAACTTGACTTTTCGTGTTCTCTACAAAACTCCACTTAAAGTTCCAGTAAAGTATCCATCACTTTACTGAGGGGAGGAGGGGAGGGGAGGGATTCATGATCGTCATCATCACTCTATCATCTGTAAAATCGGTATTACTTGACATTGGTAAATGCACAAGACGTGCGACGCCAAACACCCTTGGATGGGAGAGCAAAAAAAACAGCTTCTTTCTTAAAATAGCTATACGACCTCTTTGCATATACTCGTACTACACGAAGTTACACACGCGTGCTCGTGATTCTCTTCGCCATTCGTCGAATTGTCTGGTGAGAGGTGGACTCTGGTGGGAGGCATCGGCCGTGGCTAGTTACCACCCACCGGACCAAGCCATGCCGTGAAATGACCTAGTCGTGTTTCGGGATGTAGTCCGGTGTAACCGTTCCGAAGACGGGTCTGAGCAGTAGCGCACTTGTAGCGCCTCACTCAACTGCCGTCTTTGTTCTTGTTCATTCTACAAAACTTCAAGGCTAGAGTGAATAAGTACCTTATAGGTCGTCGTGCTCCATCTTAGACCACAACGTCGCGTAACATCAGACGAGTTGGTGGTCAAAAGCCGACCTATTATACATTAAAAAAAAGATATTTGTTGTGGCTTACGTGTGCATGAGTGAACGTTTACATATTTGCGTGTTTTCATTTGTGTGGAAGCACAGTTCGCCTCGCTATATCTCTTTCTCACTATTCCTTTGACACGCATACAAAAGATTGCTCCCGACGAGAGTGTCACGAATGACGAATTTAATAATTTTTACGTATTTTTAATTTCTTCTTTTTTTTAATATTTTGGTTTGTGACAGGTTAGCGGATGACCCGCGGCAAGCAGGTGTACCTTGCTACGTCACACAGGAAGAATTCTCCAGATACACAGGCTTCTGGTGGCAGCCCGAGTCAGATGGTACGTGTCACTTTTGTCATATTGACATTTCAGCACCCATATTCAAAATCATTCGGAAACGTTTCTAAACGGATTCCAAAAAAAATAAACTTAAGAGGGCCGCGACGCTCTAAAATTTCCATACAAACGCGCTACTCAAATTTCTTGAAAACCGTTGGTCAGATTATGATGAAATTTAGCATGTACAATTAAATTTTTTTTTTTTTTTTTTTTTACGTACAATAGGTCGGCGTTTGACTACCAACTCGCCTGATGTTAAGCGACGTTGTGGTCTAAGATGGAGCACGACAACCTATAAGGTACTTATTCACTCTAGCCTTGAAGTTTTGTAGAGTGAAGAAGTACAAAGACGGCAGTTGAGTGAGGCGCTACAAGTGCGCCACTGCTCAGACCCGTATTCGGAACGGTTACACCGGACTACATCCTGAAACACGACTAGGTCGTTTCACGGCATGGCTTGGTCCGGTGGGTGGTAACTAGCCACGGCCGAAGCCTCCCACCAGAGTTTGCTACCCGGTTAGCACTACCCGGGGACCACGTGCAGGGAATCAGAATAGAGTACACTCCTACGGACGTGGGTAGCTCAGCCCCCATAATAAAAATAAATAATAAGGATTAATAATATCTCCGCCCCTATGTTCTTGGTTTTTTTTAAACGTTCTCAAGCGAAAATAGAAGCATGAAAAAAATCCGCATTTTTAAGGGGTCACTTTTGACTGATTTATTCAATAGATAGACAAAACAAATCATAAATTCCATTTCATAGGGAGGTTGTCTACATCATTAGCTGTTAACCCCCTTAATGCCTTAAGTAATGAGGTTGTATACATAATTAGCTGTTAAATGAATCCATGATACAAGGGAAATTCTTAGTTACTTAAGAATGATTACAGAAGTGCAAAAGTCATAAAAAACTCTTTATTGTCACTCTGTAGGTAAGTTTAGAGGCTCGTCAGTATCATCACTCGCTCTCTTCGCTCATCTTCTTCTTCTAGACGAAATGGCTATAGAATACCTTAAGCCAATGCGAAGTTAGTCTAGATCGCCTAGGTCGAAATTAGTTAGGTCGCCGGACTCTTAAGTTTTTTGAATCTTAGTCTGCACTCATAAGGCCGCCAACGCAGGCCTGGGAGACGTCCCGGACAGACGTGGCCTGCGGTGGCGTTCAATGCAAAAGTCCATTGACCGCCACCGCAAGCCGCTTCTGTCTGAGAGATGCCCAAGCTTTTAAACATGATAAATTCTTCCGACGGATTTGTACTTGATTCCCTATTCGAAAATGTATGAAAAGAAGAGTAAGATTTTTTTAAATTTTTTGGAATCCGATCGGAAACCTTGAAGCGGCCATCACACTATTCAATTTGCAGTATGCTAACTTAGTGTGGCCATGTCCATGCCATAGAAACAAATTGGTTTGCTAATTGTCTAACTGTCAATACACCATGCAAATTTAACGCGCTAGCTCACCTAGCGTACTGCAAATTGGAAAATGTAATGCTATACGAATGATTTTAAATATGAGTGCTAAAGTCATATTCAGAATTTCATAAGTGATTACCTACTGTGATTAGAAACATTTTAGTAATAAACATATTTACTAATTAATGCTTCTAAATTTTTACTCAAAAAAAATACTGACCAGCTTAACTTCTCAGCTTCGTTTGCGTTTCATAGCCAAATCTCGGTGATTCTATAGCTTGCAGAAACTTGTGACATCAGGGCTAACCACTCGGCCTATACGAACTTGCTTTTATAGCTTTTATTAGTGAAATATTTTTTTTATAATTGGACCAGTATTTTCGTAGTTTACCCCCTACATTTTCATAAATAAAACATGTTGTCTTCAGGATATTAGTATTGATAAAAAAAACTGAACTTAAGTCAGAATACGCCAGTAATGTACCTAAAAGATTAATAATAATAATAATATATTTATTTGCATAAAACATGAGGGTCAATACATTGGCAATGCATGATATGGTCTTATAATAGTAAAATTAGATATCACTTAAAGTTATGTTTTACCTGTCATAGGCATCCAAATGTTTTAAGAGATGGCTAACGAAATTAAATTATTAATACAAAAGTCAGTTCTAGATTACAATGATAAAGTTAAAATTCAAATATGTCAACAAAATTTAATTAAATAAAACATAATGTCAATAGTATAAAATAAAACATAAATTAAATTAAAATTAAATGTCAGTCAGTACTCAATGTAAAAACAATTTCAAGATTAAATCATGTAGGTAAGTCACTAAAATTTATCATTCATAAAAACATTAACATTGTAATAACATTTCTCCACTAGCAATTTTTTAAGCTGTATTTTAAAGAGACCAATTGGATACGTTAACTCATTAGATAAAAAAATATTTCTCAAAAAAGTTTTTATCGAATTGTTTGTCAAACTGTTACCAACAGTCCTCTTTTAATCTGTAAGTTCGGTTCCAGACGACATCTACCGGATAGTGTACGAAGAAGTCGACGAGAGTGAAGTCAAGATCTACAGCTTCCCGTCCAGCCAGTCCAGCAGTGGAGAGGTTGAAGAGTTCAGGTGAGCTCAATAGTTAACAAGTGAGAAGAAACGCGGGCCTAGTATACTACCTTGTGCCACTCCCGTCGCAAAACGTACCAAACGACGTCTAGTGTTTAGTTTTCGAGAAGGTGGATGAGAGTGAGGTCAAGATATACAGCTTTCCATCCAGCCAGTCTAGAAGCCAGACTATGTGTTCCCTGACACTTATAATCTGGGTGTGTTCAAGTCTCGAGTGAATCGGTTTCTTCTAAGCAAGCGTGCTCCATCGTAGGCTTATCATCAGGCATATCAGGCGGCCAAACGCAAGCCTATTATGTAATGTAATAATATTTAAAAAAAGAAGTGGAGAGTTGAAAGTCAAAGTCAAAATGTTTTTATTCAATTTAGGTATCAAAGATACACTTATGAACGTCAAAAGTCAAAGAACTCTGAGGTCAAAGAAAGTGGTCTACGAGACAAAAGGTTTGGGACCTCTCTGGATTAGTTCGAAGCAAATGAAACTAGATGGCGCTTCACAATACGCTTAATTTCTTCAACTGCTACATCAGTTTCTCAAGTTAACTTTCAAATGTATGTTAGTTTTTTTTCTTTTTTTCTCAGATTCCCTCGAGCGGGAACCCCGAATGCGAAGTCTATACTCAAAATGGTAACATTCAGACTACAGAAAGCGTCGCCTACTACGGTACTGGACTACTACCAGGAAGGCTCAAGCAATTTACTCTGTGAGTATTGACAAGACAAGATTGGTGTTTTTCATAATTTGTGAAGAATAATAATCTCCGTCCACTAACAAGGTCAGCGCCCGTCCGCCTCACAATTGCCTACATGATAAAGAACTTATGTTTTGTAACATAAAGTCCATTTAGATCATGAGTTGGAGTTGATCTAAGAACGACTTCATAACACAAAGTACTAGTTAGTGTTATGTAGAATAGGTCGGCGTTTGACCACCAACTCGCCTGATGTTAAGCGACGTTGTGGTCTAAGATGGAGCACGACGACCTATAAGTTACTTATTCACTCTAGCCTTGAAGTTTTGTAGAGTGAACAAGTACAAAGACGGCAGTTGAGTGAGGCGCTACAAGTGCGCTACTGCTCAGACCCGTCTTCGGAACGGTTACACCGGACTACAACCCGAAACACGACTAGGTCATTTGACGGCATGGCTTGGTGCGGTGGGTGGTAACTAGCCACGGCCGAAGCCTCCCACCAGAGTTTGCTACCCGGTTAGCACTACCCGGGGACCACGTGTAGGGAATCAGAATAGAGTACACTCCTACGGACGTGGGTAGCTCAGCCCCCGAAATCCATTGCGACGCGCTCGGACGCTTAGCTTGTAAATAAACACGAGTCCTTAAGGTGTATCTATGGTAAGGCGTGGCAGCTGTCTGAAACGTTCTGAAATGGTGGGAAATTTAAATTTCAAACTGTTTTTTTTTGGCGCTAGACCCGATAATTAAATTAAGTAATGGTAGAATTTGCGCCAATTGTATATTCCTTTCGATATTTTGTAGAAATAGGAAACAGTTTTACACCAAGTTGCTCTAATAGGTCATTTAAGGGGCCATAGGGCCCATTCAATCATAAATAAAAATTAAAGTCAAAATGTTTTTATTCAATTTGGGCATCAAAGATACACTTATGATGATTACTATGATACACTTATGATTACAATAGTTACCCGGGCAAGCTAAAAAAACAAAAAAAAACTGTTTAAGCCTCGGTCATCCACACAAACGTTTGCTTAAAACGCTTCATTTAGAGTGAAATTTCATATTTGATGGTAGGAGTAAAATCAGATTGGCGCCAAGAAATTTTTTTTTTTTGCTGTTTTTATTGGTAATAATCGGTTCGGTTAAACTGATTTTCGTTTTTTTTTCTTTCAGCTGTATTTTTTGCGCCTAATCATCACAATTCTTCATATCGAACTAGGTGCAAACAAGATACTTGTTTTCGTTGATTTCGTGTAACACCGGGCCTTAAAATTCAAATTTCGCGCCATAAGTGAAACGTTGACCCTTAAGAATAGTGTTTTTTTTTAGCATCAGAAGCAAACGACATGGAAGTCACAGACATACGGTGGTTTGAAATGCGCTCGCCACTGAAAGACACCTTCCCATGGTTTGAGTACCTCGCTCGAGTTGGATGGCTGAAAGGAGGGCAATAGTGAGTATTATCAGAAATAAGAAATGATTATTTGCTACACTGTCTAAACAAAGATTTTAAATAGATTAAGACTTAATAACTAACCCCCCTCTACCTGTATTCCCCTTAAATAATAATTAAAGATTTATGTTAACAAAAGTCACGGTCCCGGAGTCCGTGAAGTGTAATTTTTAAATATAAAAAAAAGATCTTAAATATAGTGTAAAGTCCCAACAGTACACCCACGTCGAGCGTGCGATATTTGGTAGGTGCAAAATGATGTGAAAATTAAATATTATTCATTATATTATTATTCAAATTGTAAATTTCAATAGCATGTAAGCAAGTCTAATATGCTTAAAATGATGGTCCTTGAATGAAACGCATGAGTGAAAAAGACGCCTGCATGTGAACTTAGTTAAGTATGAAAGAGACGTGAAACCGGAATAGTGTGAAAGAAATAACTGATAGGATAATAGGATAGGTGAGAAAGGAATAGAAAATAAAGAATACTTTTAAAATTGACGTTTCGTTTTATTAGTCAACGATTTACATAAGTTAGATCATCTTTTTTTTTTTCGTGGGGAATTTACACATCCCCGCTACGCCCCGGGGGAGGCGGAGCGGGGTATGTTGGACTCGGTGCCAGAAGGGCAAGGGGGTTTAGTCGGTATGGGTATACCGACTAAACCCCCACGGTGTCCCTCGTCGGCAAAGGCGGGGTCACGGGGCCGCTCTTAAATTCTCCGTAACCCCACCACGCCGCTGTCCGCAGCCGGACCCACCTCAGGAGGGGGCTCGTCCCCCTCCCAGGTTAAATCATCTTGCTCTAAGGTTAAACTACTTAGCAAACTTATAATTAGTAATAAAATACTACATAAGGTATTAAAGTACTACTCAATACTTATATGTATGTAACCACTAATTTTAAACAAACATTAAATAAAACATATCTAAACTATTAACCGGTCATTACATCATCCAATTTGTTTCTATTGCACGGACATAGTCACGCTAAGTTAGCATACTGCAAATTGGATAGTGTGTCATGCATTATGCATCGTTCATTAAGCGAATCGAAAAGCTCAGGTTACTGGGTCAATTCAATTTTGCTGATGTACTCGTAAATAATGTATCCATCTATACTTACTAATATTATAAAATAATAAATAATAACAATAAAAAATTCGGGACACTTCCACACACTGTCGCCTGACCCCAAACTAAGCAAAGCTTGTACTATGGCTGCCAGAGACTGATATTCACACTTAGATATTTTTAAATACATATTTAATTACATATTAACCCAGACATAGAACAAACACAAATGTTCATCGCATAAATGTTTGCCCTAGGTGGGAATCGAACCCACGCCCCCAAGCTCAGAAGGCAGGTTCACTACCAACTGAGCCACCGAGGCAGTCAAAAATCGAAAGTAACTCTGTCTGTCTGTTTGTAGTCTTTTCACCACTGTAAGTATATTGATGAACTTTGAAAATGAGTTACAGTATATCTCAAGGAAGGTCTTCGAATAATATTTTCTGAATAAACGCAAACGAAGTCGCGGGTAACAGCTAGTGTTTAGTATTTTTGTGAGACGTTGGCTTGAGTACCGTTAATGCGAACTTCATGAAATTTTGCAGGCAAGTAATTCTTTTTGTGTTCGAATATGAGTAAAGTCGGTCAAGGGTTGTGGAGATATGAGTGTAAGGCGTAAGTGACGAACTGTTAAACTACTATTGTATATTAGAAAGAGTATTGGCCCAGGTACACTGCCTTGTGGTACTCTAAACCTTTTTCTATAAAAAATTTACTCGCTACATAGAGAATAACTTTCCTAATCATTTAGAATTTAGAAATGTTAGAATAACTTTAGAATAATTAATTTTTTTAGTAAGAAAAATGAAAAGAAACCTGATAAGTCGTCATTTTATTTCAGCGTTTGGGTACAAATCCTAGACAGAAAGCAGCAACGTCTCCAGCTAGCGTTGATCCCTCTGTCAGAATTCAGCGCGCCTTCCACATACGAACACGCGCCACACGACATCAATGTAAATTCGCAGGCGCCAGTGTCACCTAGCACGCAGGTCAGTTTAAACTGGTCACTATTGTGAATATAGTGGCTGACCAGCTAGCGTTGACCCGGTTTCCAACGGCACAATGCAGGTCAGTCTTTACTGGTCACTAGTGTGTATATGGTAGGTGACCAGCTAGCGTTGACCCGGTTTCCAACGGCACAATGCAGGTCAGTCTGTACTGGTCACTAGTGTGTATATAGTAGCTGACCAGCTAGCGTTGACCCGGTTTCCAACGACACAATGCAGGTCAGTCTGTACTGGTCACTAATGTGTATATAGTAGGTGACCAGCGCTTTGTTGACCCGGTTTCCAACGGCACAATGCAGGTCAGCTTTACTGGTCACTAGTGTGTATATAGTAGGTGACCAGCTAGCATTGACCCCGTTTCCAACGGCATAATGAAGGTCAGTCTGTACTGGTCACTAGTGTGTATATAGTAGGTGACCAGCTAGCGTTGACCCGGTCTCCAACGGCACATTGCAGGTCCGTTTTACTGGTCACTAGTGTGAAAATAGTGGGTTACCCAGCCTTTAACGCACAACGAACTACTAGCCTGCAAACCTTCATGAATATTAGATCACCGATACTCAAATTATCGTCGTAGTACCAGATAATAATAATAAAATAAAAAATTCGGGACATTTTTTACACACGGTCGCCTGACTACAAACTAAGCAAAGCTTGTAGCCAGAGACTAATATAAATACATATAAATTTTTAAATACATACTTAAATAGATATTAACACCCAGACATAGAACAAACACAAATGTTCATAACATAAATGCTTGCCCTAGGTGGGAATCGAACCCACGCCCCCAAGCTCAGAAAGCAGGGTCACTACCAACTGAGCCACCGAGGCAGTCGGATATACCAGTACATAAGGGACCAGCTGACGGTTGACCCAGCCTTCAACGATCAACGACAACTAGTCAGAAAAATTTCATGAAAATTATATCAACGATTCTCAAGTCCTCAAATAAATGTCGAGATGTCCCAGTAGACAGACCGCGCTTCGCTCTTGTTACGTCACCTCTGTCAACTATTTCCCTCGACATCTTCCAGATGTTCCAAGACATCCAAGTCCTGGTGACGGAGTCATCCCCCGACGCGTGGGTCAACGTGCACGATATCCTGCACTTCCTGCCGCTCCCACCTCCTTCCCGGGAGGGAGAGCTCTCGTTCCTCTGGGCCTCGGAGGAGAGCGGCCATCTGCACCTGTGGAGGTACACCTGCCAGCTGCAGCACCGCCGCAGGGACCACTCCAGATGTGAGGAGGACTTTATACATCAATCATCCTTGTAGAGAGATTTCGCTCGCTTCGCTCATATCATTTTTGGAGACAACTCAAAACAATAAAACTTTAAATAAATAGCACGGCATCATCATCTGCACCTGTGGAGGTACACCTGCCAGCTGCAGCACCGCCGCAGGGTCCACTCCAGATGTGAGAACGGCTTTGTACACCAATCATCCTTGTAGAGAGATTTCGCTCGCTTCGCTCGTCATTTTACGACAATTAGGAAATCCTTGATTCGGGCGTCAATCGCCCAATTATACGTCGTTTTTAAGGAAGCCATTCCGGGTATTTGACAGTTATGCCACGAAACACACCGTTAATTCATATTTCTTTCTGTCATGTCCATCCAAAGGTTGCCAAGAAGAAATCGCTTTAGGCGATAAGGCCACTCTTATACTACTAAATGTTTTTTTTTGGTTTTGTATTTTTGGTGAGCAATATCTAGATGTATTGTATTGTATACTTCCAGCTGTGATCGAGCTCATGATAACGGACGAGGAAAGCAGCGCAGTAGCGGCAAATGTTATCACAAAGGAGCCTATCACCGCCGGGGAGTGGGAGGTCATGCCTAGAAAGATTTGGGTGAGTACGTGTGGGCTGAGCAGCTAGCCCTGGTGTCAGGGCTTTTAGGCCACTTTTACGCCTCTGACATGATTTGGAGGCTGTTGAACAAAAGAAATAATGTAAAGTAAATATATAAGTATGTATATCAGTCCCTGGCAGCCATAGTACAAGCTTTGCTTAGTTTGGGGTCAGCCGACCGTGTGTGGAAGTGTCCCGAATTTATTATTATTATTTAAATAAGAGAAATAAAAGTAAATATAGGAAGGAAAGAAGTAAAGGAACAAAATAACTGGGGCTTATAGGCCTACCACACACACAAACTTCACCACACTTTTTCAGCGTTACATAGTAATATTTGATACAATAATATTAATATTTAAGGCCAAAACTGATTACAATTATTTTATAAAAATAAATATTTAAATTCAATTTTGCAACGTTACAACAATAAAAATTAAATTAAAATAACAATCAAGGATTCCAAAATGTAAACAGGCATAGTGTCTGTGTGTGTGTGTGTGTTTGTGTGTGTGTGCGTTTTAAGAGCGTGTATGAGAGAGAGAGAAAGACAGAATGAAAGGGAGTATGGTGATGCATTAGGATGCAGACCTCCTTTCAGACCTGTCAGCCTTCCTTATCCTCTCCTTTAAAACGCGTTTGTGCGTGTGGTAGGCCTATAAGCCCCAGTGGTTTGTTCCTATACTTCTTTCCTTCCTATATTTACTTTTATTTCTCTTGTGTACATTATTTCCTTTGTTACCTCCTTTCGGCTGACCTCTTTTCCCTTTCCCAATAACGCTGTAGACGTAGATTTGTTATTTTAGAATTCTCTTTTTTTAGGTAGATGAAATGAGGAGTCTGGTATACTTCGTGGGGCTCCGTGAGACGCCGCTGGAGCGCCATTTGTACGTGGCGCCCTTTGCACCGCCTCGACCGCACGCCGCCACGCTGCTGACTGCGGTCGGTCACTCCTGCACTGTGTATCTTGACGAGGTAACTACAACCATGGTATCAAGGTCAAAGTCAAAATGTTTTTATTCAATTTGGATATCAAAGATACACTTATGAACGTCAAAGTTTTGTAATAGACTCGACCGCCTTGTTCGGAAAAAGAGCCTCTACTCAGAAGAACAGGCAAGTAACAGAGGGTTTTTTTTTAAATTTAGAATAGGTCGACGTTTGACCACCAACTCGCCTGATGTTAAGCGACGTTGTGGTCTAAGATGGAGCACGACGACCTATGTATAAGTTACTTATTCACTCTAGCCTTGAAGTTTTGTAGAGTGAAGAAGTACAAAGACGGCAGTTGAGTGAGGCGCTACAAGTGCGCTACTGCTCAGACCCGTCTTCGGAACGGTTACACCGGACTACATCCCGAAACACGACTAGGTCATTTCACGGCATGGCTTGGTCCGGTGGGTGGTAACTAGCCACGGCCGAAGCCTCCCACCAGAGTTTGCTACCCGGTTAGCACTACCCGGGGACCACGTGTAGGGAATCAGAATAGAGTACACTCCTACGGACGTGGGTAGCTCAGCCCCCAATATTTTTTTATTCTTTTTTATTATTAGATAACTGTCTCACAAATTTTGGCTTATAACTAGGTGATATCTATGAACTAGTGGTTACTTGGCGGAAGTGGAAGTCTCAGACATCCTTGTCTTCTGAATGATTGTTAACCTTATAATATCCTCTTTTCATTGGTGTAGTTTTTACATGTGATTTGAATCTTCCGTCAGTGAAGACTGTTAGGAATAATAATGTACTACGTCAGGTACAGTATTCCGGTCACGTGGGCAACACGTAGTGACGTCAATCGATGCTTAAGCAAGACCGAAATAAGTCCTTTACAAATAGTGCGAAAGAGATGGATGACAAGTGACGTCATTACGTGTTTGCTCCCGGAATGCCAGACGACGATGTGTGCATTTTGATCAGCTCACGATTCTGCAACTGACATCATTATCATTAGTTCCATTTTCCAAAAGCTTGTTTTGAACATATCGTCACGCCTTTCCCCCGAGGGGGCTGGCAGAGGTGTAATACGACACCCACACTTCGCCGGACGACATTCAGTCCCAAATGTGACAAGGGGCGAGCCTGTACAACAACAACAACAACAACAACAACTCTTTATTAAAAACATAAAATATTACAATAGTACTTAAATAAGGCTAAACTAAGTTTTTAATGGGCGGCCTTATCGCTGAAAGTGACACACACCAGGCCGAACATGTAGCAGATGAAATACAATACGCAAATATGTTCACACAATTAACAAATTGGTGCGTGCCGTCGACTGGGTTTGAACCCGCTCCCTCTGGCTTGAGAGGCGGACCTCCAACTAGGCTATCATCGCTTGAAAAATACGTGTTTAAAAAAAAATTTTTTTCGTCTTAACCAGGAATGCACGACAGCAGTGATAACAACATCGAACATCAGCTCTCCCCCTCGCACGCGCGTGTACAGCATCGTGCATTCCCCTCGCACCTCTCTACTCGCCGCCGGGACGCTGTGTGACAACCAGCACGGTGAGTTGACCGAGGGAAGCGAGGGAGATCATAATAATCAATAACATAATAAAATAATAGTTCGAGGTATTAGTTCGTCTTTTTGTCAAAAGTATGTTATCGTTTTTACCCGACTGCGCAAGGAGGGTTATGTTTTTTGAGTATATGTATGTGTGTATGTATGAGGTTTCTTTGACACGCCCTACAGCCTAAACAGCTTGATGTATTTCGACATGTGAGGTGTCATTTGAATCGTCTTGACAGTGAGCAACATTTTGGAGCCGAGTTTTTACCCGACTGTACAAGAGGGAGGGTTATGTTTTTCGTGGGTATGTATGTATGAAGTTTCTTTGGTACGTCCTACAGCCTAAACAGCTTGATGTATTTCGACATGTGAGGTGTCATTTGAATCGTCTTGATAGTGGAAGTAACATAGGGTGCAACATTAGTCTGACTGCCTCTGTGGCTCAGTCGTAAGTGAATTAGCCTTCTGAGCGTGGGGGCGTGGGTTCGATTCCTACCTAGCGCAAACATTTATGTGATGAACATTTGTGTTTGTTCTATGTCTGGGTGTTAATATGTATTTAAGAATATCTAAGTATGTATATCAGTTTCTGACAGCCATAGTACAAGCTTTGCTTAGTTTGGGGTCAGGCGACCGTGTGTGGAAGTGTCCCGAATTTATTATTATTATTTTGCGGCCGGTATTTTTGTTTTTCTTTTAATAAAATTACTTGTTCGAGTGAATGTATGCATATATTTTTGAGGTTTCTTCGGCACGCCCTACAGCCTAAACAGCTTGATGTACTTCGACATGTGAGGTGTCATTTGAGTCGTCTTGACAGTGGAAGTGACATAGAGTACAGAATTTTGCAGCCGGATTTATCTTTGAATAATGTTACTTGTTCGAGTGTATGTATGTATGAGGTTTCTTTGGCACGCCCTACAGCCTAAACAGCTTGATGTATTTCGACATGTGAGGTGTCATTTGAGTCGTCTTGATAGTGGAAGTGACATAGAGTACAGAATTTTGCAGCCGGATTTATCTTTGAATAATGTTACTTGTTCGAGTGTATGTATGTATGAGGTTTCTTTGGCACGCCCTACAGCCTAAACAGCTTGATGTACTTCGACATGTGAGGTGTCATTCGAATCGTCTTGATAGTGGAAGTGACATAGGGTACAACATTTTGCGATTTTTCAGTTTTTTTATAACGATGTTGGTTGTTCTGTCCAGAGTCCCCGGAGAGCAAGTCGTTCAACGGGTCGTGGGACGGGCGGTTGGGCGACGAGGACGACTGCTCGGACGCCGGGCTGCTGGTCAGAGGTCGGTGGCTATTGTACTACACTCCGCGCTGTTTAACTTACGTTCTTACTTGCATGCAGAGAAAAAGTATGGCTTTTTTTTATTTTACTTGTAAAAAAAAATATTGGTTGTAAGATTGTTGTGAAAATGTAAGTTTGTTTGTCTGAGAATTCTTTTTTGTTTCTTTTTTAAATGACCAGCAGCTTTTATACATGACGGCGCGAGATATCATTGGATAATGAAAATTAGTTTGAGAGTTGTTAATCGATAGTTTTAATCTGTGGTTTTTGATGATTAATCGATTTGTTTATGGTCATTTAGAGCGGTTAACACCGAATGGAGTTGCGTTTGGGATTTCGGGCGAACGTCATGTCTGTCAGTGAGTGGTTGACAGGACTGGGCTGAAAGCGGTCGCACGCAATGGTCATTCGTAAACCCATTACTCTAAATCGCCAATTATCGTTGTGATCATTCATTAACTGAGTAGTCTAAGTGACTGTATAATTAAATTAGTGGAAAGCCTTCAATGCTGTCCCCTTATTTCAACGTTCCTGAAGTTTGACGCCGACCATTAATGCCCGTGATAGCGAGTTCACGGATCAGAAATCAGATACAACACCTCGGCCTACTAGATTTTCCCCGTCATCAAAAGTGGGATGTCACAGCGCGGCGGCCTTTCTCCTTTCTCCGATATCAGAAGTGGGATCAGAGGCGACGGCATGGCTCCTTCCCTACATTACCCCGATATACATACAACTAAGTGTAAATTAAAAAACTGAAAAACCACGTCATCGATTTTCATAAAACATAGCTAACAACAATTCTGACAAATTCACCTTTCAAACAAAACAAAAAACCGGTTCACCCGTTTTTTTTAAACTTAATTATGCATATTACAATTCAATTAAAGTTCAAGAGTTGTCTCGTCACTTGCCGGGCCCAACAGAAAACCAGCGCTGGTTCTGTACAATCAGCAACACGCTGAGTTGGGGCCGGTTCTGTGACAATGTGCTTGTGTATTTTGTGTGTCTAATATGTGTCTTCCTCTTCTGTCTGTCTATGTACATTGTCACAATAAAGTTTTCTGTATTCTGTATTCTGTCTTAAGAGTCCGGCGACCTAACTAACTTCGACCTAGGCGACCTAGACTAACTTCGCATTGGCTTAAGGTATTCTATAGCCATTTCGTCTAGAAGAAGAAGACGAGCGAAGAGAGCGAGTGATGATACTGACGAGCCTCTAAACTTACCTACAGAGTGACAAAGTGCAATTTCTTTTTTTTTTATGACTTTAGCACTTCTGTAATCATTCTAAGTAACTAAGAATTTCCCTTGTATTATGGATTCATTTAACAGCTAATGATGTAGACAACCTCCCTATGTAATGGAATTTATGATTTGCTTTGTCTACCTATTGAATAAATCAGTCAAAAGTGACCCCTTAAAAATGCGGATATTTTTCATAGCTTTATTTACGCTTGAGAACGTTTAAAAAAACAAGAACATAGGAGCGGTGATATTGTTAATTTAATTGTACATGCTAAATTTCATCATAATCTGACAAACGGTTTTCAAGAAATTTGAGAAGCGCGTTTGTATGGAAATTTCAGAACGTCGCGGCCCTCTTAAGCACAACTTCGCATTGGCACGACAATGGCATGAAAAATAAGTTTAAATAAAATTTTCTCTCTATTTAATTCACTTTCACTAGTTAACTTCAAATATTATTGTTTTTCTTTTTTATACCCAGCATTTTCATCGCTGCACTAAAGTCAAAAGTTGTGTTTCGCTCGACAGCAAAATTATCTCTCCGGTCAGTTTGGTCCACTTCCTGACTTAGTACATTGTTCGGCTTTTCGTAATTTTTGTACTCCCGATACGCTTGCTCAGGTTTCGAAACAAGTACTCGTGCCAAAAACCAACTTTGCAGCCTTGCACAACAAATAACTATTGTTCTAGGACTTCGTTCCCAGTTTTAGTTGTTTTCTCTGGTGGGAGGCTTCGGCCGTGGCTAGTTACCACCCACCGGACCAAGCCATGCCGTGAAATGACCTAGCCGTGTTTCGGGATGTAGTCCGGTGTAACCGTTCCCAAGACAGGTCTGAGCAGTAGCGCACTTGTAGCGCCTCACTCAACTGCCGTCTTTGTACTTGTTCACTCTACAAAACTTCAAGGCTAGAGTGAATAAGTACCTTATAGGTCGTCGTGCTCCATCTTAGACCACAACGTCGCTTAACATCAGGCGAGTTGGTGGTCAAACGCCGACCTATTCTACATAAAAAAAAAACGAATTCTCGTTTCTGCCTTCCAGAAAACTCCCTCTCAATCGTGGACATCCCCCCCGCCCAGATCTACGAGACTCGTCTCTCGTGCGGCCTCACCGCGTACTGCACGCTGTGGCGCTGCGGCCGGCCGGGGCGGAGCCCCACCGTGCTGCACGTGTACGGGGGCCCGGAGGTGCAGACTGTCACTAACAGCTACAAGGTACACACACTGAAAAACAAATTGCCAAACTCAAGTGGCAATGGGCAGAGCATCGTAGCACCGACGACGGCTGACGGGGCAGAAAAATGCTCAAGTCATGACTGCGAATCGAAAGATGCAGCGTTGAAAGGCTCTAGGTAGTCCAACGATCTGGTGAGGGTCACGGGAAGCTGCTGGAACAACGTGAGGCTGGTTGTTGTGGAAATCATTGAGGGAGGCATTCCTTCAGCAGTTGACGTTTTTCTGCTGACATTATGATGGTTACAAACACACTTCATGCAGCTAGTACTAGAAGCACAAAGTTAGTACTGCCTATTGATGTCCTAACTAATATTATAAATGCGAAAGTGAGTATGTTCGTTTGTTTGTTAGTAACGCTTTCACGTCTCAACTACTCAACCGATCGTCTTGAAATTCTGCACACACGTTGTCTGGGGTACAGAAAAGGACATAGGGTACTTTTTATCCCGAAAAAAGCAGCTGGTTTAAAATACAGTGTAAACTCTTTATAACGAAACTCAAGGGACTGAGCATTTTTTGTCGTTATAGAGAGTTATCGTTATAATGATATGGAGTGAACAAAACAACAACCAATAAAATGTATGTCTTAGATAATAAATGCTTATAAATTACTTAGTTTCAAAGTAGGTTTATGACTGATAATACGATAAATATATACGGTACCCAGTTTGCTTGGTCGAAGACCATCACTTCCGAGTAAACAATGCGTCATACTGCACGTGTTCAGGGCAATTAAGGATAACAAAAGCTAGACCGACCTCGGATGTTTCGGAGCTTCAAAGTCTTTTGTTACCTGATAACATAACATAAACAATAATACCGATAATAAATATTAACTGTCTAAAAATATGAACACATTTCTTCGTAATAGAGAATGGTGTATCGCTATAAAGAGTGTTTCAATATGTGGGTTTTAACGCAAACCAACCAAGTTGGGCTCACTTCAACGTTACAGGGAGTTAATTGTTATAATTTTATATCTTTAAATGAGCAATTCTTGTATATATATATATATAATTGGAATCTCGGAATCGGCTCCAACGATTTTCATACAATTTAGTATCTAGGGGGTTTCGGGGGCGATAAATCGATCTAGCTAGGAATCATTTCTAGAAAATGTCATTTTATTCGTGTTTTATCGATAATCTACTTAAACATAAACTTGGAAGAAAAATAACAAAAAGGAGGCGTTTGAGTAGTCTCAACTGAAAAATATGACTCTTCCTGAAAAATATGACATCTATTGGCGAATAATAATACTATTTTTTGTGAGCAACTAATTAATTCGTACTTAAATATAATTTCCAAAAAACACAAATTAAAAATTAAAAAATACCGAGCAAAGTTCGGTCATCCAGGTACTAAAGAGTTTACACTGTATGTTCGTTTCCAGGGCATCCGTCAGCTGCGCATGCACATGCTGGCGGCGCGCGGCTTCAACGTGGTGGCGGTGGACTCGCGCGGCTCCAAGCACCGCGGCCGCGCCTGGGAGCACGCGCTGCGCGCCAAGATGGGCCAGGTGGAGCTGGACGACCAGGTGTGTAGCGTCGCCGGCACCAGCGCAGGCTACTTCACCAGGCGGCTAGTCCTGCGCGTGAGACGAGATGAGGTTTTATCTTGGTCACTCTCACACCTATGACGTTTCAAACTAGAGCAACGAGGACGCAAAATGGTGAGATGAGGCATGTTGGCGGCCAAACGCAAGCCTAATAAGTTTAAAAAAAAAGAAGAAAAAAAGTAAAAGTTCTTGAGTCTCATGTGCCCAATTTTACTAGCTGCAGAGTAACGCTTACTTGTTTACGAAATGTACCCTGCTAGCTGTTACCTGCGACTTCGTTCGCGTTTATTCAGAAAATAGTGGCCAAAAGCCTTCCTCGTGATCTTCAACTGGGGCAAATGCGTCTGTTTGGCAATTGCGTATTTCGAGAATTATTGACAGACTCTTCACAAATTATGCGTTACCTACATCTTTTTTTCTGTCTTTAGTTGCAATAATCTGTACAATATGGCGTTAGTTGCCTAGTTTGTGAAAGGTTTTCAGTAATTCTCGCAAGACGCAGTTTACTCTACTGTAACTAATTATACAATACAATACAATACATCTTTATTGCACACCAAAAATACAAAGTAAAACAAACAAAAAGAAAAAAATTAAACAATAAAATATCATTCGGCAATACAAGGGCGGCCTTATCGCCTAAAGCGATTTCTTCCAGGCAACCTTTGGATGGACAGGACAGAACGAAATATGACAAACGGTCGGTGGCATACATAACTACAATAGTAAACAAATAAAATATAATAAAACATATCTACACATATACTTTTAGGTATATATAATACATAAATTAATAAATAATTTGTAAATTTATATAAATAATATAAATATATACATATGTACGTACTAATTAACAAAGAGAGAAAATGTTTAAAAATAAGATTTTTGAAAATAGGCAATGATTATCAATTTTCATCAAGTAGCATGTATTATAATTATATGATTCGTATAAAAATAGATGGACCCCCATTTTCCAGGTGGAAGTATTACAGTGGCTGGCGAAAGAAACCGGCTGCATAGACATGGAGAGGATCGCTATACACGGCTGGAGTTACGGTCAGTTACAGCTTAACTTAATACAATACACACAAGCATACATACATACAGCGTGATATTACCAACTCTTTGAAAACAAACGCATACAAATGATGGCATTTTCATATTATGATAAGGTTCAAAATAATAGATAAATAATAATAAAATCATTTACATATTGACCAAGTTATAAAATATAAATAGATGACACAATTTTGTAGACTTATAAATATTACATAGCACGAGAGTAACGCGAAAATGTACCAGGTAACGAATGACGGTTTCAAAAGGGCAGGTAACGCAAAATGTTACATTCGTAAGGTTCTGGCAGCACTAAGTTCAATCCTCGCATGAATTAGAAATATTTTTTATTCTCTCACTTGCACGCACTGTCTGACAACGCCGGAAGCACACTGTCAAAAGCCAACTCACACTACAAGCGTGTGCTAATGTATCATTGCACCACTACAATAGTAAAATCTGACAATTTTATCAGGCTAAAACAATGTACTTCCAGTTTATTAATTTATTATATTATTGGTTTCGCGGGGATACAAACCTAAATTAAGGCCATGTTAAGTCATGATGAGCTTTAACTTGAAGTAAGAATCGTAAATAGGTCACGTAAAGTTTGTATGGAAGACGTTTAACGTTAAAGCGGAAATACACTAGATATTAGTTCAAGTAACAATTTTGGAGATGGACTTCCGCAAAGTAACGCCTGATTCAATCAACAATTTTATATCCGTCCATGGTCAAATAATAATATACTCTGCCAGGTATAGTATTCCGGTCACGTGGGCAACACGTAGTGACGTCAATCGATGCTTAAGCGAGAACGAAATAAGTCATTTACAACAAGTTCGATAGAGACGGATGACGATGACGATTGACGTCATTATGTGTTTGCTCCCGGAATGTTGACCTCCATGGTGATTTGGCAAAACAGACTGAATGAATGACAACTAATTTGACAGATGTAGCTCCAACAAGATGGCCGCTATCAACTGTCGAATTTCGGAAGTCCTTTTTGGACGACCCGTTATTAGTATGCACAATGTATTGATTTCAGTAACCAAGCAGGCCTAGCATGATAGCCGCTACAAAATTTGTCTACTATTTTCTTTTGAGATGTAACACGTAGCCTTGTCACGTCCTCACACGACAAACATTTAAGAAATAAATAATGTTGATTACTAAAGTAAGAACACAATATAAGTAACTAGGAAACATGGGTGGATAAAATGTAGGTAAAAAACATTAACTCAGATAATTACTGAGGCAAGGGGGGTATACAGCTCAGCATTGAGCTGCTGAGAGATGATTTTAAATTTTTGGAAAAATTATATTGATTAAATAGATAGATAAACTCTTTATTGTTCACACCACAAAAAACAAAAAAAAAGAATAGTTATTATTAATAATAAAATACTAATTCTATAGTGTAACAACTGGCGCCCTTAAAAGCCACTAAAAGCGATCACTTCCAGGCAACCTTAAATGAAATAGTTTTATGTTTCCCCCGCAGGCGGCTACCTGTCCCTGCTAGGGCTGGCGACGCGGCCCAACATCTTCAAGGTGTGCGTGGCGGGCGCGCCCGTGACGTGCTGGCGGCTCTACGACACCGCCTACACCGAGCGGTACATGGGCGCGCCGGCGCGGGCGCCGCACGCCTACAGCCGCGCCAGTGTGCTCGCGCACGCGCCCTTCTTCCCCGAGCAGTGAGTCGTGCAGATATACATAGACACGCTACACCGAGCGGTACATGGGCGCCGCACGCCTACAGCCGCGCCAGTGTGCTCGCGCACGCGCCCTTCTTCCCCGAGCAGTGAGTCGTGCAGATATACATAGACACGCTACACCGAGCGGTACATGGGCGCGCCGGCGCGGGCGCCGCACGCCTACAGCCGCGCCAGTGTGCTCGCGCACGCGCCCTTCTTCCCCGAGCAGTGAGTCGTGCAGATATACATAGACACGCTACACCGAGCGGTACATGGGCGCCGCACGCCTACAGCCGCGCCAGTGTGCTCGCGCACGCGCCCTTCTTCCCCGAGCAGTGAGTCGTGCAGATATACATAGACACGCTACACCGAGCGGTACATGGGCGCCGCACGCCTACAGCCGCGCCAGTGTGCTCGCGCACGCGCCCTTCTTCCCCGAGCAGTGAGTCGTGCAGATATACATAGACACGCTACACCGAGCGGTACATGGGCGCCGCACGCCTACAGCCGCGCCAGTGTGCTCGCGCACGCGCCCTTCTTCCCCGAGCAGTGAGTCGTGCAGATATACATAGACACGCTACACCGAGCGGTACATGGGCGCCGCACGCCTACAGCCGCGCCAGTGTGCTCGCGCACGCGCCCTTCTTCCCCGAGCAGTGAGTCGTGCAGATATACATAGACACGCTACACCGAGCGGTACATGGGCGCCGCACGCCTACAGCCGCGCCAGTGTGCTCGCGCACGCGCCCTTCTTCCCCGAGCAGTGAGTCGTGCAGATATACATAGACACGCTACACCGAGCGGTACATGGGCGCGCCGGCGCGGGCGCCGCACGCCTACAGCCGCGCCAGTGTGCTCGCGCACGCGCCCTTCTTCCCCGAGCAGTGAGTCGTGCAGATATACATAGACACGCTACACCGAGCGGTACATGGGCGCCGCACGCCTACAGCCGCGCCAGTGTGCTCGCGCACGCGCCCTTCTTCCCCGAGCAGTGAGTCGTGCAGATATACATAGACACGCTACACCGAGCGGTACATGGGCGCCGCACGCCTACAGCCGCGCCAGTGTGCTCGCGCACGCGCCCTTCTTCCCCGAGCAGTGAGTCGTGCAGATATACATAGACACGCTACACCGAGCGGTACATGGGCGCCGCACGCCTACAGCCGCGCCAGTGTGCTCGCGCACGCGCCCTTCTTCCCCGAGCAGTGAGTCGTGCAGATATACATAGACACGCTACACCGAGCGGTACATGGGCGCCGCACGCCTACAGCCGCGCCAGTGTGCTCGCGCACGCGCCCTTCTTCCCCGAGCAGTGAGTCGTGCAGATATACATAGACACGCTACACCGAGCGGTACATGGGCGCCGCACGCCTACAGCCGCGCCAGTGTGCTCGCGCACGCGCCCTTCTTCCCCGAGCAGTGAGTCGTGCAGATATACATAGACACGCTACACCGAGCGGTACATGGGCGCCGCACGCCTACAGCCGCGCCAGTGTGCTCGCGCACGCGCCCTTCTTCCCCGAGCAGTGAGTCGTGCAGATATACATAGACACGCTACACCGAGCGGTACATGGGCGCCGCACGCCTACAGCCGCGCCAGTGTGCTCGCGCACGCGCCCTTCTTCCCCGAGCAGTGAGTCGTGCAGATATACATAGACACGCTACACCGAGCGGTACATGGGCGCGCCGGCGCGGGCGCCGCACGCCTACAGCCGCGCCAGTGTGCTCGCGCACGCGCCCTTCTTCCCCGAGCAGTGAGTCGTGCAGATATACATAGACACGCTACACCGAGCGGTACATGGGCGCCGCACGCCTACAGCCGCGCCAGTGTGCTCGCGCACGCGCCCTTCTTCCCCGAGCAGTGAGTCGTGCAGATATACATAGACACGCTACACCGAGCGGTACATGGGCGCGCCGGCGCGGGCGCCGCACGCCTACAGCCGCGCCAGTGTGCTCGCGCACGCGCCCTTCTTCCCCGAGCAGTGAGTCGTGCAGATATACATAGACACGCTACACCGAGCGGTACATGGGCGCCGCACGCCTACAGCCGCGCCAGTGTGCTCGCGCACGCGCCCTTCTTCCCCGAGCAGTGAGTCGTGCAGATATACATAGACACGCTACACCGAGCGGTACATGGGCGCCGCACGCCTACAGCCGCGCCAGTGTGCTCGCGCACGCGCCCTTCTTCCCCGAGCAGTGAGTCGTGCAGATATACATAGACACGCTACACCGAGCGGTACATGGGCGCCGCACGCCTACAGCCGCGCCAGTGTGCTCGCGCACGCGCCCTTCTTCCCCGAGCAGTGAGTCGTGCAGATATACATAGACACGCTACACCGAGCGGTACATGGGCGCCGCACGCCTACAGCCGCGCCAGTGTGCTCGCGCACGCGCCCTTCTTCCCCGAGCAGTGAGTCGTGCAGATATACATAGACACGCTACACCGAGCGGTACATGGGCGCCGCACGCCTACAGCCGCGCCAGTGTGCTCGCGCACGCGCCCTTCTTCCCCGAGCAGTGAGTCGTGCAGATATACATAGACACGCTACACCGAGCGGTACATGGGCGCCGCACGCCTACAGCCGCGCCAGTGTGCTCGCGCACGCGCCCTTCTTCCCCGAGCAGTGAGTCGTGCAGATATACATAGACACGCTACACCGAGCGGTACATGGGCGCCGCACGCCTACAGCCGCGCCAGTGTGCTCGCGCACGCGCCCTTCTTCCCCGAGCAGTGAGTCGTGCAGATATACATAGACACGCTACACCGAGCGGTACATGGGCGCCGCACGCCTACAGCCGCGCCAGTGTGCTCGCGCACGCGCCCTTCTTCCCCGAGCAGTGAGTCGTGCAGATATACATAGACACGCTACACCGAGCGGTACATGGGCGCCGCACGCCTACAGCCGCGCCAGTGTGCTCGCGCACGCGCCCTTCTTCCCCGAGCAGTGAGTCGTGCAGATATACATAGACACGCTACACCGAGCGGTACATGGGCGCCGCACGCCTACAGCCGCGCCAGTGTGCTCGCGCACGCGCCCTTCTTCCCCGAGCAGTGAGTCGTGCAGATATACAAACATGTGTCTCATTGAAATGATAAATTAAAATCCCCTAACAAGCCAAGAACACTCTTCCCTAATTCACCTTCCTAACAAAAAGCAAACAAAATCAAAATCGGCTCATCCGTTCGGGAGCTACGATTCCACAGACAGACACACACTCACACACACACACACACAAACAGACACGTCAAACTTATAACACCCCATCGTTTTTACGTTAGGGGTTAAAAATCAGGCCTTTGGGACCTCGCCACGCTGTGACCTATGCTACCTACGCTCAGTGCACACAGTGTCGTAGAGACGACCAATAGATGGCGCTTTGTGTAGGCTGCGAACTTTGATCTGATATACATAGATGTCAAGTCTCAATACGAAAATTGGCAATTTGAAAACTAGGCTTAGATCAAGTGTAAGCCTTGTTTCGCTGTCAGTCGCTCTGTGATCGCATCGGTGTCACGACGTCTAAATGTGCTAAAACACTTTAGAAAATGTTATCAACGTTACAGCGAAATTATAAGGCTTAGATTCAAATGAACGCTATTCTATAGAACGCTATTCCCCTAAGCAATAAACATTGTAAAGCTTCAGAATAGTTACACAGCTTTTTGTCTTTTTCAATCAAGTTAAAAACTAAATAGCTATTCCAAGGCAATACAACGTTTATTGCTAAAGGGATAAGTGTCGATACAGTGCCACTATAGACGAGTGATTTTTAATGAGACTCGACATCTACGAGTATGTAAATGTGATCGAAGGGTAGAGTCGTTTTTATAACTTAGACTTTCAAAAGTGTATCTCCGATACCCAATCAAGTAGACATTTGATTTGAGTTCACAGTAAAACAGTCCTTATTCCCTCGCAGGGAGGGTCGTCTGCTGATAATCCACGGGCTGGCGGACGAGAACGTGCATTTCTGTCACACGGCGGCGCTTCTAGCCGAGTTGGTCAGGCTCGGGAAACCACACAGAGTGCAGGTCAGATATTTGGATACATACACTAGCTGTTACCCGCGACTTCGTTTGTGTTTATTCAGAAAATAGTTTCCAAAAACCTTTCTCTTAAAATACTGTATCTAATTGTCAAATTTCATGAAGATCTGTTCAGCCGTTTAGCCGTGAAAAGCCTACAAACAGACAGACAGACAGTTACTTTTTTTTTTTTTTATAATATTAGTAAGGATTTTTCCGTTACAGAAGGGTGTAGTAACACTACATATACTGAGACGTCAATGTCAAGAAATCCTAGGTATACTTAGGTATAACTAGGATTATTCCTAGAATAATCCTAGGTGTACTTAGGTAAACCTAGGATTATTCTGTTACTATGTATAGGATTTTCGGCTTTGTACTCTATACTCTACTTTACTATACTCGTAATTCTTGACGTTCTTTAAGGCGCCGTCATAGCACGATTTTTCACCCACACACACTTTTACTTAAGCTGCTTCATTTAGAGTTGAAAATCGTAAATCATATTTGAGGGTAAAATGAGATCGGTGCGTATTTTTTTTTTTTTTTGCCTTTTTAATGGTATTAGTCGTAACAAGGGCACAAATAAGAATAAGTTGCTCGGTTAAACTTTAGAGAACTAATTTGGCTATTTAATAATCTAAAAAAAATTGATGTAATCGTTGAAAATTTAGAGAACTACGTTCCGATAGTTTTTTTAAGAAGATACATTTTGTGTTTTTTTTTTTCCAAAATGAGTATGATTTTCAAAATTGTTCTTTAGTTAAACTTTAGTTGGTTGTTTCTTCTACCAGCTGTATTTTTTTGCACCTGATCATCATAATTCTTCATATCAAACTAGGCGCGAAAAAATGGTTTGTTTTTGGTGATTTCGTGTAAGATAGGACCTTAACGTTCATCGTGTGTTTTTGATACCCAATTGAATAAAGATATTTTGAAATTGACTTCTTATGATTGTCTATTTAAATGTATTATATTTCAATTCCAGATATACCCAGGCGAGCGACACTCGCTGCGCGCGATGCACGCCGCGAAACACTATGAAGCCAGCTTACTGCACTTTTTACACGAAAACTTGTAAATTATGTACATTACTTACTTGAAATTAAGTTAAAAGAGACCTAAGGCTGCGTATTCACTAGAAATGTGGCCAGGATGATGATTGGTGCGTGAGGAATAAATCCATCAATAGAATCCCTTCGCTGTGTAAATGAAGAAAAAAAACACCGATACAATCACTTCACTGTATAAATAAAGGAAAAATCCACTAATAGAGTCGCTTCGTCGTATAATTGAAGTAAAAAATCTACCAATAGAATCACATAAATAAAGGAAAAAAAACACCAATACATTCACTTCACTGTATGAATAAAGGAAAAAATCCAATAGGGTCGCTTCGTCGTATAATTGAAGTAAAAAATCTACCAATAGAATCACTTCACTGTATAAATAAAGGAACAAAAACACCAATACAATCACTTCACTGTATAAATAAAGGAAAAAATCCACCAATAGAATAACTTCACCGTGTAAACGAAGGGAAATAAAAAAGTTAAAATCAGCTTCAAATATCAAATTGTATATAGTTTTATAGTACATTTCATTGGAACCCACACTTCTTAGCGTACTTATTGCGACGTTAGAGCGGAAATAACTAGAGATTTGTATATCACTTTATAGTATAAAACAAAGTCGCTTTCTCTGTCCCTATGTCCCTTTGTATGCTTAAATCTTTAAAACTACGCAACGGATTTTGATGCGGTTTTTTTAATAGATAGAGTGATTCAAGAGGAAGGTTTATATGTAAAATAACATCCATTAAATAGTAGAGAAATACTGTTATTTTTGAAGTTTCTAATGTGATGTCGTTAATTATGCATTTTTTTCCGCTTACATTGCAAACGCAGGCTGAACCCTACGAGATTTATCAAAATAATGTACTAATTATTTGTACACATTGAAAAGGTCTACAGAAAACTCCCGATGGTATATGTCTATCTCTTATGGATATCCCACAATAAAAATTTTTTGTTTATACCCGTGCGAAGCCAGAGCGGGCCGCTATGTTTTTATATACAACGTTCACAGTTTTTCTGTAGTGTATTTAGTATCAGCATTGCACCCGTGCGGAGCCGGGGTGGGTCGCTAGTAAAATATAAAACAGTAAAAATATAAAACAGTCAACGAAGCTGTGTAGTGTCTGTTTGCTGATATTTGTGTTAGGTCCACGCTCTGTGTACTAGAAATTAGACCCGTGCTGCTTCTCCCTTATAGTATTTCGATGCTCTGTACTCCTATCTGTTTGTATCAAACTATAGATTGTTAAATCCGTTTGTTTACTGGATAAACTCGAAGACCATCTCAGTTCGAGCTTTGGGATATTCTGAAAACCAGCTCTGCGTAGGCTTCAGCTCACTCAGTACATCGCTGAGAATATCCCAATTGCCTAACTAAAAAATATATGCTGTTCTTCTTATGCTGTGTACAGAGCAAGGCGAGGGCCGGCGATGTGCTGCGTCTCTTTTTATTGAATTGAAACGAAACGGGACGCTGCCCGTGCGTTGGCGTTCGTTAGCTTGATGTGTGTGTGTACCCAGCATTAATTTGTAATTTGTTTTTTTAGTTTTTAGTTTTAGGCAATAAATACTTTTTTATTTTTATCATTTTTTTTATGCAACATTTTTAAACGAAGTGACCATATTGCTGGAATTATTCCTCACGCATCGCTAATCTTCCTCACACATCTACAGTGAACTCTCAGCTCAATTCTGGCCAAAGCTTCGTCCTAACTAAGCAAACTGTGAACAGCTGTTTGCCTCCAGTTAACCACTTATTGAAAATGGAGTGTCCGATCAGCGCGTACTGTACGCAGTTACACAGTCGCTGGCTGACTCGTTCAGTGAGCGGTCGATTTGCATTTTGTGTGCTATAGTTAGCGGCTTACTCAATATTGAGTTTGCATGTTTAGGAATTGGCTAGATCGTTTAGGCGAGATGTTTTTCTAATCGGAAAGCTAAATAAATGTTAGATAAAGTAATTGATAGGATAGGTCACATAGGTTTAGAATGAGTATTGATTGTTAAGAGTCCGGCGACCACTTTAGACTAACTTCGCATTGGCTTAAGGTATTCTATAGCTATTTCGTCTAGAAGAAGACTGCGAGAGAAGAGAGCGAGTAATGATACTGACGAGCCTCTAAAGTTACCTACAGAGTGACAAAGTGCAATTTCAATTTTTTTTATGACTTTTGCACTTCTGTAATCATTCTGAACTTAATTTCCCTTGTATTATGGATTCGTTTAAAAGCTAATGATATAGACAACCTCCCTATGTAAAGTAATTTTTGATTTTTTTTGTCTATTGAATAAATCGGTCAAAGGTGACCCCTTAAAAATGTGGAATTTTTTCATAGCTCTATTTTCTCTTAAGGACGTTTTTTAAAAGAACCAAGAACATAGGGGCGGAGATATAGTTAATTTAATTGTACATGCTAAATTTCATCATAATCTGACAAATGGTTTTCAAGAAATTTGACAAGCGCGTTTGTATGGAAATTTCAGAGCGTCGTAAAACGCGACTCAGATTTAGTCAGCGGACAGTCTGCTGCTCACAGTTTGGTTAGACAGGACGTAATTTTATTGACTTCTTCAAACTTCCTAAAATTATTGACATCCTTGCCTAAGGCCGGCTTTACACTTGTAAGTTGATATCGTGAAATGTATGTAAGTAACTTACGGTTGCATTTACACAAAATCAAATAAACTAGCTTCGCCCCGCGGTTTCACCCGTGGTTAAAAAGTATCCTATGTGCTATTCTAGACTAAAAACTGTCTCTGTGCCAAATTTCATCCAGATCTGTTTAGCCGTTCCGGCGTGAAAGAGTGACAAACATCCATCCATTCTTACAAACTTTCGCGTTTATAATATTAGTAGGATTAATTAACTTACAGTACATATAGATAAACACTTTATTGTTTACACCAGAAATAACAAATCAACAGAACAGAAAAAACTTAAACTGTAGTGTAACAACTGGCGGCCTTATTGCTAAGAGCGATCTCTTCCAGGCAACCTTAGGATGGATTAGTTTGGTGAAATTTACTTGCGCCATGATTCAAATGCAGTGTTTGAAAGCACTAAACTTTCCACCTCGGGATGGTGACCAGTTTTTTGTTTGTTTTGCTATTTTTGCTGGGAATTAATTTGTAAGCTCTCAAATTATCAAATTGCTTCGATAAGTTGTTAGACGAAACCGTAAGTGAATTCATCCTACTAATATAATAAACGCGAAAGTTTGTAACAATGGATGGATGGATGTTTGTTACTCTTTCACGCCAGAACGGCTGAACAGATCTGGATGAAATTTGTCACAGAGACAGATTTTAGTCTAGAATAGCACATAGGATACTTTTTAACCGCGGGTAAAACCGTGGGGCGCAGCTAATACATACATATAATCACACCTCTTTCCCATAGGCTTCTTAAGCCTCTTAGCCTGAGACCACTTCTCTCCACTTGCTACGATCCTGGCATGCATCTTTCGCTCCTTCCACTTCCATGAGTCTTTCCATACACGCTCGTCGGTTACGGGTATTCTTGACCTGGCCTTTCTCTAAGACGTCTTCAATTTGGTCGAGATGCGCCGAGGTCGACCCTGACCGACTTGCCCATCCACACTCGCCATAAACAGGATAAGACTTGTAATTTTCCAACTTGCGCAAGTACTTAGTAAGAAATTACGCTAAGCGAGTTACAAAGAATGTTTAAAGATAAAGATAAAGATATTTTTATTTGCAATAACAATGGTATAGCATGCGTTTGGTGGTATACAATTTGAGATATGTCCTGCAATGTTATGCCTGAAGAGGCGTGCAAAATTATGGAGATGGCAACTTTACTGTTACATTTATATAAAATTTCTAGTTACTTGAATGTCATCATAATTAATAAAATTAAATAATAATAATTCACAATGTCACAATGTTACAAAAATATATGTCAAATAAATAAAAAAGAAAATGTCAATAACATAAAATATAAATAAATCATATTGTCATGTCATTTAGGAAGTCATTAATATTGTAATAGCTTCTTTCAATCAGAATTTTACTTAATTTTGCTTTAAATGGATCACATTTTAAAATTCTTATAGGTTTCGCAACCAAATAGGTTTACATATGCAAATTTATAGTAAGTTAAAAGTTACTTACGTGAGTAAAATTTACAGTGTAAGGCCTAATAAGCAAAGAGGGCAATATTTTAGTAAGTATTGATCTGTCAACGAATTTCTTCAGAATTTGGCCTAATGTCTCGTGTTAATGTGCCGTTGTCATTTCTGACAGCTTACGTCGTTACGTTTTTTTTTTTTAATTTTGTTCATAGAACTAGATGGCGTGGTCATCTGTAAACAGTCAGTCAAGTTTGACAGTGCTTGTTGATGGCTTGACGGTTGTTGTTCTGGCGGCTTCAAAACTATGACACTAGGATTAGCCGCTAGGTCTAAACGAATTTGATTTTTAGCAGCGTTTGTAAGTAAAGCGATGCTGTTGATTTTTTTGTACCATTATTAAAGTTGGAAAAGGCCCGCCTGAAGCGATGATAGCCTAGTTGGAGAAGGCCCGCCTCTCAAGCCAGAGGAAGCGGGTTCGAACCCAGCCGGCGGCACGCACCAATTTATTCATTGTGTGAACAAATGTGCGTATTGTATGTCATCTGCTACATGACTGAAGCCCGGTGTATGGCGAAAGGCTCGCCCCCTGTCACATTTGGGACTGAATATCGTCCGGCGAAGTGTGGGTGTTGTATTACACCTCTACCAGCCCTCTCGGGGGAAAATCGTGAAGATATATGTTACCATTATTAAAACTAAATTAATTTGCCGGAACTAAAATTCCCTAAGTTTTTTTTTCAACAAAAAGTAAAAAAACATTGTGAGAATTTTCGTAGTTGCAAAATAGTAACAGAATTGACACCATTGCTTACAGAGTGAAACGCCATCTAGTTTCAAATCAAAGAAACAAAACGAAATGTCCTGTCAAATGTGGAAAAAGGCTCATTGTAAAAAAATTATGAAATTTGCCACGAAAATAGTTTGTAAAGCTTTTCAGTTGACAGAATTTAACTCAAAGTATCGCTGTCCTCGTCTTTTATACTGCAATGAACAAGATAGCGATAGTTTTAGTTTAATCTTTCAACTAAAGCTTCCAAAATCGATATCATTACATATTTTTAAAATCGATCTACCCGCATTTTGTAAATTTTTCATTTGTAAATAAATATCATATACATTGTTAATGAATTAATTAAATATTTTCGAGTTATTGCACATTAGTTGGTCTTGATTTTATGGAGGATTGATTTGGTCGAAGATGGTAACACTGAAGGCGTATCGGCTATTGCCGATTGTAGCCCGGCCATGCTAGATATGTATGACTTACTAGTGGGCCACACTCAGAACATTGTCGCAATATTGCCGGGCCAGAATTGCAGTAGAAATGTGACCCGTAAAAAGCACCTTTAGGTACAGGTACTCGTTTTCATCTGCGAGAAAACTTCCGCTAGAAAGTGTATACTCAAGTGGAACTCCACTCTGGAGTTTACACTTGCAAGTTCATTGCAATTGTAAACACCGTAGCAAGTGCTGTCGGATATTTCTTGCAGGTGGACACGCTGCTTAAGGATTGAAATTATTAAAAAACTATAGATTTCAATTCAGCTTTAAAAAACAGAATCAGATGTAGATTATATTTGTATGTTTAAATATGATATTTGAAGTAAATAAATATATTCGAAAATTTTTGAACAAACAGTTGTCTGACCCCAAGCTAAGCAAAGCTTGGACTGTGGTTGCTAGAGACTGATATACATATTATATTTTTAAATACATACTTAATAAACATATATCTGCATATTCTATTTTTAAATACATAGGTACTTATATAGATAATTAACACCCAGACATAGAACAAATTTAGTAATCAATTGATCAAATGACAGCTACGTAAGGTACTTATATTATTTTCTATGCCTCGCGCCAAATGGATTGAGATAAAAATTGCCTGGTAAAAATTTAAAACATAATTTTATGTTTTAAAATAATTGTACTTTGAGTAATAAAGGTTAGCAACCCCTTCATGTCTACCATACGCAACGCGACAAAGGTATGTCGACTCTTCTTATCGAGACAGACGTATGTTTACACATAGCCTTGTCACGTTCTCGCACGACAAAAAGTGTAGAGAAGAGTTTTATTGCGCGCGCATACTTTGGGTGCTGATTAGACGATCAAATGTCGACTCTTCTTATCGAGACAGACGTATGTTTACACATAGCCTTGTCACGTTCTCGCACGACAAAAAGTGACGAGAATTTTTTCGCGCGCGTATGCTGATTAGACGGTCAAGACGTCAATAAACTTTTGTCTAAATCCATTTGGCGCGACCTATAAATAGGCGATAGGCTTGGCCCCTGTCAGATTTGGAACTGAATATTGTCTAGCAAAGTGTGGGTTTTGTAATACTCCTGCCAGCATCTTCGGGGGAAAGGCATGTCGATAGGTCATGTTATAAATAAAAATTATATTTTTCAATGCTAGAAGAATCAAGAAAATCCAACGTGATGCTCCGGTCGATCTCCAAGCATTCAAAAATAAACCTTATTTCGATTAAATAAGATAAAATATTAATTGTTATGTTTAAAATCCCGTCCGCTGGTTTCCGCTGGTGCTACCGTCTTCGATCTCTTCATTAAGTAATGAAATGTACACGTTTAATGAAGTTCTCAGAAACTTCACCATTGATTGCTCGTGGTACTACCGCTGAGTCCTACTGGTAGGAGTAGTTAAGTTTCTTTGTGATACTACTCAACTAAGTCGATCATAGCTTAGTTGGAGAAGTTCCGCCTCTCAAGCCAGAGGGAGCGGGTTCAAATCCAGCCGACGGCACGCACCAATTTGTTAGTTTAGTGACCATATGTGCGTATTGTATGTCATCTGCTACATGACTGGAGTACGGTGTATGGCGACAAGCTCGCTCTCTGTCACATGTGGGACTGAATATCGTCCGGCGAAGTGTGGGTGTAGTATTACACCTCTGCCAGCCCTCGGGGAGAAAGGCGTGATGATA
Source organism: Peribatodes rhomboidaria (assembly GCA_911728515.1). Lineage (NCBI taxonomy): Eukaryota > Metazoa > Arthropoda > Insecta > Lepidoptera > Geometridae > Peribatodes > Peribatodes rhomboidaria. The sequence goes on along the minus strand of OU452192.1, from coordinate 3,179,194 downwards.
TTTACTACAAAACTAAACAGACAAACACGAAACCTGCTCACACGAAAAGTCGGTTAAAAACCATGTGGTTCTTCTTTTTTTTAATTCGGTGGACTACCGGTCACCGGATAAATAATTAAATAATAGATAGGAATTAAATAAAATACTATTCATTATTAGGACCACAGACAAATATTTGTCATAGAATATCTACCCTCTACGTTGAGCGCGACACAATCTTTTTTACTTCGTCATTCAGTTTTTAATTCAAATTAATTATTAAATTCGTGTCTTGCAAGCCGAAAAAGTGTTAAACCAGTCTAGTGATCTATTATTCACATAGTGCAGTGATTATAACTTCTGTGGGATTATAACTGCAAGTGATATTTACGTTTATATTTTTTTGCCACGAACATTAATAATCAGATTACAACCTGTTGCCATAAACGCGTAAGTGACGCGTTTTGCATGGCGCATACGACGTTTTGGGCGCGAACCAGCACGTACTGATCATCGTCTGCAGCTGTTTGTTCGTTGTACATCGAACTTTTTCTACGACGTCAAGTTGTCGTACGGTGGTTAGTGACTACTATCCCAGCAATGAATGACCTACAGCCGGGCCAGTCGACAAATACATCTAACGCTAGCGCTGTTGCTCCAACCGGCCCGCAAAAGTGCTCCGCCTGCCGCATTCAATTGGGAAGAGCATCTTTCTTGCAATGTTACCGCTGTCCTGATAGATACCATCCCAGTTGCTTGAACTTTACCAAACAGGAATTTAGCAAGTTTCCAAAGGAGTTTAAGGAGTCTTGGGTGTGTCCTTCGTGCCGTTGCAAGGAACCTAAGATTGGGGATAATTCTAACACACCAATCCGCAACATCTCTGCGCATAAAATAGATAAAGTAACGTCGGAAGTGCGGGCGTTACCGTCCCAGCCAGCTCCCGTCCCGGCATCTGATTACGACAACGTGACTCTACGCGCGAGGTCTCGCAGCAACTGCAACTGTACTTGTATCTCAGCCGCCAGCATCCGCGATATAATAAGAGAGGAACTCGACAAGAAGTTCAACGATCATTTAAAGGATATTCAGTTGAAACTGACCAGTTTCGAAGAGTCTCTTTCGGCGTGTTGCACTCAAAACGATTTGTTGTGTCAGGAAAACGAAGCACAGAAAGCAGTTATCTCAGTATTACAAAAGGACAACGCTGGGCTGCGCGCAGCTACCGGCGACCTGACCCGGCGCTTACATCAATTGGAGCTACTCTCACGTTCTAACAATATCGAGGTGCAGTGTGTTCCAGAAAACAAAAGTGAGAATATCTACAACACTATTCAGCAACTCGGAAGTATCATCAAATGCCCTATAGCTGACTCTGACCTCCAGTACTGCTCCCGCATAGCTAAATTGGACAATCAGGCTTCACGACCGAGATCTATTCTAGTCAGATTTAGCAGCAGGCGTCTCCGCGACAACTTCCTGGCGTCCGTGACCAAATTTAACCGAAACAACCCTAAGGAAAAGTTGAACAGTAGCCACCTGGGTATCGGCGGCCAAAAAAAGTGTCCTGTCTATGTGTCTGAGCATCTGACACCTGAAATTAAATCGCTGCATGCCGCTGCTCGCCTGGCCGCTCGAAATTTGAGTTACAAATTCGTTTGGGTGCGAGACGGGAAAGTCTTTGTCAGGAAATCTGAAACTTCTGGTTACGTCCACGTTCGCAACGAAGATACTCTTAAATCGCTAAACTAAACTATTAAATCTGTACCATCTTGTTATTGTTGTGACATTTTATATTAATACCTACAATATTACATTCAATTGTTAATTAATCTTGGTAATTTAATTTTTAAATAATATTTAGTAAACATTTTATTTATCTCTGTAAGAAATTGACATTTTATGCCCAATTGCTATAATTTTATTTCTGGTCATTCATCTTACCAGATAAATGTATATTATCAGAATGTCAGAGGGCTCAGACTAAAGACCGAGGATCTTTTTAACAATGCTGTCTGTAGTGCATATGATATTATTGTGTTGTCTGAGACATGGTTGAACGACTCATTCTATGATGCTGAACTTTTCGATAATCGTTACGTTGTGTACAGGAGAGACAGAGACATTGGCAGAGGGTGCGGTTTTCATACTCACAAAAAAATTGGAGGAGGAGTTCTCATAGCGGTCTCAAAACACTTGAGTTCGAGGCGCCTTTTTTCCTTCGAATCTAGATGCGAGGACTTATGGATTAGTATTGATGTCTGCGATACAAAGGGTAAGCCATACTTGTTACATATTTGTGCCGTATATCTTCCATCACCTCTAAAAAAAGACGTTCTTCTTGAGTTCATTAAAAACTCTAATCAAGTAATCGAACAGAATAGTATTGACAACGTCGCCTTTCTGGGAGACTTTAATCTGGGGTCGATACCATGGGACTCATTGGAGGATTGCAGTATACCTTCGGCTGAATCAAATAGTGACATGGCGAGTAAGCTTATAGAGTTCGCTCTTTTAAATGATTTGAAACAATATAATTGTGTTTCGAATTTTCAGGGGAGGACTCTGGATCTTGTCTTAAGCTCGCAACCGGTTGTCTGTGTTACTAATTGTCCTTCTCCTTTGTCAAAGGTTGACCATTTCCATCCTCCTATAGAGTTCGCTTTTTCCTTTACCGCTTTTACAACTCTACCATCTAATAATCATGAACGTTTTTGTTTCTATAAAGCCGACTATACTGGAATAATTAGCGACTTGAACAATATCAATTGGGATAAAGAATTCTCCACTTGTAACTCGGTGGATGATATGATTTCTATCTTTTACTCGTTTTTACGTGCAGCCATTGCAAAGCATGTCCCTAAATCTAAACCGCGTTCTAAAAAATATCCAGTCTGGTTTTCCCGTGACCTCATTAAGCTCTTGAAAGAAAAATACAAATACCATTGCAAATTACGTAAATTCAACTGTAATCCACGAGATAAACTGGCGTTTGACTTGGTAAAATCCCGCTCTGATAAACTAAAGACTCTTTGCTATAAACAGTATTTGGATCGACTAGAATGCAATTTGCGCTCTAATCCAAAGTTGTTTTGGTCTTTCATTAAAAATAAGCGCAATAACAATAGTCACTATCCAGCTCAAATGTACTTAGGGGCAAAATCAGCCGTCGGTAATAAAGATATATGTAATCTTTTCGCTGAAAACTTTGCATCAGCTTACAGTAGAAGCGACGTGGACACAGCCTCATCTCTCATCACTGACGACGTACCGGCGCTTACCAGTAGGTTTCTAACCACCATAACTTTCAATGATGAACAAGTTTTAAGATTTTTAAAAAGACTTGACCCTACCAAAGGAGCTGGTTCAGACGGAATTCCCTCTAGATTTGTGGTTGAGTGCGCCCCAGCGCTAGCTCGTCCCTTGCGACTCATCTTCAATAAATCGCTTATGTCCGGATTTTTTCCTTCAGTGTGGAAGAAGGCTCTGGTTGTACCGCTGCATAAAAATGGAGATAAGAATAGCGTTGGCAACTACCGACCAATTTCGATTTTGCCTGTTTTTGCTAAAGCTTTCGAAAAATTATTACTTCCAGTCTTTTCTTCCAATTTTAAATGTATACTCACTCTAGAACAACATGGTTTCACAAAATCGAGATCCACAGCGACAAATCTGGTTTCGTTTACCAACGATGTGTCTCGCATCCTCGACCGGCGCTCTTCAGTGGAGGCAATATACACCGATTTTAGCAAAGCTTTCGACAAGGTCAACCACAAGATTCTCCTGCGTAAACTTGCCATGTACGGAATTGCAGATCCTTTGCTCACCTGGTGTGCATCGTATCTGCGAGGTAGATCGTCAGTCGTGGTTATAAATGGAGATTCATCGAACCCATTCGACGCTTGTTCAGGTGTACCACAGGGTTCACATTTTGGTCCTGAATTTTTTAATTATTTCATCAACGACATAGGTCAGTGCTTTAAGCACTCTAAATTTTACCTCTTCGCAGATGATCTAAAATTCTTTCGTGCTGTGGAGTCTACCGCGGATGTGGCCTTAATACAGGAAGATATTAATAGGCTTGAATGTTGGTGCAACAATAATCACATGAACCTCAATGTTTCCAAATGTTTTGCAATGAGGTTCTCCAGAAAGACAAAGCCTATTGACCGTCCGACGTTTCTTATTAACAACACTGCAATTTCGAATGTTGATCAAATTAGGGACCTTGGTGTTATTCTAGACAGCAAGCTTCGTGGTCACATCCACGTCGACCATATCACTTCCAAGGGGTTTAAGAGTCTTGGTTTTGTTTTGCGAAATTGCAGAGAATTCAAATCGTCTAGAACAAAGATATTGCTCTATAATTCTTTAGTGCGCAGTGGTTTGGAATACTGTAGCGTCGCTTGGAACCCTTTCTATGATGTTCACAAAAAGAGATTGGAAAGCGTTCAAAAAAGATTCCTCTGGCATCTAACTTACTCCAATTGCCTGGGGAAGAAGTTGTTGAGCTATGCTGCTAGACTACAGCATTTTAAAATAGAATCTCTATCGCATCGCAGGCATACTTTAGATCTTTTATTCTTATATAAGCTCGCCAATGGAATTTTGGACACACCATATTTACTCTCCGATTTATTCATTTCAAGCCCCCGGAAGCTGCCCAGAGTTTCGTGTTTTAACATGTTTTCAACTCCTTGTTCACATTCGAACTTGGGCTTCAATGCACCCTTAGCTAGAATGGCGCGTCACTACAACACCACGTCTAAGACAACCGCTACTGACATATTTGGTGATAGTTACAACAGCTTCAAGAAGTCATTGAGGGTCTCTGAGCTTCTGACGAAATAAAGTAAAATTAAATTATGCAATGTTTTATGTTTTGTATTGTTTTATGCTATTGCGTTTATGTTTTATGTATTTTCTTGCGTTTTATATTGTTTGACATTTTATTTATTATTATCATTGACTTGACCTGTGAGGATAATTTGACGCCTATTTTGTAATTTTTCATTATTTTATTTGAATTCAATTTTATTATTTGTATATTTTTAATTAATAATATTTTTCGCTCTTAAGTCCTATGCATGCCGTCTCCATTTATAATTATTGTGACATTTAGTTATTTTAAGTAATATTTTATTGAATTTAATAATGTTTTAGTGTACACAATGTTGATGGACAAATAAATAAATAAATAAATAAATAAATAGAAATACTAGTAGTGTCACTTTGAAAAAAAAATGTTTTCACCGCTAGGAATCAGGCACTAGTACCATGGGAAATTAATGAACGACTAGGAAATGAAATGAGTCCTCAGAGTTCACACAGGATATCAACTATGTAACATTGTAGATGGTTCATCCAGAAAGACTCCGTCTCTCTCTCTCTCAGCTATGCCGTGACCACACACTGGATTCAACCTTGCGTCCAACTTGGTCCAAATTCTAGTATGAAATGGTCAATATTGAAATCTATTACGTTGACACTGGTCGGCCCTATTGGTTACCAACTTTGTACCCAAAGACTGATCCACACATTAGTGTATTGGCGCCAATACGTTACATTGGTGCAAATATGTCCAACTAGCTGCGCCCCGCGGTTAAAAAGTAAGGTGCTATTCTAGACTATAATCTGTCTCTGTGCCAAATTTCATCCAGATCGGTTCAACTGTTCTGACGTGAAAGAGTAACAAACATCCATCCATCCATCCATTCTTACAAACTTTCGCGTTTATAATATAATTAGGATAGTAGGATATATGGCGACGACATTACGCATACAAGACCCAGACTAGCTCGCCGCGGTTCACTCCCAACGACCACCACCAAAACTGCAACCAGTGGTGGTCGTTAGAACAATATTTTAATGTTTGTCCTAACTGTCGCTAGGACACTGGGGCTCGTTAGGATATAAAATTATTTTTTGTGCCAAACGTTGTGGTCGTTGGGAGTGAGCCGTGGCGAGCTAGTCTGGGTTTTGTATGCGTAGTGTCGCATACAAAACCCAGACTAGAGCTATTGAACATATTTGCACCAATGTAAAGTATTGACGCCAATACACCAATGTGTGGATCAGTCTTTGTGTGCAAAGTTGGTAGGTTTTCGCATATCAATATTTCAAAAAGCATAAAACCAATAATGATAGTTATAGAAAATCGCAATCAGTTAAGTTGCAGAGAAAAACACTATTAGGCCTTCATACATTGCGATACTCTCCAGAGAGGATTTGAGTTATGTCGAGTGAGGAGTTACGCCCTTCGTACACAACGCTACACAATTTTCAAAAAAGCGGTATCGTTATATGGTCGACATATGTACCTACTACACGCACGAAACGCTTTGGTTCCTCATTTCTCATACGGACCGCTAGAGTGTGGAATGCTCTACCAGAGTGTGTGTTCCCTGACACTTATAATCTGGGGGGCTATTCCTACTTGTGAGATGAGATGAGATTTTATCTTGGTCACTCTCACACCTATGACGTTTCAAACGAGAGCAACAAGGACGAAAAAAGGTGAGATGAGAATCTCAAATCTCCGAATAGGGCCACTGGGTGTTTTCAAGTCTCGAGTGAATCGGTTTCTTCTAGGCAAGCGTGCTCCATCGTAGGCCGCAACACTGCTTATCATCAGGCATGTTGGCGGCCAAACGCAAGCCTATTAAGTAATTAAAAAAAAAAATCTGATATTTTATACTTACGACGCGAATATCGTGTAGCGCACGGTCTGAGCACACGGAATTGTGTCGCAAGACGCGATTCGTCTATTCGGTCTCAGAAAAAAATATTCAATAACTGCTCTGCCAAATTTCTGCTTGCTTCTGCCATGTCGTTGGGTCTTAAAAAATAATATTGTTAGCGTTTTGTCATTAAAAAGCAATTATAAGTTATAATTTAATAAAAGTTAAGCTGAATACAGTGTAAAAAAATATCAAAAATTGGTTTTCCATGTTAAAGTTCTATCGGTTTGACTGTAGTTTTCACCAGTGGTGGCATAAAAAATAATTTCATGTCTCAACGAGTCCTACTGGCGACAGTTGACACAAAAATTTAAATATTGTTCTTACAACAAAGTCAAAGTCAAAGTCAAAATGTTTTTATTCAATTTAGGTATCAAAGATACACTTATGAACGTCAAAGTTATTTAAATAGACTCGACCGCCTTGTTCGGATAAAAAGCCTCTACTCAGAAGAACAGGCAAGCTCTACTTGTCGCCGTTTTAGTGGTGGTCGATGGGAGTAAACCGAATCGTCGGATAATGAAGATTAGCTTTGCGAAGATTAGCGTAGAAATATTAAGATCCAAACAGGGTTCCATGCATAAATATGGGATTTTGTTTTGCCCATGTTTTTGTATTGAAACTTCTAAAATTAAAAGATGGGAGGGTCTTTGTAGAAGAACTATCTGCATCGAACTCTGAGGGTAATTGAGTATTGTAATTTTGCTTTTAAAAATAGGTGATTGTAAAAAAATATACAATAAAATAATATATTAAATTTATTTGTTGTTTTATTAAACCATTACTGCTATTTACAACCATTCGGAAACGTTTCGCCTAAATTACTTGAATCTCAGTCTATATTCATAAGTTTTTAAACGTGATTACTTTTTTCCGATCGGATTTATTTTTGATTCCCTATTCCAAAATGTATAAAAGTAGACTGAGATTCGGACAATTTAAGTTTGAAATTTCTGGGATCCGATCGGAAACGTTTCCGAATGATTGTGAATAGCCCAGCTGATGTTGATCAACTGACGACACGGTCAGGTTCCGAGGGTGGCGTATAAAAACAAGATCTAAGCGTTTAGGAGTTGGCACTCGACTACGTCACTCGTCATTGCAATCGTCTCTCTCGAACTTGTTGTAAATTACGTATTAAGGTTAGGTTAGGGAACGTATCCATACTACGTGACTCATTTAGGGGGAGGAGAGGGGTCTTTAAAATACCTAAAATACCACTTGGTCGGCAGGGATAGGCGGAGACGGGATGCGATTTTTTTAACGTTTTGTTTGCAAAAAGCGATTTAAAACATAGTTGATTGAATCAGGCGTTACTTTGCGGAAGTTCATCTTCAAAATTGTTACTAGAACTAATTCTTGATTTAAAAAATGTTTAAGAATTAAGTACTACGTAAAACTAGTGTCTTAGAACTAGTGTGGGTCTTAGAATAGAGTACATATGTTCACCGAAAGGGGGGGCGGGGGGTAAAAAATTGTAAGAAATGGGTCACGTAGTATGGGTACGTTCCCTTAATTAGGCGTTCTTAGCTACATATATGTTTGAAGAAAATCGTTATCGGGGCTTTTTTATTTTTATAATTTACTAGCTGCACCCCGCGGTTAAAAAGTATCCTATGTGCTATTCTAGACTATAATCTATCTCTGTGCCAAATTTCATCCAGATCTGTTCAGCCGTTCTGGCGTGAAAGAGTAACAAACATCCTTCCATCCATACATACAAACTTTCGCGTTTATAATATTAGTAGGATGTATTTTTGTGTTTCGGAACGCTAATCCTGGCTAAGTATATTATTATACCATGACGTAGGTATACAATAGCACTGCCGTAAGTCGGATAGAGACGTTAAATTAAAGGCCTCTGTTTATTTGTCCTAAAACAATCGTCAAGCCATGCCTTGAGGCCTTCCGTATATTCTCACTCGTTACCAATCCCACCCGACGGCACGCACCAATTTGTTCATTGTGTGAACAAATGTGCGTATTGCATGTCATCTATTTATTTATTTAAGTACACAACACAAATTACAATCATTACAAAACGTAGAACCAACAAAAAAAACTTATGATCTAGATTGATACATCTGCTAGGTGACTGGAGCCCGGTGTATGGCAACAGGCTCGCCTCTGTCACATTTGGGTCTGAATATCGTCCGGCGCAGTGTGGGTGTTAAATACACCTCTGCCAGCCCCTTCAGTGGAAAGGCATCGATATGTTTGTACGTCGTTACCGGTTTCGTCAACAGTGTCAACGACTGAGATTAGACAGGCGATGACCAACTGATCAAAAAAGTTAAGCTATACTTAGAGCATAAAATGTTTGGCAATACAAACTTTGTCCTACTGCTCAACTAGTTTTTTTATATAACTTTATGATTTGTTTCTTTTCGTCCGGCGGGTGGTATTGCTATTCCAAAATACAGGTTAATTCCTAGTTTGGATAGTAATGCTTCTCAACACTGATTTAAACATTTAAGAGGGCCGCGACGTTCTGAAATTTCCATTCGAACGCGCTACTCAAAATTCTTGAAAACCGTTTGTCAGATTAGTATGAAATTTAGCATGTACAATTAAATTAACAATATCTTCGCCCCTATGTTCTTGTTTTTTTTTAAAACGTTCTCAAGCTAAAATAGAGCTATGAAAAATATCCGCATTTTAAGGGGTCACTTTTGACTGACTTATTCAATAGATAGACAAAGCAAATCAAAAATTCCATTACATAGGGAGGTTGTCTATATCATTAGCTATTAAATGAATCAATAATGCAAGGGAAATTCTTAGTTACTTAAGAATGATTACAGAAGTGCAAAAGTCATAAAAAAAATTGAAATTGCACTTTGTCACTCTGTAGGTAACTTTAGAGGCTCGTCAGAATCATTACTCGCTCTCTTCTTCTTCTAGACGAAATGGCTATAGAATACCTTAAGCCAATGCGAAGTTAGTCTAGGTCGCCTAGGTCGAAATTAGTTAGGTCGCCGGACTCTTAAGGAATAAGCTTCATTTGTTACTTTAATGATATGTGACGTTTGTTGTCACCAAAAAACTTTCATTTCATTTCATTTCAGTTATTTTTTTATGCCGTAGGTGACAAGCAAGTTAACGGGCCGCCTGATGGTAAGCGATCACCGTTGCACATGGAGTGCTATTCACAATCATTCGGAAGCGTTTCCGATCGGATCCCAGAAATTTCAAAGTCGAATTGTTCAAATCTCCGTCTACTTTTATACATTTTGGAATAGGGAATCAAGTGTAAATCTGATCGAATGAATTAACCACGTTTAAAAACTTAGGAATATAGACTGAGATTCGAATCCTTAGGTTTAATTTTTTTTAACCCGAACGGAAACGTTTCTGATTAGCCCTGCTGTAATACCAGGGGCGTCTATTTTTTTTTTTATTTATTTATATTAGGTCAGCGTTTGACCACCAACTCGCCTGATGTTAAGCGACGTTGTGGTCTAAGATGGAGCACGACGACCTATAAGGTACTTATTTACTCTAGCCTTGAAGTTTTGTAGAGTGAAGAAGTACAAAGACGGCAGTTGAGTGAGGCGCTACAAGTGCGCCACTGCCTGCTCAGACCCGTCTTCGGAACGGTTACACCGGACTACATCCCGAAACACGACTAGGTCATTTCACGGCATGGCTTGGTCCGGTGGGTGGTAACTAGCCACGGCCGAAGACTCCCACCAGAAAACTGACTATCTGACGTTGAGCAATTTAATTGAGCAGTGGAAGTTACATCGATACTACGATGACAGTTTTAACGTTCAGGAAAAACTGCGGTGCTATTTACAATCATTCGGAAACGTTTCCTATCATCTATCCTATCCTACTAATATTATAAACGTGAAAGTTTGTAAGAATGGATGGATGGATGTATGGATGTTTGTTACTCTTTCACGTAAAAACTACTGAATGGATTTTAATGAAACTTTACAATAATATAGCTCATACATCAGAATAACACATAGGCTACAATTTATAATGATATTGTGTGAATAGACCAAAATATAACGAAAAGTTTCAAGTAAAAGGCGGTCCGACGCACGGCAGGTGAGGAGGGGGAAGAAGTCACTCATCGCTGCGCGCGACCCGAACGCCGGCAGACGCGTGGGGGCAGACGTTGTTGACGGTTGTGTCTGTTTTACGAATTTTCAAGGCACTAGCAATTTGTTAAAAACATTGTATTTAAAGTAATATAGACCCAAAGTTAAAAATTGGCAGGATATTTTTTGTGAGGAGTTTAGGGTGGAGCACGTACAAAAATTTACATCATTTTTATTTTTATTATCATAGATAGGTTACTTACCTGTTAATTACGAGTATGAAGAATTTAAATAACATTAGATAGGTTTTAGGTAGGTAAGTAATTGGTCCTTTTTTGGTTGTTTTGGTTCATTTTTAATTATGTAAATAAACATATCATCACGCCTTTCTCCCGAGGGGGCGGGCAGAGGTGTACAACACCCACACTTCGCCGGACGATATTGAGTCTCAAATGTGACAGGGGGCGAGCCTGTCGCCATACACCGGGCTCCAGTCATGTAGCAGATGACATACCTAATAACACAGCAGCAATAATAATCCTACTAATATTATAAACGCGAATGTTTGTATGTATGGATGGATGTTTGTTACTCTTTCACGTAAAACTACTGAATGGATTTATTTATTTTTAAACTTAATAGGCTTGCGTTTGGCCGTCAACATGCCTGATGATAAGCAGTGATGCGGCCTACGATGAAGCACGCTTGCCTAGAAGAAACCGATTCACTCGAGACTTGAAGACACCCAGATTAAAAGTGTCAGGAACACACACTCTGGCAGAGTACCTATTCCACACTCTAGCGGTCCGTATAAGAAAAGAAGAACCAAAGCGTTTTGTGCGTGTTGTTGGTATGTCGACCATAAAACGATGCCGCTTTTTCATACTCTTGGTTGTTTTATAAAAGAACGGGCTAGGAAGAATAAGGTCATGCAAACCAGATGCACACTCACCGAAATGTATCCGATAAAAACCGATAGACCGGCAACCTTGCGCCGATGATCTAGACTTTGAAGTTTGGTCTGGACAAGGGAGTCGTTGCCAATGAGCTTCTTCGCACGTTTCTCGATGGACTCCAACGCCTCGAGCTGGTACTTGGCCGACCCATCCCAAAGGTGCGAACAGTACTCCATGCACGACCGAACCTGTGCCTTATATAATGACAGCAACTGTTCCGGTGTGAAGTACCGTCGCACCTTCGAGAGGATACCCAGCTTTTTAGCAGCTAATTGAGCCTTAGACTCAATATAAATATAGGAGCCGAAGTTGAGGGTCGAAGTCAAAGAAACGCCTAAAAGCTCCAGGCTGTTATTAATCGGGATGGATACACCTCGAAAAGTAGGACCCAGTTCGAATGGCCTCCTTTTTGCGGAAAACAGACACGCCTGGGTTTTAGCCGCGTTGAACTTGACCAGGTTGGCATCACCCCAACTGGAGACTGCCTGGAGGGACAAGTTCAAGCGCTCGACCATGTCAGCCCTTAGAGACCGGATTTGAGACCCACTAGACTGTGCGCTAGACTTATTGCTTTCCACATTAGTGCTGTCATCTGCATACCCAAAGATACCGGGCTTAAGCAGATCATTAATGTGCACCAGGAAGAGTGTCGCAGAGAGCACGGACCCCTGAGGAACCCCGGCATTTATATCCATTCGATCAGAAGAGCAACCGTCAACGACAACTCGAATGGATCGGCCCCTCAGAAAATCCGAAATCCACGCAACAAACCTAGCGGTCAAGCCAAACGAAGTGAGCTTGCTGATAAGACTGTCATGCCAAACCCTGTCAAAAGCTTTGGAGATGATTTTAATTAAACTTTACAATAATATAGCTTATACAACAGAATAACACATAGGCTACAATTTATAAAGATATTGTGTGAATTGTCCAAAATATGACGATTAGAGTCAAGTAAGTAGGAAAAAATCTACCATCAGCGAGCTATTCTGGCGTGCGCTGGAAAAACCGCTAGAGTTACACATGTGTAATGTATGATGGAAATATTCATCTTTAATAGGCCTACAAAAAAGTCCGCCGCGGTATATATCTATATCTTATGCGTAAGCCATTATAGCCAAAATAGTGATCACACTAATATTAAAAAGGAGAAAGTTTGTGATCGTTCATCATCGCGCTCAAACTACTGGACCAATTTTGACGAAATTCAGTATAGAAGTAGCTGACACCCTTGATTAAAACATAGGCTACTTTTTATCCCGGAAAATTTAACTGTTCGCTAAAAAATGCTAAAAAAATGCGTCTAAAACGTATAAACCACTATAGATTTACACGTTTTGGACGCATTTTTTGTTTTTATACACATTTTTTGATCCCTTAAAAATATAGTGTTCCCGTGGCATCCTACGGGATCATCAGCTCTTCAGCAAGAAATCTAAATTTATTAATTTGTTACTCTTTTAAACCCGAAATAATATTATAAATGCGAAAGTTTGGATGGATATTTGTTACTCAATCACGCCAGAATGGCTGAACGGATCTGGATAAAATTTGGCAGAGATATAGCTTACGTCCTGGACATAGGCTATAATTCACACTCTACAATAGTCAAAATTTCCGTTTTAAATGGTAATGTTTTTGTTTACCTAGCCTGATACCTTCTATTACCTTCAGCTTCGTCTAGCCCGGCAAACCAAAAGCATCCGTGAAGTAAATGCAAGCTGCGGTGTCGTTTGAGCTGTGTAAAACCGCACGCGAATTGAACGTGGTGATCTGTCACGCAAGTTTTTCTAGGGAATACCTTTTACCTACCGACCCCGGGGGCAGGCTGGGTAGATATGTGGGAAGCCCGCCAGAGGCAGCATACCCGCTAAAGCCCCTAAAAACCTTAAAAACCCTAGGGTATTCCACCTCGGCGCAAAATATCGGAGCTACGGGAACGCTCTCATAGACGACCACGGCCCCCGCAGCGCTAGCCCCTTTGGGCATCTCCCCGAGCTCTTCCTCGCCTGTGTCGAACACCAGACACATCGTCATCATCATCTACCTTGCTTGATCGGTGAGCGCCTGACAACCTAACTAATATTATAATGCGAAAGTGAGTTTATTCATTTGTTTGTATGTTTGTAACGCTTTCACGTCTCAACTACTCAATCGTCTTGAAATTTTGCATACATGTTGTCTGGGGTACAAAAAAAGACATAGGGACATACTTTTATTCCCGAAAAAATAAACAGTTCCTGTGGGACCGCGGGTGAAACCGCGGGGCGCAGCTAGTATTATATAAAATTCAAAGTCCTGACTGACTGACTGACTTATATATCAACGCACAGCCTAAACCGCTGGTCCTAGAAACATGAAATTTGGAGGATATGTTCTTTGTACAGTGTAGGCATCCACTAAGAAAGGGTTTTTCGAAATACTACCCCTAAGGGAGGGAAATGGGGGGTTCAAATTTCTATGATACTTTTTATTCTCTGGGTCGATTGACTTAAAAATTGGAACAAATATTCTTCAATTAAAATTATGAGACACGTGTATCACAGTTTTTCCAAAATCATCATCATCATCATCCACCGACAGAGTTTAATAGGGCTTCTTTTTACTCCGAAAACTTTGTTGAGAAAGTTATTAACCCACTACAAACAACGCTGTTATCATTCTTAGGGTTCCGTACTAAAATGGTGAAAGGAACCTTATCATGAAACTCCGATGTCTGTCTGTCTGTGAGCTGATTATCTTGGAAACACAGAATACGCCCTATTGTAATAGCCAGCAACTTGGAATTTGACACAGATCTGGATAACGGTAGTAGCTACGTATAGTAAGTAAAACGTCACGCCTTTACCCTAAGAGGTGTATTACAACACCCTCACTTCGCCGAACGATATTCAGTCCAAAATGTAATTAGTAGCGAGCCTATCGCCAAACGTACACCGGGCTCCAGTCATGTAGCAGATGATATTAAATACGAAGCTGTCATTGCGTTTTCATTATGAATCTCCGTGTAAAATGTGTGAACTATTTTGCTGACATTCTATCAAATTTCAAACCTACTTAATTAGTAAGGGACAAATACAAGAATTAAGTCCAAGCCTGTCAGAAGATTACAAACGGCAAGTGAAGAGATTTTCTGTCAATAAAGATCAGGTAGATGAGCTAGGAGCAGAAATAGACGATGTCAATAGAAGAAGCTGCTTTAGTATTAGGAAGACAAAACCTACTACGGGTTGTCTTTGCTTCGAAGGTCTTAACTAAAGGTCTGCCAGCACACTGACTGGTGTAGTTTCCGAATGAGTCTGTGTTTATATTGAGGATTCCTCTAATATCTCTAACACCACCGAACTACCCCTTCGAGTTAAAAAGAGTGCAGTTTCCCCTCGAAGTCCTTTGCCATGACCGTAAATAAATCTCAAGCCAAACTCATAATTGACTAAAATGCTTTTCACACGGTTAGTTATACGTGGCCTGCTACAGATTAAGCTCATGGAGCAGCCTGGTTTAAAAAAAAATAGGTTTCATTGTAAACATTATTAATTGTCAATTATCTACTTTCGGTTGTCTTCTAATTTTATCTTTTCACACACGCTTTAAGTTCTGTTGATACCATACTACTAGTACTACTCCTACTTTTCTCATTCCAGAGATAGTTTAGTTAACTAAAGAACTTCGTCCATATTGCTCTGCTTGGGATATTGTCAGTTTGTGTATTCAATTGAAAGCGAGTGTGACCGCTTATAATATTTATTTCTGAAGTTAAAGACGTCATACATTTTCTGTAAGCCACGCGGGCGAAGCCGCGGCAGAAGCTAGTATCATACAAATGTCAAACTCAAATTGTTCTAATCTGTCCAGTTTCATAATTTTTGAAAAGGGTATCGGGTATAAAACCGATCGGAAGAATGAATCTCGTTAAAAACTTATGAATACGGACTGAGAATCGAATAATTTGAGTTCAAAATTCTTGAAATCTGAACGGAAACGTTTACTAATGATTGTGAATACCTATGCTAGATATGTTTCTTTTAAAGAAAGGATGGGCCACGAAGAATTTTAATTCCTCGTAGCCAAATCAGTTTGGCAACCTACTTAGGCGACGAGGAAACGACTGTTTTAAATCCCTGGCGGCCTTCTTCTTAACTTCCCGAAGCCAATCGGCCCTTATAAACATACTTACAGTTTTGTGTTAGGAAAATAAATTAAGACACGGTTAGTTCAAACTATTTTATTTGGATTAACAATAATTACAATCTTAAATCTAAGTAAGTAAACAAGAGCTAAAGGTAGATAATATTTAAGAAAGTACTTATTTTTATACCTATTTATACAGGTTGTTACAAAAGCCCTGTTGTATCAGTGAAGTGTGCATCCAGTACCGACTGGAGGATGCAATTATGCTAGTTTAAATTAAATATTGATTCTAAAAATTTCGAACACACATCGCACTCCGCCATCCTAAAAGCGCGAACGCAGACACTAATTGCGTCGATTTTATTTGTAAACTATTCGCGTCGTGTCGTTAGTTTCTTAGAATAAAAGCCGCGAACATAATTATAATACAGATTTGTTAACATTTTTGTAAAATTCCCTTTCTTTCTTGCGTTATTAAATCGGTCAATACTATGCTAATTTTAACGTGCATTTTTTCATTAATCTCTTTAAGTATCAATTATTATCATACAACAGGGTTTTTGTAAATGCTGTATACAGGATAATCAGGAAAGGATGTACTAAGCCGGAAGGAGGTCATTGTACTCATCATTATGAACAACTTGTACTATGGAGCCAACCTTGAAATGTAGAAAAAATAACAGCTGTGTTACATACATTTCGTCGACGATCAACTAACTTTATGTATGAAACATCTGTATTTTTTTACAGATATTGTGTTGACCCCATAGTAAAAGTTGTTCATAATCGTTAATCATATCGTTTAAACCACACATCGAAATGCTATGCAACAGGATTCGCAAGATGATATTTGTATTTAAAAAGCTACGCAGTATTTCAAATCCAAAATTAATCAGACAGGTTTATTTAGCTCTTTGTCAATCAATATTATCTTATTGTATAACTGCATGGGGTGGAGCAGGGAAAACATTGTTACTAACTATCGAGAGAGCTCAACGTGCGATCCTCAAGGTGTCAACTTTCCGTCCCTTCCTATTTCCTACTAACCTTCTCTACAAATCTTGTGAAGTATTAACCGTTCGCCAGCTTTTCATAATGAACATAGTACTAAAGCAGCACGCAGCTACTCCTTACAACACTGACATTACTAATAAAAGACGGAAAGATATTGTGTGCCCTCAAAAAGCAACAAAGCATGCTTTTACAAGAAAATTTTTCATGTTTTTAGGTCCGCTTCTTTACAATAGACTTAATTCTCTCGGGAAATTATTTTCCCTTACATATGTAAAATGTAAGCAAACTGTTAAAGAAGCTCTCCAAAATATGTCCTACGAAGATACAGAGAAGTTGTTATTTGTTTGTGTTTAATTTGTATGTTTAATTTTAAATTTACAGTAAGTTTATTTTATAGTTTAAAATTAATTAGAATTTTATTGAATTAGAATATGTGAGTATGCAATGATTATTTTAAGTTAAATTTTTGCCGTATTTATCGCCTGACAAACAGGATTACCTAGTTCAGGCAAAATTATTTTATTGTTCCTAAAAAAAATGTTTGTATCTGATAGTTTTTATCTTTACCATGTAGTTTTTGAAATAAAAATTTTTTATTATTATTATTATAATGATGAGAACAATGACCTCTTTTGGCTTAGTACACCCTATACCGATAACCCTGTATTACTAGCTGACTGCCTATGGCTTCGCTCGCGTCCCATAGCCTGTGGCACTCAGTGTTAAGAGGGCCGCGACGTCCTAAAATTTCCATACAAACGCGCTACTTAAATTTCTTGAAAACCATTCGTCAGATTATGATGAAATTTAGCATGTACAATTAAATTAACAATATCTCCGCCCTTATGTTCTTGATTTTTTTAAAAACGTTCTCAAGCGAAATTTTTTTTTTTTTTTTTGTATCCTGCTACATAGCAATCTGTTTGGTCTAAACAATAATCTAATGTGCTATCTGATTTTCATCGGTAGGTTTATCTTCAGCAGGGGCATGCACCCAGTGGTGCAGTCCTCATCTGTTGTCTGCGAATCTTGTCGCTAGTTCGGGTATACTGTTTCTCTTAAGGCGAGAGAATCTTAGGCTGCCCACGCCCTGTAGCTCGGCGGCTAGCTCGTTTATGTGCTGATCCAATCTTGCTTGATAAATCTTGCTGTTTGACCCAATTTCTTCCTTGACAGTTCGCAGATTTAAATCTAGGTTCATATATTTATTGCTTATGTGTGGTGGGATATGGAACATTGCTCTCATTGTTTTGCTTTGAAACCTTTCGAGTTAAACCAAGCGAAAATAGAGCTATGAAAAATATCCGCAGTTTTAAGGGGTCACTTTTGACTGATTTATTCAATAGATAGACAAAGCAAATCAAAAATTCCATTACATAGGGAGGTTGTCTACATCATTAGCTGATAAATGAATCCATAATACAAGGGAAATTCTTAGTTACTTAATAATGATTACAAAAGTGCAAAAGTCATAAAAAAAAATGAAATTGCACTTCGTCACTCTGTAGATAAGTTTAGAGGCTCGTCAGTATCATTACTCGCTCTCTTCGCTCGTCTTCTTCTTCTAGACGAAATGGCTATAGAATACCTTAAGCCAATGCGAAGTTAGTTAGGTCGCCGGACTCTTAATATAGTTTGCTATTACAGTGCTCCTAGACTGGCTATAGGTACTGTATAGCAATGTGTTGCCACAATATTGCTGACTGTAGCCCGGCCATCATCAGCCAAGCTAGAAAAGTATGACTTTATGGCCGGGCAACACTTAAAAATATTGTCGCAATATTGCGGCCAGTATTGCAGTAAAAGTAAAGCGCAAAATTTTCAAAATCGGTACCAGTGATTACCTCTACAATACTCTACATACTAACATTACCTCCTAATACGATAAAAGTAGATTCGATTTATCGTAAATATTTTGGAACTAAATTAAGTGTAGTTTTGATGACAGAACATGACCAATTTGTACCTGTATTTCTTTCCATAATATTATATAGTCATTATCATCCCTTCTTAACCCCACTGCCTCAAAACAATCTAGAGAAAAAGATGGAACACTGCGTTATATCTCGCTGAAGACACTTCTTTTAAACGTGTGCGCGTGGTAATGTTAAAAAACATTATGCACGGAAACTAAGATTTATTCCCAAACTCTACGTTAGCCATTTCCGTTCTAATGTACAACCTTAGTATATTTAATATTCCAAAACTGCACATATTTGTTAGAGTTTAATGTTGCGGATTTTTCAAAATTGACTTGTAAAAAAAACTGCATAGTTTTTAAAAAGAACCTCAAAATGTAGTCCTGGCCACACTTTATAATGCACTTTGTATATTTATGTACACGAAATAATACCTTAAACCAATGCAAATAATGTCGAGGTAAGAATGACCAAGCGAGTAGCGTAGTTTTTTTGCGTCAATGTGTGCGTGTTGTGTACATATACGACAGTAGCGTAGTTTTTAGATGGTTTTTGGCTTCACCTAAATCATCCGCCGTGCGCTATCTTATTCTCTAGTTAGATCTGAGGAGCAGTTACGTAGTATTACGGGTTTTATCATTGGGCTGCGACTATGTATTAGAACTAGTGATATTAGTAATATATTTGTGCTAAGAACCAAAATTCGGCGTACCGCGACTTCGCAGGCTAATTTCAACATTTTTAAAGTAGGTTAATAACTTACTTAAAAAATCACTGAAGAAAATTATGAGAAATCGTGAGGTCACAAGGTTCCGTTTCTAAAAATGAGGAAACATACAACCTGCTTTTAAATCAACCTCAGAGTGAGTTCAGCTCAATCAATCGAATCGGATACGTTTCCAATCGGATTCAAAAACTTTAAGCTCAAATTATCTATTCGAATCTCAGTCCGTTTTCATGATATAGATTCACAACCATTCGGAAACGTTTCCGTTCGGATTTAAAAAAATTTAAACCAATATTATTTGAATCTCAGTCTATATTCATAAGTTTTTATACGTGATTAATTCTTCCGATCAGATATTTACTTGATAGTCTATTCCAAAATCTATAAAAGTAGACTGATAGTCGAACATTTTGAGTTTGAAATTTCTGGGATCCGATCGGAAACGTTTCCGAATGATTGTGAATAGCACCGCATAAGTTTTTAAACCTGCTTCATTCTTCCGATCGGATTGATACTCGATTCTCTATTCCAAAATTTATAAAAGTAAACTGAGATTCGAACAATTTGAGTTTGAAATTTGTGAAATCCGATCGGAAACGTTTGCGAATGATTAAAAGAAATAGGAGCTGGACATTTTTAGTTCGTCGGAATCTTTTTATGGTGCGGCTATATTAGCGGCGTCAGGCGACAATTCGGGCTATCGGGACAAGTGTTTCTAGTTAGTTCGTCACTCGGCGATGTATCAGGCAAAATATCGCCCACGTCAATTCTGTAGAAAGGCAAGGAGTTGACTGCTAATGAAGACAAGAACATCGCCGATAACCGATAACGATGGTTTTAGCGCGACAACGCTACACGAATTATCGCGCGCTAATGTAGCCCCAGCATAAAAACTTGTTTAAATTAAAACTACTTATTTAAGTATTATAAGTATACTTATATACTTTGAAGCGATGGCAGCCTAGTTGGGAGAAGGTCCGCCTCTTAAGCCAGAGGGAGCGGGTTCCACGCACCAATTTGTTCATTATGTGAACATATGTGCGTATTGTATGTCATCTGCTACATGACTGGAGCCCGGTGTATGGCGACAGGCTCGCCCCCTGTCACATTTGGGACTGAATATCTTCCGGCGAAATGTGGTGTTGTATTACACCTCTGCCAGCCCCCTCAGGGGAAATGCGTGACGATATGTTATGTTATATAACATAATTATATACTAGCAGACCCGGCCACGCGTTGCTGTGGCTAAGGTTTCTATTATATTACTTAGTAGTAATAAAATAATATTACTACTATGTAATATTATTTTAACAGATAGGATAGCTCACAGATATGAGCTATCCTATCTGTTAAGTTAGATCGAACTGCACACGGTGTGCAAATTTGATTGAAATCGGTTAAGTAGTTTAGGAGTCCATAGCGTACAAACAACTTTATGAATATTAAGATATACTTATATACTTTTACAAGTATACTTATACTTATACCCATAAAAGTTTTCAAACAAGCGGGATAGCGATACGCCAAATTCTGGCCGATAATAATTATGTGCTATTATGTGTGTAATAATTATGTGCTATTATGTGTGTAATAAGTGTGTTGTGTGTGTGGCGCGCGGCGGGAGGGGCGCGCGCTATGGCGGCGTCATGCCGCCATACTCAGGGGATGCACCGCGGCCTGCAACACAAGAAGCACTATACAAAGAGCTGATTTTTAACGCCGACACGATGCAATGTAGCAATAAGTTCTTGAGGGCTGAGCTACCCACGTCCGTAGGAGTGTACTCTATTCTGATTCCCTACACGTGGTCCCCGGGTAGTGCTAACTGGGTAGCAAACTCTGGTGGGAGGCTTCGGCCGTGGCTAGTTACCACCCACCGGACCAAGCGATGCCGTGAAATGATCTAGTCGTGTTTCTGGATGTAGTCCGGTGTAACCGTTCCGAAGACGGGTCTGAGCAGTAGCGCACTTGTAGCGCCTTACTCAACTGCCGTCTTTGTACTTCTTCACTCTACAAAACTTCAAGGCTAGAGTGAATAAGTACCTTATAGGTGGTCGTGCTCCATCTTAGACCACAACGTCGTTTAACATCAGGCGAGTTGGTGGTCAAACGCCGACATAAACTACATTTTAAAAAAAGTGATAATTTTAACCTAACCTTAGATTAACACTTAACAACTAACCCCCCTCTCCCTGTATTCCCCTTAAATAATAATTAAGGTACCAGTCAACAAAAGCCACGATCCCGGAGTCCGTGGAGTGTAGGTACGAGTAGGTACCTAAATAAAAAAATAATAATAACGCCGACGCGAAAACGGCGGGGTGTTATAAGTTTGACGTGTGTGTTTGAGTGTGTGGCATCGTAGCTTACGTAGCTTACGGATGAATCGATTTTTTTTTGTCGGTGAATTAGTCGGGAGTGTAATTATTGACAAGAATCGGTGTCAGGTTTTTTAAATTTTAATGAATACTTGTGAGGATTGTAATACTTATGGCTTATTTCATTCTAGCCGCCAAAATGAACAACTTATCTGTATGATCTATGTGATATGATCTATCAAACAAAAAAAGAATCATTAATATCGATTCACAGTTGACGGAGTAATCGAGTAACATACATACTTGCAAAAAAAGACACAGTCGGAATGAACCTTTTTTTTTTATGTAGAATAGGTCGGCGTTTGACCACCAACTCGCCTGATGTTAAGCGACGTTGTGGTCTAAGATGGAGCACGACGACCTATAGGGTACTTATTCACTCTAGCCTTGAAGTTTTGTAGAGTGAAGAAGTACAAAGACGGTAGTTGAGTGAGGCGCTACAAGTGCGATATTGCTCAGACCCGTCTTCGGAACGGAACCTCTTCATTTTTTGCTATTTTTAGTATTATTTTGTTATGCACCTTATTAAATTATAAAAATAGTACCTTTACATTGTTAAGTGTACATAGTTTTGGGAAGATACCAATGACTATGAAATATGTTATAATGAACTGTAGAAGATACTGTCTGCTGCAACACAGCTCACGCTACGGCAGCTGACAGGGTCCAAATTTAACTTTGTGTAAATTGATACAAATGAATATTTTTATGGTTTTGTATTGATATGGCGACAGGCTCGCCCCCTGTCTCATTTTGGACTGAATATCGTCCGGCGAAGTGTGGGCGTTGTACACCTCTGCCGACTTAAAAAAAATACATAACATAACATATCGTCACGCCTTTCCCCCGAGAGCCCTCTCGGGGGAAAGGCGTGACGATATGTTATGTTATGTATTTTTTTTACCCTCTCGGGGGAAAGGCGTGACGATATGTTATGTTATGTATTTTTTTGGAAGTCGGTTAAAAAGCGGGTTCTCACCTCGTCCTCTGCCGCGGCCTCGCCCCCTGCCCCTCCCTCGGCCGCGTCACCTCCTCCCGTCGCCCATTCCCACCATGTCTGCAACAACCACTACATGCCTCAGAATTACTTCCACTTACAAATACTCCAACTGTTGACTAAAAATCCACAAAATTGACTCATATCATGGGCACTAGTATTTACAATAGACTTCCCGTAGACATTATTGAGGCTTCCAACCTAACTTTATTTAAGACCAAACTGAAAAGCTGGCTGATTAGTCAAGCGTTCTATGACATTGAAAAAGAATTCTTAATACGAAAAATGATATCCTAAGATACCTAATAATTTATTAAATTGAATATTATTATTATTTTATGACATTTACTATATTAATTCAATTTTTTTTTTTTTATTACTACGATTGTAAATTAATTAATTTTTTATTATAACGATTGTAAATGAATTGATTTTTAGCCTTTGACGTATACTAATCGTATTAATAAATGAGTATGAGTATGAGTATGACTTAAGGCTCAACGTTTCGCTCATGGCGCGAAATTTAAATTTCAAATAGTATTTTGTTTTTAGCCTGGATAGCCTAGTTGGAGAAGGCCCGCCTCTCAAGCCAGAGGGATCGAACCCAGCCGACGGCACGCACCAATTTGTTCATTGTGTGAACATATGAGCGTATTGTACGTCATCTGATAAATGACTGGAGCCCGGTGGCGACAGGCTCGCCCCCTGTCACATTTTGGGACTGAATATCGTCCGGCAAAGTGTGGGTGTTGAATTACACCTCCACCAGCTCCTTCGTGGGAAGGGCGTGACGATATAAAGTTAAGATTCTCTTAAGGAATTATTTAAGACTAGATGCGCCCCGCGGTTTCACCCGCGATTAAAAAGTATCCTATGTGTTATTCTAGACCATAATCTATCTCTGTGCCAAATTTCATCCAGATCTGTTCAGCCGTTCTGGCGTGAAAGAGTAACAAACATCCATCCATCCATCCATCCATCCATACATACAAACTTTCGCGTTTATAATATTAGTAGGAGTAGGATAGTAGGATTCGTGTAAAAAAAGTAGGAAAGATCTAGCTAGGAGTAGATTAAACTTGTTAAGTAAGGACTTAAATAATACTTATATTTGGTGCAACTGGTTTATGTGTCTGTCTGTCTGCCTTCGAACGCTACGTACAGCTTACCTATATTGGTGGTGGTTTTTTCCAAGTAAGCGAGCGGACCCTGCAGCGAAGGAGAATACCCGCGACCAAGGAACATGCCCGGAGACACCAAGCTGCTCTGCATCTGCGGACGGTATTGTGAGCAAGTACAATACAATACAATACAATACAAAAACTCTATATTGACACCAAATACAACATAAATCTAAACAAACACTCAAAACTATAGGCGCAATGAGCGGTCTTATCGCTTAAGAGCGATCTCTTCTAGACAACCTTAGGAAGGATTAAAAACATTACGATTAAGCATGGACGGTGGTGTGTGCTAAAGAAAAAATAATAAAAACTATAATTGTAGGTAATTACCAATATACAAATGCTATTTACACTGTGGTGGTCTTACGCGAACTATAAAAAAGTATTGTGCGCAAGTAGCCAGTGTTAAAACCACACCACAGGCTGCTCTGCATGAACGTTAGTACAGTTACGTAGCAGTAGTGTAAGAGCAGTGTAGATTCGATCTTCATAAACATTACTAGTTGTTCGACACACACTGTGATCTCGAGACCCTGAAGTATCTTTACAGCATGTCAACAGATTTTGGTCATATTTGAGCTTGAAAATTGCATTTGAAATTTTTATGAAGACCGAATCTACGCTACTCAAGTTTTCGTCTGACAAATTTAGTACTTCGTCTGGAATTTAGAGCTGGTCACGCCTTCGGATCATTTTGTCAGTTCTTGCTTCATCAGTTTCTTGCCTGTTCTTCTGAGCAGTAGGTCTTTTTTTCCGAACAAGGCGGTTGATTCATTTTTATAACTTTAATGTTCATAAGTGTATATTCGATACCTAATCGAATATTTTGATTTTGACATTGGGGTCTAGTTTAGAGCAACGGTTGACAACCTTTTAGCAGGATAGGACCATATCACAGTAAAATGAGGTAGAGGCGAGTCGCACTTGTTCATACCTAGTTTTGATAAAGGCCTCATAGAAGTTGCAATCGCTTTGAAGCGATTCTGTGTCCAGTGGCCCTATTCGGATTTGAGATTTTCATCTCACCTTTTTTCGTCCTTGTTGCTCTCGTTTAAAACGTAATAGGTGTGAAAGTGACCAAGATAAAATCTCATCTCATCTGTAGGAATAGCCCCACAGAATCGCTGTCGCTCGAACGCTAATTGCGGATTAGACGAGCTGACAATATGATTGGTGCCATTTTTAAAGCTCGTATTACGTCCAATCAGCAGCTGATGTCGAGCGTTAGCGACTCTCTAGAATCGCTTGCAAGCGATTGCTGCTTCTCAGGTTGTAATTTAGATATCTATACATGGTTATTTGTAACAATTGTAACTTACCAGAAACCTCTTAAGGGTTCATTGTACTCATCAATATGAACAACTTTTACTATGGGGCGAACTCCGAAATCGCGAAAAAAAAATCAGCTGTTCCATACATTTTGTCAAAGGTGATTGAACTTTTTGTATAGAACAGCTGTTTTTTTTCGCGATTACAGGATTGGCTTCATAGTAAAAGTAGTTCGTACTGATGAGTACAATGAACCTTTAAGAGGTTTTTGATTAGGTACAAATAACCCTGTATATCTATGTAGCGTCAACAATTGAACGCGGAACGAAATCGCTAGGTTGCCGACTCTTGCGCTTAGCACTACTCTTGCCCGTTCGCTCGCTTTGCACATAGTTCTAAAGGGTTATCGGTATAGGGTGTCCTAAGCCAAAAGGGGGTCATTGTACTCATCATTATGAACAACTTTCACTATGGAGTCAAACCAAAATCTCATTAAAATCAGCTGTTCCATACAAAAAGGTCATTGACTGTCGACATGGTTGTATCTATAACTTAAATCAATTCTTGACAAAACTCTCAGAATATTGTATGCCCATAGCTGTTGAAACGAAGCTTATGGCAGGGACAGAAAGGTGTTGTCGTAATTTTGTAATATTTCCTAAATCTTGTGATTCTTCGAGGGCTAAACTGTAATAATGGTGGATTATTAACTTTTTCGATTCGTTAAGGTGCACGAGTGTGGGAAAATGATACAAACATTGCAAAACATCACTTTTCGAGTTCTCTACAAAACTCCACTTAAAGTTTCAGTAAAGTATCCATCACTTTACTGAAATGGGGAAACGAGAGGGATTCATAATCGTCATCATCACCTTATCGTTAGCACTCCATCATCTATAAAATATGTACTATAAAAACTTGACACTGGCAAATGCACAAGGCGTGCGACGCCAAACTCCTTAGGGAGCAAAAAAAAAGCTGTTGAGACAAAAAAGAACGAAAAAAAGAGAAAAAGTTGTTGTTATTCAATGTGATCTTTAATTACACAGCTGACAATAAGTGATTTAACATTTTGACAAAATGTATCAACAGCTGCTATTTTTTTCTCGATTTCGGGGTCGAACCCATAGTAAAAGTTGTTGAGTACAATAACCCCCTTTCGGCTTATTACACCATTTCCTGATAGTCTTATATATTTAGAAGCTTTTCATAAATAAAACACTTCGCATTTGCAAGGGCCGCAGTTGGCGACCACTGCTCGAAAGAAAAAAAATGCCACTAAAACAACGTAGTGAAAATAAACATGCAAAACTTAATTTAAACTAAATCTATTAAATATACAAAATACATACCTCCAAAAAAATCGGTGCGGAATACTTAAGAAGCGGTGTTCTAGAAAAAAAACTAATAAAACACAAAATAAAAAATCAATACTTTTTTTATTAAAATCTACCAATTACAATTAAGAGTAAATTAATGTTTAAGAAATCATATTTTCTAGCATAGTTTAACTTATTTTTTAAATGAGATATAAACGTTTTTAATCATACATCTTCTTAAGATTTTAAGGTTAAAAATTACTGAAAAACAATTTTTATTGGTATTTTTAATATCTTTTACGCACTTTATTTTAAATTTCCCCTGGCATAAATACTAACAAAAAAACTTCTTTACGCATTCGATAGAAAATTACAGAAAATTTGGTGAAAAATTGAAATAAACGGGCGTAAATATAACTACAGTTATTTAAGTGATTGAATCAGGCGTTACTTTGCGGAAGTTCATCTTCAAAACTGTTTCTTGAACCAATCTCTAGTGTATTTCCGCTCTAACGTAACATTGAGTACGTCAAAGAATATATTTTTTTTATTCTATCTTGAAATATAATTTTTTAAAATTTACTAGAAACTTTATAGAATTTGATTTTTGAAGCCAATTTGAACTTTTATACAATTTGAGTTACTTATAAAGTTAATTTAATAAAGAATTTAATGAAATGTACTAGAAAACTGTATACAATTTGATATTGAAGGTAATTTAATAAAGAATTTAACGGAAATAATGTAATTAACAACAAAATTTTGATCAAAAATTAAACACAATGAAAAAATTATACCTATTATTTTTATAATAGCCTTATTGCCTTATTACCTTATATTTTTATATTTATAAATTATTATATTTAAAAAAATCATATTCTTTGACGTACTTAGTGCGACGTTAGAGCGGAAATACACTAGAGATTGGTTCAAGAAACAGTTTTTACAGTTATATATTTTATATCAAATAAGTAACGAATATTTTGTGAATATTATAGTACTTTTGCTAGGGGTCTCAAAATTAACCTTTAGACCGGCTGAGTCAGATGTATCCGACAAAGATTTTCGAGCAGATTTCCGTCTAGCAGTGGCGGATCCAGGATTTCAGTTTGGGGAAGACCTGACTTACCTGAGGGTAACCTTTATCAAGGAAGGGAAATGAATAAGTGGTAAAAAAAACATTATTCTCGATTTCGTTGTAAAATCACTAAACGAAACTTAATACTATCGTTATTTTTGATTAATACAAACTAAAGCAAGTGAATGCATAAATTTTAGTGCTGTCAAACTAGTTTAAGTGACACTTACAACTGGTTTTTAGTCGGCACGTTCTTACTACCCGACTAAACATGGATGCAAAACTAAATTCCGATTTATTTGACAGTGAGCACTAAAATTTAAGCTGTCTTTTTCATGTGTTTTTATC
Source organism: Peribatodes rhomboidaria (assembly GCA_911728515.1). Lineage (NCBI taxonomy): Eukaryota > Metazoa > Arthropoda > Insecta > Lepidoptera > Geometridae > Peribatodes > Peribatodes rhomboidaria. The sequence goes on along the minus strand of OU452192.1, from coordinate 3,151,103 downwards.
AGTAAAAGATGGCGATAACTTAAGTTTCGTTAAGCAAGTGGTCAACAGAATCGAGGTCATTTTCGCCTATTGTAGAGTATGAATGAATTAGGTACTTTTGAGAGGAGCTGGGACCACCATTAGCCCCTGGATCCGCTAGAGGATTCGGACGACATTGTACGTTCTAGGCGAAAGTCTGTCGGATTAAATCGTCTCAGGCGGTCTCAAGGTTAAGATAAAAGAAATTAAGGCACTTTATACAGAATTTGATGAAGTACTGCTTGTTTTAGTTTTGTGTCATGTATGGACTGACATCAAAAATAAGGTCAATACTGACTAAGTCCCCACTGACCGAGCATGTCTTCGCGAGGCACGGTTGCATCTCACTCTGGCTGCCAAGCTTTTCATGCCCCAGACTGAGATAGAAGCATGTCTCATCAAGCATGGTCGGTCAGTAGAGATCTGGCTATAGGTTCAAAATTGGGACAGGGTCAAACGTGGCCCCTCATAATGTAGGACCGACTCATAATTGACCGATGCAAGATAGTAAATCGATGCCTTTTGCCGCCCTATGCCCTACTGGTAAGTCCGCCCCTACATCTTAGTGTAATGTAACTATGATCAGACTGTGTAACCTAGGGTTCCCACCCCTACTGAACTATGTAGTATCTTACTGTAGTTTCGTCTATTGTACTTACTATATGTACAGGGGTCCTGGCAATTAATTAGCATCCTTTTTAGGGCATATCCTATACATCAAAACAAACAGCTTTTCTTCTACGACTTTTAAAAATTAGTATTTATTTTCTTCAACAAAAATTAAAAAAGAATTTGACCAGTCTTAACATAATTAACTCTATGTAAAAAGCGCGTGCTTAAGGCGCGTGCCGACAAGCCAACAAGAGGGTGCTTTAAAAAGAGTTATATATAAGTATTAGGCCGACCCTTAAAAACTATTTAAAATAAAAAATAAGGGAAATTTGTTGAGTTTTGGGCAAAACTGTAGGACAAAAGTTCTTTGTTTTGATGAACAGAATATGCTTTTAAAAGGATGCGAATTGATAACGAGTAACCCTGTATTTTATACAAAAATAATTTAGTACGAAATGTACTACGTTTTTATAGCTAATTCTATAGTCCTGCTTCTTTTAAACTAACATAGCTGGGACTGGAAGTCTGGAAAGCATCTCTGGCATGTTTGACTGCGTAATCAGAAACGCAATCGTGAGCGCAGACAAAAACAAATACGTAAGTTACTATTTTTCCCTACATTTCCTACGATTCCTAAGTATATTTACAAAATATATTTTTCTCTTCAAAAAAAAAACTTTTTTGACGTGACAAAGTCTAATAAATCTATGAACGCCGGCTGCACGCACGAAAAAGGATGACACATTGTCCCGTTACGCTCGGTCGATCGGAGCGAGAGCGCTACACGAGCGAGCGAAAGGCACGATCCATCTCTCTGCCACTCGATTGATATGCGTCCGAGCAGAAGATTTCATCAATGTTTTGTTATGACGTTGTCACGTTAAACTATCGTCCGTAAACAGACTTTTTTTCCCAAAAAAAGGTGGCAACTGGCAGCCCTATTTACGTAAACCGTCCTGTGCATGGGCGTACCCAGGGGGGGGGGGGGGCAGGGGAGGGCAGCTGCCCCCCTTGCAAATCTCGCAGAACATGTATGAACTCCCCTAATTACTAATTAAAGTGTAAACGAGTTATGCTCTAACTTTTAAATAAACCGACACTGACAAAATGCACGATGCAATAGGGAACTTGCATCAAAATTTTAATGACAAATTAGGTTAGATTCACTTGAGAATATAGTAAAATGTACTACTGTGACAGGATTGTAAAATTTTATTTATTTAACTACCTATAAAACAGGATCATTTGCGGGTGTTTGCCCTACACACTACACTATCTAATGACTCATGTAGGTGTGTTGTGTAGTGTGTATGACAAAACAGCCGCGGACGATCCGACCTAAAAAATCTGACTTGCCCCCTCCTACGCCAGAAGCTGGGTACGCCCATGGTCCTGTGTGAACCCTATCTCCTGTTGACGTTAGCGGGGTAGGCGGGCGGGAGCGCGGGGCGCGGTACCTGTTGCTGCATCGCCTGTTGTTGCAGCGCAGCTTGTTGTGCAGCGGCCGCCGCCGCCATCTGTTGCGCCTGCGCAAGACAATATACAATGGGGTGTTATTACCCGAGGATTGGATTTTTAAGGATAAGGATTTTTCGAGTGTATGTGTCGCAGCCAACTAGCTTAATCAGCCGTTCAATTGACAGCCCAGCCATTTCACTAAATGGCGCCGATCAACTAGCTTCCTGAATGATATTCAGCTCGTTTAATACAACAGTACCTGGATGACCGAGCTTTGCTCGGTATTTTTTTTTTTTAATTTTGTTTTTTGGAAAATAAACAATTGATTTTAGTCTAACCTCAAAGCAAACACTCATTGACTTCGTGTTACTTAACAACGCCATCTGTTGTTGTGTCGTTAAAGCAATTAGTTGCTCACAAAAAATAGTAGTATTATTATTCGCCAATAGATGTCAGGAAGAGTCATATTTTTCAGTTGAGATTGATTATCGATAAAACACGAAGAAAATGATATTTTCTAAAAATGATTCCTAGCTAGATCGATTTATCGCCCCCGAAACCCCCTATATACTAAATTGTATGAAAATCGTTGGAGCCGATTCCGAGATTCCAATTATATATATATATATATATATACAAGAATTGCTCATTTAAAGGTATAAGATTTAATTAACTGCATGGCTGGCTGATGCTCAGGCCATTTATAGAATATAGTGATTATTTGCCAAAATTACTATTTTTGACCGAAGAAATGTGATTTGAATGAATTGTAAAAAAAATAACGAAAATCGGTAAAACGAACCGCAGTTCTGATCTACATCATGACTATTTAATGATATTGTTGCGCTAGTCGCAGCCGACGAAGAAACTATACGCTAATCTGTGGCGATGTTGTTTACAACTACCGATAGGTAACGCAGATTAGACAATAGTAGCCGCTCGAGCCGCGCGTTCCATTGTTAAATCCGGAACAAAATAAATATTTCTGGAAAGCAATTTTTGTGCACCGTTTTTATGATGTTTTTATCTATTGAATAATAGGGTGTTTACTTCAATCTTTTGTACTGTCCGAATGTTCTAGAATGAACGCGTGGCTCCGCGTGATAAACAACTTTTTGTGTGCTTGCGCTATTGTTAAATCGAATGCGCTGGATATCTTAAAATTGTATAAATACGCGGACGACCGACGACTCGGCAGTCAGTTTTGATTACGCGTTCAAAGTGCTAACATTGAAGTAATTGTACGAGTAGTGTTCAGAGTGTTATAGTGCAAGTATCTAGTGTAGTGTAACAGTGTTTGTGTGTGTGTAACTGGTGAATAAAGTGAATCTTCGGATACATCGACGTTTCATTCCTTTTATCCTAACCCCGTTCGTAACAATATTTTAATAATCTTAAACCTCTCTTGCCCGACTCCTTTATCAGGGAAAATCTGACTTCGATTGGTTAGGTTACAAGGCGGAAGCCTTCGTCGCCAATGCTGCTCGTTGGAACATAAAACTATTTATTGCGCCAACGACTAGCTAATAATAACTTATTAATTTCAACCGGAACTATTCGGCAAATTTCGATTTATTTATGACGAGGCATATTACTTTTAACAATTTCATTACTAAACAGTTCTTTGATTCAACAAAAGTGAAATATGGTTGTACAAAAAATAAAATGGCAAATAAACGTTTACAAAATTATAAAAAATAATTAAATATTTGTATTTGTATGAGGTATTTAATTAATTATGTATTTTTAGAGGGTTTTTTTTACTTGCAACTGTTTAAGTGTTTATAGGTGAAAACTACTTTGGCTTTTGTGTTAACACTTATCGTTTATCTACTGTGTAAAATTAGCAGCCGTCTGTTTTCCCTGTACAATAAAATAAAATAAAATAATAGTTACTTTTTGGAGCCAACGAGCCCCCCAGGCGGCAGTTGGGACCAAAAATAAAACGTTGTCCCATCGACTACCACTGGTGGCATTATGGTTAGTTTTGAGTGATGGTCGTTGGGAGCAAGCCAACAACATGAGCAACGGGAGCCCCCGCGCACGGACACCTCGCGGTACGCACCCACACACCACGCACTCACTCTGCTTAACGACCTAATCGCTCAACAGCCTGACGTAGACTTGTTTTACTCTAATGTAAATAATATCATTCAAAATGTATTGTGCCATTTTAGCTATCAATCGAATTTGTGATTTTTGTTGTACCTATTTGTGATGTACCTAGCTTAACTCAAAACGTTCTGGTTTTTATAAACTGTAAGTTTTGTGCAATTGATATAAATAAATAAATAAATAAATAAACAGCTTGTTGCGTTGTTGCATGCTTACCTGGACGCTCTGTTGCACGCTGCACGGTTGTCGCGGCGACGGCGCCTGCTGTATCGGCTGCGGCGGCGGCTGGGCCTGTTGCTGTTGTTGCTGGCATTTGTTGTACACTGTGTGGCCCTGGAATTAATTGTTGCTTATTTTCTACTAGCGCGTTTGCCCGCGGCTTCATAGCCTATGTCACTCAGGGATAATGCAGTTTACTAATGGTGAAAGAACTTTTGAAATCGGATATAATTATTCAATAAAGTGACACGTTAAAACAAAACGGGACTGCCCATAACCGACGAGCGTTATGAAAACATTTAATGGAAGTAGAAGGAGCGAAAGGTGGTACCAGGTGGTGGTCGTAGCAAATGGAGAGAAGTGGTCTCTGCCTACCTCTACGGGAAAAATAACATATCGTCACGCCTTTCCCCCGAAGGGGCTGGCAGAGGTGTAATACAACACTCACACTTCGCCAGACGATATTCAGTTCCAAATGTGACAGGGCGCGAGCCTGTCGCCATACACCGGGCTCCATTCATGTAGCAGATGACATACAATACGCACATATGTTCACACAATGAACAAATTGGTGCGTGGCGACGGCTGGGTTTGGACCCGCTCCCTCTGGCTTGAGAGGCAGGCCTTCTGCAACTAGGCTATCATCGCTTCTTACGGGAAAAATGTGTGACTATATATATATGTGTTAAGCAAAGTTCACCTGCAAATCAGCCAGCAAGGCCTGCCACTGCGTGATCTTGTCGTAGTGCCTCCTCAGCAGCTCTTCCTTCCGCTGCAGCTCGCACTTGAGCTCGTTGTTGTCTTCCTTCACCAGCAGTTCTGGCTTCATGGCTGATAGGAGGAACCTGGGGTACGTTAGATGTTTAATATACATAAATGTCAAAGTGAGATTCGAACATTTTGAATTTGAAATTTCTGGGATCCGATCGGAAACGTTTCCGAATGATTGTGAATAGCACCGCAGGTTGCATTTCTTAACGGATTCTCGTGAAATTTTGTGAGTAGGTACGAGTACAATAATTATATCGATTTTTGTCGAGTCAGATTTTGGAATTTTTTCAAAATCTTTACAATTTTGAAATATCTCCGCCGGCAAATAAAGTCTGTATAATTATTGAACCTGCTCACAAAATTTACGATAATCGGTTGAGGATTACGACCAGTGGCCCTATTCGGAGATTTGAGATTTTCATCTCACTATTTTTCGTCCTTGTTGCTCTCGTTTGAAACGTCATGGGTGTGAGAGTGACCAAGATAAAATCTCATCTCATCTCACGTGTAGGAATAGCCCCCCCTGTAGATAGACATCGGCTTGAGGTCTACAGCTCATAGAGCTACTTTTTTTAATGACAACATACCTTTTCTGCAGGAAGAATGCTTCCATCTGCCTCGCGAGGTCGATGAACCTCTCGACCTCAACCTTCACCTCTTCCTTCTCCACGCACGGGGACGCTTCTTGCTTCGTGAGGACGTTCAGACATGCCTGCGGGACCATTTCACTATTATTTTTTAACCTTTAAACCGCTAATGTCACCTATACTTGACAAGCGCTGGAGGGCCCTGTGCGCAAGTGGACCTACCACATAATTTTACTGGTAGTGTCGCGAGACATAATTTTTGTGTCTCTATTTCATTAGTCGATATCCCAATTCAGGTGGACTCGGGTGTTATTCACAATCATGTGGAAACTGGGACCCTATTCGGAGATTTGAGATTTTACTCTCACCTTTTTTCGTCCTTGTTGCTCTCGTTTGAAACGTCATAGGTGTGAGAGTGATCAAGATAAAATCTCATCTCATCTCACGCGTAGGAATAGGCCCACTGTTCCAATCGGATCACACAAAAATGTCAAACTCAAATCGTTCGAATTTCAGTCTACTTTTATAATTTTTGGAGTAGGGAATCGAGTAGAAATACCATGGAAAGAATGAATCACGTTTAAATAGGTACTTATGAATACGGACTGAGATTTGAATAGTTTAATTATATATTTTCTTGAAATCCGAACGGAAACGATTCCGAATGATTGTGACGTTCACGTTCATAAGTGTATCTTTGATACCCAAATTGAATAAAAACATTTTGACTTTGACTTTTGTAAATACCTATACTGGTGAGCGTCAAAGAGTATGTATGGTGAGCGTAGGTAACTGCAGCTTCCTCACAGGTAATAGATTAATTTTACCTATGCCATATTAAGGCACAATAGCTGCAAATTGCAATCAAACATCTCAGTCTTAGTTTAGCTGCCACAAGCTAGCCACTCGACCTATACGAGCTGATTTCCCTACTTATTATTTGGTACATAATTACCTATTTTGTCAAGTAATTGAAACCCTATTCGGCGCAGTATCACCGTTCTATGTAGTCCTGTAGATGTGTATTTCTTATCAAAGAAAATAAATGATAACACTTATAATCAGATCACGTAGCAATGTAACAATGTTTCCGAATGTATCCCTATCGTTTCTTTTTATCGCAACTGGCGAGCCCATTGAAAACTACTACGCTAGAATCGCAGTACAAGGCAAAGCAAGGCAAGTACAAGAGCCTGAAGCGATAAGGCCGCCCTTGTACTGCCGAATGATATACATACCTACAGCGTTACAGGTACCTAATCAAAAACCTCTTAAGGGTTCATTGTACTCATCAATATGAACAACTGCTACTATGGGGCGAACTCCGAAATCGCGAAAAAAAAATCAGCTGTTCCATACATTTTGTCTCAGGTGGTTGAACTTTTTGTATGGAACAGCTGTTTTATGATTGGCTTCATAGTAAAAGTTGCTTTTATTGATGAGTACAACGAACCCTTAAGAGGTTTTTGACGAGTTACCTATAACCCTGTATATTTTTTTTTATGATTGAATGGGCCCACGTTTGAAAACAACACCTGATGGAAAGTGAGGATGCGGTCTAAGCGGAGCACGCTTGCCCATGAGGTGCCGTCTCACTCTTGTCTTGAAGAGACCCAGGTTGTATCCATTGCTGGGGGACACCGAGGCAGATTACTATTTTTCTTTGAGGATAATTTTTTCTTTGTTTGTTTTACTTTGTATTTTGGTGTGCAATAAAGATTATTGCATTGTATTGTAGAATACTAATAATAAAAACAGCATGAAATTAGAATTGAATTAGACAAAATATAAGTAAAAACTGATTTTGTGTCTTCCTGTCTTAGATTCTTTAGTGTAAAGTAAATAGCGTTTCTCAATTTTCATGATCATAACAACAACAAAAAATGTTTTACTATGCGAAAATTAATAAATGGTGTCTAATTTTTTTAATGTATATCCTACTTATATTATAAAAGCGAAAGATAGATGATGTTACTCTTTCACGCCAGAACGGCTGAACAGATCTGGATGAAATTTGGCACAGAGATAGATTATAGTCTAGAGTAGCTTTTTAACCGCGGGTGAAACCGCGGAGCGCCGCTAGTTAGCAATATTATTACTTAACACTGTATGTTTTCCGAATAAAATTGAATAAATAAATAAATGAATATTGGTTTCTTATTTATTTCTTTCATTTACACTTGTGTTATCATGAGGTTAAATTTGTAAGTCTATGTACAGAGGACGTTTCCAATTTTTTTTTTTTGCAAACGTATTGCTTTTTGAAGTTTAGCTTTAGAGGCCTTTTTATTAGAAAAGCGCTAAATCAAATTCGATAAAATGTATACATCACTACATAGTAAAAACAAAGTCGCTTTCTCTGTCCCTATATGTCCATTTGTATGCTTAAATCTTTAAAACTAAGCAACGGATTTTGATGCGGTTTTTTTAATAGATAGAGTGATTCAAGAGGAAGGTTTATATGTATAATAACATCAATTAAATAGTGGAGAAATACTGTTATTTTTGAGGTTTCTAATGTGATGTCGTTAATTATTATTTTTTTTCCGCTTACATTGCAAACGCAGGACGCGAAAGTTTGTAAGAATGGATGGATGGATGTTTGTTACTCTTTCACGCCAGAACTGCTGAATTGATCTGGCACAGAGATAGATATCTAGAATAACACATAGGATACTAATTACCGCAGGGCGCAGCTAGTAACATACCTATATACAACCTCTGAAGTATGGCCTAATAAACAAAAAATAATCATCAAATCAGTTCATATTACCGCATTGGTACCCTGAGGTACCCAATCGCATAAGAACCATAAAAAAACAAAGTCAAATTGAGATACTCCTCCTTTTTGGAAGTAGGTTAAAAGCGAAATTCTTACGTCTAATCGCAAAAAGCGGGACATAATAAAAAAATCACATAGGTATACCTGTGACGTCACCACATCACCTGATCGACAAAACGAGCGTAAGCAAGCGAAGCGTCGCTGCTTCAGCCTCAACAAAAATGCTTTCGTATGTCGTAATCGTATACTAAAAGGTTAACCTGGGCTACTGTTGCATAAAAAAAAAGTTTTCCTCATCATAATTTTTAATTCAATACGTACAGATAATTCTTCTAAAACAGTTTTATAAGTATGTAGTTACATTACTCTATCAACTACTCTCTGAAACCGTCGAAAATCACAATACGATCATTTAAAATCTTTAAAATTTACAGAAAAATTACAAATCAGACATTGTTTTGTAATTTTTTAACGATTTTTACAATAAAGCAGACTATTAAGTACATAATTTAATATTAATCGTAAGGCGAGATTCACACTACTCCGTGCCACGCGACGATGCGTGGGACGAGCTACAAGTCTGGTCTCCACTGACAGAGCGTGCCTCGCGAGGCACGCTTCCGTCTCGCTCTGGCTGCTAGGCTTACCACGCTCCAGACTGAGATAGAAGCTTGCCTCGCGAGGCATGCTCGGTCAGTGGAGACCCGGATTTGATCGCGCGTGCTTAAACTTTTAAACGCCACATCATAAACGCATTTCCTTGCCCTGCAGGCCAAGCCATAAAATTAAGACAATATTTTATTTGTATTCTAATGATTTACATGATTGGCAAGCAATTTTAATGAAGCGCGTTGTTTGTCAACGAGGTACGTCGTTGGCGTATAAGGCTCGCTATCGTTTGTCAAGTATTGGTGACGTTGGCGCTCAAAAGGTTAATTAAATATACTGATACAGTACTGATGCAACGCAGCCCAAGCTTCGACGCGTCACAGGCAAGGAGTGGTGTGATAACCGCCTTAGCTGACCTTAAGTTACGAGAGTTTACGGCTTAATTTTATAAGGTGGAAACCTAAAAATATTTTTAGGTACATTCAAGCTGCTAATTTATTTAATTACAATTAAAAGGTACTTAATATCAATTTATACTAATTATTACTAAATATAATCTCGGCAATCAATACATTTTTCTTCATTTCAGCACACAATAAAATGATTATTGCTAAAATCAATTCAAATACACTCAAATGCAAGATTTAATTGAACTTATTTAAGCAAATAGAAAAAACAACTACACTAATTTTGAACACAATTATAAAGGCAATTTTTTTTAAAATAATGACATAATAAAAGTTTTCAAGGACGCCTTTCACTAGGTTGCAGCACTTGCAGCTTTGAAATTTCAAATCTAATCAACTATCAAAACACATGTATATAAAACAATGGAAAAAAAAATTTAGAATTAAAAATCAGCACACAATTTGATACTTTTGACAGGTCTTTAGAATTGAATGATCCAAAAAAAAACAAGGTCCAGCGGTCCGCAAGTTGACATCCAACTACGTCACTGTCTCTCTTGAGTTTGTTAACATTTACCTAATTATCCCGGCTTTGCTTATGTATAAAGCTAGTTCGTATAGACCAGGGGTGGCCAACTTGATTAGACCGAAGATCTACTACTAAGTGACGAAATCCTCCGCGATCTACCAATTACATACTTCTTGAAAGTAAAAAAAAAACAGTATGTATTTAGTTAGTGAGTTAGGGATGAAGGATGAAGGATTTCTTTCTTTATTTGAAGTTTCTTCAGCGTTTCTCTTCAACCATTTATCCATAGGCGCGATGCTAAGTCTAATCGTGATTTATCTCGGTACTCATGAGATCGTAACCTAACTTTCGTCAACTGACGAGTTGGCTTGACACCCACCCATCCCTGGGTTCCACATGTTCCGAAACTTTCGTCTTTCGCATGCTGAAAACAGAAGAGAACTACCTGCACGGGAGAAAGGATGAATAACGTCATAGAACGAACCGGTAATTTAAAAACTATTCAAAATACTGTGCGCAGCTGTTGATAATTACGTTGCGTAGTCTATTCTACGTATTTTTCAATGTAAAAAGTTTGTTATAGGCATATTAAACTTCTTTGTGTTTTGCTTTGCCACGATCGACTGGACTAATAGCCGCGATCGACCAGTCGATCGCGATCGACCGGTTGGCCACCCCTGGTATAGACCGACTGGCTAGGCCTGCTTAAGCATAAATTGACGTAAGTGCGTGTCACCCACGTGATATTCTTTGTCTCGGAACGCTATATATGGCGGATGGTAAGCCAGCGGTGCTATTCACAATCATTCGGAAACGTTTCCGATCGGATCCCAGAAATTTCAAACTCAAATTGTTCGAATCTCAGTCTACTTTTATACATTTTGGAATAGGGAATCAAGTATAAATCCGATCGGAAGAATTAATGACGTTTAAAAACTTATGAAAATAAACTGAGATTCGAATAATTTAGGTTTAACATTTTAGAAATCCGAACGGAAACGTTTCCGAATGGTTGTGAATAGCCCTGCTGATTATCCCGTATTAGTTATTCCGCTATGAGCGCGAATATTTCAAAAAGATTTGACGCAAGCTGCTAAAATCATCTGTCTAAAAAGTTATAATGAAAGAATTAAATATTTCTCCTATTAATCATTTTGGAGTTTTCGTAATTTACGTAATATGAACTCTGTAATACGTATTGGCGACATTGGCTCTCTAAAGGTTAAATAAAAATCTCAGAACTGACTTTCATAATTTACGCTTTGGAGTGTTCAGCTGGCTAATTAAAATGGCTTACTCCCAATAACCACCACCACCAAAACGGCAACCAGGGGGGCTATTCCTGCGCGTGAGATGAGATGAGATTTTATCTTGGTCACTCTCACACCTATGACGTTTCAAACTAGAGCAACAAGGACGAAAAAAGGTGAGATGAGAATCTCAAATCTCCGAATAGGGTCCCAGTGGTGGTCGTTAGAACAATATTTTAATTTTTGTCCAACAGTCGCCAGTTAGGCTTGTTCGGACATACAATTATTTTTGCGTCAACGGCCACCACCAAACTGCCAGCACTGGTGAAAACTACAGTCAAACCGATATAACTCTAGCATGGAGAACCAATTTTTTGATAATTTTTTACAGAGTGTAAAAAATTACACAGCGTAACTATATAATTACGTTATAATGACAAAACACTGACAATAATAAATATTTTGTATGACCTAACGAGCCCCACTGGCGGCAGTTGGAAAAAAAATTAAACGTGGTCCTAACGACCACCACTGGTGGCTGTTGGAAGCAAGCCTTAAAAATTTGTTGCCAAGAGCCCAAAAGCTTAAATTTCATCAGTCGATCCTGAGTCCTGAGGGGGAGTCCTGAATGCAGTGTAACTACTTATTAAAGTTTGTCATCTATACCTCGGTCCATTTACAGTATAAATAGTAGTGTAATAGTACAATACGAAATAGTATGAAAATGTACGAATATAGTACAATACGAAAGCGCTCTTAAGGCCCGGTATTACACGAAATCAACGAAAACAAATATTTCGTTTGCACCTAGTTTGATATGAAGTATTATGATGATCAGGAGCAAAAAACAACGCCAAAAAAAAATATATTCTGGGCACCGATCTCATTTTACCTTGAAATATGATTTACGATTTTCAACTCTAAATGAAGCGGTATAAGGAAACTTGTGTGGGTAAAAAATCGTGGTATGACCGCGTCTTAACCAAAGTCATGCGAGAACACAAATCTCTGTACGCTGCTTGCGAGCCCCATCAACTTATGAAAACGGCTCTAGCATGCGGGCCCTAATGCATACAAGCCCCTATTCTTGACGCTAGAGATGTTTCTTAGTCACTCTCACACCTATAATTTTTCAACTGAGACAATGACAAAACAATATCTCGACTGGTAGGAATAGGGCTCCAGCAGGGCTATTTACAATCATTTGGAAACGTTCCCGTTCGGATTTCAAAAATACTAAGCCTAAATTAAGTATTCGAATCTCAGTGTATTTTGATAAGTTTTTAAACGTGATTAATTCTTCCGATCGGATTTATACTTGATTCCCTATTCCATTCCAAAATGTATAAAAGTAGACTGAGATTCGAACAATTTGAGTTTGAAATTTCTGGGATCCGATCGGAAACGTTTCCGAATGATTGTGAACAGCACCGTAGGTGCCCGAATGCGGGCCCCAACGACCAATGCCCCTCAGCTTGTTGCCTGTTCTTCTGAGTAGAGGCTCTTTATCCGAACAAGGCGGTCGAGTCTATTTAAATAACTTTGACGTTCATAAGTGTATCTTTCATTGGTACCTAAATTGAATAAAAACATTTTGACTTTGACTTTGAATTGAAATTGAGCCTTGGCGGTGTTCCACCCCTGGAACACTATCGGAGATTTGAGATTTTCATCTCACCTTTTTTCGTCCTTGTTGCTCTAGTTTGAAATGTCATAACTATGAGAGTGACCAAGATAAAATCTCATCTTATCTCACGCGTAGGAATAGCCCCACAGAACCCTCGTTTGGTCTTTAAGAGCCAGTTCCCATTCCCGAGTATGCATCAGTGTCAATAATAGCGCCACTTAAGGTTTCGTCATTTCACGATTACCCACACTTAAGTACGTTTACGAAACTCGCTTTATTTAGAGTTGAAAATCGTAAATCATTGTTTGATGAGATCGGCGCCTAGAAATACATTTTTTGCCGTTTTTATTGGTATTTAATCGTAATAAGAACTCAAATACGAATACGTTGTTTGGTTAAACTTTAGAGACCTAATCTGGCTATATAATAATCGAAAAAAAATGTGGTGTAATCGCTGAAAATTTAGAGAAGTACGTTCCGATAGTGTTTTTAAGAAGATACATTTTGTGTTTTTTTTTTCCGAAATTAGAATGTTTTTCAAAATTATACTTCGTTAAAACTTTAGTTGGTTGTTTCTTCTACCAGCTGTATATTTTTGCACCTGATCATCATAATTCGTCATATCAAACTAGGCGCAAAAAAGAATTGTTTTTGGTGATTTCGTGTAATACGGGGCCTTAACAGCTAAGCAGAGCTGCAGTCAGACGCCTAGCCTATCAGCAAAAAACCCTGTTTACGTATGTTATGTATGTATGTACCTATGTGTGTACTTACCGAATGTAATATTTAGTCGTTGTATCAGAATTGTACGTGATACTCCCGAATTTGATTTTATTAAAATTATTTCGAATACAAAACTAAGCAGTTAGTTTAAATAAAATACTAAAATTATCAGACGATAATAAAAATTACATAATACTTCTAGAATTTTGTTGAAAAAACAAAACTAAAATAAATGAAAGGAACTGAAATTATACTACATAGTCCCGCAGATCAACAAAGACATGGATTTCGAGTCGGCACAACCAAAAATGTCTGAAGTAGATATGACTAAAATCGTAGCAACTATAAAGTTATCTTATATCTATTTAAGTATGTATTTAAAAATATCTAAGTATGTATATCAGTCTCTGACAGCCATGCTTTGCTTAGTTTGGGGTCAGGCGACCGTGTGTGGAAGTGTCCCGAATTTATTTATTTATTTATTATTATCTACACTGATGTCTTGGATAATTATAAAGACTAAACAGGTACATATTGTTTTTATGTAGGGGGTAGGGAGTAACCCCTAGGGAGGCTACCTACCATGACACCTTGCCTCCATGATGGCTACGTTTTTTTTTCGACGCTGCGCGAACATGGGCCTTATTGCGCGGCGATACGATTCGCGGTCGCGCAGCGTCGGAAACAAAACGTAACCACCATGGCAATAAGATGTCATGGTAGGCCCCAAGGGCCCTATTCGGAGATTTGAGATTTTCATCTCACCTTTTTTCGTCCTTGTTGCTCTTGTTTGAAACGTCATAGGTGTGAGAGTGATCATGATAAAATCTCGAAAAGAATATAAAAATTTTGACTTTGACTAATTGGGTCAACCCCGAAATCGAGAAAAAAACAGCTGTTCCATCCATTTTGTCGACGATCAATGTAGTTTTTGTATGGAACAGCTGATTTGTTTTCGAGATTTTGGGTTGACTTTTTAGTAAAAGTTGTTCATAATGATGAGTACAATGACCCCCCTGTTGGCTTAGTACACCCTATACCGATAAACCTGTGTATATCTTGGTAAAAGTTGGTCACTTTTCTCGTAAGTTTCATTCCTGACTCTACATCCATGCGATGGTAAACCTATGCCCAGGAACTTGTTAAAATATTTAATGAAAACTCAAAATTAATTCACAAGAGGGATATAATTCTAATTATCTAAATTAAACCCAAACATAGAAAATTGAATTCCATAATAATATTAATCTTATAATACATGTTATTAATTAAAATAAAGCTGAGTGGCAGGAGACACACTAAACTTTAGCAACTTTAACTTCTGCAAGATAATAGATAATAGATACCAAGCTCACTTGCTGAACTTGCACGAGTGTACTTTGACACTTGCAAGTTGCACGGGCAATAATTTACAGCAAATCCTTTCTAAAAACTTCACAAGACTAGATGGGAAAACGAAATAACTATTAAAAAAATAAAATTTAAACACTTCCCAATACACTGATAAACATGGTATAGCCTCGAAAAAGTTTGTTTTAGTCTTTTTTTTTTTTAATTTAAATAAAAGACAAAACATGTATTACTAAGCCGAATCTACACAAGTTTTATAAGTAAATAATACTCTTTCACGAAAATTTAAAAAGCATTAACGCACTAAGGCCCATATTCTATTACGGAGATCTCAAAAAACATTTTAGAAAATTTAGTGTGAAACCAGCATTATAGCTAAGGGAAACTAATATGTTACATCCTTACTATACTTTAGTCTAATTATTCTTATTTTATAAAACTCAGTCCGAACTAAAAATCAAAAGTGCTCGTGGGTAAACACTTAAGTGTATTGTGCTACTAATATGTATTTGTATTATATATAAATATTACTCTCTTCCCCTTAGTAAATAAACATTGTAGTCTTGAAATAGTTACAATGTTTTGTCTTTTTCTTACTTTTAAACTTATGACTCTATCGAAAAAGACAAAACACTGTATAACTATTCAGAGGCTATATAAAGTTTATTGGTAAAGAGGACACTCTTTAAATATGGACTCTGTTAGTTTAGTTCAGTTCAATTCAGTTCAGTTCAGATAAAGATAAAGCCAGAAAACAGTCACAATCCAGAACTGGTTTTTTTAAATGTTCAAGTTTGTATGAGGTTGATCCAGCATAATTTTATGTGACAGATCACATACAAACTCGTTACAAAAAAACTAAGTCCTAGATGGCACTGCTATCTGATTCTGGCCTTTAGTTCCAAGCGAATGAAACTAGATGGCGCTTTTCATAGCGCTCATTTATTTTTTAACTTTAGTACAGTCGTTTTTAATTCTGTGGGTTCTGGTCCCGTACCGTGATTGCTATGATTTTTAGGTTCAGCCGCCAATGCTGCATGACTATGAACCTTATTGAGCGGCAATACAATTCGCGGTCGCGCAGCGTCAGCGGCTGAACCTAAAAATCATGGCAATAAGAGGTCACGGTACGCCCCTGGTCTTGGGTGTTACGATACCAATCGATCGATGGTTGTTCGATACCATTGATCGACATTGATTGATGTTGATCGATCAGTATGGTAGCTCGGGCTAATCGACGGATACCGCGCTATAAACCCAGTAAGAGACACCCTCTCATGGTGGAAATTCCGCCAAAACGCACTAAGCGTTTCAAGTCAACTTTTCTTGTAAGAACTGCAGAGGTGTGGAACTCGTTGCCTGCGTCTGTCTTTCCACCTAAATACAATCCGGGGGTGTTTAAGAGTAAAGTGAATAGGTATCTCCTAGGCAAGCGTGTTACACCTTCGATCACGGCAACGCTTCCCATCAGGCGAGTCAGTGGTCAAACGCATGCCTAGTATGTTATAAAAAAAAAAAAAAAAAACAATTGATCGATCGACGTTGATCGATCAGTGTGGTAGCTCTGGCTGATCGACGGATACCGCGCTATAAACAATTGATCGATCAGTGTGGTAGCTCGGGCTGATCGACGGATACCGCGCTATAAACAATTGATCGATCGACGTTGATCGATCAGTGTGGTAGCTCTGGCTGATCGACGGATACCGCGCTATAAACAATTGATCGATCGACGTTGATCGATCAGTGTGGTAACTCTGGCTGATCGAAGGACACTACCCGGCTATATTCAATCCGGTTGGTGTAGTAGAAACTATCAATCGACGTCGACTAATACATTATACCATTGGTCGACGATCGATCGATTGGTGTGGTAACACCCTAAAATTGTACTTGATGCAGATAGTTTTAACGCTGGACGTTTTTTAGATTATGAGACTTAAATCTATAATTTAAAGCTTCAATTCATATTCGCAGCACAATCACCAGCTTTCCGTGATTCTCCGTGATACGAATTCACTTAATAAATTAATAAGTTTAATCAATTACACTACAAGTTTTTAAGCTAGTTTTTTTGCTATAACTAAAAAAATTATATAGAAGTTCCGGCTGGATCATTAAAATTTGACATACTTTACACACACATAAAATCAAAACACTATTAATTTTTAAACCTAACATGACAACTATTAGATGCCATCCTGTTCTCACATACTCAAATGAAAGGAGAAAGATTTTTCTTTTTATTTATCTGCTATAAGACTAAAATGACTCCATTTTAGTTTAGGGGATCCATTGTTCCATACAAAGTTGATAAAAAGTTAAAAGAAGTCCTTATTTAAAATGGCTAGCTGTCATGTAATACGGCCAATTATAAAATTCGACTACACAGAAATGAAATATATTTTTTTCATATTCCAAATTCAGTACAACGTCACATTTATACACACTACACACACAACCAAAGTGTGTCAGACTTAAATCACCCGAGCCGTTTAGTGCATTTCCCATTTGTATAGTTTTGAGATAGTTAAAAATGCTTGTTTCTGTAATTAATACTTTTAAAACTGTAACATGGAATTTGATCCATAAAAATCAGGCTAATTTGTTCCTTTTTTTTTTCTATAATGAAATTTATTTTAAAAATGTGTTAAAGTCTGTGCACAATGGCAGACGGTGGGGAAACTGATTTTATCAGTGAATATTTTATCTTACTCAATGGAGATAAGGTAAATTTTTTAATGCTCTAAAACCAACCACGGAGAGTCAAGAAAATCTACCGTCATGCCCCTAGGTTTGTTGACAAACATAAAAAAAGTTATTTCTATTGAATGAGATAAAATACTCATTATTCATTTAAAAGTTTAGTCTCCTGACAACGCTTGCCAGTGTCCGCTGACCCTTAGCACAGTATATTGGTACGTCTGGACACTTGTATTACTCAATACATCTATTAATGTACAATACACTATACTTCAATACTCTTCATAAATTACATCCCATACTATAGATACCATATTAAACGATCTTTATTCCGACCAAAACGCACTACTTTGAAAATATCTTGATGTGCAATTATTTTTTCTATTTGTTTACACAAAAAAGCCTAATTTGATTTACAAAAGTAAAATTTACCATGTCAAAGCCATGACCCAATGAAAGCTAACTTTTAAGTGTTTTTGACGGTGGGTGAAGATTGTCTCAAATATGAAATCTATAGTGGGTCACCTCACTTTATAACAATCAAATTATCATAGTTTATGATTTATTTAGTCTCACTGATTAACTATTTAGTCAATTTATTCACTTATTTTGGATACTCGTAGCCTGGCCATGGCGGCTGGTACTGACTTCGGTAGTAGTTCTGTTGCAATTGTTCGAACATGGCAACATTTTGTAGAGGTCCAGATGGCTGGTAATACTGATCGGACCACTGGTTCCGGTCAAAGTTCTGAACACTTTCATATGTTCGGTAATTTGAAGGTGGCAAGAAAATGTTGTCATTGTATTGGGCAACAGGCGTAGGATATTCTTCAGGTTGAGGAGGGGAAGGTTTCTGCTTTGGTAAAGCCTTTTTTCGTGCAGCTTTTTTCTGGATTGATTCCACTACAGGTACCCGTTTGGCCGTTGCCATGAATTTGTGGAACTCCCCTTCAAATGCACTTGGGTTTTTGTTTATTGGTTCCACTTTTGGACTAGTGTTTTGATGAGTACCCAAGGTCTCATTCAGAATTACTGGTTTTGATGGCCTTGGTGATTGATTTGGGAATGGTTGCCCGAGTCTGGGTTGTCTTGATGGCTGTGGTTTTGGACCGAATGTGCTGTAGTAGGGTAATGTGGACGAGCTTGTTGTTGATGTGGATGGCTGTGGCCGTATGTGTGCAGTGTAAGGAGTGGACGTAGATGCTTGTGTGAAAATATGTGTTTTAGGGGTGTTGTATGTATTAAGCGCTCTGGACATCACTGGCATCAGTGGCGAATTGTACTCGAAGCTCGGAGTGTTCTTTGGAGTTCTAGGTTTCCGTGGTTTTTTCTCTTGGACATCTTTAGGTTCCTTTTTGGGTACTTTGGGCTCTTTTTTAACTTTTTCTTTCTTTACTATGTCCATACTTTTCTTCTTGACTGGTGTCCTGCGCTTTTTAGGGTCTTTTAGTTCAGTTGGAAGGGTTTGTTGAATTGTTTCGTTGGTTAAGGCTGGCGCGTCATTGGTGGATTCAGTTAGAGGGTCTGGAGCTGTTTCACTTGGTAATTTGATAGGTATCATTTCTTCTTCAGCATGAGGTGGAGATTCCCAGTTTGAAACCAAAGCAGCCATGTTTTCCATTTCTTCAGATGAAAGTTTCTTACTTTTAACCTTCTTACCACCTCTTTTGACTGGAGTTTTCTTTTCCTTTTTCTCTTTTTCCTCTGTGTCAGTCAAATCTTCTGATTTTTTGGACTTTTGTTCTTTTTTCTTTTTCTTGGTCTTTGATTTTGGGATGGGAGCTTCATAATCAGAGTCCGCATCAGAGTCCATATACCCCACATCAGGCAATTGAGCTTCTGAGGGGTCCATTTCGTCTCCTTTTAACCAAATGTCTTCAAGAGCATCTAATTGTGTGTCATCAGGCATCATACGAGGCTTCATTGATGTCATCATGTCTAAATCTCCCTCAGCCATAGTCATTTCATCATCATCCATAATGTCATGTCCTAAGATTGATACTGCGATGGCACCCTCCGATATGCTCTTACTTGCCATGGCTCTTTTTAAATGTAGTGGGTGACGTTTCTTTTTCTTGCCCTCTAGCTCAGCTTCAATGAAAGAGTTGGGTAGTTCAGTGTTGTTCTTATTGCAGAGAATATCTTGGCCAGATGGGTGTGGTGCAGGCACCATCTTTTCTGGCTGCTCTGGATGACACCCAATGTCTTGACCTTTAAGCCACAGATCATAGCGATCAGGTTGGAATCTTTTGACAAATGTGTCCATTGAAATCTTTACCATGTCGTTGCTGCATGTGCATTGTGTTGCTCTTTTACCATATTCCACCCATCTTGGTGCAGCAAAGTTTGTTGATTCCGCACAATTAAAGCCATGGTTAAAGCCAGCATGGTAGCCATATGGGAATGTGATCATGATTTCTCCGGCTTCTTGAGTTATCTTGTTCACAGGTACCGAGTATTGCTTTAGTATTTGTGGTGATATAAGGGTCATTTTGTGGCGTAGAAATGCTTGGCAGGTCTTAGCTGATGTGGGAAAGAAGCCAGCAGCAATCCTCTCGAATCTTTTACCATGTTCAGGTGGGATACAATACCATGTTTTAGGGTCTCCGAAATGGAGATAGTTTATCGAATAAAGGTCCATGTCTTCAGTGTGCCAAGCAAATGTCGTCTTCCACATACCAAAGTATAGGTATGCTGTGTTGACACCATCAATTTCAATGCCGTAGTCAGAGTTTACAAAGTCTAGGATAGTCCCTAAGTGGTTGATGTTCCATTCTTTTACATCGGGGTCTGTAATGCTGCCGTTCACATCAGCTCCATATATGGGAGCCACATAAGTGACATTCTTCCAGTATTTCCTCTCCAAGTCTTCGAAACTGGAGTGCTTAGGGGTGCAGTACTTGGCAGAGTTGGCCATGACTGCAAACTGTTTCACAGTCATCGCTTTCTTCTGAATGTTGATTTGTTGAAACAAACCTTGCTTCCCGGTCACGACTTGGCAGATTGGCGACGGGATCGTCACGTCGAGCTGCTCGAGATCATAGCCAGACTTGCGAGGTACCCACTCTGGAGGTGGAATCACTTTCGCCAGACCAGCCTTGTGAGCACCTTTCGACTCCATGTACTGAATGTATTTGTTGAAATCTTTGAATTCCTCCCATGTCGGCCGAAAGGTCTGTATTGAGTTGCCTCCTGAAGAGGTCCCAGCATCATCCCCGACCTCAGACATTGTCTTGTTATCAATCACAAACTTTTAAATCCAATCACCAGTATTTCATCACAAAAATAACACGATTACACCATCGTTCATCACAGGCTTGTCCTCCATTGGTGTTAAGAATAGTATAATTTGACGACGACGCGGTTTATGGAGTTTATTTTAATTTTTAACACGCGATTAGCCTTTCGTAATGATGTGAAAACATTTATTCAGTAAAATGGCCGACCAAATTGGGATGCGCTTGCAACAAAAATCCCTTCACGACATCTAGGAACAGTCGGAGATACGTAGGGTAAATTGGGTCACGTACACACAAAAATTGTTCGTGTTTACTGAATGAACGAGATATTTTAGCATAGGAAGCTTCGACTTCACCGCGATACCGGCCACGATTGAGTTCGGTTTGTAATGTTGGTATGACTACAAAGGTTTGACATCTGCAAAAACAAACCTTTTATTTGAGGTTATGATATTATTACAATTTTCTTAAGCGATTTTTTCGTGATAACGCTATATTACAAAACTTATTACTCACCTGAAACGATTCTTCAAACTCTTCTACCAGATTTCCACTACCGTTTGAAGGTGCCGCCATTTTAGAATCACATTTAACTTGGATTTCTTTTAGGGCTGTCACCTTTGACAAGTGTCCGTTCAAAGTATCTAAATAGAAATGATATGACATGAACTTCTGCTGCGAAGTGAATCACGCACATCACTAGCGACACCTTGTAAACAATATCTATCTCACTCGCACTATATGTGTTTGAATCGCTCTATTTTTTTCGCTCCATCGATGGAAATATATAGGACGCAGGGTCGTCCGTCACACCATTGACCTAATGACGGTCTTTTTAAACAAACTGTTAAAATCTAGTCAATAATTTAAAAATTTACAGACCTAAAATAGAAAAGATCCTTGTGAAGAATTATGTAGAAATATCGACATGACGAAAAATTATAATTATTGACTTTCAAAAAGGGTTTTAATTCATGGGCAGAATTTTGCTGTACCATGCGCGCACGCATCTCAAGCTACGCGCTGCTGAAAATAGGAAATAAATATTATTGTTTTGTTCACAAAAACGTCGCGTGAGTGAGCAAAACAAACAAAAGTTCATAGTTCATTGAACTTTGGAGCCTTTCAAGTACCTATTACGTAAGCGGACATGGAGAGGGGGAGGTTCATAGTTTGCTTAGTTCTGCTGACAAGGGGGAGCGGGTAGAGGTCAGATTTATCTAAAATTCACTTACAAATAATCTAATGACAATTTTTCAATAAAATATTGAAGGAATGTAGAGGTCATCAGTCATAGCCCGTCAGGTTTTTAAACGATATACTTAGTAAAAAATATAGTAACATCTGTTTAATTTCAGATAGAAATACTCACATTATTACAAATAATAATGTGAGTTTCCGATATCAATAAATATTAAGTAGTAATTCATTTATTAATCAAAAAGGTACCAAAGACTCATTTAATAAACACAGTTGATAAAATATAGCAACAGTAACATTATTAGTAAAATAATATAATAGATTGCACTAGGTAAAATAATTAAAAATCTAATATTTAAATTAGTCGATAACATGTCATCCTTTTCTCATAATATTTTCAGTAAATTCAATAGGTACAAACGGCCTTTTAGCGATGTGACGTAAGACTTAAATTGCTCTGAGTTTTAAACTTTCTTGCTAACTGTACAGTCGTGAGCGCAGCTTCACGTCAAATACCACGGGGGCGCGCCGATCGGAGCAGCGGCAGCAGCGCGGCGGCGCGACGCTGATTGTTTTGCACGTGCTATGTGACTCACTGTTTACATCACGTGACCAAAACAAACTTTGTTTACATCACAAACGTCAAAATGTTACATCAAATTTAGAAATTGTGCGTGCGTGATTCATTCCACTCACAGTGCAATGACCATCTTCGTGTCTCACTTCTTTTGAATTTTGAAGAATGCTTTGGATCCTTACTTTTAATTTCTTGAACTTTTTAATGTAAAAGTAACATTACAGTACATTAACTGCTGTAGATATTAAACCATGTGCACGTTTCAAGCCGCAATCAGGGGTCAATTTAGGTTACAAACAGATAGATAGCCTACCTATCTGCTATTATATTAATTAACACCTGGATACCCTGGATCATGGGTACTACTACCCGTATAAATAATGTACTAAGGGTACTACCATCCTTCACCATGCCAAGCAGCTGTGTGCCGCCCGCCGCGGCCGGCCGTCACTATTGAGAAGTCTAATGTGCAGTACCAACATTAAGATAAAAAAAATATGTATGACTCTGTGGTCATTAAAACTTTTATGAAAATATTGACGTAGCTTGACCGTTACAGGAAAACCTTGCAAATTTCTTACCTGTAGTAACCTTTAGAAAAGCGTTAGGTCGGTTCTTGCGCTCTGGTAACTGGTAACATTGAATTAAAATGGCGTCAGCGGCGTAGATTCATAGATAGTAGAGAGATAACCTTAAAATTTAACATAATTATCGTTTTTCGATTTTAAATTGTGAAGTGAATTTATTAGTTGTGATCATATGCTAGTGTTTTAGTACTTTAAGTTTATTACTTAATTGACTCAGCGCCATGGCGGATGCGGCTGCCAGGCAACTGCAATATGAGTACAAAGCAGTGAGTAAACCGTCGAATGTTTTCCAGTTGTTATTGTGTAAAATTGTGCAATTAGATCGATTTTTGTAATACAAAATGCTTCACATGCGACGTAACTATCGTTTGCTACCATATCTCGTCCATAATTTCCATCACAAGCCTTAAAAATCCTGAAAAACATTCGCTCATAATTAAGTTGTTTTTGTTTTTCACAGAATTCCAATCTTGTGCTCCAAGCGGATGTAAGGCTAATAGAGCGTCGTGGTCGCGATGAGGCGACAGGAGAGGTTCTCTCGCTTTCGGGAAAGCTCATCGGCACACGAATGGGTGACCGAGCCCAGCGCACTAAGCCAGAAAAGGCTGAGGAGCGTAAAGCTAAGTAAGTTCATTTACGTTTAATAAACTACTTGCTTATCTGCTTTTGTCTACACCCACGTTTCGTAGCCTAGGGCACTCAGTGTTTGTGTAGCTTTTTAATGAATTGAAGATTTTTTACAATCGGTCCAGCAATTCTAGAGATAACCCCCGTCGTGCAAATTCACAAACTTTACTTG
Organism: Peribatodes rhomboidaria; assembly: GCA_911728515.1. Taxonomy (NCBI): domain Eukaryota; kingdom Metazoa; phylum Arthropoda; class Insecta; order Lepidoptera; family Geometridae; genus Peribatodes; species Peribatodes rhomboidaria. The sequence continues at coordinate 3,126,941 of OU452192.1, read as the reverse complement.
TCTGCAATACAATACATACAATATTGCAATCTAGTGTATTTTTGGTTTAGAGCTTAGACAATTTTGAATCATAGTTTCCAAATTGTTTGTTAACAGACGTCAGAAGCGAGACGAGGCATCCTATGACCTATCAAAGTCTAAGTCAGCCCGTACAACATGGGGAGAGGACACAGTGCCTGGAGTGGTGTACCGTCCCCGAGGCCAACATACCAGACATGCGTATGAGCTGCTGCTCTCATTCATGCAGAGTGCTCTCGGAGACCAGCCGAGGGATATACTGTGCGGGGCTTGCGATGAGGTCAGTATGACTTATTTCTGGCTGACTGAGTAAAGCCGAGCTTTCAGAGCCTACTGGGATAAGCCAGCATTTGCATGTAGTATAAAGTACAGTCCATAGTTGTACTGCTAAATTTTAAAAATAGACGGGTTTTTTTTAAAGTGGACTTATACATGACATGACATAATATATCTTTCTTAGAATTTGTCTAAAGGGTAAAATGGGACCCTATTACTAAGACTCCGCTGTCTGTCTGTTTATTAGACAGTTGAAATTTTCACAAATGATGTATTTCTGTTGCCACTATAACAACAAATACTGCAGTCCAGAATAAAATAAATATTTATGGGGGCTCCTTTACAATAAACATGATTTATTTGCAGTTTTTATAGATAATAGTACAGAACTACATATTTGTGTTCAAGTCCACTTGCACTTGGCCAGTTTTTTTATGCTTAGGTGTTGTGAAGACATGAGATCCTGAGGACTCTGCTAGCCACAAATTACTATCCCCTTAGCAATAATCATTGTATAGCCTTGGAATAGTCATACAGAAAGAAAAGAAAGAAAAAGAAGTTTATTTGTGACCACTACATTTAAAATTAAAAACAATGAGGCAATTGTACAATCTACGAGGTCACAAAACGTGTACAGTGTTTTTATTTTTCAATTGAGTTCAAAAACTTAAAAGAAACACTTAATAACTATTCACCACAACATCTGGGCTGCTTTTCATCGTCGTTATGCACATTACCGCTGCTGCAGCAACTATGCCAGCGCCCCAGAGTGTCACTCCGGCATTTCAAAGTGTTGGGCTGACTCGGGTTGGTGCTGGTAGGGGGAAATGCACAATACACCCCTAGCGGGATACATAACGAATATGGAATAGTATTCTGGCTGAGCCTCTGTCGGATTCATCCAGAATGCTATACAATTTAAATAATAGAACATAAAATATAAATATTGTTATAATACAAGGGTGGCATGCATTAACATGAGAAAGCCCTTTCAGTAAAAGAAAAAAATACCCCAAGCGGGATCCAGTGAAGGATTTATCACCCTCACTTCAAATAAGAATGAGAATTATTCTGAGGGTATACTACCATGACTTTCCCTTGGCACATTTTGCTAAGGTGTTTACTGGTAATGCTTTAAATCAGTCCTCGCCCGCGTGGTAAAGGAATGCGTTGGTGAGGCGTCAAAAGCGTTCTCGCTCCTAGCTCGCTCGCCTTTGACACCATTTTTCATCATGATTCTAAATTAATTATTATTAAGAGGGCCGCGACGCTCTGAAATTTCTATACAAACGCGCTACTCAAATTTCTTGAAAACCATTTGTCAGATTATGATAAAATTAAGCATGTACAATTAAATTAACAATATCTCCGCCCCCTATGTTCTTGTTTTTTTTTTTAAAACGTTCTCAAGCTAAAATAGAGCTATGAAAAATATCCACATTTTTAAGGGGTCACTTTTGACTGGTTTATTCAATAGATAGACAAGGCAAATTATAAATTCCATTACATAGGGAGGTTGTCTACATCATTAGCTGTTAAATGAATCCATAATACAAGGGAAATTCTTAGTTACTTAAGAATGATTACAGAAGTGCAAAAGTCATAAAAAAAATTGAAATAGCACTTTGTCACTCTGTAGGTAAGTTTAGAGGCTCGTCAGTATCATGACTCGCTCTCTTCGCTCGTCTTCTTCTTCTAGAAGACGAAATGGCTATAGAATACCTTAAGCCAATGCGAAGTTAGTCTAGGTCGCCTAGGTCGAAGTTAGTTAGGTCGCCGGACTCTTGACTTCTAAACTGTTCATCATGAAATTTTGCACACACATTGTCAGGGGTACAGCAAAATGCCATGAGTGAGACCGCAGGGCGTTGCCAATGTTATGTTATTTTTTCTAGGTGTTGGTTGTGCTGAAGAATGACAAACTAAAGGATCTTGAAAAGAAGAAGGAAATAGAACTGCTGCTGGGCGCTGTACCGGATGAGAGATTCGCTCTGCTAGTTAATTTGGGTAAGTCTTACACATACGTACATACATACATATAATCACGCCTCTTTCCCATAGGCATTAGGCATAGACCACTCTCCACTTGCTACGATCCAGGCATATATCATTCGCTTCTTCTACTTTCATTAATCTTTTCATGCACGCTCGTCGGTTACGGGTACTCTTGACCTGTAGGGCTATTCCTACGCGTGAGATGAGATGAGATTTTATTTTGGTCACTCTCACACCTATGACTATTCAAACGAGAGCAACAAGGACGAAGCATGGTGAGATTGAATCTCACTCCATAAGAATAGCCCTCCTGGCCTTTCTTTAAGACGTCTTCGATTTGGTCGAGATACGTGCGCCTAGGTCGACCTCTACTGACTTGACCATCCACACACTCCTTGTAAACCTGCTTCGTCAATCTCCTTTCGTCCATTCTCTCAGTATGTCCAAATCATATATGCATCCCTTTCTTAATCTATATCACTATACAATACACATCCTACAACTATCTCATAAACATACAATATTAGAAAAACGGAAGTAACTGTATGTCTGTTTTTCTGTCTGTCTGCCTGTCTGTTTGTAGGCTTTTCACGGCTTAGCGGTTTTTGATGAAATTGGATGATTAATTACAGTATAGCACAAGGAAGGATTTTGGAAACTATTTTCTAAATAAACGCGAACGAAATCACGGGTAACGTCGGGGGTAACAACTTGTTTAAAAATACTTACTAGCATTTTAAACGAATTCTCTACATCATAACAAACAACTACAGGGACCCTATTCGGAGATTTGAGATTTTCATCTCACTTTTTCTCGTCCTTGTTGCTCTCGTTTGAAACGTCATAGGTGTGAGAGTGACCAAGATAAAATCTCATCTCATCTCACGCGCAGGAATAGCCCCCCAGGACCAAACCTGAAATCATAAAAAGAAAAAAAATTGCTGGCTCACACATTTTGCCGGTCAGTTAACTTTTTTAAAATCAGCCTTAAAATTTTTTTAGTACTTTAAAAATTGTGGATAATCTAAAAAAAGGAAGTTTGGAAAGAAATGAGACTCGTTATTGTCTTTGGTATACTTTTATTTGAATAATACAAGTACACTAATACAAAATACAAAAAAAAGCTTGGAAGAGATACAAAAAATTGATTTAATTCAATTTCATGCCGTGAAATGACCTAGTCGTGTTTCGGGATGTAGTCCGGTGTAACCGTTCCGAAGACGGGTCTGAGCAGTACCGCACTTGTAGCGCCTCACTCAACTGCCGTCTTTGTACTTCTTCACTCTAGTAAACTTCAAGGCTAGAGTGAATAAGTACCTTATAGGTCGTCGTGCTCCATCTTAGACCACAACGTCGCTTAACATCAGGCGAGTTGGTGGTCAAACGCCGACCTATTCTACATAAAAAAAAAAAATGTAGACATAATTAACATGACATTACATACATCATTTTGGTAATGAGGGGTTTATACAGGTCGATTTTTGCCGTGCGGCTAATCGCTTCACAAATCACTAGCGACCTACCACTTGGCTTTAGTCACGTGCGACCTAGCCCAATTGCCATCTGGACGGTCGATTTTTGTTATGTTTTAGACAAAATTTAGACAAAAACATCACAATGGAAATATCATATTTTCCCATGAAACGACAAATTTTACGGGTTACATCTTGACTTTACATCATAATCGCTAAACTCACAAGATGGCATAACTGAATTTAATTACAATTGCTCTCTTTTGAGTCTGTTTATAATTATTCTAGTAAACATATAAATCATAGGAATTTCCGCGTGTTTCAAGGTGCTCGCTGTCATGAATGACAAAAGAAAACTTGACTAACATTTTATTTGTATAACATTTTATCTTTCTCTCTTGTGGAGTTTACATTTCGATGGAGACTTCTCTGTCCCACGCTTCGTTGGTCTTTTGCGAAGCAAAAATAAAATCTTAGGTCTGTGGGCGAGCGCGAGCGTTAGCAACGAGTATCGTCTAATATTACAACGCAAGAAGGAGAGAGAAAGAAAGATACACAGAAGTTTCACTTCTTAAGCGCGGAGGGACTCCCCGCACTATTTTTTTAAACATTTGTTTGTTGTTTCAGGTAAAAAGATAACTGACTTCAACATGAGCGCGCCGACTGAAGGCGACGCGGAGATAGACGAGACGTATGGAATCAACGTGCAGTTTGAGGAGTCCTCGGAGGAGGACGATGAGGACGCGTACGGGGAGGTGAGGAAGCCCCACATTCAAAATTCTATTTGTTTGTAACGATTTGAACTCTGTAACGATGTTACAGAGTGGTCCCATTTTTTACAAAATTCAATTCGAATTATTTTGTGTACCCATAAAATGTATGTGAAAAACAATCTGTTCGCCAGGTTCGCGAAGAAGACAAGGAGGAAGGAGAAGGTACCGATAACGAGAAAGAGAAGGAGAGCAGCGGAGAGGAGGACAGCGATAGCGAGGGGAAAAAGAACGCGATACACGCTAATGTGAGTACTTTCAATTATTATAAACTAGCTGCGCCCCGCGGTTTCGCCCGAGATTTAAAAGTATATAGTATAGTATAATCTATCTCTGTGCTAAATTTCATCCAGATCTGTTCAGCCGTTTTGGCGTGAAAGAGTAACAAACATCCATCCATCCATTCTTACAAACTTTCGCGTTTATAATATTAGTAGGATACAAACTAAATGAAGGCCACGTGATCTTCGTTCGTTCAAGCGTTAGTGATTCTGGAAATCGCTTGGAACCACCTATTGAAAGATGAAGATAAAGAAGATGCTAAGATGATAGGGGAAACAAAATGTAATATCCTAATCCTAACTAATTTTACTTCCTACTAATATTATAAACGCGAAAGTTTGTAAGAATGGATGGATGTATAGATGTTTGTTACTCTTTCACGCCAGAACGGCTGAACAGATCTGGATGAAATTTGGAACACGATAGATTATAGTCTAGAATAGCACATAGGATACTTTTTAACTGCGGGTGAAACCGCAGGGCGCAGCTAGTAATATTATAAAAGAAGAATAAAAAGTATCCTAACCCTGCATATTAAAAAGTGGGGATACCATTGGAAAAAAAAGTAACCACCTATTTTCAGATTGAATTCTTCTTCTATTTTAAATTGAACTGAATTGACTGCCTCGGTGGCTCAGTTGGTAGTGAACCTGCCTTCTGATCTTGGGGGCGTGGGTTCGATTCCCACCTAGGGCAAACATTTATGAGATGAACATTTGTGTTTGTTCTATGTCTGGGTGTTAATATGTATTTAAGTATGTATTTAAAAATATCTAAGTATGTATATCAGTCTCTGGCAGCCATAGTACAAGCTTTGCTTAGTTTGGGGTCAGGCGACCGTGTGTGGAAGTGTCCCGAATTTATTATTATTATAAATTGAATTGTTCTCAACAGCTTTCCGAAGAGCAATCGCAGAAGCGTCGCGAGCAGGTCCTGCACCCGATGGATATCGACGCGTACTGGCTGCAGCGGAGGCTGTCGAGGCACTTCCCTGATGCTATGGTTTCTCAGGTGAATACATTAAATAGTCTTCATTTCTCACGCTCTGAAAGTAAGCCATATCATTATCAAGAATCCTATTGAAAGTTGGACTTTTTTTTTTAGTTTATAATATAACGGTTATTTTAAACTAATTTTAATTTTCATACCTCTTTCTTAGATGGAGATCATTAATTTTTTATTGTTTTTAATGTTCGATCTCTCCGTCCAATTGATAGGTATAGAAACTAAAATTAGTTTAAAATAACCGTTATATTATAAACTAAGCCATTATTTATTTTCAAAAACGTTGAATTGTGCGAGGGAAATAGCAGTAACGCCGGTTGAACGCTCTTAAACAATGTAGTGTTGTTCGTTGTCCAGGCCAAGTCGAGCGAGGTGCTGCGCGCGCTGGCCGAGGCGGCGGACGACCGCGACCTGGAGAACAGGCTCGTGCTGCTCCTGGGCTACGACTGCTTCGAGTTCGTGAAGCTCCTCAACAAGTACCGCTACACAGGTATACACAAGCTATTTCCCTACGTGAAGCGTTTATTATAATGTATCTTTTATCTTTAAATGAGCAATTCTTGTATATATATTTATACATATATAATTGGAATCTCGGAATCGGCTCCAACGATTTTCATACAATTTAGTATATAGGGGGTTTCGGGGGCGATAAATCGATCTAGCTAGGAATCATTTTTAGAAAATGTAATTTTATTCGTGTTTTATCGATAATCAACTTAAACATAAACTTGGAAGAAAAATAACAAAAAGGAGGCGTTTGAGTACTGAAAAATATGACTTCCTGATATCTATTGGCGAATAATAATACTATTTTTTCTGAGCAACTAATTGCTTTAACGACACAACAGCAGATGGAGTTGTTAAGTAACACGAAGTCAATGAGTGTTTGCTTTGAGGTTGGCCTAAAATCAATTGTTTATTTTCCAAAAAACACAATTAAAAAAAAAAAATACCGAGCAAAGCTCGGTCATCCAGGTACTTATTTAATTTATAGTGCGTTAGGTGAGCTAGCGTAAGGAGGATTTTTGGGTTCGTACGAAGGCAGATTTGGGGATCTGACCTCACATACTAATATTATAAAACCGAAAGTAGCTTTGTCTGTCTGTCTGTTTGTAGACTTTTCACGGCTAAACGGCTGAACGAATCTTCGTAAATTTTTTTTTTTGGAATAGGTCGTCGTTTGACCACGAACTCGCCTGATGTTAAGCGACGTTGTGGTCTCAGATGGAGCACGACGACCTATAGGGTACTTATTCACTCTAGCCTTGAAGTTTTGTAGAGTGAAGAAGTACAAAGACGGCAGTTGAGTGAGGCGCTACAAGTGCGCTACTGCTCAGACCCGTCTTCGGAACGGTTACACCGGACTACATCCCGAAACACGACTAGGTCATTTCACGGCATGGCTTGGTCCGGTGGGTGGTAACTAGCCACGGCCGAAGCCTCCCGCCAGAGTTTGCTACCCGGTTAGCACTACCCGGGGACCACGACTTAGTTTCAGTATAACACGAGAAAGGTTTTTTGGAGAATATTTTTTCAATATACGCGAGCGAAATCGTTACCTACACATACGTTTACTTATGCTGCTTAACTTAGAGTTGAAAATCGTATAACATATTTGATGGTAAAATTAGATCGGCGTCCAGAAACACATTTTCTGCCGTCCGTTTATATTGGTATTAATCGTAATAAGAACACAAATAAGAATAAGTTGCTCGGTTAAACTTTAGAGAACTAATCTGGCTATTCTTTAATCGAAAAAAATGTGGTGTAATTGCTGAAAATTTTGAGAACAACGTTCCGATGGTTTTTTTAAGAAGTTTTTTTTTTCCAAAATGAGAATGAAATTCAAAATTCTACTTTGTTCAAACTGATTTTGGTTGTTTTTTCTACCAGCTATATTTTTTTGCACCTGATCATCACAATTCATGATATCAAAGTAGGTGCAAACAAAATACTTGTTTTCGTTGATTTCGTGTAACACCAGTCTTAACAGCTAGTATATACTCGTATATATGACGGAGAAAGAAGTATAAAGGGAATAATAAGAGAAAGAAGGGTAGGGAGCCGAGCCGTCACATCTCACTTCTGATGACGGGGAAAGTCGGGAAGGCCTAGGTGTTGTATCTGATTTCTGATCCGTGAACTCGCTATCACGGGCATCTATGGTCGGCGTCAAACTTCAGGAACGTTGAAATAAGGGGACAGCAGTGTAGACTTTTCACTATTTAAATTATACAGTCACTTAGACTACTTAATTAGTTAATGATCACTAAGATAATTGGCGATGGATCACTAAGGTAATGGGTTTACGAATGACCATTGCGTGCGATCGCTTTCAACCAGTCCAGTGAGTGAACGACTGACAGACACGACGTTCGCCCGAAATCCCAAGCGCAACTCCATTCGGTGCTAACCGCTCCAAATTACCATAAACAAATCGATTAATCGGCAAAAACAACAGAATAAAACTATCGATTAACAACTCTCAAACTGATTTGTCCGTGTTATGTTATGTCCGAATATGTTATGTCCGTGTTCCAGTTCTGTACTGCACGAAGCTGGCGTCATCGCAGTCAGAGAGCGAGCGCGCCTCGCTCAGGGAGGAGATGTCTCGCGCGCCGCACTTGCACAAGCTACTTGCTCAACTTGAGACTGGCAAGGGAGAAGACGAGGTAATGTTGCACGCTACTTGTATCGTGTCAAGCCAAGTTCAAGCAAAGGAACTGGCTAGCGAGCGCCGAGTGTAATTACACGAACCGCTTGGTGCTACTTGACCCTTGTCATTCATTATATCAGTCATTTTTGTAAAGTTTTTTGCTGCGCCCCGCGGTTAAAAAGTATCCTTTGTGCTATTCTAGGCTATCCTACTAATATTAAACGCGAAAGTTTGTAAGAATGGATGGATGGCACAGATATATATATATCGGGGAAAGTAGAGAAAGGAGCCAAGCTGTCACATCCCGATCCCACTTCTGATGTCGGGGAAATGTAGGGAAGAAGGAGCCACGCCGTCGCATCTGATCCCACTGATGTCTGAGAAACATAGGAAAGGCCGCCGCGCTGTGACCTTCCACTTTTGATGACGGGGAAAATCTAGTAGGCCGCGGTGTCGTGTCTAATTTCTGAGCCATGAACTTGTCATCACGGGTATCTATGGTGGGCGTCAAACTTCAGGAACGTTGAAATAAGGGGACAGCAGTGTAGACTTTTCACTATTTTAATTATACAGTCACTTAGACTACTTAGTTAGTGCATGATCACAAAGATAATTGGCGATTTAGAGTAATGGGTTTACGAATGACCATTGCGTGCGACCGCTTTCAGCCCAGTCCTGTCAACCACTGACTGACAGACATGACGTTCGCCCGAAATCCCAAACGCAGCTCCATTCGGTGTTAACCGCTCTAAATGACCATAAACAAATCGATTAATCGTCAAAAACCACAGATTAAAACTATCGATTAACAACTCTCAAACTAATTTTCATTATCCAATGATATCTCGCGCCGTCATATATTATAGTCTAGAATAGCGCATAGGATACTTTTTAACCGCGGGGCGCAGCTAGTAATCTATATCTGTGCCAAATTTCATCAAGATCTGTTCATCCGTTCTGGCGTGAAAGAGTAACAAACATCCATCCATCCATTCTTACAAACTTTCGCGCTTATTATATTAGCAGGATTCAACATTTTAATTCTGATACAAAACTGGTCAAATCTAACCCAAGTACTTTAAGATCTTACATTTTTAAATAACAGCAATTGTTATAGGTATAAAGCAAAGAAATAGAGTTTAATACTGGTTCATTATGTTATTTTGTTCCTATAAATACATGTATCGATTTTGCATAGAACTTGGCACTCATTTAGATCTTCATTCTTTTTTGCGGCGAAGCCTACAGCCAAGCACAATTTTTGTATTGAACTTGGCTCTCGTTTTTTACATTTATGTTTTTGGTGGGATAGTCTACACTGTAATATACACTAATATTATAAAGAGGAAAGATTTGTATGGTTGTAACGAATGAACTCAACAAGTAACATTATTAAAAGAATAACAAAAATCACTGACTGCAAAATGTAGTCTGACACTCTGGATATTATTGAAATGTTATACCCTATGTCCACCATCGAGACGGTTCAAATGACACCTCACATGTCGAAATACATTAGCTGTTTAGGCTGTAGGCCGTGACAAAGAAACCTCATACATACATTGTTAGCGACGGGCGAGCTCTAGACATAGGTAGACTAAGATCATTTAATGTAACTAGAATTATAATTAAATCATTAAATAGGATAACGTAAACTTAGAATAAGATTGAACTAATGTGACTAGATTTGAACAGTTTTAGCTTGATTATGTAAAATTGAACTTAAAATGTATAATGTTAAAGAACTTTTCAATGCGGGCAAAAAGCCCCCTAAACATGTCACGACTTGTCCGTTGAACTTTGGACTCTGTAAAAATGGAATCGAAATAAACAAGCTCTAGGATTGGCTGAGTGGAAAATTGAGCGAGAGAGAGGGATAGATCGGACGGTCCCGCACGCACGCGCCGCGTCGCTCATTGGCCGAACGCCTCGAGCGCGCTGCGCAAATAGTGAGCTAAGTGCGGGCGGGATTGTCAGCCCATAAAGCGAACATTTTTGAACGAAAGGCAGTCGAGCTCGCTCTCCGACTCAATACACTCAGGTGACCCGAAAGCGATCTTAGTGATCCACCTCGAGTATTAATCAAGACCCGATCCCCGCTGTCGGCGCTTGGTTTGGCTGTGGTGCCTCCGGTACCGCTGTGCCATAGTATCCGCCGTAGTTGCTACGGCGGTGGTACCGAAGGTGCCTCAGTCCTGCTGGCCTAGCGCCGACATACATACACTTGAAAAATGAAAGACGGGGGTTTTTAAATTGTTTAATTTGTACTTGTTTGACTCTACTTTACACGTATATTTTTGTTATTGCAGGCGATGCAAACCTCGGAAGCTAAAGAGAGCAGGAAACGGCAGAAGATGGAGACAGAGGGAGCTGGCGGGGGACAGGTGTCCGGCGCCAGGAAGGTGAGGGGTGGGCGGGGACAGACTGGGGACATTAGGGGTTTTAAAGCCCCAAGAAATGTTGAAATTGAAGCCAATGTGTCACGCAGTAAATAGGTTCAATTGTTGGGTTTAATATGTTGGGTTTAGTTTTTATATGGTGAATGGTGGGCTCTAGTGTATGATTGCATATTTATTTATTTAAGTACACAACACAAATTACAATAATTACAAAACATAAACAAAAAACAAAAAAAAAAAAAAACTTATGATCTAGATTGTAATTTAATTGTGTTGATTGTAATTTGTAATTTCTTGTAATTCAAGACATGTGTACTTAGAGAAAAAATAATATTTTGATGACGAGTTTAAGTTAAACATTTAATTAAAAAGAAAGAAATGCACAACAAGAAGAATACGCGCGGGTGGGCGCATTCACCGACATTGTTTTAAAATGTTTTTACAATTACAATTTTATTATTACTGACGTGTTTGGGGCAGTCAGACCCGTACCAGAGGTAGCGTCGGAACTGGAGGGCCGAGGGTAAAGAATACCCTTATAATAATACGAAATCAATTGTAAATTCTTTTGTTGTTAATTTGCTTAATTGATTGCAATGTTTTTCTTAAAGTGGCTTGCCCGTATACTTTGATGTTGTATGAACAAAAAATATTTCTGATTTTATATTACAAACATACACACATACGTGTAAAACATACACACATTGGTATGTGTTTCTATGATGTTATGTATGTTTAACGATAGCTTATTACGATACATCCGATTCTCACCTGTACTCGTTTTTGCAAATACATGTTTTAAGTTCAAATATGTGAGAAATTGGTCGAAATCGCGAGGCCACAGTTTTGATGTTGCATCCTCACATTGGCCCAACTTTTGGACCCAAAGTCTTCTTGGCTTCAATTTGTAACAGCCAATATTGGACTTTATTACTGCGGGACACATTGCCTTCTATATCAAGTCTACAGTTTGATGCCGCGACTTCATATTGGCTTAACTTTTGGTCCAAGCTTAGCAACAATTTAAAACGGCCAATATTGGACCTTACAATACAATACAATATATCTTTATTGCACACCAAAAACTACATGAAAATCTTAAAACTAAAATACATTTTTCGTCAGTACAAGGGCGACCTTATCGCCTAAAGCGCACCTTATTACTGCGTGACACATTGGCTTCAATATCAAGTTGGCGCCAAAGACTGGTACACAGACATTGGTGTCTTGGCCCAAACACCTAGATTAGTGCATTGGTCCATTTGCACCAATTTACCAATGTGTGGCCGCGTCATGTGGCGAGCTGCAACTAGGTATTGTATTGTGTTCTGTCGCCAGGTATTACAACTAGAGGACCTGATATTCGCGGCTGGGTCTCACTTCATGGCCAACAAGCGTTGCCAGCTACCGCCTGGCTCCTTCAGGAAGCAGAGGAAAGGTAAGCTTTCCATTTTTAAATATCATACATACCGTCACGCCTTTCCCCCGAAGGAGCTGGGTGTAATATAACACCCACACAGGGGGCAGGGGGCGAGCCTGTCGCCATACACCGGGCTCCAGTCATGTAGCAGATGACATACAATACGCACATGACATACAAGTTTACTCAATGAACAAGTTGGTGCGTGCCGTCGGCTGGGTCCGAACCCGCTACCTCTGGCTTGAGAGGCGGGTCTTCTTCGTCTAGGCTATCATCGCTATAATTTATTAATTACTCCTTACCCTAGTTTTAGTCATAGTCATTACAAAATGCTACATGCCAATATGTCAGTAATTTACAATTTGTAATCATTAATTCAATTCAATGCAATTATACGAACAACAGCTGTTTAAATACAAAAAAAAAAGTAATAAATTAGTAAATCCCACTAATATTAACACGAAAGTTTGTAAGAATGGATGGATGGATGGATGTTTGTTACTTTTTCACGCCAGAACGGCTGATCAGATCTGGATGAAATTTGGCACACAGGTAGACTATAGTCTAGAATAGCACATAGGATACTTTTTAACCGCGGGTGAAACCGCGAAGCGCAGCTAGTATGTAATAAATTAGGAAAACAAAGCATTAAACACCTTGATCTTGGTCATTTCACTGAAATTACAGAATGCCAGCTTGATCAACCAATTCTTAACCTTGTGTTTAAAAGAACCCGTAGAAGGGGTGCATCCCTAAGTTCTCGGCGCAGTCAGCCTGTCGCCATACACCGGGCTCCAGTCATATAGCAGACCAGCTGCGCCCCGCGGTTTCACCCGCGGTTAAAAAGTATCCTATGTGCCATTCTAGACTATAATCTATCTCTGTGCCAAATTTCATCCAGATCTGTTCAGCCGTTCTGGCGTGAACGAGTAACAAACATCCATCCATCCATTCTTACAAACTTTCGCGTTTATAATATAAGTAGGATGACATACAATACGTACATGTTCACACTACGCACAAGATGGTGCGTGCCCTCAGCTGGGTCCGAATCAGCTCCCTCTGGCTTCAGAGGTGAGTCTTCTCACTATCATTGCTTTAAATAATCAGTCTTAATAAAACCCCCCTTTTCTCCCCCCAGGGTATGAGGAAGTCCACGTGCCGGCTCTGAAGCCGAAGCCATTCGATGAAAATGAAGTTCTGGTCTCCATAGACAAGCTGCCGAAATACGTTCAGCCGGCGTTTGAAGGGTTCAAGACGTTGAATCGAATACAGGTATGGAATAGTAGTTGAGGTGTGTGATAATGTTGTCTCGCTCGCTCTCGACACTGTTGTATTAGACTAGCGACCCGCCCCGGCTTCGCACGGGTGCAATGCTGATACTAAATACACTACAGAAAAACTGTTTTAAATCTTGTGCTGTAAAGGTTCATATAGATCTATATTAAATCAACAATGTATTTAAGCTATTTAATTGGGTAAGGATTAACGCTGTATTGGTTAAAATCGCTTCGAAAATTAGCCATTATTAGTCGTAAAAAGTAAATGACAAAAATATGCTATTGTGGGATATCCATAAGAGATGGAAATATACCATCGCGGAGTTTTCTGTAAACCTTTTCAATGAGTACAAATAATTAGTACATTATTTTGATAAATCTCGTAGGGTTCAGCCTGCGTTTGCAATGTAAGCGGAAAAAAAAATGATAATTAACGACATCACATTAGAAACCGCAAAAATAACAGTATTTCTCCATTATTTAATGGATGTTATTATACATATAAACCTTCATCTTGAATCACTCTATCTATTACAAAAAACCGCATCAAAATCCGTTGCGTAGTTTTAAAGATTTAAGCATACAAAGGGACATAGGAACAGAGAAAGCGACTTTGTTTTATACTATGTAGTCATTTACGAGGGGCGGCTGATCAATACGCGGCCTAAGGTATAACTAATCACCTCAAAGTTGATAACACTAATTGGAAGACTCAGTGGTAGATCTGCCTGTCGAACAAACAACATCACCATGTCTGCCGAAACTGCAAATTCTCGTAGTTTGGAGCACCGCGCCGTGAATAAGTTTTTTGTTGAAGAAGGAAAAACGTCGAAAGATATGTTTGACCATATGTCATCGGTTTCCCAAGATTCTGGGCCTTCCTAGACTATGGTCAAAGGTTGGGCTCGCTTATTTCAACAAGGACGAGAGAGCTGCGAAGACGACCCCGCCCGGGACGACCGCCAACAGTCGTGACCGAAGAAAATGTTCAAAATGTGGAAAAATTAGTACTGGCTGACAGAATAATAAAAATGTGGTAAATACTCGTAGCTGAAGAAGTGCAGATTAGTAAGGAAAGAATCGGAGAAAATTTGCATGCACTTTTATTTGCTTATTAAAATAAAAAAAAAATAATTGGTAGCTTTTTTTTTCAACGGGATAAGAGCGTTATATGCCAGATCTGAAAGAGTATTAGTCTCGAAGAAGACCATGATGAAAAAATTTTTTTTTAGCATATGTTTTCTTTCACGAAATACCTTAGCGTAATTATCAGCTGCCCCTCGTATATTCGGAATATTTTTGCACATACGGTTGTCTGACCCCAAACTTAGCATGCTTGTACTATGTGCCAGAGACGGATATGATACAAATATACTTTTAAATACATAAATGCTTGACGAAAATCGTGTCGGCGTTTTTTTAAATCTTTATACTTGTTCCCACCAGAGTCGCATCTCCAAGTGTGCCCTGGAGTCGGACGAGAACCTCCTTGTTTGCGCTCCGACGGGCGCGGGTAAGACCAACGTGGCGCTGCTCTGCATCCTCAGGGAGGTCGGCAAGCACGTCAACGACGACGGAACTGTCAACGTCAACGACTTCAAGATGATATACGTCGCGCCGATGAGGTCGCTCGTGCAGGAGATGGTGAGGAAGCACTGTTGTTTACTAAATGATACAACGTAATATAATAGAGCGATGATAGCCTAATTGGAGAAGGCCCGCCTCTCAAGCCAGAGGGAGCGGTTTCGATCCCAGCCGGCGGCACGCACCAATTTGTTCTTTGTGTGAACATATGTGCGTATTGTATGTCATCTGCTACATGACTGGAGCCCGGTGTATGGCGACAGGCTCGCCCCCTGTCACATTCGGGACTGAATATCGTCCGGCGAAGTGTGGGTGTTGCATTAACTGAGCCACCGAGGCATATACACGTACAATGATAGCATCCCTCTATTTGCGTTGGGGTTTCTTATTTGCTCTGCTTTAAAGATGTTCCTAGACGGAGTAGGTTTTTACTCAGTATTGCAGTAAAATCCTAGACCGTCTAGGAACATCCTAGGACCGGCAATAATTTGACATATTTCTAGCATTGCTGATAATGACTGGGCTATAGTCGGCAATATTACCAGTATAGCCGTAAAAACATTGCTCGTCTAGGAGCACCCTAAGAAATATCTATCCCGTTCTATCGTACACCATCTCACGTCTACCCGTCCCTCTCTACAGGTCGGTAACTTCAGCAAGCTCTAGCCGCCTACAACATGAATCTCCCGAAGTTGACACATTTAAATTAATAGAATATATTTATATCTATCCCATTCTTTCTAACACGTCTCACATGTACCCTTCCCTCTCTACAGGTCTGTAACTTCAGCAAGCATCTAACCACCTACAACATGAAGCTCGTAGTTGACTACATTTAAATGAATAGAATATATTTCTATCTATCCCATTCTTTCTAACACCGTCTCACATGTACCCTTCCCTCTCTACAGGTCTGTAACTTCAGCAAGCATCTAACCACCTACTACATGAATCTCGGACTTGACTACATTTAAATGAATAGAATATATTTCCATCTATCCCGTTCTATCGCACACTATCTCACGTCTACCCGTCCCTCTCTGCAGGTCGGTAACTTCAGCAAACGTCTAGCCGCGTACAACATGAAAGTG
This sequence comes from Peribatodes rhomboidaria, assembly GCA_911728515.1. Taxonomy (NCBI): domain Eukaryota; kingdom Metazoa; phylum Arthropoda; class Insecta; order Lepidoptera; family Geometridae; genus Peribatodes; species Peribatodes rhomboidaria. The sequence goes on along the minus strand of OU452192.1, from coordinate 3,110,690 downwards.
TCGGAGCTGACCGGCGACCACCAGCTGACCAGGGAACAGATCGACGCTACGCAGCTCATCGTCTGCACGCCGGAGAAGTGGGATATTATCACTAGGAAAGGTGAGGGAAATGGAACAAACTCATTTTCGCGTTTACAATATTAGTTTTTTTTTTTTTATGTAGATTAGGTCGGCGTTTGACCACCAACTCGCCTGATGTTCTTGTGATTTGTGATAATAACATAACATTACACAACATATTGTCACATATTTTTATTATTATAGGTATATTATGGAACACAAACAATATTAAGTTTATTAGTCCCAAATTCATTACACTTTTAAATGTGAACAAAAACCTTAAATAACACAACCTAACATGAAAAATATTACTAAAGTTGTTTTAATTATTTTTTTATCTTGATAAAATTTAATAATATAATCAAGGTAACATTGGGAACAAACAGCAAGAAAATGTATTCGCGTAACTTCTTGTTATACCTACGAGTACATAGGACAGTAATACTTGCCTTCCCACCCTTCAAACAACAACATAAATGCTTAATGTTAAATGTTAAGCGACGTTGTGGTCTAAGATGGAGCACGACGACCTATAAGTAAACTAACTAACCTAACTTTCGGGGGCTGAGCTACGCACGTCCGTAGGAGTGTACTCTATTCTGATTCCCTACACGTGGTCCCCGGGTAGTGCTAACCGGGTAGCAAACTCTGGTGGAAGGCTTCGGCCGTGGCTAGTTACCACCCACCGGACCAAGCCATGCCGTGAAATGACCTAGTCGTGTTTCGGGATGTAGTCCGGTGTAACCGTTCCGAAGACGGGTCTGAGCAGTAGCGCACTTGTAGCGCCTCACTCAACTGCCGTCTTTGTACTTCTTCACTCTACAAAACTCCAAGGCTAGAGTGAATAAGTACCTTATAGGTCGTCGTGCTCCATCTTAGACCACAACGTCGCTCAACATCAGGCGAGTTGGTGGTCAAACGTCGACCTATTCTACATAAAAAAAAGTACTTGCGCCAAAATATAACTTTGAGGCCTGTCAAATAACATTTTTGTTTATACACCCCCATAGGTGGTGAGCGTTCCTTCACGAACCTGGTGCGTCTGATCATCATTGACGAGGTTCACCTCCTCCACGACGAGCGCGGACCAGTTCTTGAAGCGCTGGTGGCCAGGACCCTCGGAACTGTCGAGCAAACACAGGAACCGGTAACAGACTCTGATAAATTATTACTTGTATTATATTATTACTAGTAGCTCTCTGAGGTGGAGGGCTCGCGGCCTACGTCTATTCACATGTCGCATAAGCCGAACAATGAATTATGACACCATTGTAAATTGAGCTGGTTATTCGTACGTGTCAGTTGCAATGAGAGATCAAAGTATCGTTCAAAATCAAAACATTTTGACCTCAATGTTCTTATTGACAATATCATAGTTTAGCGACTGTGACTTTTACTCGAGATTTATAAGGCAAAATGCCTTAAAGTAAGTTAGTTAAATTTCTTAGTATCTATAGATTCTAATATTAGAGAATCTTAGTAACTTTGTCTGTCTGTCTGTCTGTTTGTAGTATTTTCACTGCTATACGACTGCACGGATCTTCGTACAATTTTGTTAATTAATTACATTAAATCAAGGTTTTCGGATACTCTTTTCTATATAAACGCTACCAAAGTCACGGGTAACAGCTAGTCCTACTAATATTATAAACGCGAAAGTTTGTAAGAATGGATGGATGGATGTTGGTCACTCTTTCACGTCAGAATGGCTGAACAGATCTGGATGAAATTTGTCACAGAGATAGATTATAGTCTAGAATAGCGCATAGGATACTTTTTAACCGCGGGTGAAACCGCAGGGCGCAGCTAGTTATAAAAATGCTGTTCTTTTCTGTGTGTCAGGTTCGTCTGGTGGGTCTGTCAGCTACATTGCCCAACTACACGGACGTCGCCGCTTTCCTCCGAGTCAAGCCTGACAAGGGGCTCTTCTACTTCGACAACTCGTTCAGGTAACATTAATGATGATATCCTCCTATGGTTGTAATGTTATTACTCCTTTTTCTTTTACATTTTGGACTTCTTATCCTACTAATATAATATATAATATCTTATATGTTTAAATGAGCAATTCTTGTATATATATATATATTATATATACATATACATACATATATATATATATATGTATATGTATATGTATGTATATATATATATATATCTTATACCTTTAAATGAGCAATTCTTGTATATATATATATATATAATTGAAATCTCGGAATCGGCTCCAACGATTTTCATACAAATTAGTATATAGGGGGTTTCGGGGGCGATAAATCGATCTAGCTAGGAATCATTTTTAGAAAATATCATTTTATTCGTGTTTTATCGATAATCAATCTCAACTGAAAAATATGACTCTTCCTGACATCTATTGGCGAATAATAATACTATTTTTTGTGAGCAACTAATTGTTTTAACGACACAACAGCAGATGGCGTTGTTAAGTAACACGAAGTCAATGAGTGTTTGCTTTGAGGTTAGACTAAAATCAATTGTTTATTTTTCAAAAAACACAATTAAAAAAAAAATACCGAGCAAAGCTCGGTCATCCAGGTACTATAATATTTAATATTGTATTATAAACGTGAAAGTTTGTAAGAATGGATGGATGGATGTTTGTTACTCTTTCACGCCAGAACGCCTAAACAGATCTGGATGAAATTTGGCACAGAGATAGATTATAGTCTAGAATAGCTACTTTTTAACCGCAGGAAAACCGCGGGGCGCAGCTAGTATGTTATATGTGCCCCAGTAGTCTCTAACACCCAAAGGTTGTCAAGTTTGAAAACAAATGATAACTATGTGTAGATGGACTGAACAAACATTGTACGCGAAAAATATAGCGGCGAATCGTTAGCCCCTAAACGAACAAAATGTATGACGCAACATTAGTGTGAGACCTGGAGGGCTATTCCTGCGCGCGAGATGAGATGAGATTTTATCTTGGTCACTCTCACACCTACGACGTTTGGAACGAGAGCAACAAGGACGAAAAATGGTGAGATGAAAATCTCAAATCTCCGAATAGGGCCACTGTTACGCACACCAGCAAGCCTAGCATGCGCAACGCTACCACGGTATCTCGACTATTTTTATTGAGACAGACGTATGTATACACATAGCCTTGTCACGTTCTCGCACGACAAAAAGTGACGAGAAGAATCGTGTCGCGCGCGCATGCCGTGCTGTGGTGCTGTGTAGAAAAATTGGTCTGTCACTTTTCGTTCATAAACAGCATGAAACTCTCTAGACATAACAGTACTGATAGTTTCGAGACCTTGCTTCGCTCAGTTCATATAAAATAAATAAATAAAAAAATATTTATTGCCAAAACCTATGAGTTAATAACATATTAAAGAAAAGTACTTATATCATTACACCTAAACTAAGTATAATTTAAAAGTTTAAATAAATAAATAAATTCGGGACACTGCCACACATTGTCGCCTGACCCCAAACTAAGCAAAGCTTGTACTATGGCTGCCAGAGACTGATGTACATACTTAGATATTATTAAATACATACTTAAATAGATATTAACACCCAGACATAGAACAAACACAAATGTTCATGTCATAAATGTTTGCTCTCGGTGGGAATCGAACCCACGCCCCCAAGCTCAGAAGGCAGATTCACTACCAACTGAGCCACACAGGCAGTCAAATGCGTTGTTTTGGCAATGGAGTAGGCTCAGCACTGTTCTGAGTAGACGAGGTCCACGCAGAACTGGTTTTCAGCCTACCCCATTGCTTGAGCTAAGATGTTTGTCAAGCGTGGTGAACATGTGGCTATAGCGGGTTTTCTTCGTCAACATAGTTGCAGGTGCCTATTTTTAAACATCTAAATTATCAAATTGAACAATTTTTATTTATTATGATTTAAAACACGGGATTACTCACGTACGATTCAGTCGATTATTCCGACTATAGTTTCAACCGCATTCGGCGGTCTTCATCGGCGGTAGTGCTATGCGAGACGCTGCCGCGCGCGCGCACTCGCCCTGATGAAGACCGCCGAATGCGGTTGAAACTATAGTCGGAATAATCGACTGAATCGTACGTGAGTAATTTCCGTGTTTTGAATCATAATGTGTGAAAACCACGTCAGTTTTCATAATTTTTTTTTTATTTATAATACATTACAAATGAAACCTACGTTTGTTTCAGGCCGGTAGCGTTAGAGCAGCAATACATTGGCGTGACGGAGAAGAAGGCTCTCAAACGGTTCCAAGTCATGAACGATATCGTATACGAGAAGACTATGGAGCACGCCGGCCGAAACCAGGTGAGACACTAGTGCAGTCCTTATTATTAAGTATAAAATCGAAAGTAATTCTGTCTGTCTGTCTGTCTGTTTGTAGGCTTCTCAAGACCAAACGTATCTTTATGAAAGGATGATGCCAGAGTTTCTATGAGATCTGGTCCCACCTTCCAATAGCTATGTGTGTTACATCGTTGGATAGGTATTTTTGAGCTGAATAAAAGTTACAATGGCGCCAAGTTCAAATCTTAGTCCGTTCAGAGTTATTCTTTATTAAACATGGTAGTTTTATCAGTAGTCACAGTACGTCGTCTTGCGTCTTGCGTCGGCTTGCGCGCACCCTCGGCGCCTATCCGTGCCGCTAACCAGTTTCATTGTTCTAAGCATACTTAACGAGTGCGAGTGAGACAGACCGATAAAAAGGTTTGCGTTACCGTCTACACTACGTGTATAAAGCACAAATGCAATTATTACGTAAAAATAGCATTACTTGGCTACTGATAAAACTACCATGTTTATTAAAGAATAACTCTGAACGGACTAAGATTTGGAACTTGGCGCCATAGTAACTTTTATTCAGCTCAAAAATGCCTATCCAACGATGTAACACACATAGCTATTGGAAGGTGGGACCAGGATTTGCATCCTCCTTTGAAAATTAGTTTTTTTTTAAAATTATTAACATAAATACAACTACAGCTTAAACTAAACATGCCCTTAGAACCAATGCGGTTTGTCTAGGACAAACAGTTCTCACCCTTAATTAGCTTAAATATGCCATATTATGCCTAAATTTAAATACTTAAGAAACAATGATTTTATATATATCGCACATCGCGCGCGCGCTCACCCAAAACAGCTGTTGTAGGTATCGGCTATAGTTGCAGTCACAAGTGACAGTACGTCTGTATAGTAGTGTATCTGTATCGACTATGAAGTGAGACAGGAAGACTGCAGTAGTTCTGGACACGGGTCAACCTAGTGAAGACTTCTTCGCAAGGTTCACTGCTTTTTGCTCTCATTTTGGCTAACATAATTCATTTACCACGCTAGTTATAGTTTTACTGAAGTAGAAATTTTTTGTATCTTTTGTTTGTAATTACGTGTGTAAATAAAATAAATAGTTTGGCTAGTAAGTTTTTTAATATTTTTTTCTGAACAAATAAATGTGTTCGTCATGAAATTCTGTAATTTATTAAAATATAACGCGCCGCTTACCAAATGCGTCAGACAACATCACAGAATAGTACGTAGTTGGTACTAAAATAACAAGTGACAACTAAAATTTAAACTCCGCTCAAAACCAGCCAGTATTTGTTTTCTATGTTGGACTCTGATCTCTTTGTTAACGGATTATCCTTCCTACTAATATTATAAACGCGAAAGTTTGTAAGAATGGATGTATGGATGTTTGTTACTCTTTCACGCCAGAACGGCTGAACAGATCTGGATAAAATTTGGCACAGAGATAGATTACAGTCTAGAATAGCACATAGGATACTTTTTAACCGCGGGTGAAACCGCGGGGCGCAGCTAGTTATTCATAATTTGATAATTAGTTACAGTACATCACGAGGAGGGTTTATGGATGCTGTTTTCTGAATAAACGCGAACGAAGTTGCAACAGCAAGTAATAAATAAATAAAATAAATAACCCATGAATATTTATTTCCAGATCCTAGTGTTCGTACATTCCCGCAAGGAGACCGGCAAGACCGCGCGCGCGATACGAGACATGTGCCTTGAAAAAGATACCCTCGGACAGTTCCTCAGGTAAATATACTTCAAACTCCTTCGTATAGGGTTCACATTTCAATGCAGTTAGATTTGACACAAAAAAAAAAGTCAAAAGTCAAAATATTTATTCATTAAATAGGGTAAGTACATACAGTTCTTCAATAGATAATTTAGTTCTGCCTATTTGTCAGATAACCTGACATGTGAATATGTTACAAATAATAAAATTACAATAGAGATGTGAATATGTTACAATTAATATAATTACAATCGATATATTAGTATAATAAATTATTTAAGTTATATCAGTCAATTCAAGTCAAATTTAAAAATTATATTATTTTATTAAATTTATTTAGTTCATCTATAATATTCTAAATGTTCAGACTTCTGAATAACTTTAAAAGGACATCTGATAAACAGTACTCGGTAATCGAACGGGAATCGAACCCAGGACCTTCTGCTTATAAAGCAGTCTCATACCAACTTTAGTTCTGTTCAAAAGGTTCCATTAAAAACTTAGTTAAGCCTTATTTAAGTACTATTGTAATTATTATATGTTTTTAATAAAGAGTTGTTGTTGTTGTTGTTGAAATACCGACTTCCAAAAAGGAGGAGTTCTTAATTAGACTGTATTTTTTGTTTGTTTGTATGTAACGCGATTGGAGTAATCGCCTCAAAATTGGCCCCAATAAGGCGGAAATTGACATAAGTCAATGAACTCTTCCCTCAGTCAATCTGAACCAAACTCCAGGATTGGGGAGTTTTCAAAATGTACATCTACATTAATACATAAAATCGAAAGTAACACTGTCTGTCTGTTCGTAGGCTTTACACGGCTAAAAAACTAAACAAATCTTCATGAAATAACCGGCCGGAAGTAACCGGAATAAAGTATTAATCTTATACCTTTAAATGAGCGATTCTTGTATATATATATATATATATAATTGGAATCTCGGAATCGGCTCCAACGATTTTCATACAAATTAGTATATAGGGGGTTTCGGGGGCGATAAATCAATCTAGCTAGGAATCATTTTTAGAAAATATCATTTTATTCGTGTTTTATCGATAATCAATCTCAACTGAAAAATATGACTCTTCCTGACATCTATTGGCGAATAATAATAATACTATTTTTTTGTGAGCAACTAATTGCTTTAACGACACAACAGCAGATGGCGTTGTTAAGTAACACGAAGTCAATGAGTGTTTGCTTTGAGGTTAGACTAAAATCAATTGTTTATTATCCAAAAAACACAATTAAAAAATAAAAAAAAATACCGAGCAAAGCTCGGCCATCCAGGTACTAATAATTAATACCGGCTTGATGGCTGGTTGCACCAAAAGCAAATGTCTCTGACGGACATTTGAATGTGGATAAAACAATATTTGTGCGAACTTTTAGTGAATTTGGACAATTTTAATTCAACACAGTGTGATGTAGGCACATCAGCCCTAGGCTGCTCGCCTATAATTAAATAAATAAATAAATTTGATAATTAGTTACAGCATATCACGAGGAAGGTTTTAGGATACTATTTTCTGAATTAACGCGAACGAAGTCGCGGGCAACGGCTAGTTATAAATATACTAGCTATTACCTGCGACTTCGTTCGTGTTTATTCAGAAAATTGTATCCTAAAACCTTCCTCGTGATATACTGTAACTAATTATCAAATTATTAATAACTAGCTGCGCCCCGCGGATTCACCCGCGGTTAAAAAGTATCCTATGTGCTATTCTAGACTATGATCTATCTCTGTGCCAAATTTCATCCAGATCTGTTCAGCCGTTCTGGCGTGAAAGAGTAACAAACATCCATACATCCATACATACAAACTTTCGCGTTTATAATATTAGTAGGATAATCAGTTACCAAAGAGATCAGAGTTCAACATTAAAAAAAAAACTGGCTGGTTTTGAGCGAAGTTTTAATTTGAGTTGTCAGTTGTTATTTTAGTATCAACTACGTACTATTATGTGATGTTGTCTGACGCAATTGGTAAGCGGCGCATTATTTTTCATTAATTTACAGAATATCATGACAAGAAGATTTATTTATTCAGAAAAAAGTATTCAAAAATCTTCCTTGTGACATGCTGCAACTATTTATCAAATTTCATCAGGATACATTCAGCCGTCTAGCCGTGAAAAGCCTACAAACAGATAGACAGAGTGACTTTCGATTTTATAATTGGGAAGGATTACCGAGTTATATGAGTAGACTTTAGACCACGCTACGCTAAGTCAATAATTTTTCCATCGTCACCGCAGAGAGGGATCAGCAAGCATGGAAGTGTTAAGAACAGAGGCGGACCAAGTGAAGAATCCAGAACTTCGCGAGCTGCTTCCGTACGGGTTCGCTATACATCACGCCGGGATGAGCAGGGTCGACAGAACGCTAGTCGAGGATCTGTTCGCTGACAGGCATATACAGGTGAGGAAACGAGGCTAATAATAAAAATAAAAAAAAGTTTTTTGAGATCAAGGTCGATGCCCTCAAAGAGCGATGACCTGCCAGATTAAAATTTCTGAATCAAAATTAACTACCCAGTATATGAAGGTCGTTTTCTTTATTTTCAATAATTAAAATGTAATTACTTACAGTTTACATTACATATAGAGGTGAGGAAAGGATGCTAGTAAAAAAATAACATTTTTTGAGCTCAAGGTCAATGCCCTCATAGAGCAAGATCAATGACCTGCCAAATTAAAATCTCTGAGTCAAAATTAACTACCCAGTATATGAAGGTCGTTTTCTTTGTTTTTAATTAATTGATTTATATGTAATTACAGTTGCCCATAAAACCAACACGGTTTGTCTAGGACAAATAGTTCTCACCTTTAATTAACTTAAATATGCCATAATATGCCTTAATATAAATATTTAACCTTTAATTAACACCTTTAATTAACTTAAATATGCCATAATATGCCTTAATATAAATATTTAAGAAAAAAATAAAGTAACATTGACATAACGCAGTCAATGACTTGCCAAATTAAAATCTCTGAACTCTGAATCAAAATTAACTACCCAGGAAGTGGAGGTCGTTTTCCCTGTGGAAAGGATCAACAACCCCATATTTTTGTGAGCAATGACCCAATGGTTTTTTCCTAAGTTTCAATAAGTCAAGACCTCCTCGCAAATGAAGATAAATGTCACAAACTACCCTTTCGAACTTCTATATGCATCTTGCTGACACACTCACATAAACAGTTTGACAACAAATCTTTCTGATTCCAGTTTTGTTCGCTATATTTCTCTCAACATTTAAACTTGCCCTCAACAGGTGTTAGTCTCGACAGCGACCCTCGCTTGGGGAGTGAACCTCCCGGCCCACACCGTCATAGTGAAAGGCACGCAGGTCTATAACCCTGAGAAAGGGCGCTGGAGCGAGCTCGGGGCGCTGGACGTGTTACAGATGTTGGGGAGAGCTGGACGGCCGCAGTACGACACTAAGGGAGAAGGTGAGATAATGTTGAGCTGGTTAGGATAGGTTAAATTAAACACACACGTTAAATTGTAGGTCCGGGTTGAACTTGCCCCCAACATGTGTTAGTCTCGACAACGACCCTCGCTTGGGGAGTGAACCTCCCAGCTCATACCGTCATAGTGAAAGGCACGCAGGTCTTTAACCCTGAGAAAGGGCGCTAGACGTATTACAGATGTTGGGGAGAGCAGGACGGCCGCAGTACGACACTAAGAGAGAAGGTGAGATTCTGTTGAGCTGGGTAGAAGCGTTGAACCGGCGTTATTGGCTTCTCGCTCACAATTCAGCGTTTTTAACGCTACCTTGTCCCGGATGACACGTTAAATTGTAGGTCCGGGTTGTTTGTTTTAACAACACTAGTAGCAATCGTCAAGCCATTTCAGAGGCCTTCGGGCGGCCTAGAAACTCTTTTTTTACCCAGTTTAAACCTGTTATAGGTACCACCCTGCCTTTGGGGGGGCAAGGTGGTTATGTGGGAGTCTCCGCCCTAGTGGCGGCATACCCACTAAAAACCCTGGGGGGTTTCTTCTCGGCGCCCATGTCTCGGGGCCACGGGAACACTCTTGCACTCGACCGCACAGCCCCGACGACGCTGGTCCCCTAGGACCCTTCCCGTTTAGTAAACTCTGACATCTGGGCTAACCACGCAGCCTATAAATCTTTCCTCTTTTTAATATTAGTGTAGAAGTAGTGTATTGGAGGTATAAGAGCAAACGAGGACGTTGTTGAAATAAACATAGGGCCCGCCTTTCAAGCCAGAGGGAGCTGGTTCGATCCCAGCTGACGGCATGCACCAATTTGTTCATTGTGTGAAGTTAAGTAAGTGCGTATTGTATTGTATGTCATCTGCTACATGACTGGAGCCCGGTGTATGGCGACAGCCTCGCCCCCTGTCACATTTGGAACTGAATATCGTCAGGTTAGGCATGAGTGTTGTATTACATCCCTGCCAGTCACTTCGGGGGAAAGGAGTGACGATATGACACTGACTCTCCGAAGCCTATCGATTAAGCAAATTAAGAAGGCGATTTGGAGTGATCTAAAAGCGTTTTACTTAACTATTTCTTCTTCCCCCAGGCATCCTGATAACCAACCACTCCGAGCTCCAATACTACCTCTCTCTGCTCAACCAGCAGCTCCCTATAGAGTCTCAGCTTGCGAGCAAGTTGCCGGACATGCTCAACGCTGAGATCGTGCTCGGGACCGTGCAGAGCGTACGGGATGCTGTCACTTGGCTCGGTGAGTGTTCGGTGATTGTTTCGGAAATGTTGCCGAATGTGCTCGGTGATTGTCGCTGGATATATTGCCGAGTGTGCTCGGTGATTTTTGCTGATATTGTTTAGCGACTTATTGACAAGCGTTAGTGAGCGAAGCGTTTCTACTTCAGCTTCGACGAAAATGCTTTCGTATGTCCGAATTGTGTCTGGATTTCTGTCCAGATTTCTGTCCGGATCTGTCTTCTACCGTTCGCATTTCTTAACCGATTCTCTAAAATTTAATAAGTAGGTCCGATAACTATTAAGATTTTTTTTTATTGAGTCAGTTTTCGCAATATTTTTTAATGTTGTTTATTTTTAATTTTTTACGGCCTGCCTTTTTATTGTCTCGCAGGAGTTGTGAAAAGTAGAGTATTCATCTCTAGGATAAAGCAGTGTCTTTGTCTTGGGCGGCTTGAATCCCTCGCTTCACTCAGGACTCTACATAACTCCCTCGCTGCGATCGGGAGCTAACTCTAGAGTCCCCCGTTACGCTCTGGGTTCAATACGTCTATTGAACCCAGAGCGTAACGGGTATCTCTGCTGGGTAACTCTGCTGGGTAACTCTGCTATTCACAGTTCCTTTTCATTGCCTCGCATTAGGTGTGAAAAGTATAGTATTCTCCTCTAGCATAAAGCAGTTTTTTTTGTCCCCTCGGTGCATAATCTATTATCTCCCCGCAGGTTACTCGTACATGTACATCAGGATGCTCCGCCAGCCCGCGCTGTACGGCATCTCCCCGGAGAAGATCCAGGAGGACTCTCTGCTGGAGCTGCACCGAGCTGACCTGGTGCACACAGCAGCCTGCTTGTTAGATAAGTGAGTACATGGTGTAATTGACCCGTTAGCTAGCGAAGCGTCTACGCTTCAGCTTTAACAAAAATAGCTTTAGCAAATAAATGTAGAAATCTTATATCTTTAAATGAGCAATTCTTGTATATATATATAATTGGAATCTCGGAATCGGCTCCAACGATTTTCATACAATTTAGTATATAGGGGGTTTCGGGGGCGATAATTCGATCTAGCTAGGAATCATTTTTAAAAAATGTCATTTTATTCGTGTTTTATCGCGATAATCAACTTAACATAAACTTGGAAGAAAAATAACAAAAAGGAGGCGTTTGAGTAGTTTCAACTGAAAAGTATGACTCTTCCTGACATCTATTGGCGAATAATAATACTATTTTTTGTGAGCAACTAATTGCTTTAACGACACAACAGCAGATGGCGTTGTTAAGTAACACGAAGTCAATGAGTGTTTGCTTTGAGGTTAGACTAAAATCAATTGTTTATTTTCCAAAAAACACAATTAAAAAAAAAAAAAATACCGAGCAAAGCTCGGTCATCCAGGTACTTGTAATAATTAGATGAAAAAAAAAATTGTGAACATGTACAATCATTAGTGAAAGTATTAGAAAAATAATGTTGTTAATACCTATAATAGGTTTTCACTTCTGAACTCTGTTATTTAGTGTTTTCTTTTTTAAAGTCTAAAGTGTAAACTGTTGGTATTTCTACCTAAATAAATAAAACGCTTTCGCATGTTCTGTCTGTATGGATCTCTCTTCCTCTACAGGTCGTTACTTAAGGGGGCCGCGACGTTCTGAAATTTCCATACAAATGCACTACTCAAATTTCTTGAAAACCGTTTGTCAGATTATGATGAAATTTAGCATGTACAATTAAATTAACAATATCTCCGCCCCTATGTTCTTGGTTTCTTTCAAAAACGTTCTCAAGCGAAAATGAGCTATGAAAAATATCCGCATTTTAAGGGGTCACTTTTGACTGATTTATTCAATAGGTAGACAAAGCAAATCAAAAATTCCATTACATAGGGAGGTTGTCTACATCATTAGCTGTTAAATGAATCCATAATAAATACAAGGGAAATTCTTAGTTACTTAAGAATGATTACAGTAGTGCAAAAGTGATTAAAAAAAAAATTGCACTTTGTCACTCTGTAGGTAAGTTTAGAGGCTCGTCAGTATCATTACTTGCTCTCTTCACTCGTCTTCTTCTAGACGAAATGGCGATAGAATACCTTAAGCCAATGCGAAGTTAGTCTAGGTCGCCTAGGTCGAAATTAGTTAGGTCGCCGGACTCTTAACCGATTATCTTGAAATTTTGTGAGTAGGTTTTTGTGTCAGTTTTTGGATTTTTTTCAAAATGGCGGAGAAACGTTTTTTTTTGCAATGGCTCTATTTGAGGCGAACAGCTAATTATGGATGGAGAAAAGATAAATTATATTCCATTCGTTTAAATAAGAAAACATAATATATCGTCACGTCTTTCCGCCGAGGGAGCTGGCAGAGGTGTAATACAACTCCCACATTTCGCCGGACGATATTCAGTTCCCAAATGTGACAGGGGGCAAGCCTGTCGCAATACACCGGGCTCCAGTCATGTAGCAGATAACATACAATACGCACATATGTGTACTCGTATGTGCGTATTGTGTGTCATGTTCACCAATTTATCAATTTGTTCACACAATGAACAAATGCATGCCGTCGGCTGGGTTCGAACCCGCTCCCTCTGGCTGGAGAGGCGGACTTTCTTCCAACTAGGCTGCCATCTAGCATAGGCTAGGCATAGCAGAAAAGAAGACTTTTAACCCCCCACGCAAAAACGACTGGGTGTTATTAGTTTGACGTGTCTCTGTGTGTGTGTGTCTGAGACATCGTTGCTCACAAATGGACGAACCAATTTTGATTTAGTTTTGTTTTTGTTTGTTTGAAAAGTGAATTAGTATTCTTAGCTTGTAGTTGTTTTTTTTTTAATTTATCTTGTTACATTTTCAGAGCCGGCCTAATAAAATACGAACGCAAATCCGGCCACTTCCAACCGACCGAACTCGGTCGGATCGCGTCCCATTTCTACTGCACCTACGAAACGATGCAAGCTTACAACCAGCTGTTGAAGCCCACGTTGGGAGAGATAGAACTATTCAGAGTGTTCTCTCTTTCTGGCGAGTTCAAACACATCACTGTGAGGGACGAGGAGAAATTGGAGCTGCATAAATTGATGGAGCGGGTGAGTTTTGCTGTCTTTGTCTTATGTTTAAAGTGAGAGAGAGAGAGAGGGAGAAAGAGACTGCGTCTACTACAAATAGGTAAGTCATAATTGGTTATCGATGGAGAACTATTCGGGGTGGTCTCTCTTTCTGGCGAGTTCAAACACATCACTGAACGGGACGAGGAAAAATTGGAGCTGAAGTGTGATTGAGAGAGAGAGAGAGAGAGAGAGAGAGAGAGAGAGAGAGAGAGAGAGAGAGAGAGAGAGAGAGAAAGACACTGTGTCTACCATAAATAAGAAAGTCATAATTGGTTACTGATGTAGAACTATTCAGGGTGTTCTCTCTTTCTGGCGAGTTCAAACACATTACTGTGAGGGACGAGGAGAAATTGGAGCTGCATAAATTGATGGAGCGGGTGAGTTTTGCCGTCTTTGTCTTATGTTTGAAGTAAGAGAGAGAGAGAGAGAGAGAGACTGTATCTACCATAAATAAGAAAGTCATAATTGGTTATCGATGGAGAACTATTCAGGGTGTTTTCTCTTTCTGGCGAGTTCAAACATATCGCTGAGGGAAGAGGAAAAATTGGTGCTGCAATGATGGAGCGGGTGAGTGTTGCTGTTCTTGTCTGATGTTTGAAGTGTGTGAGAGAAAGAGACTGCGTCAACCGTAAGTGAGTGAGTGTTGTCTTTGTCTTTACGTCAGCGTGTGAACAGAAATGGAGCAAAATACCAGGAAGTGACCCCTGTCTGGAAACACGTGTAGGATGATGACAATATAGGCATGTTACCCGAAATTCTGAAATTCCGCGTTGAATTGCAATACTAATTTTCTGGGTAAGGCAAGCAGCCGCCAAAGCTGGTCGACCGCGAACTGTATCACCACGCAGTAAGGTTCATGGTTGTGCAGCGTCTCTTGATGGCTGAATCTAACAATCATTGCAATAATTTATTATGGCACGGGCCCAGTTGTAGAAAATTAAAAATAATATATTAAATTTCAGGTACCGATCCCAATAAAAGAGAGCATTGAGGAACCCTCAGCGAAAATCAACGTTCTCCTCCAAGCGTACATCTCACAACTGAAGCTCGAAGGATTCGCGCTGATGGCTGACATGGTGTACGTGACGCAGTCCGCCTGCCGACTGCTGAGGGCTATATTCGAGATTGTCCTGCACAGGGGTGAGTGAGCGAGATAGATAGATGTAGGTTATAACTTGAGCGAGAAAGACAACAAGCGCACATCTCACAACTGAAGCTCGAAGGATTCGCGCTGATGGCTGACATGGTGTACGTGATGCAGTCCGCCTGCCGACTGCTGAGGGCTATATTCGAGATTGTTCTACACAGGGGTGAGTGAGCGAAATAGATAGATGTAGGTTATAACATGTGCGAAAGAGATGTTAGTCAACAAGCGTAACTTGTATCACAACTGAAGCTCGAAGGTTTCGCGTTGATGAGCGAGACGGGTAGATGTAGGTTGTAACATGTGCGAGAGAGATGTAAGTCAATAAGCGTACATCTTTCAACTGAAGCTCGAAGGATTCGCGCTGATGGCTGACATGCGACCGACTGCTGAGGGCTATATTCGAGATTGTTCTGCACAAGGTTGAGTGAGCGAGACGAGTAGATGTAGGTTACTCGCGTGTGAGAGTGACACATGTAAGTCAACAAGCGCATGGCTTGGTAACGCGCGAAGCCGAGGCGGATCGCTAGTAGCTATTTAGCTACTAGCTAACTTTTAGCTACTAGCTAACTTTTAGCTAGCTTTTTTGAAAAATATTAGTGTGATTTATTTAAATCACACTAATATTTTACATGGGAAAGTTTAGATGGATGGATGGATGAATGTTTGTAACTCAGTCACGCCAGAATGAACGTATCTGTTTAAAATTTGGCACATAGATAGATTATACTCTGGAATAGCAAATAGGCCACTTTTTAACCGCGGGTAACATCGCAGGACGCAGCTAGTCATCATATCAGTCGTAACGGCTCACTGAGGGAAAATTCAAATCACATGTAAAAACTACATTAATGAAAAGAGGGTATTATAAGGTTAAGAATTATTTAGAAGACAAACATGTCTGGAGACTTCCACTTCCGCCAAGTAGTCACTAGTATCTATAGATATTACCTAGTTGTAAGCCAACATTTGTGTGACTGTAATTTATTATGTATTTCTTAAAAAAAAAAATGCCGCTCAGTTTCTTGCCTGTTCTTCTAAGTAGATGCTCTTTATCCGAACAAAGCGGTCGAGTCTATTATAATAACTTTGACGTTCATAAGTGTATCTTTGATACCTAAATTGAATAAAAACATTTTGACTTTGTCTTTGACTTAGAATAAATGTGAACCACGCTTGTCTCAGTCCATAATATCTGTGTATTCTTACCCCCAGGCTGGGCTCAGCTGGTGGACAAGACCCTGGCTCTGTGTAAGATGGTGGACCGCAGGATGTGGCAGTCGATGTCTCCTCTGCGACAGTTCAGGAAAATGCCGGAAGAGGTTTAATTAACCATATTTTGATTAAAAATAAAAATCAAGACAAACGAAAAAAAAAAAATTAACTGGTTCAAGTAAAAACAACTCCTCAGTTTTTCGCTTGGCAAAAAGCACGTGCAAAACGTTGATCGTCGCGAGAGAAAAAAAAACGATTAAACATTAAAAATAAAGGCCCATTTACACGATGCAAGTTTCTTGCCTATTGTATACAATTAAATTGAAGCAATAAATGACTTGCATGGTCTAAACAACACGTGAAATTGTTGATCTGTTTATAGAAGTTTTGCTTCAAAACTTTTCTTGGTGTAAATAGCTCATGCAATAATTTCTTAAGCAATTCTTGTATTCAACTGGATTTTTCCTTTATTTGCAAACATGAGTTTAGTGAGTGAGGTTATGTCAATCGTTGCTGCATTTCTGAGGGAAAAACTGTTGAGAATACGTCGTAAGAAAAGATTATCGATCAAAAAATAAATAGGAAGAAAAGAAGCTCTCGGAGTATCTAACAATCTTTGAGTAGAGCTACAAAACGTAGCTTCTACACGTTCAATACTTGAATGAAAAATTTGCCAACGCAAATACGAGCAATACTTGAAGCAACCCACTAATAAATGGTACACGCACATACGACTCTGTGTTTAGACAAGTCAAAACTTGTAAGCAATAATCGCCCAAACATAATTGCATTTGTGTAAACAAATGACATTTGCAGTTATTTCTTGGCAAGACTTTCTGATTGCATTCCTTTTTTTATCGTAGCGTGTAAACAGTTGCTTACAATTCTTGAAGATCAATTATTGCGCGTAAAGTATTGCATTCAATTATTGCCCTTGTATGTACAAGAAAATGGTATCGTGTAAATGGGGCCTAACAATAATACTGTATGCTATGATTTTATGGAATGGAATATACTACTACTTAATTCAGTCGATTATTCCGACTATAGTTTCAACCGCATTCGTTGGTCTTTATCAAGGCGAGTGCGCGCGCGGCTGCGTCTTGCATAGAACTCACATAAATCACAATGTGTGAAAACCACTTAAATTCTCACAATAATACTGTATGTTGTTTACAGATAGTAAAAAAACTGGAGAAGAAAAACTTCCCCTGGGAGAAGCTCTACGAACTGGGACCCAACGAAATCGGCGAACTGGTCCGAGCGCCGAAACTCGGCAAAATGATACACAAATACGTGCACCAGTTCCCCAAGCTGGAGCTCTCCACGCACATACAGCCGATAACCAGGTCCACATTGAGGGTGGAGCTCACCATCACGCCGGATTTCCATTGGGATGACAAGGTGAGTGGAATTGGCTGGCAGATGGAGCTGTTCTTAATTTTTTTGCTTTAGTTCAGGCTGGAGTAGCCCGGTGTATGGCGACAGGCTCGCCCCATGTCTCATTTGGGACTGAATATCGTCCGGCGGAGTGTGGGAGTTGTATTACACCTCTGCCAGCCCTTTCGTTGGAAAGGCATGACGATATGCTATGTAGTTCCGCTGTCTTCAACTAGATGGCGCTGTTATTATTAAATTTGACATTTGACGTTGATAGATGGCGCTGTTCTCAATAATCCTTCGTTTCCAGATCCACGGGCAGTCGGAAGCGTTCTGGATCCTGGTGGAGGATGTTGACTCGGAGGTGATCCTCCACCACGAGTACTTCCTGCTGAAGGAGAAGTACTGCAAGGATGAGCATCTGGTATACTTCATCATTAGTTCATCATCTCTTTGTCATCGAAAATCGAAATCATAGATGGTGTTTTTATCATGTAAACACTATTCTGGCGCCAGCCTTGATAATTTGTATGCGAGTATCGGGTCATCATCATCATCATCATCTGTCTCTCTCACTCTCAAAATTTTCTAATGAGTGAAAAGGACAGCAACCGAGATAAAAGTGTATAATAGCTTCGGCCGTGGCTACTTCACCACCCACCGGACCAAGCCATGCCGTGAAATGAGCTAGTCGTGTTTCGGGATGTAGTCCGGTGTAACCGTTCCGAAGACGGGTCTGAGCAGTAGCGCACTTGTAGCGCCTCACTCAACTGCCGTCTTTGTACTTCTTCACTCTACAAAACTTCAAGGCTAGAATGAATAAGTACCTTATAGGTCGTCGTGCCCCATCTTAGACCACAACGTCGCTTAACATCAGACAAGTTGGTGGTCAAACGCCAACCTATTGTACATAAAAAAAATTAAGGTGTTTTAGTGAAAAAAACCACTTAGCAAGGTGTTCGGTTATGGCGTTCATATTAACAGTCTTTCACGTCTCACTGCTCGGACCTACTCTACCCTATGTCGAAGGTGATTGAGCCGTTATCCACCACGCTGGCTCAGTGTGGGATGTCACACGTCCTAGAACTATTTATTCTAAGACATGTCGGTTTCCTCACGATGTTTCCCTTCACCGTAAGAGCACGAGTCAAATTTGAATGCATATAAACTTTTCTACTTGAGAAAAGAGAACCCACGACCTCTGCATCGAAAGGCATCCACCCTACTCGGCCGACACGACCCCATTTGTTAGCGTTGTTTCCTCAGAATAGCAATGATTGCCTAGTTGGATGAGGCTCGCCTCTAAAGCCAGAGGGAGTGGGTGAACACACAATGAACAAAGTGGGCACGCACCAATTTGTTCATTGTGTGAACATATGTGCGTATTGTATGTCATTTGCTACATCACTGTAGCCCGGTGTATGGCGATAGACTCGCCCCCTGTCACATTTGTGACTAAATATCGTCCTGCGAAGTATAGGTGTTGATACATCTCTGCCAGCCTCTGCCGGCCAGTAGCGCAATGTAGTATGTTCCTCAAATCCTAATTTTTTTGTATTCTTTTTCAGGTGAAGTTATTCGTGCCTGTGTTCGAACCTCTGCCACCGCAGTACTATCTAAGAGTTGTTTCTGACAGGTGAATATTAAAAACACTACTTTTCCATATATTTGTTATTGTAAACAAGCTGTCAAATCTATAAAAAAATAACCACATAAACATAACTTTTTGTTACATGTTTAAAGTAAGCATGAGATATTTAGTAAAATCCGGATTTCGTCTCAAACTTTGACAGTCGTTACTTTGACATCTGTCGCATTTTGAATGTCGGACATTAAGGCCCGGTATTCGACGAAAACGAAGACGTACATGAAATCAACGAAAACAAGTATTTTGTTTGCGCCTAGCTTTATATGAAGAATTGTGATGATCAGGTGCAAAAAAATACAGCTGGCAGAAAAAACAACCAAAATCAGTTTAACCGAAGTAGAATTTTGAAAATCATTCTCATTTTGGAAATAAAGCACAAAAAGTATCTTCTTAAAAAAACTTTTGGAACGTAGTTCTTTCTCTAAATTTTCAGCGGTTACACCACATTTTTTTTCGATCATTTAAAAGCCAGATTAGTTGTCTAAAGTTTAACCGAGCAACTTATTCTCAAGCATATTACGATCAATACCAATAAAAACGGCAAGAAAATGTATTTCTAGTCGCCGATATCATTCTACCATCAAATATGAAATACGATTTTCAACTCTAAATGCGGGTTACGTAAACGTATGCATGGGTAGATAATCGTGGAATGACCGAGCCTTAACATCAGACAAGATAGCGGCCAAACGCTAGCCTAGCACAATAAAAAATAAGAGTGTGTGTACTTATGTACACGCCTTAGAAGTTATACTTCTTAACCTCAAATCTATAAATGCACTCAAAACAGTTTATTCAAATCAGTGTTAATAATAATAATATTCAATAAATATTCAATATATACTAAAAAATAATTAATTATTAGTAAATACTATCACCGTCGTATATTAAATTGATTTAATAAAAACACCAAAATATTATTCACTGTTTAATTGTACTCTAACGAAACACGTGTTCTAAATATAAAAATCCTACAAATATTATAAACGCGAAAGTTTTATGTATGGATGGATGGATGGATGTGTGTTTGTATCTCTTTCACGCCGGCTGAACAGATCTGGATGAAATTTGGCACAGAGATAGATTATAGTCTAGAATAGCGCATAGGATACTTTTTAACCGCGGGTGAAACCGAAGGGCGCAGCTAGTACTAAAATATATGTACAACTTGAACATAGTTATCAATTTTCATGCCACCTAGAACTAACTTCACGATGTAGAATTGAGGTGTCGGTGTGCGCGCGCATCGTAAAAATTCACTCTCATCATTTTTCTCTATCGCGCCAAAAGAAGTTTAGCTTCAAAAAAGTTTGTTTTTCCTGTCTACAACAGGTGGATAGCGTCCGAGACGCAGCTGCCGGTGTCGTTCCGGCACCTCATCCTGCCGGAGAAGAACCTGCCGCCGACGGAGCTGCTGGACCTGCAGCCGCTTCCTGTCTCAGCGCTCAGGAACCCCAAGTACGAGGAGCTGTACGCGGACAGCTTCCCGCAGTTCAACCCTGTGCAGACGCAGGTGAGGCGCTGAGAGCCGTGTTCAGAAACGACGCACAGTCACGAATTTCGATTTAAAGCTGTTTTTACATACGTACTCCCCCGGGAGTAATGCCTGACGATATGTCAGGCATTTCTAGGCAGTCTCTGGCAGAGGTGTAATACAACACCTACACTTCCCCGGACGATATTCAGTCTCAAATAATAATAATAATAATTTATTGAACAAAATATACAGTGCTTACAGATTAAAGTTAGTAACTGATTCTTATTGACTAATATTAGTCTACTAATATAAATCTGGATAAGCTATGAACCCTGAATCTCACGCTAGGGGAGTCCTGTCTTGTGAAACTCAGTGGCCTTCCATTAAATGAGGTTAGATTTCTATGCAGGAGAATGAATAAATATGAAAACTAAAAACTGAAACAAAACATTCCAAATTAATATTTGGCACAGGTGAAAAGTTTACAGTTTTTCGTTGGTGTAGGTAAATTACTAAACAAAATACAATTATTTCGTGTGAAAAAAAATGTGTGTGTGTGTGTGTGTGTGTGTGTGTGAATGAGTGGGCTTTGATTGCTTGTGTGAATGAAGAGGGTGGTTATATGGTTGCCAAACACCGGGCTCCAGTCATGTAGCAGATGACATACAAAACGCACGTATGTTCACACAATGAACAAATTGGTGCGTGCCTTCCGGCTGGGTTTTGAACCCGCTCCCTCGGGCTTGAGAGGCGGGCCTTCTTCAACTAGGCTGTCACCGCCTTTCAACTGTTTTTATCTACTTCAACGGCCCGACGCAATTAAAGTGTCTTACTACGCCCTGCGGTGAACCGAAAAACGGGTTCTTTATTTACAAAAGGGACGATAGTTAAGTACCTCTTGAAGCTCCAGTAGTAACCTGCAGATGGCCATCAGAGATCGGAACGCGGTAGTGATGGAGGCTCTGAGTCGGGAGGAGGCCATGATGTTGTAATAATTTCTATAAATTGTTCTCGTTATCGTTTTATATTTTGTTATCGTTTTATATAAATTGTGGGTCCATCTCGAGCATTCATGCTCACTATCGAAGGCACCTTCTTGCGGCGGCGTCGTGTGTCGGGTCGTTCTCTTCCCTCAAATATGGTTGAGGAGAGCGATGGCTGGCACATGCGTCATACTCGTGATCGGGTGCTGCTTGCGGGTCGCTGGTCTGCTCGTGGTGTACTCACAATGCATTAAGTAAATCTGAAAACCTTTAACCTAACCTTAGATTAAGACTTAATAACTAACCCCCCTCTACCTGTATTCCCCTTAAATAATAATTTAAATTTATGTTAACAAAAGTCACGGTCCCCGGAGTCCGTGGAGTGTAATTTTTTTTTAAAAAAAAAAAGAAGCTCCAGTAGTAGGTTCCAATAGTTATGTATGGTAAAACCAGTTTTAAATTAGGAATCAAGACTGATCACTGTTTTAGCAGCTCTAGCCTAAGGATACACGGACGTCATTTTACGAGCGTAATTTCGTAGGCGCATTCTGCGCTCGACAGAAATTCGGTTGTGCGGCCACTCGAGTGTAGTTTATTTGCCGTGAGTTGCGTTTTAATTAAACAAAATATAAAAGTAATTTATTTTCGAACAGTCACTCAGCTGTACAGACAGACGGACAGTACAGTCAAAACTAAAAAAATTGCAATGATTAAAAATTAAACGAAAACAGCTAAAATTAAAATTATTACAATAAATAATCCTACTAATATTATAAACGCGAAAGTTTGTATGTATGGATGTTTGTTACTCTTTCACGTAAAAACTACTGAATGGATCTTAATGAAACTTTACAATAATATAGCTTAAATACATCAGAATAACACATAGGCTACAATTTATAAAGATATTGTGTGAATTGTCCAAAATATAACGAAAAGTGTCAAGTAAAGGGCGGTCCGACGCACGGCGGGTGAGGTGGGGGGGAAGAAGTCGCTCACCGCTGAGCGCGCGACCCAAACGCGGGCAGACGCGTGAGGGCAGACGCTATTGACGGTTGTGTCCGTTTTGCGAATTTGCAAGGCACTAGCGATTTGTTAAAAACGCATTGTACTTAAAATAATATAGACCCAAGGTTAAATATTGGCAGGGTATTTTTTTGTGAAGAGTTTGGGGAGGAGCAGGTACAAAAATATAAATCATTTTTATTTTTATTATCATAGATAGGTTACTTACCTGTTAATTACGAGTATGAAGAATTTCTTCGTTTTTTTTACTTAAATAACATTAGATAGGTTTTAGGTAGGTAAGTAATTGGTCCTTTTTTGGTTGTTTTGGTTCATTTATAATAATGTAAATAAACATATCATCACGCCTTTCTCCCGAGGGGGCTGGCAGAGGTGTACAACACCCACACTTCGCCGGACGATATTCAGTCCCAAATGTGACAGGGGCCGAGCCTTTCGCCATACACCGGGCTCCAGTCATGTAGCAGATGACATAATAACACAGCAGCAATAATAATCCTACTAATATTATAAACGCGAATGTTTGTATGTATGGATGGATGTTTGTTACTCTTTCACGTAAAACCACTGAATGGATTATTTTTTTTTAACTTAATAGACTTGCGTTTGGCTGTCAACATGCCTGATGATAAGCAGTGATTCGGCCTACGATGTAGCACGATTGCCTAGAAGAAACCGATTCACTCGAGACTTGAAGACACCCACATTATAAGTGTCAGGAAACACACACTCTGGTAGAGTATTCCACACTCTAGCGGTCCGTATAAGAAAAGAAGAACCAAAGCGTTTTGTATGTGTTGTTGGTATGTCGACCATAAAACGATGCGGTTTTTTCATACTCTTGGTTGTTTTATAAAAGAACGGGCTAGGAAGAATAAGGTCATGCAAACCAGATGCACACTCACCGAAATGTATCCGATAAAAAACCGATAGACCAGCAACCTTGCGCCGATGATCTAGACTTTGAAGTTTGGTCTGGACAAGGGAGTCGTTGCCAATGAGCTTCTTCGCACGTTTCTCGATGGACTCCAACGCCTCGAGCTGGTACTTGGCCGATCCATCCCAAAGGTGCGAACAGTACTCCATGCACGACCGAACCTGTGCCTTATATAATGACAGCAACTGTTCCGGCGTGAAGTATCGTCACACCTTCGAGAGGATACCCAGCTTTTTAGCAGCTAATTGAGCCTTAGACTCAATATAGGAGCCGAAGTTGAGGGTCGAAGTCAAAGAAACGCCTAAAAGCTCCAGGCTGTTATTAATCGGGATGGATACACCTCAGAAAGTAGGACCCAGTTCGAATGGCCTCCTTTTTGCGGAAAACAGACACGCCTGGGTTTTAGCCGCGTTGAACTTGACCAGGTTGGCATCACCCCAACTGGAGACTGCCTGGAGGGACAAGTTCAAGCGCTCGACCATGTCAGCCCTTAGAGACCGGATTTGAGACCCACTAGACTGTGCGCTAGACTTATTGCTTTCCACAACAGTGCTGTCATCTGCATACCCAAAGATACCAGGCTTAAGCAGATCATTAATGTGCACCAGGAAGAGTGCGCAGAGAGCACGGACCCCTGAGGAACCCCGGCATTTATATACATTCGATCAGACGAGCAACCGTCAACGACAACTCGAATGGATCGGCCCTTCAGAAAATCCAAAATCCACGCAACAAACCTAGCGGTCAAGCCAAACGAAGTGAGCTTGCTGATAAGACTGTCATGCCAAACCCTGTCAAAAGCTTTGGAGATGATTTTAATTAAACTTTACAATAATATAGCTCATACATCAGAATAACACATAGGCTACAATTTATAAAGATATTGTGTGAATTGTCCAAAATATGACGATTAGAGTCAAGTAAGTAGGAAAAAATCTACCATCAGCGAGCTATTCTGGCGTGCGCTGGAAAAACCGCTAGAGTTACACATGTGTAATGTATGATGGAAATATTCATCTTAAATAGGCCTACAAAAAAGTCCGCCGCGGTATATATCTATATTTTATGCGTAAGCCATTATAGCCAAAATAGAGATCACACTAATATTAAAAAGGAGAAAGTTTGTGATCGTTCATCTTCGCGCTCAAACTGCTGGACCAATTTTGACAAAATTCAGTACCTGACACCCTTGATTAGAACATAGGCTACTTTTATCCCGGAAAATTTAACTGTTCGCGTGGGCTAAAAAATGCGTCTAAAATGTATAAACCACTATAGATTTACACGTTTTGGACGCATTTTTGTTTTTTATACACATTTTTTGATCCCTTAAAAATATAGTGTTCCCGCGGGATGAGCAAGGAAACACATATATTAATTAATTACTATAAAGTACAATAGTATAAATTACTATAAAGGCGAAAGTTTGTGAGTGTGTGTGTTTGTTACTTCTTCACGCTCAAACGGCTGGATCAATTTTAATTAAACTTATTGTGGAAATAGCTGACATCCTGGATTAGTACATAGGCTACTTTTTATCCCGTAAAAATGTAGTGTTCCCGTGGCATCCCACGGGATCGTCAGCTCTTCAGCAAGAAATCTAAATATATTAATTTGTTACTCTTTTAAACCCGAAGTAATATTATAAATTCGAAAGTTTGGATGGATATTTGTTACTCAATCGCGCCAGAATGGCTGAACGGATCTGGATAAAATTTGGCACAGATATAGCTTACGTCCTGGACATAGGCTATAATTCACACTCTACAATAGTCAAAATTTCCGTTTTAAATAGTAATTTTTTTGTTTACCTAGCCTGATACCTTCTATTACCTTCAGCTTCGTGCAAACCAAAAGCATCCGTGAAGTAAATGCAAGCTGCGGTGTCGTTTGAGCTGTGTAAAACCGCACGCGAATTGAACGTGGTGATCTGTCACGCAAGTTTTTCTAGGGAATACCTTTTACCTACCGACCCCGGGGGCAGGCTGGGTAGATATGTGGGAAGCCCGCCAGAGGCAGCATACCCGCTAAAACCCCTAATAACCTTAAAAACCCTAGGGTATTCCACCTCGGTGCAAAATATCGGAGCTACGGGAACGCTCTCATAGACGACCACGGCCCCCGCAGCGCCCCTTTGGGCACCTCCCCGAGCTCTTCCTTGCCTGTGTCGAACACCAGACACATCTTCATCATCATCTACCTTGCTCGACCGGTGAGCGCCTGACATCCTAACTAATATTATAATGCGAAAGTGAGTTTATTCGTTTGTTTGTATGTTTGTAACGCTTTCACGTCTCAACTACTCAATCGTCTTGAAATTTTGCATACATGTTGTCTGGGGTACAGAAAAGGACATAGGGACATACTTTTATTCCCGAAAAAATAAACAGTTCCTGTAGGACCGCGGGTGAAACCGCGGGGCGCAGCTAGTATCAAATATACAGAGCTAATGCATTAAAAATGAGGGACCGATTAAAGAAGAAGATTCAGTTAAGATTCACCTATAAAATCAGTATTTTAGTACACTATATTTTAGTAGATCTCCGGGAATATCAGGAGATTTGGCAACACTGCCAATCCGGCGTAATTTCGGTCGACAGACAACTCATTTTGCGCTGTCGTGTGCCACTAACATGACGAGTAGCCCCGGACTAACGGTACAACAAGCGGTGTGCCCTGAACGAGACATCGCAAATCTTCGTTACCCTTCGATTGATTGAGCTCTTATTCCTACTAATCAAATGTATTTGCATGAACTATTTATCTGCAAAATGTTATATGCTATACTATCGACCCGCCCCGGCTTCGCACGGGTGCAATGCTGATACTAAATACACTACAGAAAAACTGAACGTTGCATATAAAAACATAGCGGCCAGCTCTGGCTTCGCACGGCTATAAACAAAAAAATGTTATTGTGGGATATCCATAAGAGATAGACATAACATCGTGGAGTTTTCTGTAGACCTTTTCATTGTGTACAAATAATTGGTATAAACAAAAAAATGTTATTGTGGGAAATCCATAAGAGATAGACATACCATCGTGGAGTTTTCTGTAGACCTTTTCATTGTGTACAAATAATTGGTACATTATTTTGATAAATCTCGTAGGGTTCAGCCTGCGTTTGCAATGTAAGCGGAAAAAAAATGATAATTAACGACATCACATTAGAAACCTCAAACATAACAGCGTTTCTCCACTATTTAAGTGATGTTATAATACATATAAACCTTCATCTTGAATCACTCTATCTATTACAAAAAACCGCATCAAAATCCGTTGCGTAGTTTTAAAGATTTAAGAGGGCCGCGACGTTCTGAAATTTCCATTCAAACGCGCTACTCAAATTTCTTGAAAAGAGTTTGTCAGATTATTATGAAATTTAGCATGTACAATTAAATTAACAATATCTTCGCCTCTATGTTCTTGTTTTTTTTTTTTTAAAAAACGTTCTCAAGCTAAAATAGAGCTATGAAAAATATCCGCATTTTAAGGGGTCACTTTTGACTGATTTATTCAATAGGTAGACAAAGCAAATCAAAAATTCCATTACATAGGGAGGTTGTCTATATCATTAGCTATTAAATGAATCAATAATACAAGGGAAATTCTTAGTTACTTAAGAATGATTACAGTAGTGCAAAAGTCATAAAAAAATTGAAATTGCACTTTGTCACTCTGTAGATAAGTTTAGAGGCTCGTCAGTATCATTACTCGCTCTCTTCGCTCGTCTTTTTCTTCTAGACGAAATTGCTATAGAATACCTTAAGCCAATGCGAAGTTAGTCTAGGTCGCCTAGGTCGAAGTTAGTTAGGTCGCCGGACTCTTAAGCATACAAAGGGACATAGGGACAGAGAAAGCGACTTTGTTTTATACTATGTAGTGATGCTGTGGGTGTTGTATTACACCTCTGCCAGCCTCCTCGGGGAAGACGTGACGATATGTATACATGACGTAGACTGCGGTTGGTTGATGTGGCCGGCAGGTGTTCAACGCCGTGTACAACTCGGACGAGAACGTGTTCGTGGGCGCGCCGTCCGGCTCGGGCAAGTCCGTGATAGCGGAGCTGGCGCTGCTGCGCCTGCTGGCGCGCGAGCCCTCGCTGCGCGCGGTCTACCTCGCGCCGCGGGACGCGCTCGCCGACATCGTGTTCGCGGACTGGTACCACAAGTTCAACAAGTTCAACTTGAAGGTCAGTATTTTTTTTTCTTTCTTTCTTTATTTTTTTTTGAGATCCGTAGACGAACCAAAGTGACCGACATAACCCAGCAAGTAAAATAAAAGCTTGTAATAAAAAGTTACTTTGTATGGCTAAATGGCTAACTCTAGTGTACATTATTTAATGCCAAAAGTTTCTTAGTTGCCGTAACGGTAGTTGAAGTAAGGGCGCTCCTACACGGGGCATATTTTCGTTGATCGATACTGACCCGACAATATTGCGACAATACTTCGAGTGTGGCTGGCCATATCGTCATACATTTCTAGCATGGCTTACGATTGCCGGGCTAAAGTCGGCCATATTGACAGTATGGCCGAGTCAGTATTGCAGCTCAGATCAACCTAGAGGAAAAGATGGAACACTGCGTTATATCTCTTCTTTTTTTTTTGATGACTCTATGCTGTTGGCCACTGAGGCCTCGACAGCGTACCGGGCATTAGGCAAGCGCAGATGGCGCAGGGCCTCAAAAATGCTTACAAACTATGGGCGACGAGCGCAAGGGCACCTCTGAGGTACGGCCTCGGCTTGGGCTGTCGCCGAGGGAGGGCCGTCGAATTGCCCTGGCAGCCCAGAAGGGGCTTGCTCTAGGCCCCTAACGGGGACGGTTGAAGTTAAGGTTAAAAACAAAGTAAATTATTATCAACAATGACTCGAGCGCCTTGTTCGGAAAGGGAACCTCACCTCAGAAGAACAGGCAAGAAACTGAGGGGACTTGAAGGTCAGTACTGGACTGGGGTAGATAGATAGATAGATAAACTCTTTATTGTTCACGCCACAGATAACAAAACAACAACAGAAAAATAATGATAAAACTTATTAAATAGTGTAAGAACTGGCGGCCTTATCACTAAAAGCGATTTCTTCCAGGCAACCTTAGGATGGACCTTAGGTACTGGGACAGGGTGTGCTAAAATGTTTTTATTCCATCCAATGACTATGAAACCTGTTGACTAATGATACAGTTTCCCCTCGTACACGCATTAGTAGTTTAAATCCACTGCTAGCTACTGCGAGTACGTCAGTTTGGTTTTGGATTTTGGCGGAGAAGTTGTGGAAGAAACCAACAAAAAAAAATCTAAAAATGACTTACTGTTCAGTCAAACTTTTTGGAAAGCACAGTAAGACATCCGGCTGTGGAAAGGAAGGCATTTCGTTCCAGAAGGAAGTTATTTTCTCACAGTACTTAAAGAAAAATTAGTAAATTAATTTCGGAATTAAAAACGAACATTAAAAAAAAAAAAAAAAAAAAAAAGGAATCCGTAGATGTCTTTCGTTCCATCCTGTTCTGTCATGTGTTGTTTTGCATCACTCTGTCTTGTTTTAGCCCTCTAGTTTCATCGCTCATAAGGAATTAGTGCTGTTCCCTCAGACGTGTAATTTATCGATATTCAATTTTGATTCCTAAAATATTATGTATGTAAATGTATTATGGAAACTGCCGTGGTTTCACATTATGATTTTATAATACGGGAATTACTTACGTACGTAATAAGTCAGTTATTCCGATTATAGTTTTTTGGCATCCGTTTTTGGAAATTTTTCAAAATGGCGGAGATATGATTTTTTTTGGACCTGTAGAGGAAGACAGACATCCAGACAGAGATCTGGGTAGAATTCGGGCATGCGAAATCATTCTTGTCGAAGTTGAAGCAACTCTTCGCTCACTTACGCTCGCTCGGTCGACAAGTCAAATAAAATGGAACACTGTTGTACACAATAACAGAATATGTTGTAAGTCGCACTATGTATTTATTTATATATTAGTGAGATTTATTTTTAAACATTTTTAAAGTATTTATATTATATTTATTTCGTCTACTTATTAGTATTTATTTGTGTATTTTTATTATTTCTATCTTATTATTTTTTACGTCTTGTAAAATTATGTATTAGATTATTACTGTTGTATTAGTATTAGAACTTTCAAGGCCTCAACTTATATAAATGTTCCTGTCCATTCAGGTTGCCTGGAAGAGATCGCTTTGAGCGATAAGGCCGCCCATTAAAAACTTAGTTAAGCCTTATTTAAGTACTATTGTAATTATTTTATGTTTTTAATAAAGAGTTGTTGTTGTTGTTGTATGTTGTGTACAATAACAACGTTTACTGTAAGGCCATACTCGTTGCGCTCTGGATTCAAGGAAACGCTTTCGCCTTTAAAATTGTTGTTTACTCCCTAAACGTTTACTGTAAGGCCATACTCGGTGCGCTCTGGATTCAAAGAAACGCTGTCGCCTTTAAAATTAGTTGCTTGCTCCCTAAGTAAACAATCTACTATTGTATACAGACTCAATTTGTATTTTATAAGCTTGTCAAGCTGTTTTCTCAGCCGTCATTTCGTTCTCCAGGTGGTGCAGCTGACCGGTGAGACGGCGACGGACCACAAACTGCTAAACAAGGGTCAGGTCATCATAACCACCGCTGAGAAGTGGGACGTGCTGTCCAGGAGGTGAGATTGTTAGGTCTACAGGGTTCTCAGGAACGGGTGCACTAAGCTCAAAGGGGGCCATTTTACTTACTATCATTAACCACTATGGAGGCAACACTGACTTCGCAAAAAAACAGCTGTTCCAAACATTCTGTCGACGATCAATGGACTTTGTAAATGGAACATACATAACATAACATATCGTCACGTCTTTCCCCCGAAGTGGCTGACAAAGGTGTACAACACCCACACTTCGCCGTACGATATTCAGTCCCAAAAATTGACATGGGACGAGCCTGTCGTCATACACCAGGCTCCGGTCATGTATCAGATGACATACAATACGCACATAAGTACATATATTTTTTTGATAAATGTTGCTTCTATCAATGCATAGAAAACAGTATTACAAAGTATTCATATATCTCTCTGTCTGCTTGTAAGCTTTGACGGCTAAACGGCTGAAGGAATCTTGAAGCAATTTCAAAGTAAGATACAGTTTTTCACGAGCAAAGTTTTTCGATACTATTTTCTGAATAAACGTGACTTCGTCGCGGGTAACAGCTAGTCATATAGTCAAAATACCGAATAGCACCTTAAAATATTTGTGAAGTCCCTAAAGTCAAAGTCAAAATGTTTTTATTCAATTTAGGTATCAAAGATACACTTATGAACGTCAAAGTTCTTTTAAATAGACTCAACCGCCTTGTTCGGATAGAGAGCCTCTACTCAGAAGAACAGGCAAGAAACTGAGAGGAATATTTTTTCAAAGAATAATTACATTACAGTCTTACAAATTTTGGCTTTTTTTTATGTAGTTATAGGTCGGCGTTTGACCACCAACTCGCCTGATGTTAAGCGACGTTGTGGTCTAAGATGGAGCACGACGACCTATAAGGTTCACTCTAGCCTTGAAATTTTGTAGAGTGAAGAAGTACAAAGACGGCAGTTGAGTGAGGCGCTACAAGTGCGCTGCTGCTCAGACCCGTCTTCGGAACGGTTACACCGGACTACATACCGAAACACGACTAGACTTACAACTAACTCTCAATATATCTATCCACAGGTGGAAAGTCCGTAAGAGTGTACAGAGCGTGTCACTGTTGATAGTGGACGCTTTACAGCTGTTGGGAGGCGAGGAGGGGCCGGTGCTGGAGGTGGTGTGCTCGAGAATGCGGTACATTGCCTCGCAGACTGGTGAGTGCCGGGCAGAGTAGGCTAAAGTTTGTGGGAAAGTGGCCGAAGTTGGCGACGGAGTACGTAAAGTTGCTGTAATATGCTGGAAAATAACATAACATATCGTAACGCCTTTCCCTCGAGGGGGCTGGAAGAGGTGTAATACAACACGCACACTTCGCCAGACGTTATTCAGTTCAGCGTTGAGCATGTCCGGCAACTTGCTCGCGAGCTGAGACTCTATAGGGAGCTGCTGGTTGAGCAGAGAGAGGTAGTATTGGAGCTCGGAGTGGTTGGTTATCAGGATGCCTGGGGGAAGAAGAAATAGTTAAGTAAAACGCTTTCAGATCACTGCAGATTGCCCTTCCTAAGTTGCTTCAATGACATATCATTTCGTCACGCCTTTCCCCCGGCTGGTAGAGGTGTAATACAACACCCACACTTCTACGGACGATATTCAGTCCCAAATGTGACAGGGGGCGAGCCTGTCGCCATGCACCGGGCTCCAGTCGTGTAGCAGATGACATACAATACGAACATATGTTCATTTTGGAAAAAAAATATCACAAAAAGTTTCTTAAAACACTATCGGAACATAGTTCTCTAAATTTTCAGCGATTACACCACAATTATTTTGATGATTAAATAACCAGATTAGTTCTCTAAAGATTAATCGAGCAACTTATTCTTATTTTCGTTATTAATACCATTAAACACAGCAAAAAAATGTAAATTATACGCGCCGATCTCATTTCACCCTCAAATATGATAAACGATTTTCAACTCTAAATGAAGCGGTTTAAGAGTCCGGCGACCTAGACTAACTTCGCATTGGCTTAAGGTATTCTATCGGCATTTCGTCTAGAAGAAGATGACGAGCGAAGAGAGCAAGTAATGATACTGACGAGCCTCTAAACTTACCTACAGAGTGACAAAGTGCAATTTCAATTTTTTTTATGACTTTTGCACTACTGTAATCATTCTTAAGTAACTAAGAATTTCCCTTGTATTATTGATTCATTTAACAGCTAATGATGTAGACAACCTCCCTATGTAAATGGAATTTTTGATTTGCTTTGTCTACCTATTGAATAAATCAGTCAAAAGTGACCCTTTAAAAATGCGGATATTTTTCATAGCTCTATTTTAGCTTGAGAACGTTAAAAAAAAACCAAGAACATAGGGACGGATATATTGTTAATTTAAGTGTACATGCTAAATTTCATCATAATCTGACAAATGGTTTTCAAGAAATTTGAGTAGCGCGTTTGTATGGAAATTTCAGAGCGTCGCGGCCCTCTCAAGTAAACATGTGAGTGGGTGAAAAATCGTGCTATGACGGCGCCTTATATTTAGTTGTTAGTTGTTTGTTGGTTAAAACGAGTTTATTGGTAAAAACGAGCGTAAAGAGCAATTACCCGTGCAGGCAAGCCGATCCGCATCGTGGCGCTGTCGCTGCCGCTGGCGGACGCACGCGACGTGTCGCAGTGGCTCGGCTGCAGCGCCAACGCCTCCTTCAACTTCCACCCCAGCGTGCGTCCTCTGCCGCTCGAGCTGCACATACAGGTTTGATCTCAAGTTTATAGAGTGTAAACTTCAGTCAAAAAGTCGATAAACAATGTGTTGTTCCCACAGAATTTGTAGAAGTAGGTATACTCCACTAGCAGAGCACGAATAAACTATGGGGCATCATGTAAATTTTTTTTTACAATTGATTCGCGTGTTGGGAAGCGTCGACGCGATCGAAGGTGTAACACGCTTGCCTAGGAGATACTCGTACCTATTCACTTTACTCTTAAACACCCCCGGATTGTATTTAGGTGGAAAGACAGACGCAGGCAACGAGTACCTCTGCAGTTCTTACAAGAAAAGTTGATGACGTTTTGTCGACTTTGTCGACGATCAAAGATTTTTTTGTTTGTAACAGCTGTTTTGTTTTCTCGATGTTAAGGTTGCCCCATAGTTCAATCGTGCTCTGCTAGTGGAGTATACATACTTCTACAAATTTTGCGGGAATGCAAAACAACACGTCATTAATGTCGTTTTTAATACAGCCCTATAATTCCATAGAGCGTAACCTAACTTCTGTTAATTATTGTCCTGTACTATACTTTTGATTATGATGTCGTTCTGTGAAGTTGATGATACAAGTGTATTATCCCTTTTACTTCTTTGATTGTAGCACAGTGATATATTATACCAGCCATGAGCTATTTAACAACCTCAACCCTCCCCATCCGCAGGGCTTCAACATATCCCACGCGGCGTCCCTTCTAGCGATCATGACTAATCCCATCTACATAGTTCAAAATTCCAAAACTCGTAACCTCAATGTAAACACATCATAGAAGCATAACCCAACCTCAACTCTCCCCTTTCGCAGGGCTTCAACATATCCCACGCGGCGTCCCGCCTGGCCGCCATGACGAAGCCCATCTACAACGCGATCGTGCGCTACGCGGGCTCCAAGCCGTGCGCGGTGTTCGTGCCCTCGCGGAGACACGCGCGCCTGCTGGCCGCCGACCTGCTGGGGCTCGCGGCCGCCGCGGGCCGCCCCGCCCGCTTCCTGCACGCCCGGGGGGACCTGCTGCAGCCCTTCCTCGCCACTGTCAAGGATAAGGTACCACCTGTTGATCTGCTGCAGCCCTTCCTCGCCACTGTCAAGGATAAGGTACGACCTGTTGATCTGCTGCAGCCCTTCCTCGCCACTGTCAAGGATAAGGTACCACCTGTTGATCTGCTGCAGCCCTTCCTCGCCACTGTCAAGGATAAGGTACCACCTGTTGATCTGCTGCAGCCCTTCCTCGCCACTGTCAAGGATAAGGTACCACCTGTTGATCTGCTGCAGCCCTTCCTCGCCACTGTCAAGGATAAGGTACGACCTGTTGATCTGCTGCAGCCCTTCCTCGCCACTGTCAAGGATAAGGTACCACCTGTTGATCTGCTGCAGCCCTTCCTCGCCACTGTCAAGGATAGGGTACGATCAGTTGATCTGCTGCAGCTCTTCTTTAATACTGTTAAGGATAAGGTAGGAGCTATTGATCTGCTGCAGCCCTTCCTTAATACTGCCAAAGATAAGGTACGAACTACTGATCACCTACTTGCGGCGGCGTCGTGTCTCTTCCCTCAATTATGGTTGTCCAATGTGTGACCGCGATATAAAACAATACAATGTGAAAAAAAAAACAAATGCTATACGATATTTCAGGTAAATAGTGACAACCCACACAATTAGATAAACAAATAAAAAAACAAAAAATGCAACTCAAAAATCATCAAAAAATCAAAAATGAACCATAATTAAAAAAAGTAGGTAACTTAAATACTAACTAAATACAATAAACTGTCAAAAGTGATCAAGGCAGGGCCTACCACGCGCTCTTACCTCAATCTCCTTTGACGCTTTAATCTCACCTCTACCCCTCTGTACCACGCGGGCTCATTCACCCGGTACAATCACTTCAGAAATTGTATTCACATCCCAATTATCCCATCTAGATGCTGAAGGAAACCCTAGCAGCCGGCGTGGCGTACCTACACGAGGGCGTTGAAGCGAGCGACCGGCGCCTGGTGCAGCAGCTAGTGGAGTCCGGCGCCGCACAACTAGTGGTTGTCGCGGCTGAGTTGGCCTGGAGTCTGTGCGCGCATCTGCACACTGTCATCATCGCTGACACACACACGTGAGTGCTAACAAGACACATGACAACACATGCCAACACATACCACATAATCCACAATCAATCAATCCACAATCTATGTCCACAATGTGTGGACATAGATGGTTTATACTTGTTGGGGAATGTGTGGTGTGACGGGATAGAATGTGTGCAATATTTGAAGAGTCAAATTAAAAGTCAAAATGTTTTTATTCACTTTAGGTATCAAAGATACACTTATGAACGTCAATTATTTTTTTTTAATAGACTCGACCGCCTTGTTCGGATAAAGAGCCTCTACTCAGAAGACAGGCAAGAAACTGAGGGGCATTATTTTTTCTAATAATAAATAAATTACAGTCTCACAAATTTTGGCTTACAACTAGGTAATATCTATAAATACTAGTGGCTACTTGGCGGAAGTGGAAGTCTCCAGACATCTTTATCTTCTAAATAATTAGTAACCTTATAATACCTTCTTTTCATTAATGTAGTTTTTACACGTGATTTGAATTTTCCCTCGGTGAGCCCTGTTATTTTTTCGGGATTTTATTGTAAAAACGAACGCAGTTGCCTAAAAATGACTTATTTGACTTAGTCAGTCTAAATCTCGGTACAGCTATCCTATTCCTATGTACTTATGTACTTTTTAGATGCTACCTCAATACTTGCTACTTCAAAATTCGCTCACGTTCCTTACAATATCTGTTGTTCTCCGTCCTGTAGGTACAACGGCAAGACGCACTCGTACGAACAGTACTAAGAGATCCTTGTCTCACAGCATTGCCAACTTCCTCCTTCTCTCCCCACAGGTACAACGGCAAGACGCACTCGTACGAGCAGTAGTAAGGGATCCTTGTCTCACAGCATTGCCAACTTCCTCCTTCTCTCCCCACAGGTACAACGGCAAGACGCACTCGTACGAGCAATAGTAAGGGATCCTTGTCTCACAGCATTGCCAACTTCCTCCTTCTCTCCCCACAGGTATACAACGGCAAGACGCACTCGTACGAGCAGTAGTAAGGGATCCTTGTCTCACAGCATTGCCAACTTCCTCCTTCTCTCCCCACAGGTACAACGGCAAGACGCACTCGTACGAGCAATAGTAAGGGATCCTTGTCTCACAGCATTGCCAACTTCCTCCTTCTCTCCCCACAGGTATACAACGGCAAGACGCACTCGTACGAGCAGTAGTAAGGGATCCTTGTCTCACAGCATTGCCAACTTCCTCTTCTCTCCCCACAGGTACAACGGCAAGACGCACTCGTACGAGCAGTAGTAAGGGATCCTTGTCTCACAGCATTGCCAACTTCCTCTTCTCTCCCCACAGGTACAACGGCAAGACGCACTCGTACGAGCAGTACCCGATCACGACGGTGCTGCAGATGATCGGGCGCGCGTGCCGGCCGCTGGAGGACGAACACTCGGTGGCCGTGCTCATGTGCGTCGCGCACCAGAAGCACTTCTTCACCAAGCTGCTCAACGACTGCCTGCCGCTCGAGGTGACGTCACACTGCACCGTGAAACGGGCTCCATACGAACGAAACTAAGACTTTTGTTGCCATGAAACGGGGTCAATAGGAACGAAACTTAAGACTATTTGTATCGTTATGCGACAACGAAGGTTTGCGCGGGCGTCAGAGAGGGAAGACGCCGCAAAGTCTCGCTTGCGGCGCACGCGCACAGCCGCTACTAAATTTGAATCAGTCTGTAACACTTCGTTCATTCACAATTTGAAAGCTCTGCTCTCCCCCCCTCCCCCTCCCCGCTACCACTGCCTAACACTACTTTTTTTTTTAATACTCTTTGTTCGCATACAGAGCCACCTGGACCACAGACTGCACGACCACATAAACGCAGAGATCGTGACTAAGACCATAGAGAACAAACAGGACGCGGTGGACTACCTCACGTGGACGTTCCTCTACCGGCGCCTCACGCAGAACCCCAACTACTACAACCTGCAGGGGGTCACGCACAGGTCGGTTGGAACCCCTCACCCACACAACACTCCACTCACACACAGATGCCGCACTACAGTCTTACAACCTGCAGCTGGTCACTCAAAGGATACTCATTCTTCTTGTTGTGCATTTCTTTCTTTTTTATTAAATGTTTAACTTAAATTCGTCTTCAAAATATTATTTTTTCTATGTATACATGTCTTGAATTACAATCTAGATCATAAGTTTTTTGTTGGTTTTATGTTTTGTAATGATTGTAATTTGTGTTGTGTACTTAAATAAATAAATAAATAAACTTGCAACCACAAGCTATGCACACATGTAGAGGCCGCTTCAAACTTAATGACGGCTGCAAAAATTACTTGTAATGATAAGTACAATGAAAATCTGGAAGCATGCCAATGAATTCAAAGTCACCCTGTATATATTTTTGGTGGAAACGCATCCTTGCACTCCACAAATGCGGAATCACGATTTTGAGACAAAAGTAGTTCTAGGTTAATTTTGGAGAAGCCATTGTCTCCTGGTGGGTTCATTCTAGAGTGGCAACCAGGAACCGGAAGACGCAGCGTGGGAAGGCCTCCTATGAGGTTGACCGTTTCTTGTAAGTTTGCTATGAACAAACTTATTGTTCGGGAGCCTCTGTGCCCTGGATCAGAAAGTCTCCTGGGAGGTGGAAACGAAGGATACCCCAAGACCTACAATAGAGATCTGACAGGGTGCGTTTTCAGACGCATTCCATACTCGAATCGCGTCACTCATGACAAAAGCCAAAAATTAAGCTCGTTGTATCAAACAAATAGATTGCTTCAGGGAAGGACGTTATAAAACAAGTAACATTAAAAAAAATACAAAATAATGTACCTGTAGAAAACGGCGCAGGGTTGTTGCGAGGGCACCACCGGGCTTTTCAAAATAAAAGCAATTTTCTCATTTTAGTCTTTTAATCACAAAACAAAATGGCTTTTAAGAATTGACACGAGCCGCTCGCGACGCGGCGGCTTCTCTCACAAGACTAATCACAAAATGGCGGTCGAGCCGCTTGCTGGTGGAAGCACGCGGATCGGGCTGCCGACATATATCTGAGCGAGATATATGACTTTTACTGCGCGCGGTGCGACAACAAATGCGTTCGACCAAACTTCGCCCGATCGCGGCCGAGTGCTCCCGATCGGCGCGTCTCCACTACATCGGTTGCCTACAGTACCCTATGTCACTTCCACTATCACGACGATTCAAATGACACCTCACATGTCGAAATACATCAAGCTGTTAAGACTGTAGGGCGTGCCAAAGAAACCTTAAACATACATACATACCCAGATACATACATATTTACACTCGTAAAACATAACCCTCCTTCTTGCGTAGTCGAGTAAAAACAAGTTCAGGAGCCTCTGGATACTTAGCATATTTTTTTGTACTAAATATGTTGTATTTGTCTTATAACTTATTAATTTCAACCGGAACTATTCAACAAACTTCGACTTATTTATGACGAGGCATATTACTTTTAACAATTTCATTACTAAACAGTTCTTTGATTCAACAAAAGTGAAATATGGTTCTACAAAAAATAAAATGGCAAATAAACGTTTGAATAATAAAAAATAATTTTGTAAATATAAGTATTTGTATGAGGTACTTTATTAATTATGTATTTTTAGAGGGTTTTTTTACTTGCAACTGTTTAAGTGTTTATAAGTGAAAACTACTTTGGCTTTTGTGTTAACACTTATCGTTTATCTACTGTGTAAAATTAGCAGCCGTCTGTTTTCCCTGTACAATAAAATAAAAAATTAAATAAAATGAGTGAGACAAACTCTATCTATCTCTCTCTTCCAGGCACCTGTCAGACCACCTCTCGGAGCTGGTGGAGACGACCCTCACAGACCTGGAGCAGTCCAAGTGCATCGCTGTGGAGGACGAGATGGACGTCCAGCCGCTCAACTTGGGCATGATCGCTTCCTACTACTACATCAACTATACTACCATTGGTAAGACTACCCCCTCCGAGCTGGTACCCCACATACCTGGAGCAAAATGTATCGTTGTAGAGGACGAGATAACATATCATCACGCCTTTCCCCCAAGAGGGCTGGCAGAGGTGTAATACAACACCCACATTTCGCCGGACGATATGTCCAATCCGCTCTGTCCCAGCCGACCAATTAGTTCATTGTGTGAGCATATGTGCGTATTGTATGTCATCTGCTACATGCCTGGAGCCCGGTGTAGCGACAGGCTCGCCCACTGTCTCATTTGGGACTGAATATCGTCCGGCGAAGTGTGGGTGTTGTATTACACCGCTGTCAACCCCCTCGGGGGAAAGGCGTGACGATATGTCATGTAACATTACAATAATCTTTCCGAAAATAACCATTGTTTCGCTCGTTCAACACCCTCTTCTACTTGACAGAACTGTTCAGTCTCTCGCTGACGAACAAGACGAAGATCCGCGGCCTCCTCGAGATCATCTCTTCGGCGGCGGAGTACTCGGAGCTGTGCATCAGGCACCGCGAGGAAAACATCGTCAAAGCACTCGCTGCCAAGTGAGTTATATTGATTTTTTTTTTGTTTTTTTTTTATTACATAATAGGCTTGCGTTTGGCCACCAACATGCCTGATGATAAGCAGTGATGCGGCCTACGATGGAGCACGCTTGCCTAGATGAAACCGATTCACTCGAGACTTGAAGACACCCAGATTATAAGTGTCAGGGAACACACACTCTGGCAGAGTATTCCACACTCTAGCGGTCCTTATGAGAAATGAGGAACCAAAGCGTTTCGTGCGTGTTGTAGGTATGTCGACCATAAAACGATGCCGCTTTTTCGTACTCTTGGTTGTTTATAGAAGAACGGGCTAGGGAGAATAAGGTCATGCAAACCAGATGCACACTCCCCGAAATGTATCCGATAAAAAACCTATAGACTATTAATTAATAATTAATGTCGACCTTGTTTTCTAAAGAACAGAGTGTATTGTTACCTGTCTTACTAGGAAAACCATGAAAAAAAAGTAAGACAATAGTTGTCAAGGCACTCGCTGTCAAATGAGTTCTACGAATGTCGACCTTACCTGTGTAAGATTGAGTCTATTGTTACCTGTCTGACTAGGAAAACCAAGGAAAAAAAATAGTGCGTGGAGTCCCTCCGCGCTTAAGAAGTGAAACTTCTGTGTATCTTTCTTTCTCTCTCCCTCTTGCGTTGTAATATCGGACGCTACTCGTTGCTAACGCTTGCGCTGGTCTGTAACAGGTATACTATGCGCATGCGTTCGAGCGCCTCGCTTTCACTCTCGCTCGTTAAACGTTTAACGCAACCTTGCTGTAAGTCGCATTAGAAGTTTCACTTCAAAAACCAGCTAGACGATAATTGTCAAGGTACTCGTTGTCAAGTGAGTTATACGAATGTCGACTATACTTGTGAAAGAATAGTGTTTATTGTTGCCCGTCTAACTAGCAAAACCAAGACAAACTGACAGATGATGATAATTTTCAAGGTCTAACTATTCGGAGGCATACAAAGTTTATTGCTGAGGGGGTAACGCGACCTAAGTGAATATTCACTTAGTCCTGGTAACTGATTGATTGTCTCCCAGGGTGCCCCACAAGGCGTCAGTCCTGGTTACTGATTTATTAATTGTCCCCCAGGGTGCCCGACAAAGCGTCAGTCCTGGTTACTGGTTGATTGATTGTCCCCCAGGTTGCCCCACAAGGCGTCAGTCCTGGTTACTGATTGATTGATTGTCTCCCAGGGTGCCCGACAAAGCATCAGTCCTGGTTACTGATTGATTGATTGTCTCCCAGGGTGCCCCACAAGGCGTCAGTCCTGGTTACTGAATTGATTGTCCCCCATGGTGCCCCACAAGGCGTCAGTCTTGGTTACTGATTTATTGATTGATTGATTGTCCCCCAGGGTTCCTCACAAGGCGTCAGTCCTGGTAACTGATTGATTGATTGTCCCCCAGGGTTCCTCACAAGCCGTCAGTCCCGGGGGGTGGCTCGGTCCGCTACAACGACCCGCACGTGAAGGCCCACGTGCTGCTGCAGGCGCATCTCTCGCGCATGCAGCTACCAGCCGAGCTGCAGGCCGATACAGCGCTCGTACTCACCAAGGTACTGAAAACTACCATAAAAACTATACCCTAGGACCGGTGTTACACGAAATCAACGAAAACGAAATTTTGAAAGTGTAATATGATGACTGTTGGCGTTTCTTTATAAATCTTTATCCTACTAATATTATAAACGTGAAAGTATGTAAGAATGGATGGATGGATGTTTGTTACTCTTTCACGCTAGAACGGCTGAACAGATCTGGATGAAATTTGGCACAGAGATAGATTATAGTCTAGAATAGCACATAGGATACTTTTTAACCGCGGGTGAAACCGCGGGGCGGTTAGCTAGTAAATAAATAAATGAAACAAGTTTTTTTTTTGCGCCTAGTTTGATATGAAGAGTTGTGATGATCAGGTGCAAAAAATATAGCTGATAGAATTTCTTCTATCAGCTATATTTCCAAAATCAGTTTAACCGAATTAGAATAAAATTATTCTCATTGTGGAAAAAAATCACAAAAAGTATCGTCTTAAAAAACCTGAAACAAGTTTTTTTTTTTAATTACAAAACTTTGTAAATTTTCAGCGATTACATTTTTTTGTTTTTGATTATTAAGGCTCGGTCATTCCATGATTATCTACCCACACATACGTTTACGTAACCCGCTTTATTTAGAGTTGGAAATCTTATATCTTATTTGAGGGTAAAATGCAATCGGCAATAATGCAATTTTTTTTTGCCGTTTTTATTGGTATTCATCGTAATAAGAACACGAATAAGAATAAGTTGCTCGGTGAAACTTTAGACAACTAATAATAATAATAATATAGCCTTTTATTCAGATCTAGATTACAATGAATTTAAGCTTAAGAAACTAGTGCTGAACTCTTAAACTAAAAATATTTTTAAACTAATATCTGTTCCTTGATTAACATCCCTAGGTCTGTTTGCCAGTCGGCAAAGGCCTCCTCCAACCTTTTCCATCCATTTCTTTCTTGAGCCACTCTGTTCCACATAACTCCCGCCACAAGACAACGAATCTGGCTATTTAATAACATAACATATCGTCATGCCTTTCTCCCGAGGGGGCTGGCATAGGTGTTATACAACACCCACACTTCCAGTCCCAAATGTGTCAAGGGGCGAGCCTTTCGCCATACACCGGGCTCCAGTCATGTAGCAGATTACAATACGCTCAAGTGTTCACACATTAAACAAATTGGTGCGTGCCGTCGGCTGGGTTCGATCCCGCTCCCTCTGGCTTGAGAGGCGGGCCTTCTCCCACTTACGCATTATTATCCTATCCTATCCTACTAATATTATAAACGCGAAAGTTTGTATGTATGGATGTATGGATGTTTGTTACTCTTTCACGCCAGAAGGGCTGAACAGATCTGGATGAAATTTGGCACAGATATAGATTATAGTGTAGAATAGCACAAAGGATACTTTTTAACCGCGAGTGAAACCGCGGGGCGCAGCTAGTTTAATAATAAATTCGGGACACTTCCACACACGGTCGCCTGACCCCAAACTAAGCAAAGCTTGTACTATGGCTGCCAGAGACTGATATGCATACTTAGATATTTTAAATACATAAATACATATTAACACCCAGACATAGAACAAACACAAATGTTCATCACACAAATGTTAAGAACATGTATTTTAAAATAGTTTTTTCTTCGTAGGCGATCCGCCTAATCCAGGCGTGCGTAGACGTGGTCTCCAGCAGCGGCTGGCTGTCCCCGGCCGTGGCGGCCATGGAGCTCGCGCAGATGGCGACTCAGGCCATGTGGGCCAAGGACTCCTACCTGAGGCAGTTGCCGCACTTCACGCACGACCTCGTCGCCAGATGCGCTGAGAAGGTACCACACTACACTGTACTCTCCTACACACAATGTAACTTTAAGAGTCCGGCGATCACTTTAGACTAACTTCGCATTGGCTTAAGGTATTCTATAGCCATTTCGTCTAGAAGAAGAAGACGAGCGAAGAGAGCGAGTAATGAAACTGACGAGCTTCTAAAGTTACCTACAGAGTGACAAAGTGCAATTTCAATTTTTTTTATGACTTTTCTCTTTTTATAGGTAACTCACCAAAAAACTCTTAAAGATTCATTGTACTCATCAATATGAACAACTTTTACTATGGAGCCAATTCTGAAATCGCGAAATAAAAAACAGCTGTTCCATACAAAAAGTTCATTGGCCTGAGACAAAATGTATGGAACAGCTGATTTTTTTTTTCGCGATTTCAAAATTGGCTCCATAGTAAAAGTTGTTCACATTGATGAGTACAATGAATCTTTAAGAGGTTTTTGGTGAGTTACCTATAACCTTGTATAGTTTTTTTTTTTTTCGAGTTTGCTGCATTTTTTTCAAAATGGCAGTAATGTTTTGTTTTCAAAAAATGTCATATCTTCGCCATTAAAAAAAATGCATTAATTGACTCAACAAAACAACCGTACAATTCAATTTGCTTGCAAAATTTGACGAGAAGCGTTTGAGGAATGCGACCAGGGGGGCTATTCCTACGCGTGAGATGAGATGAGATTTTATCTTGGTCACTTTCACACTTAAGACGTTTCAAACGAGAGCAACAAGGATGAAAAAAGGTGAGATTAAAATCTCAAATCTCCGAATAGGACCCCTGTATAGGACGACAAGCGTCGGCCGCGAAGTCTCCAGCTCACTAGAACTAAATAATTGGTTTATTGCCAGGGTGTGGAGACGGTATTCGACGTTATGGAGCTTGAAGACTCAGCTCGAGCGAAGCTGTTGCAACTCTCGCCCACGGAGATGGCGGACGTAGCTCGCTTCTGCAACAGATACCCTAACGTGGAGCTCACTTACGAGGTGAGTGGGGATGATGGTGCTGGTGATGGGTTGGTGATGATGAAGTGAGCACGATGGAAAATGATCTGTTATCAATCATCATCGATTTAAAGTGATGATTTTGGTGAAAATATGGTTGATGATATCTTGATTAATCCTAACTAATA
The DNA here is from genome assembly GCA_911728515.1 of Peribatodes rhomboidaria. Classification (NCBI taxonomy): domain Eukaryota; kingdom Metazoa; phylum Arthropoda; class Insecta; order Lepidoptera; family Geometridae; genus Peribatodes; species Peribatodes rhomboidaria. The sequence continues at coordinate 3,066,490 of OU452192.1, read as the reverse complement.
TTGTAAATGCGAAAATGAGTTTGTTCGTTTGTTTGTTTGTAACGCTTTCACGTCTGAACTACTCAACCGATCGTCTTGAAATTTTGCATACATGTTGTCTGGGGTACAGAAAAGGACATAGGGTACTTTTTATCCCGAAAAAAATAACGGTTCCTGTAGGACTGCCGGTGAAACCGCTGGGCGCAGCTAGTTATTAATAAATTGATTAATGAATGAATAATTAAATAATGATCCTTGTGATGATGAAAAGGGAGAGTGTTGATGAAAATTGTAATGGGTCAGCGTTTGTATCTGCGTAGTAAATAGATGTTATTAAAGAAAAGCAACACTTCTGTATAACTCTTTTGTGTTGACTGCCTCGGTGGCTCAGTTGGTAGTGAACCTGCCTTCTGAGCCAGGGGGTGTGGGTTCCCACCTAAGGCAAACATTCATGTGATGAACATTTGTGTTTATTCTACGTCTGGGTGTTAATTATCTATTTAAGTATGTATTTAACAAAATACAGGGTTATTTGTACCTAATCAAAAAACCTCTTAAGGGTTCATTGTACTCATCAGTACGAACGACTTTTACTATGAAGCCAATCCTGTAATCGCGAAAAAAAAAACAGCTGTTCCATACAAAAAGTTCAATCACCTTTGACAAAATGTATGGAACAGCTGATTTATTTTCGCGATTTCGGAGTTCGCCCCATAGTAAAAGTTGTTCATATTGATGATTACAATGAACCCTTAAGAGGTTTCTGGTAAGTTACAATTAACCATGTATACGTATGTATGTCTCTGGCCGCTATAGTAGGTACAAGCTTAGCTACTTACTTAGCTACCTTTATATATGTATATATATTTATTATTTTTATCTTATTATTTTTTACGTCTTGTAAAATTATGTATTAGATTATTACTATTGTATTAGTATTAGAACTTTCAAGGCCTCAACTTATATAAATGTTCCTGTCCATTCAGGTTGCCTGGAAGAGATCGCTTTGAGCGATAAGGCCGCCCATTAAAAACTTAGTTAAGCTTTATTTAAGTACTATTGTAATTATTTTATGTTTTTAATAAAGAGTTGTTGTTGTTGTTGTTGTTAGCTTAGTTTGGGGTCAGACGACCGTGTGTGCAAGTGTCTCGAATATGTTTTGATATGATTTTAAACGTTTTATTTTGTATTAGGTGAAAAACGAACGGCACCTGCGCGCGGGCAAGGCTATCGTGGTCGAGGTGTCGCTAGAGAGAGAGGACGATATCGTCGGCCCTGTCATCGCGCCTTTCTTCCCGCAGGTAAATAAAATGATTATCCAAGCTTTTATTCAACTTTGCATATTTTAACCGAGTTCAGATTCAGTTCTTATCAAACTTCAAGATTAAAGATTTTTTTTTTTTAAACTGACTTTTCGTCGCCATTTCTGGACGATTCCTTTTTTGTAATGTATCCCATGTTTGTTGTTCTTACCCGACTGTGTAAGAGTCCGGCGACCTAACTAATTTCGACCTAGGCGACCTAGACTAACTTCGCATTGGCTTAAGGTATTATATCGCCATTTCCTCTAGAAGAAGAAGACGAGTGAAGAGAGCGAGTAATGATACCTGACGAGCCTCTAAACTTACCTACAGAGTGACAAAGTGCAATTAAATTTTTTTTATGACTTGCACTACCATAATCATTCTTAAGTAACTAAGAATTTCCCTTGTATTATTGATTCATTTAACAGCTAATGATGTAGACAACCTCCCTATGTAATGGAATTTTTGATTTGCTTTGTCTACCTATTGAATAAATCAGTCAAAAGTGACCCCTTAAAATGCGGATATTTTTCATAGCTCTATTTTCGCTTGAGAACGTTTTTAAAAAAAACCAAGAACATAGGGGCGAAGATATTGTTAATTTAATTGTACATGCTAAATTTCATCATAATCTGACAAACGGTTTTCAAGAAATTTCAGTAGTGCGTTTGTATGGAAATTTCAGAGCGTCGCGGCCCTCTTAAGGAGAGTTATGTTTTTCGAGTGTATGTATGTATTTAGAGGTTTCTGGGGCACAATTCAATTCAATTCAATTCAATTTCTTTATTTGCTCGTCAATGGGTTACAATGATCTTAATTTAGGTTTGAACAGCCAATAACTACCTCACATTAGGTGTGCACATTATGTCAATAAAATGTTATGAAATTAAATAAAATGTCAAATAGAAACATATTTAAAAAGTTATAAAAAAAATTAAATAATGAGAATGTTGGCAAAAAAAACTTAATATTTATCGTGATAAATATGGTAGCGATGCTTTGTCCAAGAATTCTTTTGTCGTGTAAAAACTTTCGCTCACTAGCCACTTTTTCAACTCCGTACTAAATTTATTAAAAGGCAAATCTTCTATTCTGTTTGGAAGGGAATTATAAATGAGAGGCGCCATGTAAATGCAGTTGTTCCTGAATAATTCCAATCTGACACTGGGCATGTTGAGTTTTATATGAGTGTCTGTTCTTTTGTTGCATCAAAACTAGTAAATAATGATGGGTTACATTTCACAAACTTAGCCATTTCATAAATACTAGCTGCGGCCTGCGGTTTCACCCGCAGCTAAAAAGTGCTATATCCTATGTGCTATTCTAGACTATAACCTATCTCTGTGCCAAATTTCATCCAGATCTGTTCAGCCGTTCTCGCGTGAAAGAGTAACAAACATCCATCTATAAGCGATTTTTTCCAAGATCGTTTAGGCATTTTTAAGTGAACACGAAGACACAAATAACATACGAGTAAATAAACAATTGATTTTAGTCTAACCTCAAAGCAAACACTCATTGACTTCGTGTTACTTAACAACGCCATCTGCTGTTGTGTAGTTAAAGCAATTAGTTGTTCACAAAAAATAGTATTATTATTCGCCAATAGATGTCAGCAAGAGTCATATTTTTCAGTTGAGACTACTCAAACGCCTCCTTTTTGTTATTTTTCTTCCAAGTTTTAGTTTAAGTTGATTATCGATAAAACACGAATAAAATGACATTTTCTAAAAATGATTCCTAGCTAGATCGATTTATCGCCCCCGAAACCCCCTATATACTAAATTGTATGAAAATCGTTGGAGCCGATTCCGAGATTCCAATTATATATATATATATATATATATATGTACAAGAATTGCTAATTTAAAGATATAAGATACATGCAGGGCACTGAAAGGAGGTTCTGAGACTTAAAAACAGGTTTACAGGATTCGATCCATTTTATGCCGAATATGGCGCGAATGCACTTTTTCTGTGCCCACACATTCTGTGCACAGTCTACAGCATAAACAGCTTGATGGATTGCGACATGTGAGGTGTCATACATACATACATACACACATACCTAGACTCGAAAAACATAACCCTTGAGCAGTCGGGTAAAAAAATAATTTTCCAAATCGGTTCTGAAGCCGGGAAGTTTTGTTTTATAGATAATTTTATTATATACACAAATAATTATATATTATATATAATTTTATTATATACAAATACTAGCTGTCATCCCGCGACTTCGTTCGCGTTTATTATTTATATATATATATATATTTAAACTATCCTATCTCTCAAGTTGGATCGAACTGCACATGGTGTGCGAATTTTATTATAATCGGTTAATCGGTTTAGGAGTTCATTGAGGACAAACATTGTGACACGAGATTTATATATATTAAGATATTTATTATCAAACCATTTGCACAATTTACAAACACTGTGGACCCCGCACTTGGAAAACCCAGTATCGCGGGCGTACACTTGAACGTCTTTACACAAAATTAATGGCAGACTAAAACAAAGTAAAATTTAGAAATTTAAAGACAAATTTGAAGTAAAATGAAACAAAATAAAATTTGGTAGACGCTGAGAGAATACCGATTTCACACTGATCGGGTGAACCCTGAAAATCCGTTTTTTCAACATTTTGGGGTATTCTTGTGAATTTAATACCGATCGATGCATGAACAAGACAACCTTTCTGACATAAAGTTGTCGTACTGTAGTACTATTAAAATACGTTTAAGTTCATTTTTTTTTGTTTGTTGTTACAGAAACGCGAGGAAGGATGGTGGGTGGTGATCGGCGATCCTAAGACCAACACTTTGCTGTCCATCAAGAGAGTCTCGCTCGCTAGGACTGCCAAGGTATAGTACGAGGCTTTATAGCACTCCTAGCTTAGGTTATATTAAAAAAAAACGTAGAAATTATTTGTATTTAATAACATAACATATCGTCACGCCTTTCCCCCGAGGGGGCTGGCAGAGGTGATAACACCCACACTTTGACGATTTTTAGTCCCAAATGTGACAGGGGGCGAGCCTGTCGCCATACACCGGGCTTCAGTCATGTGGCAGATGACATACGTAACGCACATATGTTTACACAATGATCAAATTAGTGCGTGCCGTCGGCTGGGTTTGAACCCGCTCCCTCTGGCTTGAGAGGCGGGCCTTCTCCCAACTAGGCTACCAACGCTTCAAATTTAAAAGAAAGTAAAAGACAAAACACTCTATAACTATTCTGAGGTTACACAAAGTTTATTGCTACAGGGTTAATGTATAGCTTTCGCAACTTTACAGCTCAACGTTTCGCTCATAGTGCGAATTTAAATTTCAAACGGGTTTTGTTTGGTAGTACTTACAGGGTTATCAGGAAAGGGTGTATGAGTACATTTACATGATGATTACAGAGAGATGTACATTTTGTCGACGATCACCTTGAACTGATGTTTGGAACAGCTGTTTTTTTTTTCCAGATTTTGTGTTCTTAGTGCACCCTTTCCTGATAGCCCTGTAAACATATAAAGGTTACTCGGTCTAGTTTTAAAACAAAAAAAAGACTATTTAGAAATTGAATTTCGCGCCAAGAGCGAGACGTATCACCTTAAAGCTGCGTAACCATCGGCGATGCACTAGAAAAATCCACCAATGAAATCACTTCATTTACCAGACGAAACACGTTATTTACACAGCGATTGGTGGATTTTTTCCTCACACATTTCTATCTATGTATCTCATAAAACATTGGTGAAGAACCTTTATTTTTATATATAATTTGGGGGCTGAGCTACCCACGTCCGTAGGAGTGTGGTCCCCGGGTAGTGCTAACCGGGCAGCAAACTCTGGTGGGAGGCTTCGGCCGTGGCTAGTTACCACCCACCGGACCAAGCCATGCCGTGAAATGACCTAGTCGTGTTTCGGGATGTAGTTCGGTGTAACCGTTCCGAAGACGGGTCTGAGCAGCAGTGCACTAGAAGTGCCTCACTCAACTGCCGTCTTTGTACTTCTTCACTCTACAAAACTTCAAGGCTAGAGTGAATAAGTACCTTATAGGTCGTCGTGCTCCATCTTAGACCACAACGTCGCTTAACATCAGGCGAGTTGGTGGTCAAACGTCGACCTATTCTACATAAAAAAAAATAACCCTTATTCCGTTACAGGTTCGTCTGGACTTCGTTTGCGGCGTGTCCGGGCGACACACGTACACTCTGTACTTCATGTCCGACGCGTACCTCGGCGCTGACCAGGAGTACAAGTTCCACATCGACGTTGCGCAAGCTGCCAGGGGCAGCGATTCTGACTAGGGGAAACTAGGGAGTGATGCGGGGGGATAAGGGGAAACTAGCGGGGGAGCTAGGGAGTGACACGGAGGGACTAGGGGAAACTAGGGAGTAATACGGGGGGATTAGGGGAAACTAGCGGGGGAGCTTGGGAGTGACACGGGGGGACTAGGGGAAACTAGCGACGTGTATTGGGAGAGCTAGGGGGGACTGACTAGCGGGTGAATTGGAGAAATTAACTAGCGCAATCTAGCGATGAAGTGGCCAAAGTATCTAGCGCCAGCTAACGGTCAAATGTGCAAAGTAACTGGCATCATCTAGAGATGAAGTGTGTGAATTCCCCAGCAACATTTAGCGGTCAGATGCCCAAACGGACCATGACATCTAGCGGTCGAAAGAGCGCATTAACTGCCGACCTAGCGGTGAATTTTGTGAACTAAATACCACTAGCATGCGCGCGCGACAAAATTCTTCTCAACACTTTTTGTCGTGCGAGAACGTGACAAGGCTATGTGTATACATACGTCTGTCTCGATATACCTTTGTCGCGTTGTGTATGCTATGCCTGCTAATCTACAATAAACTTTGCTAAATGTACACAAGGTCCAAAATGAGCGTTTCTCAAAATTGAAACTACGGATAATGTTTATATGATATTTTTTGATAGACAAGAAGAAATATTGTTGATGAACATGACAGGTGTCGTAAGTGACGTCTAGCCGCTAAATGTGTAAACTGAAGAATGATGTACTAGATATAATGCAACAATTTATAATTAAATTGTATTAATTAAGTGAGTTTTGTTTTTAAGAAATAAACATGCAATTTTTATAAATTGTTTTATTCATTTTCCTGAGCAGTCCCACGTAGCAAGGTAGTTGCAGAGAAAAATATAATGTTTGGTCTCAACCGAACAGAAAAATGCTCGAGCAATTAGTAGCCTCGGTGGCTCAGTCGATAGTCAACCTGCCTTCTGAGCTAGAGGGCGTGAGTTCGATTCCCACTGAGGACAAACATTCATGTGTTGAACATTAGTGTGTGTTCTATGTCTAGGTTTTAATTATCTATTTAGGTATGTATTTAAAAATATATATGTATGTAAATCAGTCTGGCGGCCATAGTACAAGCTTTGCTTAGTTTGGGGTCAGACGACCGTTTGTGTCCCCAATATTATTATTTATTCATATAATACTTGACGTCATTGAGGAGTAAACCATATAAAATACAAAATCGTAATGCCGCTCAAATCGAAAACCTCAAACGGCGCAAGTATGTTTAATCCTTCAGCAGAGCTATTCACAACCATTCGAAAACGTTTCCGTTCGGATTTCAAAAATTTTAAGCCTAAATTATTCGAATCTCAGTCTATATTCATAACTTTTTAAACGTGATTAATTCTTCCGATCGGATTTATACTTGATTCCCTATTCCAATATGAATAAAAGTAGACTGAGATTCGAATAATTTGAATTTGAAATTTGTGGGATCCGAGCGGACACGTCTCCGAATGATTGTGAATAGCACCGCTAAAACGTTTCCGATCGGAACCAACAAATTTCAAACTCAAATTGTTGGAATCTCAGTCTACTCTTACAAATTTTGGAAATTTGATTGGTTCAAGTTTAAATCCGATCGTAAGAAAGAATCATGTTAAACTTAGTACGGACTGAGATTCGAACAATTAAGGTTAAAATGTTTGGAATCCGATCGGAAACGTTTCCGAATGATTGTGAATATCTCTGCTGGAAGCACAAAGTAAATTGAAAATTATTTTTAAAAACCAGTCAGAAAATAAAAAACATTTTTAAATTCCTTGTAGGTATGTACTTACTCGTACTTATCGAGTACAAATATTTCTGCTGCATGCAACATATCGTCACGCCTTTCCCCCGAGAGGGCTGGCAGAGGGCTAACACAACACCCACATTTCGCCGGACGACATTCAATCCCAAATGTGACAGGGAGCGAGCCTGTCACCATACACCGGGCTCCAGTCGTGTAGCAGATGACATACAATACGTACATAAGTTCTAACAATGAACATATTCGTGCGTGCCGTCGACTGGGTAAGAACCTGCTCCTTTTGGCTTGAGAGGCGGGCTTTCTCCAACTAGGCTATCATCGCTTCTACTGCACCCTTAAAAAAATCTAGATACGCCCATGGTCGGTACCTTGCGCTTTGAGCAATTCGTCTGAAGATTTAAAAATTAACGCCTTACAGATTGTCATTAGCAATTATTCTCACTTTCGTGAAACAGTCAATAAATTCCGTGAATTATGCTCAATTTCATTCATTTTATTGGAATTCATTCATTCATTTTTTTTTATTTATTCTAAAATAGTTTTCCATGTTGTATTTTTATTGGATGTATTTTTGTTAATAATTTGCTCATGCTCCGTGGTGGTTTTAGACCGCCGTTCTTTAAGAATTTTTCAGGTTAGTAGTTCATTTCAATACAATTTTAAGCTAAGGTAAGAGTAAAATTGGTCTAAGCTCATATAGACCGAGTAACTAGCCCTGGTGTCACAATTTTTAGGCCACCTGAAGGCCTCTGACATGGCTCGACGGTTAATAAAGGACAAATAGCCGGAACCTAGTTTAATAGCAATGATAGCAGGTTATAATAGGTTAATAATAGTTTTTTTTTCCACTTAGTGCTTATTTCGTGAATGGTAAGTAACACTTAGCTCATGTCTGATTTATTATTTATTTTCATTTCATTGATAACCGGAAGGATTGTACTTTCAAATAAAAAAAGAAATTTGAGAAAATATTCAATTTTTTTTTTATAGCAATTTAAAAAAAATAAGTTATCTGGCGGACCGTTTAATTACTTTGTAACCCGTGGTTGATATATGTACCTATACCTGTGGGATACTGCATATGTACATATCAAATCACTTCTTGTGAAATGGATTGAGACAAAAGTTGACATGACACCGGGCGCGAGCGAAAATCAACAAAACAGAGCAAAATTAAAAACTCAATTTTATTAATTGAGAATCAATGCTGATGAAAAAACATAATAAATTACATATCGTCACGCCTTTCCCCTGAAAGGGCTGGCAGAAGTGTAATACAACACCCACACTTCACCGGACGATATTCAGTCCCAAATGTGACAGGGGGCGAGCCATACACTGGGCTCCAATCATGTAGCAGATGACATACAATACGCACGTATATGCTCTCACAATAAACAAATTGGTGCGTGCCGTCCGGCTGGGTTCGAACCCGCTCTCTCTGGCATGAGAGGCGGACTTTCTCCCAACTAGGCTGCCATCGCTTTTTCAATAAATTATTGCAATCAAAAAATATTATTTTTATGTTTTTTTCTCAATCCTTTTTGCAATAGACGTTCGTTCTTGTTCGATTTTTAGCCCTAAGCTGCCCCATGTGAGACACACTCAGTCCCGCTTTTCAGGAATTAGATATATACAGCTAGGTAGGTAATTTACTAGTGCTTAAAAAAATGAATTTAGTTTTTTTTTAACTACGACTCCATCATCATTCTATACTTAATAATTATTTGACTACAAAAAAAGAATAAGTAAGTAATAAGCCATTGCAAACTGGCTAAATAACTTAAATCTAAAAGTAAATATTGATAAAACAAAATTAATGCACTTTAAAAATTATAAGCAAAAAACCTTCCAGTTAAATATAAGAAATAAAAATAATACAGTAAAATTAGTAGACGAAACGAATTTCCTAGGAGTAACTCTATAAACCAATCTAAATTGGACGTTGTTTCTGAAAAACGTTCCAATCCACATGGGTCAAGTTTTTGGGAAATCGCGTTTAAAGTTCAATCCGGTATTACTCAGCGTAAACGTGTAAATATCTAATATTTAACTTTAATTATCGAAACATATCGTAACACACTTTAAATTAATGTTTGCTTTAATTTTACAACCTAGGTAGTTTTTTTGATAAAACTAAATTAATTTCTGTGGAACGTTTTTGAGAAATTGCTATACACATGGCATAGTAAAAATGTAAGATTCACTAAAACGTTTCAAGTAAAAAAAATATAAAAAAAAACAATCCAGCAACTTGGAATGCTTTATAGAAACGAGTTAAATTCTTTATTGAACTAATTTAAAAAAAAAATAGGATTCAGGTTGTTTGGAACGATTTAGAGAAAGTGATATCTCCTGTATTGGCTCATATTTAATAAATTAAAAACGATCCTAGTGGCTTGAAACGTTTTAGATAATAATTATGTCATATTCCTCCAATAGGAGATTTTTATTTAATTAAAACGTTCCAAGTGGATTGGATCATTTTAGTGATTTTAATTTTGAGTGTTTTAGTAATGTAAATAAATAAGGGAAAACGTTTCAAGATACTTGGGCTGTTTTTGCTTTATAAATATTTGCGCGTTTCATACATGTGGGTTGGGCTACTATGTCTTGATTTCATATTTAGAATGAGGAGAGGGTTGCCATATTTTATGAGGTAATAAATATGAATGACCTAAGAAGATTGGCATACTTAACTCAATTTTGACTGGTTTGTGGGTTGGAACGTTTTTCAGAAACTACGTCCAATTGGAAACAGCATATTTACAAAATAAACACTAAAATCGCTCGATACTGCTATGCTTTATCCATAATTAAAAATGCAACATGCAAAGCCATAGCTACAAATGCCTACTATGGCAATGTTTATCCTCATTTAAGCTACGGGGTTATCTTTTGGGGGAACTCTGTGGACGTAGAGTCGACCTTTCTGTTACAGAAGAAATGTCTTCGTATTATATTTAATCTAAATAGTACGGATACTCTGCGTTGTATATTTAGAGAAAACGGCTTCCTAACCCTAACTGGAATATTTATTTTAGAAATGTGTTTATTTATTCGAAATAACGAAAGTTACTTTTTTAATGTAAGCTCAAGTCGTGCGGAAATCTTACGCTCTAAACATAAGTACAATATTTCTATTCGTCAAGTCAACAATGCCATGTTCTATAACAGTTCATTTTATACTGCCATAAACACATACAACCACTTACCTATTGTCTTCAAATCTTTAAACACATCACAATTTAAAATTCAATTGAAAACCTGGTTAGCTTCAAAAGTGTATTAAGTATAACCTGAAAGAATATTTTAATCATGATACATGTAATAAGTTATCATAAAGTTAGAAATGTAAGAAGTAGAAATTTTTAAGAAAGCTCTCTTATTGAATTAAGATTAAGATTAGGCTGGTTAATTTTGAAATGTAAAACATAATGTAAGTAGTTAATTAAGATAAACATAGTAATTAATAGCCTCATATTGCACGATATTGCCGATAGGCAAACTGTTGAAACTGAACCTTAAATTAAGAACACTTTTTGTACACAGTTCATGCAATAAAAATATTCTATTCTATTTTTTTTTTTTTATGTAGAATAAGTCGGCGTTTGACCACCAACTTGCCTGATGTTAAGCGACGTTGTGGTCTAAGATGTAGCACGACGACCTATAAAGTACTTATTCACTCAAGCCTTAAATATTTGTCGAGTAAAGAAGCACAAAGACGGCAGTTGAGTGAGGTACTACAAGAGCGCTACTGCTCAGACCCGTCTTCGGAACGGTTACACCGGACTACATCCCGAAACACGACTAGGTCATTTCACGGCATGGCTTGGTCCGGTGGGTGGTAACTAGCCACGGCCGAAGCCTCCCACCAGAGTTTGCTACCCGGGGACCACGTGTAGGGAATCAGAATAGAGTACACTCCTACGGACGTGGGTAGCTCAGCCCCCTCTATTCTTTTATTTAAATCCCGCTTTGATCGAAAAAACTCTGGCAACGCTATATGTAGAATGTTAAAGGATTCCGTCCATATTATTATTTACTCACAAAGATGGCTCAATTCACATATCTCTAGATGTCGAAGGTCGAATCGTGATGACCGAGTGACGTCACGGTAAAGCCGCGCTCACGGCGGCTTCATAAAATATATAATTTTACTTTGGCATATTGCCATTTAACTGTTCGATACGTAATTTGGTAAGTATAAGTAGGTATGTATTCTCACTTGTTCACTTGTCACATTAATTTTGAATTTGTCAAGAAATATGTATTAGACCCAAGAAGACTAATAACCACTTGAACGTAAAACTTCCCCTCAGTTTCTTGCCTGTTCTTCTGAGTAGTGGCTCTTTTTCCGAACAAGGCTTTCGAGTCTACTCGTATTATAAAACTTTTGACTCTAGCTTTGATCGCTTAGCCTAGACCAGTGTGCCAAACGCCTTAGGCAGGTATTAGAATCAGAAAAATAATAAAAAAGAAATAGGTACTTAATAAAGTACGTATTTATAAATTTATTACTTTAAATTAACATTTAAAGTCCAGTTCGAAGGAATTCATAAATATTGCACTGCGTTCTACAATAATGAGAAAAACTTGATTCTTAGCACCCATTTAATAAGATTTTTATTATACTTTACCTATCTAATTAACTTTAAATACATAAGGCTGCTGCTATCAGACTAGTCTAGCGTTTGTTGAGCGTGCGCGTTTTTCAAACGTTTTTATTTTTCTAACCGTCGTCAACACGCTCCGCGCACGCGTCGTTTACGTTGCTCGTCTTTAAGCAAAGCAATCGCGTTGCTTCTTCGAAACGCACCCGCTGCGTTTTTTGCCAACTTACGATAGCGTACCTACCTAGTTGTAATCGTTAAAACAGACCTAAAAAGCCTAAATTCGAGGTTTAGTAGTACCCATTGAAGAGGCCGACTCACTATCTCCCTACAGGAGGGCTATTCCTACGCGTGAGATGAGATGAGATTTTATCTTGGTCACTTTCACACCTATGACGTTTCAAACGAGAGCAACAAGGACGAAAAAAGGTGAGATGCAAATCTCAAATCTCCGAATAGGGCCCCAGACCCGTTTTCTTGACGCGTGAGATGAAAACTGGTCCAGTACCGTAAAATCTTATTGCATGTTCAGCCGCCGACGCAGCGCGATCATGAACCCTATTGCGGCGCGATATGGTTAGTATTCGCACAGCGTCAACGGCTGCACTTAACAATCACTGCAATAAGCGCAACACGGTTACGGGCCTTCATTCGATCAGCTCTAAGAAACCAAATTAACTAATAAGTAATGTAATCGGTATAAAATTCATTTGCTAATCGATACGACAATCAGATATTAGTTAAATCGACGTCCAAGATTAGTTTACATACTTAGTTACAGTGAACATATCATATCGTCACGTGTTTCCCCGTGGGGGCTGGCAGGGATATGCAACACCCACACTTCGCCGTACGAGATTCAGTCCCCAATATGACAGGGGGCAAGCCTGTCGCCATACACCGGGCTCCAGCTTAGAAGGCTCCAGTCATTTAGCAGATGACATCCACTACGCGCATATATTCACACAATGAACTAATTAGTGCGTGCCCTCGTCGGCTGGGATCGAACCCTCTCTCTCTGGCTTGAGAGACAGGCCTTCTCCAACTAGGCTATTATCGCTTTTAATAATAAATATTAAAAACGATATTAAAAAATAAAACGTTCCGACGAATTGCATGCGCAAACGTGCGCCGTGGTCGCTTCGCGCCTTAACGAAACATGAGCTATGAAAAACATGATTTTACAATGAGTTTTGTTTGAAATAAAACTAGTTCTGAACGACCATTCAAAATGCAAATGGAGTCGATCTTGACACGACCTTATGTACGAAGCTTTACGCTAACCTGATTTTATTATTGTATGAAGCACAGGTCACACAGCAAGCGAAGCGAGACTAAAGTTAGCCAGCAAACTTACTCCTCCGTAGATTGTCTGAAAGAGATGGATATTAGCGATAAGGTAGCCTTCTGAATCTGTATTTTCTAACGGTATCCTAACTTTATTACATATAAGTATAAGTAAAAGTGAGCTTGTTTTATAAAAGCTGACATGTCACCTATTCAACAGATTAACGTGAAATTTGCTTACACGTATTTTTTTTGTTAGCTCAATTCAATTTCTTTACTTGCTCGTGAATGGGTTACAATGATCTTAATTTAGGTTTGAACAGCCAATAACTACCTCAGATTAAGTGTGCAAATTAATTATGTCAATAAAATGTTATGAAATTAAATAAAATGTCAAATAAAAACATATTTAAACACTTATAAAAAAGTGAAATAATGAGAATGTTAGCAAAAAAACTTAATATTTATCGTGATAAATATGGTAGCGACACGATGCTTTGTCCAAGAATTCTTTTATTGTGTAAAAACTTTCGCTCACTAGCCACTTGTGGGACCGTGGATGAAACCGTGGTTTGCAGTTAAGCGGTTCCTTATTCGTTGTTTTTATATTTAGTTGTGTTTTTGTAGCCTAAGTAGCTTTGAAGCAGTCTTGAAGATTTGTCGCTTGTACCAATAAAGCTATCAGTTATTTAACAAAAGATATCGTTACGCCTTGCCCCCGAGTCGGCTGGCAGAGGTGTAATACAGTAATGACAGGGGGCGAACATGTCGCCAGTCATGTAGCAGATGACATACAATACGCACATATGTTCACACAATGAACAAATTGGTGCGTGCCATCGGCTGGGTTTCATTCCGCTCCCTCTGGCTTGAGAGGCGGGCCTTCTTCAACTAGGCTATCATCGCTCTCATAGAAAGAAAGAAAGAAAGAAAGAAGAAAGAAAGAAATTTATTTTGAAAACATACATACAATTAACAATATAACGACAAATAAAAGCAATAAAACAAAATAACAAACAGATACTAATAGATACTTATAACAAACAACAATAATAAATTACAATTATGTATGTGTTTCAAAAAAGGCTCCACCTCAGCATAAGCTGTTTAATCAACAGCGCTGATCTTCCGGTGGAGCCTCCAGTGGAATCACGGACGCACCTACTAATGGCGTCGATACGCAACCTATTAAAATAATACATTTTTTTTTCTAATTTAAAATGTGGTAAAACTTTGGGTTTCAATAAAATATACTATCAAAAAAACACTAAATATAAATATTCAACTATTACAAGACGATTAATGGGCATTCGAGGCAGGGGACACAAGGTAGGCTATTTATTTATTGCTCATTTTAAATGGCACTAGTGTCATGTTTTAAATTTTGCTGCTGCTTTTCATACAGGCATATATCGGCAGCTATTTAAGCGTTTAAGCGTCGTTGGCGTACAGTTCCTTAGTCTAGCTTGTCAAGTATCGGTGACATTGGCGCTCATAGTAAGGCTAGGCCATGATCCAAAAAAAAAAAAAAAAATGAGGTCTAGCCTTCCAGGATCCGACACCTGATGACGTTACTCGTCATAGTCTCCATCCTAAGGTTGCCTGGAAGAGATCGCTTTTAGTGATAAGGCCGCCAGTTGTTACACTATTTAATAAGTTTTATCATTATTTTTCTCTTGTTGTTTTGTTATCTGTGGTGTGAACAATAAAGAGTTTATCTATCTATCTATTTATCTAGTCTCTTTCGAGCTACATATTAGTAAATGACTTACATATTTCTGTAATGCGTTATTTATCAATTGACGTCACTACGTCGTGTTGGCCAAATGTTTTTTTCTGTTGGCCACTGAGGGCTCTACAGCGTACCGGACGTAAAGCAAGCGCGGAGGGCGCAGAGCCATGAAAGAGTTTGTTCTTTAAAACTAAGGGTGACTAGCACAAGGGCACCACTAAGGTACGGACCTCGGCTTGGGCCGTCGCCGGGGAGGGGGAGTCGATTTGCCCAGGCAACCCAGACGGGGTTTGCTCTTGAGCCCTATTAGGTTGAACTAATTGACTATTTGGAGAGAATCTAACCGGTATCTGGCGGAGTATATTATTATACCATGGGCTAAGCTAACTTAAGACTAACTTAGCCTCGCTCGCTGTGTGACCTGCGCCTAAGCACGTAAGTTCATCGAATCGACCAGTCAGTGTTGACCTCTAGGAGAACACACACTCCCTGTGCCAAATAATTTATATTTCAATAAACAGACGCTATGTTTTAAAACCTTTAGGATTAAGGATTTTAATTTAGTACTTTTTAGTTCGTTTTGTGATATTTTCTACTTAATTATACTATAATGGGAAAGTTATACTATTGGTAAGTTATAATTTAATTATAAATACTAGTTATTTAATACATAAATGAATAATCTGTGTGTTGTAGACTTCGCGGCTGACGTCTATCCTATACAGTGGCCCTATTCGGAGATTTGAGATTTTCATCTCACCTTTTTTCGTCCTTGTTGGTCTCGTTTGAAACGTCATAGGTGTGAGAGTGACCGAAATAAAATCGCATCTCATCTCACGCGCAGGAATAGCCCCCCAGGTCGCATTCCTCAACTGATTGTAGTGAAATTTTGTGAAAACGTTCAATAATTTTACAGTTTTATTTAAATCTAATCTAAGAAATCAAATGTCTTCTTCCATTTGGTTTTTGAAGGTATCACTTAAGAACGTCAAAGTTATAAAAATGACTCTACCACCTCGTTCGAAAAAAGAGCTATTATCCAAAAGAGCAGGCAAGAAACTGGGTCATATTTATTAGAGTTTTTTGTATGAAGGAGTAACTCTTAAATTTGTAAGTACGTTATTAATATGAGATTTATAATTGAGATTCTTTTCTTTAGCACACACCACCGCCCATGCTTAATCATAATGTTTTTATTCCATCCAAAGGTTGTCTGGAAGAGATCGCTCTTAAGCGATGAGACCGTCCATTGCGCCTATATTTTATATATCTTTATTGCATTCCAATAAAAAATGAACACAAAGAGAACAAGTAACACTATTAAAGAAAAAATAAAAATCTCGTCTGGCAAAATGTTGTACTCTATGTCATTTCAACTATCAAGATTCAAATGACACCTCACATGTCGAAATACACCAAGCTGTTTAGGCTCTATGGCGTGCCAAAGAAATCTCATACATACATACACTCGAAAAACAATCCTCCTTCTTGCGCAATCCGGTAAAAATAATCATTCGGTGACAAGGGCGGCCTTACATCGCCTAAAGCGATTTCTTCCATGCAACATTTGACATACCTACTTTCAAATTCAGTTCAGTTGGTAGTGAACCTGCCTTCTGAGCTTGGGGGCGTGGATTCGATTCCCACCTAGGGCAAACATTTATGTGGTGAACATTTGTGTTTGTTCTATGTCTGGGGTGTTAAATATCTATGTATGCATTTAAAAATATATTTGTACGTATATCAGTCTCTGCCCCCATAGTAAAAGCTTTGCTTGGTTTGGGGTCAGGCGACCGTGTGTGGAAAAGTCCCGAATTTATTGAAAAAAAAAAACAGATTGGTCCTATCAGACAGTGAGAGAGACACTCTCGCTTCGCTCGTCATTAGCACTTGTTACGTTATGCTTTTACGTTAACTCTTTTATTCATGGCTAACAACAGCGGACAGGTTTTGATGCGTTGAACAATCATTTGCAGCTGACCGAGGTTTGAGGAAAACCGAAGCAAAACAAAGCAATTAACTGTCGGCCACAGTTAAAAAACAATCAGTAAGACGCGTCTAGGACGTTAGATACAAGTGGTTTTGTGACATGAAGACCTTGCGAGTCACATATCTCCATCAATTTGAGGAATTTCCAAAACTTCCAATCGCTGAAAAATTCCGTATTTTCCAATTACCAAACCTGGGACCCTATTCGGAGATCTGAGATTTTCATCTCAGCTTTTTTCGTCCTTGTTGCTCTCGTTTGAAACGTCATAGGTGTGAGAGTAACCAAGATAAAATCTCATCTCATCTCACGAGCAGGAATAGCCCCTCTGCAGGCCTAGGCGACAACGGTATGTCGACTCTTTATCGAGACAGACGTATGTATCCATATAGCCTTGTCACGTTCTCACACGACAAAAAGTGGCGAGAAGAATTTTGTCGCGCGCGCATGCTAGGCTTGACAAAATTTTACGTGATTCGGTTGGAAAACGCGACCTGTGGAGATCAGCCGGAGATCATACGAAAGTATTTTAACCGAAGCTGAAACGGATAAGCTTCGGTCGCGCTTCGCGCTCGCTCGGTGAATTACAAGTATAAGAGACTTTCGATTAGTTTAGCTCAGGGTTTTCTTAGTGTTTCACAATTTTAGAATATATATGCCCCTCAGTTTCTTGCCTGTTCTTCTCGGTATATGGCTCCTTTTCCGAACGAGGTGATAGAGTCATTTTTATAACTTTGAATAGAATAGAATTTTTTTATTGCCTAAACTGTGTACAAAAAGTGTTCTTAAGAGTCTGGCGACGCTCTGAAATTTCCATACGAACGCGCTTCTCAAATTTCTTGAAAACCATTTGTCAGATTATGATGAAATTTAGCATGTACAATTAAATTAACAATATCTCCGCCCCTATGTTCTTGGTTTTTTGTCACTCTGTAGGTAACTTTAAACAACTTAACTTTAACTTTAAACTAAAAACAATTAGGTAAATAAAGACATTTGATTTAATTTGGAAAATACTAGACTATTTTAAATTGTGCATCCAGTGATACGACGCACATATAAAATACGCTAGAGTGTTGACAATGTTTAGTTTTTTTAAGTTTTCAAAATAGTTGACATACTGCTTAAGCCTCAACTGTGTCACAGTAATTACGGATTATACGGATATTTACGGAGTTGGGTACATATCATTGTGGGTTTTTTTAATAAAATGATGATGTATTACGATATTAATGTAGACTTAATGGGAAACTGGGATTTTTTTAATAGTTACCTAATGGCTGCGACGTATTTGGTCGGCTGAAGAGCCTGAAGAGGTATACAAATACGCATCTCCGAATAGGGCCCCAGTACCCCTTTTCACAATCATTCGGAAACATTTCCGATCGGATTCCAATAGCTTCAAACACAAATTGTTCAATTCTCAGTCTACTTTTATAAATTTTGGAATAGGGAATCGAGTATAAATCCAATCGGAAGAATGAATCATGTTTAAAAAGTTCTGCGTGCTGACTGATACTCGAATAAATTGACTTTAAAAATTGTGGAATCCGAACGGAAACGTGAAATGATTGTGAACATTGGTGCAGTACACTCAGGATGCAAAGACAAATCTATCGATGTCGTGCAATCTTAAGTTTCCGCAGACGGCAGACTTTCTATTGGCCGATAGTTTTGTCAAGTTGGGCTGCTAGTGCCTGTTTGAAAGCAATTACTCTCTCACTGATAGGACCAATCTGTTTTTTTTTTTCAATAAATTCGGGACACTTCCATACACACGGTCGTCTGACCCCAAACTAAGCAAAGCTTGTACTATGGCTGCACGAGACTGATAAACATACTTAGATGTTTTTAAATACATACTGAAATACATATATATTAACACCCAGACATATAGCAAACACAACTGTTCATCACATAAATGTTTGCTCTAGGTGGGAATCGAACCCACGCCCCCGAGCTCAGAAGGCAGGTTCACTACCAACTGAGCCACCGAGGCAGTCAAAAGCAGCTGATACTGTATCGCTGTTATAGGCAGGCCTGGACTTAGAGGTCTGGAGGCCCTAGAGCAACAAATGAGTGGGGGCCCTAATTATTTTCCAAATAAAATGAACAAATCTCAATTTGATTTTTTTTTTTGCTTCTTAAAATCTCTTTTATGGGGGCCCTTTTTTTAGCCCCGCCTGCCTACCCTGAATCCAGTCCTGGTAATATATATATATTTTTTTATGTAGAATAGGTCGGCGTTTGACCACCAACTCGCCTGATGTTAAGCGACGTTGTGGTCTAAGATGGAGCACGACGACCTATAAGGTACATATTCACTCTAGCCTTGAAGCTTTGTAGAGTGAAGAAGTACAAAGACGGCAGTTGAGTGAGACGCTACAAGTGCGCTACTGCTCAGACCCGTCTTCGGAACGGTTACACTGGACTACATCCCGAAACACGACTAGATCATTTCACGGCATGGCTTGGTCCGGTGGGTGGTAACTAGCCACGGCCGAAGCCTCCCACCAGAGTTTGCTACCCGGCTGATTTCGCATTTTGTTTGCCCCAAACAAAATGTCCCTTGCAATTGTTGGGACACGTTGGCCCCAACTCTACTCGTCTAACGTGTGGGTCTAGAAAATAGCATTGGCCCGCAACGTCGGGCCGAGCTTTTCTTATCCACACGTTGGGGAAAAAGTTGTGGAGCCAGCGTGACGACGATAGATGAACTGGAGATGAGGGAAGTCAGACTCTTTTTCCACCAAACATGTGCGACAAAATTAACGGTGCGCGGGAAAATATCCACCAGAAGGATAGGTACCACCATAGGATTACTCCGCTGTGTTTTAAATGAAGTGACTATTAATGTATAATTTCGTCGCGCGAGCGCTATGCTAGTCTTTCTCGCTCACCTTCGGTAGATGTGCAGCCTCGGGAGGAACACCGGAGCTGACGAAAAGTAATCAGGGTTTCACCATAGCAGGAAGCAACAACGTGAAAAATAACAAAAAAAAAAATAGAGAAATAGCAGTAGGAGTAGAAATAGAAATGTTAAAGTGAGTTTGTTTGCTGCACCTACGTTTTCACATATTATATCGTCAAGCCTTCCCCCGAGGGGGCTGGCAGAGGTGTAATACAACACCCACACTTCGCCGGACGATATTCAGTCCCAAATGTGACAGAGGGCGAGCCTGTCGCCACACACCGGGCTCCAGTCATGTAGCAGATAACATACAATACGCACATATGTTCACACAATGAACAAATTGGTGCGTGCCGTCGGCTGGGTTCGAACCCGCTCCCTCTGGCTTGAGAGGTAGGCCTTCTCCAACTAGGCTGTCATCGCTGTACGTTTTCACGTCACAACTATATACTCAACCGATCATTAAGAAATTCTGCATGTAAACTGTCAGGGGTACTGAAAAGGACATAGGTACTTTCTAGCCGCGAGTAATTAGTACCCCCGGGCGCAGCTAGTATAGAAATACTTAGAAATATTGATTTGACGAGTCTTATCAATTTGCTCACCTTAAATCATGAAAAGGTCTTTTTGTACTTGTCGAAATAAATTCAAATTTCGTTGTGTTGCATTCAAGAGTTCCCATTTCCCAGGAATTGAGAAGTTATATTTTTCAATAGTGACGGCAAGTCAAGGACCCTCTATTCACATTTGCTATCAACTAGCCACTAGTAAATAGATATTAAATGACATTACCTAGTTGAAAGCCAAAATTTGTGACACAATTATTTATTATTACTTTAATAGTTAATTATTAATTAATAATTATTATTTGTTACTTTTTTGAAAAAAAAAATGCTGATTCTTGCCTGTTCTTCTGAGTAGTGCCTTTTTTTCCGAACAATGTGGTCATTATTAAACATTGACGTTCTTATGTGTATCTTTAATACCCAATTGAATGAACATTTTGACTTTGACTTTGACCTTAGGCCCCGCGCTTGCTTAATGCGGCACTGCGCGGACAGCAGGATAATACGATGTGAATCTAGTTTAACTTCACCTTTAAAGCTAAGCGGTCCGAATATCTAAGATAGGTTTTTATTTACCTAAGTCATCTTCTTATAAAAACTGTCCGTCTGCGAACTTCAGTGTCGATAGGTCAATGATACCAGGTTTTATTGAATAGTAGCTATTATTTTTTGTTGCATTTTTGTGGCAAAAACAGAAAACGTTCAGACAAAAAGTATTAAACTACTTCATCATTTATTTTTATGTACTTGCAGCAAAGCTTACTTGATTTTTGTAGGTAGGTATATACAGGGTGTTACAAAAGCCCTGATAAATCCGCGAGGTGCGCACCCAGTATCGGCTGGAGGAAGCAATTATGCTACTTTAAATTAGGTAAATATTGACTTTAAAAAATTTTTACACACATCGCTCTCCGCCTTCCTAAAAGCGCAAACGTAGACACTAATCGCGTCGGTTTCGTTTGTAAACTATTTGCCTCGTGCCGGTACTTTCTTATAATAAAAGCCATCAACATATGATACAGATTTGTTAACATTTCTATAAAAAATCCTCTTTGCTTGCGTTCTTAAACTGACCATAACTCTTGCTATTTTTAATAACTTGCATTTTTTTGGTATTTTTGCATGAGTACTTATATAAGTGTTTGTACCTACCCATCAATTATCCAACAGGGTTTTCGTAAGTCCCTGTAAATAAAATAAAATAAAATAAAAAAGCCTTTTATTTCCTACAAATTAGTTTTGCTTATAATTTTTACATTAACTTATCTTTAAACGCTTAACTAATTAATATTAATACCTTATTTTGTTTATGCCCTATATTATGTAGCTATTTACTGTTTTTTATTTACTAGTATTACTATACTTGTTTGACACTATATACTATTTAAACGCTTAACTAATTGATCTTAATACCTACTTATTCTTATTTATTTTCTATATTATTTACCTATAACTATTTTATTCACTATTATCAATATGCTAAAATTATAATATTTGCAACTATATAATATTTACTACTAGATAATATTTATTATTATTATTAGCTAGCTTGGTTAGAATTTAGATACCTAATACTATAATTTGTAGGAACCCCATTATTGGATGAAGGCCTCCTCCTTCTGTGCAGTCTGTTTCCAGTTTGGGCTGGCTACTTTTAGTCCCTGTATGTACATGTAATTCAATTTCAATGCTGTTTTACCGACTAAATCATACTTCATCATCGTTATCAGCCCGTAATGGCCCACTTCTGCGACGTTCACTCTAGCCTTGGAGCTTTATAGAATGAAGAAGTACAAAGACGGCAGTTGAGTGAGGCGCTACAAGTGCGCTACTGCTCAGACCCATCTTCGGAACGGTTACACCGGACTACATCCCGAAACACGACTAGGTCATTTCACGGCATGGCTTGGTCCGGTGGGTGGTAACTAGCCTCGGCCGAAGCCTCCCACCAGAGTTTGCTACCCGGTTAGCACTACCCGGGGACCACGTTTAGGGAATCAGATGATCAGAATAGAGTACACTCCTACGGACGTGGGTAGCTCAGCCCCCAAAAATTTGCAAGTGTTTTGGGTTTTTTGTTTTGATATCGAACCCTAATAATCCTCAACGTTACAGTCATGGCGTACTCACAGTGGGGCAAGATTAGGCATCCGCCCAACCCTGGTCTTGCTGAAACTAAAAATGTAGGTTTTCCAAGTTAAAATCCTACTATCCTACTAATATTATAAACGTGAAAGTTTGTAAGATTGGATAGATGGATGGATGGATGGATGGATGGATGGATGTTTGTTACTCTTTCACGCCAGAACGGCTGAGCAGATCTGAATTAAATTTGGCACAGAGGTAGAGTCTAGAATAGCACATAGGATACTTTTTAACCGCGGGTGAAACCGCGGGGCGCAGCTTGTAATATTATAAACGCGAAAGTTTGTAAGAATGGATGGAAGAATGGATGTTTGTTACTCTTCAGAACGGCTGAACAGATCTAGATGAAATTTGGCACAGAGATAGATTTTAGTCTAGAACAGCACATAGGATACTATTTAACCGCGAGTGAAACCGCAGAGCGCAGCTAGTTAAGTAGATAAAAAACATTATGTTTCTACAACTCATTGATTAAATACTTACTACATTTACTTCTGCCCTACCCCTTAAATAATCTGGGGACGTCCATGGTTACAGTAACATGGTCCTGGCCCTGGCGTCGCTGGCTGCAGCCCAGGAGACCACCATCGACCCCTCGGTGCTGATCGGCATCTTCGGGACTCCGCCCACCACGGCTGAGGGGAGGAACCTTGAAGACGTAAGTAATCTCGACTAGTAATGTAACTGCCGAAAAATGTATTTTAGTTTTTAAGATTTTCATGTCATTTTTAAGATTTGCACACCAAAAACTACTTTTTCGTGTGCAATAAAGATACTTATATTGTATTGTAATCATGACTGCCGCGGTGGCTCAGTTGGTAGTGAATCCCACTTCTGAGCTTCGGAAAATGGGTTCGATTCTCACCTAAGGCAAATATTGATGTCATTGAACATTGGGTTTGTTCTATGTCTGTGTGTTAATATCCATTTATCATATGTACGTATTTTGACATTATTTGTACTTATGGATATCAGGCTCTGGTAGCCTTAATACCAGATTTGCTTAGTTTGGGGTCAGATGACAGTGTCTTCATAATGTCCCGAATACTTACAATCGTCATACAACCACCTTGATCGCAGTGTCGACTATTTGAGTTGCTTGTGAGAAATTTGAATCGGGCTGATTTAAACTTAAATTTCCTTCCATCCCATGTTTTGGGGGTGAATTTCCTAAGCCATTTTCTCAGATCATAGGACGTTTTTTTACCTTAATTAGGCACATAAATTCTCAGAGCCTCCTTAATGTCGAGTTAATGGGGCTATTAGGAATACATTTAGGGTCAACTGGGGTAAATGCGTCTGTAGGGCAATTGCGCCTTTCGAGAATTACTGACAAACCCTTTACAAATTAGGCAACGAACGTTATCTTGTACAGATTTTTGCAACTAAAGATAGAAAAAAAGATGTAGGTGGCGCCTAATTTATGAAGGGAAGGAAAGAAGGAAGGAAGGAAGTTGATCCTACTTATGGCAAAAACAAGAAACAGATATCATAATACTTATAGGTTAAAAATATAACTTACTTATTAGTCGAACTGTCCCAGCAAAACAAAGGTCTCAGAGTCTACGAGTAGACCAGCTGCTGGTCTACTCGTAGACTCTGAGACCTTTGAGACCTTTCCACCGTTTTACCCGCTAGAACGAGAAAAACATATCCGTATTCTAGCTTTGTCACATCTAGAAAAGTGTGGATAGACACGGTGCAAAGGCAATTTGTCTCCAGCCCGTGCCAGCCCGACATTCTTCGACATTCGTAATCTCTTGTATTGTTTGACATTTATTGAACTGTGACGTGTAACCAGCGGCGGCCTTACTCATCGTGAGGCTCCAGGCGGCAGGTCTTTGCGAGGCCCTTTGTTCTTCGTGAAGTATGTGATACGAAATTAGGTCTGGTTGTTTGGTTTAGGTGTTAGTAATGTTTGACGAGAAATGCTAAATTTATACACATAAATTTGAGTTTTAAAATATTTTACATTGAAAGGTTTACAAAATTAACAAATACAGATATGATACACAATAATTAGTTACATAATTACGGATCAAAATCAAAAGTTTAAATAAAAAATTCAATTAATATTTTTTTTTAAATCTTGGGTTGTTGCGCGAGGCCCCTGCAAGAACGAGGCCCCCGGCGATTGCCCTGTTCGCCACCCCCTAAGGCCGCCTCTGCGTGTAACTATTAGAGTTATCAAATTCAAATTCAAAATTCAAAATTAATTTCTTTCAGGCATGACACCCATAACAGCACACATTGTAAATTTCATTCTGAGTGCTTAGTGTGAGTTTTTCTTACTTTTCGATCGCGTAAAAGTAAACTTTAATTTGTATGAAAATTAAAAAGCGCCACCTAGTGGGAGTAATGAGAAACCGCAATCGTGAGTGCGAGTTTTTTGTTTACTGCCAACATTGACATGAAAAATTTACTTTTTCACGGTGAATTTACGCGAATCGAGTGACAAGCTCGATTGGCACTCACACTCGCTCGTTTTCGATTGTCGATCCGTGTGCCGTAAAGTCGTTTACGCTGTAGTAAAGTTATTCGATTTACTTTGAGCAACTCACACTAAGCACTCTGATTGTTTTCCCTCAGTCAATGTTTATCTGTTGTACAGATTACAGTTCGTCCAACAGAAGCACCGATCACAAGTGTGGACAAGGACGGCTCATCGTGTCAATGCGTTCCGTACTACTTATGCGACGAGAAACGTATCGCAGTTGACGCTAACAACAGCTCTGTTACAGGCTGGGGCGAGCTGGATATTAGGTAAGGGGCCCTATTCGGAGATTTGAGATTTTCATCTCACCATTTTTCGTCCTTGTTGCTCTCGTTTGAAACGTCATAGGTGTGAGAGTAACCAAGATAAAATCTCATCTCATCTCACGCGCAGGAATAGCCCCCCAGATCAACATAGAGGAAAGGATGGAACACTGCGTCATATCTTGCTGAAGCCATTTCTTTTTAAACTTGTGCGCGTGGTAATGTGCATGAAAAACATTTACAATTGCACGGAAACTAATATTTATTCCCAAACTCTACGTTAGCCATTTCCGTTCCAATATAATATAATAACCTTAGTAGATTTAATATTCTAAAATTGCACTTAATTAAAAGAGTTTAATGTTGCGGCTTTTTCAAAATTGATTTGTAAGAAAACTGCACATTTTTAAAAAGAACCTCAAAATTTAGTCCTGACCACACTTTTATAATGCACTATGTATATTTGTGTACACGAAATTATATCGTAGAGCAATGCACATAATGTTGAGGTAAGAATGACCAAGTGAGTAGCGTAGTTTTTTGGCGTCAATGTGTGCGTGTTGTGTACAAATACGACAGTAGCATAGTTTTTGGATGGGTTTTGGCTTCACCTAAATCATCTGCCGTGCGCCATCTTATTCTCTAGGTTGATCTGAGGTAAAGGGGGATTCACATATTTTATATTTATTATATTTTAATCTGACAAACGGTTTTCAAGAAATTTGAGTAGCGCGTTTGTATGGAAATTTCAGAGCGTCCCGGGACTCTTAAGATGGTGACTAAAATTGATCGTCAAAAGTCGCCTTCATTTAGCTTAAGGTTTCCTGTTCCTGTGCGACGTAACTGGACGTCATCATCGAAGATGACGAGCGAAGAGAATAAGCTTACTAGTGAGCCTCTAAAGTTATCTACAGAGTGATACGAGTACATTGTAAAAGAAATTAAAACACAATTTGGGAATCTTTTCGAGCCTTTAAAGTTATCTACAGACTACAGAGTGATACATTGTATAAGGGAAAAACATCATTTGGTAATCTTTTCAGATTTGGAGAAGGCGACGAGCCGCCCCGTAGCTGTCAAGAGAGCGTGGAAGTATGCTGCAAGGCACCCTCGCAGCCGCCCAAGGAGAAGCCGAAGCCCGACGGCACCAGGCTGCGTGGGTGTGGGTACAGGAACCCGTGGGGGCTGGGCGCTACCGTCGTGGGCGGGAATGTGAGTAATTACAATACTTTTTGCACTCGATGTGGATATTCGCGCTTTTGTAGGATGGCGTGTGTTTTGTATATCGCTAGCTATACGTTTGCGCAAATCTAGGCTAGTAAGAAAATTAAAAGTAATGATCTACATAGTGTGTGACTAATTAAAAAATTGCTCCATTAGCATTTTCTACGTATGTGTCACCTATCCTCAGTAGGTACCTACTCAAACTAGAATTAGGACTGGTCTGGGACGCATCAAATGAGCGAGAAATTTTCCGGGAATCCCGCATCTGTTTAGGTGACGGTAAACTTTATCGAGGTAGGTAACACACAAAACACACAAAAGTAACTTAAAAACCGGCATTTGCGACTAGTGTAGAGTGTAAATTATGATACTTTGGGTTCTGACCTCAAATAACCCTCCTGCATATGTGTTTTCGTTCGAATTCCAAAAAAAAAACGAAAATAATTCGAAACTCAGTCCATATTCTTAAGTTTTTAAACGGGATTCATTCTTCCGATCGGATTTATACTCGATTGCCTATCACAAAATGTATAAAAGTAAACTAAGATTCGAACAATTTGAAAAGACAAAGAAAAACAAACCACTTTATTTTTCAAAATTGTAGGTAGGTAATTGCAGGTGCCTACTACATACTCACTACTTAATTTGTTTAAATATATTTAATGTTTCAACCTCTACGTAAAAGAGAGTGTATATTCTGTAGTACGAAATGGAGAACCTATAATTTTTTTTTTGAGACCAAGATCCGCTGGTCACACTCAACCCTTGCCAACAGTTTATATGGTGTTTTTCCCACCCCCAGGGCAACGAGGCCCAGTTCGGCGAGTACCCGTGGGTGGTGGCGCTGGTGGACGCGCTCAACGAGACGTACGTGGGCGTCGGCGTGCTCATTCACCCGCAGGTCGTCATGACGGGCGCACACGTTGTCGCTAACAAGTAAGTATGCTCCACACTTCAAATTTAGCCGGAAGGATGCGGTCTTCAGTCCAAGACGCCAGGCCACGCCTCTTCGTGTTGGCCCGTGTTCGTCTAGGCGGGACTAGGGCACTCCTATTGTAAGACTATTTAAAATCACTGTGTTATAAGCAAAATCTGTTTACCCAGGTATGGTCCTGGAACTTTGAAGATCCGAGCTGGTGAGTGGGACACTGCGACCGTCAAAGAAATGTATGAGTACCAGGAACGGATCGTGCAGGAGGTTTATTCACACAACGGTAAGTCCATAGACCTGTGCTAGCCGCCTTGAAAGATTTCAAATTGTACCTATGCACTTGGAGGCCAAGATGTTTTTTTGGTGTGTAATCAGGCTGCTCTACAGCCCATTTCGTTTAAAAAATACTAAAGTTACATACATACAAATCGTCACGCCTTTCCCCCAAGGGGGCTGACATAGGTGTAATACAACACCCACATTTCGACACACATATACACACACATAGATACATAGATTTTGAAATAGATATAATTAAATTTAGATTATTTTATTTGCATGAAAATAAAATTACATGAATGAACTAAATTATAATTTAAAAAAAAAAAAATCCAATTTTATCTATTTTAAAATATTGCATGAAATGTTTAAAAATTCAATTTTATGAAGGAAATAAACAAGGCTTTATTATTATATTATTATTATTATAGACACACACACACAAGGCTATAAATGAATACACACACAATAAAGGCTCGCCCCCTGTTACATTTGCTTACCATCGTCGCGCGAAAAGTAGGTGTTGTTTTACACCTCTGCCAGCCTCTACGGGGGAAAGACGTGACGATATGTTATGTTCTCTTAGCTACGACTATGTTTGAAGAAAATCCGTCCGGGGGGGGGGGGGGGGTTTATAATTTTGATTTTTTTTAAATCCACGTGTCTTTCCCCAGACTTCAAGCCGAAGAGTCTGAAGAACGACGTCGCCCTCCTCCGGCTGCAGGCCCCGGTGCTGCTGGCCGACCACATCAACATGCTGTGCCTGCCCAACCAGGGGGAGAGCTTCGACGGCTACCAGAACTGCGTCGCCAACGGATGGGGGAAGAAACACTTCGGTTAGTACTTATTTAGTTAAGGGCACCTTTAGATGGCTAGTTTTTACTGGTAATATTGTAATAATTAACCGACTTCCAAAAAGGAGGAGGTTCTCAATTGTATGTTACGTGTTTACTCCGCCAATTGTGAATCGATTTTAATGATTCTTTTTTTGTTTGGTAGATCATACTTTGGAGATGCTCCCATGTAGATTTTATCAAAATCCATCAAGCAGTTTTTAAAATAACAACAACAGTCTAATAAAGTAAAAAAATATTTATTTGTTTCACAACTTATCAGGTATTTTAACTAATGCGATAGTGTAGTAATAAGTACTAACTAACTACATCCTCTATGAAACTTACGGTAACAAAGATAGCATTATATGTAGTGCTATCTTTGTGAATTCACCCAGAGTACAATAGAACAAATTTGTATCAGCCGCGACAACGTTGAGAGTACGCAGTGCGCGCGTCAGTAAAATTAAAACTTTAGAACCCTCCAACACCGATTTTCAACATAGCTTAGCTTAGAACAATAATTAAACCATGCTTAACCACCTTCCATTCTTAATCATAATGTTTTTTTTTTCCATCCAAAGGTTGTCTGGAAGAGATCGCTCTTAAGCGACAAGACCGCCCATTGCGCCTATATTTTTTAAAGGTTTAGTTTAGATTTATTTTGTATTTGGTGTCAATAAAGAGTTTTTTAGTATTGCAAACTTTCAAACATTGGGGGCTGAGCTACCCACGTCCGTAGGAGTGTGTATTATGCAATAAAATATTCTATTCTATAGGTAAATCTGGCCGCTACGCCGTGATCCTGAAGAAGGTGGAGGTGGACATGGTTCCCCACGGGCGGTGCAACGAGCTGCTGCGGCGGACGCGACTCGGCTCACACTTCAACCTGCACGGCAGCTTCGTGTGTGCTGGTGGGGAAGAGGGGAAGGATACTTGCCAGGTTTGTACCTACTAGCTTGTTTACCATTTCACACATACATGCATATCGTCACGCCTTTCCCTCGAGGCGGCTGGCAGAGGTGTAATACAACACTCATACTTCGCCGGACGATATTCAGTCCCAAATGTGACAGAGGGCGAGCCTGTCGCCATACAACGAGCTCCAGTCATGTAGCAGATGACTGCCATCTGCTAACATGACTGGACTGCTAACAATTTGTTCATCACACAATGAACAAATTGTTGCGGACTAAGATTAGAATCATTTGAGTTTAATATCTTTGGAATCCGAACGGACGCGTTTCCGAGTAATTGCGAATACGTAAGCAGGACGGAAATCCGGACATACGAAAGCATTTCTGTCAAAGCTCAAGCATAGACGCTCGCTCGCTCTATAAGTGTGATTGAGTAATTTGTATAATTCCAGGGCGACGGCGGCGCTCCACTAGCCTGTCCCGTGGGCAACGATCGCTACAAGCTGACCGGGCTGGTCGCGTGGGGCATCGGCTGCGGACAGAAGGACGTGCCGGCCGTGTACGCGTCCGTCGCCTCCTTCAGAGACTGGGTCGACCAGAAGATGACCCAGTGGGGCTACGGCGTCTCTAGTTACACCAATTGAAGTAGATAGCAGCAATAAATGTTTTGTATTTTGGTATTTGTTCGTTTTATTTTATGAATAGACCTCAAATGAACCATCTATGTAGGTAAGTACATCTAAAGATGAAAAAGACGTGCCGACTGTTTACGCGTCTGTCGCCGCTTTCAGTCTGGTGCGAGCACAAGATGATCCAGTGGGGCTACGGCGTCTCTAGTTACACCAATTGAAGTAGATAGCAGCAATAAATGTTTTGTATTTTGGTATTTGTTCGTTTTATTTTATGAATAGACCTCAAATGAACCATCTATGTAGGTAAGTACATCTAAAGATGAAAAAGACGTGCCGACTGTTTACGCGTCTGTCGCCGCTTTCAGACTGGTGCGAGCACAAGATGACCCAGTAGGGTTACGGCGTCTCTAGTTACACCAATTGAAGTAGATAGGAGCAATAAATGTTTTCTATTTTGGTATTAAATTTGTTCGTTTTATTTTATTTAATAATCCAAGAGACATCAAATGATTCTATCTACGAGTATGTAGGTATGTAGTAGGTACATCTATGGAACACATGAAAAAGACGCGCCGGCTGTTTACGCATCTGTTGCCGCTTTCAGACTGGTGCGAGCACAAGATGACCCAGTGGGGTTACGGCGTCTCTAGTTACACCAATTGAAGTAGATAGGAGCAATCAATGTTTTGTATTTTGGTATTTGTTAGTTTTATTTTATTTATTAATCCAAAAGACATCAAATGAACCTATCTACGAGTATGTAGGTAAGTAGGTATATCTATGGAATACATGAACAAGACGTGCCGGCTGTTTACGCACCCGTCGCCGCTTTCAGAGACTGTGGACCCGTAGACGCCGTAGACCCAGTGGGGCTAGCTAAGGCGTCTCTTGGTACTACACCAACTGAGTAGTTAGCATTAAAACTTTTGTATTTTGGTATTTTATTCTATTCAAGACCTGGGACATCGCGACCCCAGCATGGGTATTCAATCACTCGGAAACGTTTCCGTTCGGATTCCAACAATTTAAAATTCAATTTACTCGAATCACAGTCCGTATTCATGAGTTCATTTGTGATTCATTTGTCCGATCAAATTTATAATCGATTCCCTGTTCCAAAATGTATAAAAGTAGACTGAGATACGAACAAGCAGAGTTTAAAATTTGTGGGATCGATCGGAAACGTTTCCGAATGATAGTTATGCACCGCATGTCTCTTGTTTTCTAAAATTTCATGTTTTAATTTTTAATTTCAGCTCAACAGTACTTATCGTCGGAAAAACAAAGGCCGAGACATCCCAGTAGACTCAGAGACCTTGTTAAGCTAGGTCAATTAATGCAAAAGGCAGCAATTGGCGCTCACTTTGCTTTTAAGATTAGCGCATGAAAAAGACGTATCGGCGGTGAACGTCCGTCGGCGTCGCCGCTTTCAGAGACTGGGATCCTATTCGGAGATTTGAAATTCTCATCTCACCTTCTTTCGTCCTTGTTGCTCTCATTTAAAACGTCATAGGTGTGAGAGTGACCAAGATAAAATGTCATCTCATCTCACGCGCAGGAATAGCCCCCCTGGGTCGCCGTAGACCCAGTGGGGCTAAGGAGTCTCTAGTTACACCAACTGGACTAGTTAGGACCAATAAATGTTTCTCTTAGCTCTTATTTTCTCAAAAATTTCAACGGTACTCAAATTTTCGTCGGACAAACAAAAGCAGAGACATCCCAGTAAACTCGCAGTCTCGTCTCGTCTCGATGTCTCGTTGCTGCTTTTTGCATGAATCGGTGGTGTACGACACGTAGGCCACCGCCTTCAGAGACTGGGTCCCCGTAGACCCAGTCGGGCTACGGCGTCTCTAGTTACAACTAAACTAGTAAGGAGCAATAAAACTTTTTTTGTATTTTGGTATATGTATTTATTTGTTTTATTTTATTTATTGATCCAAGACACCAACTATACCTCCTATGTAGGTATGTACATCTATTCTTATTCTAACTAATATTATACACGTCAAATTTGTTTGTAACGCTTTCACGCCTTAACTACTCAAACGATCATCATTAAATTTTGAATACACGTTGTCGGGGCTATATTTAACTGCAGGTTGAACTAAAACGAAGTGATATCTTAATACTAGAACCCTATGACTATGCTGAACTAACAAATTCCAACACATTCTTTACATTATTGCGAAGCCGTGATTTATACATGAAAAAGACGTGCCAGCTGTGTACGCGTCCGTTGCCGCTTTCTGAGTGCTTAGTGTGTTTTTCTTACTTTTCGATCGCGTAAAAGTAACTCCAATTTGTATGAAAATTAAAAAGCGCCACCTAGTGGGAGTAATGAGAAACCGCAATCGTGAGTGCGAGTTTTTTGTTTACTGCCAACATTGACATGAAAAATTTACTTTTTCACGGTGAATTTACGCGAATCGAGTGACAAGCTCGATTGGCACTCACACTCTCTCGTTTTCGATTGTCGATCCGTGTGACGTAAACTCGTTTACGCTGTAGTAAAGTTATTCGATTTACTTTGAGCAACTCACACTAGGCACTCAGAGTCTGAGTCGCCGTCGACCCTTTGTAAGTTTTGTATTTTGGTAATGTTTGTTTTACTTTAATTACACAACTTCACGTTACTTACGAATAAAGGCCGTCACAAACGGTGAAGATATTTATATTATATATACATTTATCTGTATATTTTATCTGCAGATAATAAAATATTGTAAAATACATTAGCTTGAGCTACCACTCACGATAAAGATGCGACAATATACAGAATCGTCTATCCCTACGACATTTTCTTTGAAATCTATCATCTATTGGCATATATTTAGATATGATTGATTGATTGACTGTTTGATATGAGTCATATTAATTTTAAACCTGCGTTCCACTACAGACTACAGACTGACAAATACATAAACACTTTATTCTACAGACCAGAAATAACAAAACAAAAGAACAGACTAAACATAACTGTAGTGTAACAACTGGCGGCTTTATCGCTAAGAGCGATTCCAGGCAACCTTAGAATGGAGAGGATACGTATGAAAGAGTATGGGACGGGGTGTACAAAAATTAACAAAAATAAAATGATTTTTAATTAGTTTTATTGATTTTTATATATTAACAAAAATAAGAGTGTTATATACACCTACCTACTTAAACTATTTGAATTATACATACTTATTAACATACCGGGCACAGACCTAAGATTTTTTTTTGCTTCGCAAAAGACCAACGAAGCGTGGGACAGAGAAGTCTCCATCGAAATGTAAACTCCACAAGAGAGAAAGAGGTCGCCTACAAATAAAATGTTAGTCAATTTTTCTTTTGTCATTAATGACAGCGCGCCACCTGGGAACACGCGAAAATTCCTATGATTTATATTTTTACTAAAATAATTATAAATAGACTCAAAAGAGAGCAATTGTAACTAAATGCAGTTATGTCATCTTGTGAGTTTAGCAATTGTGATGTGAATCCAAGATGTAACCCACAAAATTTGTCGTTTCATGGGTATATATGAAAATTCCATTGTGATGTTTTTGTCTAAATTTTGTCTAAAACATAACATAAATTGGTTCCAAAAACCGATTTACCAGCGGTATGTTGTTGTCGTTTCTTCGTAACATCTATATTTCCTAGATGAAAGCAGAATTGGTGATGAAATTCAGCATTAAAATATTAGTTAGTTTACGCTCGATTTTCACTAGAGATGGATAAAAAGATGACGTCATTATTATCGATAGTTTTTATCAAAGTTCATTAGGTAGGCGATGGGTGCAATACATAAACAAAGCATACATTTTTGAATCAATGTCATCAAAAGTAAATTGACATTCTTCCGAGTTTGTACTGAATGATGAGGCGTAAAACATTTTTGTTTTATATATAAGTATGTACCTTCAATTTCTGATCATCATTTTGAATTCAATTTACACATTTTGGGTGTCTTACATCCAAGTCTAATTTAATTATATTTAATTAAATTAAATAATATATATGTAAATTATAAATAAATGTACAAAACCAATGAGATAAGTATTATTACTTATCCTAATCCGTATACGAGTAAATTTGGTCAAGGGTCACAATTCGAAGCGAATTACTAGGATAGTATTATGTTGATCTTATTATTCACTTTTCTTATGTTAATTTAGATACATGGTGACACTGATATCTAACTCTTCCGCCTAGCTTAACACCCGTTTAGTGATTAATATTCATTTTAGCTCAGCAGCGGTGTTATACTTGGAACAAAAAACAACTCAATTGGTATGCGAAAGATTATATTTATCGACAAGCACCCGGAGGACCATTTTTGGTCAATCGATAAATTAATAAGTACTTTTCACAACACTAATTTACTCACGCATGCGCAAATGTTTTTTTGTATCACTATCGAATTGTCACTGTCGATCTTTTACATCCTAGATCTGTGATACCGGGTGTTACAAAAACCCATGCAACAGGGTTCTTGTAACACCGCGAGGTGTGCATCCAGTATCGACTGGAGGATGCAATTATGCTAGTTTAAATTAAATATTGACTAAAAAAAATTAACACACATCGCGCTCCGTCCTAAAAGCGCGAACGCAGCCACTAATCACGTCGGTTTTATTTGTAAACTATTCGCGTTGTGCCGCTACTTTCTTAAGGAGTCTACACACCAAGCCCGCCGACCCGCCGACACAGCCCGGCGGCTTGGTGTCGGCGACTTTGTTTCAAGAATCATGTCGGCGACTTGTACCCGCGCGTGCAAGTCGGCGGCATGGCCGGCGACTTGCGTACGCGCACGCTCAGTTGCCCGCCGACACTCCAGCGATAGTGACGTGCTTGTGTTTTATTTTGCGATTTTCTGCAATAATGGAATGGGACGAAGAAACCACTCTAAAGTTAATAAATTTGTATCATATAAAGGAATTATTATAAATAAATATTCAAAGTCGGTAAACGTTAACGACATAAATGTCTTAAAATGTAAGGGTCTTTTTACAATCAAATCGTCTGTTCTTAAATCTTTTATTCTATCACTGTTACTGTAACGACTGCGACTCATTAAGCTTGGTCTAACCCAACACTGTCGTTTTCTCTTCAGGGACCCAGCTAAAATTATTCCACATGCTGCTATTATTAGATCAGCATCAGTATCCATGTTTATTGTAGGCTGCAATATTCGAGAAAAACAACACGTCACGTTCGTACACTCTGCAATCACTAACTAAAAAAGTTGTACTGATTTCTTGCCGCCGACTAACTCACCGACAGCCCCATGACACATGTTGGCGGGTTGGCGGGTTTGGGTCGCCGACACCAAGCCGCCGGGCTGTGTCGGCGGGTCGGCGGATTTGGTGTGTAGACTCCTTTAGAATAAAAGCCGCCAACATATGATACACATTTCTCAACATTTCTGTGAAATTGGCTTTTTTCTTGCGTTCTTAAACCGGTCATAACTCTTGCTATTTTTAACGTGTATTTTTTTGGTATTTTTGCATGAATTCTTATAAGTGTGTGTACCTGCCTATCAATTATCCAACAGGGTTTCATAACTCCCTGTTTACTTACAACTACAACTTACCCTACTTACAACTATTTGAATGATACTTACATAAACTTACAAGTAAAATATTATAAATGCGAAAGTGAGTTTTTGTTTGTTTGTTTGTAACGCTTTCACGCCTTAACTACTCAATAGATCATGAAATTTTGCATACACATTTTACTGTATCCTTGACATACATTGTCAAGGATACAGTAAAATGTAACAGGGGGCGAGCCTGTCGCCATACACCGGGCTCCAGTCAATCTTGTAGCAGATGACATACAGTACACACATATGTACTGTATGTCATCTGCTATCTCACAATGAACAAATTGGTGCGTGCCGTTAGCTGCGTTCGAACCCGCTCCCCCTGGCTTGAGAGGCGGGCCTTCTCCAACTAGGCTATCATCGCTTATATAATATCAATAAAATAAAGTAACATACTTAGTAGATAATATTGCATAGTGTAATAAGCGCTAGTATTGCTTATCTTATCGTGGCTTAGGTGTTAATGTAGGTAGAGCTGTGGGACAGTTTGCCTTCAGCAGCTGATCTCTGAGTTGTTTCAGTCGTGCTTGCGCTAATGTGAGGTTCGCGGTCGTTGCTCGTATGCTTTCCTGAAACCAGACGTAATAAGTAACATTATTTCAAAGTCAAAGTCAAAAGTCAACATGTTTTTATTCAATTTGGGTATCAAAGATTTTTTTTAAGACTCGAACGCTGTTCTACATCTCGGAGCAACAAACCCGCAGGCAACATATAGTCTAGATGGCAATACTATAGCGTCAGTCAGCCAGCAACGGGACCTTGACATTACCTCAAACCTAAAATGGGAAGAACACATAGGTGTGATGGTTAAGAAAGCTAACTCTTTTATGTATGTGATACGAAGATCTTTCCAAACTCTGTCATTGGAGGTCTTTCTGAAGATTTACAAGACTTATATAAGAACAATGTTGGAGTATGGCTTTCAAGTCTGGAGTCCCTACTTTCGGAGACATTGACCTGGTCGAAAGTGTTCAGCGAAGAGCTACGAAAATGCCACCATTCCTACGTCGCTAGCCTTATGAGAGAGACTTAAAATTTTGCGCCTCACTACTCTTGAGGAAAGAAGGCTGAGGGGTGACTTAATTGAAACTTTTGAAGTCCTTTATGGGTTTTATAATCTGCCAGATCTGCATGATTGCTTTGTAAAAAAGTCCTACATAAACAGAATGATTGTCAGAGGCCATAGCTTGAAGATCAAGCGTGTATCAGCCAACATGAATACTGCTCGCCACATTCTCAGCAACAGTTCATACATGGAATAGGTTGCCTGAGGATGTGGTCACTGATTAATCCATCAACGCATTTAAGAACCGGCTTGATGGCTGGTTGCACCAAAAGCAAATGTTTCTGACAGACATTTGTTTCTGACAGACATTTGAATGTGTAAAACAATATTTGTGCGAACTTTTAGTGAGTTTGGACAATTTTAATTCAACACAGTGTGATGTAGGCACATCAGCCCTAGGCTGCTCGCCTATAATTAAATAAATAAATTATACCTAATATTTATTATAACTGATATTTACCTGTACATTCAGTAAAGTCCTGTCTGAGCTTTTGAGTTTTTCAAGCGATATGTCTGTGGTGTGCTTCACTAGGCCTTCGACATTGGCTCGGCACGACACGTTCGCTTCCCCTGTGATAAGAGAGAAGAGAGGTTGTGAATACAAAAATAAAAAAAATAAATTGTAACAATTATTTCAAAAAAGGTACTTAATTATTTCAAATTTTTAACAAAAAATTACGACTTCAATAAGTAACATTATTACATGTGACCATTATAAGTACTAATATAAGACTAATAACATTATTAAAAGAAGAACAAAAAACCCGGCTGCCAAA
Organism: Peribatodes rhomboidaria; assembly: GCA_911728515.1. Taxonomy (NCBI): domain Eukaryota; kingdom Metazoa; phylum Arthropoda; class Insecta; order Lepidoptera; family Geometridae; genus Peribatodes; species Peribatodes rhomboidaria. The sequence continues at coordinate 3,028,873 of OU452192.1, read as the reverse complement.
TGTTGTACCCTACATTAGTCACTTCCACTATTAAAAAGATTCAAATGACACCTCACACGTCGAAATCTATCGAGCAGTTCAGGCTGTAGGGCATGCCAAAGAAATATCATAGATACATACACTCTAAAAACATAAGTCTCTTGCACAGTCGGGTAAAAAATAGGACTAATCTGAACTGTTAATAAATAAAATGCTCACAGACACACACACACCCCAAGACAATTATGTGTAATAATTAGATGCACTACCCATTACATGTCTGTTAGTAACCACATCAGTTTTGGTATTTGCGACACATGATACAGGATTCTCTTAGTAAGTAGGTATAGGGCCAAATAAGCAACGCCTGTATTCATTTAACATTTTATTAAAATAAATTATTTGAATTAAAATAAATCCAAATTGGTTCTTGTATGACCGAGTTATACGGTTAGAAACATTATGAGCTTGTGTTGTTATTATCTACCGAGCAAGTGCTAGCGAGCGAAACGTCAATGCTTCAGGTGCACCAACAATGCTTTTGTATGTATGTCCAAATAATGTATGGATATCGCGTTTAATTCGGCATTTAATAACCAATTCTCTTGAAATTTTGAGAGCAGATTCAACAATTACATGGAAATTTTTTGTTGAGTCACTTTTTGGTACTTTTTTTAATGTGCGGTATATTTAATTTTCCATAATTTTTAAAAAATGTTTTTGATGTAGCACTCTAATTGTTGAGTTTGCACTTACATAACTTCTGGTGCAGCAGAGAGTTGTGGATAGTGGCTGATCTGGGGGCCGGCGAGGCCGGGACCGCGAACTGCTTCGGCTTTGAGATACTTATCAAGGGCGGCGGAGACTGTCTTGATTCTGAAATCAATTAATTATTAAATATTATAATGTCAGGAGGAAGTTACAATAAGGTAGGATTTTAGGGTATTTCCCGTAAGCCTAGTTTACCCTTCTAGTGATGCATAGTGGAATAGCGTGTTCAAAGTTTTGTAGGTGACTTTGGACCACTAATCCATTTAGATCCAGAGCAAGTTCCTGAAATTTAATAACAATCCAGAATCTAATATTTTGCATTGTGAACTGAGGTCTCAGACCGGGACATCTCAGCATTTGTTTGTGGTCAACAATTACAAGAGTATTGTTGTTCCAATCTTTATGGAATTTGACAGATATACTTTGTCTCAATATTTTTTTAAGTCCGTATTAGAGATAAATCTGACGAGGGGTTGTGGAGATATACGAGGTCTCCGTCAGAGGCAAACTACTAGTTCTAAAATGGTTTGAAAAGGTGCTAACACTATAATTACCAGCTTTGCTCTCCAGCGCTAGTTGTTAGACTTCAAGTGACAATATGATTGATACTTACCATCATCAGACTCTGGCGCCTCGCCTGCAATTACGAACGTTTTGGAAGTTGATGGCGAGTCAATATCCTGAAATTATGTAGAGGTAAGAGATAGGATACTATTTATCTTGTAATATGGAGGCAAACATGAAAAAAGCAGGGTCAATCATATCACGACACTATGTCATAGGGAGAATTATTTGGTAAGTATCTACAAAAGGTCTAGTTCAAGATAGAGAAGTTAATTTGACCCTTAACTGCTTGCATGGGGTCAGCGTTTTATTTATGTGGCAAAAATTCAAATTTTCGGTCAATCAACCACCAATAGTAGCTTCCTAATTTTCGCCAAAAACTCTATTTTAGTGCCCAACAGGACATTCAAAGAAGCACACACTTCGCTGCACTCTCAGTTGGTTTCCCCATGCAAAGTATTTGTAAGTGCAATTTTCGATCTTGAAATCGAAATATGCACGAATTAACATTTGTTTGTATTGATCACTGCAGTGTTGTTAGTGAAACTTGCAATAAGTTACACTGATTCATTTGTGAGAAAAAATGAAAAATAACGTGGTTTGATATCGTAGTCAAAAATGGGTCAATTTAAAAGAAGATTTTTATTTCTGTATTTGGAATAGTTTCTACAAGTTATTGAAAGAGTTCATTGTTCCATGACTTATTAATTATATAGTTTTGTAGTCTCTTAATTAAATGCTTCAATATTTTGTCAGAAATCTGATATATAATTTAGGGTCAGCGGTGACGTCGTGCGAGCAGTTTACATCGTGCGAGTATTATGGATTAAGAAGATGCAAAGTGCAAGACAAACTTTTTAGGAGCGGAACATAAGAACATGGTTACTCACAGGTGATCTGCCTATTTCAATTTCTGTATCGGACTCCGATGCTTCACCATCTACAACGTGAACAATTCTTTTAGACATTGTTCTTCTATTACTATTATTATGACATGAAAATTTAGAATTTCCTGTTTTTGTTTGTGAAAAGTTGGGAAATATAAAAAAAAAATGACAAATGAAATGAGAGTTTTGGCAGATGTCACAAACGTCAAAGTCAATTTCTATCAACTTTTCAATTTATTTTGTTTTATTTATCGGGCAGGCTAAAGCCATCATGGCCATATCGCTTATTATTTCCACAACTTTGAACGGCTAAATTTCTGGCCAGATTGTTACTTTTTTACATAGTCCGGTTACATGATTACAACAAACAAAAAAAAAATACGTTATTTATATAGCAAAACTCAGTACAGTTACTAGTAGGGTCGCGTCGTTTCGTTGGGGCGTAGTTACGCCTACCACATCACAGGGAGATTTATTCTTAGCAAAATTGAGCATGGGATTCGCGCAAGGGGGTGTACATTGCACCCCCTAAGTGCGCGTGAGATGAGATGAGATTTTGTCTTGGTCACTCTCAAACCTATGATGTTTCAAACGAGAGCAACAAGGACGAAAAAAGGTGAGATGAAAATTTCAAATCTCCGAATAGGGCCACTGGTCCTATTTCTCAACCGATCCTCTAGAAATTTTGAGGGTAGGTTCAATAATTATATGGTATTTTTTTTTTGTAGTCACTTTTTGGATTTTTTTTTTTAATTGCCGAAATATATTTGGGAAAAAAATCCTCAATTTAGAAAATAGCGTGTTTGATGTAGCACTCTTAAGGTTAAGTTTCCACTTACATAACTTCTGGTGCTGCAGCGAGTTGTGGATAGTGGCTGATCTGGGGGCCGGCGAGGCCGGGACCGCGAACTTCTTCGGCTTTGAGATACTTACCAAGGGGGGCAGTGACCAGCCTGATTCTGAAATCGATTGATTAAATATTATAATTTCGGTAGGAAGGTACAACAATAGATTATAATAGAGGCATAGTGGAATAGCGTGTTGAAAGTTTTGTTGGTGACTTTGGTGCATTAATTCATTTAGATCTAGGGCAAATCACTGAAATGTAATAACAATACCGTATTTAACATTTTGCTTCGTGAAGCGAGGTCTCTTACTCTCTCAGCATTTGTTTGTGTTCAACTTGAGTATTGATTTATTTTTACTTGATTACTTGAGTAACGAGTTCAACTTCGTTGATCCAATCAGTATGGAATTTCACAGTTATGTACTTTGTCTCAATAGAATTTTCAAATCCGTATGTGAGATAAATCGGACGAGGGATTGTGGAGATCTACGAGGTCTCCGTTAAGGGCGAACTATTCGTTCTAAAATGGTCTGAAAAGGTGCTAACATTAAAAATACCAGGGGAGCTATACCTGCGCGTGAGATGAGATAAGATTTTATCTTGGTCACTCTCACACCTATGACGTTTCAAACGAGAGCAACAAGGACGAAAGAGGTGAGATGAAAATCTCAAATCTCCGAATAGGGCCACAGTTCGTTCTGCAATGGTTGTTGTTAGACTTCAAATGACAGTATGATTGATACTTACCATCATGCGACTTCGGCGCCTCGTCTACAATTATGAACTTCTTGGAAGTTGAGGGCGAGTTAATATCCTGAAATTTTGTTGTAGTATGAGAAGATAATATTTATCTTGTAAAATGGAGGCAAACATGAAAAAAGCAGGGTCAATCGTATCACGACGCCATGTAATAGGGAGAATTAATTAGTAAGTATCTACAAAAGGTTTATATCAAGATAAAAGTTAATTGAGAAAATGCAATGTGCAAGACAAACTTTTTGTGAATTGAAAATAAACCCCTGGTTACTTACAAGTGATCTGTCTATTTCGATTTCTGTATCGGACTCTGATGCTTCGCCGTCTACAACGTGAACAGTTCTTTTAAACATTTTTTTTAATGATTCAAACATGAACTTTCAGGTTTTCCTGTTTTTGTTTGTCAAAAGTTGGGAAATGTAAAAAAAATGTATGTGAAATGACAGTATTGACAGATGTCCCAAACGTCAGTACAATCGAATCCGAGACACGTTACGGAGAGATACCGAAATGGGAAGCACATGTAAATATTCTTAGCAAAATTAAGCATGAAATATTCTTAGCAAAATTAAGCAATAAGATTTTAAATCCGTATTTGAGATAAATTGGACGAGTGGTTGTGGAGATATACGAGGTCTCCGTCAGAGGCAAACTACTAGTTCTAAAATGGTCTGAAGAGGTGCTAACATTAAAAATACCAGTTACGTTCTGCAACGGTCGTTGTTAGACTTCAAGTGACAATATGATCGAAACTTACCATCGTCGGACTCCGGCGTCACGCTTGTCGTTACGAACTTTTTGGAAGTTGAGGGCGAATCAATATCCTGAAAATTTGTAGCGGTAAGCGATAGGATACTATTTAGGTTCTCCCTCGTTTCGCATAACCATTTTAAATATAATATCTCGGTATACAATTTATTTCATAAAAAATCAGTTGTCATAACTATTCATGCAATATAATAGTTATTTTACTAAAACATGTTTTAGACAAAAAATTCATTTGACATAAATTAATTTCAAATAATTTTTACTTTGAATAATTTTGTTCGATCGATTAGCCATGTGACAAAAATATGCTTGACCTAAAATTTATTTAGCGTAATATTTGGCATCGTTAAAAAAGTAATGTATAAAACTTGTGGCTGGGTTAGGTTAGAACTGCGATAACACACGGCGCGAGCCGAGAGAGCGAAGCGAGCGTGCCGCGACAGCGGCTGGCGAAGCGCTAAAACTAAGTAACACAATAAATTATGGCTCGAACCACTGAGTTAGGCTATGTTTGTATCGTTATTCAAACATATCAAATAATAAAGTAAAATATTATAGAAATTAGTTAAACAAATCATTGCTACAGACAATTCAGCGAAATAATTTGTTACATGAAATAAGATTAGATGAAGTAAAAATTTAATCTAACGACTATTTTATCATCAAGTGTATAATATACCAAATGAATTTTAGTGCAACCGTTGATATATCGAATGAATGTTATATGAAACAAAAATGATGTAAAGCAAAATTATACTACATGAATGAATATTATACCAAACGTTGTATTTCGAAGTGAAATTATATGAAACGTTGTTATACGACACAAGGGCAAACCTACTATTTATCTTGTAAAATGGAGGCAAACACAAAAAAAAGCAGGGTCAACCGTGTCAAGACGCTATGTAATAGAGAGAATTATTTAACAAGTATCTATAAAAATTAGAATTACCAAGGTTTCAAGATAGAAGTTAATTGATTAAAAAGCAAACAAAACAATGCAAGACAAACTTTTTAGGAGCGGAAAATAAGAACATGGTTACTTACAGGTGGTCTGCCTATTTCGATTTCTGTATCGGACTCTGATGCTTCACCGTCTACAACGAGAATGGTTCTTTTGGACATGTTTCTTTAGAATTATTAAAACATGAACATTCAGATTTTCCTCTGTTTTTGTTTGTGAAAAGTTGGGAAATGTAAAAAAAAAAACAGTTTTGACAGAAGTCACAAAAGTCAAAGTCAATTTCTATCAACTTTTCATATATTTTGTCGCCTCTTCAGGCAGCCTAAACCCATCAAGGCCATGCCGCCTATTATTTGAAAAACTTTTTACGGCTTAATGTTTGGCCAGATTGTTACTTTTTTATATTGTACGGTTACATGAAGAAGGTTATATAACTATCAAAACTCATGGTACTTAGTACAATACAGGTATTAGTAGTACGCCAAGTGCAGTCTAACCTCACCTTTAAAATCGAAATCAAAAACACGTCACAGAGAGATACCGAAATAGGGAGCACGTAGGTAAATATTCTTAGGAAAATTGAGCGTGGGCCCCAGCGGCAGTGTACAAGGGGGCGCACTTGCACCCCTTTTGATGAAATTTTTTAACAATACTGAGTCTAATATTTTGTATTGTGAACCGAGGTCTCAGACTGGATCATCTCAGCGTTTGTTTGTGTTCAACAATTACTTGAGTATTGTTGATAGATGTACCTACTTTGTCTCAAGAGAATTTTTAAGTCCGTATTTGAGATAAATCGGACGAGTGGTTGTGGTGATATACGAGGTCTCCGTCAGAGGCGTACTACTCGTTCTAAAATTGTCTGAAAAGGTGCTAACATTAAAAATACCAGTTCGCTCTGCAACGGTTGTTGTTAGACTTCAAATGACAATATGATCGAAACTTACCATCATCAGATTCCGGCGTCACGCTTGTCATTACGAACTCTTTAGAAGTTGAGGGCGATTCATAATCCTGAAATTTTGTAGAGGTGTGAGATAAACTATTTATCTTGGAGGCAAACATAAAAAAGCAGGGTCAACGTATCACGACGCTCTGTTATAGGGAGAATTTTTTGGTAAATATTTACAAAAGGTTTATCGAGATAGAAGTGAATTAAAATGCAAAATGCAAGATAAATTTATTGGGAACGGAAAATAAAACCTAGTTACTTACAGGTGATCTGCCTATTTTGATTTCTGTATTGTACTTTGATGCTTCACCGTCTACAACGAGAATAGCTCTTTTAGACATGTTTCTTAACAATTATTATAACATGAAAATTCCGATTTTCCTGTTTTTGTTTGGGAAAAGTTGGAAAAGCTGTTACAAACGTCAAATTCAATTTTTAACAACTTTTCAATTTATTTTGTTATGTTTCTTCGGGCAGGCTAAAGCCATCATGGCCAAACCGTCTATTATTTAAACAACATTGTACGGCTAAATATTTGGCCAGATTTTTACCTTTTTACTTTGTACGTAACACGTACAATCACGTAACCGACAACGGTTACGTGATGAAGGCAAACAAAATAGTTTACGATATATTTCTTTCAAAGCTCATGGTACCTAAGGGTCCAGTTACTACTAGGGTCGCATCGTTCCTGCGGCGTAGTTACGCCTAATGCAGTCTAATCATACCTTTAAAATCGAAATCAGAGACACGTCACAGAGAAATACCGAAATGGGGAGCACATAGGTAAATATTCTTAGCAAAATTGAGCATGGGCTCCGGCGGTAGGGTGCAAGGGGATGCACAAGCACCTAGCAGGAAATGTTTGCAATTTGAAAAGTTGTTCTTTTAAAGGTATTAATGAGTCTAGGTTGCTGTCCGAATTTGTTGCAAAATTCATTATCTAAGAACTTAAACTTCAATTAAAGTTATGTTTCGTCTTGTAAAGTTATGTTTTAGAACTTCAAGGCCTCTATTATATAAATGTTCCTGTCCATTCAGGTTACCTGGAAGAGATCGCTTTGAGCGATAAGGCCGCCCATTAAAAACTTAGTTAAGCCTTATTTAAGTACTATTGTAATTATTATATGTTTTTAATAAAGAGTTGTTGTTGTTGTTGTTAAATTTTATTACTCGACCGAGCGAGCATTAGTAAGCGAAACATCTAAGGTTCGACAAAAATGCTTTTGTATGTCCGAGTTCTGTCTCGATCTCTGTCTTCCTCTACAGGTCGCATTTCTTAACTGATTCTCTTGAAATTAAATTTTTTGTTAGGCACTTTTTTGGTATTTTTGTTATAAAAATACCAAAAAAAGTGACGTAATGACGTAGTAATGTTTCTAAATCTTCCTAAATTTCCTAAATTTTGTAAAAAAACATTTGTGATGTCGCCCTCTAAAAGTTAAGTTTGCACTTACAAAACTTCTGGTACAGCAGCGAGTTGTGCATGGTGGCGGATTTGGGGCCCGGCCGGGGCAGATAGACTAACTGCTTCGGCTTTACGATACTTATCAAAGGAGGCGGAGACTGTCTTGATTCTGAAATCAATTGAAAAATTAAATACAAGCTGCGCCCCGCGGTTTCACCCGCGGTTGTGAAGTATCCTATGTGCTATTCTAGAGTATAATCTATCTGTGCCAAATTTCATCCAGATCTGTTCAGCGGTTCTGGCGTGAAAGAGTTACAAACATCCATCCATCCATCCATTCTTACAAACTTTCGCGTTTATAATATTAGTAGGATTATAATGTCAGGAGGAAGTTAGAATAAAGTAGGATTTTAGGGTATTTTACTATTTTCCGTCCTAGTTTTCCATTCCATAGTGAAGTAATATGAGTAGTGAGGCATAGTGAAATGAAGTGTTAAAAGTTTTGTAAGTGACTTTGGTCCACTAATCCATTTAGATCTGGGGCAAATCGCTGAAATTTAATAACAATACTGTTCGAACCATTTTAGTCAATTCACCAACCGGTAGTTGGACCACTGGTAGATATAATGCCAGCGCGCGCGGCGGAGACCATTGGTACTAAGACCACGGGAACATATAGCGCCAGTGGCGCCACTGACAAAATCTAGTGGTTCAACTACCGGATAAATCCGGTAGATGGCGGTGTACATCGTTAACACGCGCACATGTTGCATCGCATGAATATCATAGGCCTCGTTGTAATATTTTGGTTTGATAGTTATACATGGATATACATCGATTAAATAACTACAAGTGAGTGTTATTGTTCAGTGGTCCAACGCGCAAAATGAACAAATGCTGAATCTAATATTTTGCATTGTGAAACGAGGTCTCAGACCGGGACATCTCAGCATTTGTTTGTGTTCAACAATTACACGAGTATTGATGATCCAATCTTGATGGAGTTTCGCAGATATGTACTTTGTTTCAATATAATTTTTAAGTCTGTATTTGAGATAAATCGGAGAAGGGGTTGTGGAGATGTACGAGGTGTCCGTTAGAGGCGAACTACTCGTTCTAAAATGATCTGAAAATGTGCTAACATTAAAAATACCAGTTACGTTCTGCAACGGTCGTTGTTAGACTTCAAGTGACAATATGATCGATACTTACCATCATGCGACTTCGGCGCCTCGTCTACAATTATGAACGTTTTGGAAGTTGAGGGCGAGTTAATATCCTGAAATTTTGTAGTAGTAAGAGAATATCATATTTATCTTGTAAAATGGAGGCAAACATAAAAAAATCAAAGTCAATCGTATCACCACGCTATGTAATAGAGATAATTATTTAGAGAGTATCTACAAAAGGTTTATATCAAGATAGAAGTCAATTTAAGAAAATGCTAAGTGCAAGAGCAACTTTTTGAGAATTAAAATAAAACCCTGGTTACTTACAGGTGCTCTGACTATTTTGATTTCTGTATCGGACTTTGATGCTTCACCGTCTACAACGAGAATAGTTATTTTAGTATTTTTTCTTTACAATTTAGAACTTGCTAAAAATTTTAATGACAAATTAGGTTACTAATTCTATGAATATAGTAAAATGATTAATTGAATAACTATATTTTAATTAGAAATTACGTAAAACGGGACGTAATTTCAACCACCAATAAGCTCGTAGTGACGTCACTTCATACGATAAGGGCCGGCACACGCTGACGGTGTGGCTCGAAACGCTTTAGCGTGCCGAAATTCTCATTCTCACTTATTTAATTTATCGCTGTGCTGCTCTAAAGTGAAGCCAATGGAACTAATGGAAGGTCACAAAGATTAAGCGACGTGTCGCGGCATCGCGAAAAACGTTACAGACTATTCATGTTGAAATAAAAAAATACAGTGCACACTTCTCTGAAATAAGATAAAAAATATTCGTCCGCGAAAAACGTGATTAGCCGCGTCGTCCCGTGTCTTGCCGCTGTGAGCACCAGCCCTAAATGTTGATAATGTAAGGACAGACGTCATGTCATAGATATTTTGCTCGTCACGTGACCCTGCTTTTTGGCGCGGAGTCTAGAAAATCAAATTTCAAACCCCAATTGTAAAATTGTTCCTGCATATTTTAACATTTTTGTTTTTGATAGGTATATTGATACATTATTCTTTACGATAAACTAATAAAAAATATTCATGCAAGTTCCGTAATATTAGAACATGAAAATACAGATTTTCCTGTTTTTCATTGTGAAAAGTTGGGAATTGTCAAAAAAGATTGACAAATGAAATGGTAGTATTGACAGATGTCACAAACGTCAAAGTCAATTTTTATCAACTTTTTAATTTTTTTTTTGCCTCTTCGAACAGGTTAAGCCCATGATGGCCAGACCACCTATTTTTTGAGCAACTTTGAATGTTAAATGTTTGGCCTGATTTTTATTTTTATATTGTATGATGTAGGCAACCAAAAAAAATTTACGTTATTTATCTATCAAAACTTATTGTACCTAAGAGTCTAGTTACTACAGGCCACTTCAAACATAATGGAGGCTGTGAAGTTAGGCACGAAATGTTGCACAATAGCGAAAACTAAGGTATGCGTGGACGTCAGATAGGCAAGTCGCCACAAATTCTCGCTTGCGGCTCACATGCCACACTGCCATTAAGATTGAATCAGTCTTTAGTAGGGTCGCGTCATTCCGCTGCGGCATAGTTACGCCTAGTACATTCTAACCTCACCTATAGAATCTAAATCAAATACATGTCACAGGGAGACACCGAAATGGCGAGCACATAGGTAAATACCCTGTATGAAATTGAGCATGGGCTCCGGTGGCAGGGTGCACTTTTTTTGGAAAAACAAAAATATCTACAATTCTGAAATATGAGTATTTGATGTAGCACTCTAAAGGTTAAGTTTGCACTTACATATTTTCTGGTGTAGCAGCGAGTTGGGGACAGCGGTGGGTTTGGGGCCCGGCGGAGCCAGGAAGACATACTGCTTCGGCTTTCTGATAGCTATTAAGGGAGGCGGAGACTGTCTTAATTCTGAAATCAATTAATTACATTATAATGTCAGGAGGAAGTTAGAATAAAGTAGGATTTAAGGGTATATCCTGCTACCTTAGTTAACCCTTTAGACTTTGGTCCACTAATCCATTTAGATCCAGTTAATAGCAATACTGAATCTAATATTTTCTATTTGGTTCAATAATTACTTGAGTTTTGTTGATCCAATCTTTATGGAATTTCACAGATATGTACTTTGTCTCAATAGAAATTTTTAGTCCGTATTCGAGATAAATCGGACGAGGGGTTGTGGAGATGTCCGAGGTGTATGTTAGAGGCCAACTACCAGTTCTAAAATGGTTTGAAAAGGTACTAACATTAAAAATTCCAGTTTCGTTTTGTTGTTAGACTTCAAGTGACAATATGTTCGATACTTACCATAAACCGACTCCGGTGCTTTGCTTGCTATCGCAAACTTTTTGGAAGTTGAGGGCAAGTCAATATCCTGAAATTTTATAGTGGTAAGAGATATGATACTATTTATCTTGTAAAATAGAGGCAAACTTGAATAAATCAATCGTATCACGACGCTATGTAATAGGGAGAATTATTTGGTAAGTATCTACAAAAGGTTTAAATTTATCAAGATAGAAATTAATGAAAATGCAAATTGCAATACTTAATGGAAACGGAAAATAAAACCTTGGTTACTTACAGTTGTTCTACCTATTTCGTTTTCTCTATCAGACTCTGATGCTTCACCGTCTACAACGTGAATAGTTCTTTTAGACATGTTTCTTTACAATTTTTGCAACAAGAATAAAAGATTTTCCTTTTGTTTTTGTTTGTGAAAATTTGGAAAATGGCAAATATCAGTATTGACAGCTGTCACAAACGTCATTTTTTTTTACCGTAGGGCAGGCTAAAGCCAACATGGCCATACCACTTTGTCATCAGTATAAGTTTTCTCACATGAGTTGCTAAATCTAAGATGATGATGATAGAGGAGAGGGTGATGAAAGATGAGACGAATCCCTCCCCTTTTCTCATTTCAGTAAAGCCGTGGATACTTTACTGAAACTTTATGTAGAGTTTTGTAGAGAACACGAAGAGTAGCATTTCCTGTATTTGTATCAATTGCCCACACTCGTGCACGTTAACAAACCGGTGTAGGTTAATAATCCACAATGATTTTAGTTTTTAAGTTTTTCATGTAGTTTTTGGTGTGCAATAAAGTAATATTGTATTGTATTGTAATGATTACACTTTAACACTAATAGAATCACAAGTTTTAGAAAATAATACAAAATCACGACGTTTTTTCTGTTCCCACCAAAAATAACTCACAAACGTCAAAGTCAATTTCTATCAACTTTTCAATTTTCTTTTTTCGCCTCTTTGGACAGCCTAAAACCAGCATGGCTGTACCGCCTATTATTTGAACAACTTTGTACGGGTAAATATTTGGCCAGATTGTGTCCTTTTTTATATTTTACGGTTAATTCAAGCAAACAAAAAATAGTTTGCGTTATTTATATATCTCATAGTACCTAGGGGTACAGGTTTACTAGTAGGGTTGCCTCGTTTGGCTGCGGCATAGTTACGCCAAGTGCGGTGTAACCGTACTAAAATTGAAATTAGAGACACGTCGTATTCTTAGCTCAGATCAACCTAGAGAATAAGATGACGGACGGCGTATGATTTAGGCGCAGCCAAAAAACATCTGAAAACTAAGCTACTAATAAACGCACACATTTACGCAAATAAACTACGCTACTCGCTTGGTAATTCTTACCTCGACATTAAATGCATTAATCTAGGGTATAATTTCGTGTACACAAACATACATAGTGCATTATAAAAGTGTGGCCAGGGCTACATTTTGAAGTTCTTTTTAAAAACTGTGCAGTTTTATTACAAGTCAATTTTGAAAAAGCCGTAACATTAAACTCTTACAAATATATATGTGCAGTTTTAGAATATTAAATCTACTAAGGTTGTATATTGGAACGGAAATGGCTAACGTAGAGTTTGGAAATTAATATCAGTTTTCGAGCAATTGTAAATGTTTTTCATGGTCACATAACCACGCACACAAATTTAATAAAGAAGTGGCTTCAGCGAGATATAACGCAGTGTTCTATCTTTTCCTCTAGGTCGATCTGAGATTCTTAGCAAAATTGAGCAAGGACTTCGGCGGCAGGGTAGCTGGGAGTGCACTTGCAACCCCATATACGGAAAGCAAACCCAATAAGAAAAGTTTTTCTTTTAAAGTTACTGTTTGATTTGAATACCCCTTCTTAAATGCGTCAAGGTTGCTGGCCGAATTTGTTACTTAATTAATTAAATAAAAATACCAAAACTCCCAAAGTACATTTTGGGACATTTCCACACACGGTGGCCTGACCTGAAACTAAGCCTACCTAACTAACTCTACCTAAGTCTACTATAACTAAGTCTACCGAGTAAGCGCTAGCCAGAGGAGCAACTATGCTTCTTCTCGACAAAAATGCTTTCAAATGGCCGTAGTTCCGTCTTTCTCTAGGTCGTATTTCTTAACCGATTCTCGTGAAAAATGTTTCACGAGCACAGACAAATGTTTGTGGACGACAAACGCCGGCCGCGTGGTATTCAACACACAGCGCCACTAGTTAAGAGGGCCGCGACGTTCTGAAATATCCCTACTCGCTACTAAACGCGCTACTCAAATTTCTTGAAAACCGTTTGTCAGATTATGATGAAATTTAGCATGTACAATTAAATTAACAATATCTCCGCCCCTATGTTCTAGGGTTTTTTTTAAAACTTTCTCAAGCGAAAATAGAGCTATGAAAAATATCCGCATTTTTAAGGGGTCACTTTTGACTGATTTATTCAATATGTAGACAAAGCAAATTCAAAATTATATTACTTAATTAAGGAGGTTGTTTAAATCATTAGCTGTTAAATGAATCCATAATACATGGGAAATTCTTAGTTACTTAAGAATGATTACAGAAGTGCAAAAGTCATTAAAAAATATTGAAATTGCACTTTGTCACTCTGTAGGTAAGTTTAGAGGCTCGTCAGTATCATTACATGCTCTCTTCGCTCGTCATCTTCTTCTAGACGAAATGGCGATAGAATACCTTAAGCCAATGCGAAGTTAGTCTAGGTCGCGTCGAAATTAGTTAGGTCGCCGGACTCTTAATAGGAGTATGGTTGTGTAGATGTTGGTGCACCTCCCTGAAAGTAATCCTGCCAGCGTCCACTATTTCAAATTCAAAATGTTTTAATGCAACAAGGGTTGGTATAGATTATAATTTAGCAATTTTTAGTCTCACCGTGCTCTAGCACCAGCGCATGCATTTTTTTTTCTAAAACGAGAAGCTCAATTTGAGGCTTTCGTTTTTGAAATAGCTTCCTTAGGGCTATTACGCACTGTCGACTAGTCGCCGGCGACTCGGTCCCTCAGCGACCGAAACATGGGAAACTAGGGCCGGAGACCGAGCCAAGCGACAGTATTCCAAGTACATTCGTGCAGAATGGACGTTGAAGAACTTGCAATAGTAGCGGCGCTACTAATTATAAAAAGAAAGAAAAATAAAAAAAAATCAAAAGAGTGCATCCTTTGTTAGAAGAACGGAGGTCAAAGGGAATGTTTAAAATATTTTATGAAGACGTTAGAAAATATCCTCGTAAATTTTTTAATTATGCAAGAATGTCTGTGAGTTCGTTTGATGACTTATTGTGTCTTCTAAAACCACATATAACTGGCATAGATACAAATATGCGACCATGTATTTCTCCGGAAGAAAAACTTTTTTTCTTCGTCTGATAATTCTTCACCTCCAAATAACTCCACTATTTCTTCCCACTGTTTTTTCTTCAAATCCCGATTAGCATATTCCTCACTTTGTAAATCCCAAATAGCTTTTCGGGATTGTATTTCCGATATAAATTTATCCGTGTCAAAACTCATTGTGCGCGGCCGTCCGGTCGTTACGACAGTTGCTCGCAGTGTGAATGCTTTCATTTGAAACCGTGCTCCTATTGGTCGCCGACGACCGGCAGTTGCCTGTGCGTCGCCACTGCGCGGCGAGTCGCCGAGTCGCCCGGGCAACCGGTGACTAGTGCGTAAACACCTATTTAAACTATACAATATTACAGTCGTCGACAACTGAGTCGCCGGCGACTAGTCGACAGTGCGTAATAGCCCTTAGGCATATTCCTGTTTTCCCCCTTAGGTATAGAATCCCCCTTAAGATTTGGGTCAACGTAAAAATAAGTTGGTCAGACTGCTTGTAACATTTCAACCGTTCGTTTTCTAGGAGAATTCAAAATAAAACGCATTATAAACATGAAGAACGTTTTTACTATCAGATGTAACGTGGACGTCTCGACGTAGCGACAAAATATTTACAATATTTTTACCAATTCACGACACATTCCTTAACCATACTTTAATTCACAATCGTATTTGATAAATAATCAAGACAAGTTTCTTTTAAATTAATTATCTTAACTAGTACATTTTAAATCGAGTTAAAAAAAAAATAGGTAAAAACTATGTTGTAAATTTAAAAAAATACGGACTAATAAAAATTGGCGTTTAAGGGCCAGCGCACACCAAACAGTGGGAGATGGGATTTTACTATCAATCAAGGTACTTAGATATACTCGATGTTTAAAAGTCGATCTTCGACCAATAAAAATGGACTTTAGATGGACCTTATTTCGATTGTAGATAATATATTCATTAATATTTTTTAAAACCAGCAGCTTGTTGGTTTGCGCTGATCCTAATTTGATTTTACAAACTTAGTATAAAATAACACTTAGGTAAATACCTATTATTTTAATAGGTAAGTACTTTATCAAGGTGGCTACCTGCGCGAAAAAACGCGATCTTATAGCAATAACAAAAATTAACTCGTTTTCATTAATTCCACACGTAAGTAATAAATAAATAAAAAAAATATATAACAGTCATACACTTCAAAATAAATTTTTAACTGACACATAAATACATAAGTAACTCATTATTTAAAATTTACTTAATTAGGTAGGTACGTATGAATTTATTACAATGGTTAAAACTCATTTCACTTCAAAAAAATTATAATCAGAGGCGGATTTTCTCAAAGGCTAAATAAGTAGGTCCGGCCGAGGGCGTGGCCCGATGTTAGTGTTACAACTCCAGATATTTTTATTTTAGGTCATTCTCTCTCATTAGAAAAGTCATAGGTGTAAGAGAGGTTTCACGCGCCAGAATAGGGGCCTGGTAGGTACGGCCTAGGGCGGCCGAATTTGCTCTTCCGCCTCTGCTTACAATCTTAATTTTTTCCATATTTCTGTCACACTCATACGAAAATTATGATAAAACAGCATTATGAGAAATGTAACATTCCAACACCATTCAACAATCTTCAACTCAGTCATAATTCAATCCACGATTTAGTTCAATTCATTAATTCTATAATTCATAAGATATTTTACCTAAATTAATTTCTACTAGTAAGTCTAGAAAATACTTGTGTGGTAAAATAGTTTTGCAAAGAGGTACTACAGAAGTACTGCCAACATTAAAACTTAAGAAGATCGTAGGACAATGTCAAATTAGAGCGGCAAAAAGTAAATTATTTAAAAAAAAAATTATACCTAAAACCAAACTAATTGACTCCAATTGCCAGATAGTTTAAGAACGAATAGGTTCTGAATAATAATATTTATAAAAAGTGAAGCGTAGGTTGAGTAGGTACCTTCAAGTTTTCTTATTGTAATAAATTAACATTTCTGGCAAAATTGCCCCAAAACCGTAAGGTACAGAAGCCACTAATAAAGAAAAAAAATTACATTTCAAACAAAAAGTTAACCTTGTGACTGCTGAAGGATTTTCGTGAAACTTAGAACATGTGCGAATAGGGTCATTTATGCCTTATGTGGACTCGTTTTATGTTATT
Organism: Peribatodes rhomboidaria; assembly: GCA_911728515.1. Lineage (NCBI taxonomy): Eukaryota > Metazoa > Arthropoda > Insecta > Lepidoptera > Geometridae > Peribatodes > Peribatodes rhomboidaria. The sequence continues at coordinate 3,011,988 of OU452192.1, read as the reverse complement.
TTGGGGTCCAAGTCGATTCAGTTTGATTGTTGCAGATACCTTTTAAAATTCGCCTAAGCTATTACACAGCGCTAATAGTTTAGTACATTCTGTGCTGTATATTTTAGTTTAAGTAACAATTTTGCAAAACTACCAGCACTCAAATTTGAAAAACTGAGCGATTAAACACTAGAACTACGTAAATCAACGGTTTATTATTTACGCCAATTCCTAAAGGGTTTAACAGTAGGCAGGTCACTTGTAAACTGCACTATGCGCTATAATTTAAAAAAATACCATTACCAAAAAAAACATGAAAAATAGGAGATTTAAAACACGGCCAGTTTTGGCGTCATTTTTTCCGCGTAACCTATCACGGTCTAAAATGTATAATATACTCGTAGGTAGTACGCTCGATGCCATAGTTTGATCGCAAGTTTTTTTTTTAAATTAAGATGTAATTTTTTGGCTTGCGCACAAACATTTTTAATGTCGAAATTTTACACATAGCGCGGTTTGCATATGAGCTTCCATTTTATCATAGTATCATGAATTCATGAAAGAGACACAAACTTTTTTTAGTACACAATTAGGTATTTTTTAGTCTGCATCTTTGGATTCCTAAAATCAATTCCTATAACTATTTTTTTAATTTACTTCAAACTTAAAATATCATCACTAAAAATCTTTTAAAAGATAAATAAATAACTACATTATCTACATAACCTTAAAATAACATAAATAAATGCTTTCATTTACACTAATTTAAATGATATTCGCGTTATGAAGCAAAAATGATATGATTAAATTGCTTAGAAAGTTTATCATTATTTAAACAATTTGAGTCGTTTGCAAAACTCGAGATTTGCAATGAACAAGGATACATCTCAAAAACAAAAGTCCTGTAATGTTCCTATAAAGAAAGCTCGTTCAAGTCTTAATTCAAGCATTTAAAGCGTCCATTTGTTTCATGTTGCATACGCTGCGTTACACGCAAAGAGTGATTGACTTGGTAAGTAGGTATGTAGGTATGCAAAACGCATTGGTTTTTGAGGTGATATGTTTCGCTCATGGCGAGAAATTTAAATTTTAAGCAGTTTTTTTATTTTGGAGCTAGACTGGGTAACTATTGTACGTGATATTGGGATTTGCGGTTATTTATGACTATTCTTCTCGTTATTTTACAGACACATTTGACAAATATGCACCTTTTTACTCATTTTAGCTAGGCTCGTTAGTTTATCGGTTAATTTGCTAATTTGACTACCTGGTGCATTACTGTCCAATATCTCCACAAAATATCCTAAGGTAAATATAGTAAGTGATCTACGATGGCTGCATCAATACTAAATTTGCTACGGTCTAGCTCCAAATATATAAAAAAAAACTGTTTGACATTTGAATTTCGCGCCATTAGCGAAACGTTGAGCCGTAAGTGGCGACATGTTTATATCTCTTTTTAGCGACGTACGCGTCATACGCAACGGATGCCGCTTAAAACAAATGACCGCTCAACCCTTACGTTGTCACACATATACGTAGAATCGCATCGATAGACAATAATCAACATTTACATCATACAAACTCGATAAAAGTGGATAAAAGCCAAAAATAAACAGTAAAAAAGGAAATTTTAGTTTTAGAAAAATATTATCGTAAGCATATCCAAAAGTTGTTTCAGTTGTAAAGATTTTAAAATAGGTTTTTTTGCAGCTGTTTAAAGGAGCGGCTTCTTACCCTGTTGCTTATTTTTATTTGAAATCTAAACAAGTTTAAAATTTAAACAACCCTCGACAATCATGAAACACAGCCGAGTTTAACTTTCAAACAAAAAAAAGGTTAAGATCGGTCTCAGTTAATTCCACAGACAAATAGGTACACACGATAAAACTGATAACATCTCGGTTGCGTCGAGGGTTAAAAGTTGAGTATCTTCAGTAGGCACAATACACGAGCTGCATTTGCCAAAATTAGCAAGCTGAGCTGAATAAAAAAAAACTGAAGTAGGTAGATAGAACTTTTTTATGTGAACTTTTTAGTGAAAATAACCTCCCAATAATAGGTCAGTATTTATGCAAAATAATCAGTAGTCTTGCGCATAGTAGTTCGTGGCGAAGATCGCTCAGTTTAGGTCACCGCTCCTAAATGAACTAGTTCGCTCTTCTAGTTCGTCAGCTCCCAACTCGAATCAGAGGAAATCAGATCGTTCGCTCGTTTTGGTACTGCTCCTGCACGGGCACGCGATAAGATTATGGATTCCTGTACTTTAACCTAAAATTTAACACTATTGACTTTGAACAGCAAAAACTTCTGAATACCGAATACTGAAAAAGTATATTATTATTGTAAAATAATAATACCTAGGCAAATAAATACACTCCTTAGTTTGGTTAGTAAATAAAAGGTTTCGTTATTTTTAAGGTTTTTAATGAATTTTGGAAATAATCAACACTTACATAAACTTATTAAGTATTGTGTTCCTTGACAGATTAACACATTACAAAATCAACATCAAAACAAGTTATAAAAGTAAAAGTAAAAATTGTCGAGTAAATTTTATAAAATTAAAAAAAAATTACATATTGCTATGTAAAAATGTCAATTTGGAAACTTTGTTCATCAATAATACACTTTATCACTCGAAGAATCACAAGATTTAAAAAAATTACGACAGCACCTTTTCACTTCCCGCCAAAAACTCAGTGTGTAGTTACATAGTGTCATAAAAGTCTGTGAGTTACACCCACTGACTGACAGACGGAACAACTGAACGAGACGCGGATGTGCAGTGAGTGAGCTGAGTAACGACTTCAGTTCGTTGACGTCACCCTTACTCATTCGGTCACGAACTAACGAACTAAGGAGCGGGTAATGACGGAGCTAGTTCGCATAGTTCATCAGTGGGAGCGCTCTTACGACCTAGTTCGTTCGCGAACTACACAAGGCTAATAATCAGCGTCTATAATTCTAAATCTAGCGTTTTTATTCACGAGTATTTAATTATTCTGCGTCAATTACTTCTTTTTCACAAAAAAATAAATTGTAGTTCCTAAATTACTTAGCTAAGTGCTTTATCCAATTAATAAAGAAAATCTATGAAATACATAGGCATTTGGTCTAATGTTTTGCTATTATTTCACTGCTACGAAACTGCTACTTTGGTTCTATTTCTTTGACATTAGCTACAGCAAAATTACCAACATTGAAATATGAAATTAAGACCACCAAAAACGTTGACGTTGTTTTGTAACGTTTACTTTAAAAATACCGCTTCACAGATGACGGTGGTAACATTACATCTTAGTAATACTGAATTTAATAAAAGATAGGTGGCAAAATATTATATTAACAACATGTAACAAAACAAAAAACTTGCCGTGAATACCTATTTAATGGCTATCTGCTTAGGCTCATTATAAATCATAAACAAAATATTTTGATTCGTAGACTGAGAATCACTCTACGTTTCGATTCTTTTTTTTTAAATGTATGTTTTCGCTGTCATACATAATAATGTTGCCAGACACGAGACTGCGTTATATCCAGAAAAATGTACAATGCTTTACAGAATTCCTCTCAGAAACTTTCCGATTTCCAAATACCTTATTCTGAAAGAAGTACGTAAGATTAAAGTACGCAGGACACATTCCATGTCTCAGTCAAAAGTTAGCCACAGATAAAAAGGTAGTACAATAACGGTTTCAACGCATTGAGAAATAATACTAAAGAGTCACACACGTGCAACAACAACGTCCGCACCGAAACTCGGCACACGCTACGCATTGCGCCGACTTTTTGGTTACTAGTAAGTCAACCGCGATCCGACTACAATACAACGGTGCGTGCTGCCCAATGCTCAGGTCACGGTAACAGTCTACCCGAATAATACCAGCGTACCAATTGGAGCAATGTGATAATGCGACTATACAGGGTTACTGGTAATCAATTAGCATCCTTCTTAGAGCATATTCTGTTGATCAAAACAAACTTTTGTTCTACAGCTTTTGCCCTAAATACAACATATTTCACAAAAAAAAAAAAATTGTAAGTGTTTATAGCTCTCTCTAACACTTCAAAAGTCTTTAGAGCATTCAAGCCACCACTCGCATGTCGGCACGCGCCTCAAAGTTGAAAAAAGTTAATTATGTTTAATTAGAATGGTCAAACTATTTTTTTAAATTTTGTATGAAAGAAAATAAAAAGAAATTTTTAGTAGATCAAAAGATGCTTGTCTTGATGTACAGAACATGCCCCTTAAAAGGACGTTAATTGATTACCAGTACCCCTCTAAATGAACTACTGGCTCTGTGAGCTGTCAGATCTCTTTATCTTCCTCTTCCGTATTTCACACAGCCCCTAATAATATGAGCAGTAGACCTCGCGACCGACGTTCAACTTCCTCTACGGGTCACACTGACCTATTAGTACTCGTAATGAGGAGTTTTGGCGGGAACCGAAAAGATGGTGTCGTGTTTTTGTATTATTTTCTAAAACTTGTGATTCTTCGAGTGTTAAAGTGTAATAATGGTGGATTATTATCGTTTACCGGTTCGTCAACGTGCACGAGTGTGGGCAAATGATACAAACATCGCGAAACGCGATTTTTCGTGTTCTCTACAAAACTTCACTTAAAGTTTCAGTAAAGTATCCATAACTTTACTGGAATGGGGAAAGGGGAGGGATTCATCGTCTTCATCATCACCTCATCATCATCATCCCATCATCTGTTACTGAAGGAAAAATTATTACTAAGAATCCGACTGAAGGACGAGTATCCATGGTCATGAATAATTTAAAAAAAAAAAAAAAAAGTACTCGTAATATCAGTGAAGAAGTGTGGACGCGTGACTCTCTAGTACAATTTCTGAAAGCTAAAACCAGTTTGAACGGCATTTATTTTAAAATTGGAAAAACATGACGGTGCGCAGCGTGGGGCGCACGACGGCTGCGTAGAAGTGCCTGGCGGCGGCGAGGTAGCGCCGCGCCTCGCGCGCCGCGCGGGCCGCCGCGCGCGCCAGCCCCGCCTGCGGGCACGAGCAGCGCGCGCGGCACACCGCCAGCTGCTTCGACACCGACCTGCGCACGCGACGAGTTACACTGCGCGCCACGGAACTTGACCAGAGAGTTTAGGTTGCGTTGGAGGTAAGAGGGGCGTGCGGGGGACGACGCTGAGCAGAGGGGTGGCGGGAAGTACGAGTAAGCGGCAGCGCGCCACATAACTAGCATAGCGCCTGCGCAGTGATCGATTTTAGGTTTCAATGGAGGTAAGAGGGGCGTGCGGGGGACGACGCTGCGTAGAGGGGTGGAGGAAAGTACGAGTACGTGCCAGCGCGTGACATAACTTGAACCTGCGCAGCGATCGATTTTAGGTGTCAATGGAGGTAAGAGGGACGCGCGGGGGACGATGCTGCGTAGAGGGGTGGAGGGAAGTACGAGCACATGCCAGCGCGCCACATAACTTTAACCTGAGCAGTGATCGATTTTGGGTCTCATTTAGGAAAGAGGGGCGCGAGCCACTAGGATTTCCTGTGTCAGGAATGCCATGGAACACATACAAAAGCACAGACACCCAGACCCAGAACAGATATTTAAAATCATCATTCAAACATCTGCCTGGCCGGGAATTGAACCCTGGACCTCCTTTTTATAGAGCTGTCGAACTTTAACTAGGCTAGGAGGGTCATCAAACCAAGGAGGGTAAGTATAGCCGGTGCTATCTTGGTACAAGTTACGTGGTGCGGACCGCACTTAATTAATCACCTTCTTAGAGCTCATTCCCACATCCTGCAAGCTTGGACCTCCCATACTGTCCTTTTTCGCCATTCTTTCTTGCCGCATACTTGCAGAATGTGGAATGGCCCTCCCCCGACAAGGTTCTGCCGTCTTCGAGTAATCGGGGAACTGGCATAAAAAGATTCCGAACACTTGAAAACAACCCCCTGAAGTCGGTTAAAAGTAAATTAGAAGACTGTTCCGCAATAGGATCCAGTGAGTTACCTGGCAGGCTGGTGTTGCGGGGTGCGCACGTGCGCAGCGTCGCTCTGACGTCATAGCGCTGTGTCGAACATCTGCAGCGAGCGCGTGATGACGTCATCCTTCAGGCACGACTCCAGGAACTCCTCGATGGTGATCACGCCGTCCTGGTTCAGGTCCAGCTTCCTGAACACTCGGTCCACCTGCGGACGATGCAATAAACGTCAGAACAGAATCCACACAGACACAACAAGCAACACAAAAAGAAGCAATCCATGGAAAAGCTACGCAAGCTTGACTACGCAAGCTTGCGTAGTTGGGCGTTTAGTGTTCAAACCGGGCCTGCGCGTTAAAATTGTGGGGAATACGCCAACGACTTCGACAAGAATGAGGCGTACTTAACTGCATAGCCGCGGGCAGAAGAGCAGGGGGGCTATTCCTGCGCGTGAGATGAGATGAGATTTTATCTTGGTCACTCTCACACCTACAACGTTTCAAACGAGAGCAAAAAGGACGAAAAAAGGTGAGATGAAAATCTCAAATCTCCGAATAGGGCTGTTCATGAATACGGGGCTTAAGGCCCGGTATTACACGAAATCAACGAAAACAAGATATTTTTTGCGCCTAGTTTGATATGAGGAGTTGCGATGATCAGGTAAAAAAGTACAGCTGGTAGAAAAAACAACCAAAATCAGTTTAATCAAAGTAAAATTTTGAAAATCATTGTCATTGTGGAAAAAAAATCACAAAAAGTATCGTCTTAGAAAAACTGTTTGAGCCTCTAGTAGTCTAGTCTAGTAGCCTTCTGTAGTCCTCTAAATTTTCAGCGATTATAACACATTTTTTTTTAACCAATAAAAACGGCAAATAAAATGTAATTTTACGCGCCGATCTCATTTTACCATCAAATATGATTTACGATTTTCAACTCGAAATGAAGCGGCTGTGTGTGGGTGGAAAATCGTGGTATGACCGAGCCATAAGGCTTACCAATTACCAAACTACATAACAAAATTCGTAATGTCTCCTTAACATTCAGAAGCACAGACACAAGACATTGGCAAACTTACGCCAACACAGAACATATCGTCACGCCTTTCCCCCGAGGGGGCTGACAGAGGTGTTATACAACACCCACATTCCCCCGGACGATATTCAGTCCCAAATGTGACAGGGGGCGAGCCTGTCACCACAGAAGCCTTAAAGAACAGTAGAACGTACCTGTTCGTTAGCTTTAGCGTCGTCAAGGCGCGAGGCGGGTGAGCCGGGCGGCGCGCGACGGCCCAGCAGCTCGTGGACAGCCACCACGACCTCCGCCAGCTCGGCGCGCGTGATCGCTCCGTCGCCGTCCACGTCGTACAGGCGGAAGGCCCAGCGGAGGCGCTCGTAGACGGAGCCGCGGAGCAGCGTCGACAGCGTCACCAGGAGCTCCTGGAAACGGTGATTGGATCATAAGTAATGGCGCTGGTATAAGCAGGCTTATCTATTAAAAACGGCAAAAAAAACACGTTTGTTGTATGGGAGCCCCCTCAGATCAACCTAGAGGAAAAGACGGAACACTGTGTTATATCTCGCTGAAGCCACTTCTTTTTAAACGTGTGCGTTGCCATGAAAAACATTTACAATTGCACGAAAACTTATATTAATTCCCAAACTCTATGTTAGCCATTTCCGTTCCAATATACAACCTTAGTAGATTGAATACTTATTCTAAAACTGCACATATTTGTAAGAGTGATGTTACGGCTTTTTCAAAATTGACTTGTAAAAAAACTGCACAGTATTTAAAAAGAACCTCAAAATGTAGTCTAGGTCACACTTTTATAATACACTATGTATATTTATGTACACGAAATGTACCATAATCCAATGCAAAAATAATGTCGAGGTAAGAATGACCAAGCGAGTAGCGTATTTTTTTGCGTCAATGTGCAAGTGTTGTGTACATATACGATAATAGCGTAGTTTTTGGACGGTTTTTGGCTTCACCTAAATCATACGCCGTGCGCCATCTTATTCTCAAGGTTGATCTGAGGGGAGCCCCCTAATGTTATAAAAATGTCATGGTTATAAAAATTGAATGAATGAATCACGGACAGGACGAGGCCCGTGCCGGCCGGGACGTGGTAAACATCCACGACGATGTTTTTCACGCCGCCCCGTTCGGCGCTGGCCTCGTCCCGTCCGAGATCCCGTCGCGTATATTTTACTACTGTACCATTGTACGTAACAAAGTTTAATAATTGCCCCGTTCCGTCCAGGCCGAGTAAAATCTCGTCACGTATGCAACGACCTTAAAGGTCGCTGTATGCGTGACGGGATAATATCTCGCACGGGACGGGGACGGAACGTGACAGAATGCCCGGACGGGAATGTAACGCATACTCACCGTGTGAATTCCGCAAAGCTAACGTAAGCACGGAGCTCACTGCATTACACCACTCTCTGGAGCGAATGGGGCGAATGTGCATATACGCAGCGAAATCACGTAAGGGCCGCGCCGGGCGGGAGGTGGTGAACATCGTCCACGACGACGTTTTTTGAGCCCCGCCCGTCACGAGCCTCGTCGCGTCCGAGATCCCGTCTCGTTTATTTTACTACTGTACTTTTGGATGTAACGATGTTTCAAAATTGCCCCGTTCCGTCCTGGCCGAGCAAAAGCCCGTTACGTATGCAATGACCTTAAGTCTGTTTATCCGCTGACGATACTTAAGAGGGCCGCGACGCTCTGAAATTTCTATACAAACGCGCTATCTCAAATTTCTTGAAAACCATTTGTCAGATTATGATGAAATTTAGCATGTACAATTAAATTAACAATTTATCCGTCTCTATGTTCTTGGTAAAATAGAGCTATGAAAAATATCCGCATTTTTAAGGGGTCACTTTTGACTGATTTATTCAATAGATAGACGAAGCAAATCAAAAATCCCTTTATATAGGGAGGTTGTCTACATCATTAGCTCTTAAATTAATCCATAATTCTTAGTTATTTAAGAATGATTACAGAAGTGCAAAAGTAATAAAAAAAATTGAAATTGTACTCTGTCACTCTGTAGAGTGAACTTTAGAGGCTCGTCAGTATCATTACTTGCTCTCTCGCTCGTAGTCTTCTTCTAGACGAAATGGCTAATAAATACCTTAAGCCAATGCGAAGTTAGTCTAAAGTGGTCGCCGGAGTCTTAACGTCGAACAAACAAATGCGGAGATGTCCCAATAGCCTCTGAGATCTCGCTTCGCTGAGTCAAAACCAAGAGCACTTCAAACCTACACCACTAACCTAGTTGCACCTACAATTTATTCCTTCCAAAGTGGAACTATCCAATTCACAATAAACAACACTGGCAATTCGAAACGAATAAAATTAGCATTTCACGATAGTCTGCAGTCTGTCTGTCAGTGGATCGTTACTTTATGTTACAGGTGCTTACGGTACGCTAGAGTTAGTCTGTATTTTGCATAGTTTTTGAGAATGACACAGAGTACACGTAACCGAATAAAACTAAACAAGTAAACGACTTGTTTGGATCATGAAGATACAGAAGATAGATACTTATATTCTGCGTCATTCTCAAGACACTACTGAACCATGAAGATCCTACTGGGATACAAAAAAGAAGACACAAAAATTCGAACTCGCTATAGGAGCATAAGCAAATAGTATGAATCACAACAGAACTAAAGAACAGAACAAGTGAGAATTGTATTCCCATTTGTTTTGTGGACAGAACTATCGGGGGAAAAACCCCAGTAGTTCTGTCAACCGAATTACTCAGCAGAACCGGAGGTCTATTCTGGCGGAGTAAGATACAATCTCACCAGTTTTAGTCCAGGTTGCTCTCGTTTGAATAGTCATAGGTGTGAGAGTGACCAAGATAAAATCTCATCTCATCTCACGCGTAGGAACAGCCCCCCAGGTAGGAATAGTAGAGATAAGCCAGGTGTAAAGCGTAGTCTTGTAAGTCACAGAACTACTGAGGGAAAAAAGCCCAGTAGTTCTGTCAACAGAACTACTCATTGTACACCTATCTAAGGACACATGCACCTCTAGCATGTGCGCGCGACAAAATTCTTGTCGTCACTTTTTGTCATGAGAGAACGTGACAAGGCTATGTGTATACATAAGTCTGTCTCGATAAAAAGAGTCGATCTACCTTTGTCGCGTTGCGCTTGCTAGGCCTGTCTACTTTTTATACTTCTAAACCTACTGCCACTGTGAGCTGCAGACCTCGCGGCCGCGTCTGTCCGGCTGTTCTTTCACAGGTCGCATTCCTCAACCGATGCTCGTGAAATTTAGGTTCGATGTCATAAAGTGTGTCTCAGTAAGAGTGCACTTTTTAAATTGAAAATCTTTTTTGTTTCGCGCAAGTGCCAACTTTGAAATTTGACAGTTGTCACCTATGTGTAATGCATTTTTTTTTTATGTAGAATACGTCGGCGTTTGACCACCAACTGGCCTGATGTTAAGCGACGTTGTGGTCTAAGATGGAGCACGACGACCTAGAAGGTACTTATTCACTCTAGTCTTGAAGTTTTGTAGAGTGAAGAAGTACAAAAACGGCAGTTGAGTGAGGCGCTACAAGTGCGCTACTGCTCCGAGCCGTCTTCGGAACGGTTACACCGGACTACATCCCGAAACACGACTAGGTCATTTCACGGCATGGCTTGGTCCGGTGGGTGGTAACCAGCCACGGCCGAAGCCTCCCACCAGAGTTTGCTACCCGGTTAGCACTACCCTGGGACCACGTGTAGGGAATCAGAATAGAGTACACACCTACTGACGTGGGTAGCTCAGCTCCCAAAATGTAGCGCTTTTCAAAAGAACAACGCATTAAAATTGTGTAAACTCATTACAAAAATGAGGAAAGTTACGCTGAAAATAAGCAAACAACGTTTAATAAGCCTACTGTATTAACAACCGGTTGTTTTCGCCAGTACCTGTGAATTTGTTAGTGCATCGGTGGATATCCACTATTATCCATCGTACACGGCGGTAACAGGGCTGGCCGCTTGCCAAGAGACGCCACAACGTGGAGAAGAAGGGCTGCCACGTGCAAACAGGTAGTGAAAATAAAATCTGACATGTTTTCACAAGGAAAAGGCGAGAAATTCATACATTGTTCATTATTTTTAACCGACTTCAAAAAAGTTGGAAGGTCTCGGTTCGACTGTATTTTTTTTTTGTACGTATATTAGTCGAAGGCCCCAGAACTGGTTTGGAAAAATCTTTTTTTATTTTAAAGGGTATACTTTCCAGGTGGTCCCAGTTAAATTTTATTGAATTCGGTTGAGTGGGTTTTAAAAATCAAAGAAAATAAAAAAAAATAAAAAATTTTAAGTTGTGAGATGGCAGGAAGTCAATTTTTTAAATTTTAAAAGTTTTATTTTTTTAACTTTTATTGTCATTCCATTTACTTATTCGTAACACAAAGATTGCATTTATTGACAATTATTTCGTTTCGTTAAGAACTTTTTTTTAATACTACCGACCCACCTAGGCTTCGGACGTTACTTAAAAAACTGCCGTGAAAAAAAATTACCTAACTAATTGTGAAAACCGAATCAAAACCCGTTGCTTGGGTCAGGGGTCTCACAGACCGGCGCGGCCTGCGGTGGCGGTCAACAAGCCGCCAATGGACTTCCATTCCAATGGTCCATTGGTCGTCACTGCAGGCCGCGTCTGTCTGTGAGACTCTTATGAAGGAGTTAGCGGATTAGTTAGCAGACACAGACGAAGGACAGCCGCGGAAAGCGATTTTGTTTTTTAAATATGTATTTAGATATTTACAGTGCTAACAATTTAGAAAATATAATTTTGAAATTTAAAAAAATATAATTTTGTAGAAGAGGACAATTTTGACACAGAGCATTTTTTTCTTTATAATTTTGATATCAAAATTTTCGCCGAAAAATTTAATGTTGTAAACTATGTAACAAAAGAAATAAATATGTACGGATGTTACCCACACCACGCTACAGGGAATAGAGTATAGTAAGTATATATTCCTCGTAAATAGTAAATAGTCTATGATAGAGTGATGGCAGCCTAGTTGGGAGAAGGCCCGCCTCTCAAGCCAGAGGGAGCGGGTACGAACCCAGCCGGACGGCACGCACCAATTTGTTCATTGTGTGAGCATATGTGCGTATTATGTCATCTGCTACATGCTTCATGATTGAAGCCCGGTGTATGGCAACAGGCTCGCCCCCTGTCACATTTGGGACTGAATATCGTCCGGCGAAGTGTGGGTGTTGTATTACACCTCTGCCAGCCCCCTCGGGGGAAAGGCGTGACGATATGTTATGTTAGTAAATAGTAATCTTATATTCTAACTAAGTAATATTATAAATGCGAAAGTGTGTTTGTTATGCTTTCACACCTTAACTACTCAATTTAGAATAATAAAATTTCAATCAATTATGATTGAAATAATAATTTTTGCATACACGTTGTCTGGGGTAGGTACAGAAAAGGACATAGTAGGAAAAAATTACGGTTCCTGTAGTTTTACTGATGAAAACGTGGGACGCATCTATGTAGCTTGTTCACACATTTGAAACAGAAAAGCACATCTAGTTTTGCACAAAAGTCTTGTGAAACTGTGTCGTGCAACTCTTGTCCAAGAACTCCCGAGGTAACGGTAAAACCGTCCGAGTGTGGCAACCCCAACCAAAAATTCTCGGCATTCCTTACTAGAGGACACGTTTTTTGCGTCGCACGTCCGCAATTTATTTTGCGACGGCATGTCTAGTCTAGTATATAGACTAGATATCTATATAGATGATATCTATGATATATGATAGATGTCTAGATAAATATCGTCCATGAGATAGCTTAGGAAAAACATTTTTAGAAATTGGATTTGTTTTTGTGGAATCGTTTCATTGCTAGTAGCTTGTGATGAACGGAGACCTCAGTTGGGGCCCTATTCAGAGATTTGAGATTTTCATCTCTGCTTTTTTCGTCCTTGTTGCTCTCGTTTGAAACGTCATAGGTGTGATAGTGACCAAGATCAAATCTCATCTCTGTGTAAGCTCTATGGCTAGCTTGTTGATGTGTAGCTGTGTTGTATCTAACTTTTGTTGTATGTAACTTTGGAAAAAAATATCACAACAAGTATCTTCTTAAAAATACTATTAAAACGTAGTTCTCTAAATTTTCAGCGATTACACCATATTTTTTTCGATTATAAAATAGCCAGATTAGTTCTTTAAAGTTAAACCGGGCAACTTATTCTTATTTGTGTTCTTTACGATTAATACCATCAAAAACGGAAAAAAAGTTCTAGCCGCTGATCTCATTTTACCATCGATTATTATATACGATTTTCAACTCTAAATGAAGTAAAATAAGTAAACGTATGTGTGAGTAGATAATCGTGGAATGACCTAGCCAGTGATGGTGGAAACCGCATCCAAATCCGATGCGTGGTAAGCAGGTATGACTGAGAGAGTCAGAGAGAGAGAGAGAGCGCAAAAAGCGACTTTGTTTTGTTTTATACTAAGTAAGTAGGGAGATAGATAGATAAACTCTTTATTGTTCACACCACAGATAACAAAACAACAAGAGAAAAATAATGATAAAACTTATTAAATAGTGTAACAACTGGCGGCCTTATCACTAAAAGCAATCTCTTACAGGCAACCTTAGGATGGAGAGGATATGACAAATGAGTATAGGAAAACTAGGGCAAATGCGTCTGTGGGGCAATTGCGTCTTTTGAGAATTACTAATAAACCCTTCACATATTAGGCGCCACCTACATCTTTTTTCTATCTCTAGTTGCAATAATCTGTACAAGATGGCGTTAGTTGCCTAATTTCTAAAGGGTTTGTCAGTGATTCACGAAAGACGCAATTGCCCCATACTTGAATTTGCCCCCGTTGACCCTACTTATTTTATACTTAATAGGTATGCACAAATTTCCATAGAAAACCCCGCACTTCGCAAACTGCAAACTGCAAAAGTTTCGTTATTAAGAATTTCTGGATCATTCCGTCGCAGCTCGACTCCGTGAACTAGGCAACTCTTTTGTCTGTCGGAACCAAGCTCTTGGGATGCCAATTAAATGTTTTACAATGGTCGGGAAAAATGTGGGAAAAATTGTGTTGAAAACTAGCAACACTGATAATTGGCGGGAACTTCTGTGAATGGCGGGAGAGAAGAGGCTATGAGTACATATACATATGTCTACCTAGGGGGCTGAGCTACCCACGTCCGTAGGAGTGTACTCTATTCTGACTCCCTACACGTGGTCCCCGGGTAGTGCTAACCGGGTAGCAAACTCTGGTGGGAGGCTTCGGCCGCGGCTGGTTACCACCCACCGGACCAAGCCATGCCGTGAAATGACCTAGTCGTGTTTCGGGATGTTGTCCGGTGTAACCGTTCCGAAGACGGGTCTGAGCAGTGGCGCACTTGTAGCGCCTCACTCAACTGCCGTCTTTGTACTTCTTCACTCTACAAATCTTCAAGGCTAGAGTGAATAAGTACCATAGAGGTCGTCGTGCTCCATCTTAGACCACAACGTCGCTTAACATCAGGCGAGTTGGTGGTCAAACGCCAACCTATTCTACATAAAAAAAAAAAAAAAAAAAAAAAAAAAAAAAATGTCAAGAGAGAGTTCCGTACTGTTTTTAAACGAAAAGTGACAGGCCAACTTTTTTATGCTAGTGTGCGTGACAGGGTACGTCTTTTACTAGGGTTGCGTCATACATTTTTTTCATTTAGAACCTAACAGTTGGCTGTTATTTTTTATTGGCCCGTGCAGTGTTTTTTTAGTAAATCTGGACAATTCATTTATCAAAGAGATGAGATTAAAATTACAGTGCCTTTTACAAAACTGACATTGAGAAAAAAAACTGATCTATTTTTTGTTAAGTAAATGAACTTAATATGTATAATCAAATGATTTTGGTAATTACACCGATCTAATTACGTCTAACTTATTATAATCTTTTAAAATAAAAGAAATGATTTCCCTCAATCCGAATTGCATTTTGTAAAGATGGGACCAGTCTGTACCAATGTCCTTCCGCAATCCTACTAATATTATAAACGCGAAAGTTTGTAAGAATGGATGGATGGATGGATGGATGTTTGTTACTCTTTCACACCAGAACGGCTGAACAGATCTGGATGAAATTTCGCACAGAGATAGATTATAGTCTAGAATAGCACATAGGATACTTTTTAACGGCGGGTGAAACCGCGGGGTGCAGCTAGTTTAAAATGAAAGCATTCAAAACCGTATCATAAAATCCACGAGTTTTTTTTTCATTTGGCTACTGTCAATTTGAATTTTGGAGCAAATTTGCCATCAACAATGCGAAGGGAAATAGATTGATAGCATAGACAGAAAATGATCACAAAAATAATACCTACAAGCGAATTGAACCTCTGCCTATTTGAAGTCGGTTAAAAATAAATTGATAATTTGGGACTGAATATCGTCTGGCGAAGTGTGGGTGTTGTATTACACCTCTGCCAGCCTCTCGGGGGAAAGGCGTGACGATATGTATGTATTTAAAGGGAGTTGGGGTGTAGTGAGATTTTCCGTGAGTTTATGTTTTCGTAGAAAATTTTAAAGATATTTTGAACCAAAAAAAACACATCAAAAAGTGCTTATTTAAAAACTTTTCGAATTTCTTTTGGCACAAACTGAGTTCTCAGACCAAAGCTTCGGGGTTATGTCAGTTAAATGGCGATTTCGACGTGCCTACATTTATCTGCAGAGCTGAGTGGCGCCACCATCGCGTTTTCTGCACAAAATTGAGAGCTTTGCAAAGAAAATCTTAGTTCCGTCATTTGGCCACTCCTACGATAAGTTAGTTGTACACAAACTACCTGAGTAGTCGTGTATGAGATTACCTCGTATAGTTTACTCAAAGTGATCTAAGTACTTTTACCTTTATGGTACACATCAAATTCTGTCATTCCCATTCGTCTCCATACGTAACATAAAATATCGTCACGCCTTTCCCCCGAAAGAGCTGGCAGAGGTGTATAACACCCTCGCTTCGTCGGACGATATTCAGTCCCAAAACTGACAGGAGGCAAGCCTGTCAACATACACCGGGTTCCAATTATGTAGCAGATGACATAAAATACACACAATTAATTAAATTTGTTAACACAATTAACAAATTGGTGCGTTTCTTATGCTGGGTCTGAACCCGCTCTCTCTAGCTTAAGAGGCGAGTCTTCTCCGACTAGGCTATCATCGCTGTATTGCATATTATCTTCCCGATACTGCAGTGTAGGTATTCAATTGAGACAAACGTCAGAAATCCTTTCCTTAACTTTGGAACAATGGCAGGATGGAAAAGAGGGAAGAATTCCTTTTCGAGCATCGACAAGCAGGATTGCCAGAAATATTTAATACCAGACAGAATATAGTAGGCACTTTTTGAAGCCACATTACCAAACTTTGAAGAAAAAATACACATCTATGTAATTAAATGCTGACGCAATGGCCATTCAGTCACTCCGTCCATATAATGTCATGAAAACTAAACACAGCAAAGGTACAGGGGGGGCTATTCCTACACGTGAGATGAGATGAGATTTTATCTTGGTCACTCTCACACCTATGACGTTTCAAACGAGAGCAACAAGGACGAAAAAAGGTGAGATGAAAATCTCAAATCTCCAAATAGGGCCACTGATCCGCCCTTAATGCTTTATACACATATCGTCACGCCTTTCCCCCGAAGGGGCTGGCAGAAGTGTAATACAACACCCACACTTCGGACGATATTCATTCGCAAATGTGACAGGGGGCGAGCCTGTCGCCATACACGGGGCTCCAGTCATGCAGCAGATGACATACCCACAATACGCACATAATACGCGGTTCACACAAATTTTAACACCCATTAGGAATACTTTCGCGGCATGTATGTATGCATTACCTTTCCATGGCATGTTAGATAGATAGATAGATAAACACTTTATTATTCACAGAAGTAACAAAACAACAGAACATAAAAACTTAAGTTAAGTAAAACTTAAGAAAAACTCAAGTACTCTCAAGCACTCTGCTGACCTTATAAACATTCTCTAATGTAGCTCGTTTTTATTTATTTATAAGTTTAGTTTTTAAGGTTTAATGTAATATTTTTGGTAAATAAAACTATTTCTATTTCTGCTTAAACGTAACAACTGGCGGCCTTATCACTAAGAGCGACCTCATCCAGGCAACATGACAAACATTGACATGTTGTAGGGATAATCTGTGGTCCGTTTTAGGATTCTAGACGTAGCGATAGTTTTCTGGAGCCAAACCAAGTGGTTCCTACTCGTGCGATAGTTTGAGATAGTTTATTGCTTTAGTTTCATTAGGAAGTTACTTTTACTGGTGCTAAATCTTTTAACCGACTCCAAAAAAGACGTGGTTCTATGTTCGTCTGTGTGCCTTTTCTATGTAGTTAGTAGCTGCGCCGCGCGGTTTCACCCGCGGACCCTAAAACTTGGTACGAACCTACATCCTACTTGCTACAATCCTACTAATAAGTATTATAAACGCAAAAGTTTGTAAGAATGGATGGATGGATGGATGCTTGTTACTCTTTCACGCCAGAACGGCTAAACAGATCTGGATGAAATTTGGCACAGAGATAGATTATAGTCTAGAATAGCACATAGGGTACTTTTTAACCGCGGGTGAAACCGCGGGGCGCAGCTAGTCTACTATAATATCCAGCCTAGTAATACCTAAAAGGTTGTTCCTACGTACCTATTACCTACAGCCAATATTTCCTCAGCCCCGATCGCGCTGATACAGCGTGTTCTCTCCTCTGCGTTATAGAGGGTGTAATTTAAAGTCGCTCTTGACTTTGCCGATATTGGTACCTCAGGTTTAAAAGGAGTCGGGAGTGCTTTGCTTTGAGTGCTTTGTAAGTACTAATGGGAGAAAAGCTGACATTTAAGCACACTTTCAACCGACTTCAAAAAAGGAGGAGGTTCGCAATTTGTCTGTGTTTTTTGTTGTTTTTATGTTACGCGATTTCTCCGCCAATTGTGAATAGATTTTAAAGATTAGAGTCCGGCGACCTAACTAACTTCGACCAATGCGACCTAGACTAACTTCGCATTGGCTTAAGGTATTCTATCGCCATTTCGTCTAGAAGAAGAAGACGAGCGAAGAGAGCGAGTAATGTTACTGACGAGCCTCTAAAGTTACCTACAGAGTGACAAAGTGCAATTTCAATCTGATCTGAGGTGTGTGCGTGCTGTCGCCGGTCCACCGTTTGACCGGGTAGGCGAAAAAAAGTTTGCGGTTGTTCACAAACTTTCAGAAATCAGAATTTATTGATAACTCCTATAGCTACACGTCACAGTAGAATATTATGTCAGAACAATAATAATTGATAATTACGTCAAATCCTACTAATATTATAAAGGCGAAAGTTTGTATGTATGGATGTTTGTTACTCTTTCACGCCAGAATGGCTGAACAGATCTGGATGAAATTTGGCACAGAGATAGATTATAGTCTAGAATAACACATAGGATACTTTTTAACTGCGGGTGAAACCGCGGGGCGCAATGAAGAATGCAATGAAGAATGCAATTATGCTACTTTAAATTAAATATTGACTCTAAAAATTTGAAATGAAATGAAATGAAATGAAATGAAATGAAATGAAATGAAATGAAATGAAATGAAATGAAATGAAATGAAATGAAATGAAATGAAATGAAATGAAATGAAATGAAATGAAATGAAATGAAATGAAATGAAATGAAATGAAATGAAATGAAATGAAATGAAATGAAATGAAATGAAATGAAATGAAATGAAATGAAATGAAATGAAATGAAATGAAATGAAATGAAATGAAATGAAATGAAATGAAATGAAATGAAATGAAATTTATTCACTATAAATAGGGTATTACAATGGTCTTAGTTATTTAAAATATGTTCTCGTATTTTGCCGTTATTTGGCATGTGAATTGAGTCACATCTAAAAACAAAATAAAATAAAATTTAAATTTAAAACTAAAAATAAAATTAAGCACTCACATTGCGCTCCGCCCTCCTAAAAGCGCGAACGCAGTCACTAATTGCCTTGATTTTATTTGTAAACTATGCGCGTCGCCACTACTTTCTTAGAATAAAAGCCGCGAACATATGATACAGATTTGATTAAATTTTTTGTGAAATTTCCTTTTTTTCTTGCGTTCTTAAACCGGTCATAACTCTTGCTAATTTTAACGTGCATTTTTTTGGTACTTTTGCATGAATCCCTATAAGTGTGTATACATGCCCTTTAATTATACAACATAGTTTTTGTAACATGCTGTATATTATGTAAAGCTATTAATCAGTTTCCAGCAAAGTGCGAGAACATTTTACTAATTTTTAGTCTCATAAGTCCATTTGAGCAGTACAGTAACAAACACTAGTAGAAACTCGCCTTGACAATGTAGTATGAATGGTATGCATGAACTGTCATGTACAGTACTCACTCTAAAGCTGATGGCGCCACTGCAGTTGACGTCGAAGGCTTTGAACACATAGTGGGCGTACAGGGCAGAGTCTGGAACCAAATTTAAATGTCAAAAAGATAAAACACACACAAAGAAAAGCACATAAAAATGTTTGTAATGCTTTTTAAGACTTGTAAAAACCTCGAACTCTTTTGAACACTTGGTTTGAACTCATGTTTTGTGTTTGATTGACTTTTTTGAAAAAGGTTCCAAAGATAGACGTAGAAGATATTTATTAATAGTAAGTAACAATTTATTTATTTAATTATAGACGAGCAGCGTAGGGCTGCTCGTCGTACATTTCTACTTTATTATTTACTTCTACATTTCACTCTGTTGAATTAAAATTGTCCAGTATCACTAAAAGTTCGCACATTTTTTTTTAATCTACATTTAAATATTTGTCAGAGACATTTGCTTGCGGTGCAACCAGCCATCAAGCCGGTTCTTAAATGTGTTGATGGATTTAGCTGTGACCATATCCTCAGGCAACCTATTCCATGTATGAACAACTCTGTATGTAACAATATATACATATACTCTGTATATGTAATTTCCGTAGTAAAATCTTTTTGTTTTTGACAGACAATGAAAATGTAAAACTAATAAATTGCTAAGTAGGTAAGTATCTACTTTTTAATTACCTATTTAACTAATTGTTTTTTGACCAAACACAAAAACTGTAGTTGTCAAACGCTTATTCTATCAACAGATATATGCCTAGTATATTATATTTTAGCAAAATGTACTCACTTCCATGTGGAAAGAATTTGGCGTAAATGTCCTTAAAAGATTCCTCTTGGACCACTCCCTCGGGGCATTCCTGTAAAATATTAGAAGCGTACGTTTAATATCAATTAATCAACCTATTATACAGAAGATAGGTATCTCTAGAGATGACATACAATACGCACATATGTTCACACAATGAACAAATTGGTGCGTGCCGTCGGCTGAGTTCGAACCCGCTCCCTCTGGCTTGAGAGGCGGACCTTCTCCCAACTAGGCTGCCATCGCTCACGCGAATAAAGTTTAACACAGTTTAACGTTTGAGAACAAAAGTGCCTATTCCAATATTCCGCATTATAAACCGAAACGAGGGTAGTTCAGGGTAGCTGCACGCGATTTCGCGTGGCTCCCAAATATATAGGTGCGGGTTTATAAACAACAATTTAGTTGAATTAGTGTTTCGTGGCTAATACTTATTAGGTAAATTTTGTAGGTAAACAACTATGAGAACTTATGTGTCCAGAGCTCAGATCAACCTATAGAGGAAGATGGCGCACGGTGTATGGTTTAGGTGAAGCCAATAACTACGCTACTGTCGTATATGTATACAACATGCACACATTGGCGCAAAAAAACTACGCTACTCGCTTGGTCATTCTTACCTCGACATTATGTGCATTGGTTTATGGTATAATTTCGTGTACACAAATATACATAGTGCATTATGAAAGTGTCGCCAGGACTACATTTTGAGGTTCTCTTTAAAAACTGTGCAGTTTTTTTTCAAAGTCAATTTTGAAAAAGCCGTAACATTAATCTCTTACAAATATGTGCAGTTTCACAATATTAAATATGCTAAGGTTGTATATTGGAACGAGAATGGCTAACGTAGAGTTTGGGAATTAATATTAGTTTTCGTGCAATAGTAAATGTTTTTCATGGCAACATTACCACGCGCACACGTTTAAAAGAAGTGGCTTCAGCGAGATATAACGCAGTGTTCCATCTTTTCCTCTAGGTTGGATCTGAGTAACCGATAAACAAGATTTTAGCGCGACAACGTGACACGAATTATAGCGCGGATATCGTAGTAGCACCATACGGAAACCCAAAATCAATCTCAGCATAGCTAATGGTAATAATAATACTCCGCCATGTGTAGCGTTCTGACAAAAAAAAGGTCACGTGGGTAACACGCACTGACGTCAATCGATGCATAAGCAAGACCGCACTTGGTAATTTAAAACAGGTTCGAGAGAGACAAGTGACGTCGGATGTACGTATTGGGTACCCACGGTACCCAAGATGTCAAAATACAAAAAAGCACAAAATTCTGCTTTTATTAACATACTAGCGACCCGCCCCGGCTTCGCACGGGTGCAATGCTGATACTAAATACACTACAGAAAAACTGTGAACGTTGTATACAAAAACATAGCGGCCCGCTCTGGCTTCGCACGGGTATTATACCTACTCGTATATAGCCTACTAACATCACATTACAAACCTCAAAAATAACAGTATTTCTCCACTATTTAATGGATGTTATTTTATATGTAAGACTTCCTCTTGAATCACTCTATCTATCAAAAAAACCGCATCAAAATCCGTTGCGTAGTTTTAAAGATTTAAGCATACAAAGAGATATAGGGACAGAGAAAGCGACTTTGTTTTATGCTATTTAGGGCCGATTTTTCAATGGTCAGATAAACAAACAAATAGTGTTTATTGAACGGATAGCTAATTATTCTGTTTTTCAATGGTCAGGTATCATTTACTAGACGAATAACTCATCTATCTGAGGTATAACTTTATTTGTCGGTGGAACGGCCAGATAGCAGTTTATTCTATGGAATAAATTGTTGAGACTGTCTAAATGATGGTCTTATGGGTTGTCACTGTAAAAAAAGATTGATATTTCCGACACGCAGAAACTAAATTAATTTTGATTAAAAAAAAAACTACCATGAACAAACTACATGAGCTATTTACCCTATCCAAACCAGCCGACGACTTTTGCACAGATTAGTAGTACAGTGACGTTTAGACTAAAACTGACAAGACAGTGGCATAAGCGAAAAGTGAAAATTCGGAGTCCTTTTCTAACGCGTGGATATTTTATAGTTTTGTTTCAACTGTCTGAAGTTAGCTTTTGTACACACTGAATAAATGGTCAGATAGTTATTCCCAATTTAAAATTGTATTGAAAAACCGAACACCGTTTATGAGTCGAATAAACAGATTAATAAAGTTATTGGCTCGGTAGTTATTAGGCGAATAAAGTAAGGATTGAAAAATCGGCCCCTAATGAAATGCTGCAAAGTCGTTCCACTTACACAGTTAAGAATTAGGTAAGTAGGTACTTAAGTAAGCTATGTATTGTCATTGAAATTTTTGAATTGTAATTTATTGTAATTTAATCTTTTATTATTGTAAAATTTTGACATTTTATTTTAATCTGACATTTAATTGACATTGATTATTAGGTACTATTCGTTTATCATTAGTGTAATTCGTTTTATCGGTGCTAATTTGAAATAAATAAATAAATGTTTTCTGGCCCAGCAATATTTTTGTTGTGTTCTTATTGTACACCTACTACTCATTGACTGCCTCGGTGCGGTGGCTCAGTTGGTAGTGAACCTGCCTTCTGAGCTTGGGGGTGTGGGTTCGATTCCCACCAAACATTTATGTGGTGAACATTTGTGTTTGTTCTATGTCTGGGTGTTTTTATCTATTTAGGTATGTATTTAAAAATATCTAAATATGGATATCAGTCTCTGGGAACCATGGTACAAGCTTTGCTTAGTTTAGGGTCAGACGACCGTGTGTGACAATGTTCCGAATTTATTATTATTACTCTATCTATTAAAAACCCGCATTAAAATCCGTTCCGTAGTTTTAAAGATCTAAATATACATAGGGATTAGGGACAGATAGACAGCGGGAAGCGACTTTGTGATAAACTATGTAGTGATTATACATGTACATAGTTTGGGACACAAAAGAGGGCGGAAGGAGGTGAAACAACTATTTCGCGACATGTTTCCACGTCGGACGGAATTGAAGCACACGCGAAAGCTACGTGCATGCCAAATACCGTGCTTTCTGCAGTATTTTGCTATAAGAAGCCGTACAATATTTGTATTTTTGTATCTTTTCTCTATCTAAACTTCTACACTAATCCATACTAATCTTTTATCTTTAAATGAGCAATTCTTGTATATATATATATATATAATTGGAATCTCGGAATCGGCTCCAACGATTTTCATACAATTTAGTATATAGGAGGTTTCGGGGGCGATAAATCGATCTAGCTATGAATAATTTTTAGAAAATGTCATTTTATTCGTGTTATATCGATAATCAACTTAAACATAAACTTGGAAGAAAAATAACAAAAAGGAGGCGTTTGAGTAGTCTCAACTGAAAAATATGACTCTTCCTGACATCTATTGGTTGAGCAACTAATTGCTTTAACGACACAACAGCAGATGGCGTTGTTAAGTAACACGAAGTCAATGAGTGTTTGCTTTGAGGTTAGACTTAAATCAATTGTTTATTTTCCA
Source organism: Peribatodes rhomboidaria (assembly GCA_911728515.1). Classification (NCBI taxonomy): domain Eukaryota; kingdom Metazoa; phylum Arthropoda; class Insecta; order Lepidoptera; family Geometridae; genus Peribatodes; species Peribatodes rhomboidaria. The sequence goes on along the minus strand of OU452192.1, from coordinate 2,988,244 downwards.
AAAAACACAATTAAAAAAAAAAAAATACAGAGCAAAGCTCGGTCATCCAGGTACTATTATAAACGAAAGTAATTCTGTAAGGAGTACAACCTGCAGATGGCCATCAGAGATCGGAACGCGGTGGTGGTGGCTCTGGGACGGGAGGAGGCCATGATGTTATGATAATAAAAATTGTAATAATTTCGCGTTTTATAGAAATTGTGGGTCCATCTCGAGCATTCATGCTCACTATTCACTATCGAAGACACCTTCTTGCGGCGGCGTCGTGTGTCTCTTTCCTCAAATATGGTTGAGGAGAGCGATGGCTGGCACATGCGTCATACTCGTGATCGGGTGCTGCTTACGGGTCGCTGGTCTGCTCGTGGTGTACTCACAATGCAATAAGTAAATCTGATAACCTTTAACCTAACCTTAGATTAAGACTTAATAACTAAGAGGGAGGCCACTACCTACCTGTATTCCCCTTCACTACATAGTATAAAACAAAGTCGCTTTCTCTGTCCCTATGTCCCTTTGTATGCTTAAATCTTTAAACCTACGCAACGGATTTTGATGCGGTTTTTTATAATAGATAGAGTGATTCAAGAGGAAGGTTTATATGTTTAATAACATCCATTAAATAGTGGAGAAAAACTGTTATTTTTGAGGTTTCTAATGTGATGTCGTTACTTATCAATTTTTTTCCGCTTTCATTGGAAACGCAGGCTGAACCCTACGAGATTTATCAAAATAAGGTAATAATTATTTGTACACAATGAAAAGGTCTACAGAAAACTCCGCGATGGTATATGTCTATCTCATACGGATATCCCACAATAACATTTTGTTTATATACCCGTGCAAAGCCAGAGCGGGCCGCTATGTTTTTATATGCAACGTTCACAGTTTTTCTGTAGTGTATTTAATATCAGCATTGCACCCGTGCGAAGCCGGGGCAGGTCGCTAGTAAATAATAATTAAGTAGTGGATTTATGTTAACAAAGATCACGGACCCTGGGGTCCGTGGATTGTAATTAAAGAAAAAAGTTACTCTGTTAGTCTGTTTGTTTGTAGGATTTTCACGGCTGAACGGCTAAATTTGTGAAGAGTTTGTCAGTAATTCTCGAAACATGTAATTGTCCCAAAGACGCAATTCCCCCAGTGGACAATATATACGATATTTATGCGCAATATGTTCTTCATGTCTTGACTTTCCAGGAAGTGCTTGGCCATGAGAGCGGCGAAATAAATAGCATGTTAATTTTAATATTAGAAACGTACAGGAAATGCTTCTAACGTCTGTGAATCACGCCAGGTACAGTTAGACTGACTTACGACTTGAGGGATTGACGAGAGTGGCCAACGACGCCATCACAGTAAGGTAGCTTTTCATTAAAAAAAAAAAATTTGGACCTCCTCCTTTAAAAGTTATGCTTATTCGACCGAGCAAACGTCAGCGAACGAAGCTAGACGCTTCGCTTGCTTAAGCTTCAACAAAAATACTTTCGTATGTCCGAATTCTGTCGGGATGTCTGTCAGGATCTTTGTTTTCGTCTACAGATCGCATTTCTTAATCGATTCTCTTAAAATTTTGTGAGTAGGTGTGTCCGTTTGCTTCTAGTTGTATCGGGTCCACGCGCTGTGTACTAGAAATTAGACTCGTGCCGCTTCTTCCTTATATTCTTACGATGGTTTGTATTGTTACGAACGGGGTTAGGATAAAAGGAATGAAACGTCGATGTATCAGAAGATTCACTTTATTCACTAATTACACACACACAAACACTGTTACACCACAATAGACACTTGCACTATAACGCTTTGAACACTACTCGTACAATCACTTCGATGTTAGCACTTTGAACGCTTAATCAACGCTGAGTCGTCGGTCGTCCGCGTATTTATACAATTTTAAGATATCCAGAACATTCGATTAAACAATAGCGCAAAGACACGAAAAGTCGTTTATCACGCGGAGACACGTGTTCAATCTAGAACATTCGGACAGTACAAAAGATTCAAATAAACACCCTATTTTTCAATAGATAAAAACATCATAAAACGGTGCACATTAATTGCTTTCCAGAAAGATCTCTTTTGTTCCGGATTTTAACAATGAGACGCGCGACTCGAGCGGCTACTATTGTCCAATCTGCGTTACCTATCGGTAGTTGTAAACATCGCCACATATTAGTGTATAGTTTCTACATCGGCTGCGACTGGCGTAACAATATTTATTTTCTTATTTTATAAGTTTTTTACAATTAATGAATATAAAAAAATCTAAAAAAAAAACTACAAATGTATATACTAACATACCTATTATTAATAGATCTATTATTGCGTCTGGTCGAAGCAACTCGTGACCAAAATGCTGGCCGGTACTTTGCTCAAAGGATCAGTATCGCAATCCAACGGGGCAATGCGGCCAGCATTTTGGGTACATTGTCTACAGCTGGCAGCGATTTATTAGATTAAGATTTGTAGCTTGTTAAATTCTGATTTGCTAATATTTAAAATAGGTGTGTTATATATTATACCTATTATACTTATTATTAAAACAGGTATGTTCGTCTAAAAATACACCTAGTATGTCAATTTGTCTGAGTAGACTCCGTAGTCTTCACTTCGGTCGGTCTAGGCTAATATTAGCTAGATCTAGGCCAAATTTCAAATCGGTAACTTTTAACCGACTGCAACAAGTCTATATTAAAAATTTAAAACCGCCCGACACCGTTTTACATCAACACTGATTTTTATCATTTATTATACATTTATTTATTTATTTTATTTTATATCTGCCCAAAACTCATACACATACAATAAGGCACACACACACACACACACACACACACTTTATATTTTTTAGTCATATTTTTAAGAATTATTATAATTATTACTTATTGTATTAAATTAAGGGCTGTGGATTTTGTCTACCAAATAAAATAAAAATAAAATTTCAAACATAGCCAAGAGCACTCCCGACTAATTCACCTTTCGAACAAAAAGAAACGAAATCAAAATCAGTTTATCCGTTTGGAAGCTACGATGCCACAGACACGTCAAACTTATAACACCCCGTCGTTTTTACGCCGGGGGTTAAAATAAATAATCTAAAAAGGAAAGCTTTAAAAACCGACTTTCCATCCAGAAATTCCTCATCCATGTTGTTTGACTGCCTCGGTGGGTCAGTTGGTAGTGAATCTGCCTTCTGAGCTTGGGGGCGTGGGTTCGATTCCCACCTAGGGCAAACATTTATGTGGTGAACATTTGTGTTTGTTCTATGTATGGGTGTTAAATAACTATTTTTAAGTATGTATTAAAAAATATACATATATATCCACGCTTTCACATTTATAATATTACTAGCTGCGCCCTGCGGATACACCCGCGGTTCAAAAGCATCCTATGTGCTATTCTAGACTATAATCTATCTCTGTGCCAAATTTCATCCAGTTCTGTTCAGCCGTTCTGGCGTGAAAGAGTAACAAACATCCATCTATCTATTCTTACAAACTTTCGCGTTTATAATATTAGTAGGATTATTCGTTACCAAAGAGACCAGAGTCCAACATTAAAAAAAATACTGGCTGGTTTTGAGCGGAGTTTTAAATTTAGTTGTCAGTTGTTATTTTAGTACCAACTACGTCCTATTTTGTGATGTTGTCTGACGCATTTGGTAAGCGGCGCGTTATTTTTTACTAATTTACAGAATTTCATGACAAAAAGATTTATTTATTCAGAAAAAAATATCCAAAAACCTTCCTTGTGACATACTGCAACTATTTATTAAATTTCATCAAGATACGTTTAGCCGTTTAGCTGTTTGTCTATGGCATCGTAGCTCCCAAACGGATGAACCGATTTTTTTTTTGTAGGAATTAGTCTGTGGTGTTATTATTCAGACTAAATGACTGTATATCCATGGTCACGATAACCGATAACGATGGCCAAAACATACCTCAATTATTATATAATATTGATTGAGGTACGTTTTGCCTATAATAATAAATTCGGGACACTTCTACACACGGTCGCCTGACCCCAAACTAAGCAAAGCTTGTACTATGGCTGTCAGAGACTGATATACATACTTAGATATTTTTAAATACATACTTAAATAGATATTAACACCCAGACATAGGACAAACACAAATGTTCACATAAATGTTTGCCCTAGGTGGGAATCGAACCCACGCCCCCAAGCTCAGAAGGCAGGTTCACTACCAACTGAGCCACCGAGGCAGTCCTATAATCCTTTGAAACCCCATCCCCCGCCGTCCCCCGGTGTGCGTTCACCCCAAGAAGCCTTACGAACCGACTCTACCTAAATACTTAGTTTAATGTCGCATGGCTGCATATAATAACTTCAAAGAGCTCCGTAAGTTTAATTCAATTAGGAAAATGGAGGTAAGTAAGTACTGGCACAAGGATTGCTTAGTCAGGGCTTCCCAAACTTATTTTTACGGGGACGCCCCCTAGGGAGTTGAGCATTTTTTGCAACGCCCTCCCCTCTGGCCAAAAAGTACCTATTGGTGTGTAGTTCTGGGCTTCTACTTTAGCATGGTTCTGTGGTCCATCTATAAAAATAGTTGGACCAGCGGGGCTCTTCACAACCATTCGGAAACGTTTCCGTTCGGATTTCAAAATTATTAAACCTAAATTTCCGAATCTCAGTCTATTTTCATAAGTTTTTAAACGTGATTATTTCTTTTTATCGGATTTATACTTGATACCCTATTCCAAAATGTATAAAAGTAGACTGAGATTCTAACAATTTGAGTTTGAAATTTCTGGGATCCGATCGGAAACGTTTCCGAATGATTGTGAATAGCACCGCAGTACCCCTAATAAAAACCCGTAGTTCAACACATTGGACAGCGCAGTTGAACCTCTGCTTCGTAACGCTTAAAAAGGGGCTCAAGTTTAAAAGTAGCCACTATAATCTCTTTCAATACATTTATTTGCGACCTATATTTGTTCTTTATCGCTGCACTTATTCAAATCGGTCGGGTCGATATAGACAGGTAATCTACATATGTGGATCGCCTGGCAACGCCCTGAGATAATCCCGTGCCCGCACCGCCCGCCCCTGGGCGTCGAGGCGCACAGTTTGGGAAGCCCTGGCTTAGATTTCATTTGGACTAGACAAGTTTTTAGTTTTAACATAAAAACTGCTAGTCAGATTTACTTAAAAACTGAAATAATTATTTTTTTTCTAGCTGTTACCTGTGACTTCGTTTGCGTTTAATCAGAAAATAATATTCAATAACTTTCCTCGTGATATACTGTAACCATTGATCAAATTTCGTCACGATCCTTTCAAGCGTTTGGCCATGAAAACCCTACAGACATACAGACGGAGTTACTTTCGATTTCATAATAATAGTAAGCAAGTATGGATGGATGTAGCTATTATATCCTGGTAAATAACCAAAGGGTTCAGCCGTCTGGCCATGAAAACCCTACAGATAGACAGACAGAGTTAATTTCGAATATATAATAATGGTAAGCAAGTATGGATGGATGTAGCTATTATATCCTGGTAAATAACCAAAGGGTTCAGCCGTTTCGCCATGAAACCCCTACAGATAGACAGACAGAGTTAATTTCGAATATATAATAATGGTAAGCAAGTATGGATGGATGTAGCTATTATATCCTGGTAAATAACCAAAGGGTTCAGCCGTTTCGCCATGAAACCCCTACAGATAGACAGACAGAGTTAATTTCGAATATATAATAATGGTAAGCAAGTATGGATGGATGTAGCTATTATATCCTGGTAAATAACCAAAGGGTAGAAAGTGACAACACCTTTTGATTGATCCATAGTTTTGTTTTTAGCTAACTTCAAAAAAGGTAGAGGTTCTCAATTGTAACCGACATTAGGACGCTCCTAAATATATGACAATATGGCTGGACCCACTCAAATTATTGCCAGAACGGCTTAACGGATCTGGATGAAATTTGGCACAGAGATAGTTTAATGTCATAGCACATAGGGTACTTTTTCAAGCTGGTGGTAAAACCGCGCAGCTATTACAATACAATACAATACAATACATCCTTATTGCACACCAAAAATACAAAGTAGAACAAACATAAAAAAAAAAATTAAACAATAAAATATCATTCGGCAGTACAAGGGCGGCCTTATCGCCTAAAGCGATTTCTTCCAGGCAACCTTTGGATGGACAGGACAGAACGAAATATGACAAACGGTCGGTGACATGCATAAATACAATAGTAAACAAATAAAATATAACAAACAAGCTATTATGACTTATTTCATCAAAACAGTACTAAAGTCTTACATAACCTCAAACACTCCAACATGGCCGCCACCTGTCAACCTTTGACAAGACAGCGCGCTCTTCTCCTATTTTTGGCGCGAACGGTCATTCACTCTGTCACCTACTGACCTTTTCAGTTCTAAATTGAAACATGTGAAATACATCTGTCTCTTCCTTGCTTGTTAGTTTTGTATAGTTCTGTCTCGCTTGCAATCATTAGCGGAGTCAGTCTGGCTTGCAATTTGCTCGTGATAGAGCACCCTCGTGTAATATTCAGATTTTTCTGCTAGGCAGAGTATTTTTAGGCGGGAAAATGTCGAGAATAAGAAAATCTCGCCTCAAAAGCCTAAATATAATTCTATGAGTGTGTTGGAAGGTCAACTAGGGTACACCGATTTAGAAATTAGATTCCTAGAAATCTTATATCTTTAAATGAGCAATTCTTGTATATACTCCAATTATATATATACATAGAATTGGAATCTCGGAATCGGCTCCAACGATTTCCATACAATTTAGTATATGGGGGGGTTTCGGGGCGATAAATCGATCTAGCTAGGAATCATTTTTAGAAAATGTCATTTTATTCGTGTTTTATCGATAATCAACTTAAACATAAACTTGGAAGAAAAATAACAAAAAGGAGGCGTTTGAGTAGTCTCAACTGAAAAATATGACTCTTACTGACATCTATTGACGAATAATAATACTATTTTTTGTGAGCAACTAATTGCTTAACGACACAACAGCAGTCAAATTGAGAATCTGCTTCTTTTTCGAAGTCGATTAAAATGATTACCGATTGATAAACTTATTTAGTTAATTATACTAAGTAGGTAACTAATTAATTTAACTCGAGCTTATCGAAGTTCTTAGCCAACTGGGACAACTCGGCCATTTGTGGGCATTTTTAACCGACTTCAAAAAAGAGGAGATTCTCAACTCGACTATGTCTGTTTAAGTATGTTAAGCAATTATTCCGCGAACTATGAATTGATTTGGATGATTCATTTTTTGTTTGATAGAACATAGATAAGTGGCTACAAATAAATTTTATAGAAATCGGTCAAGCACTTTTTAAAAATATCAACAAGAGTCTAAAATATGTTTTTAAAATCCAATTCGGATAACGGGAAGTCGGTTTTATAAGCTTAACTTCTTTTATTGTTTTATGTACGTTTCTATAGATGGTGCTGTTTTTACGCGACTGCGCAAGACGGAGGGTTATGTTTTTCGAGTGTATGGATGTATGTCTCTATGCATGTATGAGGTTTCTTTGGTACGCCCTACAGCCTAAACAGCTTGATGTATTTCGACATGTGAGGTGTCATTTGAATCGTCTTGATAGTGGAAGTGACATAGGGTACAACATTTTGCAGCCAGGTTTTTTGTTTTCTTTTAATAATGTTATTTGTTGAGTGTAGTAACTCATAGAGGTGTTGCTCTACCTACCTGTCAAAGTGAATAAATTTTAGAACATAAAAACACAGAAATAACGATTACGTTATTTATTTGCTCTATCTTGGCAGGGACATGTTTAAAATTTTATTAGTAAGATTAAATTGACTCCCATTATCGCATCTGAGTCTTTTGACCATCACTTTGACATTTTGACATATCGAGAAGTCCGTGTTTTGGCAGGAGTTGCAAGTAGATATGTCAGACTACCTTTTTATTAGTTTATATTTCATTTTACTCTCAGGCATGGTATATTAATATACTTCGCCAAGTTTATCATTCAGCGACACTTAGTGACGTCAACGCGAAATAAGTCATTTGTTGTAAAGAAGAGAAGGAGAAGGAATTTACAGAAACCTATAGTTACGAGGGCCCAATCTCACAAGGTGAGATATTTTCTGGTCATTGTTCCTCTCATTTGATAAGTCATAGGAGTGACCAAGAAAAAATCCCACACGTTAGTTTAGGGGGCCAGTTTCAACACGCTCATAACAACTTATTAATATTATCAACATGGAATTTTAATGTCATCATCTGCTACATGACTGGAGCCCGGTGTATAGCGACAGGAATCTGAAGGACTGAATATCGCCCGGCGAAGTGTGGGTGGTGTACACCTCTGCCAGCCCCTTTGGTGGGAAAGGCGTGACTATAAATATGATATACATATGTTATACTAGCTGCGTCCTGTGGTTTCAACCGCGGTTAAAAAGTGTCATATGTGCTATTCCAGACTATAATCTATCTCTGTGCCAAATTTTATCCAGATCTGTTCAGCCGTTTTAGCGTGAAAGAGTTACAAACATCCATCCATTCATCCATTCTTACAAACTTTCGCGTTTATAATATGAAAAAGTAGGAAGTAGGATACTATATCCTGCTATCGAAATTTGCAATTTGCAAATTTGCTAGAAGTTACTCAATTTGGCACGATGTTCGTTAACCATTTTAATCTGTATCAATGTTATGACTCAGTTCAACAACTTTAAAATGGCTCATTTCCGAAACATTAGGTCGCATTTGGCAGCAACACTTAGCAAAATAGTTGTAAAATGTAGACTGTGGTTTCCACAGTGAGTGTTGCCAAATATGTTGCAAATTATTAGGAATGTGACGTTTTGTGATAGGTGCTTAATAAAAATAGACTGCAGAGCCAAAAAAATAATTTACTCAGTTTCTCAATACGTTCAGAGGTTGGTTTTTTAGTTGGCAAGCCTATTATGGAGTAAGCTTCTGTTTTTCACGACTGTTTTTTTCTGTTTTCTGTTTTTACGCGACTGCGCAAGAAGGAGGGTTATGTTTTTAGAGTGTATGTATGTTAGTATGTATGTATTTGGGTATGTGTGTTTGAATGTATGAGGTTTCTTTGGCACACCCTACAGCCTAAACAGCTTGATGGATTTCGACATGTGAAGTGTCTTTCTTTTTTTTTATTACTTAATAGGCTTGCGTTTGGTCGCCAACATGCCTGATGATAAGCAGTGATGCGGCCTGCGATGGAGCACGCTTGCCTAGAAGAAACCGATTCACTCGAGACTTGAAGACACCCAGATTATAAGTGTACAGGGAACACAGACGCTGGCAGAGTATTCCACACTCTAGTATTAGAAATGAGAAACCAAAGCGTTTCGTGCGTGTTGTAGGTCTGTTGACCATAAAACGATGCCGTTTTTTTGTACCCTTGGTTGTTTTATAGAAGAACGGCCTAGGAAGAATAAGGTCATGCAAACCAGATGCTCACTCCCTGAAATGTATCCGATAGAAAAGCGATAGACTAGCAACAGTAGCAACCTCGCGCCGATGATCCAAACTTTGAAGTTTGGTCAGGACAAGGGAGTCGTTGCCAATGAGCTTCTTCGCACGTTTCTCGATGGACTCCAACGCCTCTAATCCTAATCCTAACAAACCCAACTATTATTTTAATGCGAAAATGAGTTCGGTTGTTTGTTAAGCTTTCACGCTTTACCTCCTCAACTGATCATGATGCCACTTTACTTAAGTAGACATTGCCAGCAGGCCTCGCATGCGCGCGTGACATAATTCTTCTCGTCACTTTTTGTCGTGCGTTTGTTGTTTGTTTGTTTAGCCGGGCGGTTTCCACACTTTGCCACTTGATTGGGCCATTGCGCGTGGTTTACTTATCTTCCCTTCCCTTCACTCCAACCAGCCCAGGTGCTCCCAGAAGTTCAGCAGCCTTTTCAGGCTGCTGCAGGCCTCCGGGAGTGACGATGGGGATTTAAGAAACTGAGCCCGGTCTTCTGCCACGCTCCTGCTCTCCATGAGCACGTGCCGTGGCGTTTCTTCTGCCTCCATGCATCCTCTGCACAGAGGGCTGTCGGTCACACCAATGTTAAATAGGTGTTTGTTTAGGGAGCAGTGACCAGTTATAGTGCCTACGTCGTGTGAGGACGTGACAAGGCTACGTCTGTCTCGATAAAAAGAGTTGGCATACCGTTGTCGCGTTGCGCATGCTAAGCCAGCAGGAGTACAGAAAAGGACATAGCGTACCTATTATGCCAATACAATCAACGGTTCCTGTGGGACATAGAAAAGGACACAGAGAAGGAGATAGAGTTCCTTTCATGCCCCTTGATACGGTTTATTAGGGACTGCAGGTGAAACCGCGGGGCGTAGCTAGTAAAGCTGTATAAAATGAAGTTTCAATCTACGCCAAAACAAGGTGAGACGCAAAACGGCGTGAAGCGGCCATATTGTGTCACTCCGGACAGCCTTTGCCTGCACTACCTACCTACATCGCGACAGCTTCCGTTTCCAGCACACGGCATAATAGAGTAGCTGGTTTGACTTATAAGCGACTAGCGGGATTTGTTTATTAACTTTCTGCAACTATTTTTGACCCCTCTTTGGATCGTGGACCACTTGGATCCACGGATACTTTTTTTTCTCTTAAATCCACTGCTGGATCCATGGATACTTCGGTTTCCTCTTAAATCCACCGGTGAATTCATGGATACTTCTTTTTCCATCTAAATCCACAAGTGGATTCATGGATACTTCTTTTTCCTTTTCGATCTATCAAGTAATTCAATGATCCAAGTGGATCGAAGGAGGGTTTTTGACTAGCTGCGCCCCGCGGTTTCTCCCGCGGTTAAAAAGTGCTATTCCAGACTATAATCTGTCTCTATGCCAAATTTATTGCAGTTTATTTCACTCACGCATTTACGAAAATTCGAGACATTTCACACACACTAACGTCTGATCCCAAATTAAGCAAATAAACATCATATTTTTTTAAATACACATAAACACATAAACAGTTCCCGGGTTCGACATCAACATCAAGCTTGTAACTTGTACCGCACAACTGAAATGGCCCGCTCGTCCCTTTCATACAGATGACTTGGTAAGCACAGTTCGTACAGCAAATATTTGTGAAATGGCTCTATCTACTGCGACACGATGGCTACACTCTCATATCAGCGTACGGACAGTAAAAACACCTGTATCTTTATGAAAATTCTGGTTCTGGCAGGATTCTCTTGCTAGTTTCAGGAACCTGCCAGAATACTTTTCAGTAAAGCTTTGGGTGGCTTGAGAAGTAACTTAGACAATGACAGAAATACCTAACTTTAACAACATAGATTATGCACCGAGGGAGTTAAGCAGTGTCTTACGTCACGGGCGGCGTATTGAACCCTGAGCGTAACGAGGGACTCTAGAGTTAGCTCCCGAGCGCAGTGAGGGAGTTATAATATAACGCTCAAACCAAGCGAGGGAGTTATGTAGAGACCTGAGTGAAGCGAGGGGTTCAAGCCGCCCAAGACGAAGACACTGCTTTATCCCAGAGGTGAATACTCTGCTTTTCACATCTTCTGCGAGGCAATAAAAAAGAAGAGAGAAAATAAATTAATAAATAAATTTCCTTTTATCGGTACACGAGTGTGGGCAAATGGTATAAACATTGCAAAGCGCGACTTTTCGAGTTCCTTTCAAAATTCCAGTTGACAGGGGAGTGATTCATCCTTGCAATCACTTGGTTATCATTACAACTGCACACGATGCGCGGCGCCAAAAACGAGGAGAAAAAAAAAACAGCGTTAATTTGCTTACAAATTTCATGCAAGTGCGTTATTTTTTTGTGGTAGCTAGCTCGATTTTCAAAAACTCGTCCCTTTGCTGAGTTTTTACTCAATTTTAACCTCTTTGCTCGAAAACTCCCTTGGTAGTTTCAAACAACATTACCTCTCTTGGGAGGTAATGGTCAGCTGTAATCAAATCCCCAAAAATCAACCTTAGCTTATGCAAGGTAGAGTTGCTTATCGCAAAATCAAAATCAGACCTTGAATTTAAAAAAAAATAAGTATTTGGAGTCCCTCCAAGTTCACTCTCGCTCTGTCTCTTTCTATTCCCTGTCCCCAGGAGCGTTAAACGTTTAACGCAACCTTGTTGGAAATCGCATTAGAAGTTTCACTTCAAAATAAAAAAACGACCTTAGCTAATTTAGTAATTCCTAGCTACTTTTTCTCACACCGTTTTCGCACCGTACCTTCTGTGAAAAATTATTGAAGGTAAAAATCGCGTTAAAATCCGTTGCTCGCGTGATTTAGGAGGAGTTAGCGGATATACAGACAGAGGGATAGATAGGCGCAAAGAGCGACTTTGTTTTATAAGTAGAACTTACATCTATAAATTGTAAACTAATTCTGAATACCCTCGTATTCAAAACAACCTTAATGTAAATGTAAACAGCTAATACTTCTAACAATCCAAACCATGTACAATATGCGGGTAATTTCAGTATGAATCGATTAGACATCAAGATCAATACGATAGAAAGACACCAAAGAAAAACAATACGAGGTCCGTCCTCTTTCGTGCTCCAGCGCAAAGTGCCGGTTGGCGGGGCGGGCGACTCAGTCAGGCGCTACCCCACTGACATTCCTTTTACAGTTCGCTCGGAAAACGTCACACAGCAGAGCATAGAGTGCATTTTTTTGTATGTGTTGCTAGCAAAATTACTTACCGTTTTAAATCCTCTATACATGACCCTGATCTCTTGCTTGGAAAACTTGGTTTGTCTGCAAAGCTCTTCTAAAGCGACAGGAATCGGCTTCGGAGTTCTACTCGGCTCCAACTCGTACGCATGTTCCTCCACAGGCGATTCAGGCGGCGTCGCCATTTTGTTTTTCTTATTCCACTAGCAAAACATTTTAAAAGTTCTCCCGAAAAGCAGGCGAGTTTCTCAGCAGTGGCAGCACCGAATCATTTTAGCGCGTTTTTTGGTTGACAGGTTAGGTAGATTAAAAAAGTTTTTATGAAGTTGGAGGGTATCCAAGGCAGGATCGGATTTCTGGAACAAGAAAAAAAAGGTTAGAGTTTTAGTCAATCCATGATCCAAAAAACAAGGTCTAGCAAACACATAATGACGTCATCGTCATCCGTCTCTTTCGAACTTGTTGTCAATGACTTATATCGGTCTTGCTTAAGCATCGAATGACGTCACTGCGTGTTTCTGAACGCTACACCTGGCGGATTACATTATTAGGTATACCATGAGTCAATCTAACAGCTAAAACGTGGATTTGACAGTGTGGTACTTCAGTTAAACCTATATTTAGAGGTTAGACCTTATTTCAGGTTTGGTTTAATAATATTTTGGTTTCCTTAATCAGAGAGTTAAATATGGTACACTCCAGAATAAGTACGATGATTGTCTTAATTTATAACGTACCAAAGTTGCTTGGCATCAGGTGGTGAATATATTTGTGTGCCTTTATTAATGCGAGTCTGCAAATTGGGGGCCATTTTGAAAAACTTTGGTCATATTTATTGGTCATATTTATCTGTGTACCTACACAAAGGTTCTAAACAAAACCAGCTGCTTTTTAATTAACTTCCAAATAGGAGGAGGTTCTCAATAGGACTGTATGTTTTTTACACGTACTTTGCATGTTAATTACGCGATTACTCCGCCAATTGTCATCATATCGTCACGCCTTTTCCCCGAGGGGGCTGGCAGAGGTGTAATACAACACCCACACTTCGCCGAACGATATTCAGCCCCAAATGTGACAGGGTACGATCCTGTCGCCATACACCGGGCTTCAGTCATGTAGCAGATGACATACAATACGCACATATGTTCACACAATGAACAAATTGGTGCGTGCCGTCGGCTGGGTTCGAACCCGCTCCCTCAGGTTAGAGAGGCGGGCCTTCCCCAACTAGGCTGTCATCGCTAACTCCGCCAATTGTGAATCGATTTTAATGATTCTTTTTTTGTTTGGTAGATCATACGTAAGAGGTCCCACATAAATTTTGACAAAATCGATCAACTAAAGTCAAACAATTGTTTACATGGATGACGAGAAGTCGGTTTTAAAACTTTGATTTTTGTGTTCCACGTTTAGGCAAACAGATCTCGCAAGCATTTTAATAACCCTTCGACTGATTTTGCTCAAATAAGAACTTAAAATTGTATTGGAGCAAACTACTTATCTACAAATTAATTGACGATCGCATCAACTAAACGCAATCGCTTGAAAAATATATTAGGCACTCATATATTTCACATACATCGACATTGACTGCCTCGGTGGCTCAGTGGGTCGTGAACCTGCCTTCTGAGCTAGAAGGCGTGGGTTCGATTCCCACCTAGGGCAAACATTCATGTGATGAACATTTGTGTTTGTTCTATGTCTGGCTGTTAATTATCTATGTGTGTACATATTTAAAAATATCTAAGTATGTTTATCAGTCTCTGGCCGCCATAGTACAAGCTTTGCTTAGTTTGGGGACTGACGACCATGTAAGCAAGTGTCCCGAATATTATTATAGTATTATTACACAGACGAAAAAATGGCAATTTGTCCCAGTAGACTGTCAGACCTTGCTACGCTCAGTCACTGATTAATTAATGGTTTTACCTGCAATTTGACCTCCCTCGAGAGCTATTCAATTACGAGTATGTTCCATAGCGAAACATTCGACTGCATATTCTGTGAGGCCAGTCGCGGATCCAGGGGCGGGGGAAGGTCTAAAGGATTCAAGCCCACAAAATGTTGTGTATGCTGACTGTTCTAATAACCCGTACGAGACGTTTTGATTATATTTTTATTGAGCAAATCGCTGAAATGTTGAATTTTTATTCCGCTCGTGTAAATGTTGTAAATACCAATAATCCGCACGAAACGCTCTAATTCCATTTTAGCCGACTTAGAAAAAGGAAGAGGTACTCAATTCGTTGTAACTTTTATTTTCATGTAGTTATGGTACCAAATTACTCAAAGACGCCTGGAGGGCTATTCCTACGCGTGAGATGAGATGAGGTTTTATCTTTGTCACTCTCACACCTATGACGTTTCAAACGAGAGCAACAAGGGCGAAAAAAGGTGAGATGAAAATCTCAAAGCTCCGAATAGTATAGAAATTTTTTTTTTGTTTTCCCGGTTTTATTTTAATTTTAGAAAAGTCGGTTGAGCGGCATTAAAATGAATCAACAAAAATCTAAAAATTGTTTAAAAAATACAATTCGGATGACGTGAAGTCGGTCTTATTTTAATTTTAAAAGATTATTATGCAACCCGCTATCTCGTGGAATGTGCCTTTCCATATTCCAATCACCGAATTCTCTATCTTTTGCTGGGTACACACTAAGCCAATGAATACTAAAGAATGCGCTGCCTCCCGTTTCGTTTCAATAAAATAAAACGAGATGCAGCATATCGTTGGCCTTCGTCTGCTTTGGTCTGTACGCAGCATTACATTCCAATGTTCGCCTGAGAGGATGTTTCCCGACAGTTATAATATGAGCCTCTTAAACCAGAGGGAGCGGGTTCGAACCCAGCCGTAGGCACGCACCAATTTCTTCATTGTGTGAACATATGTGCGTATTATAAGTCATCTGCTACATAACTGGAGCCCGGTGTTTAGCGACAGGCTCACCCCCTGTCACATTTGGGACTGAATATCGTCCGGCGAAGTCTGGGTGTTGTATTGCACCTCTGCCAGCCCCCTAGGGGGAAAGGCGTGACGATATGTATGTATGTATGTATAATATGAGCATCTTCAAGTCTCGAGCCCATCATCGCAGGCCACGACAGACGGCAACCAAAAAAAAGTTGTTTTAGAACTCAAGCCTATTATTTTCTTTTTTTTATATTGTGTACGACAAGATCCCAGCCCCTCCCAAATCAACATCCTGGAACCGCCTCTGTGAGGTCTATTTATAGCAATACCCGACGTAGCCCACCGTAACCTATTTCATTTAATATTCTATCGGTACTGTGGATATTTTTATTAGTTTTGTATTGTTCCAAGATTTTTGTAATAAAAATGGATATAAGATTTGTATTTGAGCATGCAATAAATAATGCAAGTTAGTATAGATTTAGACTGCCTCGGTGGCGCAGTTGGTAGTGAACCTGCCTTCTGAGCGTGGGGGCGTGTGTTCGATTCCCACCTAGGGCAAACATTTATGTTATGAACATTTGTGTTCGTTCTACGTCTGGGTGTTAATATCTATTTATATCAGTCTCTGGCAGCCATAGTACAAGCTTTGCTGAGTTTGGGGTCAGGCGACCGTGTGTGAAAATGTCCCGAATTTATTTGTTTATTTATAATTTGTTTAGAAACTTTTTTTTTGTTCTCTCCTGGGGGCCTGCCATGACATATTATGCCATGATAGTTACGTTTAGTTTTCGACGCTGCGCGACGGCGAGTCGTATCGCCGCGTAATAAGGTCCATGGTCGCGCGGCGTCGAAAACAAAACGTAACTATTCGTATCATGGGAATAAGATGCCATTGTAGGCCCCTTTTTTTACCTTGGGAAAATCCTTTATGCATACCACCAACAGCCCGGGTGCGGGTGCAGAGTGGTTATTTGTGAGAATCCCCCCACTGACGGCCTACCCACTAAAAACCCAAGGGTGTTCCACCTCGGCGCAAAATGTCGGGGCTACGGGGACGCTTTCGGACTCTTCCGCGGCTCCGACAGCGCCAACCCCTTCGGGCACCTCCTCGAGCTTGCTCTCTCTCCCTCTCGATGACGATGCATCGAACATCAGACACATCGCCATCATCCACCTCCTCGGGGACCAATTTTGCCCGTGATGATGGAAGGTCCTCTGAAATTACCACCGTCAAGCCCTGTCAGAGGTCTAGAAACTCTGACACCAGCGCTGGCAACTCGGCTTATACTAACTTACTTTACCTATACTAAATATAATGACGACAACGCTTCAGACTACTTTAAAGCGTTATCATCCTATTATTGTTAGCGGCCTTATCGTTCTGAGCAGTTTAAATAGGTAAAACAAATTAATGATGAAATCAGAATTTATTGATAATAGACCAATAGACAAATATTTAATTGTAGCAAAAACCAAAAGATACAAAATGAAATAAAATAAAAACTACACAATTAAAAAAAAACATAGCTTTTGCCACAAACCGGTCTCAACTCAGTATAATGCCGGCTGCTGTAGACAACCGGCACTGGTCTTCCGTTGGAACCGGCAGCTAACGTCACGTACGGACGTCGAGCAATATGCACTGCAGCTGATAACTCCTATAGTTACACGTCATATTTGAATATTTATAATTAAAAACGAATGTCAGAACAATAATAAATAATTGATAATTATGTCAAATATAAAAATAATTCATTAATGTCATTATACAGTTAAGTGTAGTAAAAATAGTTAAATATTATGTTTAGCTATTATTATACATATGATGTATGATGTGCTAAGCTATAAAACCACTAAAAAGACGTTCAAACCATTTAGGTCTATCAAATAATTGGCGCCCAACGTGGAGCTGAAGTCACTGCTCATTTAACGTAAACTGTTAAATTACTAAAAACACGTTCAAACCACAAAGCAAGCAAGTTCGTACAGGCCGAGTGGCTAGCCCTAACGTCAGAATTTCTAGGCCGCCCGATGGCTTCTGTCATGGCTTGACGATTAACGTAAGCTGTAATACCACTAAAAACTCGTTCAAACTCGGGTCTATCAAATAGTTGGCGCCCAACGTGGTGTAGAATTTCAGTTTATTTTATCTCAACTAGTTGAATTCATCTAGGCGAATTTGGCGTCCCAAGTCTTGAGCGTTTGCCAGTGTCAAGTTAATAAAGTATTTTACAGTGGTGTGATGATGATGAATCCATTCTCTTATATATCCATATTCTTCCGCCATAGGTCATCGAGGCAGACATTCCATCGATATGTCGCCAGCTTTAATAAAGCCCGCACGAAGCGCTTTCAAAACTCCTTACTAATCAGAACTGCCAAGGAGTGGAACGCGCTTCCTGCCTCGGTGTTCCCCAGCAATGGATACAACCTGGGTCTCTTCAAGACAAGAGTGAATAGGCACCTCATGGGCAAGCGTGCTCCATCTTAGACCACATCCTCACTTTCCATCAGGTGTGTTGCGGTCAAACGTGGGCCCATCCTACTCCTACTAATATTATAAACGCGAAAGTTTGTAAGAATGGATGTATGGATGTTTGTTACTCTTTCACGCCTGAACGGCTGAACAGATCTGGATGAAATTTGGCACAGAGATAGATTATACTCTAGAATAGCACATAAGATACTTTTTAATCGCGGGTAAAACCGCGGGGCGCAGCTAGTTCAATCATAAAAAAATAAAAAATCCCTCTCCTTTCTCCATTTCAGTAAAGTGATGGATTCTTCACTGAAACGTTACGAGTTTTATAAAGAACACGAAAAGTCACGTTTCGCAATTTTTGTATCATTCGTACACATTCGCATACACTCGTGCACGTTAACTAACCGAAAAAGGTTAATAATCCACTATTATTACACTTTAACACTGGAAGAATCACAAGATTTAGAAAATAATACAAAATTACAATAACACCTTTTCGGTTCTCGCCAAAAACTGGACAGCTTTCCATAAATCATGGTATAATAATATACTCCACCAGGTATAGCATTCACCAACACATGGTGACGTTAATCGATGCTTAAGCAGCACCGAAATATGTCATTTACAACAAGTTCGAAAGAGGCGGATGACGGTGACGTCATTAAGTGTCTGCTGCTAACCCTTGTTTTGGCTTGGCATCATACCCTACTGCCATTGTCCGCGTCACATTATTTGTGTTCGCGTCATTTTACCGCAAAATAATTTCGAGTTCTGCAGTCAATTTTACGAAACAGTGAAACAGTTTATTCGAGCATGAAATTATATTGAAGCAAACAAATAAATGCTTAAAGCGAGCATAAAGTTTAATTTCAATGCTATTTTCCTCCGTTCGCTCAGTTTATTGCCTTCAGGAATCTTGGAGGAGCAGCCGTTTATGTAATGCTTTGCTTCTAGAATCTTCTCGAGTAGAAAATGCATGATGCTGATATTTGTTTTCAATCTCAGACCAACCTAGAGGAAAAGATGGAACACTGCGTTATATCTCGGTGAAGCCACTTCTCTTTAAAACGTGCGTGGTAATGTTGCAATGAAAAACATTTACAAATGCACGAAAACTAATATTAATTCCTAAAACTCTACGTTAACCATTTCAGTTACAATATACAACCTTAGTAGATTTAATATTCTAAAAGTGCACATGTTTCTGAGAGTTTAATGTTACGGTTTTTTCAAAATTGACTTTTTTAAAAACTGCACAGTTTTTAAAAAAACCTCAAAATGTAGTCCTGGCCACACTTTTATAATGCACTATGTACCTACACGAAATTATACCTTAAACCAATGCTCATAATTCCAAGGTAAGAATTACCAAGCAAGTGCGTAGTTTTTTTGCGTCAATGTGGGAGTTTTGTGTACATATACGATAGTAGCGTAGTTTTTAGACGGTTTTTGGCTTCACCTAAATCATACCCCGTGCGCCATCTTACTATCTAGGTTGGTCTGAGTTTTTAATTTGTTTTGTCGGGACGTCCACTTTGTTCATTTCACACTGTTCAGCTATCATTTAACGTCTATTCTATTAGGTTTTAATATAAAAAAAAACCAACTAATATTGTATAGGCGAAAATGAGTTTGCTCGTTTGATTGGTACGCTTTTAAATCTTAACAACTCGACTCTTAATCATGAAATTTTGCAAACACGTTGCCAGGAGTAAGTACAGAAAAGGACATAGGTTAGGCGAAAGTGAGTTTGTTTGTTTGTAGAGCTTTCACGCCCTAGCTAATCAACCGATCATCATGAAATTTTGCATACACGTTGTCTGGGGTGCAGAAAAGGACATAGGGTACTTTTTATCCCCAAAAAATAACGGTTCTTGTGGGACCGCGGCTGAAACCGCGAGGCACAGCTTGTCCTAATCCTAATCCTAACTAATATTATAAATGCGAAAGTGAGTTAGTTTGTTTGTTTGTAACGCTTTCACGTCTCAACTACTCAACTAATTGTCTTGAAATTTTGCATACATGTTGTCTGGAGTACAGAAAAGAACATAGGTTACCTTTCATAAATAACGGAACCTGTAGTACCACGGGTGAAACCGCGGGGCGCAGCAAGTAAGAAATAAAGTTGTTGCCTGCGCCATGCGCAGTCTTTTATAAGTTACTTATGAAGTGAAACTTCTAAAATGACTTTCAACAAGGTTGCGTTAAACGTTTAACGCTCCTGGGGAAGGGGAAGACAGAGCGAGAGTGAATGCGAGGCACTCGAACGCATGTGCGTAGTATACCTGTTACAGGCCAGCGCGAGCGTTAGCAACGAGTAGCGTCCAATATTCCAACGCAAGAGGGAGAGAGAAAGAAAGATACACAGAAGTTTCACTTCTTCCGCGCGGAGGGACTCCACGCACTATTTTTTATTTTAGTATCTATCAATGTTTGTGAAGGTTTTAAAGCACTTGTAGCTCTATTCGTTGCCAAACTGCGAGTGTCGAAAACAAAACTATAAAGAATGAACGTTTTACATTTTAACTATGCGCCATTTTGCAGTTACAATGTTAGAGTGCTTTAAATACAGACGTAAGCGAGCCAGTGATTAAACTCAATATATGTTCGGTTTAAGAGTTCGGCGACCTAACTAACTTCGACCTATGTGACCTAGACTAACTTCGCATTGGCTTAAGGTATTCTATAGCCATTTGGTCTAGAAGAAGAAGACGAGCGAAGAGAGCGAGTAATAATACTGACGAGCCTTTAAAGTTACCTACAGAGTGACAAAGTGCAATTTCAATTTTTTTTATGACTTTTGCACTACTGTAATCATTCTTAAATAACTAAGAATTTCCCTTGTATTATGGATTCATTTAACAGCTAATGATGTAGACAACCTCCCTATGTAATGGATTTTTTTATTTGCTTTGTCTACCTATTGAATAAATCAGTCAAAAGTGACCCCTTACAATGTGGATATTTTTCATAGCTCTATTTTCGTTTGAGATCGTTTTTAAAAAAAACAAGAACATAGGGGCGGAGATATTGTTAATTTAATTGTACATGCTAAATTTCATCATAATCTGACAAATAGTTTTCAAGAAATTTAAGTAGCGCGTTTGTATGGACATTTCAGAGCGTCGCGGCCCTCTTAAGGAAATATGATCATATTTCTGAATTCCGCCAAAAGCTCAAATGGTTACCAATTCGCCATCGCCGTAAATCTCACATCCTTTTCTTCCTCTTTAAACTCTTGTTTTTTCCAACTATCCCTCTATATCTCAAGGAGCGCTTTGAATTTATTCAAGGGCACTCCGGTTCTTTGAGATCTTCTCGTGACCTTAAACTTAAGCTCCACAGATCATCCCACATCAATCTATCCTATAGTAAAGGGTTTACTGTGGAAGCTGTCCAGCTGTGGAATGAACTGCCTGTTGGCATCAGAAAGGCCCAATCACTGCCCATTTTTAAAAATCTCGTTTTAAGCATTATTCCGCTCATTGCTAATTCGGTACGCATAATAATAAACTATACATTTGTAATGAAGTAAGTATATTATTAAATTTATTTATAATTATTCATAAATATTATATTTATTTTTGGTTATTTATTTAAGTACTTAGTTTTAATATTATTATTTTTCTAAAATTTTAATTTAGTTTTATGTACACCACCTACCCTTTTCGTATTTCCATGAGTTCCTGTCCATCCTTAAGGTTACCTGGAAGAAATCGCTTTAGGCGATAAGGTCGCCCTTGTACTGCCGAAAAATGTATTTTAGTTTATAAGATTTTCATGTAGTTTTTGGTGTGCAATAAAGTAATATTGTATTGTATATGTTTCTGCCTTTTATGGCACAGAAAGTCAAAGTAAAAATGTTTTTATTTAATTCGGGTATCAAAGATACACTTTTGAACGTCAAGGTTTTTTTTAAAATAGACTCGACCGCATTGTTCGGGTAAAGAGCCTCTACTCAGAAGAACTAGCAAGAAACTAAGGGGCATTGTTTTTTCAAAGAATAAATTAATTACAGTCTCACAAATTTTGGCTTACAACTAGGTTATATCTATACATACTAGTGGCTACTTGGCGGAAGTGGAAGGCTCCAGACATCTTTGTCTTCTAAGTAATTCTTAATCTTAATTCTTAATATTAATTAAGTAGGTTCTTACTCACCATCCTTTTTTTTACAACAGACTACGCATGCGTTTGACCACTGACTCGCCTGATGGGAAGCGTCGTGATCGAAGGTGTAACACGCTTCACCTATTAACTTTACTTTTAAACACCCCCGGATTGTATTTAGGTGGAAAGACAGACGCAAGCAACGAGTTCCACACCTCTGCAGTTCTTACAAGAAAAGTTAACTTGAAACGCTTAGTGCGTTTTGGCAGAATTTCCACCATGAGAGGGTAAAACAAAGGTGCAATTAATAAATAACAATACCTAATGAGTTTCTTTGTTTTTAGTGTTCCGTACCCATAGGGCAAAACGGGGCTCTATTACTAAGACCTTTATGTTCCGTCTGTTCACTCGAACTATGTTCGAAATTCTATTCTTTGTCGCGCTGCTCAAACTTACAACAAGTTCTATTCCGACGTGGATATATTCCACCTATCAAGAAGCGTTTTAAAGGAGAGGATAAGGAAGGCTGACAGGTCTGAAAGGAGGTCTGCACCCTAATGCATCACCATACTCCCTTTCATTCTGTCTTTCTCTCTCTCTCTCTCTCTTTCTCTCTCATACACACTCTCAAACGCACACACACACACACACACACTATGCCTGTATAAATTTTGGAATCCTTGATTGTTAGTTTAATTTAATGTTTATTGTCGTAACGTCGTAAAATTGAATTTATATATTTATTTTTTATAGAATAATTGTAATCAGTTTTGGCCTTATTCTAAATATTGTTATCATTGTATCAAATATTACTATGTAACGCTGTCGATTACACAAATAAATCAAATAAAAAAAAGTGTATCTTTGATACCCAAATTGATTAAAAACAAAAAAAAAAGACTCCGCTGTCCGTCTGACTGTTTGTCACCAGGCTGTATCTCATGAACTGTGATAGTTGGACAGTTGAAATTTTCACAGATTATGTATTTCAGTTAAAACTATAACAACAAATACTAAAATACTTACCTAATAAAATAATTGTTTTAGGGGCTCCCTTAAAAAAACGTGATTTTTTGCCGTTTTTGTACTCAGATAATGCTACGGAAACCTTCGTGCGCGAGTCCTACTAGCACTTGGCCAATTTTTTTAATATCAAATTTTGTTGTAAATTTAGTGGAATTAAATTCAATATTTTACAAGCAGCTCACAGAACACACCCTATTACGTTGGTAATGATCTACCATAATTACTGTTACTATTATTATTAGGCAGTAGAGTAAAAAATTGAAACTAAAGGAGATTTCTGTTCGCATGTTGGTACAATTATCTAAACATTTGATTGGAGGGAAGTATATGATTGTGTTAAAATCTATTCATTGCACCAGAGGCGGCGTAAGGCGTGGGCGACGTGGGCCACCGCCTACGGCCTCGCGGTACAAGGGGCCTCGCGCCTCAAATATTTTTAAGCATTGCTTTAAAGCGAGAATAAAATAAAAAACGATATAAATTAATTTTTCATTAATATTAATCTTATTTGTATTTTTATGAATAAAAACTTGGCAGTGTTAATTGTTTTGTTTCTTTTTATTTTTTTTATTTTATAAAATCCGTCTTCAGGTCGCCATAGAACGGGGCCTCGCGAAATCCGTCTTGCCCACATCAAATTTTGGTCTTGCCCTGCCACTGATTGCAGCTGGCTCCACCTGCATCCTCCCACTTCAGTACAGATAAACAAACAAACAGGGTAGCGACAATCTATGAAGTATTTTTAAATTCTTTACGACTCGTGTAGGTAGGTATTCTCTTTGAAGTGCGCTCACAACAACGTTGATTTTAAATTGTTTATTTTGCACTAGAGATGAGCTGGATCAACGGTTTTGATGTCCCGTAATCGCGTTCTCAAACTGATATTACATTTTAATGTTAGTTGAGCAATTTTTATTCGGTTTTATTGGTGTTTCTATTGTTTGCTATTGTAACCTAACGTGAAGCATCTAACCTAAATATCTAATCATTATATTGAAGCGATGATAGCCTAGTTGGAGAAGGCCCGCCTCTCAAGTCAGAGGGAGCGGGTTCGAACCCAGCCGACGGCATACACAAATTTGTTCATTGTGTGAACATATGTGCGTATTGTATGTCATCTGCTACATGATTGGAGCCCGGTGTATGGCGACAGGCTTGCCCCCTGTCACATTTGGGTCTGAATATCGTCCGGTGAAGTGTGGGTGTAGTATTACACCTCTACCAGCCCCCTCGGGGGAAAGGCGTGACGATATGTTATATTGAGTCTCCTATCATATTTTAATCTCTTCTCTATATTTTCTACCTTTTAGAAAACAAATTCAGTTTCCACGTCTGTCAGTCTGCCTGTATATCTGCTATCTCCTCCTAAACTACAGACCGGATTTTGATGTGGTTTTTGCGATTAGATAATTGTTCACACAATGTCTGTACCATGATCCAAAAACAAGGTCTAGCATTAAGCAAACACGTAATGACGTCATTGTCGTCCGTCTCTTTCGAACTTGTTGTAAATGATTTAGTTCGGTCCTGCTTAAGCATCGATTGACGTCACTACGTGTTGCTGAATGCTATATCTGGCGGAGTATATAAACCATGGTTAGTACCATGTGAAATCAAGGCGGATCGCTAATTTAGATGAGAAAATTTGGTTTATCACTCAATCACGATAAAACGGCTGGATGAATTTGGAAGGAATTTGGTGTGGAGGTAGAATAAGAATAAGAATAAAAAGAATAAAAATAGTTTATTGACAAACACAACTTAATTAAATTATACACAGTTGATTACAGAATATATAAACAGATAAAAGTGTTTGGCAATGGGAGTAAGCTCAGCGTTGTACTGTGTAAACAAGTTTGCACAGAGCTGGTTTTCAGCTTACTCCATTGCTCGAGCTTAGGTGTTGGTCGAGCGGAAAAATGACTGAAATGGCATCATAAATCAAATAACACTAAAATGGTATGGAGCAAATCGATAAAAAAAATAAAGAAAAGAAAAAGAAAAAAGACTCCATCATCAGACTTATTGTGAAAGTAAATGTGTGCATGTGTGTGTGTGTGTGTGTGTGAGGGTGTGAAAGTGAGTGTGGAGTGTGGGTAATAGCGTGCATGTTTGTATAATGGAGGGTGTGATGGGTTTGTATGAGGCAAGGGAGTGTTTATCCTGATTACTTTACACTTACACAGACTTTACTTTACTTTACTTTACACAGACTACTTTTTATTTTAACAAAAATGGTTCCTGTAGGATAGCAGATTAAGCCACGGAGCGCAGCTTGTGCTAAATAATTTTGTGTAAATTTCTACATTTAAAATTTGCATTTTACATTGACTACGGAAACATTTCATAAGATTCGTCGAATCGTGATTAGTAAAATTTTCTTTTTCCAGCCAGTCTCAAGTGGACATTCCAATTGCGTCAACGTCAGCTGATCTACGTACTTGACATTGACGCTTGAGTTTTTTATTTATGACTGCTGATTCCACTTCCACACCGACGCGGCGAAACGCGGTGTAGCGATGCCATGTAGCATTTCGCTTTATCTGTCTGTGATTTTCCTATAACTGCATTTCTGTCTATACAGGGTTATAGGTAACTAACCAAAAACCTCTTAAGGATTCATTCTACTATTCAATATGAACAACTTTTCCAATGGGGCGAACTCTGAAAGTGCGAAACAAAATCAGTTGTTCCAAACATTTTGTCTCAGGCCAATGAAGGTTTTGTATGGAACAGCAAATTTTTTATTCGCGATTTTAGTGTTCGCCCCATTGTGAAAGTTGTTCATATTGAAAAATACAATTAATCCATAAGAGGTTTTTGGTGAGTTACCTATAACCCTGTATAGTATCGCTATGTTACCGCACACCGTCACGTTAGTCTGGAAAAGGCTTAGGTAAGGTTTTATATTATTTGCTGAAATTCTTTCACTAATTTGTTTATTATGAGAACAAATGTGCGTATTGTATGTCATCTGCTACATGACTAAAGCCCGGTGAATGGTGACAGGCTCGCCCCCGGTCAAATTTGGGTCTGAATATCATCCGGCGAAGTCTGGGTGTGTTACATCTCTGCCAGCCTCTTCGGGGGAAAGGCGTGACGATATGTATGTATAAGTTATTTAAAGAAAATCGATAATTATAAATTCGAATGTTTTAAAGCTGGCTAAGCTTAAAATGATACTTACCTTCTAAGTATGTTTATTCTAAGCTGGCTAACTATGACTTATTTTAAATGGCTGTTATAAAAAGTTGATTATGATCGTGCGTGATAGTGAACGCATGCGATCCCGTTCCCGTCACGATACTGAATTTTGCTTAACAGACTTTTTAACTAAGTTTTTTATGTATGAAGGTTTTTAGACGTTCGAAAAGCATTTAAAAAAGTTTGTTTAATACTTTGTTGTTTGATACTCCGATTCCACACTGACGCGGTAAACTGCGGCAACGTAGCGATACCATGTTGCATCTAGTTCTATCTGTCTGTTATTTAACTGCATCACTGTCTGTATGGCATCGGTACGTTAATGCGGTTCGCGATACCGCGACGGTGTGGAGTCAGCGTTAGTGGCTTTAGAAAAACCTGTTTCTATAAACCTCAAAAGTAGACGTTTCACCCATTTAGCCTGAATAAAATGGCGGGAGATCGCGTGTGCAATTTTCAAATTACCCGCGCTTTTCACCACATGCCAGCAGTTTAGCTAAAACGTAGGGTGTATTAGTAATAAGTCAAGATAACAATCGGCCAGTGTTAATGGCACGAAACACACGTAAAATGCCTATAATATGTAGCCTAAGTATAAATAGGTAGCTACTCGTATTTGGACGTGTCACGGTCAAAATTATAGGGTAAGGAAAGGGGTAAGCTTAATTGCTTTATACCTAATGGCAGCACTGGCAAAAAGTTCAAGGGCTCGTTTGAATGAAGAACACCAGCAATTTTATGACGCGTAGATTTTTTTTTTGCTAGCTTGGTTATACTTCTTGTTATGCTTTTAATTATTTTTATTGATGTTTTGCAGACATTACGGTGCTCCAATGCGTATTTTGTATTTTTTAATAACTTACTAAATATTATGGAAACTGACGTGGTTTTCACACATTATGATTTAAAACACGGTTTTAAATCATAATGTGTGTTAGTGCTATGCGAGACGCAGCCGCGCGCGCGCACTCTCCCTGATGAAGACCGCCGAATGCGGTTGAAACTATAGTCGGAATAATCGACTGAATCGTACGTGAGTAATTCCCGTGTTTTAAATCATAACTTACTAAATAGTTTGTGGTTATAGTAATTTCATTTCTAGGGCCCTATGCAATAGGTAGTATTCTGTGCACTAGACCTTCCAACTCTCAAATCTCATGGAATTAAAAAAAAAACATAAAAACTACATATTAAAAACTCATTAGATTGAAAATTAACTGGCTTGTATTTTGAACCCCCGACTTAAAAACGAAGGGGTGTTAAAATTATAAGTTTGACGTGCCTGTGTGTGTATGTGGGGCATCGTAGCTCCCACAGAATAATAACTAAAGCAAAAAGGAGTCCAAAATCTGCTTCCTTTCTTAAAATCTTCTCTTGTCCAAAAACTATACGATTTAAGGTCAATATTTCTTGACTATTTTATGATCGTGTTAGATGGGACGTGCAGCCTGCACAAAACATTGCTCCACTGCGTCCGCACACTCACTATTTGGAATTATACAAATATTTCATGCAGTCTAACAGTAAAAATAATATTAAATCATTGAAAAATCATTGAAAATTACGACAAACGCGTAAACAATGAGCACGCGAATAAGTTAAGTACCTAGTCTAATGAACAAACTGTCAGACATTAGAGCAAAGTACTATCAAATTTGGGCGGGTTGAATTAGAACCAATATAACCAAATGACAGTTTATCTTGTGAAATTCCAAAAAAGAGTACAAAGAGTAAAGGCGGGGATACACATGCCAGTAAATCGGAAAAGTAGCTGGTATGAAAGTAACTGGCATGTACGAGTAACTGGCATACTGCGGATACATTTGCAAGTAATACTGGCATGCGTACTGTGCCCTTGCATGCTAGTATTACCATCGCGTATACACAGGACAGTTCGTGAGAGCATTTCGTAATTCTTGCGCGTCAAACATGGATCACCGAAGAGAATTAAACAAAATTGTATTGTCACTAGCAATTAAACATATTGTTATTAATAATTAATAACAAAAAACACGCGCCTGCGGCCACGAGTCGGCTACTGGCATGCCCGTAGCTGTCGCGTCTGTTCACACGTGCCAGGTAAGCAGCCCCCCGCGTTCCCTCCCTCAACGGGCATGCAAGAAAATCAAATGTTGTGCTAGCTACTTGCAACAAGCTAGCTTCCAGTTACAGGCATGCCAGTTAGCGAATACACATGTCTGTAACTGGCACTTGCAAGGAGCTGGTATGCTAGTGTGCAAGCTACGGGCATGTGTATCCCTAGCTTTAATCATTTATCTCTTTTCCTCAACCGTTTTCGTGCCATAAGATAGAATAGGAACAAAGGTAGTTACTGAGCTCTTTTTTTAACCCTCCTTCTATTGCTTTAGTTATTATTCTGAGGTAGCTCCCGAACGGATAAACAGATTTTGATTTTTTTTTTGTTTGAAAGATGAATCAGTCGGGATAGTTCTTAACCTATGTTTGATGAAAATGGGTGTTAAGGAAATAGGTGTCCGGTTTTTAAAATTTTTGATTTATTATAAAAAATAGATTATAGCCAAGTTGAGAAGGCCTGCCGCGCCGGTCAAGCCAGAGGGAGCGGCTTCGATTCCACGCACGCACCAATTTGTTTATTTAATGCCCCTCAGTTTCTTGCCTGTTTTTCTGAGTAGAGGCTTTTTGTCCGAACAAGGCGGTCGAGTCTATTTAAATAACTTTGACGTTCATAAGTGTATCTTTGATACCTAAATTGAATAAAAACATTTTGACTTTGACTTTATTATGTGAGCTTATGTGCGTATTGTTTTTAATGTCATCTGCTACACGACTGGGGCCCGGTGTATGGCGACAGGCTCGCCCCCTGTCACATTTGGGACTGAATATCGTCCAGTAGTTTGTGGGTGTTGTATTACACCTCAGTCAATATAAATAATGATTAGTATGTTTTATTTCACAAGAAAAAAAAATATTTAGTATACCAACTATACAAGTCAGATTTAAGAGGGCCGCGACGCTCTGAAATTTCCATACAAACGCGCTTCTCAAATTTCTTGAAAACCATTTGTCAGATTATAATGAAATTTAGCATGTACAATTAAATGAACTATAATATCTCCGCCCCATAGACATAGAGTAAAGACCCCTAATCGGTCAAAAATAATGATTCCAAAAAAAGTAAACCAAACCATTGAAAGTCAACCAATTCACTATGTCAGTCTACGATGTCATCCAGTAGCGGTTACGTCTCCCCACTAACCAATAAATATGGTGAACTGTGTAGTCCACTCATGCCGAAATTTCAGAATATCCAAAACAGTAAAAAAGGCAACGTCACATATCATCCGTAAGTCTTAAACATATTTTTATGTGCTTTAAAAAGCTAATAATTGTAATTAATTCTTAATGTCAACAGAGCGAAAAGTTGCTGAAAAAAGTGTTGCCACAAGGTATTTTTATATTTTCCCTATAATAAACTTTAGGTTTCTTAAGGATCCAGTTTAGCCGATCAGTGGACAAAAATAATTCGACAAAGTAAAAATGAAAATTAGTGAAAACTTCGTCGCCCCTATAACAATTTGCTCTGTGCACATTCGCAAGAAAGAAATATACGTAACAGTGAAATATCCTGACAAGCAGGCGTCAGTTTTATTTTTATGTAAATGTAATGTTATTTTATTGCCGGAAAAATAACTTAAATGTATGATGTAAATAATGATAGTGTGTAAATTTATGTGTAAATAAGATAAAAATCAATAGTTAAAATCAATAGTAATCCCTTTACTATTGATTTTAACGCAAATTCGTACTCTTGATTTTTACTTAAATTCTTACCTTTTACCTACTCTGATTTTAGTTAAGGTTTACATACAATCTATAATATTAGTTTGTAGAATAGTGTCATGAATGGATCTGGGTAAGGCTTTGTGTGTAGTTTAGCTCTGGCCTAAGCTGGCCTAATACTTTGTTTCCGGTCTTGTGATTTCTTTAAACTCTGATCGTTATATAATTTACCCAACTAAATCGGGTAACCTCTTTTAATGGCAAGTTCATCACTTAAAGAAAAAAAGGTTTTATTACGGTACCTAAATAAATTTGACACGTTTCGAAATCGTGTTTTGTATGAAGACTATCCTTCTGGACCTATGTAATAGAGCATATTCTGTGCTCCGCCCCTATGTTCTTGGTTTTTTTTAAAAACGTCCTCAAGAGAAAATAGAGCTATGAAAAATATCCGCATTTTTAAGGGGTCACTTTTGACTGATTATTCAATAGGTAGACAAAGCAAATAAAAAATTCCTTTACATAAGGAGGTTGTCTACATCATTAGCTGTTAAATGTATCCATAATACAAGGGAAATTCTTAGTTATTTAAGAATGATTACAGAAGGGCAAAAGTCATAAAAATAATTGAAATTGCACTTTGTCACTAAATAAATAAATAATAAATAAATTCGGGACACTTCCACACACGGTCGCCTGACCCCAAACTAAGCAAAGCTTGTACTATGGCTGCCAGAGACTGATCAACATACTTAGATATTTTTTAAAGACATACTTAAATACATATTAACACCCAGACACAGAACAAACACAAATATTCATCGCATAAATGTTTTCGCACTCTGTAGGTAACTTTAAAGGCTCGTCAGTATCTTTACTTGCTCTCTTCGCTCGTCAAATTCTTCTAGACGAAAAGGTTATGGAAAATCTTGAGCCAATGTGAAGTTAGTCTAAAGTGGTCGCCGGACTCTTAGGTAGGTACATCATTCGCCCCAGGGGAGCGAGCACGGACATTTAAACTGAACCATATCGTCACGCCTTTCCCCCGAGGAGCCTGGCAGAGGTGTAATAATCGCCGCACTCGCCGACAGGCTGGACTGTCCCTACATAGCTCACTGTTGCAAGCTACACGTTGTCGCTGCATCCCGTGTGATTTTTACAGAAGTGGGCTCAATTTTTAGTAAATGACTTCTAGTTTAATTTTAATAATATTTAGTAATGTGACTGACTGTTTTATTTTATTTTAGTATGAATCTTTGTAATTTGAAATAAATTATTTTATTATTAAATACTAGCTGCGCCCCGCGGTTTCACCCGCGGTTAAAAAGTATCCTATGTGCTATTCTAGACTATAATCTGTATCTGTGCCAAATTTCATCCAGATCTGGGGGGCTATTCCTGCGCGTGAGATGAGATGAGATTTTATCTTGGTCACTCTCACACCTATGACGTTTCAAACGAGAGCAACAAGGACGAAAATAAGTGAGATGAAAATCTCAAATCTCCGAATATGGCCACTGTTCATCTGTTCTGGCGTGAAAGAGTAACAAACATCCATCCATGCATCCATCCATTCTTACAAACTTTCACGTTTCTAATATTAGTAGGATATGAGTGAAAGTAATACTCTCACTCCTATGACTTTTCAAAAGAGAGTGACAATGACCAAAAAATACCTCGACTGCTTAGAATAGGGCTCCAGTTTGTGGTGCGAATGATCCAAAACGTTTTACCCAAGCCATCAAGTGCGGTTACACAAATTGATTCGCAAAATAAAATGCCGGGAGTTACCAAAAATAAATGGCAAACGGCCAGCAAATAATGGCTCTCTGGTTTGATAGCCCGCGTCGGTATTTTAATGAATTTGTTGCAAAATGAGACATTTTCGCATGTGTATCTGCCAAAGTTAAATGAAATGTAAGCGGAAGCGGGGAAAAGTAACGATATTACGTGGGGTTGCCAGTTGCATCTGTTACGCTCCTTAATAGTTTGACGTTTTGGCAAAGGCATCCTACCTACTATCCTACTTTTAATATTATAAACGCGAAAGTTTATAAGAATGGATGGATGGTTGGATGGATGTTTGTTACTCTGCCACGCCAGAACGGCTGAAGAGATCTGGGTGAAATTTGGCACAGAAATAGATTATAGTCTAGAATAGCACACAGGATACTTTTTAACCGCGAGTGAAACCGCGGGGCGCAGCTGGTGGTATAATAATATACTCCGTCAGGTATAGCATTCCGATCACTATACACGTCTACAATGCTATACCTGGCGAAGTATAATATTATACCACGGGAAAACCTAGTCCGGGAGCTATATCTTATATCTTTAAATGAGCAATTCTTGTATATATATATATAATTGGAATCTCGGAATCGGCTCCAACGATTTTCATACAATTTAGTATAGGGGTTTCGGGGGCGATAAATCGATCTAGCTAGGAATAATTTTTAGAAAATGTCATTTTACTCGTGTTTTATCGATAATCAACTTAAACATAAACTTGGAAGAAAAATAACAAAAAGGAGGCGTTTGAGTAGTCTCAACTGAAAAATATGACTCTTCCTGACATCTATTGGCGAATAATAATACTATTTTTTGTGAGCAACTAATTGCTTTAACGACACAACAGG
This sequence comes from Peribatodes rhomboidaria, assembly GCA_911728515.1. Lineage (NCBI taxonomy): Eukaryota > Metazoa > Arthropoda > Insecta > Lepidoptera > Geometridae > Peribatodes > Peribatodes rhomboidaria. Next base: position 2,955,416 of record OU452192.1, on the reverse strand, counting down.
AGATGGCGTTGTTAAGTAACACGAAGTCAATGAGTGTTTGCTTTGAGGTTAGACTAAAATCAATTGTTTATTTTCCAAAAAACACAATTTAAAAAAAAATACCGAGCAAAGCTCGGTCCTCCAGGTACTGTGTGTATTTATTGATTAAATTTAGTACTAGCTGTTACCCGCGACATTGTTCGCTTTTATTCAGAAAATAGTATTCAAAAACTTCAAAACTGTTACTAGAACTAATATCTAGTGTAATTCCGCTTTAACAAAAAGCGGAAAATTTTGAAGATGAACTTCCGCAAAGTAACGCCTGATTCAATCAACTATTCAAAAACTTTTACTTACTTTAACTTTTTATTTACTTTACTTTTTAGCATATCGTCACGCCTTTACCCCGAAGGTGTTGGCAGAGGTGTAATACAACCCCCACACTTCGCCGGACGATATTCAGTCCCAAATGTGACAGGGGCGAGCCTGTCGCCACACACCGGGCTCCAATCATGTAGCAGATAACATACAATACGCACATATGTTCACACAATGAATAAACTGGTGCGTGCCGTCGGCTGGGTTCGACCCCGGTCCCTCTGGCTGCCATCGCTCTTTACTTTACTTTTTATCCCGGAAAAATCAACGGTTCCTGTGGAAACGCGGGTGAAACCGCGGGGTACAGCTAGTCATAAAGTATATACAAATTCAGAGTTGCCCCAGCAGACTGAGAGCTCGCTCCACTCGGCTACAGCTCATAATTCTCACCGATGTTTTCGCTTCACACACGTACGTAAATACCTTCACTCGTAAACCAGCGTTATTTTTATTGCGCGCCAACGTGCGTGTTATTGAAACTACAATGAGACTTCAAAAGAGACGTTTTGGGCTTCTTTACATGATACGGTTACGACGTCAAACCGATAGATTTAAGATTACGATGAGACGACCACGATATTGACTGCCTCGGTGGCCCAGTTGGTAGTAAACCTGCCTTCTGAGCATGGGGGCGTGGGTTCGATTCCCACCTAGGAAAAACATTTATGTGATGAACATTTGTGTTTGTTCTATGTCTGAGTGTTAATATCTATTTAAGTATGTATTTAAAAATATCTAAGTATGTATTTAAAAATATCTAAGTATGTATATCAGTCTCTGGCAGCCATAGTACAAGCTTTGCTTAGTTTGGTGTCAGGCGACCGTGTATGGAAGTGTCCCAAATTTTTTTTTTTTTTTTGATCAGCGTTCTGCACAGTTACCCATAATCATCCGGTAACGTTTCCGTTCGGATTCCAAAAAAATTAAACTTGAATTTTGAAGCTCTGGCCGCGTTCGTAAGTTTTTAAACGAGATTTATTATTCCGATCGGAAATAAAATCGATTTCTTATTGCAAATTGTATAAAAGTAAACTGTGATTCGAACAATTTGAGTTTGAAATTTGTAGATTCCGATAGGAAACGGTTTTCGAATGATTTAGAATACCGGTGCAGGTACCCCTGATGTTTTTTGGTCACTGTCAGTCCTATGACTTTTAAAACGAGAGACACAATGGCAAAAAATATCTCGAGATGTAAGAATAACCTTTCAGGGCTATATTGTTACGCGTGAAATATTTTCTGGGGCCCTATTCGGAGATTTGAGATTTTCATCTCACCTTTTTTCGTCCTTGTTGCTCTCGTTTGAAACGTCGTAGGTGTGAGAGCGACCAAGATAAAATCTCATCTCATCTCACGCGCAGGAATAGCCCCACTGGTCATTGTCTCTCTCCTATAAAAAGTCATAGTAGTGAGCGTGACCAAGCTAACATCTCACGCTTCAGAATTGAGTCCCTGGTTAAATAATAGATAGTTTCACAGATAGTTTCATTTCATAAATATAATTTCTACAAGTACTTCTGGCTCCTTAGTAAAATCATAAAATACAGGATTTTAAAATTTTCTCCTTAAGTGAACGACGTTACGGGTCTGCCTATAGGCTGAGAGCGGTTAGACATACAAGAGAGTTACGGCGCGCGGTGTAGCGGGACTATGGTACAGGCGCAGAGCGACGTCGTGGAAAGCGACGTAGAGAGAACAACTCATTTGTACAGCGTTTCAAATCACGAAAAAAAAATCAGCTGTTCCATAAATCTTGTCTCAGGTGATTGAACTTTTTGTATGGAACAGCTGTTTTTTTACACAACCAATACACCCTTACAGTATAATTAACACTTAAGAGGGTTTTGATTAGATACCTATAACCCTGTATAACTGGTTTAGAGCAACAAATTAATTTAAATTTTGAACAATAACAGATGTAACAAAACGCCTCCATTTCAGCATAATGGTGTTTATGCAACAGCGCTGATCGTCCGCTGAAGCCGTTATTGCTTTTAAGTTTAATCACGCAAGGCTCAAAAACAGTTTACCTGACTAACTACAGTTATTAAGAGGGCCGCGACGCTCTGAAATTTCCATACAAACGCGCTACTCAAATTTCTTGAAAACCGTTTGTCAGATTATGATTAAATTTAGCATGTACAATTAAATTAACAATATCTTCGCCCCTATGTTCTTGGTTTTTTTTAAAAACGTTCTCAACTGAAAATAGAGGTATGAAAAATATCCGCATTTTAAGGGGTCACTTTTGACTGATTTATTCAATAGGTAGACAAATCAAATCAAAAATTCCATTACATAGGGCGGTTGTCTACATCATTAGCTGTTAAATGAATCAATAATGCAAGGGAAATTCTTAGTTACTTAAGAATGATTACAGTAGTGCAAAAGTAATAAAAAAAATTGAAATTGCACTTTGTCACTCTGTAGGTAAGTTTAGAGGCTCGTCGGTATCATTACTCGCTCTCTTCACTCGTCTTCTTCTTCTAGACGAAATGGCTATGGAATACCTTAAGCCAATGCGAAGTTAGTCTAGATCGCCTAGGTCGAAATTAGTGAGGTCACCGGAGTCTTAATATTATAAAATTGCCTCCTACATGCCATGAATCTGATTAACAGCAGAAACTCTGAGGCTAGTAACTCCGGAGCGAATTTTAGCCACGCTTACCGCGATTGTGGGCCGCCAGCTACATAAGAGTGCCGCAAATCGCAATGTATGTAAAAATATGAATGCAAAAATATGACTCACGACCCGATTTTCGAGCTTTGAAGTCGTCGGAGGCTGGGGGGCTATTCCTGCGCGTGAGATGAGATGAGATTTTATCTTGGTCACTCTCACACCTATGACGTTTCAAACGAGAGCAACAAGGACGAGAAAAAGTGAGGTGAAAATCTCAAATCTCCGAATAGCCCTGTGCACCTTCCGCTGCAGCTGCAGGACCGCAAAAATCTGCAGTGTGGTAACACTGCATTTTTGTTTTAATTTAGGTACATATATCGTCACACCTTCCTTCGAGGGGGCTGGCAGAGGTGTAATACAACACCCATACTTCGCCGGACGATATTCAGCCCCAAATGTGACAGATCGACCTAGAGGTAAAGATGGAGCACTACCTCAAATCTCGCTGAAGCCACTTCTTTAGTAAACTTGTGTGCGTGTGTAAAATATACAACCGTAGTACCTAGATTTAATATTCCAAAACTGTACATAATATTTGTAAGATTTTGATGGTACGGCTTTTTCAAAATTGACTTGTAAAAAACTGCACAGTTTTTAAAAAGAGCCTCAAAATGTAGTCCTGGCCACACTTTTATAATGCACTTTGTTTTTTATGTTTACGAAATTATACTATAAACCAATGCACATAATGTCACAGACCTAAGATTTTTTTTGCTTCGCAAAAGACCAACGAAGCGTGGGACAGAGAAGTCTCCATCGAAATGTAAACTCCACAAGAGAGAAAGAGGTCGCCTACAAATAAAATGATAGTCAATAATTCTTTTGTCATTAATGACAGCGCGCCACCTGGGAACACGCGAAAATTCCTATGATTTATATTTTTACTAAAATAATTATAAATAGACTCAAAAGAGAGCAATTGTAACTAAATGCAGTTATGTCATCTTGTGAGTAAAGCAATTGTGATGTGAATCCAAGATATAACCCACAAAATTTGTCGTTTCATGGGTAAATATGAAAATTCCATTGTGATGTTTTTGTCTAAATTTTGTCTAAAACATAACATAAATTGGTTTCAAAAACCGATTTACCAGCGGTATGTTGTTGTCGTTTCTTCGTAACATCTATATTTCCTAGATGAAAGCAGAATTGGTGATGAAATTCAGCATTAAAATATTAGTTAGTTTACGCTCGACTTTCACTAGAGATGGATAAAAAGATGACGTCATTATTATCGATAGTTTTTATCAAAGTTCATTAGGTAGGCGATGGGTGCAATACATAAACAAAGCATACATTTTTGAATCAATGCCATCAAAAGTAAATTGACATTCTTCCGAGTTTGTACTGAATGATGAGGCGTAAAACATTTTTGTATTATACATAAGTATGTACCTTCAATTTCTGATCATCATTTTTAATTCAATTTACACATTTTGGGTGTCTTACATCCAAGTCTAATTTAATTATATTTAATTAAATTAAATAATATATATGTAAATTATAAATAAATGTACAAAACCAATGAGATAAGTATATTACTTATCCTAATCCGTATACGAGTAAATTTGGTCAAGGGTCACAATTCGAAGCGAATTACTATGATAGTATTATGTTGATCTTATTATTTACTTTTCTTATGTTAATTTAGATACATGGTGACACTGATATCTAACTCTTCCGCCTAGCTTAACACCCGTTTAGTGATTAATATTCATTTTAGCTCAGCAGCGGTATTACTTGGAACAAAAAACAACTCAATTGGTATGCGAAAGATTATATTTATCGACAAGCACCCGGAGGACCATTTTTGTCAATCGATAAATTAATAAGTACTTTTCACAACACTAATTTACTCACGCATGCGAAAATGTTTTTTTGTATCACTATCGAATTGTCACTGTCGATCTTGTACATCCTAGATCTGTGCATAATGTCGAGGTAAGAATGACCAAGCAAGTAGCGTAGTTTTCTTGCGTCAATGTGTGCGTGTTGTGTACATATACGACAGTAGCGTAGTTTTTTGATGGTTTTTGGCTTCACCTAAATCATACGTCGTGCGCCATCTCATTCTCTAGGTTGATCTGAGTTTACATAAAAAATATACTCGACCGACACGATATCGGGCTGATATACCATGTCGGTGTCGTTATCGGATAGTGTGAAAGCGTCATTTGAGATGCGAAAAAGAAAAGGAGTATTGGTACCACGGTCGCTTAAAAATAGTACGTTTTTTATGTATCAGTAAATATAGGTGCAACCTATTTTGTTTTACCTACGTGTGTCTAAAGTGACAAGCCAGTGATTCGGCCGGAGGCTAGGTTCGGGCCCAGTAAGCACCGATTTGTTCATTGTGTGAACATATGTGCGTACTATATGTCATCTGCTACATGACTGGAGCCCGGTGTATGGCTCGCCCCTGTCACATTTGGGATTGAATATCGTCCGGCGAAGTGTGTTATGTTCTGGTTTTTGTCTTTCTTGTTTGAAAAGTCTTAGGAGTGAAAGTGACCAAGGGCCCTATTCGGAGGTTTGAGATTTTCATCTCACCTTTTTTTTGTCCTTGTTGCTCTCGTTTGAAACGTCATAGGTGTGAGAGTGACCAAGATAAAATCTCATCTCATCTCACGGTTCAAGAATACTGGACAAACTCTGGAGGGCTATTCCTGCGCGTGAGATGAGATGAGATTTTATCTTGGTCACTCCCACATCTATGACGTTTCAAGCGAGAGCAACAAGGACGGAAAGAGATGAGATAAAAATCTCAAATCTCCGAATAGGGCCACAGGAGGGCTATTCTTACACGTGAGATGAGATGAGATTTTATCTTGGTCACTCTCACACCTATGACGTTTCAAACGAGAGCAACAAGGACGATAAAAAGTGAGATGAAAATCTCAAATCTCCGAATAGGGTCCCAGGACCTTTGCAGTGTCACGCACGGAAGTCACATTTGACAGATGCCAAAAAAGAAAAAAGAGCATCACTTTTAGCCACATTTTCCCCTAAACAAGAGTATATTAGTTTATTATTTTAGGCGTATAATCATATTCTTACCTATAATGCAAAATAGAAAACAAGTACCTTCCGTAAAACGGGGTCAATAGAAACAGTGGGGGAAAAAGAGTTAAAATACGACTATTTTTAACGTTCAATGTCCAGACAATTTGAAAAACAGAAATTTACCAAATTGTAGCTTTTTTAGTATTCATTGATATTTTGTTCAAAATGTATTTATAAAATCTACAAAAACTAAAAAAAAAAATAAACGTTGTTAGTTTCGTTACTATACACCCCGCTGTTTTTATTCCCCTCGTTTTACCCGTTACTAACTAACTTACTACCCGTTATAATAGAACATTGCTTCACTAAACAAACCGCAACTCAGACATACAATCAAAAATGCTGACTTCCGCTGGGGTGTTTTGATAAGCTTGATTTCCTGGCCCGCGTCATAGATTACATATTAGTTACTTCGCCCGCGTTGCAAAGTGCCGGATGCTCTTAGAAACGGACAGTGCCGGGGAAAAAGGACGACTGGCAACACCAAGGTCCGCTGGAAGGGCCATTTTCCGGTAGATTACAGGGACCCAATTCGGAGATTTGAGATTGTCATCTCACTTTTTTTTGTCCTTGTTGCTCTCGTTTGAAACGTCATAGGTGTGAGAGTGACCAAGATAAAATCTCATCTAATCTCACGCGCAGGAATAGCCCCCCTGGTCTGCAAAGCTGGATGTAGCTCACACACCATCCTGATTAGCATCCTACACGTTCATCCTGCACGTACCTAGTGGCCGGACGTGATGCAGGTAGCGACAACTACCATCACCACATTTACTATCCTGCGTGAAGCGGCAGTCATGTCAGACTGCAAGGCAGGATGGTGAATGATCGTGCAAGATGGCGACCATACGTAAATCTATCATTATTGTAGACAGATAATGAACAATTTTCTTTCCACGATTTTTTTAAATTAAATTATTTAATTAAAAAGGTAGAATTACCGAGGGGGAAAATATTGACTTGATTGTTTTTTTTTTATACCCGACTGAGCAAGGCGGAAGGCTATTTATTGCCACGCCTACATATTTTTTATTCGTGTTGTAGTCTCAATTTTTGCACCATTATTTTGTATTTAAATTGACCATTTAAAGGTTACTTGGCACAATTCAATTTTCAATTTGCCCAATTTTTTGAAGAAGGACTGTTCAAAAAGGTCTTACATTCAATAAGTACTTACAAAAAAAAGTCTGCCCGAAACAATCTAAGGGCAATCACGGCGAATGTGAAGACGTGGCATAATTCGGCACTACGACAAGTTTTCCAATTTGCGACAAATTCAACGAGCGGAATCGGGCCAAATCGGGCTATATAGTTTTGGTAATAAAGCACAAAACTTTAAGGCGGCTATTCCTGCGCGTTAGATGAGATGAGATTTTATCTTGGTCACTCTCACACCTATGACGTTTCAAACGAGAGCAAAAAGGACGAGAAAAAGTGAGATGAAAATCTCAAATCTCCGAAAAGGGTCCTAGGTCACAGTTTTAATATTCTTAGTTTGTTTTTTGTTTGGCCCGTAGGGCAGGCTAAAGCCAACATGGCTAAACCGTCTTGTCATCCATTTGATTTTTTCCTAAGAGTTATTAAATCTAAGATGAAGATGATAAAGGAGAGGAAGATGAAAGATGAGACGAATCCCCTTTTCCAATTTCAGTAAAGCCGTGGATACTTTACTGAAACTTTAAGTCGAGTTTTGTAGAGAACACGAAAAGTAGCATTTCCTAATGTTTGTATCATTTGCCCGCACTCGTGCACGTTAACGAACCGGCAAAGTTTAACAATCCACAATTATTACATTTTAACACTTGAAGAATAACAAGTTTTAGAAAATAATACAAAACCACGACACCATCTTTTCGGTTCCCGCCAAAAACTCTTGAATTTTCTCAGGAGTTGACCAACCAGAACTATTTTCCCATAATATGTTGCCAATAAGCCTACCACGTAAATCTACTGATAGTTACCGGACATTATACGTTACCCGCAGCTCTATTAGGCCAACTTGTTCAACAAATGGAGAAAAGTGATCTCTACCTACCCCCGGCTTCCACCATAAGGCTATGGGAAAAAGGCGTTACAATATAGTTGTACATTATAATAATAATAATAAATTCGAGGCACTTCCACACACGGTCGTCTGACACCAAACTAAGCAAAGCTTGTACTATGGCTGCCAGAGACTGATATACATACTTAGATATTTTTAAATACATACTTAAATAGATATTAACACCCAGACATAGAACAAACACTAATGTTCATCACATAAATGTTTGCCCTAGGTGGGAATCGAACCCACGCCCTCACGCTCAGAAGGCAGGTTCACTATCAACTGAGCCGCCGAGGCAGTCATTACATAATTATGTACTTACATTGATACATACATATAGTCACGCCTTTTTCCCGTAGGAGTAGGTAGAGACCACTTCTCTCCACTTGCTACGATCCTTAGCCTCGGAATAGTGTTATGCTTTGTATTATTTCATTCGGAAACGTTTCCGATCGGATTCCACAAATTTCAATTGTTCGAATCTCAGTCTACTTTTATACATTTTAGAATAGTACATATGTATCGAGTATAAATCCGATCCGAAGAATAAATCACGTTTAAAAACGTACAAAAATGGACCGAGATTCGAATTTTTGAGTTTAATTTTTTTGATATCCGATCGGAAACTTTTCCGAATGATTGTGAATGCTGGTGTTTTATCAATCATAAATTTCGTGGCCAATCACGCGCTCGGAGAGTCAACACGTCCTGAAGATGCCTCGTGGAGAGGCGAAACACGTGTCGACGAAGTGCTCGAAGAATAGGGATGTTTTATTTTATTTTTTAATTGCTTTTTTATTGTATAATTTTTTAATTGTATTAATTTTTCGATAAAATTTTGTTGTAAATTTCATAACATTATTTCTGTTAATTGTATTATTGAATTAGCTTCATATATCAAATTGTTAAAAGTTTTCTAGTAGATTTCATTAAATTAGGTCTGTTAAATTCGTTAGTTGAAATATCAAATTGTATAACGTTTAAATTAGATTCAAATATCAATTTGTATGAAGTTTTCTAGTAAATGTCATTAAATTATTTTTTTTAAATTCTAAATTAAGAATAGAATAGAAAATTCATATTCCTTGATGTACTTAATGCGACGTTAAAACGAAATTACACTAGATATTAGTCCAAGTAACAATTTTGAAGATGAACTTCCGCAAAGTAACGCCTGATTCAATCAACTATCACTTTCGCATTTATAATATTAGATAAGATATTGGTAATCTTGGTATACATTGTATATGTTTTCGGAATAAAAAAAATAATAAAAATGTTTTCTATCTAATAAAAGCTATCGGCTTTGAACAGAAAATGCGACAGCGGCAAAACCCTACTTCAGTGTATAGAAAACTTGGTCGAGAAATGTAGGTCAACTCATGAATCTTCCGTTATCGCTTATCAGATGACGTTTGCTAGTTGGACGCTGTAAAACGATGTAACATCAGTGTGAAATGGTTTAATGTTGGTAGCATGTTATCTTATACCTTTAAATGAGCAATTCTTGTATATATATATATATATAATTGGAATCTCGGAATCGGCTCCAACGATTTTCATACAAATCAGTATATAGGGGGTTTCGGGGGCGATAAATCGATCTAGCTAGGAATCATTTTTAGAAAATATCATTTTATTCGTGTTTTATCGATAATCAATCTCAACTGAAAAATATGACTCTTCCTGACATCTATTGGCGAATAATAATACTACTATTTTTTGTGAGCAACTAATTGCTTTAACGACACAACAGCAGATGGCGTTGTTAAGTAACACGAAGTCAATGAGTGTTTGCTTTGAGGTTAGACTAAAATCAATTGTTTATTATCCAAAAAACACAATTAAAAAATTAAAAAAAAATACCGAGCAAAGCTCGGCCATCCAGGTACTGGCTTTATAAAGTGTAGTCGATTATCTTGATTTAAAAAAAAAGTTTAGCTGTCAAATCAAATTCTTGACAGGTTACATTGATTATCGTATTAATGCTCAGATCAACCCAGAGAATAAGATGGCGCACAGCATATGATCTAATTGAAGCCAGGAACCATCCAAAAACTACGCTACTGTAAATGTACATGTACGTTTATATACACAACACGCACACATTGACGCAAAAACTTCGCTACTCGCTTGGTCATTCGTACCTCGACATTATGTGCATTGGTTTATGGTATAATTTCGTGTTTCGTTTCATTATAAAAGTGTGGCCAGGACTACATTTTGAGGTTCTTTTTAAAAACTGTGCAGTTTTTTTTTACAAGTCAATTTTGAAAAATTCGTAACATTAAACTCTTACAAATATGTGCAGTTTTGGAATATTAAATCTCCTAAGGTTGTACATATATTGGAACGGAAAGGGCTAACGTAGAGTTTGGGAATTAATATTCGTTTTCGTGCATGTTTTTCATGGCAACGTTACGACACACACACATTGAAAAAGAAGTGGCTTCAGCGAGATATAACGCAGTGTTCCATCTTTTCATCCTAATTGATCTGAGTATTTTAATCCTTTTTTAGTGTGTTAGATTGGATAACTGAACGTTAGAAGCGTCCATACCCAAAACCAGCCTTTTACGTACTAAATTTTTATCAGCAGATAGGTACTGACTGGAGCTCTATTTATTACTTACTTGAGTATGTATTTAAAAAAATTAATGCAGTAGGGTTAGATTATTTTACTATATTTTTAAATACGAGTATAGTGCGTTAGCACTTAGTCATTACACATGCTATAGTCAAAATGTCTATAGATATGTCATGAAATATTGTTACGCAATTGGCGTGCATGCAAAATGGCTCCTGTCGTTCAATATTCAGGCATCATTGATCGGCGGATAATTGATTGCGGACGTGCATGCCGGTACAATAGCAAACAGCTGTTATCGTAGACTACTACTTTAGCAGTTTATTTTTTAATAATAAAATTAGAATAAAAACGACTTTAAAATCATATTAATAACTAGCTGCGCCCCGCGGTTTCACCCGCGGTCCCACAGAAACTGTTTATTTTGTCGGGATAAAAAGTACCCTATGTCCTTTTCTGGGACCCTATTCGGAGATTTGAGATTTTCAACTCACTTTTTATCGTCCTTGTTGCTCTCGTTTGAAACGTCATAGGTGTGAGAGTGACCAAGATAAAATCTCATCTCATCTCACGCGCAGGAATAGCCCTCCTGTACCCAAGACAACACGTATGAAAAATTTTATGATGATCGGTTGACTAGTTAGGGCGTGAAAGCGTTACAAACAAACAACCGAATAAATTCACTATCACATTTATAATATTAATCAGGAGTACCTGGATGACCGAGCTTTGCTCGGTATTTTTTTTTTATTGTGTTTTTTGGAAAATAAACAAACAAAAGCAAAGCAAACACTCATTGACTTCGTGTTACTTAACAACGCCATCTGCTGTTGTGTCGTTAAAGCAATTAGTTGCTCACAAAAAATAGTATTATTATTCGCCAATAGATGTCAGGAAGAGTCATATTTTTCAGTTGAGACTACTCAAACGCCTCCTTTTTGTTATTTTTCTTCCAAGTTTATGTTTAAGTTGATTATCGATAAAACACGAATAAAATGACATTTTCTAAAAATGATTCCTAGCTAGATCGATTTATCGTCCCCGAAATCCCCTATATACAAAATTGTATGAAAATCGTTGGAGCCGATTCCGAGATTCTATTTATATATATATATCTATATATACAAGAATTGCTCATTTAAAGATATAAGATAAGATTAGGATATTTGGGACACTTGCACAGACGGTCGTCTGACCCCAAACTAAGCAAAGCTTGGCGGCCGGAGACTGATATACATACATACATAATTACTTATATTAAGTAATCTTAATATTATTTATAAATTACGTGTCACGTTGTTTGTCCGCTATAGACTCTTAAACTACTTAACCGATTTCAATCAAATTTGCACACCGTGTGCAGTTCCGTTTCCGATCGGATTCCAAACATTTTGAACGCAAATAGTTCGAATCTCTGTCTATTTTTATAATTTTGGAATAGAAAATCGAGTACAAATCCGATCGGAAGAACGGATCACGTATGAAACTTTCGACTGATATTTGAAGAATTTTTGTTTAACATTTTTGGGATCCGAACGGAAACGTTTCCGAATTATTGCGAAGAAGTCAGGCGGAAATCACACTGCCGCCGCATTGCGCTGCGGTGTGATATGCATCACCGCACACTGGACCGGTGTCCGGTGCAGTGTGTTTCGCGCCTCACGGTCCAATTTATTTATTTTATTTTATTCGGAAAACAAACAGTGTTATGTAAAAATTCCTAATAAATGAAATAATTAGACACCACTTGTCAGTTTCGCTTAATGAACATTTTTTGTGTTATGCTCATGGAAGTAGAGAAACGCTATTAACATTACACTAAAAATATAAGCCAGTCAGAGAAACACGCAAAAACAGTTTTTAGCTATATTTAGTCTAATATTAAGTAGAGTTTATTTACCACAAACAACCATATTATATTTTTTTTAAAAAAACGCTCCCTAACGGCAACGTAAGGTAAAATGTATAGAGCCAAACGAAAACGAGAGGCTATTCCTACGCGTGAGATGAGATGAGATTTTATCTTGGTCTCACTCTCACACCTATGACGATTCAAACGAGAGCAACAAGAACGAAAAAAGGTGAGATGATAATCTTAAATCTCCGAATAGGGCCCCAAAACTCGTGAAAAACCACAGACCTAAGATTTTTTTTTTGCTTCGCAAAAGACCAACGAAGCGTGGGACAGAGAAGTCTCCATCGAAATGTAAACTCCACAAGAGAGAAAGAGGTCGCCTACAAATAAAATGTTAGTCAATAATTCTTTTGTCATTAATGACAGCGCGCCACCTGGGAATACGCGAAAATTCCTATGATTTATATTTTTACTAAAATAATTATAAATAGACTCAAAAGAGAGCAATTGTGACTAAATGCAGTTATGTCATCTTGTGAGTTTATTAGCAATTGTGATGTGAATCCAAGATGTAACCCACAAAATTTGTCGTTTCATGGGTAAATATGAAAATTCCATTGTGATGTTTTTGTCTAAATTTTGTCTAAAACATAACATAAATTGGGTCCAAAAACCGATTTACCAGCGGTATGTTGTTGTCGTTTCTTCGTAACATCTATATTTCATATATGAAAGCAGAATTGGTGATGAAATTCAGCATTAAAATATTAGTTAGTTTACGCTCGATTTTCACTAGAGATGGATAAAAAGATGACGTCATTATTATCGATAGTTTTTATCAAAGTTCATTAGGTAGGCGATGGGTGCAATACATAAACAAAGCATACATTTTTGAATCAATGCCATCAAAAGTAAATTGACATTCTTCCGAGTTTGTACTGAATGATGAGGCGTAAAACATTTTTGTATTAAATATAAGTATGTACCTTCAATTTCTGATCATCATTTTTAATTCAATTTACACATTTTGGGTGTCTTACATCCAAGTCTAATTTAATTATATTTAATTAAATTAAATAATTTAAATGTAAATTATAAATAAATGTACAAAACCAATGAGATAAGTATCATTACTTATCCTAATCCGTATACGAGTAAATTTGGTCAAGGGTCACAATTCGAAGCGAATTACTAGGATAGTATTATGTTGATCTTATTATTTACTTTTCTTATGTTAATTTAGATACATGGTGACACTGATATCTAACTCTTCCGCCTAGCTTAACGCCCGTTTAGTGATTAATATTCATTTTAGCTCAGCAGCGGTGTTACTTGGAACAAAAAACAACTCAATTGGTATGCGAAAGATTATATTTATCGACAAGCACCCGGAGGACCATTTTTGGTCAATCGATAAATTAATAAGTACTTTTCACAACACTAATTTACTCACGCATGCGCAAATGTTTTTTTGTATCACTATCGAATTGTCACTGTCGATCTTTTACATCCTAGATCTGTGTGAAAAACCCCCAGCTTCAGGCACGGACACGATAGAACATATAAATCGTCACGCCTTTCCCCCGAAGGGGCTGGCAGAGGTGTTATACAACACCCACACTTCGCCCACATATATAGAGAAAGAAACGATAGACAGGGCCCAAAAACTCGCGTACTGTACCAAATGATAGGCACTTGCTACGATTTTCCACTTAGCTTTTAGGTAAGTACTTAATACCTATCTGCATCTGGATTTTCGAGCGAGGGTGGAAAGTTGTGGCAAGTTTCTTAGCCAAACGATAAACTGGCTCTAAAAACAAAATCGGTAGATTTTAAGCTATCAAAATTTTAAACAGTAAGTATTTGTCTAAAATTTTGTTTGTTGTAGCATATTATGGGCCCGTCGGAGGGTTGAAGCAAATCTTGATAAGTTAAAGTCCACCAATTTTGTTTTTAAGAGCCAGTTTGTTTTTAGTAGCCAAACGACACCTGTGGTGTAACTATTTGTTTCATTCTAAGTATTAAGCCGACAGTTGAACTTTATTAATTAGAGACCTCAGATCAACTAGAATATCAGATGGCGCACGGCGTATGATGTAGGTGAAGCCACTTCTTGTTACATGTGTGCTGTGGAAGTGCTGCCATGAAAAAAAAATTACCCTGAGTATTGTAGTTTTCCAACGTATGTATCCGCATTCCACTGAATTCATGTAATAGTTCCCAGGTTAATTAATCAAATGTTTGCCAAATATCAATTGCCAAAAAATCATCATCATACCTTAATCATAATACCTAAACTGGACGACAGTTTTGAAATAAAGATTTTTTTAAATTATTCAACGGAAGGCAATATAGTAGACTTAGTATTAGGGTTCTGGTAGCACCCCTTGAGTATGGAACAATAATACGTAATCAGAAAAAAAAAATTATACGCGTTGAATTGAAAACAACTTTTCGTTGGTAAAAAATTAAAACTTACCCAGGGGGGCTATTCCTGCGCGTGAGATGAGATGAGATTTTATCTTGGTCACTCTCACACTTATGTCGTTTCAAACGAGAGCAACAAGGAGGAAAAAAAGTGAGATGAAAATTTCAAATCTCCGAATAGACCCCCTGATGGGATACGCAGTCCTTTTCAGACGGCGAAGGTCAAGCTTGGTCAGGTAAAAGTCTCTTTCATTAAAATGGTCTGAAAAGACAACATCTCTTTTTGATGGTTGCCATTTTTGATCATTTCGACTTTTTTGTATGGCAACCACCCATTCTTTTAATGTCGCTTTTTCAATCTTAATTGGGAACCTAAAAAAGTCTTAGGATTTAAAATAATATTTTGGAGAAAAAAATGCGATTATGACAACACTGCACGACATTCCACAAATTCATGTAATGTCATTGTCAAGTCCTAAAATGGCATTAAGGACTTTGTATCCAGTTGCCAATAAAATAAAAAAAGCACTATGTAAATATAGGTATCCGAAATTATAACATAGAACAATGCTGTTTACTATATAATGAGATGTTATTAACAATACTTACACATTTCTTTTTCACTTTCGTGTAGTTAGTGCAGTGTTTCACAGCACATGACGGCATCGTTCCAGATTTTTTTTGTATGTTCTCAGCGTGACGTCCAGGTTAGTACTGACGAAGCGAGTAGCGTAGTTTTTTGCGTCAATGTGTGAGTGTTGTGTACATATACGACGGTAGCGTAGTTTTTGGATGGTTCTTGGCTTCACCTAAATCAAACGCCGTGCGCCATCTGATATTCTAGTTGATCTGAGTTAGAGACGCAGACTGGACACATCGCAAATCAGAAGGGTCAAGGGCAAGGGCCGGAAAGGGAAGTGTCAAAATCAATTTTGGCCGAAATAGTGTTGCCAACCGTATGAGGTTAACAGAGAACATAATACAGATAACATTTATTTTACATTTTTAATAGTACACACTTTTAAAACCATTGCGTTCTATTACTACGTTTAGAGAAGACACCGCACAACACTACTATGTTCCGTTGAAGTGCAGCCATCCGGCCACACTTCTTGCTTGCTGAAATGAATGATTTTGATTTGATTTGATAATTAGGTATACAGATTATTTCATTTGTCATTTAAAAAAAATTCAAAAACTTGAAATTTTGAGTGAATTTTTTTTAGGAAAAACCCACGAACCTACTCACAAAATTTTAATAGAATCGATGAAGAAATGCAACCTGTATAGGAAGACGGAGATCTGTGGCCCTAATCGGAGATTTGAGATTTTCTTCTCACCTTTTTTCGTCTTTGTTGCTCTCGTTTGAAACGTGATAGGTGTGAGAGTGACCAAGATAAAATCTTATCTCATCTCACGCGCAGGAATAGCCCCCCTAGACAGATCCAGACAAAATTCTGACATTCGAAGGCATTTTAGTCAGAGCTGAAGCATAGACGCTTCGCTCGCTAACGTTCACTCGGTCCATTAGTTAGTTAGGAACTTGATACATAATACCTCTTCCTCCTCTTCTTCCGATTCCCCGAACGTCTTTCATTGCCATATGCAAGTTTATTATTCCCATATTTCACAGATACACAAGTAAATGTCCTAATTGTCAGCCACATCCCCCGACGAAAATAAAACCAGCGCCACACGAGTTTTTGGAGATTTTACAGCATTTCGCGAGGTGTAATCAGTTTTACAGCGCGCCGGGCAGCTGTTATAACAGTATTGCGCTTCACACCTTAATGGAGGGAAAATCATTTCGTGTAGCGCGTAAACATTTTTGTGGAGATTGGAGATGCGGTACTGGCAACATTTTATGATTTTTCTTGTACATTACGTTTTCTTGTATCTCTCTTTATTTTTTAAAGTTTCGTAAGGTAAAACGGGATTTTATTACTAAGACTCCGTTGTCCGTCCGTTTGTCTGTCTGTCCGTCTGTTATCAGGCTGTATCTCATGTACCGTGATAGTTCGATAGTTGAAAATTTCACAGATGATGTAGTTCTGTTTCCGCTATAAGAACAAATACTAAAAACAAAATAAAATACGAGTAAATAAGGTGCCTTCCATCCTGCAAACGTGATCTTTTTGCCGTTTTTATAATTATTAAGAGTCGCGACGCTCTGAAATTTCCATACAAACGCGCTTCTCAAATTTCTTGAAAACCATTTGTCAGATTATGATGAAATTTAGCATGTACAATTAACAATATCTCCGCCCCTATGTTCTTGATTTTTTTTTAAAACGTTCTCAAGCTAAAATAGTACTATGAAAAATATCCGCATTTTTAAGGGGTCACTTTTGAGTGATTTATTCAATAAGTACTTAGACAAAGCAAATCAAAAATTCCATTACATAGGGAGGTTGTCTACATCATTAGTCTGTTCTTAAATGAATCCATAATACAAGGGAAATTCTTTGTCATTTAAGAATGATTACAGAAGTACAAAAGTCATAAAAAAAATTAAATTGCACTTTGTCGCTCTGTAGGTAACTTTAGAGGCTCGTCAGTATCATTACTCGCTCTCTTCGCTCGTCTTCTTCTTCTAGACGAAAAGGCTTATAGAACACCTTAAGCCAATGCGAAGTTAGTTTAAAGTAGTCGCCGGACTCTTAGGGTCGCTCTTGTACAGCCGAATAAAATTTAAATTAGTTTTTCTGATTTTCATTGTATTTTTTTGTGTGCATTGTAGCGAGTTTGTATTGTAGGTATTGTGTTGCATTTTTTTTCTATTGGCTATTAGTGCGATAAAAAAAATTAAGTAAAAAATATTTCCAGAGGAGATGGAGTTGTTTCACGAGCGGAGCCGGACTTTCCTTAGGGCCGACTAGGCCCAAGCCTAGGGCGGCCAAATATTGGTGCCGCAATATCCCACCAATATCAGTCCCCCGACAATCAAAAAAGAGCTATTAGTACTACTACTTAGTACTTATACAGCATGTTACAAAACCCTGATGTGTAATTAAAGGGCATGTTAATAAGACCTAAGAAATATGACCAGTTTAAGAACGCAAGAAAAAAAGGAAATTATACAAAAACTAGCTGTCTATATATATATATATATTTAAACTATCGTAGCTCTCAAGTTGGATCGAACTGCACATGGTGTGCGAATTTTATTATAATCGGTTAAGTGGTTTAGGAGTTCATTGAGGACAAACATTGTGACACGAGATTTATATATCTTAATATATCTTATCTTAATATATATAAATGTCGTGTCACAATGTTTGTCCTCAATGAACTCCTAAACCACTTAACCGATTATAATAAAATTCGCACACCATGTGCATTTCGATCCAACTTGAGAGATAGGATAGCTCAAAACGCGAACGAAGTCGCGGGGTAAGATGTTAACAAATCTGTATCATAAATGTTGACAGCGTTTATTCTAAGACAGCAGCGGCACGACGCGAATAGTTTACAAATAAAACTGACGCAATTAGTAGTAGCGTTCGCGCTTTTAGGAGGGCGGAGTGCGTTGTGTTTAAATTTTAGAGTCAATATTCAATTTAAAGTAGCATAATTGCATTCTCCAGTCGGTACTGGATTCGCACCTCGCGGATAATACAGGGTTTTTGTAACACCCTGTAAATACTCTGTGAGCTGTAGACCTCGCAGCCGATGCCTGTCTCCTCTACAGGTGTACACGATTCTCGTGAAATTTTGTGAGTAGATTTAATAATATTCTTTTCTTTTTTTGCAGAGTCAGTTTTTGGAAATTTCTCCGCGGAAAAATGTTTTTTTTCCGCCATTTTGAAAAAAAATCCTAAACCTGCCTCGACAAAAAAAAATCTAATTAACTGTAGACGTAAGATGTAGATGTAGACGTAGATGTAACTGTAGACTATCAGCCTTAGAAATAAAAAAATGCATAAACATCTGCTAAACCAATGTTCATATAGACATAGTAAATAGCGCTACACAAACGTGTAACTATTGTTTGAGCAATAAAGTGTGAATCGGCATTGGGTATTTACACACATGCAGCACTTTTTTCTTTTTCGTCTGGCAACTTTTGGTAAATTCGTTCAGAAACTTTTTCGTCCGAATAGTTTTTAATATTTTTTTAAGAAAACTCAATAATATAACAATTATTATTACAATTTACGTTTTAGGAAAGGAATATTAATCAAACTATGTTGTTTTTTGAATCTCTTGTCCAAAATTCGTTGGGTTAGAGCGGGAGACTAACAATAAGTTTCTGAACGGAACAGTCAAATGTCAATCTACCAAACTACAATGTGTCTGTCACACTACCAATTAGACATTTTTAATTTGACAATAGATTATGAAACAACTGACACAGATTCCAATAGTTACTGGGTCTAGATCAGCTGTTAGAGTGAAATCCGCCATCTTGACCCCGTACACACCCGCTAAACAAGGGTACCCGGCCGTGCAACGAATGTTTATTCTGTTTTATCTGTACACGAACTGTACACGTTTAAGTAAAAACAAAATTATTTTTCGGCTTTTGTGTTACACTTTATTTCTAAGGCTCAATATGTATAACTAGACGAAGACAAAGACAAAAAAATTGGTTGTCTGTAAAGTCGGTTTACTGACTGTTGAACGTGACAACGTGCTCACTCAAGTAGGAGAGAGACGGATGTCGAACGCTGCCGAACGCAAAGGCCGATTGTGCTTCTCTGTCGCTCGTTCCGCGCTCTCGCTTGCACTTCAAGCCTTACATGGAACGCCTCAGAGCGAGGTAACGCCGCATTTTTTCGTGCGTGCAGCCGGTTCTATCGAATTATGACGTTGTCACGTCAAAAAGAAGACAAAAATCGGAATTCGGACATTCGAAAGCATTTTTGTCTAATCTGAAGCATAGACGCTTCGCTTGCTGACGCTCGCGCGGTCCATAAGTCGACTAGTAAGTACGTATACCTCAATGGATGTGATCTCGTAGTGTCTAGCTGACAGGCTGCGTGTGGTCCAAAATCTCTAACATCTAAATCCAGCCAGTTGGCTGCCGGCCAACAACTCCGATAGTGGATCGCATTCGATAATTTACTGTGTTGTGATCGAGTCCTGATTGTTATTTATTTACTGCGAGTTTTATGTTGTTTTTTTAATATTTATAGGTTGAGTTTATTGAGATGGTTTTAATTTTTTGGCTAGTTTCGTGATAGGTTATCACGAAACTATAATAGGTTATAACATAGGTATCGTTACCACCTGCAAGGAACCTTCCGCCAGAAATGTCTGAGAGCAGCTTGGAAGTGAAAACACTGTATAAGTCAGCGCTTATACAGTGTTTTCACTAGCTTAGCTTGTCAGCGACAGCTCGCTATAGCAATGTTACACATATACCCTACATTATTGTTAATATTACTCATAACCTCATTTTATTTACCTATGTATGTATATTTACGCACCTATCTATTTAATATGATATTAGTCATTATTTCGGTTTTATTAGTATAATTAAAAATATGTAGGTATTTAGTCGTACTGTGCCCGACTTGATTCGTGGGTGACGTCACAACCGGTTCCAACGGAAGACCAGCGCTGGTTGCTACAGCCGGCATTACGCTGAGTTGGAACCGGTTTGTGGCAAAAAACATTGATTGTATAGTTTTTAATTTTTATTGTTATTTTTCGTTTATATTTGTTTTTTTGTATACTTACTTGTTTTTTGCTCACAAATAAAAATTGTCTATTGTCACTTGCAGCTGTTGGACATTTCTTGCGAGTTTCCTTGCACACGCTGTAGTTACCCGTCACTAGATTATGTTAGGTCATTCCTATCATGGTGGAAACTCCGTCAAAGGGATGTTCAAGAGATAAGTGAATAGGTATCTCCTAGGCAAACATGTAACGCCTTCGATCACGTCGTCGCTTCCCATCAGGCGAGTCTGTGGTCGTATGCCTAGTTCGATGTCAAAAAGTTAAAAAAATGAAGATGCGCGCAAATAGTGTAAGTATAGTCTAGTATAGTATCAGTATAATGTGTAAATAATAAGCGATGACAAGTTGGAGAAGGCCTGCCTCTCAAGCCAGGGAGAGCGGGTTCGAACCCAGCCGACGGCACGCACCCATTTGTTCACTGTGTGAACATTTGTGCGTATTGTATGTCATCTGCTACATGACTGGAGCCCGGTGTATGGCGACAGGCTCGCCCTCTGTCACATTTGGGACTGAATATCGTCCGATGAAGTGTGGGTGTTGTATGACACCCCTGCCAGCCCCCTCGGGGGAAAGGGGTGACAATATGATATAATGTGTATATCTCTACCTTATTTGTGACATTTTCTGTTTCCGACGACGTGAATCGGAAGAAACGACTTCGTGAAATACATTCGACAGATATCGCTTTATCTGTTTGTTACATTGTTTGGCGAATGTTTGTGACGGTCCTACTTCTGGGACACGGATTATCTCAAATAGATTCCGCAGGAATTAGGCGTCTCACTCGAACTTTGATATTTCTCTAACGACCACATTGGTGGCCATTTTGGTCGTTGATGGTTTGCGAATGACCATTGCGTAGGTTTGCCTTCAGCCAAGTCAACGACTGACTGACAGACATGACGTTCGCCCGCCATCCCAAACGCAACGACATTCGGTGTTAACCGCTCTAAATTACCATAAACAAATCGATTAATCGTCAAAAATAACAGAACAATAATACAATCGATTAACAACTCTCAAATTAAACTGATTTTCTTTAACTGATGATGTCACGCGCCGTCATATATTAAACAGGTAGGTACTTACCTTAAAAATCGGAATCAGAGTTATGAAATATCGGAATCGGTCAATTTGTTATGAAAAACACTGCAAAGGAAAAACAAAATCAACCAAACAAGTTTTCGTTATTAAAAATTAAAACTTTTTGTTTTGCAAGAACGATTTGTTTTGATCAACATGATTATTTTTTCTGGACGTTTGTAATATTTTAAAAACAACAAATTGCAATTTTTCACAGCGAAAAATTAATGACAACAGTGGCCCTATTCGGAGATTTGTGATTCTCATCTCACCTTTTTTCATCCTTGTTGCTCTCGTTTGAAACGTCATAGGTGTGAGAGTGACCAAGATAAAATCTCATCTCATCTCACGTGTAGGAATAGCCCCCCTGGCCCGCACGCGTTCGACGAGAGAGCCCGCGAGCGACGAACCCATGCAACTGACGTCCGCGCAAGTTTTGATCTTGCATGTCTTATGCTTTGCTTCGCTACGACAAGCTTCTATTACAAAGGTGATTTTGCACTTGCCGGCACAGTAGCCGGGGAAGCAAAAATGTATGAATATCTACAGATGGCCCGCTTTCTACTTCCCAACGACGGTAATAACATGGCGGTTTTTTTACCCCACCGGCGTCGTGCCGTGCCGTGCCGAGCCGGTGGGGTGGCACCGCTGGCAAGTGGAAAAACGTTTATACATTTACCCTTTAGCAATAAACGTTGTATAACCTCGGAATAGCTAACAATGTTTTGTCTTTTTCTTTCGATGCGATGATAGGCTACTTGGAGAAAGCCCGCGTCTGAAGCCAGAGAGAGCGGGTTCGAACCCAGCCGATGTCATGTACCAATTTGTTCATTGTGTGAACATAAGTGCGTACTGTATGTCATCGCTACATGACTGGAGCCCGGTAAGCCCGGGTGGAGTTTTTTTTTTTTTTATATGTTGTCTTTTTCTTTCTTGTAAATTTTTGTACATGATCGAAAGAGACAAAAGACTGAAACTGTTCTGAGGCGGTACAACATTTATTGCCATGCTTACCATGCTCTGGACTAAACCAAGTCCAGAGCATGGTAAGCAGACACTGCGCGAAACGAAGAACCAGTAAATACTTACCGCTTTGCTTATGCTTACGCAGACTAACCCACTTAGCAAACTAAGTAATGTATTATTTACTTAATACTACAGTACCTGGATGGCCGAGCTTTGCTCGGTATTTTTATTTTTTTTTAATTGTGTTTTTTGGAAATTAAACAATTGATTTTAGTCTAACCTCAAAGCAAACACTCATTGACTTCGTGTTACTTAACAACGCCATCTGCTGTTGTGTCGTTAAAGCAATTAGTTGCTCACAAAATATAGTATTATTATTCGCCAATAGATGTCAGGAAGAGTCATATTTTTCAGTTGAGACTACTCAAACGCCTCCTTTTTGTTATTTTTCTTCCAAGTTTATGTATCGATAAAACACGAATAAAATGACATTTTCTAAAAATGATTCCTAGCTAGATCGATTTATCGCCCCCGAAACCCCGTTTATACAAAATTGTATGAAAATCGTTGGAGCCGATTCCGAGATTCCAATTATATATATCTATATATACAAGAATTGCTCATTTAAAGATATAAGATATCCTTAGTCCTAACCCCCTCTACCTGTATTACCCTTAAAAAATAATCAAGATTTATGTTACCAAAGGCCACGGACCCCGGAGTCCGTTGATAGTAATTTTTTAATGAAAACAAAAACCCTTTAGCAATAGCCTCGAAATAGTTCCACAGTCTTTTTCGTCTTTTGTCTACGGTATCTATAGCTGTTAATCTGCGTCTCGAATCTTTCATGATACTTCTGGGCGGTCGTAAACGTACAATGGACGTGTTATAATCGAACTGCTTACTCTGTTGCCAAGAAAACAGTGTTACAGAGGTAAGATTACTTACTAAGAACTAGCTACGCCCCGCGGTTTCACCCGCGATTCCACAGAAACCGTTCATTTTTCGGGATAAAAGGTACCGTTAAACCCTCAAGGTAGGGACCCTTTCTGTGTGTGTCTGGTGTTCGATACATCGTCATCGAGAGGGAGAGAGCGTAAGCTCGGGGAGGTGCTCGAAGGGGTTGGCGCTGTCAGGGCCGCGGAAGAGTACGAAAGCGTCCCCTTAGCCCCGACATTTTGCGCCGAGTTGGAACACCCTTGGGTTTTTAGTGGGTAGGCCGTCAGTGGCGGGATTCCCATATAACCACTCTGTGCCCGCACCCGGGGCTGTTGGTAGTATCCATAAAGGATTTTCCTAAGATAAAAAAAAGGGACCCTTTCTGTACCCCTGACAACGTGTATGGAAATACATCGATCGTACGTAAGTCATTCCCGTTTCATAAAATCATAATACATGGATGCAAAGTTTCATGAAGATTGATTGAATAAAGTTAAAGTTTTTAAAGTTTTCTAGTTTTTTTTTTTACGTTTTTACGCTCTCACGCTTTAACTATTATGGTTAAAAATAAACAAACAAATTTACTTTCGTATTCATAATATTAGCTTATGGTTAAAATTAAGAAGTTAGGACAGTGTTTGTGTCGTAGTTCGACTTTGTTTCATTTTTTAATTTCATTTTTTAATTCCTTGAATCTTATTTTAAAATAAAAGACTTTTAAATTTTTATTGAGTATTTTATGTAATGATTAATAAGTAAAATTCAGGACACTTCCACACACGGTCGCCTGACACCAAACTAAGCAAAGCTTGTACTATGGCTGCCAGAGACTGAAATACATATTACTTAGATATTTTTAAATACATATAAACACCCAGACATAGAACAAACACTAATGTTCATAAGTGTATCTTTGATACCTAAATTGAATAAAAACATTTTGACTTTGACTTTGACATGAATGTTTGTCCTAGGTGGGAATCGAAACCACGCTCAGAAGGCAGGTTCACTACCAACTGAGCCACTGAGGCAGTCAATGAAAATGGATGCAGGACTATTCACTCTACTAGCACTCTGCTTAAATTCCGCCCGCGCCTCTCTCCTACCAGTGGCCCTATTCGGAGATTTCAGATTTTCATCTCACTTTTCTTCGTCTTTGTTGCTCTCGTTTGAAAAGTCATAGGTGTGAGGGTGACCAAGATAAAATCTTATCTCCCCTCGGGGGGCTAATTCCTGAGCGTGAGATGAGATAAGATTTTAAGAGCAACAAGGACGATAAAATGTGAGATAAGAATCTCAAATCTCCGAATAATCCCTGGCCCGATATTCTTGACGCGGGAGATGAGATCAGCACCCTCATTCACAATCATTCGGAAACGTTTCCGTTCGGATTAAAAAAAAACTTAAATTTTTAGCTAAATCTTTCCCGCTTGATTCATTAAAACATTTTTTTCTCCGTTTTGTCTTGTTGGTACATGCGCCTTTTTAATTGTTATCGGGGGCAGGGATGTTGCAGCCAGTTTGCAAACCAAAAAAAAAAGTTAAGAGTGAAATTATAAAAGTACATAAGTATATTTATAAGGAAGTAAGATTTACTCTATCTAAATACTTTATGTGACTCCATATTCCTCGAATGTAACTCTGTATTTCTATATTGAGAGGGAATCTGACAAACAAACTAATAATTTAGCATGTAGCGCAGACGGGCGTCTGTAATGCTTGTAAGGGATCTCAGAGAATATATGAATAGAGATGCTGGCGTTTACAAAAACTGTTGGTCAACTCTGGGGCCCTATTTCTACAATACGAGATATTTTCTAGTCTTTGTCTCTCTTGTTTGAAAAGTCATAGGAGAGAAAGTGACCAGCGGTCTTATCCTACTAGTATTATAAACGCGAAAGTTTGTAAGAAGGGATGGATGTTTTCTTTCACGCCAGAACGGCTGAACAGATCTGGATGAAATTTGGCACAGATTATAGTATAGAACATAGGATAATTTTTAAAACCGCGGGGCGCAGCTACTATTTAATAATGGCAAATGTGTACATTTTTAATGGACTTTAAAAAGGGATAAGTTCTCAATTCGTCAATGTTTTTTTTGTGGGTATGTATGTTACGCGATTACTCCGGCAATTTTGAATCGATTTTAATGAATCTTTTTTGTTTGGTAGATCATACTGTAGAGGTGGTCCCATATACACTTTATCGGAATCGGTCAAGCAGTTTTTAAATATCAATAAATTCTAATAACATATAAGTCTATGCTAAAAAACCTACAGTCGAATTTGAGAACCTCCTCCTTTCTGGAAGTCGGTTAAAACAGATTTACAAGGCGAGTGTGAATGGTCAAGTCGGTAAGGAGTGACCTAGGAAAACGTATCAGGATCAACTCCAAGACGTTTTGAAGAAAGGCCAGTTGCCCTATTCGGAGATCTGAGATTGTCATCTCACCTTTTTTTGTCCTCGTTGCTCTCGTTTGAAACGTCATAGGTGTGAGAGTGACCAAGATAAAATCCCATCTCATCTCACGCGCAGGAATAGCCCTCCAGTGGCCCTATTCGGAGATTTGAGATTTTCATCTCACTTTTCTTCGTCTTTGTTGCTCTCGTTTAAAACTTCATAGGTGTGAGAGTGACCAAGATAAAATCCCATCTCATCTCACGCGCAGGAATAGCCCTCCAGGTCTTGAGTACCCTCAACCAACGAGCAGTGGCCCTATTCGGAGATTTGAGATTTTCATCTCACTTTTTTTCGTCCTTGTTGCTCTCGTTTGAAACGTCATAGGTGTGAGAGTAACCAAGATAAAATCTCATCTCATCTCACGCGCAGGAATAGGCCCCCATGTCTGAAGGGACTAATAGAAGTAGAAAAAATGAAAAATGAAAATGTTTATTAGCTGCAATATACATACTACACATAGCTGCAATATACATACTACACATAAGAAAAATACACATAAATTATAAAACTTGGTAGTAATATAACATGCAGAGCAGTTTTTTTTAAAAAAGAGGTAAATGAACAACAGTTTCCTCACTAGGCAAAGCAGAAGCGAAAGATGAACCAGGATCATAGCAAGTGGAGAGAAGTGGTCTCTGCCTAGTGCCTACCAATACGGGAACAAGGCGTAACTATATTATACTAGCTGTTGAAAGATGAACCAGGATCATAGCAAGTGGAGAGAAGTGGTCTCTGCCTAGTGCCTACCAATACGGGAACAAGGCGTAACTATATTATACTAGCTGTTGGCCGCAACCTCGTTCGCGTTTATACAGAATAGTATCCATAAACCCTCCTCGTGATATACTGTAACTAATTATCTAATCTTATATCTTTAAATGAGCAATTCTTGTAAATATATATATATAATTGGAATCTCGGAATCGGCTCCAACGATTTTCATACAATTTAGTATATAGGGGGTTTCGGGGGCGATAAATCGATCTAGCTAGGAATCATTTTTAGAAAATGTCATTTTATTCGTGTTTTATCGATAAAATCAACTTAAACATAAACTTGGAAGAAAAATAACAAAAAGGAGGCGTTTGAGTAGTCTCAACTGAAAAATATGACTCTTCCTGACATCTATTGGCGAATAATAATACTATTTTTTGTGAGCAACTAATTGCTTTATCGACATAACAGCAGATGGCGTTGTTAAGTAACACGAAGTCAATGAGTGTTTGCTTTGAGGTTAGACTAAAATCAATTGTTTATTTTCCAAAAAACACAATTAAAAAAAAAATACCTTTGCTGGGGTCATCCAGGTACTTATGAATAATAATCCGTTACCAAAGAGATCAGAGTCCAACATCAAAAAAAATTCTGGTTGGTTTTAAGCGGAGTTTTAATTTTAGTTGTCAGTTGTTATTTTGGTACCAGCTACGTACTATTCTGTGATGTCGTCTGACGCATTTGGTAAGCGGCGCGTTATTTTTTATTAATTTACAGAATTCCATGACACAAATATTTATTTATTCAGAAAAATATTCCAAAAACCTTCCTTACTGCAACTATTTATCAAATTTTTATCAAGATACGTTCAGCCGTTTAGCCGAGAAAAGCCTACAAACAGACAGACAGAGTTACTTTCGATTTTATAATTAAAATAAGTAAATTCGGGACACTTCCACACACGGTCGCCTGACCCCAAACTAAGCAAAGCTTGTTAGTAAGGAAGGATGTAAGTAATTGCTGTTACCCGCGACTTCGTTCGTGTTTGTTCAGAAAATAGTATCCAATAACATACCTCGTCATACTAATTCATCATATGTGGTTCATACTGCAACTAATTATCAAATTTCATCAAGATACGTTCAGCCATTAAAGTTCTTTTTTTTTTGTGAATGACTAATGCTGTTGGCCGCTGAGGCCTCTACAGCGTACCGGACGTAAGGCAAGCGCGGAGGGCGCAGGATACCACATAATAAATAATAGTACTACACAGGTACAGTCATTTTGCATTGTCATAAAGTATGGCAGGCGAAAAGTGAATGCAAATTTATGTTTTTTTTAAGAGTTTAGTTTTAATTTATGAGGTTGTGAAGATGCAGGCGTCGCCAAGTGTTTCTAGTTTCAATTTAATAGTTTTATACCTATTTAATATGTACGTAGGTGTTAACATGTATTTAAGTATGTATTTAAAAATATCTCAGTACGTAGGTATATCAGTCTCTGGCAGCCATAGTACAAGCTTTGCTTAGTTTGGGGTCAGGCGACCGTGTGTGGAAGTGTCCCGAATTTATTTATTTATTATTTATTTATTTCTTCAAGGCTAGAGTGAATAAGTACCTTCTAGGTCGTCGTGCTCCATCTTAGACCACAACGTCGCTTAACATCAGGCGAGTTGGTGGTCAAACGCCGACCTATTATCCTACTCCTACTAGTATACCTAGTTTATGTATTATAAAAGCGAATGTTTGTAAGAATGGATGGATGGATGTTTGTTACTCTTTCACGTCAGAACGGCGGAACAGATCTGGATGAAATTTGGCACAGAGATAGATAGCATAGTCTAGGATAGCACTTAGGATACTTTTTAACCGCGGGTGAAACCGCTAGGCGCAGCTAATACTTTATAAAAAAAAGGAAAAAAAAAGTTACATACCTACCTATAGGTTTTGTCTATCTCTATTTTACTAAGGAATAAATATGATTTAAAAGGTAAGTGTGTATATAAAAGCCTAATAAATTATTGTAAACTAGCTGCGCCCCGCGATTTTACACAGAAACCGTTCTTGTTTTTTGGATGAAAGATACCCTAAGCTAGGTCCTTTTAGATAGCCTATGTAACGTGATAATATCCAAACCAAAATTTCATGATGGTCGATTGAGTAGTTAACACGTGAAATCGTAACAAACATAGGTACAATATTAATAAGAATACTTAATCCAGTCTTCACATTTACAGTCAGACTATTTATGCCGTTCGCGGGATGAATGCCTAAGTTGTTCAAAGCCATTTTTCTATTAGCAACTGAATTAAATCAACCTTTTTCCATGGCCCTTTTTCGTGCCAATCCCTTTCCATTCCTGTCAACACAAACATGCAAAAAATTAGCAACATAACGCAATAAAACCAAACAAGCTCATTAAGCTTAGACAATTTCAATATAAAAATGAACTATACATGAATTAGTTTAATAACATTGTACCAAAATAGCATAACAAAGAAAAATCTTGTACACACTTAATAGAAATAAAAAAACAACAAAAAATTAAGTAAGCATCACTTACAATAACAGCAAATTCTTACATAGATATAAAATATACTTACAATATCAATTCACAACACGTATCAGCCAAAAATCTCTCGAAAATAACACAAAATAATTTATTTAAAATCTCAATCACACTCCACGCACCAAACGCACATTTAGGTTTTCAAATATTAATTACATTCCATTCAGCTTTCGACTCTTCACTAATTCGCTATTTATCCACCTTTTATTTTTCAGCTACCAGCCAGTGACTTCAAGTATTTGAGTATCAGCTTTTTATTTTTTTATTCATGGTTCAGTCTAGCGGCGGCGCGCGTTAAAATGGCTCAGAGAGGCGATCGATACAGCCAACATGTACTACGAACCGTGCCCGGGCGGCCACTGAATAGGGACGGGCTACTAGCGCCATCTACAAGACTTTATCGATGTACGACAGAATTCAACAGATTAATAGGAGGGACGTTGCGTTTCGTTTTTCCTTTTTGAAGTTTTACGTTGTTTGATCAACATTTAAAAAAAAATGACTTTACAGTCTCATGGCTTACTACTAGATTTCCCTTTCCTATGGATTCCGTGGAATATGGAACACAATGTTTTAAATTGATTTTATTAGAAGCGAGGAATATTTTGATTCTTCAAATGAAGGAATATACTCTTTAGTCTTCTCTTTTCTACTATAGAATTAGAATCAGATTAAATTGGCTGAATATTTTATCTGTTCGTGATTTTTTAGATTCATGACAGAGTATGGGGTTTAAAAGGTTTTCTAGGAATAACGAAGCAGAAAAAATTTAAACTAATCTTATGTAGTGTGTTAATTAACAAATAAAAAATATAAGAATATAGGTATTCCACATAGCTATTCATTCCGATTAAAAAAAGGAACGATTTAGCAAAATGAATAAAAAAAAAAACGAATTAAAGTTAGTTCTACTAATTTTTTTTTGGTTATAATTAGTCTTAATCGGCTATATTTGTTTACACTTAGCGTGCTCGTAAACGGGCCATATTTTTACTGCCATACTGGCCTGTCCATACTGGTCCAGCAATATTGCGACAATATTTTGAGTGTGGCCCAACCATACTTATACTTTTATAGCATGGCTAATGATGACCGAGCTACAGTCGGCAATATTGCGAGGCGGGCCCTTAAAACAAAGCAAATTAAAAAAAAAAAAACTTAACTAAGAATATAAAAAATACCTAAGAATAAATACCTAATAACTAAGAATATAAAAATAACCATTTCATTTTAAACAATGCTTTTTATTCACTTAACTGACAAATCACATTTTACATAATTTCTTTCAAAATTTTGGAATGGGTAAAATCTTAAATTAGTTTGAAAAAGTCCAATTTTCATGACCGTCGTGTTAGGAACCTCCGTCCTGAGGAAGAAACCATTTAGGGTCAACTGGGGTAATTGCGTCTTTCGGGAATCACTGACAAACCCTTTACAGTTTAGGCAACTAACGCCATCTTGTACAGATTATTGCAAATAAAGATGGAAAAAAGATGTAGGTGGCGCCTAGTTTGTGAAAGGTTTGTCAGTAATTCTCGAATGACGCAATTGCCCCATAGACACATTTGCCCCAGTTGACCCTAATTCATAATTTATTTTAATTATTTCTTTACATATTATACATAGGCTTTTGCCAGTAAGGATGAAAATGTAAAAAAAAAAACATTAGCGAACACTACACGCTGCTTTCAGATTGAAACTTTATTGATTAAAAGTAGCTGTACAGGGTTATCAGGAAAGGGTGTACTAAGCCGAAAGGGGGTCTTTGTACTCGTCATTATGAACAACTTTCATTATGAAGCCAACTTAAAATCTCTTTAAAAAATCAGCTGTTCCATACAAAAAGTCATCGTCGACAAAATGTATGGAACAGCAGTAATTTTTTTCTCGATTTCAATGCAATACAATACAAAAACTCTTTATTGACACCAAATACAAAATAAATCTAAACTAAACATTCAAAAGTATAGGAGCAATGGGCGGTCTTATCGCTTAAGAGCGATCTCTTCAAGACAACCTTTGGATGGAATAAAAACATTTCATACCCTCTTTTGGTTTATTACTCTTTACCCATAACCCTGTATTGTAGAATGTTGGCAGTTAATGCAAAATTCATCGCAACGCCTGCCCAATGGGGCGAAACAAAAAGTTTTAGCAAAACAGTACGCAAATGAAACAGTTATCAAAGTTGATAAAGTTGATGAGAAATTACCAACCAATTAATTAATTATTTACCCTATTTTTTGGCGTGAGATGTTGTCTTAGTCACTCTCACTCCTATAATAATAATAAATCTTATTTCAAAAACTACATGGAAAAGATAAAACTATCAGATACAAACATTTTTTAGGAACAATAAAACAATTTTGCTTGAACTAGGTAAACCTGTTTGCTAGGCGGTAATACAGTAACAACTTTAGTTTGATGACCTATGGCTTTCGAACGAGAGAGACAATGACCAAGACAAAATCTCACATGTTAGAATAGGGGGTCAGCTACATGTTTTAGTTCAAAGCGAATGAAACTAGATGGCGCTTTATATAATTTCAGCGAATAAAATTAGATGCCGCTCTTTATAATTCTATGGCATTGCGGACCGCACGCGGTCTGCGCCTCCACGCAAAATACTAGTTTTTAATAAGGTTCATTTTGGATTAGCAATACAAAGTACAAAACTATTTAAAACTTTTTGATGTCGATTCTGCTATACCTACCATTCCTATCCTACTAATATTATAAAGGCGAAAGTTTGTAAGAATGGATGTTTGTTACTCTTTCACGCAAGAACGGCTGAACAGATCTGGATGAAATTTGGCACAGAGATAGATTACAGTCTAGAATAGCATATAGGATACTTTTTAACCGCGGGTGAAACCGCGGGGCGCAGCTAGTACTATATAATTCTGCTATGCTTTTGTTGAGAATATAATTATATACAAATAAGAGAAAGTTAGGCTTCTCTAACTTTTTTTTACTATTTTCTCTAAAGTGAGTTTAATAGACTATTTTATTTATAACTAGCTGCGCCTCGCGGTTGCACCCGCGGTCCGAAAGAAACCGATTGGACAACCCTTTTCACTTAGGGGTATGAAAAATAGATAGAAGTCGATTCTCAGACCTACTGACTAAGGATAGGTATAAAATGTCATAAAAATCTATCAAGCCGTTTCGAAGGAGTATGGTAACTAACATTGTGACACGAGAATTTTAGGCTTAGCACGCACAGCGATTAAACGCGCGCGGTTTAGGAATAGTTAAAAACGCAAAAACGCGCATCATCACGCACTGCAGCTAGCGTTTTGCTTAAACTTATTTCATTTCACCATGGATTTCTGGCGAGCAGCATGTGTTGTAGCTTTGATATTGAAATTAAAAAATGGAAAACGTGAACAACGCCGCCGCCATAGGTACCTACTAGGTACATCCACTAATTGATCGAAGACATTTGAAAGGATACTTGTCGTAGTCTACATTCAATGTTTCTGAGTCGGACGACATGATTTAACCTCTGCAAAACGTTTAACGTCTATCCTTCGTACTGAACAGTCGAGACTGAACAAAAACCGAATGCGATTAACCGCCGTGCGTGCGCCACAGTACTGTTACTATGGGACACAAAAAAAAACGCGCGTTTTCAAACCGCGGTAAAAACGTAACAAGTTGCATTTTTAAAATCAGTCACTGAAAAAAGTCACTAATGCGTGCGTTGGTATAGAAAACTATGTGTTAAATTTTTTTGCGGTTTCAAACCTGCGATTAAACGCGGGCGTTTAATCGCAGTGCGTGCTAAGCCTTATATACATAGAGATGAAAGAAAATTTATTAGACTTTTTTATAGGTATCTAAACGTACAAAAATATATTTTAATTTTTTTTTTTAGTAAATCCTAATCCCTATGTTACCGCGGTTCGCCGCGCCGGTGTGGAATCAGGGACAAATTTCCAATTTATTTTTCTTATTTTTGGGCTCATAAGCAAAAATAAAACTCTCCCTAGTTCTAAACTACAAAGAGTCCAGAGTAATTTTAGTACAGAAAATAGCAGAGCAGTATCGACATCACCCATCATCAAGCAAATAAAAATCTTGAATAAATTTAACAATATATTTCACAAGACTACTAGAATTAAATTATGGCTAGGTACTTAGTTATTTTTACAAACTTTTCATTCGGTAGGTTAACCCTTTGAACGCCGCGATTTATAACAAATCTGAATATAGCGATATTCAGCTATATCTGAATTTGGCGATATGCACCTTTATCTGAATTTGACGATATTCAGCTATATCTGAATTTGGCTATATTCAATTATATCTGAATTTGGCTACATTAAGCTTTAACGAGTGTGGCGATATGCAGCTATATCACAACATGACGATATTCAGCTATACTTGAATATGGCGATATTCAACTATATCTGAAAATGGCGATAGTCAGCGCTATGCGACGCTGCTCGCTTCTCGTCCACAGCATTCTCTCGCGTCAGAGCGTTTCCGCACTGATCCGATCAAATACGGACCTAAAAATGCTCTGACCGAATTTGGATGCTGTTTACACACATAGCTGCTCCCAATTGCGTCCGATCCAAATTCGGAAAATGTAAGTCCGAAGTCGACATAGTACCATTTGTATAAGAGGTTGCGTACTGATCCGCACTACGTCATCCGATTATTATTCGGATTTTTTTGTGCTCTCGGATTCGGATCGGACACAGTGGCCAGTGCTTATACAAATAATACTATCGCTTAACATCAGGCGAGTTAGTGAACAAACGTCTACATATTCTATAAAAAAAAACTATGGTTACTTGGGCCCGTCAATATCCATCCAAAATGGAGATAATACGGATAACGAACAGAAATTGGACGACGAAATTCGGATCCAGTGCGTAACCTCTCATAGAGCTTGTATTACGGTTACTTCGACCCCACATTTCTCGGATTTGGATCGGACAAATGCGGAAACGCTCAGTTTATTGTACGACACGTGTTTACAAACTGAAAACGTTCTAAACGATGCTACGATGAACAATTGCGCGTAGCGTCGCGGGCAAGAAGCAGTGCAAATCTCCAAAAACTAATATCGTTGGCGTAGCGCCATTCCTAGGTAATTTCATAACATAATTATGTCGACAAAAAAATGTGTCCAGCACCCCTAGCTTGCGTGCGCGACACGAATCTTGTCACTTTATGTCATGCGAGAACGTGACAAGGCTATGTGTACACATACGTCTGTCTCGATAAAAAGAGTCGACATACCTTTGTTGCGTTACGCATGTTAGTCCTGCAGAACGCAGACGTGTTTAAGCGACACGACTTTTTTTAACTAGCTTATCTACCGGCTTCACTCGAGTTTCATAGCCTTCGGCACTCGATGATTGTGTACCTCTGCCTCGGAGGCTCAGTCGGTAGTGAACCTGCCTTCTGACCTAGGGGGCGTGGGTTCGATTCCCATCTAGGGCAAACATTCATGTGATGAACATTTGTGTTTGTTCTATGTCTGGGTGTTAATTATCTATTTAAGTATGTATTTAAAAATATGCCTTTATGTATGTACATCAGTCTCTGGCCACCATAGTACAAGCTTTGCTTAGTTTGGGATCAGACGACCATGTGTGCAAGTGTCCCGAATATTATTATTACCTTTCTATTAGTGAAAGGATTTTCAAAATCGGTCCGGTAGTTCCGAAGATTACCTCCTACATACTAACTTAAGTAGAAAGCAGGTTAACCGCGCTAGTTTGCTCGCGCTTATCAGCGCTGGTCCGCGCAGGTGACCACTACACAAAGCAAGCCACACAAGCAACCCGGGCCACGCGTTGTTCTCTTGTAGATGGCGTGGCAGCCAACTAGCGCTTTACAGCGCAGGTCGGAACCTATAGGCGCCGCGCCGGTCAACGTAGGTTTGCGCTGGTCAAAGTCAATCTCTTGTAGATGGCGTGGCAGCCAACTAGCGCTGTACAGCGCAGGTCGGAACCTATAGGCGCCGCGCCGGTCAACGTAGGTTTGCGCTGGTCAAAGTCAAAGTCAAAATGTATTTAGCCAATAGTGTATCTAAGATGAATTATGAACGTCAAAGTGTTTTAATAGACTCGACCGCCTGGTTCCGAAAATGAGCCACTACTCAGAAGAACAGGCAAGAAACTGAGAGCATGATAGACCAGCTCTGCGTAGGCTTCAGCTTACTCAGTACATAGCTGAGAATATCCCAATTGCCTAACTAAAAAATATTGTACCCAGCATTAATTTGTAACTTGTTTTTTTTAATTTTAGACAATAAATACTTTTTTATTATTTATTTATTTATTTATTCATGATTTCGACACGAAGTATGGGAATTGCTTGCGCCGACTTGCGCCGATAAGCGCATGTAAACCAGCTAGGAAACCCCGCTTTCTACGTTACTACTACGTTTTTACGCCCTATTTCCCGAATCTTTAAAGGCTCAATTTCGTAACTTTCGCATTCAGATTGCAGGTGCCACAGACCATTGCGCCATATGAGAGCGTTTTCATTAGTCGACGGGGCCAATATGCGACTAGCGAGAGATTTATTTTCTTAGAAACAAACGTTGTAAAGGCTTGGAATCAGTCAATCATGGACACAGTCTTGTCTTTTTCTGTCTTTTAAATTTTTGAACTCGATCGAAAAATACAAAAGACTGTGGAACTATTGCGTGCGTATACCACGCTTTTTATTGCTAAGGGAGTTAGTGTTCTCGCATGCCAGAAAGACATGACGATATGGACGATTATCTTATTTGTGCATGCCATTGGTCAAGACCGCTTCTTAGCAAAACTCGCATGCTGTATACCGACCGAGATATAGATGACGAACTTTTACAAGTTGTCACCTGAAAGAAGGCTATCGACCAAATTATTGGAACCAAATTATTTCGAAGGAAATTGAGCTTTATGGCTTTTAAAAAATGAGTTGTCTGTAAAGTCGGTTTACGGACGATAGTTTAACGTGACATCGTCATAACAAGAGAAGAGTGGAAGAGAGATAGATGCGGCGCAAGCCGAACGCTCAAGCCGATCGTGCCTTCCGCTCGCTCGTGTAGCGCTCTCGCTCGGATCGTAGCGTAACGGGACTATGAGTCATCCTTTTCCGTGATTGCAGCAGGCGTTCATCGATTTCTTAGACGTTGTCACGTGAAAAGGATTATTTTGATAACAGTTTGATTGCTCTATCTTGAAATCACTGAATCTAAGTTGATAAGGTTTAAATGCTTATTTTTTGGTATGAGATTTTTCGTGCCGACGGCACGCACCAATTTAATTATGTGAACGTACGTACAAATACAAATACAAAATTCTTTATTTGGAACTATGATAAAGGTACATTAATAAAAGTGTTTCGATGCTACCCGCAGTATTAAAAAAAACTGTGTCGTGTACGTACGTTCGTACGTTGTGTACGTATTATATGTCATCTGCTACATGACTGGAGCCCGGTGTATGGCGACAGACTCGCCCCTGACGCATTTGGGACTGAATATCGTCCAGCGAAGTGTGGGTGTTTTAGTACACCTCTGCCAGCCCCCTCAGGGTAAAAGCGTGACGATATGTGAGATTTTAAATTTGATATTTTTATTTTCATACATTTTATAAACGTTTGTCGTTTAATAAGACTTCTTCTGCACGGCACCGGTCAAAGGGTTAACTTAGGTATTGTAGGTATAAATATGTTCGTATAATATTTCTCTCCTTAATTAATTTATACAATGAAAACACGAACCCCCTTACCAATAAACATTGCATAGCAAGAAAAAGACTGTGTAACTACATCGAATAGTTACAGTCTTTTGCACTTTACGATCGAGTTAAAAAAATTATAAGAAAGAAAAAGAAAAACACTGTAGAACTAAAAATTGCTACTTGAACTAATATGTAGTGTATTTCCGCTTTAATGTCACATTAAGTCCATCTAGGATTTTGATTTTTTTTTCTATTTTTTATTTCATAAAATTTTTCAAATCAATTTTATTCTGTTTCTTATTTCATCATATTAAATTGTATAAAGTTTTTTAGTAGATTTCATTACATTAGATCTGTTAAATTCGTTAGTTGAAATATCAAATTGACGTTTAAATTAGATTCAAATATCATTTTGTTTAAAATTGTATAGTAAATTTCATTAAACTAATTCAAAATTTTCAAAATAAAAAAATAGAATAAAGAATTCATATTCCTTGATGTACTTAATGCGACATTAAAGCGGAAATACACTAGACATTAGTTCAAGTAACAATTTTGAAGATGAACTTCCGCAAAGTAATGATTCAATCAACTGTAGAACTATTCCGACATTCTATACAACGTTTATTGCTAAGAGAGCAAATTTGGAAAATACTTTTTCCAAAACTTTAGTAAAAAAAAATTTAAATGTCAATTATGGTGGACTGTGAACCTAATATTTTGTATTTTTTTTAATACAAACTAGGTACATATTATAAAGACACAGGAAATGCAATATAGTACAAAAGTATGAGAAAAGGCTAACACTCCCTTAACCAAAATGCTCCGCTAGAAATATGCTATATCATAATAGCTACAAGCACGCTTCTCGCGTTCTAACGCTCGCAAAATATTTTTTACAACTACTTTTTACATTTTGATGTGCAACTTTATTTTATAAGAGCATAGGCTCAATCTGGTTTAATTGACTTGTCTAAGTTTGAAAAAAATATTGATGTCTTTGTCTAGTACACGATAACGACAAGAACAGCTATATTTTAGTAAGCATAACCCCAAAGTACACCAAATCTTACAGAAACGATCAAATTTTTAACAGGCTGTTTTTGACAGCTCTTCAATAAGGTAAATATCAACAATGAACAGTTGAATAAATATAATCACTCGATTAAAGTCCGGTGAACATGGACCTAAATCTTTCAACTAAATTCTCTCCACTCGGCTTAATGGTACGGCCACATTAGCTGTCTTCAGCGATAATTCACTCGTACGATACGTCACTCGGCAATGTATCGGGCAAATTATCGCCCACAAAAGGTCAACTCGTGACTGCAAGAGACAAGAACATGGCCGATAACCGATGAAGAAGATTGTACCGCGACAACGCGACACGAATTGCGCGCTAATGTAGCCGTAGCATATGTGACGTACTTTGACGTTCATAAGTGTTCGAATCTTTGTTCCCAATTGAATGAAAACATTTTGACTTTGACATAACAAATAAATAAACAACGTTTCATATCAACAACCAAATAATAGCTTACCAACACAAGTATAGCATATTTCTAGCATTTTCGAGCACACTGACGCACACACTGGCACAGTATGTATAAAATTACACTATATAAAATTGTCCGTACGTCTGTACACTATCATACCATATTTCGCCCGGTGTCGCCCGCTATCCTGTTCACGATCTGGAAGAAACAGACGGAATTATAACACACTAAATAATATTATGAAAATAACCTCTTAACCATTCTTGAAATCTACAATCATGTCTTTATTCTTAAAGCGATGATAGCCTAGTTGGAGAACGCCCGCCTCTCAAGCCAGAGGGAGCGGGTTCAAACCCAGCCGACGGCACGCACCAATTTGTTCATTGTGTGAACACATGTGCGTATTGTATGGCATCTGCTACATGACTGGAGCCCGCTGTATGGCGACAGGCTCGCCTCCTGTCACATTTAAGACTGAATATCGTCCGGCGTAGTGTGGGTGTTGTATTACACCTCTGCCAACCCCCACGGAAGAAAGGCGTGACGATATGATTTGTGTTTATTTCTTTATATTGTTAACTAGCTGCGCGTCTTCTACTCGCGGTCCAAGTAGAAACCGTTATTTTTTCTCCATGTCATTTCTATACTTCTGGCAACATGTAAACGTGTTATAGGGCGTGAAAGCGTAACAAACAAATGAATAAATAAACAAATGAGACCTAATACAGTAATACCTAACAGTGGGGTGAAACCTGTGGCTTGCTCCCAACGACCACCACTAAAACAGCCACCAGTGGTAGTCGTTCGATCATAAACAATATTTATTATTTTTAGCGTTTTGTCATTTAAATCCTACTAATATTATAAACGCGAAAGTTTGTAAGAATGGATGGATGGATGTATGGATGTTTGTTACTCTTTCACGCCAGAACGGCTGAACAGATCTGGATGAAATTTTGCACAGAGATATATTATAGTCTAGAATAGCACATAGGATTTTTTAACCGCGGGTGAAACTGCGGGGTGCAGCTAGTGTAATAATATAGTTAAGCTGTGCTACAGTGTTAAAAAATTATCAACAAAAATTGGTTTTCCTCGTTAGAGTTCTATTGGTTTGACTGTACTTCTAACCAGTGCAGTGGTGGCAGTATGGTGATGGTTTATGGCACAAATTCGCTTCCACACAATCGTGCTTGCGCATCGAAATATAAAGAAGAAGCGGTAGCGAGTCTAATTTCTAGTACACAGCACGTGGACCAAATACAACGACAAGCAAACAGACACTACACAGCTCCGTTCACAATATTATGTTACGTGTATCAATAACAAAGATAGAGAGACGTACAAGAGACTGTAGCAGGAACGAGACAACAATAATTATCACTGTTGCGACTGGTTACGTTTGTTTGTGACTACGGTGAATTGTGTGCATGCACCTAATTTGTACGGTCCGTGATACGGTTTTTGTATAGTTTCTACCTTATTTATGATCGAATATAGAAAATGCTCGGCGATTACAAAACACAATCGTGCTAGCAGGTGATCGTCTATGATTGCCGATTGTGAAGATAAATAAATAAATTCGGGACACTTCCACACACGGTCTCCTGACCCCAAACTAAGCAAAGCTTGTACTATGGCTGCCAGAGACTGATATCCATACATACATATTTTTAAACTACATACTTAAATAGATAGATATTAACACCCAGACATAGAACAAACACATATTATGTTCATCACATAAATGTTTGCCCTAGGTGGGAATCGAACCCCCCACACCCCCAAGCTCAGAAGACAGGTTCACTACCGACTGATCCACAAAGGCAGAAGAGGAGCCATAACGTAGCGAGTTGGCAGAAAAACGCAAGCCTATTAAGAAATAAAAAAAAACACTCACCCCACTGATAATTGGTAGGTTTAGTAATGATCCCAGCACTGGGACCATTCTTAAAAAGTTAACAGCTGCCGGCAGGAACCCTCTGTAATTATAATATGATATAATGAGCGTATGGAAATACTTGTGTAGCATGACAATATAATATTATAAAATATAAGCATATGAAGATAATATCGTCGCAATCAATAAGATTAATGTACTACGTACTAGACCTGATGCAAACAAAAAAGGTTACGCAATTTAATAAAGTGGGGGCTGCCCACCGTGGGCTGACCGCAGGACCACAACCAGTTTTCGAACCGGGTTTTGCGTATGCATGTCTGTATTGCGTTTGCATCACTACTATTTCCTTTGCTTTTGACAGTTTCGCGTTAGTTTGAAAGCTGTTTTTCGTTTGTTTCGTTTTATGCATCTGCGTCACTACAAAAAGTCGTCCCATGGAGAGTTTAGGTAAGACTAAACATAGTCCTTGCAAAACTCCTTACCTGAATAGCAGCAAGAAGCCATAAATTTCTGCAATCATGCCCACCATGGGCCAGCCGAGTAGCACAACTGTGATGCCTCCAAAGAAAGCGAGGGACGCCTTCACTTTGTGCCGTTGGAAGAAGAAGAAAAACGTTCGCTGTATCCCGATGACGGCTGCTAGACCACTGATGAAGAGGATCTGAAACAAATTAATGTGTGTTTCTTAGTATTTATTTACTAACTAACTGCTCCCCGCGATTAAAAAATAGCCTATGCGTTAAACAAGGGTTTAAGCTATCTCCATACTGACTGACTGTGTCATGTCGATAGTGATAATGATGTATTATATTTTTATTTTATAATTTCTTTTATCTTTGAAATAAATTAATTCTATCCAATTTATTTGAAATAGTGGTTCATCCCACCGGGAAAAGACAGAGCATGAGAACTTACTTGTAGTGGCGGGTAACCCCCCTGACCAGAGTCGTAGTTTAAATCATATTTCGGCGAAGAGAAATCCGAAAGAGGCAGATTACAGAACTCAATGGAGAGAATTGGGTTTGAACCCGCTCCCTCTCGCTTGAGAGGCGGGCCTTTTCCAACTAAGCTATCATCGCTTCTGTACATTTTAAGACGAAAATAATTAACTTCTCATTGCGAGAAAATCGGAAAATCTTTAATGTTGTGAACTGTTGGTTGCCCCATTTTAAATACATTCTATAGAGTACTTACATTACCAATTGCGAGTAATCCTTTATCAAATAACATTAGGACTCCTAGGAATAGGAAAAACATCCCAAATCCAGCGAGGCCTACGCCGATTTCTGTAATAAATACCATAAATTTATTAAAATAATTCATTTACTTTCGTGCTGAAAACAAGTAACTGTAGACAATGGGAACAACGGATTTAACTCGTGTAAATTATTAATCTTTGTGCTGCTAATAAGTGATAGATATTTGAACATAATGAAATAAGGCACAATCATATAATTAATTAATTAAAACTAATATCTCATTATTTCATTTTTTTTTATAAGTGTTTAAATATGTTTTTATTTGACATTTTACTTAATTTCATAATATTTTATTGACATAATTAATTTGCACACCTAATGTGAGGTAGTTATTGGCTGTTCAAACATAAATTAAGATCATTGTAACCCATTGACGAGCAAATAAAGAAATTGAATTGAATTGAAACATAATTTCATAAATTCTGTAATTCAAAACTAATCTTAGAAGTCGTGAAAATTTCAACTTAACCATTATG
Source organism: Peribatodes rhomboidaria (assembly GCA_911728515.1). NCBI lineage: Eukaryota > Metazoa > Arthropoda > Insecta > Lepidoptera > Geometridae > Peribatodes > Peribatodes rhomboidaria. Next base: position 2,913,154 of record OU452192.1, on the reverse strand, counting down.
CTATATTACTTACTCTGGGTATCGGATATCTCAATCATTTTGAACTATATTTAAATTGTTTCTCTATTATTGTAAGCCGGTATGTTCACTTATTTATTAATAAAATTTAATAATAAATAAAACAAATTCATAACCTCCTTCTCCACGTCATTTTGTAATTTTTGATTAAAAAATTTTTTTTTTTTTTAAATTATTCATGACCATGGATACTCGTCCTTCAGTCGGATTCTTAGTAATAATTTTTCCTTCAGTAACAGATGATGGGATGATGATGATGAGGTGATGATGAAGACGATGAATCCCTCCCTTTTCCCCATTCCAGTAAAGTTATGGATACTTTACTGAAACTTTAAGTGAAGTTTTGTAGAGAACACGAAAAATCGCGTTTCGCGATGTTTGTATCATTTGCCCACACTCGTGCACGTTGACGAACCGGTAAACGTTAATAATCCACCATTATTACACTATAACACTCGAAGAATCACAAGTTTTAGAAAATAATACAAAAACACGACACCATCTTTTCGGTTCCCGCCAAAACTCATTAAAAAAAATATTCCGCGAATGTTGCCATACATGATACCGTACGTAACGTTATTTGACTGTAAATTACTGGTAAAATCTTTAGTTATTATTCTGTGGGTAAAATAGCCAGTTCTGCCAGTGGCACTTGGCAGACTATTCAAATAATGCAAAACACTGTGTAAAAAGTAACATTTTTACGACAAAAGTAACATTAGAATCTGGGTAGTCAACTAAAATAATGTAAATGTTACATGACTGTTAACTGACAAGTAACAGGATATAATTATTCACATTGACACAAATAAAAGTACTTATTTTTGTTTTATTTTATTTTAGATTTTTAATATATTATCCAAATTAATCATTAGATGATGATTGTATATGGACTTGGATTCTGAATTAAATTGAATTGAATTAGATGTTTTTATTCAGTGCACTCTCAGCGAATCGAAGGCATTCAACGGGTTTTTACACCATCATTGGCTTTCTCCAGCCAGAGTATTTCCCACAGAAGTTCTTGTGATAACAGACAAAGAATCCGTTATCTAACATTTCTTCTTATAGTGATCCATGGTTCTCCGACTGTCCATCTATCTTGAAAGAAATGTGTTTGCATGCCCCTTGCCGCTATCCTAGACACAGAATTTCCCGGATTTTAGGTTGGCACCAAATCGCTAGAATTAATTTGGCACTCAACTCTCCCACGCGAAGGTTATGTCGCACTTATAACGAAGTCAACCTCTCCGTGGACGATCTAAATATATTTAACGATTCTTTAACTGTTTTTAAAACCAAACTAAAAGTCCCTATTTATCATTTTTCATAATGTCGCATTTGTTTTGTTTAAGAGTCCGGCGACCTTACTAACTTCGACCTAGGCGGCCTTTTTTTTTTTTTTTTTTTTTACCTTGGGAAAATCCTTTATGGATACCACCAACGGCCCGGGTGTGGGCACAGAGTGGTTATGTGGGAATCCCGCCACTGACGGCCTACCCACTAAACCCAAGGGTGTTCCACCTCGGCGCATAATGTCGGGGCTAAGGGGACTATCATACTCTTCCGCGGCCCCGACAGCGCTAGCTCTTTCGGGCACCTCCCCGACCTTACGCTCTCTTCCCCTCGATGACGATGTATCGAACACCAGACACATCGTCATCATCCACCTCCTCGAGGACCAATTTGCCCGTGGGCGCCAGACAGCACCCGTGTCTAGGCGCCCATGGTCCCCATGCGACGAGTTAGATGAGTGGCCCCGCCGCCTGCCACTTCGGCCGCAGAGGATAGGGAGAGCGGCAACGAAACACCGACACGCCTCTTCCTCTGCGGCCCCACCGCGTCCGCCATCAAACGGTAGCGACCCCGTTTGGGCCGCGGAAGGTAGGGAAAGTGGCAACGACACACCAACAGTCCTCTCCCGCCGCGGCCCCCAGCCTTCGGTTGCAGAGTTGCACATGCGACACTGCACCCCGCCTCAGTTGTGGGTCTGCTCAAACAGACCCACACCCTACTTAGGCCGCTTCCATGTGGGCTTTGGAGCTAAAAGCCCCAAGAAGCGGTCCCACCTCAGATTCCTCTTGGCTTCACCGTGGTTGCCGAAGCCACGGCTACTGAGCCCCCCCGCCACGACAAGGTGGGAACCCTCGGGGGAGCGACCTAGGCGGCCTAGACTAACTTCGCATTGGCTTAAGGTATTCTATAGCCATTTCGTCTAGAACAAGAAGACGTGCGAAGAGAGCGAATAATGATACTGACGAGCCTCTAAACTTACCTACAGAGTGACAAAGTGCACTTTCAATTTTTTTTATGACTTTTGCACTTCTGTAATCATTCTTAAGTAACTAAGAATTTCCCTTGTATTATGGATTCATTCTATCAGCTAATGATGTAGACAACCTCCTTAAGTAATGGAATTTTTGATTTGCTTTATCTTTGAATAAATCAGTCAAAAGTGACCCCTTAAAAATGCGGATATTTTTCATAGCTCTATTTTAGCTTGAGAACGTTTTTAAAAAAAACCAAGAAATAGGGGCGGAGATATTGTTAATTTAATTGTACATGCTAAATTTCATCATACTCTGACAAATAGTTTTCAAGAAATTTGAGTAGCGCGTTTGTATGGAAAATTCAGATCGTCGCGGCCCTCTTAAGTTTCTAATCTTTAAATAATTGTTGTTGTTTTTTTTACCACTGAATTATGCAAATGCTGGATACACCTATAAAAGGGTGTTCATATCAGCTCCATGTATTTAGCAATTTAATTTTGAAAATGTAGATCACTGTTGGCATATCTTTGTAAATGAATAAGTAAATAGATGCAGTAAAAAGAGCATAGTTTTACGGTGCTGCCTTTCATGCCCAAAATATTTTTTGTTATCCATAAAATATACTTCATTATTAAGCCTTGAAGATGAGATGAGATTTTATCTTGGTCACTCTCAAACCTATGACGTTTTAAACGGGAGCAACAAAGAAAGAAAAGTGAGATGAATATCTCAAATCTCCTAATAGGGTCCCAGGGGGGCTATTCCTTGGACCCTATTCGGAGATTTGAGATTCTCATCTCACCATTTTGCGTCCTTGTTGCTCTAGTTTGAAACGTCATAGGTGTGAGAGTGACCAAGATAAAATCTCATCTCATCTCACGCGCAGGAATAGCCCCCCAGAGAGTTTCATCTTCCCTTTTTTCGTCCTTGTTGCTCTAGTTTGAAACGTCATAGGTGTGAGAGAGATCAAGATAAAATCTCATCTCATCTCACGCGCAGGGGGGCTATTCCTGCGCGTATTCTTTAGCCGTGGTGAACAAATTAAAATTATTACGAACAAATACTGCTATTTCGAAAATATACATGCATGCATACATGCATATATGTGCATGCAAACTATTTCAGAAGGGAGGGTATTCAAAACAACCTTAATGTAATGTAAACAGCTAATACTTCTGATAATCCAGACCATGTACACTATGTGGGTAACTTCAGTATGAATCGAATGGACACGAAGATCAATACGGCAGAAAGTCACAAAGAAAAACAATGCAAGATCCATCGTCTTCCGTGGTCCAGTCAAAAGTGTGAAAAGTGCCGATTGGGCGGGGCGGCGACTCAAGCGCTACTCCACTGACATTCCTTTGACAGTTCGCTCGGAAAACGACAGTACACCTTATTTAATGCATTTTTTTTTTTTTTATTAATTTATTCATGACCATGGATACTCGTCCTTCAGTCGGATTCTTAGTAATAATTTTTCCTTCAGTAACAGATGATGGGATGATGATGATGAGGTGATGATGAAGACGATGAATCCCTCCCCTTTTCCCATTCCAGTAAAGTTATGGATACTTTACTGAAACTTTAAGTGAAGTTTTGTAGAGAACACGAAAAATCGCGTTTCGCGATGTTTGTATCATTTGCCCACACTCGTGCACGTTGACGAACCGGTAAACGATAATAATCCACCATTATTACAATTTAACACTCGAAGAATCACAAGTTTTAGAAAATAATACAAAAACACGACACCATCTTTTCGGTTCCCGCCAAAACTCCCCCTATTTAATGCATTTTTTACATGTGTTGTTAACATGCACTAGTGTGGCCAGTGGCCCTATTCGGAGATTTAAGATTTTCATCTCACTTTTCTTTGTCCTTGTTGCTCTCGTTTGAAACGTCATAGGTGTGAGAGTGACCAAGATAAAATCTCATCTCATCTCACGCGCAGGAATAGCCCCCCAAATTATAACGTTCATAGCATTGCAGAACGTGACTTTTCTGATTCTCAACACTCCTCATAATATTTAAAGTATCCAAAAGTATCCACCTCATTACTAAAATGGGAAAAGGGCAGGGATTCATCATCACCATCACCTGACCATCATCATCATATTGAGAAATTAATTTTAATATTACGACTGAAAGACTTTGTTTCCATGCTCCATGGTCATTAAACTCATCAACTAAAATAAAAAGTTACAAGAGCGTGTGTGTGAGAATTTTGTTTTTGGTTTTGATTTCGATCATTTCGATACTGTTTTGGTTATTGTTGGTAGTTATCAATGTTTATCTACCTGCTTTCGTAGAAAATCTCGGGCTTCGCCGCCCTAACATCCATCTAACATGGTGTCTGGGACAAACTTCTACATCTACGGCGGCGGAAGATGGCGAGAAGTCGACATTACCGACGGACGTGTAGAAGGCTGGGGCCGCGCTAGATTTGCCTACGCAAAACGCGGGAAAGTGAATATGGCAAAGACTCGGGCTGTGCTCACTGCGTTATTGGATCTAAGAGCCGGCAAAAAAAGTGCTGTAAAGGATGGTGCACGCCTGCCTTGTAAAACGTATGTTTTCTTTCAATTACTAAATTTACTACTTCGTAAGGTTCTAGCTGATTTCAACCAGTATAGACTAGCATACTACACGTACACGGTTGTGAACTTTGAAGGCCTTCTGAAAACCTCTGACGTTGCTTGGCGGTGGCGGTGGCGGTTGTTGTTAGATAGAGCACAAACAGCCATACTTTTTAATATATATGTATCATCAGACTAACAGTGCTAACCATGATTACTATATTTCTTTGTAGGATAGAATAGAATCGCCTCAAAGGAGAAGTGAAAGACATTCAGATGTGAGTGAGTGTGGCCCCCTCACACAGTCATCACCAAACTGTGATGACCCGGTAAACATATAACCAAGATTTAACAGCACTGCAGATGGGGACTGCTTTTGTAAGGGTTAGAGTTATGCGCAAGTAGAGGGGTCAGGGGAGGATGAACCACACAATGTCATAAACCCAAAACATCACTGGCCTTCCAAGTTTTTGTAAATCGACAAATACAAATACTACAAATATAAATGTACGTGTGTCACATTTTGCCATGCCACATATACCGAGAATGAACTAATAGACAAGTCAATAGTGAATGTAAATGAAATAGCCATAGTTGAGGTACTTCACATAATACATTTGTTGCGCACAGACATAGACTGACTTTGAGCTTAACAAATGAAAAATATGCAAACTATGACAGAGCCAAAAATTACATTTTCATCTCTGTCGCTCTTATTGAGTACTGTATTTAAGCATTCTGATTGAACATAGTATTTATTGTTATTACCTTGTCAAGGCTATATTATTCTCAGTCTTTTCCATGCCATAATACAACATGCTGGTGTTGGGTGTAGTAATACTTAAGGGTGTTGTACTACCCGTCGAATTAAACAACTTTTAAAAATTAGTTTCCAAAATTCGAAAGAAAAATAATCAAGTCTTCATACAAAATTGATCATTCATAATATCGACTAGTTATTTTGTATGAAGACTCTGTTATTTTTCTTTCGAATTTTGCAAACTGAGGTACTGAAAGTTGTTCACTTTGACAGCTAGGAGAACACCCTTAAGTATTACTGCACCCAAAACCCAACATTGTATAATACGCAATAAACTTTGACAGCTTACATTTCTGGCATATTGTGATCTCAGACTCAAATGACAATCTTAGCAGAATTTCAAGAATGCAAAGTGATAATATTATTTTGCATTCTGCTAAGCTTGTTACTTAAGATTAGGATGATAAGCCATGCACACACTTCTCACACCTGCGTAATCCATAACATTTCAAAGCTCACTAAAAGAGTATTTATTTAGAGTTTTTATTTTATTTTTAAAAAACACAACACAAATAACAATCAAAAAATCAAATACTCTAAATACTAATCTACTCCGTAACTCAACTTATGTGTGTACAACAAAATAAACTTATCTTAAAATGGACAATGAACAGAATATTAATTTTATGCAGATCAGGCAGTATGCATACTTTTGATAATACTTAAATAACCTAAATATGTGTGTGATGTGTTACACAATTAGATGTCTGACATGTTCGTATCAGTCAGACTCAACCCAGAAGTTGCATCTGAAGTTGAGTTGTGTTGTAATCAGAGTCTGTCACACACAAGTACACATATTATTTAATTCATTAATATAATATACATTCTTACAACAAACTAAACTTACAGCCAATAGCTGTAAGTTTAGTTTGTTATTATTGTTTTTAAGGGCTGTGAATGTTGTTTGATAAATAAAATAAAAATAAAATCTCTAAATAGTCGCTTTTTGTGCGTCTGCTTGTAAATCTGCTAACTCCAAGCAAAGATGTCGTTATCACCTTTAGCTAGATAATTTTTCACATCAGGTTTATAGGTATTGTGTGAAGCCAAAGCGGCGGACCTCTAGTATTTTCATAATATCTATTTTATTGCAGGTATCCAGACTACAGACCACATCCCACATCTAAAATAGATGCAGCTGTTCAGACCAGATTTACACAGAACCTAATATTCTCCGACCGTAAACAAAAATCAAATAAAAGATGTCACGAAAGTACAAGCTCAGATGATAATGTACCAACACAGTTAACCACTACAGCTTTGGTTAACTCCAGCCCTAACAAACTAGGGAAGCTCAAGTTAAAGAGACAGTGCTCAATAACTGGTTACCCCAAACCCACACCTAAAAGGTTGCCAAGCTTAAAACTTAATACAGAAAATTCTTCAAATCATGTGGTTTTACCGAAAAGCAAAGATACGAAAGAAATTAGTAATGGTATAGAAGATTTAGATAATGAACCCAAACATACAAAAAAAATCCCATCTAGGTTGAGCTCTATAAGTAGTATGGAATCTCAATCCCAAAAAAATATGAGAGAGATCAAATCTGTCACAAATTTTGAACTGAAAGGACAAAATGATGTGAATAAAAGTAAATCAGCACCGAATGCAATAAAAAATATTGACAAGGAAACTCAAAAATCAGTCTGCAACTCTGGTGAAAATGTGGCTCTATCACAATTGCAGTTAGATTCTGAAGCATCAAAAACCAAATTGGCAAGCCAAGATAAATTCAAAGAACTGATTATTGGGGAGGATGATGTTGTAATATTGCGTAACTATTTATTGCAACATGCCAGTGATTTTGACTTGCTCCAGTATGACCAATCCGACGAATACAAATGTAAATTCTTTTACTCTATAAACCCACTAGTGAATGTGGAGAGGTGCCCGAAAATCGCGCGAATGTTGGCACGCTATGACAGCCACAGTGAAATTAGTCTTAAGGACTTTGCTACACAGCTTGGTTTGGCATCTGTAGCAGAAAAAAGAGTACCACAGAGGTACAAAATGAGGCATCGTGATGAAAATAGTGATAAATCTGATAATGATACCGATAAAGAAAACGAAACTAAAACAAGAAATGGAAGAAACAATAATACTGGGTATTCATCAAAAAGATATACAACCGACACAGAACTAGACAGTGATTTTGAAGAAATAAAAGAAAGAAGACAAGACAACAGAAGACGCTCTTTGAGAGGTAGAAATGAAATAAACCCTAAGAATGATGTGAAAGAAAAATATTCACCAAGGAAAAAATCAACAAAATCTGATAATAATTCTTTCGATGAAGATTCTTCAGTAGAAGAAGATCACGCTGATATTGAAGAAATAAAAGAAAGAAGACAAGAAAACAGAAGACGCTCTTTAAGAAGTAGAAAAGAAATAAACCCTAAGAATGATGTGAAAGCAAAATATTCACCAAGGAAAAAATCAACAAAACCTGATAATAATTCTTTCGATGAAGATTCTTCAGTAGAAGAAGATCACGCTGATTTTGAAGAAATAAAACAAAAAAGACAAGAAAACAGAAGACGCTCTTTAAGAAGTAGAAAAGTAATAAACCCTAAGAATGATGTGAAAGAAAAATATTCACCAAGAAAAAAATCAACAAAATCTGATAATAATTCTTTCGATGAAGATTCTTCAGTAGAAGAAGATCACGCTGATTTTGAAGAAATAAAAGAAAGAAGACAAGAAAACAGAAGACGCTCTTTAAGAAGTAGAAAAGAAATAAACCCTAAGAATGATGTGAAAAAAAAATATTCACCAAGAAAAAAATCAACAAAATCTGATAATAATTCTTTCAATGAAGATTCTTCAGTAGAAGAAGTTCACGCTAAAGTCTTACGTAAAAGAAAAACTGCTGGCATAGCAAATGACTCCGAAAAATTTGAAGAACAAAAGAAAATAAGAAAACATAAGTTAAGGAAAAGAAACAATAGCAGTAGCATATATACTTCAGATCTCACGAATTCAACCGAAGATTCAGATTCGATATCAGATGCTGAACAAGTCGTAGAAGCTAAAAATGGATCTAATAGTAACAGAAACATTACAGATACAGACAATAGAAAAGAAGAAGTAAGATCAACAAAAGAAGCAATGAAGATTAAAAGAAACCAAATTAAAGATGGAACCAAGAAAACAACAGCCAATCAAATCGATTCTAATGATGCAAATGGTGAAACGTCGAAAATTACGAACGATTCTCGAACATCTAGAATCACAAAATTATTCGGACAACGGAACGAAAAAGGACGATTTCAACGTATTTCGAATTTACAAAAGAAAGATAAAACTTCTAATGACAATAACGAGAATTCAGAAGTACAAGATAAATCTTTAAAAGCTGAAACCAGAAAACATACTGAAAGTAATAACAGTAGAAAGCTAATAGATTCAGACGTCGATAATTCCAAGGAACAATTCGAACCTAGAAATAGAAGTAGAAATAAAAACAAGAACAATGGTAACAAAAATGATGCAAACAATAAAGAAATATCTGAACCCGGAGACAATTCCGGAAACGAATTTGAAAATAAATCTAAACATAACCAACAGAAGACCAAAAGAAGACAAAATACATTTGAAGATAATTCCGAGGAGAAATTTGAAAGAAAATCTCGAAACGGACTAAAAAGAAGACAAAATGGAATAAACAACGTCAGAAATAACGCATTAAGTCAAAATAAAAATACAGATACAAATAACGAAACTTCAGGAGCTGACAAGCATAAGAAACAAAATAAAACAGACCATAAACTAAACAATGGAAAAAATAAAAACACAAAAGAAACTATCATCAATCATAATGGTAACCAATCAGAAACGAACTCTGGATTGAAAATCAACATCCAGAGAAATGTTGAAAACAAATTTAACGAAAACTTGAATGAGAGTGCAAAAACTGTGCATTTAAGCAGCGCCAGCAAAAATGATGCTCTTTCAAATATGAAACTCACATCACTAGTAGCTATGTCAAAAGATGTTTTAAATCGGTAAGTGTTCATGTGATTCGCGATCCCAAAGTATGAACTTTGCCATTCCTCGAGACTCTAAATGGCTTGACATGGTTCTGGCCGACCTCTTCACTTGGCCAATATTACAAATTACAAAAATGTATTATTGAACATATGTATTGTGATATGATAGCCTAGCCGGAGAAGGCCAGCCTCTCAAGCAAGAGGGAGCGGGTTCGGACCCAGCCGAAGGCACCAAATTGTCCATTGTGTGTTATGCACATATGTGCGTATTGTATGTCATCTGCTACATGACTGGAGCACGGTGTATGGCGACAGGCTCGCCCCCTGTTACATATGGGACTGAATATCGTCCGGCGAAGTGTGGGTGTTGTACACCTCTGCCAGCCCCCTCGGGGGAAAGACTAGGTATTCTATCTCAATGATTGTGCATATAAATTTCGACTAGCTGCACCCCGTAGACTTACTCGCGGTTAAAAAGTAGCCTATTTGTTAATACAGGGTATAAACTACCTCTATTCTACTAATATTCTAAACGCGAAAGTTTGTATGTATGGATGGATGGATGGATGTTTGTTACTCTTTCATGCCAGAACGGCTGAACAGATCTTGATGAAATTTGGCACAGAGATAAATTTTAGTCTAGAATAGCGCATAGGATACTTTTTAACTGCGGGTGAAACCGCGGGGTGCAGCTAGTACTTACTATATTTTATTAAAATCCGTTCGTACGTTTATGCGGGAAGAAGTAAAAAACACACATTCACAAACTTTCGCTTTTATAATGTTAGTGTGATGATCTATAAGGTATTTTAAATGTCCAACAGTCCAGCATCATCAGGATCTATCCAGCGAATGGAGTATTCAAACCTGGAAGACCACGCCATAGTCTCGTGGATCAGCAACGGAGACCGCGCCCGCTGCGTCAACGGAAACAGGATCTGGAGAGAGCTGCAGGATCAGTTTCTCAAAATCGCTGGGCAGCGTAAGTCCTATATTTTGTTCCGTGCTCTTATGGCATTAAGAGTCCGGCGACCTAACTAATTTCGACCTAGGCGACCTAGACTAACTTCGCATTGGCTTAAGGTATTCTATCGCCATTTCGTCTAGAAGAAGAAGACGAGTGAAGAGAGCGAGTAATGATACCTGACGAGCCTCTAAACTTACCTACAGAGTGACAAAGTGCAATTTCATTTTTTTTTTATGACTTTTGCACTACCGTAATCATTCTTAAGTCACTAAGAATTTCCCTTGTATTATTGATTCATTTAACAGCTAATGATGTAGACAACCTCCCTATGTAATGGAATTTTTGATTTGTCTACCTATTGAATAAATCAGTCAAAAGCGACCCCTTAAAATGCGGATATTTTTCATAGCTCTATTTTCGCTTGAGAACATTTAAAAAAAAAACCAAGAACATAGGGGCGAAGATATTGTTAATTTAATTATACATGCTAAATTTCATCATAATCTGACAAACGGTTTTCAAGAAATTTCAGTAGTGCGTTTGTATGGAAATTTCAGAACGTCGCGGCCCTCTTAAGAGTACGGAACAAATTACAAAAAATAATACAAAAAATAAGATGGCCGCCAAATTAAGTGGCAAACGAGGAAAAAAATATTACCGTAGATCTTTTTGAAGAAGCTAGAGAAAATGGTTGCTATTCAAAAGAAATAAAGTCAAATTAAATGTCAAAATAGAAAACAACAAATGTAAGAAAGTAAAAAAGTGCTTTTAGCAATAAGTAACAGAAATGGCCGCTATACTAGAATATAAAGCTGCCGTCAAAAATTTCGTTGATCGTCGACAACTTGTATGAAACAACTGCTTTTTTCTTTGCGATTTCAAAGTTGCCTCATAGTTAATTCGTGCTCTGCTAGTGGAGTATACCTACCTTTACAAATTCTGCGGGAATGCAAAACAACACGTATATCAATGATTCAGTGTTATATTAGTATAGAATAGAAGCGATGACAAGCCTAGTCGGAGAAGACTTGCCTCTCAAGCCAGAGGGAGTGGGTTCGGACCCAGCCGAAGGCACGCACCAATTTGTTTATTGTGTGATCATTGTGTGTATTGTATGTCATCTGCTACATGTCCGACGAAGTGTGGGTGTTGTTTTACACCTCTGCCAGCCCCCTCGGGGGAAAGAGGGCTATCATCGCTCTCATTAACATACGTAAAAAAAGTGTTATTTTCAATCATTCATGTTGTATTTTACTTGCATCATCATAATCACAGCTACTAAGCAGTTTTAATATTTTATCAGTTATAAAATTAAAAAACAATACTTTTCGCCGAAAATGGCGAGATCTCGCCGAGATCGAATTTCTGGGGGCTATTCCTGCGCGTGAGATGAGATGAGATTTTATCTTGGTCACTCTCACACCTATGACGTTTCAAACGTGCTCTCAAACGTTTGAAACGTCATAGGTGTGAGAGAGAGGGACAAGGACGAAAAAAAGTGAGATAAAAATCTTATATCTCCGAATAGGGCCTCTGATCTCTCCAGATCTCGACTTAGCGTTCTCGTCTCGAGATTGCATTCCCTAGTTGTATACCAGTGTCCATTCGGTGTGTATTCAGTAAAGTTAACGTTTCAGGGCGCACGTGGCATTCGCTCCGGAACCGATACTTACGTTCCATCCTGCCGCGTCTGGGTCAGCTCGCGCTTGACTCGAGCTTGATCGCGAGACTGCGCGCCGCCGCAGCCACGGGTATGTTCACTTTTAACCGACTTCAAAACGGAGGAGGTCATTAATTCTGTTGTATTTTTTTTTAATGATTGATACCGCTTAACTCCGTTGTTTTTGTAAATTATTTTTTTCAACGCGCGCTAGAACGTCGGTGTTATAAGTTTAACGTGTCTTTCTCTCTATCTCTGTGTGCGTGTGTGTGTGTGTGTGTGTGCGTGTGTGTGTGTGTGTGTGTCTGGCATCGTAGCTCCCATACGGATAAACTGATTTTGGTTTTTATTTCTTTTGTTAGTAGAAAGGTGAATAAGTCGGGAGTGTTGTTACCTACGAGTATGTTTAATAAAAATCGTTGTCAGGTGTTTCTTTTTTTTTTATATCATGATGAATCTCAATATATATATATATATATATATATATATTTTTATAACAACATTTACAACATATCGATACATTTCTCATGATACCAATTAAAAAAATACTATGCTAGTAGCCTCGGCACTAGAAAGGATATAGTTACAGAAAATAGGATTTGAAAGGATATACTTACAGATTGGTCTTAATTTTTTGAAAATCCAATTTTGGTGTCGGGAAGTCGGTTTTTTTATTATTCTAAAAGAATATTATCAGCTTTTTAATAATTCCTAAACCAAGAGCTGATAAAATAATGTTACAAGCGGGGTGAAGATAGAAGGAATGAAACGTCGATGTATCCGAAGATTCACTTTATTCACCAAGTACACAAACACAAACACTGTTATACTACACTAGACACTTGCACTATAACACTCTGAACACTACTCGTACAATCACTTCGATGTTAGCACTTCGATCGCGTAATCAAAACTGACTGCCGAGTCGTCGGTCGTCCGCGTATTTATACAATTTAAGATATCCAGAACATCCGATTTAACAATAGCGCAAACACACAAAAAGTTGTTTATCACGCGGAGCCACGCGTTCAATCTAGAACATTCGGATTCAAATAAACACCCCATTATTAAATAGATAAAAACATCATAAAAACGGTGCACAATAATTGCTTTCCAGAAAGATTTCTTTTGTTCCGGATTTAACAATGGAACGCGCGGCTCGAGCGGCTACTATTGTCTAATCTGCGTTACCTATCGGTAGTTGTAAGCAACATTGCCACAGATTAGCGTATAGTTTCCGCGACTGGCGTAGCAATAATTCCCAAAGCAAGAGCTTATATAGAATAATAGTAAAGTTGGCGACTGACTAGGACCTGTGTAGGACCTGTGAATTTGCTCAATGCTTTGAATATTGGCATCGAAAATTTGAGCGTGAGCGTCTATTGACGAATATTTGACGTTGAGACATAACGCGACGTCACGTCGCTTGCTGTCGCCGACTGCAGTCGGCTACGGAATGAAATCTTTGACGCGGCATTACCACACACACACACACACACACACACACACACACACACACACACACACACACACACACACACACACACACACACACACACACACACACACACACACACACACACACACACACACACGCGCGCGCGCGCGTTTACTTAAGCTTCTTCATTTACAGTTGATGAGAACCGAAAAATGAAAATCACATTTGATAGTCAAATAAGATCGGCGCCTAGATTCACATTGTCTTGCCGTATTCATTGTAAGTACCTGGATGACCGAGCTTTGCTCGGTATTTTTTTTTTAAATTGTGTTTTTTGGAAAATAAACAATTGATTTTAGTCTAACCTCAAAGCAAACACTCATTGACTTCGTGTTACTTAACAACGCCATCTGCTGTTGTGTCGTTAAAGCAATTAGTTGCTCACAAAAAATAGTATTATTATTCGCCAATAGATGTCAGGAAGAGTCATGTTTCAGTTGAGACTACTCAAACGCCTCCTTTTTGTTTTTTTTTTCCAAGTTTATGTTTAAGTTGATTATCGATAAAACACGAATAAAATGACATTATCTAAAAATGATTCCTAGCTAGATCGATTTATCGCCCCCGAAACCCCCTATATTCTAAATTGTATGAAAGTCGTTGGAGCCGATTCCGAGATTCCAATTATATATATACAAGAATTGCTCATTTAAAGATATAAGATAAGATAAGTTACTCGGTTAAACTTTGGAGAACTAATCTGGCTATTTAATAATCGAAAAAGAGTGTCCTACTGGCTGAAAATTTAGAGCTCAAACAGTTTTTTTAAGAAGTTACGATTTGTCAATTTTTTTTCCAAGATCAGAATTATTTTCAAAATTCTACTCCAGTGGCCCTATTCGGAGATTTAAAATTTTCATCTCACCTTTTTTCGTCCTTGTTGCTCTCGTTTGAAACAACAAAGGTGTGAGAGTGACCAAGATAAAATCTCATCTCATCTCACGCGCTGGAAGCCCCCCAGTTAAAATGTTTTTGGTTGTTTTTTCTACCAGCTGTATTTTTTTGCATCTGATCATCACAATTCTTCATATCAAACTAGGCGTAAACGAAATACTAGTTTTCGTTGATTTCGTGATAATGTGGGTCTTAATTAAGGCTGGCTTTCCACCAGATATGTGCAAGGATGCGAACGCAAACGGATGTGTGTGTACCAGAATACAAATAATTTATTTGGGGATAAAAACATAAAAGCGATGATAGCCTTGTTGGAGAAGGCCTCTCAAGCCAGAGGGACCGGGTTCAAACCCAGCCGACTCATTTCATTGTGTGAACACATGCGCGTATTTAATGTCACCTGTCACATGACTGGCGCCCGTGTATGGTGACCGGCTCGCCCCCTATCACATTTGGGACTGAATATCGTCCGGCGAAGTATGGGTGTTGTACACCTCTGCCAGCCCCTTTAGGGGAAAGGCGTGACGATATGTGATTTTGTTTATTTATGTATGTATGTCTGATCCGTGGTATAATAATATACTCCGCCGGGTACAGCATTCAGCAACACGCAGTGACGTCAAGCGATTCTTGAGCAAGACCGAAATAAGTCATTTACAACAAGTTCGAAAGAGACGGATGACGTCATTACGTGTTTGCTGATTGCACCTTGTTTATTTGGATCATGGTCTGATCGAAGGCCCAAGAGCCCTGTTATCATGCTAGTGTCCGTTTGCAGGAGAGATCAAGTCGCGCAAAGAGCAGTCCCGTCGTAACTCCATATTTGGCGTCCCGGTCCTCGGGGCGCTGTCCCGGAAGCCGCGCGCGCGCAGCCCGAGCATCGAGGAGGAGCCCCCGCGCAAGAAACACAAGCACGACCACTCTAGGAAACGTAAGTATATGTCACACTAGCTGCGCCCTGCGGTTTCACCCGCGGTTAAAAAGTATCCTATGTGCTATTCTAGACTATAATCTGTCTCTGTGCCAAATTTCATCCAGATCTGTTCAGCCGTTCTGGCGTGAAAGAGTAACAAACATCCATCCATCCTACCATCCATTCTTACAAACTTTCGCGTTTATAATATTAGTAGGATATAGGATATTAGGATAACGTTGTCACGTTATACTATCGTCCGTGAACCGACTTTACAGACAACCAATATTTTTTTGCACACTTGTCTATTGTAGTCCAATTGAATAAAAACATTTTGACTTTGACTTTATTCTAATATAGGTTTTATATTTTTTCTAAGTGATCAAATTGTTGAATCGATGGAAGAAGAAATGATCAGTTACCTCCCCTCCCTTCACCTCTCCTGATATCCTATTTGTCGCTGATTACCAGAAAACATTGTAAGTCTGTATTAAAACTCATTAGGGAGATCGCCTACGACTCATTTTTGAAGCGCATTTGTGAACAGGCGGCTATGGCACTTCAAACGCGCTTCAGTTGCGTTTGCAACGCGCGTCTGTGGCGTGTGGCGCGTTTGCATCGCTACAAACGCGCGACTGTATCAATACAGGGTTGCCCAGAGTTCTGAAGTTTTCATACAAACGCGCTTCAGTCGCGGTACATCACTACAAACGCGCGACTGTATCAATTCAGGGTTGCCCACAGTTCTAAAGTTTCCATACAAACGCGTGTCAGTAGCGCTGCTATCGCGCGTTAGTTGTGATGCATTGCTACAAACGCGCAATAGCAGCCCTGCTAACGCGATGCTCGTGCGATGATGACAATTATTTGCAAGTTTGACTGATCAATAATTAGAATAGTCTTGATACCCTCGCAACATTGTCGTTGTCGTTGTTTGAGGGAGACAAAATACCAAAAATATACATACAACATGTTGTTTTGCATTCCCGCAGAATTTGTAGATGTAGTTATACTCCACTAGCAGAGCACGAATAAACAATAGGGCAACTTTGAAATCGAGAGAAAAAAAACAGCTGTTCCATACTAAAAGCTCGTTGATCGTCGACAAAATGTATGGAACAGCTGTATTTTTTTCTCGAAATCTAGGTTGTCCCGTAAAAAAAAAATACAAATGTTATGGAAATATTACTTACTTAACGGCAATAAAGATATTCTATTCTATTTTTTTTTTTACTTAATTTTAATACTTGTTTCCTTTTTTTCTCCAGCATCAACACCCACTTCGAAAACGCTTCGTTCAGCTGAAAATTCTTCAGTGAAACCTGTTCCTTCGCCACGTTACTCGGAAATTACTCGCCATTTCGCAAGGAAAAATCGTGAGTCCACGCCAATCTCGTCAACACCATCGCCCGAGAGAAAGATTCCGACGAGAAACTCGCTAGAGACTAGAAAGTCAGAGAGACACTCGCTAGCGACTAGAAAGTCAGAGACACACTCGCTAGGGACTAGAAGGTCAGAGAGACACTCGCTAGCGACTAAAGAGTCAAAAAACCTATCAGAAGCTGAAAGGCCGTCGAAAACCACAGCGGGTTCGAATTCGGAGCGAAAAAATAGCCAGGACTCAACAGCGACTAAAATGTCTTCCACGACTAAACGCTCCTCGCCGGCTAAATCGCTTAGAAGATCGCCTAGAGTCAAATCTCCAGAAAACGGCAGAACGAAAAGTAGGAAGCTGTTTAATCCTAATTCTATGATTTAGTTATAGAAATAATTAGTTTACCAGATTTTCAAGCTAATTATTGTATATATGTATGATTATAATTTAGTTGGTAAGTCGATCCAAATTACAATGGGTCCAGGAGGGCTATTCTTACTGAGTGAGATTCAATCTCATAATTTTTCGTCCTTGTTCCTCTCGGTTTGATTGTCGTATGTGTGAGAGTGACTAAGACAAAATCTCATCTAATCTCACGTAGGAATAGCCCTACAGCAGTGGAAGTTGCTGTTCTTAGTCGATCGATAAACTGACGGTTAAAGTCGACTACGTCGACTATATTAATAATAATAATAAATATTTGTTTTATTTCAAAAACTACATGGTAAATATAAAACTCAGATACAAACATATTTTAGGAACAATAAAAGAATTTTGCCTGAACTAGGTAGTCCTGTTTGTCAGGCGATAATACGGCAAAAACTTAAAATAATCATTGCATACTCACATATTCTAATTCAATAAAATTCTAATTAATTTTAAACTATAAAATAAACTTACTGTAAATTTAAAATTAAACATACAAATTAAACACAAACAAATAACTTCTCTGTATCTTCGTAGGACATATTTTGGAGAGCTTCTTTTGCAGTTTGCAAATTAAATATTGACTCTAAAAATTTTTAACACATACCGCGGCCCGCTCTCCTAAAATCACGAATGCAGATACTTACCACGTCGATATTTGAAAAAACTATTCGCGTCGTGCCGCTACTTAGAATAAAAGCCGCCAACATATTATTATCAGACAGATTTGTTAACATTTCTGTAAAAGTTCATTTTTTATGTTGCGTTCTTAAACTGACCATAAATAACTCTTGCTATTATGAACATGCGTTTTTTTGGTATTTTTGCTTGAATATTTTTAAGTGTGTGCACATGCCCTTCAAATATACAGGGTTAAAGGTATCTCACCAGAAACCTCTTAATGGTTCACTGTACGCATCAATATGAACAACTTTTACTATGAAGCCAATCCTGGAATCGCGAAAAAAAAAACAGCTGTTCCATACAAAAAGTTCAATCACCTGAGACAAAATGTATGGAACAGCTGTTTTTTTTTTTCGCGATTTCGGAGTTCGCCTCATAGTAAAAGTTGTTCATATTGATGAATACAATGAACCCATAAGAGGTTTTTCAAATCAAATCAAATCAAATAATTTATTTTGCAAAACATGGGTTACAGATAGTTCTTCTTATAAATAAAATTAGTTCGCCATGGTTTAAACGCTCGGTATGCAAAAGTTTACAGAATACAGAAAAAATAACTATATTGGATTAATGTCAAAGTAAAAATATTATATAAAATCAATGTCAGTGTCTTTCAAATATTCGTCAATAGAATAGTTAGTATGCCTTGTCAATAAGATATTTTTTAAGTTTCAATTTAAAATATTGTAAGTTTGCGTATCTTTTAAAAGTTGTGGTAGCTTATTGTAAATTTCAATCCTCATCACAAATATGCTTCTCCTGAAGGCAGCTAATCTCCCATTCCGTACACGTAAGACTTGTTTATGTCTTTTGGACGTTAAGTTTTTGTTTTTGATTAGGTACATCTAACCATGTTTTTTGTAACATGCTGTATACAGATCAATGTCTTTAAACCTTTATCGATCGACTAAGAACTGCACTCGCACTGCAGTTTAGGCTAGTGTTTAAGAAGGAGACGGTTTTTTTTGGTAAATCTTCGCCTAAGTTTGATAAATTAAGTTCGGAAGTGATTGAAATATTTGCTAATTATTTTATTGCACCCACTGTGTTGCTATAATGTTGAATGTTCGAGTTCTGGGGGCCTACCGTGACGTTTTATGGCCAAGATTTCGACGCTGCGTGACTATGAACCTTATTGCGCGGCGATACGATTCGCGGTCGCTCAGCGTCGACAACAGAACGTAACCATCAGGGCAATAGGATTTCATGATAGGCCCCTTGTTCATTTTTTTAATGTCAAACCTTGTATTGATGTCTCTAGTGGCTCTGGGACCCTATTCGGAGATTTGAGATTTTCATCTCACTTTTTTTCGTCCTTGTTGCTCTCGTTTCAAACGTCACAGGTGTGAGAATGACCAAGATAAAATCTCATCTCGCGCAGGAATAGCCCCCCTGGAGGGCCATTCTTACGGAGTGAGATTCAATCTCACCATTTATCGTCCTTGTTGCTCTCGTTTGAAACGTCATAGGTGTGAGAGTGACCAAGATAAAATCTCATCTCATCGTACTCGTAGGAATAGCCCCCTTGCGATTATTATTAGTCGCTTGGGGGCTTACCACGAGTTTTGATAGTTACCGTAAACTTTTTTCGTTTTCGTTTTGCTCCGTACGTTTCACATAGTTTCTTAACGTCTCCGCCAGGTGCGCTTTATTGAAATGTATGGAGCCAAACAAAAATGAAAAAAAATTTCGTAAATATCAAAATACGTAAAACTGCGAATCGCCGTATTAAGGTGTGTGGTAAGCTGTCTCGCTCGCTCGCGACACCATTATATGAAATGCAAAATTACAGCCAACAATTAAAGCGATGGTAGCCTAGTTGGGAGAAGGTCCGCCTCTCAAGCCAGAGCCAGTTCGAACCCAGCCGACGGCACGCACCAATTTGTTCATTATGTAAACATGTGTGCGTATTGTTCCGTAATGTTCCGAAGACGGGTCGAGCAGTAGGGCACTTGTAGCGCCTCACTCAACTGCCGTCTTTGTA
This sequence comes from Peribatodes rhomboidaria, assembly GCA_911728515.1. Lineage (NCBI taxonomy): Eukaryota > Metazoa > Arthropoda > Insecta > Lepidoptera > Geometridae > Peribatodes > Peribatodes rhomboidaria. Next base: position 2,893,074 of record OU452192.1, on the reverse strand, counting down.
CTTCTTAACTCTACAAAACTTCAAGGCTAGAGTTAATAAGTACCTTATAGGTCATCGTGCTCCATCTTATACCACAACGTCGCTTAACATCAGGCGAGTTGGTGGTCAAACGCCGACCTCATAAAAAAAAGTATTATGTCATCTGCTACATAACTGGAGCCTGGTGTATGGCGACAGGTTCGCCCCCTGTCACATTTGGGACTGAATATCGTCTGGCGAAATTTGGGTGTTGTATTACACCTCTGCCAGCCCCCTCGGGGGAAAGGCGTGACGATATGTTTATATGTATGTTTATGTCATGCAATTTTACAAAATGTAGTTTTGATAAATTTGCCTATATCAATGCAATGAAAACAGTATGAGCGCTCAGAGAAACTTCAAAACATGATTTTTTAACTTAGTTACGTTATTCTAAGTAAAAAATATAAATATCAACAAGAAAATTATTCTGAATACTTTGTAATACTGTTTTCAATGCATTGAGAAGCAAATTTATCAAAAATACATTTTATAATTGTATATCTATTAAAATACTGTCGCGAGCGAGCGAGACAGTTGGTGCGTCTTACCAATCACAGCGGCTTAATGTTTACAAAAAAAAAGTTTAGACATCTAAGAAAATGAATGGACTGTAACATGGTGAACCCTATTCCAGAATGCTATATTGCCAAATCTAAATATGCCAAAAATATACCTGTCTTTGTTACTGCCGCGCGTTAGACAAGGACAGCAATACTTTTAGCTAGTTTAAATTTAGCAGTTAATCGTTCTGAATAGGGCCTGAAATAGTTACGTTTACATTTTAAAATAATAATAATAAATTGGGGACACTCGTTTAGGAGCACCCTAAGAATATGGCCCTCGGACCACTATTCTTGCAACCTCGAGATCACCTGTGTAACAAAAATGTCAAGAGTGAATGTGATAGAGTCCTTGTGTTTTGGATGCTCCAGGCAGAGAACAAAAGATTCTTGTTATTTTTCAATATTTTTTCTAATTAAAAACATGATTAATTCACTGGCTTGTTATTTCTTATTCCATTTCCACCTTCTTTTGGAGGTGTCATTTAGAAATGTAAATAGAAAGTAAAAATAACGAAATGTCACAATATTGGACAGGTACCCTATTCCTCCGAAAAAATAAATAAAAATACTGCGACTCAGTAGTATTTTGTGGCTGCGACATTCTATACTACGTACTAGATAACATCCGAACATTGACTTTCGTCGACTGCACTGTACTGCAATCCGTATACCTTACATTAGTGTGGCATCAACATGCACGCAGTGTGGTTGTGTACGATGCGTGAAAATTATACTCTAGCGCTGCATGTTTCCATTTCCGATTAGAGATACGATGGCAGCCTAGTTGAAGGAGAAGACCCGCCGCTCAAGCCAGAGGGAGCAGGTTCGAACCCAGCCGACGGCACGCACCAATTTGTTCATTGTGTGAGCATATGTGCGTATTGTATGTCATCTGCTACATGAATGGAGCCCGGTGTATGGCGACAGGCTCGCCCCCTGTCACGTTTGGGACTGAATATCGTCCGGCGAAGTGTGGGTGTTGTATAACACCTCTGCCAGCCTTTTCGGGGGACAGGCGTGACGATATGTTATGTAGATTTCCAACCGCTGCCAGAGTCTTGTCTTGAGTACTTGTCTTCCTATCTTCTATGTCTATGCCCGCTGTTGAGTATTTTTTTTATAATGCTAGCTGCGCCCCATTGTTTCACTTGCGGTGCTACAGGAATCGTTATTGGTACCCATGTCCATTTCTGTGGCACTGAAAACGTGTATTCTATTCACGTCTATTCAGAATTTTATTATGATCGGTTGAGTAACAATTAACGAACAAACTCACTTTCACATTTATGATTTCAAAAGTTACCTTTTTAGTATTTATTAACATTACTGGGGCTCAGTACTGGGGATTTCGGGAATATACCGATTCTATTCGGTTATTTCTGCTGCGCTTGGCTTCGCGTCGCGTTGCGTTCGTGCCTCGTTCCGTTATTTTGTCGGCTTTTTGTTCCGCCACAAAGGGTTTTAAGGTCGTGAAAGGGAACGCGGTTTTACACCGTGCTCGAGTGTGGAGAGGCCTTTAATAGTAGCTTGACAAGTAACACATTTTTTAAAGCATTATTTGTTTGGGCTGGCAACACAGAACCGACGCCACCAATAATTGTCAAACTCAAACTAATCAATGTCAAAAAGTCTAATTTTGACCGGATTTCAAGATTTCATTTTGGGTTGCGCCTTGCTTGCTATTGTTTTGGTTTTGCGAAAAATACAATACTTGCGCGTGTAAAACCCAAGGAAACGCCACAGAAATATTATTTTCCACAACATTCCACATAATATACAACTTTTTGTCTTCGTGCCTAAGTAAATTTTGGAGGGTCAAAAGATAACCTAATTCTACGTGTCTCCGGTTTAACTTTTGTTATTTCGTCATAATGGTTCGCGGTGTTGGTCGTGGAGGCAGAGGAATACCAGGGCGAGGAGGTATGGGTGGCCGTCCACCTTTTAACAGGCCCAGGGTGCTGATGCTCAGACCTCCATTCGACTTGATTTTGGCGGAGCCCTCTTTTCCTAGATGCAAGCCAGCGCCGGACGATTCAACGCTTACACAGGTTAGAAAGTGCTTGCTTAATGTATAAATTTAATCGGGATTGTAGTAGTGGTGGTATACTATCTTTTTAATACCAACCTACTTGCGTGACGCGCTGTCCTGCTTGCATTAATTGATCACTATCAAAATCACGAACTGACACCTAAGTATCACTAGTGGCTCTGTGAGCTCTGTGAAGCTCTGTTTTAGTTTAGCAATTAAGAGGGCCGCGACGCTCTGAAATTTCCATACAAACGCGCTACTAAAATTTCTTGGAAACCATTTGTCAGATTATGATGAAATTTAGCATGTACAATTAAATTAACAATATCTTCGCCCCTATGTTCTTGATTTTTTTAAAAACGTTCTCAAGCAAAAATAGAGCTATGAAAAATATCCGCATTTTAAGGGGTCACATTTAACTGATTTATTCAATAGGTAGACAAAGCAAATCAAAAATTCCATTACATAGGGAGGTTGTCTACATCATTAGCTGTTAAATGAATCAATAATACAAGGGAAATTCTTAGTCACCTAAGAATGATTACAGTAGTGCAAAAGTCATAAAAAAAATTGAAATTGCACTTTGTCACTCTGTAGGTAAGTTTAGAGGCTCGTCAGTATCATTACTCTCTCTCTCTTCACTCATCTTCTTCTAGACGAAATGGCGATAGAATACCTTAAGCCAATGCGAAGTTAGTCTAGGTCGCCTAGGTCAAAATTAGTTAGGTCGCCGGACTCTTAAGTTTGAAAAGGCGGTTCTAGCCTACAAAATAACTATTAATTTATTTACTTGTATCTTAGTCAGTAACGCTGAGTGTACAAGATTTTTTGTGTTTTTCAATAAATTTTAAAATTAAATCTTTGTGAGCTGTAGACCTTGTGGCTGACGTCAGTCCTCTCCAGGTCGCATTTCTTAACCGACTTTAGTGTTTTTTTGTGAGCAGGTTTGAAAATTTATACAGAGTAAATTTTTGGAAATTGTTCATTGTTGTGGAGATATGATTTATATAAAAAAAAAATATATATCTGCAACTTTGAAAAGTTTCCAAAAACTAGCTTGCTAACAAAATTTTACATAATTAATGAACCTATTCACAACAATTCAACAGAATAGATTATGAAATGCGACTTGTAAAGGTAAACAGAGATCCAGACAGAATTTGAATGTACAAAAGCATTATTTTCAAAGCTGAAGCATAGACACTTTGCTTGCTAACACTCACTCAGTTGATTAACAGAGTTTTATGATCAGTACATAAGTGTCAGTTTGTGATCTGGAAATATTCACCACAAATAACTAGTGAATGACACTAATAAAGCTTTTTTTTAATCTTGTTTATTTTTGGGGACTTTTGTTTACAACATGTCAGTCCCATTGTATTAACAAAACTACATATTAATTACGTAATGGAAACAGAGAAAACATTGCAAATAAAGTAAAACATAAGTAGAATCACTTGAGAGGACATTTGAGCAGATCTTTGGTCGCATCGGAGCTAGGTTCCGCTAATAATTTATTAAAACGCCCAACATCCAGTCTGTTCAAATGGTAAGTCACCTCAAGGGCCCAATAAAAAGTAATTTTACCCAACTTGCAGGGTAATGCAGAATGACTATTTTTTAAACAAGTAGTTACTTAAAGTAATTATATTTCTCTTTATTTGGCAGGCCCTTCTGAAGAGACATGCAGAGCTATGTCCGACCCCGGCGGAGCAGTCGGCTGTTCTCAGTCTCGTTACTAAGCTGCAGACCGTGCTGGACAATCTGGTGGTGGCGCCGGGCGACTTTGCTGCTTGTGTGAGTAACTAGATCAATAACTGAGTGTAGCAGGCTTTGACCCCCCCCATATACATTACTTCTCTAAGTAAATACTAAGTACAATCATTATCAGTACATTGACGTCAACAGCTGCTACATTTTCTGTACCCTGTGCATTCGAGCACTCATAACGTTTGTGTATACGGGCCTGTGTCTATCAGAACTTATTAGCATTTATTTGTGCTTGTCTACACTGGTATGTGTGTATCCTTGAATATTTGCCTGATGATAGCTTGAGCATTGTTGATCTGATCTTCAAGAAATTGTGCAGGCAAGTAGTTCATGCAAATTCAATTTATATGCTAAATATTACAAAATCTGACAAAAGGTTTTGCTGCTTGATAACTCGCCTCTTGTTACTAGCTCAACTTTACTACTCCCTTATCGCTGGCGGAGGCCAACTACCTTGTAGAGAATAATTGTTTTTGTAAAAATTACAATAATAAAACAATATTAATAAAGGCCTTTTATTCCATTTTGTTTAAATAATCTATTATATATAATAGTACATTTCTAATGTTGCTAGTATTAGCAGTGAATATAAAATATTTAATAGTGAAATTATTCACTAACATTAAACTTAAGATAAAAAGTTTAATGTCAGTAAATTATTCAACCATTAGTATTTTTATGGGTCTCTTTCTGGGTAAAGGCCTCCTCCAAACTCTAGGTCTTCCTGCTTCATCTTAGGCCACAATGTCGCTTCACATCAGGTGAGTTGGTGGTCAAATGTTGATCTATTCTTAACAAAAATCTTGACCATGCCCCTTTATCCGTGCCCATCCTCCACCAATCCCTCCCAGCAACCTCAAAGGAACATCGTGTTGTTTTTGTAATACTTACCTACATATATTTTGTTAACAGCAACTCGAAGAAGTTCGCCAAGTAGGCTCGTACAAGAAAGGCACTATGATGGCCGGGAAGAATGTTGCAGATATCGTCGTCATTATGAAGACTCTACCCACTAAAGAGGCTGTTGAAGGCCTGTCTAATAAGGTACATATTTCTTACTAGCAGCTACCCGCGACAGTTCAGTTCATTCAGAAAATCAGAAAAAAAATAGTGCGTGGAGTCCGCGCGGGAGAAGTGAAACTTCTGTGTATTTTTCTTTCTCTCTCCCTCTTGCGTTGGAATATTAGACGCTACTCGTTGCTAACGCTCTCGCTGGCCTGTAACAGGGATACTACGCGCATGCGTTCGAGTGCCTCACATGCACTCTCTGAATCCAAACCCCAAATTCAGGATGAATGTTAAGTATTAATTTGCACGCCTGATGCCAGTTAATAGACGGACGTAACACTTAAGACTATGTACCACTAACATGCAAATAAAGATTTTGACTTTGAACTAAGCAAGAATTCTCCATCAAATCTCTCCATTCCCAGGTGAACGAAGAGCTGAACAAGCTGATGCTGACCGAAGGGTCCGGCGCGGTGGTCGCCGCGTGTCACTCGCGCGGCTTCACCGTGACCGGCGCGGCGGCCGCCGTCCGCGTGCTCGTCACCACGCTGCACCAGAACCTGAGGAAGCTGGAGCCGGAGGTAGGAACAGCTAGGAGCTGAGCCAGCTGGAGGTTCTCTCCAGGTCATCTCTACATAGTTTAAGGCGCCGTCATAGCACGAATTTTCACTCACACACGTTTACTTAAGCTGCTTCATTTAGAGTTGAAAATCGTATATCATATTTGATGGGAAAATGAGACCGTCATTAATGACAAACGAAAAATTGACTGACATTTTATTTGTAGGCGACCTCTTTCTCTGAGACTGATATAAATACATACCTACTGAAAGTGTCCTGAATTTTTATTTATTTATTTATTTACTGGAATAAATACATAATTTACAACAAGTTCGAGAGAGACGATGACGAGTGACGTAGTCGGGTGTCAACTCCCGAAAGATGGACGTTTTTTTTAGGATCATGGGGTGGCCCTATTAAAAATTTGTAAGCGAGTCTGCCGCACTGGGGACCTACCATGTCATCGAATTGCCATGATAGTTACGTGTTATTTTCGACGCAGTGCGACCAGAAGGTTCACTTATTTGCATAATATTTATTTTTTTAAATCAAATCAAAATAATTTATTTCGACTAATTTTTCAAAGTTTTTATGAGTAGTTTAAAAAAAATAAAAAAATAAAAAAAATTAAAAAATATTTTTTCAAATAATAAAATTAAGAGTATGGCAACCACGTTACTTTACTCACCACTTTACTAACTTCGCATTGGCTTAAGATTTTCCATAACCATATAAAACCTAGAACATAGGGGCGGAGATATTGTTAATTTAACTGTACATGCAAAATTTCATCATAATCTGACAAATGGTTTTCTAGAATTTTGATAAGCGCGTTTGTATGGAAATTTCAAAGCGTCGCGGCCCTCTTAACACAAAAAAAAAATAATACGAACATTTACAATAGAATTTATTAGTCAGTACATGAACCATGTGACAATGATTCATGTACTGACAGTCAAAGAACAGTGAGAAGTTATAGTATAGTGCGCAGCGATACGATTCGCGGTCGCTCAGCGTCGAAAACAAAACGATACTATCAGTGCAATGAGATGTCACGGTAGAATTAGTAGGCCTTCTGATCCATTCAAGCTAAGCTAATTACAAAGTCAAAATCAAAGTCAATTTTTTTTTAATTCAATTTAGGGATCAAAGATACACTTATGAACGTCAAAGTTGTAGACTCGACCGCCTTGTTCGGATAAAGAGCCTCTACTCAGAAGAACAGGCAAGAAACTGAGGGGCATTATTTTTTCAAATAATAAATAAATTACAGTCTCACAAATTTTGGCTTACAACTAGGTAATATCTATAAATACTAGTGGCTACTTGGCGGAAGTGAAAGGCTCCAGACATCTTTATCTTCTAAATAATTCTTAACTTTATAATACCCTCTTTTCATTAATGTAGTTTTTACATGTGATTTGAATTTTCCCTCGGTGAGCCCTGTTATATTTTTCGGGATTTTATTGTAAAAACGAATGATGACTTATTTGACTTAGTCAGTCTAAATCTCGGTACAGCTATCCTATCCTTATTTCTAGTGTTATTATTGTGATAGTCAAAGCTCAACTTAAATTTATGTATATTTTTGCGAACGTACATAATATTTTCAAAGATATACAAAGAAGGTAAAGTTAATACATTTTTTCCTTTAAATAAATCTCTCAATGATTCGGATTGATACTGGAATGATTACTGGAAGTTAATGTGATTGCAGGTACATCTGGAGTACAAGGTGATCAGCAGCCACCTGGCCGCCATCCGGCACAGTCGCTGGTTCGAAGAAAATGCTCATCATTCCTCCATCAAGGTATTTACTATCACAAAAACTAGTTATTACGACTAAAACTTTTTCCAGACAACTTCCCTAGGTCACACTTAACAACTTTCTTACATACATTTCTATGTCATTGCTTCAAGGAGTGAGTTCACTGGGATCCCCTGGTGGATCTGGTCAGGGGTCAGGGGAACTCATGGGTTGACCAGACTCCCCCTGACATAAAATTTATAAAGATGTTATCACAAAAGATGTTCACACTGAAAAGATTTACATTAAAACACGTAGGTACTTACAATATTTTGATAATCTTATTTGAACTGGCTAGTATTAATAATAATAAATAATAATAACAATAAATTTTTATTTCAAAAAGTACATGATAAAGATAAAAACTATCAGATGCAAAAATTTTTTTTTAGAAACAATAAAATAAAACGTAGTATTATTAATCGTTAATTACTCGTATGGCGCGTAATTTTATTTTTAAACAGATTTTTGTTTATGTAGCTAGAGCGGCTAAGTATTTTACATGCTAATAAAATTATCAATAGAAAATATTTGAGATTGAAAGAGATTTAATATATGTAATTATTTATTGCGATTATCTTAGACTATTTCTCACCTTATTTTACAGACATATTTGACAAATATGCACCTGATTACTAAAAAAGGTCAATAAAAACTTCAATCGTCAGTTTATCAGTAAAATTAGAATAAATAATAATTAATTTTATTAGAGCAATCTGGTGCATTGCTTTATACTATACTAGCTGCGCCCCGCGGTTTCACCCACGGTTAAAAAGTATCCTATGTGCTATTCTAGACCATAATCTATCTCTGTGCCAAATTTCATCCAGATCTGTTCAGCCGTTCTGGCGTGAAAGAGTAACAAACATCCATCCATCCACACATTCAAAACTTTCGCGTTTATAATATTAGTAGGATCTGCAAAGTATCGTAAGGAATGACCTGCTATTGGTGCGAATTCTGTCAGTCTGGACAGAGCAAAAAAAAAAATGTTTTTTTTAAAGATTGAAAAGTGTTGTGGTTGTTGTTTTTTTTTTTTAAAGATTGATTGTTTTTTTTAAAGATTAAATGTTTTTTTGTAAACTTGTTCGCAACTTTATTGATTGTCCCTCAGTTTTATACGATATCTCCTTGCGTGTTCCTTGCAACTATCCACGGCAAAGAATAACAAAAGTCTTCCATGTTCCTTATTCTAGGACTAACTTAGCTCATAACTCTCCTATATTGAGAATATGTCGAATATATAACGAAATTAAGTGATCTTGATATTTTTCATGACTCTTTGAACGTGTTTAAGAGTAAATTGACGAATTATTTGAATGGCATTTCTAATAAGTAAAATGTGTTTTGTCATCTTCGGTGTAAATTTAATTAAGTATTTCATTTGTTATTTAAATATATTTTTTAATTTTGTTTTCTCCAACTTTCCCAAAATTGTGAAAAAAATAATTACCTAGTTAAAGTATTAGAAAAAGAATGTTGTAAATACCTATAATAGGTTTTCACTTCAGAACTTTTTTATTTAGTGTTTTCTTTTTTTTTAAATGTCTAAAGTGTAAACTGTTGGTATTTCTATCTAAATAAATAAATAAGATTTTTCTTAATTTTTTGCAATTTAAATTTCTCGCCATTTCGAAACGTTACATATTAAAGGAAAAGTTGCATGATTTTTCACGTAATTAAAAATTTCTTAAAATCATAATTCGATTATTTCCTCTCCTGGTTGGCAGCAACAATAGCACCGCTGTTGTTGCAGGTGTCAACAGGCGGCGGTTACCGTTTACCATCAGGCGGGCTGTCTGATTGTTTGCCACTTGTCTTAAAAAAAAAAAAAGAATTCGCTTTTGGCGCTAAAGCTTTGGTTTCCTAGGAAAGCGGTGCCGTCATATAGCGGCCGTAATACAGCGGTGAATGACGTCACTAGAACGTTGTCTATGTAAACAAGATGGCGCGGTTTCCTAGAGAGCGGTAACTGACACCGTAACGTCAAAAAGCGGTGCCGCCATTTGCATGACGGCCGTCTTGTCGGTGTCATATGGTTTCGTGAACGTTTCATTGATAGCGGTGAAGCTATTTTAAATACGTATTTGTGTTTTTTTTACCGAAACAACGACAAAATGGGTAACTCTTGGAGCAGCGAGGACGACGAAATTTTAATAGATTTCGTCTTCCGCCATACGACTATTTTCCTCTTCTGATGATAGGTCATCCTCCAAGTAAATTGCTAAAGCTAAATCAAGGTCGTCCATTTTCTATCTTGAATCCTTTTCGTTTGACGTTTGTTTAAAAAAAATTACTGGCGGTGCGTTAAAACGGCCGTGGAACTTTCCACATGTCGTCACCGTCAAGACGGCCGCCTTTTTACGTCCGCTATATGACGGCACCGCTTTCCTAGGAAACCAAAGCTTAAGGTCGCCTTTATGTACCCCACCAAATGTGTTATAGTTTCGTTTAAGCAGTTTATATATGTATTTTTGGTGTGCATTACAATAAAGAAATATTATATTTAAAACTACCGGGGCCTACAGATTAAAATGTCATCGGAGCCACGGTAGCGCTCAGTTTTATATGCCACTCTCATTGACTATATTGCATTGTATATTTGTCTAAACATCATCGCAGGTCCTAATCCGTCTCCTCCGCGACATGTGCGCTCGCCATTCCGGCCTCGAGCCGCTCACTCCGTGGATGGTTGATCTCCTCGCACACCACTGCATCATGAACAATCCAGCCAGGCAGGCGCTGCCCATCAACGTGGCTTTCAGGTGAGAGGGACGTGTAACGTTAGTGGAGGACGTGTGACGTCAGTGGGACTTGTGACGTCATTGGGAGGGATCGACATCACTTCGTGGATGATTAATACGACGCAGTAAAATCTCACAATCATATTTAATGTTAATAATTATAATTTAGCAAAACGATAAGTAAACAATTTAAGGGTCCGGCGACCACTTTTGACTAATTTCGCATTGGCTACAGATTTTCTATTGCCATTTCATCTAAAATAAGACTACAAGCGAAGAGAGAAAGTAAAGATACTGACGAGCCTCTAAAGTTATCTACAGAGTGAAAAAGTGCAATTTCAATCATTTTTATGACTTTGCACTTCTCTAATCGTTGTTAAAAAACTAAAAAATCACTTGTATTATAGATTAAGTACCTGGATGACCGAGCTTTGCTCGGTATTTTTTTTTTAATTGTGTTTTTTTTGGAAAATAAACAATTGATTTTAGTCTAACCTCAAAGCAAACACTCATTGACTTCGTGTTACTTAACAACGCCATCTGCTGTTGTGTCGTTAAAGCAATTAGTTGCTCACAAAAAATAGTATTATTATTCGCCAATAGATGTCAGGAAGAGTCATATTTTTCAGTTGAGACTACTCAAACGCCTCCTTTTTGTTATGTTTAAGTTGATTATCGATAAAACACGAATAAAATGACATTTTCTAAAAATGATTCCTAGCTAGATCGATTTATCGCCCCCGAAACCCCCTATATACTAAATTGTATGAAAATCGTTGGAGCCGATTTCGAGATTCCAATTATATACATTATTGCTCATTTAAAGATATAAAAGCTAATGATGTAGACAACCTTCTTATGTAAAGGTATTTTTGATTCGCTTTGTCTATTAAATAAATCAGGCAAAAGTGACCCCTTACAAATGCGGATATTTTTCATAGCTATATTTTCCCTTGAGGACGTTTAAAAGAATAAAAAAAAAAACAGGAACATAGGAGCGGAGATATGGTTAATTTAATAGTACATGCCAAATTTCATCATAATCTGACAAATGGTTTCCAAGAAATTTGACAAGCGTATTTGTATGGAAAATTCAGAGCGTCGCGGAACGTTTACTTGTTTCTTTTTATCTTATACTTTGAACATTTTGTTTTAAAGCTGTTGGTTTTCTATGTAATAAATAAATACATTTACAGGGTTATAGGTAACTCACCAAAAAATTCGTAAGGGTTCATTGTACTCATCGATATTAACAACTTTTACTATGGGGTGAACTCTGAAATCGCGAAAAAAATCTGCTGTTCCATACATTTTGTCTCAGGCCAATGAACTGTTTGTATGGAACAGCTGTTTTTTTTCGCGATTTCAGGATTGGCTTCATAGTAAAAGTTGTTCATGTTGATGAGTACAATGAACCATTAAGACGTTTCTGGTGAGATACCTATAACCCTGTATTTTTGAAGGGCATGTGCACACTGGACTGATTTATTCAATAGGTAGACAAAGCAAATCGAAAATTCCATTACATAGGGAGGTTGTCAACATCATTAGCTGTTAAATGAATCCATAATACAAGAGAAATTCTTAGTTAATTAAGAATGATTACAGAAGTACAAAAATCATAAAAAAATTGAAATTGTACTTTGTCACTCTGTAGGTAAGTTTAGGGCCTCGTCAGTATCATTATTCGCTCTCTTTGCTCGTCTTCTTCTTCTAGACGAAATGGCTATAGAATACCTTAAGCCAATGCGAAGTTAGTCTAAAGTGGTCGCCAGACTCTTAAGGAACTAGGTTAAAGGTATAGCCAAAAAAAAAGGAAAAAGATTACGTCAACTATCAAAACTCGTGGTAAGCCCCCTGTGAACATTTGTTCAGTTGCCACTCGTCACATATCTGCGCACGCTGGTTCAGTTGTCATATATCTACGTACTGTTGTTCAGCTACCACATGTCACATAATTTACGCCCGCTTGTTCAGTTCTCACATAATCTGCGCACTCTTGTTCAGTTCTCACATAATCTGCGCACGCTTGTTCAGTTCTCACATAATCTGCGCACGCTTGTTCAGTTCTCACATAATCTGCGACCGCTAGTTCAGTTCTCACATAATCTGCGCACGCTTGTTCAGTTGTCACATAATCTGCGCACTCTTGTTCAGTTCTCACATAATCTGCGCCCGCTTGTTCAGTTGTCACATAATCTGCGCACGCTTGTTCAGTTCTCACATAATCTGCGCCCACTTGTTCAGTTCTCACATAATCTAGGCACGCTTGTTCAGCTGCCAGCTGTCACCCGTTATAAAAGTCTGCACGCTTGTTCCAGGCGCGCGCTCTCTCTGATGGCGGGCGGGCTGTTCCTACCGGGCTGCGCGGGGCTGGGCGACCCGTGCGAGGGAGCGCACGCGCGCGCGCACACCGCGCTCGACCTCGCCGCGCAGGACACGCACGCCGCCACCGCGCAGACGTACGTACACTGTAACACCGCCGGACTGTAGCGACACTACTGTAGCACCGCCGGACTGTAGCGACACTACTGTAGCACCGCCGGACTGTAGCGACACTACTGTAGCGACACTACTGTAGCACTGCCGGACTCTAGCGACACTACTGTAGCACCGCCGGACTGTAGCGACACTACTGTAGCACCGCCGGACTGTAGCTACACTACTGTAGCACCGCCGGACTGTAGCGACACTACTGTAGCACCGCCGGACTGTAGCGACACTACTGTAGCACCGCCGGACTGTAGTGACACTACTGTAGCACCGCCGGACTGTAGCGACACTACTGTAGCACCGCCGGACTCTAGCGACACTACTGTAGCACCGCCGGACTGTAGCGACACTACTGTAGCACCGCCGGACTGTAGCTACACTACTGTAGCACCGCCGGACTGTAGCGACACTACTGTAGCACCGCCGGACTGTAGCGACACTACTGTAGCACCGCCGGACTGTAGCGACACTACTGTAGCACCGCCGGACTATAGCGACACTACTGTAGCACCGCCGGACTGTAGCGACACTACTGTAGCACCGCCGGACTCTAGCGACACTACTGTAGCACCGCCGGACTGTAGCGACACTACTGTAGCACCGCCGGACTGTAGCGACACTACTGTAGCACCGCCGGACTGTAGCGACACTACTGTAGCACCGCCGGACTGTAGCGACACTACTGTAGCACCGCCGGACTGTAGCGACACTACTGTAGCACCGCCGGACTGTAGCGACACTACTGTAGCACCGCCGTACTGTAGCGACACTACTGTAGCACCGCCGGACTGTAGCGACACTACTGTAGCACCGCCGGCCTGTAGCGACACTACTGTAGGAGGCCAGGGGACCGTAGATACGCCACTGTGTCGGAGCGGGACTGTAGCGACACCATTGTAGTGGGGCGGGGGACTGTAGCGACATTACTGTAGCACCGCCAAACTGTAGTGACACTACTGTAGTACTGTAGCGGGCCGGTAGTCTGCAGGTTGTGGGCTGGGCGACCAGTGCGGGGAGCGCACAAGTGTAGCTGGTGTTTCATGTTATCGACATAGCAAGCGTCAGCGAGCGAAGCGTCTGTGCTTCAGCTTCGATAAAAATGCTTTCGTATGTCCGGCTGTCTTCTTCTACAGGTTGCATTTCTCGATCGATTCTCTTGCATTTTTGTGATGTAATTTGTAAGTCAGTTTGCTTAAAGTAAATTATCGAGCTACACAAAAATAAAAAATATGTTTAAAGAATAATTAATATCCAGTAATTGTGTGTTTATACAAGGTGCTGGTTTTTAGTGTAGTAATTCTTAAGGGTGTTATGCTACCTGTCAAAGTGAACAACTGTTACAACACATGTAGTATGTATGTGGGTATGTATGTATGAGGTTTCTTCGGCACGCCCTACAGCCTGAACAGCTTGATGTATTTCGACTTGTGAGGTGTCATTTGAATCGTCTTGATAGTGGAAGTGACATAGGGTACAATACAATACAAAAAATCTTTATTGACACCAAACACATTAAAAAAAATAGGCGCAATGGACGGTCTTATCGCTTAAGAGCGATTTCTTCCAGACAACCTTTGTATGGAATAAAAACATTACGATTAAGCATGGACGGTGGTGTGTGCTAAATAAATAAAAAATAGCAAAAAAATATAAATACATGTATATTTATATTGTTATTTTTTTTTGCTATTTTTTATTTACTCACAAATACAACTATTCTCAAAACAAAAATTTTTCTCAGCCGGTTTTTTTTGTTTTTTTTTTTAAATGTTACTTGTTACTTCTTTCTTATAGTTTTCTCTCATTCACAGTTTGCTCCGCGTCGTAGCCCGTGGCGGCCACCGCTACGTGTTGGGGCTTCAGCCCTTCGAGGGAGGAAAAGACATCTCCACCGAGATCACAGTTTGGGACGGTGTCGTCGTTTCACCGCTCGCGCCCGCCTACCACGAGAGCCCGGAGCCGATGGACACGGACGATAAAGGTGATATTTGTAGCTCTAGGGCGGAAATATGATACATAATTTTTTTTTTTTTATAAATTCGGGACACTTCCACACACGGTCGCCTGACCCCAAACTAAGCAAAGCTTGTACTATGGCTGCCAGAGACTGATATACATACTTAGATATTTTTAAATACATACTTAAATACATATCAACACCCAGACATAGAACGAACACAAATGTTCATCACATAAATGTTTGCCCTAGGTGGGAATCGAACCCACGCCCCCAAGCTCAGAAGGCAGGTTCACTACCAACTGAGCCACCGAGGCAGATACAGGACTAGGAAGGGAATGTGATAATACACATACATATAGGATAATACACATACGGGTAGGAAATGTATGTACACATTTCCTACCCTCGATCTGTAGTTCGAGGGTGGGAAATGTCACTTTGTAGTAGTACATTTTGTAGGGAAATGTAACATTAGCTAAGGTGGGAATGTAAACTTTGCTGTCCTAAATATACCTATAGCTTTAGGGTGGTAATGTAATATTAGCATCAACTGGGGCAATTGCGTCTTTCGAAAATTACTGACAAACCCTTCACAAATTAAGCAACTAACGCCATCTTGTACAGATTATAGCAACTAAACTTGACTGCCTCGGTGGCTCAGTTGGTAGTGAACCTGCCTTCTGAGCTTGGCGGTGTGGGTTCGATTTCCACCTAGGGTAAACATTCATGTGATGAACATTTGTGTTTGTTCTATGTTTGGGTGTTAATATGTATTTAAAAATATCTAAGTATGTATATCAGTCTCTGGCAGCCATAGTACAAGCTTTGCTTAGTTTGGGGTCAGGCGACCGTGTGTGGAAGTGTCCCGAATTTATTATATTATTATATATATTATTATTTATTTATTAAAGATAAAAAAAGATGTAGGTGGCGCCTAATTTGTGAAGAGTTTGTCAGTAATTCTCGAAAGAAGCAATTGCCCCACAGACGCATTTGCCCCAGTTGACCTTACAGCTCTAGAGTGGGAATGTAACATTACAGCTTGAGAATGGAAAACCAACTAAATCATATAACATTACCAATATTAAATGGGTTACATGGTACAGGGTCTGGAATTACTAAATACTTAAAAAAAATACCTTTTTTGGGGGCTGAGCTACTCACGTCCGTAGGAGTGTACTCTATTCTGGTTCCTTACACGTGGTCCCCGGGTAGTGCTAACCGGGTAGCAAACTCTGGTGGGAGGCTTCGGCCGTGGCTAGTTACCACCCACCGGACCAAGCCATGCCGTGAAATGACCTAGTCGTGTTTCGGGATGTAGTCCGGTGTAACCGTTCCGAAGACGGGTCTGAGCAGTAGCGCACTTGTAGCGCCTCACTCAACTGCCGTCTTTGTACTTCTTCACTCTACA
The DNA here is from genome assembly GCA_911728515.1 of Peribatodes rhomboidaria. Lineage (NCBI taxonomy): Eukaryota > Metazoa > Arthropoda > Insecta > Lepidoptera > Geometridae > Peribatodes > Peribatodes rhomboidaria. The sequence continues at coordinate 2,876,707 of OU452192.1, read as the reverse complement.
AAACTTCGAGGCTAGAGTGAATAAGTGCCTTATAGGTCGTCGTGCTCCATCTTAGACCACAACGTCGCTTAACATCAGGCGAGTTGGTGGTCAAACGCCGACCTATTATACATAAAAGAAAAAAGAACCTTTTCCTTGCTAAATTTAAACCAGCTAGAACTAGTAACTCTGTGAGATGGAGACCTCGCGACTAGTTCTGTCCTCTTCTGCAGGTCGCTTTCCTCAACCGATTTTCGTGAAATTTTGTGAACAGGTTCGATAATAAATAAATAAAAAAATAAAATAAATTCGGGACACTTCCACACACGGTCGTCTGACCCCAAACTAAGCAAAGCTTGTACTATTGCTGCCAGAGACTGATATACATACTTAGATATTTTTAAATACATACTTGAATAGATATTAACACCCAGACATAGAACAAACACAAATATTCATCACATTAATGTTTGCTCTAGGTGGGAATCGAACCCACGCCCCCAAGCTCAGAAGGTAGGTTCACTACCAACTCGGCCACCGAGGCAGTGAGAGAGAGGATAATAAAATATTTTATTTTATTTATTTGAACGAAATCCACAGCTCTCAAAAATACATGAAATAAGCTTACAGATAAACTTAAAGAATAACGGATGTACATTTTATAAACAAAATAACAGAATTAATCACTAAATAAATTTAAATGAACATAAATAATAATCAATTGTATCAATATAAAATTAAATATATATATATATAAATCTATAATATACTAGCTGTCACCCCGCGAATTCGTTCGCGTTTATTACCCTACTAATATTATAAACGCGAAAGTTTGTAAGAATGGATGGATGGATAGATAGATGGATGGATGGATGTTTGTTTGTTACTCTTTCACGCCAGAACGGGTGAACAGATCTGGATGAAATTTGGCACAGAGATAGATTATAGTCTAGAATAAATAGCACATAGGATACTTTTTAACCGCGGGTGAAACCGCGGGGCGCAGCTAGTTTATAATATATATATACAGAGTGACTGGTTGAACACTTTAGATATTCTAGGTTATCATAGTACTCATCATTATGAACAACTTTTATTATGGGACTAACCCAGAATTCGCAAAAAAAAAATCAGCTGTTCCATACATTTTGTCGAGTGTCACTGACATTTTTCTATGGAACAGCAGTTTTTATTTTCGCGAATTCTGGGTTAGTCCCATAATAAAAGTTGTTCATAATGATGAGTACTATGATAACCTAGAATATCTAAAGTGTTCAACCAGTCACTCTGTATATATAAATGTGAGCTGTCCTATCTGTTAAGTTAGATCGAACTGCACACGGTGTGCAAATTTGATTGAAATCGGTTCAGTAGCTTAGGAGTCTATAGTGACACGTAATTTATATATATATTGACTGATATATATGGACTCAATTGAGCGACGCGCCATTAAATTAATCAATGACCAGGCGCTGGTAAAGAGGAAGATGGCGCACAGTCTCCAGCACAGGCGGCGTGTAGCTAGTTTGTCAATTTTTTACCGCTTCCATTTTGGAGAATGTGCACAGGAACTATACGAGCTGATTCCGTCATCTTACTTCCGCCATAGGTCATCGAGGCAGACATTCCATCGATATGTCGTCAGCTTTAATAAAGCCCGCACGAAGCGCTTTCAAAACTCCTTCCTAATCAGAACTGCCAAGGACTGGAAAGCGCTTCCTGCCTCGGTGTTCCCCAGCAATAGATACAACCTGGGTCTCTTCAAGACAAGAGTGAGACGGCACCTCATGGGCAAGCGTGCTCCATCTTAGACCGCATCCTCACTTTTCATCATGTGTGTTGTGGTCAAACGTGGGCCCATTCAATCATAAAAAAATATATATATTAAGATTGATACATTTCCAAAAACTGTCTCGACAAAAAAAAATCGAAATAATTATCGAACGTACTTCACAAAGTTTTAACAGAATCAGGTAAAAAATGCGACATACAGACGAAGACAGATATCTGGACACGCGAAAGCATTTTTGTCGAAGCTAAAGCAGAGACGCTTCGCTGGCAAACGCTCGCTCGGTCGAATAAACATGTCTTTATTATTGCTCCAAGTTAGACAAGGACATCAATAGTTTTGGCTAGTTAAGATTTAGCAATTCAGCGTTAGAAGTAGGTCTATTGTCATCTTAAAAATCGTCACACGTCACTAATTTTTAAATGTGATGATTTTTGCATGAGTGTGTGTATATATATGCATGTTTGTTATTTCGTGAAGCTGTGACAGCTTAACAGATTAGGCAGAACACAATTTTGTGAAATTCGAGAAAAAATATCGAGTCTCCATACAAAATTGATGTTATGATTTATGAAACGGGAATTACTCACGTACGATTTAGTCCATTATTCCGATTATAGTTTAGTAATTCCCTTTTCATAATTCATACAAATCGTCACGCCTTTTCCCCCGAAGGGGCTGGCAAAGGTGTAATGCAACACCCACACTTCGCCGGACGATATTCAGTCCCAAATATGACAGGGGACGAGCCTGTCGCCATACACGGGGCTCCAGTCATGTAGCAGATGACATACAATACGCACATATGTTCACACAATTAACCACTTGGTGCGTGCCTTTGGCTGCGTTTGAACCCGCTCCCTATAGCTTGAGAGGCGGGCCTGCAACTAGGCTATCATCGCTTCTAAATAAGTACTAAATAAGTAAATAAGTTGAATACCACTAAGGTCTTAAGCCCTTTGGTGACATAGCTTATAGGAAAGCTAGAAAGGAATAATAAGAAGTGACCAAAACTAATATTTCTTTATAGAACTGTTGGATTAAAACCGATGAAGAAAGCTTGCCACTGTCGACCTGCGTTTAAAGGTGTGCAGATTTAAAGAAACTATAAAGGCTGAAACACAACAAATCCGGTTGCAGTCCGTTCGCAGTCCGCGTGTAGTCCGCGAGGCATCACACAAAACAGCACAGACTGCTCTGAAAGAAAAGAGAAAGTTTATTTGTAACCAATTATTTAAAATTACTGAGACAAAAGTGCTTCTTAAAAGGGCCGCGACGCTCTGAAATTTCCATACAAACGCGCTACTCAAATATCTTGAAAACCGTTTGTCAGATTATGATGAAATTTAGCATGTACAATTAAATTAACAATATCTCCGCCCCTATGTTCTTGGTTTTTGTAAAAAACGTTCTCAAGCAAAAATAGAGCTATGAAAAATATCCGCAATTTTAAGGGGTCACTTTTGACTGATTTATTCAATAGGTAGACAAAGCAAATCAAAAATTCCATTACATAGGGAGGTTGTCTACATCATTAGCAGTTAAATGAATCCATAATACAAGGGAAATTCTTAGTTACTTAAGAATGATTACAGTAGTGGAAAAGTCATAAAAAAAATTGAAATTACACTTTGTCACTCTGTAGGTAAGTTTAGAGGCTCGTCAGTATCATTACTTGCTCTCTTCGCTCGTCTTCTACTAGACGAAATGGCGATAGAATACCTTAAGCCAATGCGAAGTTAGTCTAGATCGCCTAGGTCGAAATTAGTTAGTTCGCCGGACTCTTAAGGTTACAAATCGCCCTCAACTGAGCATAATGTCGGCTGTTAACTGGCGCTGGTCTTCTGTTGTTGCACACGGATTTGGTGTGACGTAAAATAACAAAGTCAGTTGAATACTGCGTCACTCACGCTGTAACAGGACTGCACGTCCGTTGCTCTATTGACTGTCAACGAGCAGTCTGTGTCACGCATCTACTACACGCGGAGTGGAAACGGACTGCTTTGGGTGTGACGTCTTTTTATAGAATTTCATACTTTACTGGTCCTCGCAAACCGGACTGGAATGTACACGGACTGCACTTGCATTTGGTGTGCTCCAGCCTTTAGCCTACCTTAGCGCACAGTGGCGGACTAGCAGTCTTAGAAGGTCGCCTACACCATTATTTAGACACAAAACACACATAATTATAGCATTTTAATTTTTTTTTAAAGTAGTTCTTATATTTTATTTTCTTATGCTATATACTAACTATAATCTACTATAATACTACTATAATTGTGATGTAGTATGTAGAATATCTAGTAGAGTTAGCTGCAGTGTGCACATCAGTTTCACATTCAATTTCAATTTCAATTTCAATAAGCCTTTTATCCTGAACCTTGGATTTCTAGAGAAACTGTTAAGCTTTACAGAATGTCTCTTCAGTTCACAGTTTCACATTAAGCGTTTATTAATTAAACAACTAAGTATTTTACGAAATTACATTTTCTTTATTCTCTTGACGCTACATGTCAACCTATCAACAACACGGTAGTCAGGGTAACTAAACTAAATTAAAACTCTAAATATCTATGACAATCATCTAACAGCTAGGTGAAAGATAAACTAAGTTAATCACTACATAGTATAAAACAAAGTCGCTTACTCTGTCCCTATGTCCCTTTGTGTGCTTAAATCTTTAAAACTACGCAACGGATGTTAATGCTGTTTTTTTAAATAGATAGAGTGATTCAAGAGGAAGGTTTATATGTACAATAACATCAATTAAATAGTGGAGAAATACTGTTATTTTTGAGGTTTCTAATGTGATGTCGTTATTTATCTTTTTTTTCCGCTTACATTGCAAACGCAGGACGCGAAAGTTTGTAAGAATGGATGGATGGATGGATGGAAGTTTGTTACTCTTTCACGCCAGAACTGCTGAATAGATCTGGTACAGAGATAGATATCTAGGATATATCTAGAATAGCACACAGGATACTTTTTAACCGCAGGTGAAACCGCGAGGTGCAGCTAGTATGTCAATAAGGCCTTAAAAATACCACTTAAAAATAAAAAAAAACGTAACATAACATATCGTCACGCCTTTCCCCCGAGGGGGCTGGCAGAGGAGTAATACAACACCCACACTTCGCCGGACGATATTCAGTCTTAAATGTGACAGAGGGCGAGCCGAGCGGGATAAAAAAAACAATAGAATAAAGATACATTAGCTTAAATAATAGCTATATAATTATTTTAAAAAATGAGCTCGCAAGCCACCGTTTAAGTTGTACAACTGGCGTATTGAATAAATACTGTGGACTGGACACTAAAGCTACAGTTCTGTGATCTTTGATCTGTGTATTGGTATTATGTATTGTTACCGTCTGTGTAGTGTATTGTGTTGTAAAATTAATGTGTCTTTCTTTAGTCAAAGTCAAAGTCAAAATGTTTTCATTCAGTTTATGGATCAAAGATACACTAATGAACGTCAAAGTTTTTTTAAATAGACTCGACCGCCTTGTTCGGATAAAGAGCCTCTACTCAGAAGAACAGGCAAGAGACTGAGGGGCATTGTTTTTTCAAATAATAAATAGATTACAGTCTCACAATTTTTTTTTTTTTTTTGTAATTTTTTTTTCTCATTCTGAGTAGTCACGTCATCAGAGAATGTAGCTGGCGATCTTTACCTCCAAACAAATAGAGAATGTCAAAGAAAGAAAAAAAAATGACTCACAGCACATACATTACAATACATACAATATGACATTAAATTATGAATATTAAATGTCACACTTTGGTGTACCATATACTTGTTTTGTTTCTGTAAGTATCCTTTAACTCATCTACACTAATATTATAAAAAGAAAAGATGTGTATTTTTGCATGTAAATAAATAATAATAATAAAATTCGGAACACTTCCACACACGGTCGCCTGACCCAAAACTATATAAATAGATATTAAAACCCAGACATAGAACAAACACAAATGTATAAAAAAATCATAAAAATTCTTTCACCATTAAAAAGCTACATTATCCTGAAGCCGCGGGCAAAGGACCTAGTCTAAATCAACACTAATATTTTAAAGAGGAAAGATTTGCATTTTCGTTTATTTATTTAATTTAAAAGTCCGGCGACCACTTTAGACTAACTTCGCATTGGCTTAAGGTATTCTATAGCCATTTCGTCTAGAAGAAGAAGACGAGCGAAGAGAGCGAGTAATGATACTGACGAGCCTCTAAACTTACCTACAGAGTGAAAGTGCAGTTTCAACTTTGTTTATGACTTTTGCACTTCTGTAATCATTCTTAAATAACTAAGAATTTCCTTTGTATTATGGATTCATTTAACAGCTAATGATGTCGACAACCTCCCTATGTAATGGAATTTTTGATTTGCTTTGTCTACCTATTAAATAAATCAGTCAAAAGTGACCCCTTAAAATGCGGATATTTTTCATAGCTCTATTTTCGCTTGAGAACGTTTTTAATAAAAACCAAGAACATAGGGGCGGAGATATTGTTAATTTAATTGTACATGCTAAATTTCATCATAATCTGACAAATGGTTTTCAAGAAATTTGAGTAGCGCGTTTGTATAGAAATTTCAGAGCGTCGCGGCCCTCTTAAGCAATAAATCATGGTATAATAATATTCTCCGCCAGGTATAGCAATCAGCAACGCGTAGTGACTTCAATCGATGCTTGAGCTAGACCAAAATTAGTCATTTGACACCAAGTTCGAAAAAGACGGGTGACTCCGACGTCATTATGTGATAGCTGAATGCTAGACCTTGTTTTTTTGATCATGGGCGTACATTAGTCACTATTATACAAACAATACTGCACGCTACTTCACGCCTTAGGCCACTTGCAGAAGCTCGGCTAATTTTTTTCAACTCAAAGTTTACCGCTCACCAGAGATCAAACTGATAAATCGTCTTATACCACCAAGAGTTAGAAGCTGACCTTGACAATGATAACATTTTGACTCTGATGTAATTCAATTCACCCTTTTTTACCTAGGGAAAATTCACCCTTTTTTACCACCCTGCAGTGTCGCCCACACGGCACTGCAGTCCGCTTCAGTTGTGGGTGAGCCCATACAGGCACACACCCTACTTAGGCCGCTTCCAAAAGGGCCTTGGGGCGGAAAGCCTATCACAACAATAACACTAGAAATAAGGATAGGATAGCTGTACCGAGATTTAAACTGACTACAAATAAGTATTTTTTAGGCAACTGCGTTCGTTTTTATAATAAAATCCCTAAACATAAAACAGAGCTCATAGAAAGAAAATTCAAATCCCATATAAAAAATACGTTAATGAATAGATTTGATTTTTAAAAGTTCTATTAACTTAACAATTAAACACTTACAATACAGAGACAGTCTATTAATGTAGCTAGTAATGACTTAACTATTAGGCTAAACTCGCCTATTTAAGTCATTTAATAACAAGTTAAATTTTAATTTATAGTAGAACATGGATGTTACGTGTATCTAAGGTATACAGTTCATGATAGTACGAGTAGGTCTGTTAAGAGTCTTTTGTGCCAGACTCATTTTTAATATTTTTTTTTAGATAATACTTTAACATTATGTGCATAAGAAAAACATAAATATTGACATCAACAAACTAATTAAGTGATTGGCATGAATGTAGGCAAAGTAGGATAAACTTATATTGATTAATGAATAGAGGATATGATAAGGTTAACAATTATTTAGAAGACAAAGATGTCTGTAGCTTTCTACTTTCGCCAAGTAGCCACTAGTACATAGATATAATATGATATTACCTAGTTGTAAGCCAAAATTTGCGAGACAGTTATTTTATTTTTTGAAATAAATAATGTCTGTCAGTTTTCTACCTGTTCTTCTGAGTAGAGGCTCTTTTTCCAAACAAGGCGGTCGAGTCTATTTAAAACTTTGACGTTCAGAAGTGTATCTTTGATACCCAATTGAATACATTTTGACTTTTAAAGCCCCAAGAAGCTTCCCCAAGCATCCCGGATTCCTATTTGCTTCACCGTGGTTGTCGAGGCCACGGCAATAAGACTCCTCACCACGATAAGTACACTTATCGACTCGTAACGGGATCGTCACAGTATCAAAAATTCAAAATAATTTATTGTCAGCTGTGTAGTTCAGGTCACATTGAATATTATAGGTTTCAACAGCTAACCTATTGGGCATACAACATTCTGAGCGATCAGATCACTTATTAAAAAGATACAATTAATGTCAATTTCATTTAGTTTTTTCTTTGGTTGGAGTGTCAAAGGTTTCAAAGGTCAGCTCGAGCCGTGCAGTATTCTCTGTATGAAATTCCTACTGCAACGCACACTGATCGAAATCGTAACGTAATAGCCTCGCCTTGGTAAGGTAAGGCGATACGCTGACGATCCCTTTCCGAGTTGATATGTGTGCAACGACCTTAATTAACCCTGGGCTTAAGAGTCCGGCGACCTAACTAATTTCGACCTAGGCGAACTAGACTAACTTCGCATTGGCTTAAGGTATTCTATAGCCATTTCGTCTAGAAAAAGAAGACGAGTGAAGAGAGCGAGTAATGATACTGACGAGCCTCTAAACTTACCTACAGAGTGACAAAGTGCAATTTTAATTTTTTTATGACTTTTGCACTACTGTAATCATTCTTAAGTAACTAAGAATTTCCCTTGTATTATTGATTCATTTAACAGCTAATGTAGACAACCTCCCTATGTAATGGAATTTTTGATTTGCTTTGTCTACCTATTGAATAAATCAGTCAAAAGTGACCCCTTAAAATGCGGATATTTTTCATAGCTCTATTTTAGCTTGAGAACGTTTTTAAAAAAACCAAGAACATAGGGGCGAAGATATTGTTAATTTGATTGTACATGCTAAATTTCATCATAATCTGACAAACGGTTTTCAAGAAATTTGAGTAGTGCGTTTGTATGGAAATTTCAGAACGTCGCGGCCCTCTTAAGAATAAATTCCGTATCTTCTGCAAGCGGGCTTTAGATCAGCGCACACGGGTGGAAAATGAGTTTAAAATAACTTTTTTAAAATCAATTTCCAACATTATTAACATCATTTAAACATCAATTTTTAACACTATTAACTTAAAAGTTATCAAAAAATATTTTGCTATTGCTCACCCAGCCATTTTTTTATTATTAAAAACGCTGATATATTTATATTAGTATATAATTACTATGTATTATTATTATTATATACTATCTTAATATATATAAATCTCGTGTCACAATGTTTGTCCTCAATGAACTCCTAAACCACTTAACCGATTATAATAAAATTCGCACACCATGTGCAGTTCGATCCAACTTGAGAGATAGGATAGCTCAAAACGCGAACGAAGTCGCGGGGTGACAGCTAGTTAGTATATATATAAGTGAGTGGGAAAGCCATAACGCTCGTTTAAGGCTCATAAATCATGAAACATTTCAAATATCGTCTCCCGCCCGCCGCCCGTTTGCGCTGACCCTTACTATAGATTCTAATTTAGCTATTTAGTGCTTATTTTAGAATAATATTTCCACGTAATTTTTCTTATTAATTGTGTTTAGTGTACTTAGTTAGTTTTTTTTCTTCTGATAATTAAAATTAGTGTTTTATAGTTAAAAATACGTACCTACTTTACTTATGTATTTATGTTGAGTTTGTTTAAACGACGGAGATTTTCTAGGATATTATTGTACTCATCATTAAGATTTGTTATAAATTAAATGTTCACCACTAAAATCGCGAAAGCAAAATTAGCTGTTCCCATAGAGAAAAACAAGATAACTTAAAAAAAAAACACGAAAAACGAATAAAAGGGTTTTAATTTTTTTTTAATACACTCCCACTAATCACCTTATACCTATACAAAAAAAAAACAACTAAAATTATTAAACCTGCTCACAAAATTTCACGAGAATCAGTTGAGGAATGCGACCTGGGCAGCTATTCGGAAATTTGAGATTCTCGTCTCACCTTTTGTCGTCCTTGTTGCTCTCATTTAAAACGTCATAGGTGTGAGAGTGACCAAGATAAAATCTCATCTCATCTCACGCGCAGGATTAGCCCCCCTGTATAGGAGACAGACGCTCAGAGAGATACTAGTAATAACAGTTGGTCATAATGTTGAGTACAATGAAATCCTATAACATGTCCGTCATTTAAATATGCACCGAGAATAATTCAAATATTCTTTTTTTCAGATGATGACAGCACTCAGGACGGCGTCGCGGCTTAAGTTTACATTTAAAAAAAAGTCTCACTTAACGTACATTAAGGTGCGTCCTTATTGGTCAAAGATCGCACGTAGCTTGCGATTCCGTCGCACGATTATTTTAAAAATACTAAAATCTCTACGCACAGCATAACGCAACTGTTAAAAAATGCGAAATGGTATTTTTCGATAGAGCGTTCGAGAGCGAAGCGTCTATCCTTCAGCTTCGACAAAAATGCTTTAGTATGTCTTAATTCTGTCCGGAGAAATTATATCTCCGCAATAACCTTGTGACCTTGTAAATTATAAAATTCCCTTAATGTTTTTAATTTCAATAGGTCACAAATAAACTTTATTTCTTTCTTTCTTTCAATAACTTTTTTTTTTAAAACAGACTTTGCACAAGAAATTTGTAAAATCAACCTGGCCAATGTTTCATTCTAGATATACCTAGGCTAGAGGTAGTAGAGATCGCACTGACGTCCGTTAAGTTATTTAATAAAAGAGTATCTTTAAGTTCGTCCGAATAATACGACGTGATCGTCTAGCCGTGCGACCGAGCAATAAGTAGCGCTAATTCTTATCGTATTTAATTAATTTAATGTAAGACGATATATAATAAATAAGATTTTTCTTAAAATATTTGTTTTGTTTTATTTAAGAACGTTAAGGCTGACAATGTCCAGTTTCCTCAAGCGTCTAGTTTGCTAAAATGTCGCATTACGTGTAGTCCAACAATGTCCAGTATCCTAGAACGTCTATTTGCTAAAACGTCCATGTCGCATTACGTCTAGTCCAACAATGTCCAGTATCCTAGAACGTCTATTTGCTAAAACGTCCATGTCGCATTACGTCTAGTCCAACAATGTCCAGTATCCTAGAACGTCTATTTGCTAAAACGTCCATGTCGCATTACGTCTAGTCCAACAATGTCCAGTGTCCTAGAACGTCTAGTTTGCTAAAATGTCCATGTCGCATTACGTCTAGTTCAACAATGTCCATGTCCTAAAACTACCTCGGAGACTAGTCATTATGAAGCACTGGACGTTTTTTGTATTAGACATAAAAAGGCATTGGACGTTTTGGCAAACTAGACGTTCTAGGACACTGGACGTTGTCACCCTGAACGTTTTAGAAATCCGAAGGCTTATATAGTCTTGATTAAGCAAACTGAGCCGCTAACTGTCCGCTGGCTGACTCTTCATCGCGTATTGGGTAAACGCATTAGTGTTGAGCAAACGACAAACTGTAGCAAACCAAATGTGAATCAGCCGCTCGTCAGAAAGCTATACGCCGCAAACTGAGTACTTGTGGACTCAATGCGGTGTGCGTACTACAGCTTCCTCATAGGTGATAGAATAATTCTACCTATGCCAATATTTAAGGCATTATAGCTGCAATCAAATATCCCAGTCTTAGTTTAGCTGCCACAAGAACTTGTGAGCGTAACGTTGTAACGTTGCAACATGTGTAAGCTGGGGTGACATCACTTCAGCTTGCACATAGGTATCCTACTATATCCTACTATCCTACTATATTTAATATTATAAACGCGAAAGTTTGTATGTATGGATGTTTGTTACTCTTTCACGTAAAAACTACTGAATGGATCTTAATGAAACTTTACAATAATATAGCTTATACATCAGAATAACACATAGGCTACAATTTATAAAGATATTGTGTGAATTGTCCAAAATATAACGAAAAGTGTCAAGTAAAGGGCGGTCCGACGCACGGCGGGTGAGGTGGGGGGAAGAAGTCGCTCACCGCTGAGCGCGCGACCCAAACGCGGGCAGACGCGTGAGGGCAGACGCTATTGACGGTTGTGTCCGTTTTGCGAATTTGCAAGGCATTAGCGATTTGTTAAAAATGCATTGTACCTACTTAAAATAATATAGACCCAAGGTTAAATTTTGGCAGGGTATTTTTTTGTGAGGAGTTTGGGGAGGAGCACGTACAAAAATATACTTCATTTTTATTTTCATAGATAGGTTACTTACCTGTCAATTACGAGTATAACGAATTTCTTCGTTTTTACTTAAATTACATTACATAGGTTTCAGGTAGGTAAATAACTGGTCCTTTTTTGGTTGTTTTGGTTCATCCTACTAATATTATAAACGCGAAAGTTTGTAAGAATGGATGTATGGATGTTTGTTACTATTTCACGTAAAAACTACTGAATGGATTTTAATGAAACTTTACAATAATATAGCTTATACATCAGAATAACACATAGGCTACAATTTATAAAGATATTGTGTGAATTGACCAAAATATAACGAAAAGTTTCAAGTAAAGGGCGGTCCGACGCACGGCAGGTGAGGAGGGGGAAGAAGTCACTCATCGCTGCGCGCGACCCGAGCGCGGGCAGACGCGTGGGGGCAGACGTTGTTGACGGTTGTGTCTGTTTTACGAATTTTCAAGGCACTAGCAATTTGTTAAAAACGCATTGTATTTAAAGTAATATAGACCCAAAGTTAAATATTGGCAGGATATTTTTTTGTTAGGAGTTTGGGGTGGAGCTCGTACAAAAATATACATCATTTTTATTTTTATTATCATAGATAGGCTACTTACCTGTTAGTTACGAGTATGAAGAATTTCTTCGTTTTTTTTTACTTAAATAACATTAGATAGGTTTTAGGTAGGTAAGTAATTGGTCCTTTTTTGGTTCATTTTTAATAATGTAAATAAACATATCATCACGCCTTTCTCCCGAGGGGGCTGGCAGAGGTGTACAACACCCACACTTCGCCGGACGATATTCAGTCCCAAATGTGACAGGGGGCGAGCCTGTCGCCATACACCGGGCTCCAGTCATGTAGCAGATGACATAATAACACAGCAGCAATAATAATCCTACTAATATTATAAACGCGAATGTTTGTATGTTTGGATGGATGTTTGTTACTCTTTCACGTAAAACTACTGAATGGATTATTTTTCTTTAAACTTAATAGGCTTGCGTTTGGCCTTCAACATGCCTGATGATAAGCAGTGATGCGGCCTACGATGGAGCACGCTTGCCTAGAAGAAACCGATTCACTCGAGACTTGAAGACACCCAGATTATAAGTGTCAGGGAACACACACTCTGGCAGAGTATTCCACCCTCTAGCGGTCCGTATGAGAAATGAGGAACCAAAGCGTTTTTTGCGTGTTGTTGATATGTCGACCATAAAACGATGCCGCTTTTTCATACTCTTGATTGTTTTATAAAAGAATGGGCTAGGAAGAATAAGGTCATGCAAACCAGATGCACACTCACCGAAATGTATCCGATAAAAAACCTATAGACCAGCAACCTTGCGCCGATGATCTAGACTTTGAAGTTTGGTCTGGACAAGGGAGTCGTTGCCAATGAGCTTCTTCGCACGTTTCTCGATGGACTCCAACGCCTCGAGCTGGTACTTGGCCGATCCATCCCAAAGGTACGAACAGTACTCCATGCACGACCGAACCTGTGCCTTATATAATGACAGCAACTGTTCCGGCGTGAAGTACCGTCGCACCTTCGAGAGGATACCCAGCTTTTTAGTAGCTAATTGAGCCTTAGACTCAATATAGGAGCCGAAGTTGAGGGTCGAAGTCAAAGAAACGCCTAAAAGCTCCAGGCTGTTATTAATCGGGATGGATACACCTCGAAAAGTAGGACCCAGTTCGAATGGCCTCCTTTTTGCGGAAAACAGACGCCTGGGTTTTAGCCGCGTTGAACTTGACCAGGTTGGCATCACCCCAACTGGAGACTGCCTGGAGGGACAAGTTCAAGCGCTCGACCATGTCAGCCCTTAGAGACCGGATTTGAGACCCACTAGACTGTGCGCTAGACTTATTGCTTTCCACAACAGTGCTGTCATCTGCATACCCAAAGATACCGGGCTTAAGCAGATCATTAATGTGCACCAGGAAGAGTGTCGCAGAGAGCACGGATCCCTGAGGAACCCCGGCATTTATATTCATTCGATCAGACGAGCAACCGTCAACGACAACTCGAATGGATCGGCCCCTCAGAAAAGCCGAAATCCACGCAACAAACCTAGCGGTCAAGCCAAACGAAGTGAGCTTGCTGATAAGACTGTCATGCCAAACCCTGTCAAAAGCTTTGGAGATGATTTTAATTAAACTTTACAATAATATAGTTTATAGGTACATCAGAATAACACATAGGCTACAATTTATAAAGATATTGTGTGAATTGTCCAAAACATGACGATTAGAGTCAAGTAAGTAGGAAAAAATCTACCATCAGCGAGCTATTATGGCGTGCGCTGGAAAAACCGCTAGAGTTACGAGTACACATGTGTAATGTATGATGGAAATATTCATCTTAAATAGGCCTACAAAAAAGTCCGCCGCGGTATAAATCTATATCTTATGCGTAAGCCATTATAGTGATCACACTAATATTAAAAAGGAGAAAGTTTGTGATCGTTCATCTTCGCGCTCAAACTGCTGGACCAATTTTGACAAAATTCAGTATAGAAGTAGCTGACACCCTTGATTAGAACATAGGCTACTTTTATCCCGGAAAATTTAACTGTTCGCGTGGGCTAAAAAATGCGTCTAAAATGTATAAACCACTATAGATTTACACGTTTTGGACGCATTTTTGTTTTTTATACACATTTTTTGATCCCTTAAAAATATAGTGTTCCCGTGGGATGAGCAAGGAATTTAAAAAAAGTGTTACTCATAGACGCTTTTTTAAAGTAGATTTAATTTGACGTTTTGAACGCACTTTTTCATAAATAGGTCCCTACAATTTCTTATTATTTCCTAAAAATATAGTGTTCCCGCGGGATGAGCAAGGAAACACGTATATTAATTAATTACTATAAAGTACAATAGTATTAATTACTATAAAGGCGAAAGTTTGTGAGTGTGTGTGTTTGTTACTTCTTCACGGCTGGATCAATTTTAATGAAACTTAGTGTGGAAATAGCTGACATCCTGGATTAGTACATAGGCTATTTTTTATCCCGTAAAAATATAGTGTTCCCGTGGCATCCCACGGGATCATCAGCTCTTCAGCAAGAAATCTAAATATATTAATTTGTTACTCTTTTAAACCCGAAATAATATTATAAATGCGAAAGTTTGGATGGATATTTGTTACTCAATCACGCCAGAATGGCTGAACGGATCTGGATAAAATTTGGCACAGATATAGCTTACGTCCTGGACATAGGCTATAATTCACACTCAAAAATAGTCAAAATTTCCGTTTTAAATGGTAATGTTTTTGTTTACCTAGCCTGATACCTTCTATTACCTTCAGCTTCGTCTAGCCCGGCAAACCAAAAGCATCCGTGAAGTAAATGCAAGCTGCGGTGTCGTTTGAGCTGTGTAAAACCGCACGCGAATTGAACGTGGTGATCTGTCACGCAAGTTTTTCTAGGGAATACCTTTTACCTACTGACCCCGGGGGCAGGCTGGGTAGATATGTGGGAAGCTCGCCAGAGGCAGCATACCCGCTAACACCCCTAAAAACCTTAAAAACCCTAGGGTATTCCACCTCGGCGCAAAATATCGGAGCTACGGGAACGCTCTCATAGACGACCACGGCCCCGCAGCGCTAGCCCCTTTGGGTACCTCCCCGAGCTCTTCCTCGCCTGTGTCGAACACCAGACACATCGTCATCATCATCTACCTTGCTCGACCGGTGAGCGCCTGACATCCTAACTAATATTATAATGCGAAAGTGAGTTTATTCGTTTGTTTGTATGTTTGTAACGCTTTCACGTCTCAACTACTCAATCGTCTTGAAATTTTGCATTCATGTTGTCTGGGGTACAGAAAAGGACATAGGGACATACTTTTATTCCCGAAAAAATAAACAGTTCCTGTGGGAATGCGGGTGAAACCGCGGGGCGCAGCTAGTTGGTTTATAACTCTGAAAAACACCTCAGCAGCCAAAGGGTTAAAGTAAGTATATAACCCAGATACTTGAAAATTTTGCTGCCAGTGGCAGCTATTATGCTTCAAAATTTGAGCTACAATGCATAGTCATACCTTCTTTCGTTTGGAAGATATGAGATGAGTAGTTGACGTGACGTCACTCCAGCTTACACACAGTTTTTTGATCATAGCTTCAACAGTTTTTAAGTAGCATCGTTCAGATTTTTCCTACCTTGTGCAGCTATTTTGCTTTAATTTTTTAGCTATTGTCCAAAACCCTAAACTTACTGGTCCGCCTGTACTGGTTGAGCGAGCTGAGATGACGTCACTCCAGCTAGCACATAGTAAATGGCCTCAAATGTGACAGGGGGCGAGCCTGCCGCCATACACCGGGCTCCAGTCATGTAGCAGATGACATACAATACGCACTTATGTTCACACAATGAACAAATTGGTGCGTGCTGTCGGCTGGGTTTGAACCCGCTCCTTCTGGCTTGAGCGCCTCTCAAGCAAAAAGGAGCGGCTTGCTCCAACTAGGCTATCATCGCTTATAATAAGTATAAAGTATAGTATAGTAGTACAAGTATTATCCTATGCAAATCCCTCTTCCTGTCAAAATATAGATATGAATTAAATTATGATTATAAATAAATCGTTAGTCAGACTGGCATAGCTTAAGTATCAGTGACGTCACGAGCCTGAGCGTGGCTGAGCGATAGCGCCCGATGCTGCTTCAGTCCCTCGCGATACGCTCAAGCGCTATAGCCTATTTAGTACTGGTTCTAATTATATTTCCCACTAGTTGTGTCTCTCATTGTCATTCGCGGATCTCCTTAATTTGGCTCTGGCGCAAAACACTTTCCTAGCTGACGTGTACTACAAAACTTCCTGTTCGCCAAATTTGAGCTGCAGAGATCAAGTAATTTTCGAGATTTCGTGTCTATTTAGTTTGTGAGTGACGTTTCACTTTTATATTGTGTAAATACGTTTGTACGAAAGTGATATTTTATAATTAAATACTTATAACTTAATTGTTACGGGTCGTCTTACCAGTAAGTATATATAAGACTCAGATCAACCTAGAGGAAAAGATGGAACAGTGCGTTATATCTCGCTGAAGACACTTCTTTTTAAACGTGTGCGCGTGGTAATGCTGCCATGAAAAACATTAACTATTGCACGAAAACTAATTCTAATTCCCAAACTCTACGCTAGCCATTTCCGTTACAATATACAACCTTAGTAGATTTAATATTCTAAAACTGCACATATTTGTAAGAGTTAAATGTTACGGCTTTTTCAAAATTGACTTATAAAAACTGCTGTTTTTAAAAAGAACCTCAAAATGTAGTCCTGGCCACACTACTGCATGCAATAATGCACTATGTATATTTATGTACACGAAATTATACCATAAACCGATGCACATAATGTCAAGGTAAGAATGACCAAGCGAGTAGCGTAGTTTTTTGCGTCAATATGTGCGTGTTGTGTACATATACATGCGACAGTAGCGTAGTTTTTGGATGGTTTTTAGCTTCACTTAGATCATACGCTGTGCGCCATGCGAGATATAACGAAGTGTTCCATCTTTTCCTCTAGGTTAATCTGAGTTCTGAGCCAATCGGGTTTAGGGTTCGACCCGCGATAAGTACAATACCGCCGACAAGGGTCTCACAGACAGGCGGCCTGACAAGGCGGCTGACATAGCGGCCAGATGTCTTTCATTGCAATACATGGGAGTCTATAAGGTGACATTAGACCGAGGTTTCAGTACTTTTGAGGGGGTGAACCAGAAGCGCGCAGGCGGACGTCGCGCAACAGAATCGAAACGCGTGCAGCGTCGCGTTACGCGGGCAAATTAAACATAATTATGCCAATGCATGAGAGTATTCAGAGAGAAGCATGTGACGCGTTCTTTTTCCCGACTGCACAAAAAGAAGGGTTATGTTTATCGAGTGTATGTATGCATGTATGTACCTATGAGGTTTCTTACACACGCCCTACAGCCTAAACAGCTTGAATGGATTTCGACATTTGTAAAGTGTCATTTGAATTGTCTTCAAATTTTTTTTATAGCTTAATATGCTTGTGTTTGGCCGCCAACGTGCCTGATGATAAGCAGTGATGCGGCCTACTATGGAGCACGCTTGCCTAGAAGAAACCGACTCACTTGAGACTTGAAGACACCCAGATTACAAGTGTCAGGGAACACACACTCTGGCAGAGTATTCCACACTCTAGCGGTCCGTATAAGATATGAGGAATCAAAACGTTTTGTGCGTGTTGTTGGTATGTCGACCATAAAACGATGCCGCTTTTTTGTACTCTTATGGTTGTTTTATAGCAGAACGGGCTAGGGAGAATAAGGTCATGCAAACCATATGCACACTCACCGAAATGTATCCGATAGGTAAAGAACCATCATCAGACAATAGTGGAAATACAATACTTTATTAATTAGGTAGGTATACCTATGTGTGTCGGAGGGTTGGACCACTATGTATTATATTTTGCAGGCGGGTTTTTGTTTTTCTTTTAATAATGTTACTTGTTGGTTCTGTTATTCCGCCACTCAAGGCGGTACTGTACGCGCTTCGCAAAGTGTCGATCTCGACTCCACGGACGATTTTTTTTTAAATGGATGACTCTATGCTGTTGGCCACTGAGGCCTCGACAGCGTACCGGGCATTAGGCAAGCGCGGATGGCGCAGGGCCTCAAAAATGCTTAAGACTGTGGGCGACGAGTGCAAGGGCACCTCTAAGGTACGGCCTCAGCTTGGGCTGTCGCCGAGGGAGGGGCGTCGAATTGCCCTGGCAGCCCAGAAGGGGCTTGCTCTAGGGCCCTAATTGGGCCCTCCCCCGAGGGTTCCCGCCTTGTCGTGGCGGGGGGGCTCAGTAGCCGTGGCTTCGGCAACCACGGTGAAGCCAAGAGGAATCCGAGGTGGGGCCGCTTCTTGGGGCTTTTAGCTCCAAAGCCCACATGGAAGCGGCCTAAGTAGGGTGTGGGTCTGTATGGGCAGACCCACAACTGAGGCGGGGTGCAGTGTCGCATGTGCAACACTGCAACCGAAGGCTGGGGGCCGCGGCGGGAGAGGACTGTTGGTGTGTCGTTGCCACTTTCCCTACCTTCCGCGGCCCAAACGGGGTTGCCACCGTTTTGATGGCGGACGCGGTGGGGCCGCAGAGGAAGAGGCGTGTCGGTGTGTCGTTGCCGCTCTCCCTATCCTCTGCGGCCGAAGTGGCAGGCGGCGGGGCCACTCATCTGACCCGTCGCATGGGGACCATTGGCGCCTAGGCACGGGTGCTGGTTGGTGCCCACGGGCAAAATTGGTCCCCGAGGAGGTGGATGATGACGATGTGTCTGGTGTTCGACACATCGTCATCGAGAGGGAGAGAGCGCAAGCTCGAGGTGGTGCCCGAAGGGGCTGGTGCTGTCGGGGCTGCGGAGGAGTCCGGAAGCGTACCCGTTGCCCCGACATTTTGCGCCGAGGTGGAACACCCTTGGGTTTTTAGTGGGTAGGCCGTCAGTGGCGGGATTCCCACATAACCACTCTGTGCCCGCACCCGGGGCTGTTGGTGGTATCCATAAAGGATTTTCCCAAGGTGAAAAAAAAAAAAAAAAAAAAAAAGGGCCCTAATTGGGACGGTTGAGTTTACGGTTAAAAATAAAATAAATTATTATTAACAATGACTCGACCGCCTTGTTCGGAAAGGGAACCTCACCTCAGAAGAACAGGCAAGAAACTGAGGGGACTCCCTGAACGAGGCCCTAAAGGTGTACCTATATTGCTTGCTACCGAATGGGACTATAAGCCTCAGTATTCGCGCTGAGAAGCGTAAGGAGTAGGTATTTCATTTTAAGTACTTAAAAATAGTTTTTATCTGCAAATTAATTGAACTTTATTGACCTCAGCTCAGTTGGTAAAAAAAAAAACTATTCAGAACCGAGCTTCATTTCATATTAAATACTTAGCTAAGTAAATTATATTTTTAAACGTAAACAAAGCGTATTTTCCTGGACAGATAAACACTGTAGGTAAAACCATAGTCTAGATATTGTCAAACATAATTATTTATTGCGACATATTAAGTGAATACATGGCCTTCCCGAATAACAATAATTAGGTTATATCTTGAATAGTGTGGTTCATTGATTCCTAAAATGACTGGACCCACCTAAAAATACTTCCGATTCCGCATGATCCAAAAAAACAAGGTCTAGCATACTGAAAGGTAGCACGTAATGACGTCACTCGTCATTGTCATCGTGTCTTTCGAACTATTTGTAAATCACATATTTCGGTCCTGCTAAGTATCGATTGACGTCACTACGTGTTGCCAATGTGACCATTTTTGACTCGGAATTCTGTATCTTTTTTTTATTTTTTTTACAACAGACTAGGCATGCGTTTGACCACTGACTCGCCTGATGGGAAGCGTCGACGTGATCGAAGGTGTGACACGCTTGCCTAGGAGATACCTATTCACTTTACTCTTAAACACCCCCGGATTGTATTTAGGTGGAAAGACAGACACAGGCAACGAGTTCCACACCTCTGCAGTTCTTACAAGAAAAGTTGACTTGAAACGCTTAGTGCGTTTTAGCGGAATTTCCACCATAAGAGGGTGTCTTTTACTGGTGCGCCTGGTACAATTATAAAAGAACGGCGATGGCTGGATCAGGTCGTGCAGTTCTTGTGCACACTCGCCGTAGTGTATTCTGTAGAATGCCGACAGGCTGGCCACTTCACGCCGGTGTGACAAGCTCTGAAGCTTGGATTCAATCAACGAGTCATTGTTAATAAGCCGTTTGGCGCGCTTTTCGATCGAGTCCAGAGCGTCCAGCTGATACTTATCTGGCGGTATCTGGCGGAGTATATCCTACTATATATGTATATAAATAATAATAATAATAATAATAATAAATCATTTATTCATCGAGTATCATAGACTCATACAAGTTTAAATTAAATAATCATCAGAGTAACAGTCACATTATTATCATCATAAATTGCACCACATTAATAATTAACAGAATGATAGATATAATGATATATGATGGACGAAATCAAAATGTCAGTAAGTACAAAAATAAAATAAACAATAAAAATAAAAAATGTCAAAAATATTATACAAGAATCAGATAATGTCATTCCAATAAAATAAAATAATACAATAAGATGTCAAATATAAAAATTTTGAAAATCAAATAAATTCAATGTAGACGCAAAATAATAATAATAATTCATAAATACATAAATTTAAATAAAACATGACCTTAAACCATGATGGCTTAAGGTCATGTCTAAAATAAACTATGGCTCACCACAAACATTTCGTCAACTGGTCATTAGTCTGTACATGAACCATATAACAATGGTTCATGTACAGACAGTCAAACCTACATGCGAATACATTTAGGATGGTGTTGGGGCTGGCCCGGACCCTGCGTGCTAGAGATGTGCACCGTTTCCGCATGGTCGAGTAAAAACAGTCGACACACGACTCGGCGAACATCCCCGACGCGCTGCAGTACCTAGGCAGCCCCATCAGCACCCTAAACGCATTATTGTACTGTACTCGAAGGGCGTTGTACTGTTTTTGCGTATATGACAATAAAATGACAATGACAATATAAATATGACAATGTAAATACTCCATATAAGTAGTAGGATATACTTTTTTTTTGTGAATGACTAATGCTGTTGGCCAGTGAGGGCTCTACAGCGTACCGGACGTAAGGCAAGCGCGGAGGGCGCAGGACCTTGAGAGTTTAATTATTTAAAGCTAAGGGCGACTGGCACAAGGACACCACTAAGGTAAGGACCTCGGCTTGGGCCGTCGCCGGGGCGGGGCGAGTCGATTTGCCCAGGCAACCCAGAGGGGGTTTGCGCTTGAGCCCTATTAGGTTTAACTGATTGACTATTTGGAGAGAATCTAACCGAGAAAGTTTGCAAGATTTTTTTTTTTTTTTTTTTTTTTATGAATGACTAATGCTGTTGGCCACTGAGGCCTCTACAGCGTACCGGACGTAAGGCAAGCGCGGAGGGCGCAGGACCTTAATAGATTTTAGTTATTTAAAGCTAAGGGCGACTGGCACAAGGGCACCACTAAGGTACGGACCTCGGCTTGGACCGTCGCCGGGGGGGGGGGGGGGGGAGTCGATTTGCCCAGGCAACCCAGAGGGGGTTTGCGCTTGAGCCCTATTAGGTTTATCTGTTTGACTATTTGGAGAGAATCTAACCGATCTTCTAACAGATCCTGGGAGTCTTCGACCTCGCCGGCGAGGTCGGTGTTTTGTTATCGTGTTCCTTTGGTAACCGGCGCCTATACCAAAAACTGCAAACTTCCTGTTGCGGGGAGCTGTCGGGTCGTCCGGGTCGCCGAAGATGTCTCTAGGGCGTCTACGGAGAGGGCGGGGGGCAGCGGTGTCTACTGTTGAGTAGTCCGCCGTGCGAACGACTAGAGGATTTGAATGGTGGGAGGCCCTATCAAAGTATCTACGCGAAGTGAATTTAAAGTACTGCCGAATGGAGGGGAGCTCTACATCGCAGTGCAAGTCGGAGTTTCGCTGGAACCAGCTGGCTGCGACCGCTCTGCGAATAAATCTATTCTGGACGGCCTGGAGCTTGTCCAGGTCGAAGCCAGACGCGTGGGCAAATACTACGGAGGCGTAGGTCATAACGGGGCGGATGCAAATTTTGTACAATATCACCTTATTTCTAAGGGATAGCTTACTACGATCGTTGAGAAGGGGGGCGAGTCGGCTTAAAAAGAAAACCGCTCGATTCCTAACTGTCCGGATGTGCCTCGAGAAGGTGAGTCGACGATCGAGGGTCACGCCAAGGTACTTGGTCGAGTTCACCCAGGGGATGGGCCTATCGTGCAGCATGAGCTGCTGCCGGATAGGCCATTTGTTGGGGTGAAAGCACACAGCTGCGCTTTTGTCCGGATTGACCGAGATGGCCCACTTCTCAAACCAGTCGCCTAAGCGGTGCAGGGCTTGTTGAAGCGTGCGGAAAGAGATGGACTGATTCCACCCTCTTATAAAGAGGGCAGTATCGTCCGCGAAAAGCGCAAGCTCTACCTTCGGATGACGTGGAATGTCATGCGTGTAGAGGGAGAACAGAACGGGGGCCAGCGCTGACCCCTGAGGGACGCCAGCGCCGATGGGGTGGGGAGCCGAGCGGGTGCCGTCGACGCGATAGCGAAAGTTTCGATCAGTCAGATAGTCATGTATTATGAGTACAAGACCATCCGGGAACCCGAGCTGGTATAACTTGTATACCAGCCCGCTGTGCCAGACTTTATCGAACGCTTTCGCTACGTCGAGGAACACCGCAAGGGTGGACTGACATTTGGGCGTGACCTGGGTGAAGCCGTGGTAGGGTTTCCGATTGAAACCCTCTAGGATGTGCTCCGTGATGCGGTGCACCTGCTGGACGCACGAGTGTCTGGCTCGAAAGCCGAACTGCTCGTCGGGGAGGAGATTGTTATCTCGGATGTGGGACCAAATACGCTTCAGAAGGATGCGCTCGTAAATCTTACCTAAGGTACTGAGGAGACTGATGGGGCGGTAGCTAGAGGGCTCTGACGCCTTCTTGCCGGGCTTGTGAATGC
This sequence comes from Peribatodes rhomboidaria, assembly GCA_911728515.1. NCBI lineage: Eukaryota > Metazoa > Arthropoda > Insecta > Lepidoptera > Geometridae > Peribatodes > Peribatodes rhomboidaria. Next base: position 2,853,197 of record OU452192.1, on the reverse strand, counting down.
CGATGACGTCGGCAGACTTCCAAGCGTCGGGGAAGGTGCAGTTGGCCAAGGCGGCATTGAAGATGCTGACGAGGAGGTTGATCAGAAAGACGGGGAAGTGCTTAATCACTCTATTGCTGACGCCGTCTGCACCTGGGGCCTTCTTGGTTTGGAGACCCTTGATGATCGACTCGACAAAAATGTCTTATGTAATCCGCCCTATAGCAGAGGACAGACGCCGGCAGCGAAAGCAAAAAAAAAAAATTGTCTCAAAACACAAGTTAACATTTATCTTTTTTGATTATATTTACTTAGGCATGCAAATTAGTATCAGTTTGTAAATTATTTGATTGTTTCAGGTGTAATCTTCAAACCCAGACGTAACCAGCTGTAATGGTAGGCAAAAACGTAAGAAAAACAAAAACCCTTTAATTTTAAACACTGCATGCTTTTGCATGCTACTCAGTCGAAGCTGCTATCAAATTCCATACTTCATTACCTACTTAGCAAACCAATACTTTTACCTACTGTTTTTTTAAATATTGTATTGTTTTGTATTGATAATACAAAAGTCTAGTTATTACTTCGTAAGGATACTTGCATGCTGATTGCGTGTCAGCATCAGAGCAGAAGTCCCATTCCTACCAGTCAAGATATTTTTTGTCACTGTCTCTCATGTTGAAAAGTCATGGGACTCTTTCCCATGTGACCAAGAAACATCTCGAATGTCAAGAATGACCTGTGCAGCATTAATATTCAGTGTTGTGTGTTTTGCTCGGTCTCGCATTTATTTAGCGAAAAACAATTTAAAGACCTCCGTAGCGTTGTTCACGCCTAGTATCGTTCAGATTACTCAACCGGAGTACTCAACCTCTCCGGTCTGAAAGTCTAGGCTCCTGTTACGTTGCTGTCACGCGTAGTATTTAAATTAAATTCAAGCTATGTTTATGTATGACATGGATTGCATATTATGTGGAAGTCGAACTTTGATTCCCCATGATGTAACAGCAGACAGCATTGAAGAAAGTGTGGCTCCACATATCTGATTTATGATATTCCTACTCAGGAGAACAACTGCTTCGATGCTGGCTACCTGAACCCCATCACGCTCGTGTCTCTGCTCCAGTGCAGCGAGCCATCTCTAGTGGAGCACGCAGCGAGAGCCACTGCCAACATGTTCGCTGACACGCATCCTCGGACACAGCTGGCTCTGGAGCTGGACGTACTCACTCCGCTACGGAACATATTAGCCAATGGGGAAGCTAAGTAAGTTACGGTAGGGATGCGTGAGTGAGGGGACCGCTTGAGTGAGTGACAACTTTGCTTGGGAATACCTACCAATTTCGTAGAGAAATTTACTGTAGTATGATCGGTCGAGAGATTTTTTCACTTTGCGTGGTCACTCCGGTGGCGCTAGTGGCGCTAAAGGGTTTTTCTAAAATATCAATAAGGTATCTCACAGCGAGTTCATTCAACGCCCACTCAGCAGCAAGTAGGACGCATTATGGAATTGCATTAAAAGTGATGGATCAGTTCGGTTCCTGGCTTAACGCAGCTGAGTGGTTTTATTATAGTAAACACTGAAGTACTAAAACACACAGTATTTTGGACCTTTAAGGACTCAAATGCTTTTGGAGGGAGAGCTTGAGTCCCTTAACTCAAGATCCGCTGCTCTAGAAATGGAATCCGCTGGTAGTTAATCTTTGGAGCAGGCATAACGGAGTCTCCCGACAAGATCTACGAGGATTTGATGACTCCGGATCTTAGAGACATGTTTTGTCTGCACAGGTGTCAAAAGGAAGCAGCGAAAGCGATCAGCAACCTGTGTTACTACGGTACAGCGGAACAGCGCTCCCAGATTGTGGACCGCGATGTGCTGCAGCCGTACTGCGCGCTGCTCACTGCAACTGACGACGCGCTGGCTGCGCTGGTGCTGGCCGGACTCAATACGCTCGTGCAGGTAACTTCGTCACTGGCAATTGAATTTCTGCCAAATTTTTTAGGCCGTTTAGATACAATGTTGGTAACCCAGACAATTAGAAAAAAAAAATCCACTATCCCAACTACTAGGTAGTAAAAAAGTTTCAAAAAAGTTATGATCTTTGTCATGATCACCGTGTATGTCATGTCAGATGTGTTATGATCACCATACTTTCGTGAAAGGCGCATATTTAAATTGTGATAAATTTCTACATTTACGTTATTAGTGTCACGTTTATTTACATACATTTAATTTTAGCCCCGTACTTACTCACAAACATTACTTACTTAGATAAGTCAATGCTAAGTACAATCTTTCTCAATACATTTACATGACATCTGCTATACATTGTGTTGCACCTGTGCGTTTGAGCGGTCAAAGTATATGTTTGGGAATACGGTGGCTAGATTTCATCCTTTTCACAAGCTTTTATTTAACTTGCAATGTATGTATGTATGTACTCGTAACTATATACCTATGTTCGGGTAGAAACTTGCAACTCAATTTTGGAGCAGATATCTTCAACCGATTGAGCTGAATTTTTATACACGTTTAGTTTGGATGACAATGCATGGTTAGTTGTGTGACGTCATTCTATATTCAGTATGGTGGAAGTACACACAATGGCGGACAAGTTATTTTTAATGCACTCCTATAATATAGATATCAAATATAAGGGCTTGCTGAGAGTAACTTGAAAAAGAAATGAAATGAAATGAAATTTATTCACTAAAAATAGGGTAGGGTACAAAGTGACGTCACTCTAAATCCAACATGGCGGAACAGCTATGATGGCGGACAAGATACTTTTCACGCACTGCTACACTATGGGTATCAAATGAAAGAGCTTGCCGAGAGTAGCTTGAAAAATATTCTTTTTAGCGCAATAAAAGCTTGTTTTGAAAAAATCATTTTTGCAACAAAAATCTTTTTAACAACTCACCTGGAAGACGTCTACTCCTGGACTAAAGTATAAAGATGTCCACGATGGTCAGTCTTGCGCTGCCAGCATCCAGTCATACTAAACTACTTATCCCACTAGGCCACTACCCATAGAAAATCATCACATTTAACTTAGTTATAGTTAGTATCTAATATTAATGTTACATCCACAGGGTGCAGAGAAAGAAGATTCTGTACCTGATTCCGAAGACGAGTGCAAAGAAAAAAATATATGTTTGAAGCTGGACGAAATAGGCATCCTCGATGTGATACAAAAAATCCTGCAGAGACTAGTCATTGATGAGGTATGTACTATGTAACTTATGGGAGACCTAGGTACTCACTAAAATGCGACATTAAGTTCACATTAACGAAGTCGCGGCTCTACAACTCATCATCTCTAGGGACCTACCCTCAGATCAACCTAGAGAATAAGATGGCGCACGGCGTATGATCTAAGTGAAACCACAAACCATCCAAAAACTACGCTACTGTCGTATAGGTACACAACACTCACACATTGACGCAAAAAACTATGCTACTCGCTTGGTCATTCTTACCTCGACATTATGTGCATTGGTTTATGGTATAATTTCGTGTACATAAATATCCATAGTGCATTATAAAAGTGTAGCCAGGACTACATTTTGAGGTTCTTTTTAAAAACTGTGCAGTTTTTTTACAAATCAATTATGAAAAAGCCGTGACATTAAACTCTTACAAATATGTGCAGTTTTAGAATATTAAATCTCCTAAGGTTGTAAATTGGAACGGAAATGGCTAACGTAGAGTTTGGGAATTAATATTAGTTTCCGTGCAATTGTAAATGTTTTTCATGGCAACATTACCAGGCGCACACGTTTAAAAAGAAGTGGTTTCAGCGAGATATAGCGCAGTGTTCCATCTTTTCCTCTAGGTTGATCTGAGGGGCCTACCATGACATCTTATTGACATGATGTTTACGTATTGTTTTTTGACGCCGCGCGACCACGGTACGATTTGCGGTCACGCAGCGTCGACAATAAAAAGTATTCATCATGGTAAGCCCCCTGGAAGCAGAAAGTCTGGAAGAGATGCTGAAGATTGGTTTTGGTAATAAGTTGCCAGTTGTTACACTATATAGTTTAAGTGATATTCTTTTTCTGCAAGGGAACAACACAATAACACGTGAACACTAAAGAGCTTATCCATCTCAGACGGAAGACATCCACTTCTGAACAAAAGAGTCCACAAATGACCTGTCTTGAATTTCCCACAGCCGTATTTCCCGGTTCGTGGTTGTCAATCGAGAACTCTTCCAGAACTCTTCTGCCACAGTGTCCCTCAGTAATACGAGCCATGTATGCTGCCCACTGCCACACACTGGTAAACTACACCTAGTTAACTATATTCAAGTTATCATTTCCGCAGGGCTTACGTCGTCAAGCAGTCGAGCTGAACACAGCTGTCCGCTTTTATGCTCGAGAGGATGATCTTATCATTGAAGGAGGAAAGGAGTTCACTCCAGCAGAAGCTGTAAAAGGTAGGTCTTCGTCATCGACTATTTTCCACTTTTAGTGGGTTGTTCATTTTGCTTTGTCAGCCTCCTCCACTGACTTCACGTCGACTAGCGACCTTCATCCGGGCTTCCCTGGTATAAGAAAGAGTATATAGTGACAACATAGACATGTTGAATTAAGTCGTGTGAGTCGCTGGCATCTATTTATTATGGTATCATATTCTAGACATTCGAGACTCACACACACACACACACACACAGAGAGAGAGAGAGAGAGTATGTGAGAGAGAGAGCGAGAGAGAGAGATACACACTTACATCCTATCCTACTAATATTATGGGAAGAGCCAGTGGATGGTTTTTGAGGCCGGTAGTAAGAGCTCCTTGAACTTGCCTCCAGTTTTTCTTAACAGTGTTCCCCTGGAAAGGGTTGATCGGTTCAAATACCTGGGGCATGTTGTTACTACCGACCTTAAGGACAACGAAGACATTGAGCGGGAGCGGAGGTCTCTTTCAGTCAGAGCGAATATGATAGCCCGCCGGTTTGCACGATGTTCAGCAGAGGTCAAAGTAACGCTCTTCCGAGCGTTCTGTACATCCCTCTACACGTGCAGCTTGTGGGCTGACTATTCTAAAAGGAAATATAGTGACCTCCGGGTCCTTTATAACAATGCATTTAGGGTGTTGTTGGGGTTGCCCCGATTTTGTAGCGCCTCAGGCATGTTCGCCGATGCACACATGGCTTGTTTTCACGCGACCATGAGGTCGCGAGCCGCGTCCTTGGTGCGCAGAGTGCGGGCCAGCACCAACACCGTCCTAATCATGATCGCGAACAGATTAGACTGTGCTTATCTCCGGCACTGTGGCGAGAGACATTTACCGGTACCGATGCCGGAGAGAAAGTACTAGTAATTAATAAGAGTATAGTATAAGTAATTGATTTCTTCCTTGACTTAATTTTGAATTTTTAATGTACTTACTATTTTATTTGACATTTAATTTATTTATTTTCTATTTTTATTTTAATTGACATGTTTATATGATTATTGATTGTTTTTATTGTTATCCATATTTATTCAATTATTAATTATAAATAAGTTCAGTTTTTAATTTTACACATTACCTATACTTATATTACTTAATAGAATGTAATTTACAATGTGTGCTGTTATGGGTGTCATGCCTGAAATAAATTAATTTTGAATTTGAATTTGAATTATAAACGCGAAAGTTTGTAAGAATGGATGGATGGATGTTTGTTACTCTTTCACGCCAGAACGGCTGAACAGATCTGGATGATTAAAAAAAATTTTCGAATTTGAGGTTTTTTGAATTTTTTGCATTTTCTAAGAATATTTCCTATAGTAATGTATATTTATCTTTACACTATCAGAAAGTAGATATTTCAACGAACAAAAAGCCCCCAAACTTTTTGAAAAAAGCTGATATTTTGACGTCAGAATTTTCGATTGAAAATTAGGGTGCTTTTTTGATATTAAATTAAAATGAAGCGAAAAAATAAATATTTTTAATCAAATAAATTACAGTGTATTTGGGACATAATAAGGTAAGTTTTCACCAAATTTCGTAGAAAAAAAATTTTTTTTGAAAAAGATATATATAAAAAACCAAAAACTTGGTTTTTTGAATTTTTCACCTAAATTTTGAGTTTATGTGAAAAATCTGCAAATACAAAAGTTGTAGATCTTTTTATTGCCTACAACTTTGCCTTTTAACTTTTTTCCATAGGACTTGTAGTTTTGCCGGAAATCAAGATAAACCATTTTTTACCCTTAAAAACCCACCCCCTCCCACTTCCCGAACTCGGATCGACCGTAATTTATTTTTCCTTTCATTTTGATCATATTCCCCTCCTTTTCTAATGGGTTTCATCCTACTGTAATTTTTTTTCATTTTTTACCATTTTTGTAGGCTTTGACCCTGGTCTAATATTGTATTGTATTGTATTGTATTGTATAAGTCATTTACAAACGATGACGAGTGACGTCATTACTTGCTTGCTCCCGGAATGTTAGACATCATATCCTACTGTGATATTAGGGTGCTGTGGCTTGTCTTGATCTTAGTTTTGTATTCAGAGAAGTTTTGTACGCAGAAGTATTTCATTGGAGGGACTGCTAACGCTCGCTCGGCCGATCCAACCAGGGGAGTTCTTACGAGCCTATACTTTGAACATACGAGTATAGAGGGGGTCTTAATCTAAGGTTAGGTTAAAGGTTACCAGATTTACTTATCCATAACGCCCGTTCAACGCGCTTAAATATTTTTTTCAAAGTTTTTTTACCTTCCTATTTGCTAGAGCTGAAGTCCGGCGAGCTGGCGCGGCGGGTGGTGGGAGCGCGCGCCGCCCGCCGCATGCTCGCCCGCGCGCGGGAGGCGGCGCCGGCTCGCCTGGAGACACTCGGCGACGTCATGGTGACGGCTGGCGTCTTCGCACCGCTTAGACTGGCTTTGGACGAGGATAACTGGTATACCACTCTACCATACTCAAGAAGGAGGGTTATGTTTTTCGAGTGTATGTATGGTTTTTTTTTTCTTTTTTATGTAGAATAGGTCGGCGTTAGACCACCAACTCACCTGATGTTAAGCGAAGTTGTGGTCTAAGATGGAGCACGACGACCTATAAGGTACTTATTCACTCTAGCCTTAAAGTTTTGTAGAGTGAACAAGTACAAAGACGGCAGTTGAGTGAGGCGCTACAAGTGCGCTACTGCTCAGACACGTCTTCGGAACGGTTACATCGGACTACATCCCGAAACACGACTAGGTCATTTCACGGCATGGCTTGGTCCGGTGGGTGGTAACTAGCCACGGCCGAAGCCTCCCGCCAGAGTTTGCTACCCGGTTAGCACTACCCGGGGACCACGTGTAGGGAATCAGCATAGAGTAAACTCCTACGGACGTGGGTTTCTTTGTCACGCCCTACAGCCTAAACAGCTTGATGTATTTCGCCATGTGAGGTGTCATTTGAATCGTCTTGATAGTGGAAGTGACATAGGGTACAACATTCTACAGCATTTTTTTTAAATAATGTTACTTGTTTTCTGTTTATTTGTTTTTTATCTCCCGAGTCAAATACGACGGGGTGGTATAAGTTTGACTTGTCTGTGTGTGTGTGCGTGTGTCTGTGTGTGTGTTTGTCTGTGGTATCGTAGCTCCCGAATGGATGAATCGATTTTGATTTTGTTTTTTTTTTATTTGTGATTTTGTTGGATTGTTCTTAGCTTGTCGGTTTTTTTTTAATTTATCCTGTTATTTTTTTTCTCGCCTTAACTACTCAACCGATTATCATAAAATTTTGTATACCTACACGTTTTACCTACACCATTTTTTTTTTAAATTACCGGTCCCCGTGAGACCGCGAGTGGAACCGTTGGACGCAGAGCTAGTCACACTACACCTAATATTACAAACTTTTTAAACAAGGTTTTAGGAATTAGTGTAAACACTTTTATTTGATTTGTATTTTCTTTTAGTTGAGGCGAGTGGTGGATGTGAGCACCAAGACAAACTTGGTTTTTTGGTGCAACATCTAAATATTTTTTGTACAAAAATTTTGAGAGACAATAAATAAATAAAAATAATTATAAATGCGAAAGTTTGGATAGATCGATTGATACTCAATCACGCCAGAACGGCTCAACGGATCTAGATAGAATTTGGCGCGGAGGTAGATAGGAATAGTACGTAAGATACTTATTAACCACGGGTGAAATCGCGGGCCGCAGCTAGTATCCTAACATATATCGTCACGCCTTTCCCCCGAGAGGGCTGGCAGAGGTGTACTTTAACACCCACACTTCACCGGACGATATCCAGCCCTAAATGTGACAGGGGGCGAATCTGTCACCATGCACTGGGCTCCAGTCAGTATCATAACGAATATTATAAATGCAAAATTGAGGTTGTTCGTTTGTTTGTTTGTTATGCTTTTACGCCTTAAATAATCAACCGATTATGAAAATGTTTGATCACGTTGTCAAGGGCAGAGGTACCATTATGGATTTTTTCGTAAATTCAGTATTCGGATTTTTTAAATGGCGGAAATCTATACTAATATTATAAAGAGGTAACGATTGTAAGTTTGTTTGTTTTGGTTATTCTCCAAAAATATTGAACCGATTCGAAAAATTATTAGAAAGCTTCATTATCTCTAAGTGTCTCTCATAGGGTATGAGACGCAAGTAAAGCCGCGGGCAGAAGCGCTAGTAATATACAGGGTGTTACAAAAACCCTGTTAAATCGGCGAGGTGGACATCCAGTATCGACTGGAGGATGGAATTATGCTACTTTTTTAATTATTTTTTACCGCCTCCATTTGGGAGAATGTGCACAGGAACTATACGAGCTGATTCCGTCATCTGACTTCCGCCATAGGTCATCGAGGCAGACATTCCATCGATATGTCGTCAGCTTTAATAAAGCCCGCACGAAGCGCTTTCAAAACTCTTTCCTAATCAGAACTGCCAAGGAGTGGAACGCGCTTCCTGCCTCGGTGTTCCCCAGCAATGGATACAACCTAGGTCTCTTCAAGACAAGAGTGAGACGGCACCTCATGGGCAAGCGTGCTCCATCTTAGACCGCATCCTCACTTTCCATCAGGTGTGTTGCGGTCAAACGTGAACCCATTCAATCTTAAAAAAAAAAAAAAAACTTAAAATTAAATATTGACTTAAAAAAATTTTGAACACACATCGTGCTCCGTAAAAGCGTGAACGCAAACGCTACTCGTGTCTAATGTATTTTTTAACTATGTGCGTCGTGCGACTAGTTTCTAAAAATAAAAGCCGCCAACATAAGATGCAGATTTGTTAACATATTTGTAAAAAAATCCTTTTTTTCTGGCGTTCTTAAACCAGTCATTACTCTTGCTATTTTTAACGTGCATTTTTTTTGAAATTTCTGTTTGAATGGGCATTAATTATGCATCAGGGTTTCTCTAGTTAGTAGTTGGAGAAGGCCCGCCTCCCAAGCCAGAGAGAGCGTGTTCAAACCCAGCCGACGGCACGCACCAATTCGTTCATTGTGTGAACATATGTGCGTGTTGTATGTCATCTGCTACATGACTGGAGCGCGGTGTGTGGTGACAGGCTCGCCCCCTGTCACATTTGGGACTGAACATCGGCTGGCGAAGTGTAGATATTGTATTACACCTCTGTCAGCTCCCTCAGGGGAAAGGCGTGACGATATGTTATGTTATGTTAGGGGTTTTTCGAACATGCTGTAAATCGGACTTGCGATGTCATCAGCTAGCAGAGCCTGGGGGTTTTGGCGGGAACCGGAAAGATGGTGTCGTGATTTTGTATTATTTACTAAAACTTGTGATTCTTCGAGTGTTAAAGTGTAATAATGGTGGATTATTAACGTTTACCGGTTCGTCAACGTGCACGAGTGTGGGCAAATGATACAAACATTGCGGAACGCGACTTTTTGTGTTCTCTGCAAAACTTCACTTAAAGTTTCAGTTAAGTATCCATAACTTTACTGGAATGGGGAAAGGGGAGGGATTCTTCATCTTCATCATCACCTCATCATCGTCATCCCATCATCTGTCAAAACGAATGATAAGTACTTGACACTGGCAAATGCACATCACGTGCGACGCCGCAAATTTTCCTGAATGGGGGAGAAAGAAAAAGCTTGTAGAGCCACTAATGTAATTCGTTTTTTTATTACTTTCAGCCTGGATCTACAGCTGGAAGCAACCTGGGCGCTCGCCAATATTACTTACGTGAAAGGACACGTAACAGCTGTTGTAGAAGTAAGTTTTGTAGTGAATGATTTGGTTATTTAAGCATCGGGGGTATGTAATAAGCGTCTACGCTCAGCTTCGACAACTTTTGTCCAATTTTTTGCTTTGTATGCCCGATTCCTGTCTGGATCTCTGTTCGGATCTCTGATATCTCGGATAACTAAGTCCATTCTAAGTCCAATCCATCTCCAGCATTCATGCTCACTGTCGAAGGCACCTTCTTGCGGCGGCGTCGTGTGTCGGGTCGTTCTCTTCTCTCAAATATGGTTGAGGAGAGCGATGGCTGGCACATGCGTCATACTCGTGATCGGGTGCTGCTTGCGGGTCGCTGGTCTGCTCGTGGTGTACTCACAATGCAATAAGTAAATCTGATAACCTTTAACCTAACTTTAGATTAAGATTTAATAACTAACCCCCCTCTACCTGTATTCCCCCTTAATTAATAATTAAAGATTTATGTTAACAAAAGTCACGGTCCCCGGAATCCGTGAAGTGTAATTTTTAAATAATAAAAAAAAACAAATGCTAGTAATTTTGAGTCGGTACAAGCAAATTAGATAATTAATTACTAGATGAAGCGTGATGCTCGGTGGCGGCGTTTCGCGCTTGCTTTTCAGTTTTTTCGGCTGTTCAATGTTTTGTAAAATGTTTTTATGATCTCAAATTTAAATACTAGCTTGTTTCACCCAGGCTGGAGTCATCCCCAAGCTAGTACCTCTCCTATCTAGAGAGAGCCAGTTATCAGAGCGAGCTGCCATCGCTCTGGGCAACATAGCCTCATACGACGTAACGTCAAGAGACGCCGTGCTGGCTTACGACGTCGTGCCAGCATTGATGCTGCATCTTCGGCCAGAGACGCCAAGGAGGCTGCTAAGGATCTACACGAGAACTTGCCTCGAACTCTGCAAGTATGTTACTTTGTCATGTGTAATAACCATGTGTATCTTGACCAAGTCGAAGACGTTTTAAAGAAAGGCCAAGTCAATAGTACCCGTAACCGACGAGCGTGTATGAAAAGACTCATGAAAGTGGAAGAAGCGAAAGATGTTTGTCAGGATCGTAGCAAGTGGAGAGAAGTTGTCTCTGCCTACCGCTATGGGAAACAGGCGTGACTATAATATGTATGTACGTGTAATAACTAGTTTGACGTTTATAATCTCTTCTAGTGCTATTTGTTATGTTAATTGTTAATCATTTGTAGCTGTTATGACATTCGGGGATCAGCCCCTCTCGAGTGGCTGGCGCCAGCGCTGCCGTCCATCCAGGCACTGCTGGGTGTCGGAGATCAACAAGCACTGAGTAAGTTCCTAACTAACCCATGGTTGACATAGCCTGGCTACGGAGTACTTTTAACCGACTTAAAAAAAAGAAGATAGATAAACACTTTATTGTTCACACCAGAAATAACAAAACAAAAGAACAGAAAAAAACTTAAACTGTAATGTAACAACTGGCGGCCTTATCACTAAGAGCGATCTCTTCCAGGCAACCTTATGGTGGAGAGGATACGTATGAAAGATTATGGGACATGGGTGTGCAAAAATTAACAAAAAAGAAAGAAGAGGAAGAAGGAGTTATCAATAAATTCTGATTTCTGATTCTCGAGAGGAAGAGAGATTCTCAATTCGACTGCATGTTTTTTTGTATGTATATTACGCGATTACTCAGCTAATTATGAACCGATTTTAATGATTCTTTTTTTGTTTGCTAGATTACACTTTAGAGGTGGTCCCATATAAGTTTTATCGAAATCGGTAGAGCAGTTTTTAAAATATCAACAAAAGTCGAAAAATTGTTTACATGGATGACGGGAAGTCGGTTTTTCAAGTTTTGCTTTTTAGATTATCCCTGTTTGGTAGCTTGTCAATCGGAAATGTGTGGAAATTATGTGATAAAATAATGTGAAAAATTAACCAATAGAATCACTTTGCTATGTCAATGAAGTGATTCATACCCAGCCGACGGCACGCACCAATTTGTTCTTTGTATGAGCATATGTAGAGGATGTAGTGATAAAGATTAAGAGGGCCGCGACGTTCTGGAATTTCCATACAAACGCGCTACTCAAATTTCTTGAAAACCGTTTGTCAGATTATGACGAAATTTAGCATGTACAATTAAATTAACAATATCTTCGCCCCAATGTTGGTTTTTTTTTAAAACGTTCTCAAACGAAAATAGAGCTATGAAAAATATCCGCATTTTTAAGGGGTCACTTTGGACTGATTTATTCAATAGGTAGACAAAGCAAATTAAAAATTCCATTACATAGGGAGGTTGTCTACATCATTAGCTGTTAAATGAATCAATATTACAAGGGAAATTCTTAGTTACATAAGAATGATTACGGTAGTGCAAAAGTCATTAAAAAAAATTGAAATTGCACTTTGTCACTCTGTGGGTAAGTTTAGAGGGTCGTCAGTATCATTACTCGCTCTCTTCACTCGTCTTCTTCTTCTAGACGAAATGGCGATAGAATACCTTAAGCCAATGCGAAGCCCATATGGAAGCGGCCTAAGTAGAGTGTGGGTCTGTATTGCTCATACAGACCCACAACTGAGGCGGGGTGCAGTGTCGCATTGGCGAGACTGCAACCGAAGGCTGGGGGCCGCGGCGGGAGAGGGCTGTTGGTGTGTCGTTGCCACTTCCCTACCTTCCGCGGCCCAAACGGGGTCGCCACCGTCTGTATGGCGGACGCGGTGGGGCCGCAGAGGAAGAGGCGTGTCGGTGTGTCGTTGCCGCTCTCCCTATCCTCTGCGGCCGAAGTGGCAGGCGGCGGGGCCACTCATCTGACCCGTCGCATGGGGACCATGGGCACCTAGACACGGGTGCTGTCTGGCGCCCACGGGCAAGTTGGTCCCCGAGGAGGTGGATGATGACGATGTGTCTGGTGTTCGATACATCGTCATCGAGGGGAAGAGAGCGTAAGCTCGGGGAGGTGCCCGAAAGGGCTAGCGCTGTCGGGGCCGTGGAAGAGTACTAAAGCGTCCCCTTAGCCCCGACATATTGCGCCGAGGTGGAACACCCTTGGGTTTTTAGTGGGTAGGCCGTCAGTGGCGGGATTCCCACATAACCACTCTGTGCCCGTACCCGGGGCTGTTGGTGGTATCCATAAAGGATTTTCCCAAGGTGAAAAAAAAAAGGTCGCCTAGGTCGAAATTAGTTAGGTCGCCGGACTCTTAAGAAAGGGATGCTTAGATGGTTTGGACACATTGAGAGAATGAATGAAAGGAGATTGACGAAACAGGTTTACATGGCGAGTGTCGATGGTCGAGTCGGTCAGGGTCGACCTAGGCGCACGTATCTCGACCAAATTGAAGACGTCTTAAAGAAAGACCAGGTCAAGAATACCCGTAACCGACGAGCGTGTATGAAAAGACTCATGAAAGTGGAAGAAGCGAAAGATGTATACCAGGATCGTAGCAAGTGGAGAGAAGTGGTCTCTGCCTACCCTACCCTGGGAAAGAGGCGTGATTATATGTATGTACATATGTATGAGCATATGTGCGTATTGTATGTCATCTGCTACACTGGAGCCCAGTGTACGGCGACAGGCTTGCTCCCTGTCACATTTGGGACTGAATATCGTCCGGCGAAGTGTGGATGTCACACCTCTGCCAGCCTCTTTGTGATGATATATTTTATGTGATATCTACCAATGTACAAAGCAACTTTGTACTGTTTGTAATAATATTTTACACCATCTTGCAGTGAACACTTGCGTAGCTGTTGGGAACTTGATGTACCATGATGATAGAAGTATAGAAGCCGTGCAAGCCGTGCCCGGGCTCACGCAGAGCGTCGTGTGGCTGATGGGGCATGATGACGTCACAGTGCAGGACGCAGCTCTGCGAACTGTGAACAATATGCTTTGTGGGAGTGATACTCAGGTAAGATCAATCTCGTAGACATACAAACACAAACACAAATACAAATACAAATATATTTATTAACAAACCATTTGCACAATTTACAAACACAAATACAAATAAATGTTCTATGGTAAGTCGTTTGCATTTCAGGCAGTCCAACTGTGGAACGAGCTGCCCGTCGCTACTAGACATGCTCCCTCACTTGCTATTTTTAAAGACGCCGTAAAAAAGCTGTATTTATCAAAATTGCATTGATTGTTTTATTTATCAGTGTTGTATGTATGTAATATTAATTATATGTATATAGTGATATAAGTATGTAATAATTAGTATATTTTACTAACTATAGGTATTTTAAGTACTAGAATGTATGATGTACTTTTATGTAAGTTTTATGTAAATAGTTTATGTAGGTGTATAGGTATAATTCTCGATGTTTTGTTGTTTCTTTGTATCAGTCTTATGTTTATTTTAGTAATTTTTGCACACACTGTCCCATACTCATTTGTCGTATCCTCTCCATCCTAAGGTTGCCTGGAAGAGATCGCTTTTAGTGATAAGGCCGCCAGTTGTTACACTATTTAATAAGTTTTATCATTATTTTTCTCTTGTTGTTTTGTTGTCTGTGGTGTGAACAATAAAGAGTTTATCTATCTATCTATCTAATACAAATAGAAATATATTTATTATTAAACCATTTGCACAATTTGCAAACACTGTGGACCGCACTTGGAAAACCCAGTATCGCGGGCGTCCACTTGAACGTCTTTACATAAAATTAATGGCAGACTAAAACAAAGTAAAATTTAGAAATTCAAAGAAATTGAAATAAAATAAAATCGGACTGACAAGTTGAAAGATAAACAGGGTGATTTCGAGTGTGTGTGAGTGTATGTGTGTGTGTGAAGTGTGTTAGGATGTGTGGAGGAGGTGGGTGAGTAAGTGAGGAAAGTACGATGGGAATTAGTAGGTATCAATTTGCGAGCCTAATTTTATTTATAAGAACTATCTGTAACCCATGTTTTGCTAAATAAATTATTTGATTTGGGACGCAAACCGAGAGTTTATTTGATGATGGATATAAGTTTCTCCGTTTCATCATCATGAATGACGATGATTCATTGCCAGTGGTCCTATCGCTTAATCCGTTTTTGACTCTGGTGAGAGGCTTCGGCCGTGGCTAGTTACCACCCACCGGACCAAGCCATGCCGTGAAATGACCTAGTCTTGTTTCGGGATGTAGTCCGGTGTAACCGTTCCGAAGACGGGTCTGAGCAGTAGCGCACTTGTAGCGCCTCCCCAACTGTCGTCTTTGTACTTCTTCACTCTACAAAACTTCAAGGCTAGAGTGAATAAGTAACTTAAAGGTCGTCGTGCTCCATCTTAGACCACAACGTCGCTTAACATCAGGCGAGTTGGTGGTCAAACGCCGACCGATACATAAAAAAAAAAATTGCAACAGTAAGAGCAATCTACCGAGCGAGCGTTATCGAGCGAAGTGTCTATGCTTCAGCTTCCAATTCTCTTGAAATTTTTGATTTCTATCCGCCATTTTTTAAAATGTTCAATAAGTGACTCGACAAAAAAATCTGTACAATTATTGAACCTGCCCAAAAACTTTAATGAGAATCTGTTGAGGAATGCGACCTGTAGAGACGGACAGACGTCTTCCGCGTGGTCTACAGCTCACAGAGTTATTGGTATAGTTTTTCGAAGGTGCTACTAAATTACTAAAATGACGACGGTACTTCCTCCTCCGTTGTGGGAGAGGTGAGGTACCAGTCTCAAGGCTAACCTCTTTGCTGGGGCTGAGTGCCGGGGCTAGACATGCCTGGGGACACTGCCCCCAGGGGAGTTGGAAGGTGCGAAGTCCAGCCCAGCTCGCGTCAGCGGCCTCTCTTCCGACGGGTCAGTGTGACTGCGTCTTGGAGACTTTCTGGGTCCACGACTTCGCCAAACTTACCTATAGAATGTGGAACTACCTACATTACCCGTGGCATCTATTATATTTTATTACCTGGGGTCCTATTCGGAGATTTGAAATTTTCATTTCACCTTTTCATTCTTGTTGCTCTCGTTTGAAACGTCATAGGTGTGAGAGTGACCAAGATAAAATCTCATCTCATCTCACGCGTAGGAATAGCCCTATTGTAAATCTACTGGTTATAGGATAAATAACTGCCTTTGATACTTGTAGGATCATTGAAAAAAAAATTGTTATGAACTGGTAGTAGGTGGTAAATGTTTTTAGGTGAATGTTGCACATAAACCCTACATTATTGTTTTTATTACTCATAACCTCATTTTATTTATGTATGTACGAGTATAAATACGCATCTATCTATTTAATATGTTATCAGTCATTATTTTGGTTTTATTAGTCTATTAATAATATGTATTTAGTCGTACTGTGCCCGACTTGATTCGTGGGTGACGTCACAGCCGGTTCCAACGGAAGACCAGCGCTGGCTGCTACAGCCGGCATTATGCTGAGTTGGAACCGGTTTGTGGCAAAAAACATTGTTTGTATAGTTTTTAATTTTTATTGTTATTTTTCGTTTATATTTGTTTTTTTGTATACTTACTTGTTTTTTGCTCACAAATAAAAATTGTCTATTGTCTATTGTCTATTAGTGGTAGAACTGTGTTTTGTTTTTTGCTAAAAATGAATTACTTATTGTCTGTTGTCTATAAATCACGGTAAACCCTCTAACCCTTTCGTATTGGACCCTTTGGTTGACGGATCTTTGGTCTTGTCAAGAGTAAGAAAGTAGGATTACAGGCAATTAATGTTGAAATAACCATCGCAAATGAGGTGCGAGCATGGACATTTAAACTGAGTTTTCAAATCACCTAAATCGGCAATTTTCATACAAATTTGTGTTAGTCGATTTGAAAGGTCAGCTTAAATGTCCATGCTCGCGCCCCAGATCCTAAGACAACATTACCTTATTTCTTTTGTTTTGTTCATTGTACCACTATTCCTAACTTTTTATTTTACTAGCTGCGCCCCGCGGTTTCACCTGAGTCCCACAGGAACCCTTATTTTTCGGGATAATATCTTTTTTTTTCTGTCATAAGATCCTGGCAATAATAAACACAAAAAAAAACTTGCGAAAATGTTCCATCTGTTCACGCGTGATGCGATGACCAAGGGAAATAGTGATTCATTTTTATATATAGTTTTATTATTGAACTAGCTGCATCCCGCGGTTACACCCGCGGTTAAAAAGTATCCTATGTGCTATTCTAGACTATAATCTATCTCTGTGCCAAATTTCATCCAGATCTGTTCAGCCGTTCTGGCGTGAAAGAGTAACAATCATCCATCCATCCATTCTTACAAACTTTCGTGTTTATAAAATTGGTAGGATTTTCTATTCCAAAACTTATGAAAGTATACTGAACTGATGAAATTTGAGTTAAAAACTTGTAGATTCCGATCGGAAACGTTTCTGAATGATTTAGAATACCTACAGTGCAGATCCTAAGACAACTTTTCCTTATTTTATTTTTATGAATTGTAACAATCTTTAGGCGCAGCGCTGCATCGACGCCGGCTGTTTGAAACACATCACACGCTTTCTACAGTGCAGAGATCCATCTCTAGTCGCGCTGGCTGCGCTGGCAACACACAACATCTTCTGTGGCTCACACGCGCAGATAGAACAGGCTCTGGAGAGGGATGTACTTACTCTGCTGCACAGTATACTGGCCGATGGAGAACTCAAGTAAGTTACGACTTCAAGCTATTCATGGTATAATCCTACTAATATTATAAACACGAAAGTTTGGAGACTGCCTCGGTGGCTTAGTCGGTAGTGAACTTGCCTTCTAAGCTAGAGGGCGTGGTGTCGATTCCCACTTAGGGTAGACATGTGACGAATATTTGTGTTTGCTGTATGTCTGGGTGTTTATTATCTATTTTAAGTATGTTTTAAAAAATTTATTTATGCAAGGATGTACTTATATCAGTCTTTGGCCGCCAAAAGCTTTGCTTAGTTTGGGGTCAGACGACCGGGTGTGCAAGTATCCTGAATCTTATATCTTTAAATGAGCAATTCTTGTAAATTTATATATAATTGGAATCTCGGAATCGGCTCCAACGATTTTCATACAATTTAGTATATAGGGGGTTTCGGGGGTGATAAATCGATCTAGCTAGGAATCATTTTTAGAAAATGTCATTTTATTCGTGTTTTATCGATAATCAACTTAAACATAAACTTGGAAGAAAAATAACAAAAAGGAGGCGTTTGAGTAGTCTCAACTGAAAAATATGACTCTTCCTGACTTCTATTGGCGATAAATAATACTATTTTTTGTGAGCAACTAATTGCTTTAACGACACAACAGCAGATGGCGTTGTTAAGTAACACGAAGTCAATGAGTGTTTGCTTTGAGGTTAGACTAAAATCAATTGTTTATTTTCCAAAAAACACAATTAAAAAAAAATATACCGAGCGAAGCTCGGTCATCCAGGTACTGTGGATTTAAGAGGAGAAAAAGATATCCGTGGATCCACATGAGGAGCCGAGCTGTGAATCCAAGTGGAGGGAGGGTTTTGCATGAATACTTATAAGTATGTGTACTTACCTGTCCATCAATTATCCAACGGGGATTTTGTAACTGCTTGTAGGTGTCAAGTTAAAGCAGCACAAGCGATCGGCAGTCTCTGCTGCATGGGGAGTGCAGCGCAGTGCGACAACGTCGTGTCGCGCGGCATGCTGCAGTGCTGCGCTGCGATTCTAGAGAGGACGGGGAAGCTCTTGGGCAGTACTGACGACTTGACACTGGTAAGGAATCCAATCTTCTTTTTTTGGCCGACTGCGCAAGGAGGGTTATGTTTTTCGAGTGTATGTACGAGTACATAATTATGTATGGATACAATACAATACATCTTTATTGATCACTAAAATACAAAGTAAAACAAACAAAGAAAAAACTATATAAATCATTCGGCAGCACAAGGGCGGCCTTATCGCCTAAAGAGATTTCTTCCAGGCAACCTTTGGCGTGTTTGTATGTATTTGGGTATGCCTATGTACGAGTAGGTAATTATGAGGTTTCTTTGGCACGCCATGCGCAGCTTGATGTATTTAGCCATGTGAGGTGTCATTTGAGTCGTCTTGATAGTGGAAGTGACACAGGGTACAACATTTTGCAGCCGGTTTTTTTTTAAATTTTCATTAATGTTATTTGTTCCATTCAGGGGAATGTATCGCCGCACACTTTGTGCATTTAATTTTGCAAGTGTCATACATACAAACATATCGTCTTTCCCCCGAAGGGGCTGGCAGAGGTGTACAACACCCACACATCGCCGGACGATATTTAGTCCCAAATGTGTAAGAGGTCGAGCCAGTCGCTAAACACCGGGCTCCAGTCATGTAGCAGATGACATACAATACGCACATTTGTGTTAACCCAAGGTTGTTGGAGAAGGCCCGCTTCTCAAGCCAGAGGGACCGGGTTCAAACCCAGCATATAATTATATAAACAACAGAACATATGTGCGTATTGTATGTCATCTGCTACATGACTGGAGCCCGGTGTATGGCGACAGGCTCGTCCCCTGCCACATTTGGGACTGAATTTCGTCCGGCAAAGTGTGGGTATTACACCTCTGCCAGCCCCCTCGCGGGAAAGGCGTGACGATATGTTATTTTCCAACTCCTCATTTCAGTAAAGTGATAGATAGTGGAATGTGTAGGTACTTTACTGAAATTGTAGGTAACACGAAGAGTCGCGTTTTGTAATGTTTTTACTTCTGACTTCCTTTTTTGCATAGTATAATAATATAGGTAGGTATAGCATTTAGAAACACGTAGTGACGTCAATCGATGCTTAGACAGGACCGAAATAAGTCATTTACAACAAGTTCGAAAGAGACGGGTGACGATGACGTCAATATGTGTTTTCTGAATGCCAGACCTTGTTTTTTTGGATCATGATGTTTTGATAGTCGCTGAGGACACTCAACCGTTTCCTTCACTTGGTATTTTGACAGACGCTGACGCAGCAAGTTTGCAGATTTTTCCAATACGTAATTAAAAGTGAAAATAGAGATGCAGTACAGGCCGTGCCCGGGCTCACGGCGCGGCTCGTGGCTCTGCTGGGGCACGAGAAAACGAAGGTGCAGTTAGCAGCTCTGGACGCCACGATAAACTTGCTCGCTGGAACCAAGGCTCAGGTAAGGTTCGAAACAAGACTACAAGTATGTTTAATTCGCTGTTCCCGGAGAACAAAATGACTACTTATAAATGCTCCGGGAAAAGTTTCCAATGAAATTTATAGGAAATTTTATGCTCTACGATTTAGTTGCCACCATTTTTCATTTATCATTGACCATTAACTTAATATTTAACAAAAACCATATTTAAAAAAGTTTGGAACGCAATAATTACAAACCTATGCGTTACACAAAAAAAAGTTTCAAAAAAAAAAGATGGGAAATATTATTATCTACAATAATAATTTCTGCAATTTTTGTCGTACGATGCGCGGTTCGCGAGATATTCGATAAAACGAGTTTTTCAAGATGGCGGCTGACGCAGGGGCGCTACCCCGACGCCAACTTGGATTTACATTCCGGGGACACCCCTGCACATATTTAAAAAAAAAAAAAATACCTGGTCCCGTACGTTGCAAAAAAAAATCCACCGGCGCTTGGCCTACAACGTATAACGTATTTAACCACCATAATGCAGTTTTTGCAAATTGAAACTTTTTTTCGTGTTGTACATGGAAATGGAGAAACGATACCTAGTGATTTTACACTTTGTTTTTAACCGACAAAACGGAGGAGGTTTTCAATTCGACGCGTATATACATATATACATATATTATGTTAGTTATGGCTAGTTAGTAGAGTATAGACTAGTTCTGGTCCCTCAGGCCAGAGGGAGTGGGTTCAAACCCATCCGAAGGCACGCACCAATTTGGTTATTGTTGTGAACATCTATGCGTATTGTGTGTCATCTGCTACATTACTGGAGCCCGGTGTATGGCGGCAGGCTTGCATCCTGTCACATTTGGGACTGAATATCGTCCAGCGAAGTGTGGGTAGTGTATTACATCTCTGCCAGCACCCTCGGGGGAAAGGCGTGATGATATGTATGTATGTATGTAGGATTTAGTTCTAATTAGTTGGCGCACGCTATACTATACGTCACATTTTTGGGGGCTGAGCTACCCACGTCCGTAGGAGTGTACTCTATTCTGATTCCCTACACGTGGTCCCCGGGTAGTGCTAACCGGATAGCTAACTGGTGGGAGGCTTCGGCCGTGGCTAGTTACCACCCACCAGACCAAGCCATGCCGTGAAATGACTTAGTCGTGTTTCGGGACGTAGTCCGGTGTAACCGTTCCGAAGACGGGTCTGAGCAGTAGCGCACTTGTAGCGCCTCACTCAACTGCCGTCTTTGTACTTCTTCACTCTACAAACTTCAAGGCTAGAGTGAATACGTACCTTCTAGGTCGTCGTGCTCCATCTTAGACCACAACGTCGCTTAACATCAGGCGAGTTGGTGATAAAACTCCGACCTATTCTACATAAAAATATAAATAAAAAAATGCATTATTTCTTTAGGTGGAGCGATGTCTGGACGCCGGCTGCCTCGAGCACCTCGCGTGCCTCCTGCTGAGCCCGGAGCCTGACCTGGTGGAAGGCGCGTCCTGGGCGACGCGGAACATCATCAACACTCGAGACTCACACTCTCTCATTGACCAGCTTCTGGAGAAGGACATCGTCATGTCACTACTGATCATTTTAACTGATGGAGAGCCTAAGTGAGTTAGGATACAGTCGACATTATAATATAAAAAAAACACAAGTCACACATTCTCTTAAGGCCCCGTATTACACGAAATCACCAAAAACTTTTTTTTTGCGCCTAGTTTGATATGAAGAATTATGATGATCAGGTGCAAAAAATACAGCTGGTAGAAGAAATAACCGAGGAACAATTTCCGGGTTAAAGAAATTAATTTATCGACAAGAAATTTACATAAATTTCACTTATGCGGGAACTTAACTAACGTACATTAATTCGACATTTATTTTATAGTCTATAAATGAAAACTAATAATATTACTTTATGTATGTAAAAATGTACCTTCTAATATTTAAATGTGCATATAATAATTATTGTTTACATTTGCGCGCAGCCAGTAAACTTGTCGGCCGGCTAGTACGGCCAGCGCAGCACGTACGTCAATCCGTCGTTGTGGGAGGCCATACCTTAAAAATAAAGTTCTAATACATGTGTAACACAAAAGCTGAAAAATAAAAATATTTTTGACTTAAACGTTGTGTACAGTTCGGGTACAGATGCAACAAAATCAAAGGAAAATCAACATTCGTTACACGGCCCGGTACCCTTGTTTAGCGGGCGTGTACGGGGTCAAGATGGCGGATTTCACTATAACAGCTGATCTAGATTCAGTAATTATGATAGAATCTGTGTAATATGTTGCTCTATTTTCAAAATTAAAACGTTTGTAGTTGGTAGTGTGACATTAGACACATTGTAGTGTTGGTAGATTGACATTTGACTGTTACGTTCAGAAATTTGTTGTTAGTCTCCCAACCAAAAAAAATGTTTTCCTCTATAATAGTTTATAAAAAATAATTATTAAAAACTATTTGGACAAAAAAAAATTAAACGAATTTATCAAAAGTTGCCAGACGAAAAAGAAAAAAGTGTTAAGCATGTGTGTAAATACCCAATGCCGATTCACACTTTATTGCTCAAACAATAGTTACACGTTTGTGTAGCGCTATTTACTGACTACTCAATGTCTAACTGAACATTGGTTTAGCAGATGTTTATGCATTATTTTTATTTCTAAGGCTGTTATTATGTAAATATATACGCATCATTCATTAATGCATTAAAAACAGTATTACCAAGTATTCAGAATAATTTTCATGTCGATATTTATAGTTTTTAACTTATAAAAACGTATACGTCAAGGGTATTATAGCGACACTGCCAAGAAGTACACGGCTGCCAGGAATGACGTAGAACCACGGTGGTCTTATTGTCTCTATAAAGTTTTTAAGGGTTCCGTGACGCTCTGAATTTTCCATACAAACGTGTGGAAAATTTATACGCTTGAATGGAGTTTCCAAGAAATTAGACGCTCTGAATTTTGTCAGATTATGATGAAAGTCGGCATGTACAATAAAATGGACTATATCTCCACCCCTGTGTTCTTGGTTTTTTTTAAAAGCGTCCTCATAAGAAAATAGAGCTTGGACATAATCCTACCATATAATATTATAAACGCGAAAGTTTGTAAGAATGGATGAATGGATGGATGTTTGTTACTCTTTCACGCCAGAACGGGTGAACAGATCTGGATGACATTTGGCACAGACAAAGATTATAGTCTAGAATAGCACATACAATACTTTTGACCGCGGGTGAAACCGCGGGGCGCGGCTAGTAAACTAATAAAAATAATAAACATAGACTGATTTATTTAATAGATATACAAATCAAATAAAAATCCCTTTACATGGGGAGATTGTCTACATCATAAGCATTTAAATTAATCCATATCACAAGGAATTTTTTTAGTTATTTAAGAATGATTTGTCACTTTGTAGATAACTTTAGAGGCTCGTCGGCATTTTTACTTGCTCTCTTCGCTCGTCGTCTTCTTCTAGACGAAATGGCAATAGAAAACCTTTAGCCAACGCGAAGTTAGTCGCCGGACACTTAAAAGTTCTTGAGATAGTTGATTGAATCAGGCGTTACTTTGCGGAAGTTCATCTTCATCTAGACTTCGTCTCTACATCGACGTATTCTCGACATCTTCGTCTCCGACGAAGTGCTCGAAGAATAGGAATTTTTTATTGCTTTTTAATTCTATAATTTTTTAATTTTAATTGTATTAATTTTTCGGTAAAAATTATTTTTGTTAAATTCCTTATTTATTAGCTTCATATGTCAAATTGTATAAAGTTTTTTAGTAGATTTCATTAAATTAGGTCTGTTAAAGTCGTTAGTTGAAATATCAAATTGTATGACGCTTAAAATTAGATTCAATTATCAATTTGCATAAAGTTACTAGTAAATTTCATTAAATTAATTTAAAAAAAAAAAACAAAATTAAAAATAGAATAAAAAAACATTATTCCTGTTCACTCCAATGCAGACGAAATACTGGTGAGAGTAAAAAGTGTCTGGGCGTCTGAAGCCAGGCTGTTTTAGGATGCAATCGGTTTTAATTTAAGCTTTCGAAACATAACTTGATTATTTGTAACAATACAGGGTTATCAGAAAAGACTGTTCTTAGCCGAAAGGTGGTCATTTTACTCATCAATATCGAGGAAATCAAATCGAAAATTATCGAGGAAAAAAAACAGCTGTTCCATATAAAAAGTTCATTGATCTGTTTTATTCTCCATTTCAGGGTTGGCCTCTTAGTAAAAGAAGTGCATGACGATGAGTACAATGACCCCTTTTTGGCTAACAACCTATCCCGATAAACCTGAATACATTTGTACAGGTGTCAAGTGCAAGCAGCGAAGACGATTGCCATGCTTTGCGGGTCTTGCTCAGCGCTGCAGCTCGGCCGCGTCGTGTCGAGTGGTGTGCTGCAGCGCTGCGGAGCGACGCTCGACAGGATAGCGGGGGAGCTAACATGTTTCCTGGACGACTTATCACTGGTAAGGACTTCAATACCAAGAATTTAACCAATTTAATTTTTACCATTTGTGTTTGTTCTATGTCTGGGTGTTAATATGTATTTAAGTATGTATTTAAAAATATCTAAGTATGTATATCAGTCCCTGGCAGCCATAGTACAAGCTTTGCTTAGTTCGGGGTCAGGCGACCGTGTGTGGAAGTGTCCCGAATTTATTATTATTAACGAATTTCCACGAATAACTTATCCATGAATTACGAGTATATTTATTTAGCTTCACTCGTATACTTGTTTGTTTACAAATTTTTATTTAATTTAATTCTTGGGACTGATTTTTTTTCGACTCGACCTAAGTCATTTGGAGGGCTCCAAATGACTTAATTCAACTGGATAGACAACGTACGGGCATCCCATTCAGTTTCACTCCAGTATTCTAACACTTATTTATTTATTTAAGCGATAATAGCCTAGTTGGAGAAGGCCCGCCTCTCAAACCAGAGGGAGCGGGTTCAAGCCCAGCCGACGGCACGCACGAATTTGTTCATTGTGTGAACATACGTGCGTATTGTATGTCATCTACTGACTGCTACATGACTGGAGCCCGGTGAATGGCGACAGGCTCGCCCCCTGTCACACTTGGGATTTAAAATCGTCCGGCGAAGTGTGGGTGTTGTATTACAACTTCATAGTTTTAAAACGCAGCTCAAAGTGTTCTACTTTTCCAAACTGGCTCATTATAAGTAGACTCGTTTCCTTTTTAATATTTGTCATATTTCAATGTATGTATATGTATATTAGTACCTATATTTATTGATGTAGGTACTTGTGTATGTTTATGACTGGGTAGTTTATTTGGTATACCTATTTAGTAATTATTTATGTAGGTATTAGTATGTAGTTTATTATATTTCTCAAATTAGTATGTGTATTTAATATTTATTTAACCATAGTTATTATTATTTTTCTTTAGCACACACCACCGTCCATGCTAAATCATAATGTTTCTATTCCATCCAAAGGTTGTCTGGAAGAGATCGCTCTTAAGCGATAAGACCGCCCATTGCGCCTTTATTTTTGAGTGTTTAGTTTAGATTTATTTGTATTTGGTGTCGATAAAGAATTTTTGTATTGTATTGTATTGTACACCAGCCCCCTCGGGGAAAAGGCGTGGCGATATTTATGTCTGAACTAGCTGCGCCCCGCGGTTTCACCCGCGGTTAAAAAGTATCCTATATGCTATTCTAGACTGTAATCTATCTCTGTGCCAAATTTCATCCAGATCTGTTCAGCCGTTCTTGCGTGAAAGAGTAACAAACATCCATTCTTACAAACTTTCGCCTTTATAATATTAGTAGGATAGTAGGAAGTAGGAAGTAGGATTTATGGTAAATGTCCAGGCGTTAGACTTATTGCGGTAAATAACTAACGCCTGATGCGAATGTGGTTAGCGCAGCCGCCTCACGATCAATAGTTTGATTGTGTAAAGCCTGACTAACTCACCAGAGCAACCGCGGGACCCCACTACCGCCACCGTGGAGCTTGGCTATTCCTCGATGGCAAGCGAACGTGCGACATGCATTAAACATTTGCACTAAACATTTTTAAAATAGATGGCAGTTTGAGCATTAACAGGAAGTTTGGCGCGATGGCTTGCATGGTGTTATTTGAAAATCTAGAATTTTACGACATGCCATAATAATTCCACCTTTGCGATCAAATTTTGGCTTATAGCATGATTGTGAATGACCAGTTTTATAAAGCTTTGTAAACACATTTAGTTCCAGTGACAATACAACATTATAATAAGATTGTTTTTAAAAACAGCTATTATCTTAAAAGTTTTCTTAAGTGATGCTTGTTTCTTCTGTGTTCTGTCTGTTTCTTCTTGCTTCTTTCTAATGTAGTTCTGACAGACGGTTCTAGTGCAAGTTTGCCAGGCCATCCAAGAAACGTTTTGCGAGAATGACCACATAGAAGAGGCGCAGGCCGTGCCCGGGCTCACGGCGCACCTGGTGGCTCTACTAAGGCACAAGGAAGGCAAGGTGCAGGAAGCAGCGCTGAAAGCTATGGGAAACATGCTTGGTGGGACCGAGGCTCAGGTAAGGGATTCTACATTTCGCACCCATCATATTTTTTATCCAAAACCCTTTATGGTTTTACACCACCGCCCCGGTTATGTGGGATCCATTGGTCAGCGGCCTTTCTATGGAATATGCTTTTATGGATGCCACCACCGCCCCGGTTCAGGGTAGGGATCCAGATCCACTGGTCAGTGGCTTTCTTACGTCGCCTACCCGCACAGGATGTAAAACCTCAGCGCTAAATGTCGGGGCTACGGGAACGCTTTGGCATACTTCCGCGGCCCCGACAGTGCCAGCCCATTCTGGCTCCGGCCCGAGCTTGTGCTCCACCTCCCCATGACGAAGTGTCAAGACAACAGACTCTTTGTCATTATCCGCCTTGGGGGACCAAGTCAATGAACGCTAGGCAGCACTCGTGTCTATGCTCCTAGCTGAGGACTTCACAAATTGAAAGTTTCAAGCCAATTTTTTATGGAGTTCTGCGCTTACCTACTTACTTTTATAAGCTTACCTAAATAACAAACCTCTCTCACTTATTTGTTATATCTTATATCTTTAAATGAGCAATTCTTGGAATCTCGGGATCGGCTCCAACGATTTTCATACAATTTAGTATATAGGGGGTTTCGGGGGCGATAAATCGATCTAGCTAGGAATCATTTTTAGAAAATGTCATTTTATTCGTGTTTTATCGATAATCAACTTGGAAGAAAAATAACAAAAAGGAGGCATCTTCCTCACATCTATTGGCGAATAATAATACTATTTTTTGTGAGCAACTAATTGCTTTAACGACACAACAGCAGATGGCGTTGTTAAGTAACACAAAGTCAATGAGTGTTTGCTTTGAAGTTAGACTAAAATCAAAGGTATTACACATACTCGTAATATAAAAAAGTGAGTCTTTGTTCATTTTCTTTGTTTCTTTGTAACGCTTTCACGTCTGAACAACTCAACCGATCGTCTTAAAATTTTGCATACATGTTGTTTAGGGTACAGAAAAGGACATAGGGTACTTTTCATCCCGGAAAAATCAACGGTTCCTGTGGGACCGTGGGTGAAACCACGGGTCGCAGCTAGTAGTTATTTATAGGTACTTTGCTATCTAGTTTCGGAGAAGGTCCACCTCTCAAGCCAGGGGGAGCGGGTGCGAACCCAGCCGACGGCACGCACCAATTTGTTCATTGTGTAAGCATAATTATGTGCGTATTGTATGTCATTTTATACGTAACTGGAGCCCGGTGTATGGCGACACGCTCCCTGTCATATTTGGGACTGAATATCGTCCGGCGAAGTGTAAGTGTTGTATTATACCTCTGCCAGCCCTGTCGGGGGAAAGGCGTGACAATGTGTTAAGTGTATCTTCGATACACAATCCCACATGCCCACATTCCTCTTTCACCACTCCTGCGGCGGAAGGGAAATGCGAGGACATTTACCTCCCCTTAAGACAATTGTTTCAACATCTCCAGGTCAATCGCTGCCTTGACGCCGGCTGCCTCGACCCCGTTATATCACTACTCCAGAGCCGCACCCCCTCTCTGGTGGAGTCTGCTGCCCGGGCGGTGCGCAATATGTTTGCTTACACCCTCTCCATACAACTGGCTCTGGAGAAGGATATCCTCACTCTCCTGCTAAAAATACTGGCTGATGGAGATCCCAAGTAAGTTTAGAACAGGCACTCTCTCGCCACTTCTCGCTTACACACTTTAACATTTCAAAGATCTGAATTCACTCAATATTATCCTACTTCCTACTAATATTACTAGTAGCTCTGTCTATCATTCGAAATCTGTGTGCAAATTTCATTTTATCCGCTAGCGTGCAATGAGTTTTTAAAATTTTAACGAATTTATTTAATATTTTTTAAGGGTTCTGTGACGCTCTGAATTTTCCACGCAAACGCGCTTGTCAAATTTCTTGGAAACCATTTGTCTGATTTTGATGAATTTGGTATGTACAATTAAATTAACTACATCTCCGTCCCTCAGTCCTTGGTTTTTTTTAAAAAAAAAACGTCCTCTAAGAAAATACAACTTTTTTTAAAAATCCGCATTTGTAAGGGGTCACTTTTGACTGACTTATTTAATAGACCCTCTACAGTCATATGGAGGTTGTCTACATCATTAGTTTTTGAATTAGTCCATAATATAAGGGATATTTTTAGTAATATAAGAATGATCATGATACACTTTGTCTCAGGCCAATGAACTTTTCGTATGGAACAGCTGTTTTTTATTTTGCGATTTCCGGATTTGTCTCCATAGTAAAAGTTGCTCATATTGATGAGTACAATGAACCCTTAGGAGCTTTTTGGCGAGTTACCTATAACCGAGAATTGAATAAATAAATGGAATAAATGTATAGAGATTTGGCATAACAAATAACTTTTTTTTTTACATTTGATTGTTAAGATGTCAAATAGAAGCAGCACGGGCAATCAACAACCTCAGCGGGAACGCCTCAGCGGAACAGCGAGCCAGCGTCGTGTCGAGTGGTGTGCTGCATAGTTGCTGCGTACTGCTCGACAGGACTGCGGGGGAGCCCCCGGGCTTCTTAGATGAACTGTCACTGGTAAGTGACTTCCAACATGGGGACTGTTGAAGTATTTTAAAGGTTTTCGGTTCCCACGAAAAGGTGTTGTCGTAATTTTGTGTTATTTTCTAAATCTTGTGATTATTTGAGTGCTACGTACGTATCATCACGCCTTTCCCTCGAGGGGGCTGCCAGAGGTGAAATACAACACCCACACTTCGCCGGACGATATTCAGTGCCAAATGTGACAGGGGGCGAGCCTGTCACCATATACCGGCTCCAGTCATGTAGCAGATGACATATAATACGCACATATGCTCACACAATTAACAAATTGGTGCGTGCCGTCGGCTGGGTTTGAACCCGCTCTCTCTGGCTTAAGAGGCAGGCCTTCTCCAACTAGGCTATCATCGCTTATATATATTATATATTATATTTGAGTGTTAAGGTGTAATAATGGTGGATTGTTAACCTTTATCGGTTCGGCAACGTGCACGAGTGTGGGCAAATGATACGAACATTGCGAAATGTGACTTTTCGTGTTCTCTACAAAACTCCACATAAAGTTGCAAAAAAGTATCCATCACTTTACTGAAACGGGGAAAGGGAAGGGATTCATCATCGTCATCATCACCTTATCATCATCACTCCATCATTTGCAAAATACAAACTTAAAAAATATTAACTTGACACTGGCAAATGCACAACTCGTGCGACGCCAAATTCCCCTGGATGGGCGAGCAAAATAAAAAATAAAATATCTACGTCCTAGACTTACTATATTTCCTACACTTTTCACGCTCCTTATAGGCTGAATATAGTCAAACTCTTTTACAAACTGTTGAATAATTATGTAGGTATATAAAATGTAGTGTAATCGCTGAAAGTTTTCAGCGATTACACCACATTTTTTTTCGATTGTCAAATAGCCAGATTAGTTCTCTAAAGTTTAACCGAGCAACTTATTCTTATTTGTGTCCTTGTAACGATTAATACCATTAAAACCGGCAAAAAAATGTAATTCTCTCATTTTACCCTCAAATATGGTTAACAATTTTCAACTAAATGAAGCGGCGTAAACGTGTGTGTGGGTGAAAAATCGTGCTATGACGGCGCCTTAACAATTTCAATTTTGTATCCCGACAGACGCTTACAGAGCAAATCTGTCACATCGTTGTGAGCTTAGTGCAAGATTCAAAAGAGAACATAGACGCTGTACATGCTATGCCCGGGCTCGTGGCTTGTCAGGTGGCTCTGCTGGGACATGAAGAAGTCAGGGTGCAGCTGGCAGCCTTGTGGGTTACAGTCAATATGCTCAGCGGGAGCGAGGATCAGGTATTGAATTTCACAGTTCAACACTAACCTAATTTTATGATGGACTAGCCGCGCCCCGCGGTTTCACCGCGGTTAAAAAGTATCCTTTGTGATATTCTAGACTCTAATCTATCTCTGTGCCAAATTTCATCCAGATCTGTTTAGGCGTTCTGGCGTGAAAGAGTAACAAACATCCTTCCATCCATCCATACATTCGTACAAACTTTCGCGTTTTTAATATTAGTAGGATAGGAAGTAGGATAGTAGGAGACTGACGTGATTTCACACATTACGATTTTATTCAACGGGAATTACTCACGTACGATATAGTCGATTATTCCGACTATAGCTTCAACCATATTCGGCGGTCTTTATCAAGGCGATGGCGCGCGCGGCTGCGTCTCGCATAGCACTGACTGCATTCCCGTTCCATAAAAATTATAATGTGTGAAAACCACATCAGTTTCCGTAATAAAACTGTTTTTTTTTACAACAGACTAGGCATGCGTTTGACCACTGACTGAAGCGTCGCCGTGATCGAAGGTGTAACACGCTTGCCTAGGAGATACCTATTCACTTTACTCTTAAACACCCCCGGATTGTATTTAGATGGAAAGACAGACGCAAGTACCGAGTTCCACACCAATGCAGTTCTTACAATAAAAGTAGACTTGAAACACTTAGTGCGTTTTGGCGGAATTTCCACCATAAGTGGTAACCATACTCTTACTGGTGCGCCTGGTACAGTTATAAGAGAACGGTGATGGCTGGATCAGGTCGTGCAGTTCTTGTGCACACTCGCCGTGTATTCTGTAGAATGTTTGTAAATTTAAGCATTTAATAAATGTATTTCTAGGCAGACCGCTACTTCGACGCCGGCTGTCTTGACCACCTCGTATGCCTCCTGCAGAGCAGCGACTCCACTGTACTTGAGCACACAGCGTTGTTAATGGTCATCATTTTTGCCAGAACGCACACGATACAACGGGCTCTGGAGAAGGATAGTCTCACTCCGTTTAAGAACATACTGGCTGATGGGTCACCCAAGTAAGTTTTTTTTCGCTTGTCTGCCGTTTCGCCTGGTCCCTTATTCTGACGCGTGAGATCTTGGTCACTTCCACTCCCGTATCTTTTCAAACGAGAGAGACAATGACTAGAAAGTATCTGATGCGCAAAAATAGGGAGCCTGATGTTTAAGACCTGGGGGCTTACCATGAACTTTTACAAAAACATCATTGCGCAGGAACGTTTTGTTACATTCCTTAATAAGTATTGTTTTGTATCATACCACAAGCATTGAAAACAATAATGTTTTAAAACGTTTTTACTCCTGCTACAGTGACGTCAAAAGAATGTACGATACAAGTGCCTTTATACACTCTGTGGTACTTTTGCGTATTTTGGAGTATGGTGTTGCCAAATGTACGATGTCAATCGTAATTATACGATTTTTGGCATGTAAAAATCGTACAATCGGGGTCGTACATTAGTATGACCGCATAGCGAAATCGTGCCTACAATATCCTATCGATACAGGGAAATTACACTTACGGTTTTTACAAGTTGCAAGTAAAAACACTATGATTTCTTATTATTTTCTTCCCTAAGAATTTTTATTTTCCTCACCCGCGTACAATCGCTCATACGAAACATCTGGCGACACTTGGTTGTATGAACAATGTCAAAAACGATTTTTTTTGTTTTGTCTCATAGGGCAGGCTAGAGGCAACATAGCCATACCACCATAGTCTTCCGTATGTTTGTCATAACATTTTTCATTAAATCTCTGATGAAGATGATGATAAATGAGATAAATCTCGCTCCTCTTTCCCTCTTTCAGTAAAGGCGAGTTTTCGTTTTAGAAAATAATACAAAATCATGACACCATTTTTTCGGTTCCCCTCAAAAACGTAAATTAAATCTACCTATGATCATGAAGGTAAATTAAAATTCAATTGCTGTATACAATTAAAGTTTGTGAAAATTATTTTGGTGATATCTAGAATTTAATGCTTAGAATAATTTGTCACAGCGGCCGCAGAGTCTCAGCGAAGCAGTTCGATATCATGTGAGACTTTTTAAAAACCCACAGTGAAATCGCTGCGGGCTTTAATAGGAGTCTGCAGGCGAAGGCTCACTCTAAGAAGAAGCAAGTGCATCAAAAGGAGCTGACTTAGCCAACAAAAAATCTATGTGAAAATGGGTTGAAATTTATTCTGGAGCCCGTCCGAAGGCGTCCTTCGTAGTACGGAGCTTCCATTATCTGCTTCGAGAAACTCGAAAGTTTCCAAATCATCGGCCATCTTGCTAAATATTACAAATAGAACCTCAGAAACACAGCAAAAACTCACTTAAAAATAGAAAAAGTTACACGGAGAGCAACTTTTTAACAATCGTTGTAATTTGTATCATTCCTGCTATTTTGACAGCTCGGCAGGAATACTTTAGAGGTCATGGTACGGTTTTTAAACAAATGTTCCTTGGATTGAATGAACGAAATCGAGTGACGTCAACAAAACTGCTAAGCGTTATCAAAACTTTAACAGGAATACTTTTAGGGTGGTCATGGTACGAAATTACGAAGTAAGGCTTAATTAATGATGTTTTAAGAGGTTGTGGTAAGCCCCCTGGTGTTAAGAAATTCTGCTGTACACGATGGAGCTCGCTTGCTTAGAAGAAACAGATTCACTTTATATTTGTACACACACTCCTTTAGCAATAAACGTTGTGTACCCTCGGAATAGTAGTACATTGTTTTGGGTAAATGTATTGATACAAATAAATAATTTTGTATTTGTATTTGTTTTGATGCTTTGAGGAAAGTTAGCGCCATTTTAAACGTTTGCTTACGTTGAGTAGAGGTTAAAACAACCCTCCCTAATAGCTAAAACACATCTAATCCAGTTGCAGTCCATTCCGTGGGCGTGCTGTAAGTTTGTCGTTATCAATGAGCAGTCCGTACGTCATGCAGCTACTAACGGACTGAAAACGGACTGCTTTCGGCGTGACGTCTTTGATAAAATTACATATTTTACTAGAACTCGCAAACCGGACTGGAATGCATACGGACTGCACCTGTCTTTGGTCTGCTCTAGCTTTTAACCTCATTTAACACACCTCATTTAGCACAACTCCATCAGAGTGGCATACAAAAACATCTTTAGTCAGCTGATGGGGCTTTCGCGGAGCTGTAGTGCATCCGGAATGTTCTTCGACGCTCGCGTCGATACATTCAACAACAACAACTCTTTATTTAAAACATATAATAATTACAATAGTATTTAAATAAGGCTTAACTAAGTTTTTAATAGGCTGCCTTATCGCTCAAAGCGATCTCTTCCAGGTTTAGATGCCTCTTTGTAGCCTCTTTAATAGAAGCATTTAGAAGCATCTAATAGTTTGTTTGGGAACACTTCTCAGACTCCTTCTACGGGAATACGATAAATGAAAGTCCAGTTTCTTGTTCACTCATACTATTGAATTCTTTAGATACTTAATAAGGAACCGATTACAAGTGTATACGCGGCGGCGGGCGCGGGGTGACTACTAGCCCGACTATCAAATTGCAGCGTCGGCGCCCGTAGCTGTGTACTGCTACACCACACCGCCCAAATTTTTCTAAAATTTTATATAAATTCAAGGTTACTTAAACTTAGCTAAAACTTAAAACAATAGACTCGCGTCACAAGTTGTTATCGCGCGTAGCTGCTGATTCGACATTCCCAACTCGCGGCGTCCAGCTGCTACTTGGAAATCCGATCGCCTCGATCGACTTCGAGCACGGCTCGGCGCGCTGATAACAATTTGTTTAAAGTGTTTAGTAAAAATGAATGTACATATTAGGTATCATTCCATTTTTACTATACCCTTACACAATTACTTTAACACACAATAACAAAAAAAAAAATCATAATTAAGTACATAACTGTACGAAATATGGGACCTTAAACTATTGCTGCACTCATCGCCGGTGCAGGCGCCACCGGGTGGGTAGGGCGCGGTTGCGTAGACGGTAGTGCAGTGCCGGCCACTATCTGCTCCTGTAGCCAGGCTTCGATTTGGTTTCGGAATTTCCTCCACACAATGTATGCTATTACGACTGCCAGCAGGCTCGTAATAATAATCATCAGCATGCTTTGCTGGGACATGTGTGTCTCAACAGCCGTTGAATCGCCATTCTGGGCGATGATGATTTCTTCCTTCTCTGCCGGTTCCTTGCTGTACCATTTTCCCATTTTGCTGCTTGAGCACGTGCGGCTTGTTACAAAATCAACTAATCAATAAATCATGCTTTCCTTAAAATCTAAACCCATATTTCGCATTACACAGAAAATAGCTAAACTTTTAAACAATAGTGAAATCTGATACTGGAATGCTCATACTAATACATTATAATTATAAAATTAGTTAAGTTTCATGAGTATATGGTTGTGTAAACAATACCTATTTATACTCTTGAAACATTACAGTAATCGCTTAACCTAATTATTATCAGTAATAAAACGCAATGGTGTACGTACTATGCGTCCGCTCTTGGTTATTCTTGTCGCATTTGTACGTATACCTACTGTGCTGTTTGGTGTCTCGGACCGTTCCTCCGTGCCTGGGTTCTTTAGTGGCACGGGGCCCGATGAGCCTCTCTGTGGAACGATTCGTTCTTCGTCATTAGTTTGCAATACATAAGCCGGTTTCAATCTATCTATCGATATGCGAGAAACCTTATCGTTTATTTTTATTTCGAAAACCTTGGGTCCTCTGCGCATGACGCCGTAAGGGCCGTTATACGTTGGTTGCAGAGGTTTTCGAACTGCATCGTTCCTTACAAATACATACTTACTAGATTGCAGATCTGGATGCACAAATATTTTTCTGGCATCTCTTTGAGCTGCTGGTTTAGGTTTAAGTGATCTAATTACCTGTCTTAACTGTTTTACGTATTCTTCGCTATCAGTGATGCATTTATCGTTGCTCTCCAGAAATTCACCTGGTAGTCTGAGAGTTCTGCCAAAAGTAAGCTGTGCAGCACTTACCCCAGTGTCGCTTCTCGGCGCGGCTCGTAACCCCAGCATGACGGTACTGATTTCGTCAATCCAGGATTTACTGCCATCCAGCCTGGCTGTCAAAGCGGCTTTTAAGCTGCGATGCCACCTCTCCACGGCTCCGTTTCCTTGTGGATGGTAGGCTGTGGTTCTTATCTTATAGATACCTAGAAACTTTGTCAGCTGACTGAATAAACTACTCTCAAACTGTCGCCCTTGGTCGGTGGTAATCTTTGCAGGACATCCATAGCGTGTTATCCAGCCGTCATACAGTGTTTTCGCTACCGTTTTGGCACATATGTCCTTTAGTGGGAACGCCTCCGGCCAACCTGTTTGCCGGTCTATCATAGTGAGACAATATCTATAACCCTCCTCGGTTAGGGTGAGCGGTCCGATTATATCTATGTGCAAATGGTGCATTCGCTCTACTTTCGCAAATTGTCCTAGCGCAGAGGTTGTGTGCCTTTGAACCTTTGCGCGCTGGCAACGTACGCACGCCTTAGCCCACAATCCTACGTCTTTATTCATACCCGGCCAAAAGTACCTATCGGCAACAAGTTTTCTTGTTGCTCTTATTCCGGGATGACTGAGCTCGTGCACACTTAGGAATGCCACGTACCTAAATTTCTTAGGTAGGTACGGCCTCGCCTTATCGCTTCCCATGTCGCACACGATTGCGTCATTGCACGTTGGAAGTGATACTTTTATAAGTTTCAAGTTACGACCCGTCGACATAAGCTCTACTAACTCTTTATCGCTGGCTTGGCTACTAGCGACTTCGGCGAAATTGATTACCGCCGGGCATGAAATTGCGTCTAACTCGACTCGCGATAACGTGTCCGCGGGAATGTTTTCCGCCCCGTTGATATGTCGGATGTCAGTTGTGAACTCACTTATAAAAAGTAACTGCCTAGTACGTCTCGGAATTTCTTTATTTCCGCCCGTTTTCCTGAACGCGAACGTCAGCGGTTTGTGGTCCGTATAAATGATCAAGTTTCGACCCTCGATCATGTTCCTAAAATACTGGATCGACAAATAAACAGCAAGTAGTTCCCTATCGTAGGTACTGTACTTGTGTTGTGAATCGGTTAACTTCTTGGAATAGTACCCGAGTGGTACCCACGCGTCATCAACTCGCTGTTGTAATGTAGCTCCTACGCAAGTATCGGAAGCGTCCGCCATAATTGCTAACGACCTACCTGGCAATGGATATGCTAACAAAGCAGCGTTTTGTAAGCTAACCTTACACTGTTGAAACGCCTGAACAGCAGTTTCGGTCCACACTATGATGCTTTTGTCGCGTTTTTTAGCTCCGTGGAGATACTTATTTAACTCGGCCTGGTACTGCGCTGCTTGTGGCAAGTGACCTCTATAAAAATTTACCATGCCTAAAAAACGACGTAACTCTGATACGGTTTTTGGTCTCGGAAACTCGGAAATGGCCTTGACTTTTTCTGGTAAAGGTTTCAAACCACTGGCAGAAACTTCATGCCCTAAAAAGTCTATCTTATCCTGCGAAAACGCACACTTAGCCAAATTAATGGTAAGTCCTACGTCCTGTAACCTACCGAAAACGGCCTCTAGATGCTTATCGTGTAGCATTCGATTTTCACTAGCCACTATGACGTCATCTAAATAAGAAAATACGAATTCAGCCCTAAATTCGGAAAGTTCCGGATGAGACTTTCGGAAATCGGATTCTAGGTCTTGCAACACGCAGTTATTCATGAAACGCTGAAACGTCTGCGCGGCGTTCTTCAACCCGAATGACATGCATGGCCATTCGAATAAGCCAAAACTAGTTATAATCGCTGTTTTCTCGACGTCTTCTGGAGCTATTGGGATAAAATGATATGCCCTATTAATATCAATTCGCGTAAATACCTTTTTGTCGGCTAAAATAAACGTAAAATCTTTAATGTGAGGAATTGGATATCTGTCTGGTTTAGTAATTGCGTTTAAAGCACGATAGTCTCCGCACGGTCGTAAATTACCGTCTTTCTTTGGAACTACGTGTAGTGGACTCGCCCACGCACTTTTGGATGGTCGACAGATACCCATTTCCTGCATGAGTCGAAACTCTTCTCTTACCTTTTTGTATCGATCCGGCGGTAGTGGCCTTAGACGCTCGTACACCGGCGGACCGAATGTCTCTATATGATGCCTTACGTTATGTTTCGGTGGGTCCTTGAAGGACACTGGCTTGGTCAGATCAGGGAACCTGCTCAAAAGATGGTAATGAGGGTGAGTTGCGGCTACCGTGAAAACAGACCTCTGTTCTGTGTTTGCGATCGTCGCAACGGCATGTAAGTTAGTATCTTGGTCTATTAACCGTTTACCTTTTAAGTCTACTAACAAGTTGTGATAACTTAAAAAATCTGCACCTAATATCGGCTGTTTAACGTCAGCTATTACAAATGTCCACTTATATGCACGACGTAAATTTAAGTTAAGTACTAGAGTCTTTATTCCATACGTTTGAATTTCTGTACCGTTGACAGCATATAATTTATACTTTGTATTTTCTGCACTATCACGCACTGTTTTATGATTTTTAGGTAGTACGGAAATATTAGCTCCTGAGTCTATTAAATAACGTATACCGTTCTGATTGTCCGTTACACACAATCGGTGGTTTCCGATATGGACGCAGGTACCCACCGGAGACACCTGCTCCAACTTCAGTTTTCCGTCTTCCAGCTGCACGGTTGCTCGCATCTGGTTGCGTTGCCCCTATAACGAAAGTGGTGAACGCACAACCAGTCTGGGCTCTGTGGGGTGCGCCTGGTCCTGCTGGATCCGCGTGACTGTGATCGTCCTCGACCTCGACCGCGCAAACCTCCACGTCCTCGCCTGCTCTGTGGTCGTGAGCGCTCCATCTGTTCTAGCCTAGCGCTTAGCTTGGCAATCTCAGCCAACACTGTAGCGGTTTCGGACGACGTGCTTCTCTCCGTCATCTCCGCGATCTGTTGCGGTTTCATGTTCTCCATCACCTTATCCGCTATGATTGCCAATCGGTCTAAATCTTTCGCTTCGGTTGCGGCGAGCACACCTCTAGCGGCCGCTGGCAGCAGATTCTGCCACAAGACGCTGAGTGTCTCATCGCCGATCTTACCCCTGGCGAGATCCTGCATTTTCCTAAGTAGATGACTAGGCTTTTGTTCGCCTAGCTCCATCTCCCCTATTAACTTCTGGATCTGACGATTCTCCGACTCTTCATATATGGTCATCAATCTTGCCTTCGATGCGTCGTATTTCCGCTCCTCCGGTGGTTTCACTAGAATATCCGTTACTTGTTGGATAACTTCTTTGCCCAATTTTGAAACCACCAAATTAAATTTGGTCATATCACCCAATTTCTGAGGTGCCAAAATCGCGCCCAGTTGTATAAACCAAACTCTAGGCTGATCGACCCAAAACTCTGGAATGCGCGCTGAAAGTGTTATAGCTGCTAGTCCGGAGTCTTCCATCTTAACCTCGAATGTGCTTGGCGTAGTCATTTTTAATTCACTGACAGTTGTACACTCACAATAATGTCACGGTTTCTTCAAATCGGTTCCTGAGTTACCCCTTTTGATGTACCACCCGCCGTTTTTCACTATAGTCTTTCACTTAAGTAGTAGTCCCGGTAGAAACAATGGTCGAACAAAGTCCAAACGTCGGGGTCACCAGTTTAGATGCCTCTTTGTAGCCTCTTTAATAGAAGCATTTAGAAGCATCTAATAGTTTGTTTGGGAACACTTCTCAGACTCCTTCTACGGGAATACGATAAATGAAAGTCCAGTTTCTTGTTCACTCATACTATTGAATTCTTTAGATACCTATTAAGGAACCGATTACAAGTGTATACGCGGCGGCGGGCGCGGGGTGACTACTAGCCCGACTATCAAATTGCAGCGTCGGCGCCCGTAGCTGTGTACTGCTACACAGGCAACCTGAATGGACAGGAACATTTATATAATAGAGGCCTTGAAGTTCTAAAACATAACTTAACAAGACGTAAAGAATAATAAGATAAAAATAATAAACAATAAACATACCTACATTTATATTTTTATAAATTCAAATCACATGTAAAAACTACATTAATGAAAAGAGGATATTATAAGGTTAAGAATTATTTAGAAGATAAAGATGTCTGGAGCCTTCCACTTCCGCCAAGTAGCCACTAATATTTATAGATATTACCTAGTTGTAAGCCAAAATTTGTGAGACTAATTTATTTATTATTTGAAAAAATAATGCCCCTCAGTTTCTTGCCTGTTCTTCTGAGTAGAGGCTTTTTATCCGAACAAGGCGGTCGAGTCTATTTAAATAACTTTGACGTTCATAAGTGTATCTTTGATACCTAAATTGAATAAAAACATTTTGACTTTGACTTTGACTTTGACTTTGACATAAATAAATACTAATAAGTAGATGAAATAAATATAATAAGTATAAATACTTTAAAAAAGGTTTAAAAATAAATGTCACTAATATCGAGGGGTGAGTGATAAAACCCGGTAAATTCATAAAAGTGAGTTGCGAGATATTCCATGTTAAAGTTTCTTGCCAATAAAAAAATGATTTCCTGTGAAAACCATGTGTAAATTCTTAACTATTTATGAAGATTACATATTGTATTTTATTATTATTCATGATTACCAAAAGTAGTAATGTAGCTTTTATAAAAAAACAGATTCAAGTAAATTAAAGGATGAGCTTATTGGATTACATCACAAAATAAAATAGACAATTTTACAATTACACAGTTTATTAGTATGAAAATCAAACTTAAAATCTACTTAATTGCTTAAAAATAACTGACCAAGTGCAAGTCAGACTCGTGCACTGAGGGTTCCGTACGTACTAAGAATATTTAGGTGAATATGAATGATTAAAATTGGTAAAAGTTAGTTAGTTTGGAAAACAATTTCAATTTTGCAGCCGAAAAGTAGTGGCCAACTACCAAAAGTAGATTCCAACTGCATTTTTGTATTCGTTTTTTTCGTCAAATATTTAGAAATTCTCAATTTTCGGAATTTTCCTTTTGATTCAAAGTCAAAGTGTTTTTATTCAATTTAGGAATCAAAGATACACTTATGAACGTCAAAGTTATTTAAATAGACTCGACTGCCTTGTTTGGATAAAGAGCCTGTACTCAGAAGAACAGGCAAGAAACTGAGGGGCATTATTTTTTCAAATCCTACTCCTACTAATATTATAAACGCGAAAGTTTGTATGTATGGATGTTTGTTACTCTTTCACGTAAAAACTACTGAATGGATCTTAATGAAACTTTACAATAATATAGCTTATACATCAGAATAACACATAGGCTACAATTTATAAAGATATTGTGTGAATTGTCCAAAATATAACGAAAAGTGTCAAGTAAAGGGCGGTCCGACGCACGGCGGGTGAGGTGGGGGGAAGAAGTCGCTCACCGCTGAGCGCGCGACCCAAACGCGGGCAGACGCGTGAGGGCAGACGCTATTGACGGTTGTGTCCGTTTTGCGAATTTGCAAGGCACTAGCGATTTGTTAAAAACGCATTGTACTCAAAATAATATAGACCCAAGGTTAAATATTGGCAGGGTATTTTTTTGTGAAGAGTTTGGGGAGGAGCAGGTACAAAAATATAAATCATTTTTATTTTTATTATCATAGATAGGTTACTTACCTGTTAATTACGAGTATGAAGAATTTCTTCGTTTTTTTTTACTTAGATAACATTAGATAGGTTTTAGGTAGGTAAGTAATTGGTCCTTTTTTGGTTGTTTTGGTTCATTTATAATAATGTAAATAAACATATCATCACGACTTTCTCCCGAGGGGGCTGGCAGAGGTGTACAACACCCACACTTCGCCGGACGATATTCAGTCCCAAATGTGACAGGGGCCGAGCCTTTCGCCATACACCGGGCTCCAGTCATGTAGCAGATGACATAATAACACAGCAGCAATAATAATCCTACTAATATTATAAACGCGAATGTTTGTATGTATGGATGGATGTTTGTTACTCTTTCACGTAAAACCACTGAATGGATTATTTTTTTTTAACTTAATAGACTTGCGTTTGGCTGTCAACATGCCTGATGATAAGCAGTGATTCGGCCTACGATGTAGCACGCTTGCCTAGAAGAAACCGATTCACTCGAGACTTGAAGACACCCACATTATAAGTGTCAGGAAACACACACTCTGGTAGAGTATTCCACACTCTAGCGGTCCGTATAAGAAAAGAAGAACCAAAGCGTTTTGTATGTGTTGTTGGTATGTCGACCATAAAACGATGCGGTTTTTTCATACTCTTGGTTGTTTTATAAAAGAACTGGCTAGGAAGAATAAGGTCATGCAAACCAGATGCACACTCACCGAAATGTATCCGATAAAAAACCGATAGACCAGCAACCTTGCGCCGATGATCTAGACTTTGAAGTTTGGTCTGGACAAGGGAGTCGTTGCCAATGAGCTTCTTCGCACGTTTCTCGATGGACTCCAACGCCTCGAGCTGGTAATTGGCCGATCCATCCCAAAGGTGCGAACAGTACTCCATGCACGACCGAACCTGTGCCTTATATAATGACAGCAACTGTTCCGGCGTGAAGTATCGTCACACCTTCGAGAGGATACCCAGCTTTTTAGCAGCTAATTGAGCCTTAGACTCAATATAGGAGCCGAAGTTGAGGGTCGAAGTCAAAGAAACGCCTAAAAGCTCCAGGCTGTTATTAATCGGGATGGATACACCTCGAAAAGTAGGACCCAGTTCGAATGGCCTCCTTTTTGCGGAAAACAGACACGCCTGGGTTTTAGCCGCGTTGAACTTGACCAGGTTGGCATCACCCCAACTGGAGACTGCCTGGAGGGACAAGTTCAAGCGCTCGACCATGTCAGCCCTTAGAGACCGGATTTGAGACCCACTAGACTGTGCGCTAGACTTATTGCTTTCCACAACAGTGCTGTCATCTGCATACCCAAAGATACCAGGCTTAAGCAGATCTTTAATGTGCACCAGGAAGAGTGCGCAGAGAGCACGGACCCCTGAGGAACCCCGGCATTTATATACATTCGATCAGACGAGCAACCGTCAACGACAACTCGAATGGATCGGCCCTCCAGAAAATCCAAAATCCACGCAACAAACCTAGCGGTCAAGCCAAACGAAGTGAGCTTGCTGATAAGACTGTCATGCCAAACCCTGTCAAAAGCTTTGGAGATGATTTTAATTAAACTTTACAATAATTTAGCTCATACATCAGAATAACACATAGGCTACAATTTATAAAGATATTGTGTGAATTGTCCAAAATATGACGATTAGAGTCAAGTAAGTAGGAAAAAATCTACCATCAGCGAGCTATTCTGGCGTGCGCTGGAAAAACCGCTAGAGTTACGAGTACACATGTGTAATGTATGATGGAAATATTCATCTTAAATAGGCCTACAAAAAAGTCCGCCGCGGTATATATCTATATCTTATGCGTAAGCCATTATAGCCAAAATAGAGATCACACTAATATTAAAAAGGAGAAAGTTTGTGATCGTTCATCTTCGCGCTCAAACTGCTGGACCAATTTTGACAAAATTCAGTAGCTGACACCCTTGATTAGAACATAGGCTACTTTTATCCCGGAAAATTTAACTGTTCGCGTGGGCTAAAAAATGCGTCTAAAATGTATAAACCACTATAGATTTACACGTTTTGGACGCATTTTTGTTTTTTATACACATTTTTTGATCCCTTAAAAATATAGTGTTCCCGTGGGATGTGCAAGGAATTAAAAAAAATGTTAATCATATACGCTTTTTTAAAGTAGATTTAATTTGACGTTTTGAACGCACTTTTTCATAAATAGGTACCTACAATTTCTTATTATTTCCTAAAAATATAGTGTTCCCGCGGGATGA
Organism: Peribatodes rhomboidaria; assembly: GCA_911728515.1. Lineage (NCBI taxonomy): Eukaryota > Metazoa > Arthropoda > Insecta > Lepidoptera > Geometridae > Peribatodes > Peribatodes rhomboidaria. The sequence goes on along the minus strand of OU452192.1, from coordinate 2,809,630 downwards.
GCAAGGAAACACGTATATTAATTAATTACTATAAAGTACAATAGTATAATAAATTACTATAAAGGCGAAAGTTTGTGAGTGTGTGTGTTTGTTACTTCTTCACGCTCAAACGGCTGGATCAATTTTAATGAAACTTATTGTGGAAATAGCTGACATCCTGGATTAGTACATAGGCTACTTTTTATCCCGTAAAAATGTAGTGTTCCCGTGGCATCCCACGGGATCGTCAGCTCTTCAGCAAGAAATCTAAATATATTAATTTGTTACTCTTTTAAACCCGAAGTAATATTATAAATGCGAAAGTTTGGATGGATATTTGTTACTCAATCGCGCCAGAATGGCTGAACGGATCTGGATAAAATTTGGCACAGATATAGCTTACGTCCTGGACATAGGCTATAATTCACACTCTACAATAGTCAAAATTTCCGTTTTAAATAGTAATTTTTTTGTTTACCTAGCCTGATACCTTCTATTACCTTCAGCTTCGTCTAGCCCGGCAAACCAAAAGCATCCGTGAAGTAAATGTAAGCTGCGGTGTCGTTTGAGCTGTGTAAAACCGCACGCGAATTGAACGTGGTGATCTGTCACGCAAGTTTTTCTAGGGAATACCTTTTACCTACCGACCCCGGGGCAGGCTGGGTAGATATGTGGGAAGCCCGCCAGAGGCAGCATACCCGCTAAAACCCCTAATAACCTTAAAAACCCTAGGGTATTCCACCTCGGCGCAAAATATCGGAGCTACGGGAACGCTCTCATAGACGACCACGGCCCCCGCAGCGCTAGCCCCTTTGGGCACCTCCCCGAGCTCTTCCTTGCCTGTGTCGAACACCAGACACATCGTCATCATCATCTACCTTGCTCGACCGGTGAGCGCCTGACATCCTAACTAATATTATAATGCGAAAGTGAGTTTATTCGTTTGTTTGTATGTTTGTAACGCTTTCACGTCTCAACTACTCAATCGTCTTGAAATTTTGCATACATGTTGTCTGGGGTACAGAAAAGGACATAGGGACATACTTTTATTCCCGAAAAAATAAACAGTTCCTGTAGGACCGCGGGTGAAACCGCGGGGCGCAGCTAGTAATAAATAAATTACAGTCTCACAAATTTTGGCTTACAACTAGGTATAATATCTATAAATACTAGTAGCTACTTGGCGGAAGTGGAAGGCTCCAGACATCTTCTAAATAATTCTTAACCTTATAATACCCTCTTTTCATTAATGTAGTTTTTACATGTGATTTGAATTTTCTCTCGATTTTATTGTAAAAACGAACGCAGTCTAAATCTAAATCTCGGTACAGCTATCCTATCCTTATTTCTAGTGTTATTATTGTGATAGTCACAGTTCAATTTATATCTAAGTAGAAGTAGATTTTTGCGAACGTACATAATATTTTCAAAGATATACAAAGAAGGTAAAGTTAATATATTTATTTCTTTTAATAAATCTCTCAATGATTCGCGAAGACCCATTCCGTAGAAAGCGCGGACCGCTCGCTTTAGACGGTTGCCGTGGTGTGCCGGCAGAGTAGAATAGCACCCCCCTCTAGTACCAGGCGTCGTAAGAGCCGACTGAGGTACAGCGGAACCGACAAATGGCGGTATAACCATTCGAAATAAAACGTAGCCAAAATGGCACAGGGCAGTGATGGGCAGCAGCATCATTGTCGCGAAGCTACGTTTTTCTGCGATCGCCACCACGCCTGCCCAGCGTGGCGATTACGGGCAAACTCCCCCCTAAATGACGAGCACAAATACGACCAGGCCCCCAGTCCCCAGCAGCGACGCTATTCCGGGCTACGACAGCGGCCCCGGTAACGGCGGAGCAGGGGGTGCTAAGAATCGCTGGCAGATGCACGGCTATCACACCAAACGACGACTAGCCCTGGTAACGCACAACGTGCGCACAATGAGGACTGACGAGAAGATTGCTGAGCTGGAGTAAGAGTTGAGTAGGTTGCGCTGGGATATTGTGGGGTTATCCGAAGTCCGTAGAGAGGGTGAGGACACGATTACCTTAAAATCCGGCAACCTGCTTCACTATCGGGAAGGTGTTCTTGGGTATAAGCATTGATTCCAAACTGCAATGGGGTCCACATATTAATGCTCTGTCTGGGAGACTTAGTTCTGCTGCTTATGCGGTTCGTAAGATTAGGCAACTGACGGATATAGCTGTAGTGAATCTTTAAATCTCCTTTAACATATCGAATTCTTTTGATTTTAAGCCAGTTTACGGTTTCGTTTTTATTGTCATTGTTTTTATTCTTAATCAGGAGAGCACTTAACTTCTTCAGGTCCATCATCTCACTGTATTTAAATTCTTTCACGTCGAAGCTATTTATTTCTTTTTTTTCTATGTACTTACTTTAAAATTTCAACTCTGACTGGCACATGCGTCATACTCGTGATCGGGTGCTGCTTGCGGGTCGCTGGTCTGCTCGTGGTGTACTCACAATGCAATAAGTAAATCTGATAACGTTTAACCTAACCTTATACTAAGACTTAATAACTAACCCCCTCTACCTGTATTCCCCTTAAATAATAATTAAAGATTTATGTTAACAAAAGTCCCGGAGTCCGTGGAGGTAAATTTTAAATAAAAAAAATCATCTCCTTGCTTAAAATACTAGCAGAGAAAACCACGGGGCGCGTAATCATGGCGCGTGTTATCATGCAACTGCGGCAGCCGACCGCCCCGCACGCGAAATCTAGCGCATTATCGCGCGCGACGCTCGGCTGCGATTGGCGGGAGACACTCCACTTCGCATGACGTCACGGGCGCAAAGCTCAAAGACACCTTACTGGGTTTTGTATCACAAGAGTTTGAGTAAAGCGCTTGATTCCGGATAGTGCGAATACCCATTAAGTAAATATAATATGATTGTTTACGATATTTTTCAGTTATTTAACACATTAAATATACTTATTGGATTTAGATTTTTAAAACGCGTTGTATTTTTAAAAAATCACATAGAGCTATATCCCGAAAATTATATTTGATAGGTTTTAACTTTAGCTTAATTTCGATTTTTTGGAAATTTACCTCAGTGTTAAACTCCGATAAACAAAATTAGCCAGTTTGACCATAAGCGTTACCTTCATATATGGTGATTATAAGTAGGGTATTGTGGTTGTTTCACAAAACAAAACTTTTTTTTTTTTCGTATAACTTGTTTTACAGTATTGTAACCTAAAATAAAATAAAAAAATAGCACTTATTGGATTATTTGGAATGAATATTTTTGTATTGAGCCTTAAAATGACCTTTTATAGCTAAAAAGAGCGTAGGATTTTGGGTACAGCAGACTTTTAAACTAAAATTAGTTTTTTTTCGATTTATCGGGTTCTATCACTCATCCCTCGATATGTAAATAAATAAATACATAGTGCGACTTTTGTGACATACATACGAGTATCTTACTATCTTTCAAAACGGCTATTGTTTCGAAAGATAATGAGCTTTGACACGACTCTTCAACGCAAGCGGATCGCCTCATTCATGTCCAGACTCGACAGGTGTAAAAACTGCATTATTAGGAGCCTGCTTGGTCTGCAACGTACCGACAATGGCTGGCTATGGCCACATAATATATTCTACTTTTTTAATTTATTCTCTTACTGTTAGTGTGGTATTTTGTGTTATTTGTGACAGTGTATGGATCCCAGAGTCTGAAATAAAGTCTATTATTGTTATTATTAACTTTTTTTTTTATGTAGAATAGGTCGGCGTTTGACCACCAACTCGCCTGATGTTAAGCGACGTTGTGGTCTAAGATGGAGCACGACGACCTACAAGGCACTTATTCACTCTAGCCTGAAGTTTTGTAGAGTGAAGAAGTACAAAGACGGCAGTTGAGTGAGGCGCTACAAGTGCGCTACTGCTCAGACCCGTCTTCGGAACGGTTACACCGGACTACATCCCGAAACACGACTAGGTCATTTCACCCCTCCCTATTTTTGCACTAAGGTGTAAGCAGCATGCCGTGTGGGCGATCACAAACTTCTGTAGTTATGGTACGGCGGCGCAACGCTCTCAGATCGTGTTGTGTGATGTCCTGCAGCCGTACTGCGCACTGCTGGCCGCGAGTGAGGACGCGCTGGTGAAGCCAGTGTTGGGCGGACTGGAATATTTGTTACAGGTAGATGGACTGTCCCAAAAAATGCGGTTAACTGTACCCTGAAGGCAAAGCCGGATTTAAAGGTGTGCAGGCCTCTAATTATTTTACGAATAAAAGATGAAAACGAATAAATATGTACTAATTAAAAATAAAGATAATTTATTAACGAAAGAAACTTTCACCAGAACTTAAATAACAAATTATGTATAACAGAACTTAAATACTATACATGGGATAGCAAATTATGTATAATGACTGTGTAAGACACGGAATTGCTGACGGTGAGCCCCAAACTAAGCTCGAAGCTTGTAACTTGGGGCTAGGGTTCGAGACAAAATGGGTTTCTGTGCGTGTTTCGTAGTAGTGAGAGAGATGTGTGTGTGTGTGTGTGTGTGAGTGTGTGTGTGTGTTTGTGTGTGTGTGTGTGAGTGTGCAATGTTACTTGGCTTAATTTACGGCAACGAGCCACCAAAGCGACAGGACGCGTTTGTTGTCCGTGCAACAGGCTTTTTTTTTTAAATTAAACAAACTAATATTTACAACAATTTTTTAGTTTAGTTTGGCAGGATTAAAAAAACTATATGAAATTTAAATAAGCTGTAAGCGAAACGAATAATCTATAATGTGTTTATTTCTATATACAGGAGGATGATCAAGACTTTGATAAGGAGGCTTTACGTTTGGAGCTGAGGGAACTGGGTGTCCTTCATCAAATAAAACAATTATCAAAACACGAAAATAAAGAGGTAAGTATCTACGTGAATCTGGATTCGCTGTAATACTGGCCAGTGGGGCAGATACAGGATTTAGTTGCGCCAAACCCATCAATCGTAATCTTGGATCCGCCACTGGAATTGAATTAGGTTAAATTAAGCTTTATTATAGCATGAGCACTTTCTTTTATTAAGAACTACATTAATTATCTGATTGAATTCTAGCGATTGAAGCGTAGTAGTAGGAGCGGGTTCGATCCCATCCAGCCGAAGGCACACACCAATTTGTTCATAGTGTGAACTTATGTGCGTACCTATATGTGAACATAAGTGCATATGTGACCTTTTTTGTCGCATTGGACATTGCAGCGACAACTGAAACTTTAATTATAGCCGGTGATAGCGATGCAGCGCCTGGAGTCAACTGTCCGTGAGACTTATTTCAAGTCTTACTTACTACGGGTTCCAGCGAAACACAAGGCAGCACTACTCTCACCTGAGTTCTGGCCAAAAGGGCTAGTGTTCCGGCGCTACTGGGAGGCCGCACAGAGAGCAAAAGCCCAGAAGACTTAGTTAATTTTATTAATTTCATTTATATGAATGTTAGTCTGTAAGGTATTTATTTTCTATGGGCCTCTATAACTTGCATTGTATGCAAGTTATATTGCCTGAAATAAATGGATTATTATTATTATTATTAATTGTATAAATATGTATTTGTTTCTTGTCTTTATGTAAATATTTAATTTATTATATTATTATCTGTTACTGTTTTATTATGTATTCGGTTTTTTGTTGTTGTAATGTTTTGTGCGATCAAATAAATTGTTTCTTTCTTTCTTTCTATTCAATGTCAGCTCCTACCATGACTGGAGCCTGGTGGTATAGCGGCAGGTTCGCCCCCGTTACATTTGGGACTATATTACAACCCCTTAGTATCTTCGTGAATCTGTTACAATATTGGCCAGTGGCAGACCCGGTGATGTGGTGTGCCAAATTTCATCAAAAACTGACAAATGGTTTTCAAGAAATTTGACAAGCGCGTTTGTATGGAAAATTCAGGGCGTCGCGGAACTCTTAAATTAGATTTTCGATCATTGGTTGAATTTTGGTTGATCCAACTATGTAACTAATACTGCAAACCTTTTTCATTCCAGATAGCAAAAACAGCATGTAGCTTATTAAGGACCAAAGAACTACGTAAACTCAAACAAGAACAATGCTGGCTGAAAAGAAGTAAAATGCATTTTTTTTGCTGCTCAATAACGCCATCTTCGAGTAAAAGAATGAATCCGACAGACTAAACAAAACAGAAAAAAATGCTCCTGCCTTAGCCTTTGTGATTATTTTTTAATCAACCCGAAACTTCTGTGCTAGGCAAGTAGTCAACGTTGTCGAATCAAGGCAGAGAGAACGGACATTTAAACTGAGGTTTCAAATCGACAAAATCGATTATTTCCATGCAAAAGACAATGGGCAAGATAGTCCAAAAAAAGTAAAAAATAATAATATAACTTTGCCCGCATGGTTGGCACATGGCGCATTCGGTAGATTATTTTTATGCATTCGCATGTTTTTATGCACTTACGCCAAGTAGCAACTAGTATTTATAAATATTACCTAGTTGTAAGCCAAAATTTGTAAGACTGTAATTTATTTTCTTTGAAAAAATAATGCTGCTCAGTTTTTTGTCTGTTCTTAGATTCTTTTTATCCGAACAAGGCGGTCGAGTCTATTTAAAAAATAACTTTGACGTTCATAAGTGTATCTTTGATACCTAAATTGAATAAAAACATTTTGACTTTGACATTGCATTAAAAAAAAGTATGTAGGTACGTCGGTAAAATTCAATTTATCAGTTGTCAGTAGGTTAGTCAGTGTGTTCGATTTCAGCGTAATTTATTATGAGAAAACCTGTAAACCTTAGCTACAAATTGCTTATAGTGTCAATTCTGCGGGCGATGGACCAACGTCCATTTAATTTTGCCCATTGTCTTTTGTGGATTTAGTTGATTTGAAACGTCAGTTTAAATGTTCGTGCTCGCATCCCAAGTCATTTTGTCCATTCTGTTTGATTGGGTTGTTCCGTATTAAAACTGTGTACAATGTAACTCTGTTTGACAATAAATATTTTCTTATTCTTCTGCTTATTATTTTCTAACTCATCCCTCGTAAACTTATCCTTATTAGTAAAAATCTCAACTGATCTAAAATCAGTTCTCTTAGGGTTTTAATGGCTGAATAATAATATCATCAGGAAGTTAGTTGAACGGCGTCGTTTAGTAAAAAGGCTAGGCTGTTAATTGAACGGTCATTAAGTTAGTTGGCTGCGACATATCTATGATAGCCAATTGAGTAAAGACATATGATTTTATATGAGTAACTGAATGCCATATCTACTAAATGTATTATATTCCCACTATTTCGAAACTGATAGAGTCCTTAATATCAAAAGAAATAATGGCACACTTAGACAAATACGGTGCAATATCTGAAACTCAATTCGCGTACAGAAAAGGACGATCAACTACATCCGCGGCACACGTTTTTGTTGATAAGGTAATTACTGCCCTTGATAAAAAACAAAAAGTTGCAGCCATATTCATAGACCTATCAAAGGCGTTTGACTCAGTGGACCACTAATTGCTAGTTGAGAAGTTTCGTGTGTATGGAATTAGAGGAAAAAGCGAGAAGCTAATACAATCGTTTTTGACTGACCGACAACAGATAGTTGAAATAAAAGTTAACGGTCAAACCCTAAAATCTAGTCCTCAAAAGCTGAGCATTGGTGTACCTCAGGGCTCATCAGCGGGAAACATTATGTTTATTATATTTTTAAATGACATGGCGCATTTAAAATTAAATGGAGATTTAATTCAATATGCCGATGATACTACAGTTATCGTCTCCGGTAAAAGTATGGATGAATTAAAGCAGAATGTTGCACTGAATATGAAAATGCTACGTGATTGGTTTAATATGAATGGTCTGAAACTAAACTCAAGTAAAACCAATGTTATTGTTTTTAATGCAGTATCCCCAAATCAGTCAGTTATTGTTATGCCCACAATGCACGACGAAGAACCTCTAAGAACAACTAATTTAGTGACACTTCTTGGGTTTGAAATTGATCCGGCTCTTACCTGGAAATCGCACATCAATACCACTTGTAATAAAATGTCCCGAGGAATTTATGCATTATTACAACTGCGGCCAATAGCGACTACATGCTATCTCAAAGAAGTCTACTATGCGTACATTCATTCAATAATGTCCTATGGTATTATTTTGTGGGGTAACTCGACGGATAATGAGCGTATATTAAAATTGCAAAAACGTGCTATCAGGGTGTTGGTCAGGGCCAAATATAGGGAATCATGCAGAGATCTTTTCCAAACTCTAGGTATACTAACGTCAATATCGGTTTATATCTTCGAAATTGTAAAATATGTCAGGGTAAACCTTAATATGTATCAATCCCGTGGCGAATATACAGATGTTAATGTAAATTTGTGCAATAAAGAAAAACTACTGACAGTAAAGCATAGGTTACGCAAGTCTACCAAAAATCCCATTGTAATTGGCCAACAATTGTACAATAAGCTGCCGAAATGTTTTAAAACTGCTACGACGTTTAATGTGTTCTGTTCGAATGTCAAACATCTTTTGTTGTCTAAAACTGTTTACAGCGTAAACGAATATTTAATGAATGACTACCACAATTATACAATGAAAATCTAATTAAATTAATTGTATTTACAAAGTTACTTAAATTTATTTTTTATGACTGTTAGAAGCCCTTATACAGCTTCTATTTTTGAACTTACCATTAAGATTAATTTTATATTTTATTAAATAAAGTAAGTAGAATAAGCATGGACTAATAATTAAAATTTTGTTAAAATTTAGAAATAAAAACCAGTGTATGTAAAATGACGAGTACATGACAGGAGCATTCCTAATACATTGTAATGAATTATTATGAGTGTGACTTTATGACAATAAACTTTTCTATTCTATTCTATTCTATTCTATTCTATTCTATTCTATTCTATTCTATTCTATTCTATTCTAATGCTTAAATGCTAAACTAAATATATGCTAAATGAATCGGCCCTTTCATAATGCAGGCTATTAAACACGGAACTATTCACAGCTTGCATTGGCAGGCAAAAAAACGAGTTTGTATTTGTACTTAGATGTACAAAAATAATATAGAAAATACTCTAGATTCAAAGACATGTCTAAAGACAGGGGGGCTATTCCTGCGCGTGAGATGAGATGAGATTTTATCTTGGTCACTCTCACACTTATTACGTTTCAAACGAGAGCAACAAGGACGAAAAAAGGTGAGATGAAAATCTCAAATCTCCGAATAGGGCCACAGCTCGCTATATAATTTCGACCACTCCGTTTAGGCTGTAAGGCGTGCCAGAGAATCAGGATTCAGACCCTATTCGGAGATTTGAGATTTTCATCTCACCTTTTGTCGTCCTTGTTGCTCTCGTTTGAAACGTCATAGGTGTGAGAGTGACCAAGATAAAATCTCATCTCATCTCACGCACAGGAATAGCCCCCCTGATGTAGGGTCAACTGATGCAAATGCGTCTGTCAGTCAATTGCGTCTTTCGAGAATTACTGACAAACCCTTCACAAATTAGTGAATAAATTTTATTGATTTTGACACATAATTTATTGTGACATTTAATCTATTTTGACATTTAACCCATTAACTTATTTTTTTATTTTTATTTATTATCGTATCATTATTGACATGTTATGTTATTTTACAATTCAATGTTGAATTATTGTTATTGATTATTGAGACTTATTACTATTGACTTGTTGTGATATTCACTTATTTTAAACTAGCTTCTGCCCGCGGCTTCGCCCGCGTGGCTTACAGAAAATGTATGACGTTTTTAACTTCAGAAATATAAATATTATAAGCGGTCACACTCGCTCTCAATTGAAAACACAAACTGACAATATCCCAAGCAGAGCAATATGGACGAAGTTCTTTAGTTAACTAAACTATCTTTGGAATGAGAAAAGTAAGAGTAGTATCAACAGTAGAGTATGGTATCAACAGAACTTAAAGCGTGTGTAAAAAGATAAAATTAGAAGACAACCGAAAGTAGATAATTGACAATTAATAATTAATAATAATTAATAATGTTTTTTTTTCTATTTTAGAAAAACCAGGCTGCTCCATGAGCTTACTCTGTAGCAGGCCACGTTTAACTAACCGTGTGAAAAGCATTTTAGTCAATTATGAGTTTGGCTTGAGATTTATGGTCATTGGCAAAGCAGACTTTGAGGGTAAACTGCACTCTTTTAACTCGAAGGGTAGTTCGGTTGTGTTAGAGATATTAGAGGAATCCTCAGCATAAACACAGATTCATTCGGAAACTACACCAGTCAGTGTGCTGGCAGACCTTTAGTTAAGACCTTCGAAGCAAAGACAACCCGTAGTAGGTTTTGTCTTCCTAATACTAAAGCAGCTTTTTCTATTGACTTCGTCTATTATTGCTAAATACTGCTTCTAAGATCAGACAGACATAATCATAAATTTCATCTCTTAACTCATCTACCTGATCTTTATTGACACAAAATCTCTTCACTTGCCGTTTGTAATCTTCTGACAGGCTTGGACTTAATTCTTGTATTTTTCCCTTACTGATTAAGTAGGTTTGAAATTTGATAGAATGTCAGCAATATAGTTCACATATTTTACACGGAGATTCATATGAAAATTCAATGATAGCTTCGTATTTAATGTCATCTGCTACATGACTGGAGCCCGGTGTATGGCGACAGGCTCGCCATTTATTACACTTCGGGCTGAATATCATCCGACGTAGTGAGGGTGTTGTAATACTCCTCTTAGGGGGAAAGGTGTGACGATATGTTATGTTATTTACACAAGGCTGCTTGCTATAAGATAGAATCCCAATATTAGTCGTCCAACAGCTAGCCACGTGTCATGAAAGCTAATTGAAAGTTTGAAGGAAATACGCCGTTGACAGGGAAATCGTTGTAGGATGACAGGTCCCTAATCTTGTGCCGAAGTGAGAGAAGATGGTACTTAACACTCGGTTTCCCCTTCTTCTATTTTTTTTTCCATGCAAAGCACGAAAAGGTCTTCGGAATATAAAATAGTTTAGGGAAAATCCTCTGTGTTACATAATTAAAATAATCACGCCAAAGTAGCAAGAACTCGGTCGTAACACTCTCATCACGGAACCGTAAAATGATTAAAAACCCTGATATATGAAAAAATACAGATACCTAAACCTCGAAAACCTGGAAATGAAAAATGTAGACCAAAAACATATTAGAAGACAAAATAAAATAAAAAAACAATTAAGTACAGAAAATTGCATACACAAATGGTTCCCCACATGACTATATTGCAAGGGTTTCTTTTTGCAATCCCTCTTTCAGACCCCAACTACCTACAATACCTTTTTTTTTTTTTTTTTTTATCTAGAATAAGTCGACGTTTGACCACCAACTCGCCTGAGGTTAAGCGACATTGTGGTCTAAGATGGAGCACGACGACCTAGAAGGTACTTATTCACTCTAGCCTTGAAGATACCCAGGTTATAGTTAGTCGGGAATACAGACGATGGCAAGGTGTTCCATACCCTAGCGGTTCGTATTAGGAAGGTGGAGGCAAACCGTTTAGTACGAGTTGGTGAAATGTACATACCCTACATACCCTTTTTTATACACATTGTACCTACTATACGTAGTCTAGATCTGTACCAAATTTCAAGTCGCTAGCTTTTAAAATTTCTAAGATAATCAGCTCACAGACATACAGACAGACATACTCCTTACACCATTTTAGTACGGAACCCTAAGAATAATAACAGCGTCGTTTGTAGTGTGTTAATAACTTGTTTAGCAAAGTTTTCAGAGTTAAAAGAAGCGCTATTAGACTCTGTTGGTGGATGATGATGATGATGATTTTGGAAAAACTGTGATACACGTGTCTCATGATTTTAATAGAAGAGTATTTGTACCAATTTTTGAGTCAATCGATCCAGAGAATAAAAAGTTTCATACAAATTTGAACCCCCCATTTCCCCCCTTTAGGGGTGGAATTTCGAAAAACCCTTTCTTAGTGGATACCTATACTGTACAAAGAACACACCCTCCAAATTTCATATTTCTAGGACCAGCGGTTTAGGCTGTGCGTTGATATATCAGTCAGTCAGTCAGTCAGTCAGTCAGGACTTTGAATTTTATATATATAGATTAACTGATGTAATTGGCATGTTGCCGTTTTAGTTATTAAACAATTAAAATTAATTAAATTAAATTAATTAAACAATTAGATGCCATCGCCTACATCTTTTTTTATCTTTAGTTGCAATAATCTGTACAAAATGGCGTTAGTTGCCTAATCTGTGAAGGGTTTGTCAGTAATTCTCGAAAGACGTAATTGCCACACAGACGCATTTACACCAGGGGCCCTATTCGGAGATTTGAGATTTTTATCTCACCTTTTTTCATCCTTGTTGTTATCGTTTGAAACGTCATAGGTGTGAGAGTGACCAAGATAAAATCTCATCTCATCTCACGTGTAGGAATAGCCCCCCAGTTGAGGTGAGTTTTTTTTTTATTTATTGTCGCTTAAAAATTTTGTACAAAAAAAATATTAAGGTGTTGCACCAAAAAACCAAATGGTATGTCTTGGTGCTCACATCCACCACTCGCCTCAACTAAAAGAAAATACAAATCAAATAAAAGTGTTATACACTAATTCCTAAAACCATGTTTAAAAGTTTGTCTAGTCTAGATGAAAATCTCAAGTCTCCGAATAGGGCCCCTAGTCGTGTTTCAGGATGTAGTCCGGTGTAACCGTTCCGAAAACGGATCTGAGCAGTAGCGCACTTGTAGCGCCTCACTCAACTGCCGTCTGTACTTCTTCACTCTGCAAAACTTCAAGGCTAGAGTGAATAAGTACCTCATAGGTCGTCGTGCTCCATCTTAGACCACAACGTCGCTTAACATCAGGCGAGTTGGTGGCCAAACGCCAAAAGTTGCTCCAGTGGCATAGACGAGGGCCATATTTATACTGCTTTACTGGCCCGGTAATACTGGCAATATTTCCGACCCTAGCCCGGCCATCATCAGTCATGCTAGAAATTTAATAAATAACTATATTGGCCGGGCCACACTCAAAATATTGTTGCAATATCGCCGGGCCAGTTTTGCAATTAATAAGTATTTTTGTTGAAAAAATGATTTGCAAAATAAGCTTTTATTGCTATTAAAAGCTTTATTGCTATAAGAATATTTTTCGAACTTTTTTTTTATGTAGAATAGGTCGGCATTTGACCACCAACTCGCCTGATGTTAAGCGACGTTGTGGTCTAAGATGGAGCACTACGACCTATAAGGTACTTATTCACTCTAGCCTTGAAGTTTTGTAGAGTGAAGAAGCACAAAGACGGCAGTTGAGTGAGGCGCTACAAGTGCGCTACTGCTCAGACCCGTCTTCGGAACGGTTACACCGGACTACATCCCGAAACACGACTAGGTAATTTCACGGCATGGCTTGGTCCGGTGGGTGGTAACTAGCCACGGCCGAAGCCTTCCACCAGAGTTTGCTACCCGGTTAGCACTACCCGGGGACTACGTGTAGGGAATCAAAATAGAGTACACTCATACGGACGTGGGTAGCTCAGCCCCCAAATTAAATAGCCCAGCATTTATATTCAATTCACTTCAAATATTTATTTCAAATAGGTACGTCAGAGTACACTTATGATACCTAGGTATGTAAGAAAACAAAAATTGCCAAAATTATACTTACCTAATTAATTGAAAATAAAATAATGTTAAAAAGGTAAAATTAAACATTAAAAAGCACAACAAAAATAAATATAAAAATAGAACATGTCAATTAAACTGTGTAAATTAAAATTAAAAAACAAATTCTCAACAACACAAACATTAGAAACAAATTTTAATTTACTTACTTACTCGATAATTCTCGAATATGTGCTCCCCACTGAAGTTTACTAGGTATCCAAAGTAAGGCCAAGAAACTTAGTGTTTTTTGTTATAGGTAGTAAGGAGATCACTATTGATAACAATATAGGCAGTTGTATGCTCTTCTTGGCTCTTGTGTTGCTATCTTCAGGGCATTAGCTGACGATCACATTTATGCTGGCAGCTTTGCGAGATGGGGGGCTATTCCTGCGCGTGAAATGAGATGAGATTTTATCTTGGTCACTCTCACACCTATGACGTTTCAAACGAGAGCAACAAGGATAAAAAAAAGTGAGATGAAAATATCAAATCTCCGAATAGGGTCCATGGTGCCCTGGAGGGCTATTCCTGCGCGTGAGATGAGATGAGATTTTATCTTGGTCACTCTCACACCTATGACATTTTAAATGAGAGCAACAAGGACGAAAGAAGGTGAGATGAGAATTTCAAATCTCCGAATAGGGTCCTTGGTTTTTTTCGTGTATGAGACACCAATCAAAATGATACAGTATATTTGTCTATGCTCTTACACGAGTAATTGACAAAACGACCTTTGCTGGTTTCGATGTGTGTGGGTGACGTCAGTCGCCATGTCTAGCTAGCAAGAGTAAAGACGTCCGCACCGCGGCGCCAGTGCGGCGCCCACAGAGTAGTAGCATGTTAGTAGTTATTATATATTCTGTGGTAGTACTGACGGCGCCCCCGCCCGGCAGTCCCTCGCGACGCGCGCGACCGACCGTATGCTGCTGTAGCTCGCACGCACCGCTCGTTGTGATACACTTAGACGTACTCAGTGAGGTCAGTGATAACAGCTATCAACAACTCTCGGGCTCTATATAGCTATTAAAACACAGTTTCACCTAATTAGAGTCTAAAACTTCTCGCACGTTTCCTATAAGGATACAAATAAAATGAATTCACAGAATTTGTTGTTTTAAATTTTGTGGAATTTAAATGAATTTTATTAAGACTTTAAAAAGAAAAGCTGTCAGACTTTTTGACAATGAATTTTTATGACAGGTTTTTTTTTGCTAAAATCTCATCAGACTGTGGTGTTTTAATGTTTCACACTTTAAAGTGAGGAACAACTATTTTTTAACCGACTGCGCAAGAAGGATGGTTATGTTTTTCGAGTGTATTCGAGTGTGTTTGATCTAAGTATGTTTGAGGTTTATTTGGCACGCCCTACAGTCTAAACAGTTTGATGTATTTCGACATGTGAGGTACCTATCATTTGAATCGTCTTGATAGTTGAAGTGACATAAAGCACATTATTTTGCAGCCGGATTTTTTTAAATAATGTTACTTGTTGATGTAAGGACTTACCTATTTCAACTATTTTGTTTTTCTTATTTCATATTATAAAAACAATACCTCCTAGTTCTATTAAAAAAACAGACTTAACGTACTTTTTAATACTTACAAACTTTTTTCCACCAAACTGCTCAGTAAATTTGACTGCCTCGGTGGCTCAGTTGGTAGTGAACCTGCCTTCTGAGCTTGGGGGCGTGGGTTCGATTCCCATCTAGGGCAAACATTCATGTGATGAACATTGGTGTTTGTTCTATGTCTGAGTGTTAATATCTATTTAAGTATGTATTTAGAAATTGTATGCATATCAGTCTCTGGCAGCCATAGTACAAGCTTTGCTTAGTTTGGGGTCAGGCGACCGTGTGTGGAAGTGTCCCAAATTTATTTTATTATTATTTTTATTTTAATTATACAAGACTATCTGTTACCCGCGACTTCGCTCGCGTTTATTCTGAAAATAGTATCCAAAAACCGTTCTCGCAAAATACTAGATCCTACTAAGTATATAAATATGACGGCGCGAGATATCATTGGATAAAGAAAATCAGTTTGAGAGTTGTTAATCGATAGTTTTAATCGTGGTTTATGACGATTAATCGATTTGTTTATGGTAATTTAGAGCGGTTAACACCGAATGGAGTTGCGTTTGGGATTTCGGGCGAACGTGATGCCTGTCAGTCAGTGGTTGACAGGACTGGGCTGAAAGCGGTCGCACGCAATGGTCATTCGTAAACCCATTACTCTAAATCGCCAATTATCTTTGTGATCATTCATTAACTAAGTAGTCTGAGTGACTGTATAATTAAAAATAGTGAAAAGTCTACATTGCTGTCCCCTTATTTCAACGTTCCTGAAGTTTGACGCCAACCATAGATGCCCGTGATAGCGAGTTCACGGATCAGAAATCAGATACAACACCTCGGCCTACTAGATTTTCCCCGTCACCAAAAGAGGAAGGTCACAGCGCGGCGGCCTTTCCTATGTTTCTCCGACATCAGTGGGATCAGGATGTGACGGCGTGGCTTCCTATTCCCTACATTTCCCCGATAAATATATAGGTATAATAGGTATTATAAATTTTAAACGTGAAAGTTTGTAAGAATGGATGGATGGATGGATGGATGGATGGATGGGTGTTTGTTACTCTTTCACGCCAGAACAGCTGAACAGATCTGGATGAAATTTGGCACAGAGATAGGTTATACCTAGTGTAGACTAACACATAGGATACTTTTTAACCGCGGGTGAAACCGCGGGGCGCAGCTTGTAATTAATAATTAGAACGTAACTTATTATGTAATTTCGTCAAGATCCATTCAGTCGTTTAAGCGTAAACAACATACAAACAGAAAGACTACTTTCGATTTTAAAACATTAGTATGGATAGTATGGATGTCTGAAAATACAAACATACCGAAATTCCGACGACTAGGCTACGTGTCCTTGAATAGCATTGTTAATTTATTAAGAACTATGTTTTGGTTTGCCGTTAAACTTTAATTGGGTGACCTTGGCTAAATGATAATAATGTGCGTAGCCGTGTTTGTAGGAATATCCCTGAGTGGCCCCAGACCTTGAGGTTATTAATACATTTCGCGTCGACCTTAGAGTAGATAACTTTAAATAGCTAACTGTATGTAGAGTACACATCTCAGAAAATAAATGTTCTTTATGAGACCATTGACCTATTTTTACTTATCTACATAATTTAAGTTCATTCATAGCGATTTTACATTTGTGCGACGCGCTTAGAATCAGACAAACGGCAGACAAACATACTTACCTACCAGTCGAAAAACTTTGTCCTTCTTGTGGGCAGTCGGGTAAAAAGTACAGTCATTTCCATAAAGCTCTTTCCAAAATCACACTTCACACTTATATTCACTTCTTCACTAATATTATAAAGAGGAATAATAATCTTCTTATCTTCTTATCTTAATATATATATAAATCTCGTGTCACAATGTTTGTCCTCAATGAACTCCTAAACCACTTAACCGATTATAATAAAATTCGCACACCATGTGCAGTTCGATCCAACTTGAGAGATAGGATAGCTCAAAACGCGAACGAAGTCGCGGGGTGACAGCTAGTAATAATATAAAGAAGAAAAGTCTGTGAGTGTGTATGTTTGTTACTTCTTTACGCTCAAACGGCTGGACCAATTTTGATGAAATTTGGTATAGAGGTAGCTGACACCCTGTATTAACACATAGGCTAATTTTTATCCCGAAAAGTGAAGTGCTTCCACGGTAATATAAACTGCGAATAACACCGCGGGGTGTAGCTAGTAATAAATAACATAAAATAACATCACGCCTTTCCCCCGAAGGGGCTGGCAGGGGTCTACAACACCCACACTTCACCAGACGATTTTCAGTCCCAAATGTGACAGGGGGCGAGCTTGTCGCTTTACACCGGGCTCCAGTTATGTAGCAGATGACATTAAAATTAAATACGCACATATGTATGTTCACACAATGAACAAATTAATGCGTGCCTTTGGCTGGGGCCGAACCCGTTGAGTAATAAATAATGTATCAAGTATTATAATATTGTTTCAGGTGTAATCTTCAAGCTCCGAGACATCTCGCAATGGCTGCCCTGAACGTACGTAAGGGTTTGCGACCACTTTAGGCTTCGAACAAGGCGGTCGAGTCTATTTAAATAACTTTGACGTTCATAAGTATATCTTTGATACCTAAATTGAATAAAAACATTTTGACTTTGACTTTGACTTTCGTCTAGAAGAAGACGACGAACGAAGAGAGCAAGTAAAGACACTGAAGAGCCTCTAAAGTTAGGTATCTATCTACACAGTGAAAATGCGCAATTTCAGTTAGTTTTTTACTATTGCACTTTTCTTATCATTCCTATGTAAAGGAATTTTGGAATTCTTTGTCTGTCTATTAAAATAAATAAATCAGCCAAAAGTGACCCCTTACAAATGCGGATATTTATCATAGCTCATCGAGGACGTTAAAAAAAATCATCATCTTCTTCTAGACGAAATGGCAATGGAAAACCTTTTGCCAAAGCGAAGTACTTAAGTCTAAAGTAGTCGCCGGACCTAGGATATGGATGTTACAAAATGAAAACAATTTCATTTTCATTTAATTTCCTAACTTCAATGCAAGTAGCTATAGAACCATCGAAGTCAAAGTCAAATGTATTTATTCAATTTGGGTATCAAAGATACACTTTTGAACGTCAAAGTTTTTTTTAAAATAGACTCGACCACCTTGTTCGGATAAATAGCCTCTACTCAGAAGAACAGACATGAAACTGAGGAGCATTATTTTTTCAAAGAATAAATAAATTACAGTCTCACAAATTTTGGCTTACAACTAGGTAATATCTATAAATACTAGTGGCTACTTGGCGGAAGTGGAAGGCTCCAGACATCTTTGTCTTCTAAATAAGTCTTAACCTTATAGGTAATACCCTCTTTTCATTAATGTAGTTTTACATGTGATTTGAATTTTCCCTCAGTGAGCCCCACAGTGAGCCCTGTCATATTTTTCGGAATTTTACTGTAAAAACGAACGCAGTTGCCTAAACATGACTTGTTTGACTTAGTCAGTCTAAATCTCGGTACAGCTAATCGCTTCGCTAAGTCAATCAGCTGTTGATTCAAACTATACAGGCTGCAACGCTGACAGACACCGCCGGCCGCCTCGCTCGCGGCGGTCAGGACGCGGTGGCTGCAGCCCGAGAGCTCCTCGGCTGGTCGCTGCAGCCGGCCACGAGGGACGCGCTGCTGCAGCTCGGGGCCGTGCAGGCCATGCTGCCGTACATGTCAGCGTGGCCTGCGACGCAGCCCGAGCTGTCCAGGCTGATTGTGCAAGCTTTCAGTAACTTTTGCCGGTAAGATGACTCAACTTTTCCTTCGTATACAACGTGCTGGTTTTGGGTTTAGTAATATTTATCGTCACGCCTTTCCCCCGAAGGGGCTGCGTCATTTTCAACCAAAGTTGAAGAAAATAAAATTCCACCCATTGCGATTTTTTTGATAAACTTGATAGTATAACTCTCCAAATATTGATCCTAGCGAAAAGTGATCATGCCCAACTTGTGAGAAATTAAATTTCCAACAACTTCGGATAATGCCATTTTTGCTCTAAAGTAGAAAATTAACGAGTTATTTCAGAAAAACGAAAATTTGAACTTTAAAACAAGATGGCGGCGAACCCTTTACCGGGATTAGTTAGAAAATCGAGATTTATATTCCAACCACCTCCCCCGACGTTTAAAAAAAAAAAATCGCTCCCCGGAATTTTTTCTATTTCAGGCTAGTTTTATGTCTGCCCCGACTGGACTAAACAGCAAGTTAAAAAAAATATTAAAAAAAAAAAATAACTTAAGTATAAACAATATTTTGTTCAGACGTGCCGAAGACGAGCCCGCAGTGCCGTTCAAGTTGGTGTCACCAGCGCTGCCTAACATCTTATTACTCTTGTATGGTGAAGATGAAATGCTCCTGGGTAAGTCTGTCTCGAGTTCAGGGTGAAACAATGTCCATACAACAAAACATTAATGTACAGGATTACTGGTAATCAATTATCATCCTTTTAGAAGCATATTCTGTTCATCAAACGAACAATTTTTGTTCGACAGTTTTTTCTAGAACTCTAAAAATTTCTCTTTTTTTTTTTTGTGGTTTTCTCTAACACTTCATAACTCTTTAAAGTATTCTAGTCAACCGCCCGGCACGTGTCTAAAAAGTGAGTGCGCGCTTTTTAATTTTTTTTAATTTGGTTATGTACAGACCGGTCGAATTATTTTTTAAAATATTGTTTGGAGGACAATAAATAACATAACATATCGTCACGCCTTTCCCAAGAAGTTTTTATTACAATTCCCTAATTTTTGAATTTGACATTTTTGCTGTATTATTTCATTATATAAACATCGTTTATATTATTATTTAAATTGGTAAATTTACATTTTATGAATAAAATGAATATGAATATGAAGCGGGTGGCAGAGGTGTAACACAACACCCACACTTCGCCGGACGATATTCAGTTCTAAATGTGACAGGGGGCGGGTCTGTCGCCATAAACCGGGCTCCAGTCATGTAGCAAATGACATGCATAATGCAAATGTTCGCACAATAAACAAATTGGTGCGTGCCGTCCGCGGAGGTTGAACACGCTCCCTCTGGTTTGAGAGGCGGGCCTTCTCCAACCTATCATCGCTCATACAGCAGATGACATACAAAAAAATGCGATTTTTTAATAGTCGTAGAACAAAAGATGCTTCTTTTGATGTACCGAATATGCCATTAAAAGGATGCTAAATGATTACCAGTACTGTTTACATAAAAAATATATGAAAAGTAGCAAAAAGTTAAAACGGACATAATTACGAGTATTGCATACTGCCACGCTTACGATAAATGCATTAACTAAGGTTTTTGGCGAAATTCACTTATTACAATACAAAATACTAAACAAGATCCAAAACTTTCCCAAAGTGACATTTCTTGAATTCTTTTTCTCTTTCTGATAATTAAATTCATTTTATCAAATTAATAAAAAATGTATTATTTAATACTTTTTTTTTTGATAATTTTTTTGTTGAATAATGTATTTTTGAAAACAAGCTTTTATTGCGCTAAAAAGAATATTTGTCTCTCAGCAAGCCTTTTTAAATCTTCTAAGATTGTATATTGGAACAGAAATGGCTAACGTAGAGTTTGGGAATTAATATTAGTTATCGTGCAATTGCAAATGGCAACATTACCACGCGCACAAGTTTAATAAAGAAGTGGCTTCAGCGAGATATAACGCGCAATTCGACGCCCCTCCCTCGGCGACAGCCCAAGCCGAGGCCGTACCTCAGAGGTGCCCTTGCGCTCGTCGCCCATAGTTTGTAAGCATTTTTGAGGCCCTGCGCCATCTGCGCTTGCCTAATGCCCGGTACGCTGTCGAGGCCTCAGTGGCCAACAGCATAGAATCATCCAAAAAAGAAAAAGAAAAAAAGAGATACAACGCAGTGTTCGATCTTTTCCTCTAGGTTGATCTGAGCTGCAATACTGACTCGGCCATACTGTCAATATGGCCGACTTTAGCCCGGCAATCATAAGCCATGTTAGAAATGTATGACGATATGGCCAGCCACACTCGAAGTAATAAATAAAAATAAAAATAAAATAAAATAAAATAAAAAGCCTTTTATTTCTTGCTTAAAATTAACAATGGATATAATAGTAAACTTATTTATCCTAAGCTTATTCTAGGGTTAGTACACTTTACATTTATAATGAGTTTGAGAACAATAAGGGTTAGTAGGTACCTAGTTGTTATATATTTATTACACTATAGTAAAAAATTATAATTTAAAGTTTACTTAAAGAAATACTTAATTTTGATTTTCCGCAAGAACCCCTCTGCAGGTAAAGGCCTCCTCCAAGGTGTGCCAATCGTCTCTACGTTTTGCTATATGTAGCCAGTTTGGTCCAGCTATTTGTTTTATGTCGTCTTCCCATCTTGCTCTAGGCCGATACACACTCGAAGTATTGTCGCAATATTGTCGGGTCAGTATCGATCAACGAAAATATGCCCCGTGTAGGAGCGCCCTTACTTCAACTATCGTTACGGCAACTAAGAAACTTTTGGCATTAAATAATGTACACTAGAGTTAGCCATTTAGCCATACAAAGTAACTTTTTATTACAAGCTTTTATTTTACTTGCTGGGTTATGTCGGTAACTTTGGTTCGTCAACGGATCTCCTCATTCCTGATTCGATCTCGCAGAGAGACTCCGAGCATAGTCCTCTCCATAGCTGTTAAGTAATCGCCGCGCTGGCGCTGGGCAGCGGATTGGCAAGTTGAAATGGCAATGGGCAGGGCACATAGCACGAAGGACTGATGGCCGGGGTCGAAAGGTCCTCGAATGGAGACCACGTTCCGGCAAGCGCAGCGTAGGACGTCCACCCACAAGGTGGACAGATAACCTTGTCAAGACCGCAGGATCGCGCTGGATGCAGGCCGCTACCAACCGGTCTTATTGGAGATTTATGAGGGAGGCCTATGACCAGCAGTGGACGTCCTATGGCTGATGGATGGATGGATGGATGGATGGATGGATGGATGATTTTACTTGCAATGTATGTATGTATGTATGTAAGTATGTATGTAACTATGTTTGTTCTGGATGTATAAACAACTGGATCCTACAATTATACGTGTAATCCTAAATATGGTAGCTCATGATCATGGTATAATTATATACTCCGCCAGGTATAGCATTCAGAAACACGTAGTCACGTCAATCGATGCTTAAGCAGGACCGAAATAAGTGATTTACAACAAGTTCGAAAGGGACTGATGACGATGACGTCATTATGTTATGTGTTTATTATGTAAACATGATAAAAATCTTCCAGAGGCAGCTTGCACTGTTTACATGAATCTAACGCATGGACCGAACAGATGCATCACAGTGGATCAGGCCATGTCGGTGCTTACGAAGCAACTGGTTGTTCTCATGAGCCATGAGTCCACGGATGTGAAGAAGGCAGCGCTGGGCGCTGTCGCTAACATGTTAGCCGTGGATTTCTATGCGGTAAGTTAAGAAACGATGGCATCCTAGTTGGGAGAAGGTCCGCCTCTCAAGCCAGAGGGAGCGGGTTCGAACCCAGCCGACGGCACGCACTACAATTTGTTCATTGTGTGAACATATGTGCGTATTGTGTGTCATCTGCTACATGTCTGGAGCCCGGTGTATGGCGACAGGCTCGCTCCCTGTCACATTTGGGACTGAATATCGCCGGCGAAATGTGGGTGTTGTATTACACCTCTGCCAGCCCCCTCGGGGAAAAGACGTGACGATATGTTAAGTAACATAGAAAAATTATATCTCTTATGCCTTTTGCCAACTTAAGCTAGTTCAATTAACAGTCTAGCTTTTTTACTAAACGGCACCGTATAATCAGCTTCCTGATGTTTTTCAGCCATTCAATCAAACGGCTGGCAACTCCGACATAGAAACCTAGCAGGGAGCTACTCGTATATGTGTGAAACGTCATTTATTTCAATTCCAGTGGTACTGCTGTTCCGGCTGCCTTGACACCATCAAATCCTTCCTCCAGAACGATGATCCTGACCTGCAGCAGACCGCAGCCCGAGCAGTGGGCAACATCTTCACAGAGCCTAAGCCTAAAACTACAAGGCCTCGCCCCATGAGATCAGGGACGGAATATGCTATAGACATGGACGTTCTAACTCCGCTAAAAAACGTAATGGAAAATGGAGAACCAGAGTGAGTCTTTATAAGTAAATTTAATGCTGATTTCACACCGACGCGACGGACCGCAGTAACGTAGACTATGCAGACAGAGATGCAGCTATAGGGAAATCTCAGACAGATAGAGCGAGATGAAACATACCCAAATGCCACTACCGCCGCGTCGGCGTGAAAAAAGCGTAAATGGTAGACGGTTGTTTCTCGAGGAGTTTCTACTTCGGAAGTGAAGAACGCCTATAGAAAGCTTCATGCATGCAAGTATCAGCCCATCTGCCGGCGTGGACTGTAAATTTATTAAGAAGCTACTATGTAGTGTTCTCTGGGAAAGAAATATTTAAAAATGTCAGTTAAATTCTTGCTCAAGTTGCGTAGCCGAAATCTTTGCTAATAATTCGTTTGAAAACTTATGTTCTCGAAAGACATTCCACCAACTCGTACTAAACGGTTTGCCTCCACCTTTCTGAAACGAACCGCTAGGGAATGGAACACCTTGCCATCGTCTGTCATCATTTGACTGCCTCGGTGGCTCAGTTGGTAGTGAACCTGCCTTACGAGCTTGGGGGTGTGGGTTAGATTCCTACCTTGGGCAAACATTTATGTGATGAACATTTGTGTTTGTTCTATGTCTGGGTGTTCATATGTATTTAAGTATGTATTTAAAAATATTTAAGTATGTATATCAGTCCCTGGCAGCCATAGTACAAGCTTTGCTTAGTTTGGGGTCAGGCGACCGTATGTGGAAGTGTCCCGAATTTATTTTATTTATTATTTACTTTAGGGCCGCATTTAAAAACGACGCTCAGTCATGAATCTCGATTTACAGCTGTTTTTGTGTATGGTAAAACCAGGGGGCTCATCATGGTTTTGATAGTTACGAAAACTTTTTTCGTTTTCGTTTGGCTCCGTACATTTCGATAAAGCGCTTGGCGGAAACGTTAAGAGGGCCGCGACGTTCTGAAACTTCCATACAAACGCGCTATTCAAATTTCTTGAAAACCATTTGTCAGATTATGATGAAATTTAGCATGTACGATTAAAATATCAATATCTCCGCCCCTATGTTCTTGGTTTTTTTTAAAAACGTTCTCAAGCTAAAATAGAGCTATGAAAAATATCCGTATTTTAAAGGGTCACTTTTGACTGATTTATTCAATAGGTAGACAAAGCAAATCAAAAATTCTATTACATAGGGAGGTTGTCCACATCATTAGCTGTTAAATGAATCCATAATACAAGGGACATTCTTAGTTATTTAAGAATGTTTACAGAAGTGCAAAAGTCATAAAAAAAATTGGAATTGCACTTTGTCACTCTTTAGGGAACTTTAGAGGCTCGTCAGTATCATTACTCGCTCTCTTCGCTCGTCTTCTTCTTCTTGACGAAATGGCTATAGAATACCTTAAGCCAATGCGAAGTTAGTCCAAAGTGGTCGCCGGACTCTTAAGGAACTAGGCTCAATGTATGGAGCCAAACGAAAACGAAAAAAGTTTTCGATAACTGTCAAAACTCGTGAAAAGCCCCCAGATTTTAAATCGAGATTCATGACTGATTAAAATAATGTTCAGAAGCAATCAGAACTCGAGTGTTGTTCGAAATTATGTAAAAAAATAAGCACTAGTTAAAGGGCTTAATTCTGACATAAGCTTCAAAGTCGCCGACGATAGTACACCAGCGTCACTACCAGTTCAGTGGTGGTATCGTGGCAGTCGACGTCGTATGATCAATTCACTGGTTTCTACACATTTTCTTTGAGTTGACGCTTCCTCACTGCCGCCAGCGACTCTAAAACCAGACAGAAGTTGTTTATTGTTTTATTTGCGCAG
Source organism: Peribatodes rhomboidaria (assembly GCA_911728515.1). Classification (NCBI taxonomy): domain Eukaryota; kingdom Metazoa; phylum Arthropoda; class Insecta; order Lepidoptera; family Geometridae; genus Peribatodes; species Peribatodes rhomboidaria. The sequence continues at coordinate 2,784,393 of OU452192.1, read as the reverse complement.
GTGTCGTTTGCAAGCAGCGGGAGCGGTGGCCAACCTGTGTCGCTACGGCTCGGCGGAGCAGCGCTGGCTGGTGGTGTCGCGCGACGTGCTGCGCCCGTACTGTGCGCTGCTCGCGGGGAGCGACGACGCGCTGGCGCTGGCTGCACCCATGCTGGCCGGGCTCAACGAGCTCGTGAAGGTAGCTTAGAGCACTGTGTAACAGTGTGTTAAATAGTACAGTCAACTGGGGCAAATGCGTCTGTCGAGAATTACTGACAAACCCTTCACAATTTAGGGGCCACCTACATTTTGTATTTATCTTTCGTTGCAATAATCTGAACAAGATGGCGCTAGTTGCCTAATTTGTGAAGGGTTTGTCAGTGATTCTCGAAAGACGCAACTGTCTCACAGACTCATTTGCACAAGTTGAGCCTATATACTTTTTAGGAAAAGTTGTTCCTTGTGTTACTAAATAGGATATGACGAACGAAAGTAACAATAATTCCAGTCTTTTTTGTCTGACTTTTTTATGGAGGCGGTTCTTTGTGTCACTGTTATAATAATTTTGTTTTGTGTGCTCATTTGAGGTGAGCTAAAAATATGATTTCTTTTCCTGTAATTTGGGAGCTACGAGGTACTTTTTAGTAATCTGACACCACGACGACGGAAGCATGGAGCAACAAGATATTGATGACCTTCTAAAGTCGTAAACAGATTTACCGGTAGCAACAATTTCAACCATTTTAGACTATTTCTCGCGCAAGATGTAGGGTTATGTTTTATGAGTGTATGTATGGAAGTATGTATGTGTGTATATATGAGGTTTCTTTGGTACGTCCTACAGCCTAAACAGCTTGATGGATCTCGACATGCGAGGTGTCATTTGAATCGTCTTGATTGTGATACTGACACAGGGTACAATATTTTGCAACCGGTTTTTTTTTTCTTTTTCTTGTTACTTGTTTATAGCTCTACTTTGGCGTTGGTTTAATTATTACTCTCGAATAAGTTGGAATTTCTCTGACTCACTCAAACCACTTGTAGCGCCTCACTCAACTGCCGTCTTTGTACTTCTTCACTCTACAAAACTTCAAGGCTAGAGTGAATAAGTACCTTATAGGTCGTGCTCCATCTTAGACCACAACGTCGCTTAACATCAGGCGAGTTGGTGGTCAAACGCCGACCTATTCTACATAAAAAAAAACCACTACTAGTCTACTACTTCCTACAGGCTATAGAAGAAGACGATTGCTATTCTGATCCCGAGGAAGAGCTCAAAATGACGCCGTTGTGCTCGAAACTGGTCGAAGTCGGCGTCCCCGGCCTGATACAACAGATAACGCAGCGACAAGTGACTGATGAGGTAAGAGGCGACGGGGTGAGGTGACACACATTGATGAGTGTAGTGAGGAGTGGTAAGACCCATTGATAAGGTGAGGTGAGAGGTGATAAGACACGTTTATGGGTCGAGGTGAAGGGTGGTAAGACACATTGATGAGTGAGGTGAGGGGGGTAAGACCTCTCAAGCCAGAGGGAGCGGGTTTGAACCCAGCCGACGGCACGCATCAATTTGTTCATTGTGAGAACATATGTGCGTATTGTATGTGATGTGCTACATGACTGGAGCCCGGTGTATGGCGACAGGCTCGCCCCCTGTCATATTTGAGACTGAATATCGCCTGGCGAAGTGTGGGTGTTGTATTACACTTCTGCCTGCCCCCTCGGGGGAAAGGCGTGACGATAATTTTACACGCCTTTCCCCCGCAGGGGCTGGCAGAGGTGTACAACACCCAGACTACGCCGGACGATGACTGGAGCCCTGTGTATGGCCACAGGCTCGCCTACTGTGACATTTGGGACTGAATATTGTCCGGCGAAGTGTGAGTGGGTGTTATAATATTAGTGTAGAAAAAAAATGATCCTGAAATTAATAATTTCAGGATCTTCGCTCCCAAGCACTAGATTTGAGTGTAGTTCTCCGGTTCTACGTTGATATGGAGGACGTCATCTTGGAAGATGGGAAGGTGGTCACAGCGGTGGAGATCTTTGATGGTAAATTGGTGAAGTGTCTGGGTCGAATCAACACTGAATCAGGCTCGACTGATGTTGTAAGGGCGCTCCTAGAATTGGTTACTTTTCATCTTGCGTCATTGTCAGGACCAGGGACCCTTTTTGGAGATTTGAGATTTTCATCTCTGCTTTTTCGTCCTTGTTGCTCTCGTTTGAAACGTCATAGGTGTGAGAGTGACCAAGATAAAATCCCATCTCATCTCACGCTATCCAGGTTTGTAGAAAAGAAATAGAAAATTAAAAAATATATATATACTAGCTGCGCCCCGCGGTTTCACCCGCGGTTAAAAAATATCCTATGTGCTATTCTAGACTATAATCTATCTCTGTGCCAAATTTCATCCAGATTTGTTCAGCCGTTCTGGCGTGAAAGAGTAACAAACATCCATACATCCATTCTTACAAACTTTCGCGTTTATAATATTAGTAGGAAGTAGGATAGTAGGATAGTAGGATAGTAGGATTATGGCGGTACGAAGTTCGCGGAAATTAGTATAAATCTTATCGCGTTATCACTGACAGTAGCTTATCCGGCTTGGTGTCATTTCGGACACAAGATTTCGGATTTACGGAAGTTCGATTAAGTCACAAAAGCGTTATTCGCACTTACATTCAGTGTCCGAAATGATAGTGGAAATAGTACTAAAATTCTAAAGTGACATTTCGGACACAGGATTCCGAAATCATGTTTCCGAATTGACACCAACCACTTATCCTGGGGTCCGCAGCTACAAGCTGTGAGTAGCAAAATGTTTGCCGACGCGTTTTCTTAAAAGATTGCGTAACCACCAAAGTTGCGCTTGTCCAATTACTCGTGTATCCTATCCATCCTCATGCTGATGCCAGCTTCTTAAACCTCACGGAGGAACAGCTCAACAAGCTGGAGCGTCTTCAAATTCCGGCATTTAACTTATTTTTATATACAACTCTGTACACTCGAGGGTACATATAATAGTCGACGTCAATTGAACCAAATTGTTTATTCACTTTCTAACGCAAGTTTTAATATTTCAGTACCTGGATGACCGAGCTTTGCACGGCATTTTTTTATTTTTTTATTGTGTTTTTTTGGAAAATAAACAATTGATTTTAGTCTAACCTCAAAGCAAACACTCATTGACTTCGTGTTACTTAACAACGCCATCTGCTGTTGTGTCGTTAAAGCAATTAGTTGCTCACAAAAAATAGTATTAGGTATTATTCGCCAATAGATGTCAGGAAGAGTCATATTTTTCAGTTGAGACTACTCAAACGCCTCCTTTTTGTTATTTTTCTTCCAAGTTTATGTTTAAGTTGATTATCGATAAAACACGAAAAAAATGACATCTAGTTTAGAAAATGTCATTTTTTTCGTGTTTTATATTGTATATATATATATATATGCAAGAATTTCTCATTTCAAGATTTAGCCAAAAACACTCTACATCTAGCGGAAAATTGCAGAACTACATACTTACAAACTCTGTACAGCTCTAAGCTCCAAGGGCTTCCCACATCCGTCCGCGTCGGAATATCCAAATCTGTGTAGCATTTTGTTATCCCGCCATTCCCAATTTCAAAGAAGACTCCTTTTTTTAAACCCATGAAATTGTAACAATAGATCTAATCCAAAAAAATATTGACACGTTCTGTAGGGGCTGAATACTAAAGTGAAAAATTAAGATATTTTGAACCTCTTGTGATCTTGTGTAATGAGTTGAACGTAAAATCTCTCAAACATTTAGAGCTAGTGTTTATAAAACCATTTTTATCAATTTCTTTACCTAAGAAGCCTGATTGCTCATTTCTGATTTGATTCGATTTCTGATTGTCCTGACTCTCAGAGCTACGGTCAGCGACTCCGAGCCAGCGAGTGTGCGCTACGCGCCGCGCCCGGCGCATTCTAGGTCGCGCGCGCGCCGCCGCCCCCCCGCGGCTCGAGGCTCTCAGCGACCTCGTGCACTGCACCGGGACCTTCGCCCCGCTCGTCGCAGCAGTACAAGACGACCACCAGTGGTACAGAACCATTACAGCAGCAGATAATGCACCGAGGATGTTAAGCAGTGTCTTACGTCACAAGCAGCTTATTAAACCAGCATATCTCATAGCTAGCATAGCTCGATGTGATATTAAACCAGCATATCTCATAGCCAGCATGGCTCGAGGCGAGATATTAAACCAGCATATCTCGTAGCCAGCATAGCTCGATGTTGATTTGTCACCCTAAAGGTAACGAGGGACTCTAAAGCTAACTCCCGAGTGCAGCGAGGGAGTTATAATATAACGCACGAGCGAAGCGAGAGAGTTATGTGGAGTCCTGAGTGAAGCGAGGGGTCCAAGCCGCCCAAGACGAAAACACTGATTTATCCCAGAGGTGAATACTCCACTTTTCGCACCACCTGCTCGAAAATGACCATTGAAAAAAGAACGCAAATGCATGAAATTTTAAAACAAAAAACGCTGTTTTTTTTTGTACTCATTTTTGGCGCCACGTCGTGTGCATTTGTCAGTATCTAGTTAATTATATACTTCATAATTGTAATGATAACCAAGTGATTGCAACGATAAACCACTCCCCTATCAAATGAAATTTTGTATAGAACACGAAATGTCGCGTTTCGCAATGTTTGTACCACTTTTATTGCCTCGCAGAAGGTGTGAAAAGTATTCACCTCTGGGATAAAGTAGTGTCTTTGTCTTGGGCGGCTTAAACTAAGACTCTACATAACTCCCCCGCTTCGCTCGGGCGTTACATTGTAACTCCCTCGCTGTACTCAGGAGTTAACTCTAAAGTCCCTCGTTACGCTCAGGGTTCAATAAGCCTCCCGTGACGTAAGACACTGCTTAACTCCCTCGGTGCATAATCTACTATTATTTTGTTTTATGCATTATTTTAAGTACGAAGCTGTTCCAAATAAAAAAAAGTTACGCAACTTGATGACAGCGGGTCCTGCCCGCGTGGACTGACTGCAAGTTTGCTGCAGCGCTAAAGTAATAGTTTTGTCGTCCAATCAAACAATTAAAACGTACCTACTACTACGAATAAGAATAAATTTAGAACGTAGTCTTAGATTATAAACAACGTGCTGGTTTGAGGTGTAGTAATACTTAAGGGTGTTGAAAGTGAACAACATTTAGAACACACTAGCTGCGCCCCGCGGTTTCACCCGCGGTTAAAAAGTATCCTATGTGCTATTCTAGACTAAAATCTCTGTGCCAAATTTCATCCAGATCTGCTTAGCCATTCTGGCGTGAAAGAGTAACAAACATCCATCCATCCATCCATCCATTCTCACAAACTTAAATTATTATAATATTAGTAGGGAATTTGCAAAATTCGAGAAAAATAAAATCAAGGCTTCACACAAAACGGATCACGCGACGAGTTATTTTGTACTCGATTAGTTTTATTTCAATTTATTTTTAATATTTTCTATGCTCACTTGACGGGTTGAATAACACCCGTATTACTACACCCAAAACCAGCACGTTGAATAGAGATACGGTATGAAAACCTAATCATGGATAATTAAATTAGGTGCATAAATTAGGTGCATGCGCGCAATTCATCTTAGACACAAACAAAAGCAACAAGTCGCTACAGTGAAAATAATTGTTATATCGTTCTCACTACAGTCTCTTGTACGTCTCTCTATCTTTGTTACACATAACATAATAACTGTTAAAAGAACTGTGTAGTGTCTGTTTGCTTGTCGTTGTATTTGGTACACGTGTTGTGTACTAGAAATTAGACTCGTAGCGCTTCTTCTTTGTATTATTTCGATGTACGTAGGACATTTGTAATAAACACATAGCATATCGTCACGCCTTTCCCCCGAGGGGGCTGGCAGAGGTGTACAACACCTACAGTTTACCGGACGATATTCAGTCCCAAATGTGACAGGGGGCGAGCCTGTCGCCATACACCGGGCTCCAGTCATGTAGCAGATGACATAGGTACAATACGCACATATGTTCACACAATGAACAAATTGGTGCGTGCCGCCGGCTGGGCCTTCTCCGACTAGGCTATCATCGCTTATATTAAAATAAAATCGATGGTTTTATGTCATTAAAGCTTATTTTAAAACTAGTATTTTGCGTGGAAGCGTGCTGCACGTGGTGTGGGGTATTTGGCTGTACGATGTGGTCTTTTATAATTTTCCCATGCCATGGTAATAGGGCCGCGACGCTCTGAAATTTCCATACAAACGCGCTACTGAAATTTCTTAAAAACCATTTGTCAGATTATGACAAAATTTAGCATGTACAATTAAATTAACAATGTCTCCGCCCCTATGTTCTAATTTTTTTTAATCGTTTACAAGCGAAAATAGAGGTATGAAAAATATCCGCATTTTTTAGGGGTTACTTTTGACTGGTTTATTCAATAGATAGACAAAGCAAATCATAAATTCCATGACATAGGAAGGTTGCCTACATCATTATCTGTTAAATGAATCCATAATACAAAAAATAATTAAAATTGCACTCTGTCACTCTGTAGGTAAGTTTAGAGGCTCGTCAGTATCATTACTCGCTCTCTTCGCTCGTCTTCTTCTTCTAGACGAAATGGCTATAGAATACCCGAAGTTAGTCTAGGTCGCCTAGGTCGAAGTTAGTTAGGTCGTCGGACTCTTAAAGATTAGAGTCAACGCGCGCGCCATTCGTTCCAAACTTTCAACATCAAGAAACAAGCTTGTTATAATAGCATGATAGGATAACAAATGCATCCGCAGGGCGGAGCTGGTTTGAAATGTTTCCTTCATTGTTTTCAGCCCGGATCTTCGGTTGGAAGCGGCGCGGGTGATCGTTAACATGACTTGTGACGAACGGAATATATCCACTGTAATAAAAGTAAGAACAAACTTAGAGTTATTAATCATCATCATCATTATCATGTCAGCCTGGAAGACGTTCTCTGTTGGACTAAAGGTCTCCAATAATCATCTCCTTAATGACCGGTTTTGCGCTGCCCGCATCCAGTGGCTTAAGAGGGCCGCGACGCTCTGAAATTTCCATACAAACGCGCTACTCAAAATATCTTGAAAACCGTTTGTCAGATTATGATGAAATTTAGCATGTACTATTAAATTAACAATATCTCCGCCCCTATTCCTATACCCCTCCGCCGTTCTCGGTTTTTGTAAAAAACGTTCTCAAGCGAAAATAGAGGTATGAAAAATATCCGCATTTTTAAGGGGTCACTTTTGACTGATTTATTCAATAGGTAGACAAAGCAAATCAAAAATTCCATTACATAGGGAAGTCGTCTACATCATTAGCTGTTAAATGAATCCATAATACAAGGGAAATTCTTAGTTACTTAAGAATGATTACAGTAGTGCAAAAGTCATAAAAAAATTGAAATTGCACTTTGTCACTCTGTAGGTAAGTTTAGAGGCTCGTCAGTATCATTACTCGCTCTCTTCACTCGTCTTCTTCTTCTAGACGAAATGGCGATAGAATACCTTAAAAATTATCGAAATTAATAATAATGGTCGAAATTAGTTAGGTCGCCGGACTCTTAAATCATCCTCACCAGATTGTCGGTTAACCTTGTGGGAGGCCTTCCCACAAGGTTGGGTGGTCTTTCGTTCCGAGGTCACCATTCTAGAACTTTTCTGCCCTATCGGCCGTCGATTCTACGAGCGACGTGCCCTGCCCACTGCCACTTCAATATTCTTTATTCTTCAGGCTATGTCGGTTACTTTGGTGCTATATCCGGGTCTCGCCCATTACACCCAGTGCGATTGCCCTGTCTAGATGGCTTCGTCTTCGTATGGATTTATAGACTGTGGTAACAGTGTGTGTGTGTGTGATGCAGTGAACCTTCGAACATCTCGACATTCCTATTATCCTTACCCAGCTCGTAACAATAATTAATTTAATTTTATTGGAATATAAATGTATTGATTTATATTCCAATAAAATTATCAACTTGCAGATCATAAAAAACATGCTATGTATGTTTGTCATACTTGTTGTCAATAAAGAAATTATGTTTATTTTCTCTTTGTAACAGGCTGGTGTGATCCCCAAGCTAGTTGCCCTGCTGTCTACTGAAGGAGAGTTATCCCAACAAGCCGCCATCGCTCTCAGGAACATCGCCTCGCTCGGACCGACGTCTAGGAACGAAGTCTTGCGACACAACGCACTTGAAGCTTTAGTACGGCACTTCAATTGGCGGTTGCCGGAGACGCGAGTGAGGACTCACATGTCAACTTTAAGAGAAATTTTAAGGTTAGTACACAAAGAATGAACGAAATAGAACTTTTTTTTATTACTCTATGCTGTTGGCCACTGAGGCCTCGACAGCGTACCGGGCATTAGGCAAGCGCAGATGGCGCAGGGCCTCAAAAATGCTTACAAACTATGGGCGACGAGCGCAAGGGCACCTCTGAGGTACGGCCTCGGCTTGGGCTGTCGCCGAGGGAGGGGCGTCGAATTGCGAACGAAATAGAACGCTTCCCTTGCTCAAAATACGGGTAGGTACGGCATGCGGGAGTCAGAACGACAACCGATCGCATCCGGCTCTCGTCACCACGAAATATACTTGATAATCCAAACTCCTAATATAAAATCGAAATTAACTCTGTCTGTCTGTTTATATGTTTTTCACGGCTAAGAGCCTAAACAGGCCTCGATGAAATTTGATAATTAGTTACAGTATATTATGAGGAACGATTTTGGATACTATTTTCTGAACAAACGCGAACGAAGTCGCGAGTTACAGCTAGTATTTAATTAGAATCGTGTGAGAGCTGTATCATTTAGTAGAAATATATCAATACTTTATTAAATATTATTAACCTCTGACGCAGAAACGACGGAGTGTTATAAGTTGGACGTGTCTGTGTGTGTGTCTGTCTTATCTTAGGCATCGTAGCTCCCAAACAGATGAACAGATTTTGATATTTTTTTTGTTTGAAATTCGAGAGTATTCTTAGCATATATTGTGTTACCGTAAGTTTCTTAAAGTATATAGTTAGTTTTCAAGATTCAAGATTCATTTATTTGTGAGAACATGGTTTAGTATACAACATACAGGATAGCATACAGATCTTAAAATATGGTAGTACACATGTCCTGGCCTGGTGCGGCATACAAATAATAATTCAAAATGTCAGAGCTAATGAATATAATAATAATGAATAGTGGAGTTAAAGGTATTTCATGTCAAAGTATTTTACAAAAGTCAGGTTGAACATAATGCATCAAATTTCCTGTCATCTAAAAAGTCAGTAATTGTGTAGTAACACTTGTCAAATAATAATATTTTCAATTTCTTTTTAAACATAACAAGTTACTTATTACTACACTATCGCATTAGGTATACTTGAAATTATAGTTGTAAGTTGTGAAACAAATAAATAAATCTATATATATATAAATGAATTGCTGTTCGTTAGTCTCACTAAAACTCGAGAACGGCTGAACGGATTTATCTTATATGAGCAATTCTTGTATATATATATATATATATATAATTGGAATCTCGGAATCGGCTCCAACGATTTTCATACAATTTAGTATATAGGGGGTTTCGGGGGCGATAAATCGATCTAGCTAGGAATCATTTTTAGAAAATGTCATTTTATTCGTGTTTTATCGATAATCAACTTAAACATAAACTTGGAAGAAAAATAACAAAAAGGAGGCGTTTGAGTAGTCTCAACTGAAAAATATGACTCTTCCTGACATCTATTGGCGAATAATAATACTATTTTTTGTGAGCAACTAATTGCTTTAACGACACAACAGCAGATGGCGTTGTTAAGTAACACGAAGTCAATGAGTGTTTGCTTTGCGGTTAGACTAAAATCAATTGTTTATTTTCCAAAAAACACAATTAAAAAAAAAAAAATACCGAGCGAAGCTCGGTCATCCAGGTACTCTTATCTTAGTCTTGAAATGTTCGTGGAGGTCTAGGGAAGGTTTAAAATGCGAGAAAAAATCGAATTATTTTCGGGAAAACTCTAAAAACAGCCCTTTTCTATTTCCCATACAAACGTTTTTTAAATAAAATGGAGAGTCAATTTGAACTTTATTGCATGCTATTCAATCACTGTTGTCTAAGCAATTTAGGTGTGTTCCTAACGTCTAATTTCTTTTCAAGAATGGATGGATGGATGTTTGTTACTCTTTCACGTCAGAACGGCTGAACAAATCTGAGTGAAATTTGGTACAGAGATAGTCTAGCACATAGGATACTTTTTGACTGCGGGCGAAGCCGTGAGGCGCAGCTAGTAAATAAATAAATAAATGTTTGATGAAAACCGGGGTTGATGAAAATAGGTGTCAGGAGTTTTTTAAATTTTTAATTTATACCTACTACATTGTTTAATGAATTATTGTTTAGAGATGTAGGTAGATCTGAAGTGTGGAGTGCAGACAAGCGGGGAACGGAAGTTCTCAAGCGCGTGTCTCCGGTTCTGCCTCACATGTCGGAGTTGCTTCGATGCGGTCGGAGCAACGATCGGAGAATGAAGGGTGAGTATCTTGTCTTAGACCCTCAGATCAACCTAGAGAAAAGATGGAAAAACTACGTTATATCTCACTGAAGCCACTTCTTTATTAAACTTGTGTGCGTTGTAATGTTGCCATGAAAAACATTTACAATTGCACGAAAACTAATATTGATTCCCAAACTCTACGTTAGCCATTTCCGTTCCAATATACAACCTTAGTAGATTTAATATTTCAAAACTGCACATATTTGTTAGAGTTTAATGTTACGGCTTTTTCAAAATTTATTTGTAAAAAAAACTGCACAGTTTTTAAAAAGAACCACAAAATGTAGTCCTGGCCACAGTTTATAATGCACTATGTAGGTATATTTTCATACACGAAATTATACCATAAACCAATGCAAATAATGTCAAGGTAAGAATGACCAAGCGAGTAGCGTAGATTTTTGCGTCAATGTATGTGTGTTGTGTACTTAAAAGACAGTAGCGTAGTTTTTAGATGGTTTTTGGATTCTCCTAAATCATACGTCGTGCGCCATCTTATTCTCTAGGTTGATCTGAGCTTAGGCCTTTGTACACAGTTCTGCAATAAATTATTCTTATACTATCCTTTATACGTCCGGTGCGAGATTTAGCTACTACCATCCATGGTCCAAATCTTGTTTGGAGACCTTCGATCAGATATACAATGTCGTGTTTTATTAAAACCAGACTCGGGTGTTACAACCCTGTTACATCCAGGAGGTGTGCATCCAGTACCGACTGGAGGATGGTTTTATGCTAGTTTAAATTAAACATTGACTATATACATTTTGAACAGTGTGAATGTAATAAATTAGTATGATGTACTTTTATGTAAGTTTTATGTAAATAGTTTATGTAGGTGTATAGGTATAATTCTCGATGTTTTGTTGTTTCTTTGTATCAATCTTATGTTTATTTTTGTTATTTTTTGCACACCCTGTCCCATACTCATTTGTCGTATCCTCTCCATCCTAAGGTTGCCTGGAAGAGATCGCTTTTAGTGATAAGGCCGCCAGTTGTTACACTATTTAATAAGTTTTATCATTATTAGGTATAATTCTCGATGTTTTGTTGTTTCTTTGTATCAATCTTATGTTTATTTTTGTTATTTTTTGCACACCCTGTCCCATACTCATTTGTCGTATCCTCTCCTAAGGTTGCCTGGAAGAGATCGCTTTTAGTGATAAGGCCGCCAGTTGTTACACTATTTAATAAGTTTTATCATTATTTTTCTCTTGTTGTTTTGTTATCTGTGGTGTGAACAATAAAGAGTTTATCTATCTATCTATCTAATTCTGAAATGTGAATTCTGAATTCTGAAAGTGAATTCCATAGTCGCAGGGCTTCAGTAGTGAAGGACGATGCATAAAAGCCAGAACTATGCACCGGATTCATAAGCAGTCTGTTTTCTGACGACTTATGAGAAAGAAATGGGCAGGTCGGTTAGGATCAATAATTTATTTTCCATTTTGTCTTATACTCGTCTTAACTTCTAAAGGAAAAGTCCAATGCGATTAATTTAAAGACAAATTTTCATGTAAATAATCAATAAGGATTGTGAAACAATTTATTTGAATAAGGATTAATATCATGATTCAAATGTCATCATGTCATCATTTTTCGATTCTATCCTTGTTTTGATCGACAAATACTATCCTACTAATATTATAAACGCGAAAGTTTGTAAGAATGGATGGATGGATGGATGGATGTTTGTTACTCTTTCACGCCAGAACGGCTGAACAGATCAGGATGAAATTTGGCACAGATATAGATTATAGTCTAGAATAACACATAGGATACTTTTTAACCGCGGGTGAAACCGCGGGGCGCAGCTAGGAACAAATAAATGTACCATTTTACAAAATTTTGCAGAATTAATCAGGTAGAAATTCAAACATTATGATTTAAAAAACACGGGAATTACTCACGTACGATTCAGTCGATCTATAGTTTCAACCGCATTCTACGCGCCCCCACCCTCGTACCCGAGCAACTGTCATCACGTGCGCGCCGCGCGGCGGCCCGCAGCGTCCCGCCCGTGTGAGCCGTCGAGCGCGCACGTCCGCCTCCGGCCACCCTCGCGCGCGACTACATTTTTCGCACCCCGTCGTTAGGGGTGGGGTTGCTGCTCCGCCCGCGAGCGTCGAGCACCCCCACCCCCGTACTACAGCGGCGCACGGCGAAAAAGATTGCCACGATGACTCAGCCGAGTGCGCGTCCGCCAGCTGCGCCATCAAGCGGCGAAGTGGCGGACCGCCCGCCGAGTCACGCTTCCAAGCGCGATTTTCGTCTAAATCGCGCACCCGCGCTCGTCCGCCTGCTACCGGGGCGTTCCCGCGGGAACGTCCGGCTAGCCGCCGACCACCGCGGGCCTCACCACGAAGTTGACGACGCTTAGACCGGGTTCGCAGCGCGCTTTCCTGTCGCCGATCGGGTTAGGTGGGCCTCACCCGGTACGCCGGGGGTCTCACCCGCACTAGCCCTGTATCGCCGGAAGCGCGACTGAACCTGGAAAGCGTCGTCCTTCCAACTGCAAACCAACTTCAAGCGGAGTGGCGACGGTCATCGACCGCCCCTCCGCACACACCGCTCACACACCATACCTGCCGAGCTCGCAGCGCATCTCGCTCGCTCGGCCGCATCGCGCACCGCCATCGCCGGTCAAGCCCGCCGACGCCCCGCAAGGTTCGCCGACGGTTGAGCTGAGCTCAACACGGTCACGAATCCCTCCGGTGCCGTCCGGCGGACGGACCGCGACAGCAAGCGCGACGCAGTGCATCCCTCTCGCACTATGGAGGCGCGGCCGCACACGCGGCGCTCCGCCACCTAGCGCCGAGACCACGCACAACCGGCCCAGGCCCCCCTTTGCGCTAGCCGGTCCTGCCACCACCGCGGAGGTCGAGCTCCCAGCTCCCTCCGCCCACCTGAATCTACACCCTAAGGACGGTGGCTGAGCCTGCTCGCCCCGTCCGCACCAGGCCACGACCCGTACGGAGGTCAAGCCCATATCAAGACCCGGAGGCCGGGGATCGAGAATTCTCCCCGGCGCCGGCCCGGCCCAGGCGCACACGGCGCTAGCCACTTTGAGACTACGCGGAGCGGGGGTTGATATTCCCCCCGCCTCCCGCACCCGGCCCAGGCGCACCCGGCGCTAGCCCCGTTTCATGACCGTGGGGGTGAGCTTGCCTCCCCCCGCCTCACCACACCGGACCAGACGAGGGTAGCGTGAACTACCCTCACCTCCAGCTTGACCCCACTTCATTCCCGCGCGCGCTGCAAGCGTGCGCGCACCCGACGACGGCGCGGCGCCCGCATCTCACCGGGTCTCCCTCTCGTTTGGGTCTGCCGCCAGACTCCGTTCTTGGGGTGAGAACGTTGAGTGGCCGCGGACCACCGGTTCGAGAGCGGGATGCGCCGGACGTCCATGGACTTTATCCTGAGCCGGTCGGTGTGAGCCGGCTCAGAGCCCAGCCTTCTTCACTTCGGTGATGCACTACGCCGATGCTTCGCGCTCGGCTAAAGACACGACACGCCGCCATCTGGCGGGCCCCTCGCCACCCGGCTCGAGGCACGGCCCGCCAGCAACACCGAACCCGCTGTCCGAGCAGCATCTGGACACCGCCCACTGCCCCGCTATGCCTAGCGGGGCGCCTCACCGACGGAGGGCCCCTGTAGCATGGGACTGCAGGCCGGCCCTCCACAACACTGCAAGCCTCTACACCGCGGCCGGGCGAGTACGCTCCCCGGCCGCACCACCCTGCGGACACGACCCCCTCGGCCGTCGGCCAGAGGGTGCGTCGGTCCGCCCAATCAAACCGCCGCCGGTTCGCCGGCATAGTGACTGACGTCACACGCCGCCCGTCGCCCCCTGCGCGCGGGCCGTACAGTGCCTACCCCGCCTTCGTGAGCGACGCTCCGAGGGTGTGCCACACCTCCACGCCTCGGTGCGAGGTGTAACAGCCGCCTAAGGTCGAGCGAGGCTCCCTAGGCGGCCTCCACACAGCGGGCGGTCCCCTCCGACAGCCGTCGGAGGCGCGGACCGCTAGACGCTGCCCATGGCTTGGCCGGCGCCGCACCCGCGGCGCCTGGCCGGCCGTCCATTGCCGCCGTAAGGCGACCGCATCATACCTAAAGGGCTGCTAGAGCCGTGGCAGCTGGCTCACGCCGGCTAAAGCGCGCCCGCGCCCTCTCCCGCCGTCCGCAAACATCGCTCCGACCGCTAGGGTCCGCCCGGCCTTACGCGCCGGAGACCCCGAGCGAGACGTCGTGAGCGAGACGGCGAGAGCCTATTTTCTTCGGTGGAGATGCCGCCCGTTAGCTGCGACGGGTGCGGGACTCCACCGACCACCGCTACCATTGACGCGTGTTCTACACACGTCTCCGCCAGTGCGAGCTGCCGCCGGCGCAAGCCGGGCCTGGCGCCGCACTCGCAATTTCCCTGGGGGCAGTGTCCCCCAGCGTCCAGCCGCGGTAAGGAGGATACCCTCGAGACCGCAACCTTACTCCCCCAACAAGGGAGGGAGAAGAACCCCTACGACGACGCGGCCCGCAGTGCTATGCGAGACGCAGCCGCGCGCGCGCACTCGCCCTGATGAAGACCGCCGAATGCGGTTGAAACTATAGTCGGAAAAATCGACTGAATCGTACGTGAGTGATTCCCGTGTTTTAAATCATGTTTGAAAACCACGTCAGTTTCCATAATAAAAATAGAAATTCAAAGTATCATAAACAGTTTTTAGACTAATCACTCAAAGCGGCCGTTTTAGACTTCAAGGTCAAGAGTAACCGTTACCGATGAGTATGTATGAAACCACTAATGGAAGTAGAAGAAGCGACAGATGTGTGCCAGAATCATTAATAAGTGGAGAGAAGGTATCTGGGGCCCTATTAGGAGATTTGAGATTTTCATCTGACCTTTTTTTGACCTTGTTGCTCTCATTTGAAACATCATAGGTGTGAGAGTGACCAAGATAAAATCTCATCCCATCTCACGCGTAGGAATAGCCCCTTAGCCTAGCTCTACGGGGAAAAGGCGTAACAAAATTAATGTTGAAGAAATCATATCAGAACTGTTGTCAACCCTTGCGAAGCCGGGAAGGGCCACTAGTACGTATACATTATAGTCACGCCTGTTTCCCATAGGGGCAGACCTTTCATCTCCACTTGCTACGATCCTGGCATACATCTTTTGCTTCATCTACTTCCATGAGTTTTTTCATACAAGCTCGTCGGTTACGGGTACTCCTGACCTGTGGCCCTATTCGGAGATTTTCATCTCATCTTGTTTCGTCCTTGTTGCTCTCGTTTGAAACGTCATAGGTGTGAGAGGGACCAAGATAAAATCTCATCTCATCTCACGCGCTGGAATAGCCCCCAAGGCCTTGTGTGAAACAACTGGCTGCCTTCACTAAAAGCAATTTCTTCCAGGCGAGTAACAGCTAGTAATATTATAAATTACTAACGCTGACCTCCTAACTGGGCAAATCCTGTATCTCGAAAATCTGGGCAAAAAAAATATGAGCAATATTTTGCAGTGTACGCCTGCGAAGTCCTCGGCCATCTCCTCCCAGTGTCAGAAGCGTGCTGCGAAGCAGTTCTGGCGGAGTTCAGGTGTAAGCTAATATATCTGCTGGACAAGGACGAGGACAGCCGGGTGCGGCGCGCGGCTCTGCGCGTCATCAACATCATACTCGAAGGAGACGATGAGCAGGTCAGACGACGAAGACGGGTCTGAGCAGTGGCGCACTTGTAGCGCCTCACTCAACTGCCGTCTTTGTACTACTTCACTCTACAAAACTTCAAGGCTAGAGTGAATAAGTACCTTATAGGTTGTCGTGCTCCATCTTAGACCACAACGTCGCTTAACATCAGGCGAGTTGGTGGTCAAACGCCGACCTATTGTACGTAAAAAAAAAAAAAAAAAAAAAAAAAGACAGTTATCAAACTACAAGTAAAATTTTTTTTTAAACACCCAAAGTCAAAGTCAAAATGTTTTTATTCAATTTAGGTATCAAAGATACACTTATGAACGTCAAAGTTATTTAAATAGACTCGACCGCCTTGTTCAGATAAAGAGCCTCTACTCAGAAGAACAGGCAAGAAACTGAGGGGCATTATTTTTTCAAATAATAAATAAATTACAGTCTCACAAATTTTGGCTTACAACTAGGTAATATCTATAAATACTAGTGGCTACTTGACGGAAGTGGAAGGCTCCAGACATCTTTGTCTTCTAAATAATTCTTAACCTTATAATATCCTCTTTTCATTAATGTAGTTTTTACACGTGATTTGAATTTTCCCTCAGTGAGCCCTGTTACCTGTCACCGATTTTGCTCAAATGTAGCTAAGAACGCTTCCGAACCAAAAAAAAAAAAAACTAAATCGATTTATCCGTTCGGGAGCTACGATGCCACAGAGAGACACAGACACACACACACACAAACACGTCAAACTTACAACACTCGTCGTTTTTTCTGAGCTGTACAAAGCTGTACAAAAAGCGTTCCATCTTCCTCAGAAAGATGGCGTCCTGTTCCTCAGCGATTTACATGTGCACATCACGCACCTCCTACGCAGCCCGGAGCCCGAGCTGGTCCGGGACGCGGCTCGGGCCGTCAGCAGCATCCTGGCCAGCTCGCACAAGGTCATAGCACGGATTCAGTATGAGGACCACATCTTCGCTGAGCTGCGACGTGTACTAGCTGAAGGAAACCATGAGTAAGTTTCTTCACGGGACTCAAGTATTACTACACCCAAAACCAGCACGTTGTAAACAAAAACTGTTTTATCGGGTAAAACAGTTTTTGTTTGTTCTATTATTTTCTTTTGAATTTTAAAAACTTATGTTCTAAAAGTTGTTCACTTTGATATATATAAAATATATACCCTTATATAACACCCTTATGTGCAGCTACACTCAACAACAGCACGTTGAACGTTCAACACAAAAACACATTTTTTAAAACAATATAAATCTGCCCAGTAGCGAGAACTCGCTTGTCAAAATACTAAAACAAAACATTTTTTTTGTGCAGACTCTAGAACCCTCAAAGCTAGAAAAAAATGCACAGAGAAACTCTGTTCGCACACATGCACAAGACGACCAGGCATAAATATAATATGCTCCAGTTTCCTTACAAAATAACGTGAACAATTTTGAATGGAAACTCGATTTTATTTTTCTTGAATTTTGTAATCTTGTGTTCTAAGCACTTGTTTACTTAGACGAGTAGCATAACACCCGCACGTACTACTACACCCAAAATCAGCACCCTGTTTAGTTAAGGCTTTCAGTTATGGTCAAGCTTTTTAATGAGTTAATTGCGCAGGTGTCGCGTACAAACAGCGCAAGCGGTGGCCAACCTGTGTCGCTACGGCTCGGCGGAGCAGCGCTGGCTGGTGGTGTCGCGCGACGTGCTGCGCCCGTACTGTGCGCTGCTCGCGGGGAGCGACGACGCGCTGGCGGCGCTGGTGCTGGCCGGGCTCCACGCGCTCGTGCAGGTAGCTTGTTACATTGTTTTTTTAACTTTTTTTTTTGGGGGCTGAGCTACCCACGTCCGTAGGAGTGTACTCTATTCTGATTCCCTACACGTGGTCCCCGGGTAGTGCTAACCGGGTAGCAAACTCTGGTGGGAGGCTTCGGCCGTGGCTAGTTACCACCCACCGGACCAAGCCATGCCGTGAAATGATCTAGTCGTGTTTCGGGATATAGTCCGGTGTAACCGTTCCGAAGACGGGTCTGAGCAATGGCGCCTCACTCAACTGCCGTCTTTTTGTACTTCTTCACTCTACAAAACTTCAAGGCTAGAGTGAATAAGTACCTTATAGGTCGTCGTGCTCCATCTTAGACCACAACGTCGCTTAACATCAGGCGAGTTGGTGGTCAAACGCCGACCTATTCTACATAAAAAAAAAAAAACCTGGGGAAAACCTTAGGACCTAGAGACACATCGTCATCGGGAGGTGGATGCCGAGCTCGGGCCGGAACCCAAAAGAGCTGCACTGTCAGAGCCGCGAAAATGTGTGAAAGCGTCCCCGTAGCCCCGACATTTAGCGCCGAATTTAAACTGGACACCCTAGGTAGGGTTTTTAGTGAGTAGGTGGCCAGTAGCGGCACTCCAACATATGCACCCTGCCCGTCCCTGGGGCGGTGGAGAAATACATAACGCTTTTTCCTTTGGTTAAAAAAAAAGGGTAGGCGTGCATTTGATAGAGGTGCGCTACGTGAGTTTTCTTGATGTGAAATCAGGTTTGACGCATCATTAACAGCACCTTTAACACCGATCAGGTAGTAATTTCTGAATATAATTTCCTACAGGCTACAGAGGAAGACGATTGGAATTCTGATCCCGAAGACGAGCGCAAAATGACGTCGTTATGTTCGAAGCTGGGCGAATTCGGCGTCCTCGGCATGATACAACAGATATTGCAGCGACAAGTGACTGATGAGGTAAGATGCGGTGGGGTAGAGTAAGACTCATCGATGGGGCATTGTGATATAAGTAGTACGCACTAGAACACCTGTTCCAAACAAAAAAACATTACGCAAAACTTCCTCTTGGCTTCACCGTGGTTACCGAGGCCACGGCTACTGAGCCCCCCCGCCACGAAGGCGGAAACCCTCGGGGGAGGTGAGCTGGACACCTTGCAGTAACGTCTGTACTCCTCTACAAGTCTCATATCTCAACCGATTCTCGTGAAGTTTTGTGGGCAGGTTCGATTATTATACAATTATTTTTTGTCCAGACAGTTTTGGAAGTTCTTCAAAATGACTATAATCGCCATTGTGAACCTGCAGAGGAAGATCCAGACAGAATCCAGGCATACGAAAGCATTTTTGTCGAAGCTGAAGCAAAGACGCTTGCTCACTCTGTCGATTATCTAGATCCGTCTATCCGTTTGAGCGTGAAGAAGTAACAAACAAACAAACTTACACACACACAAACTTTCACCGTTATAATTATAAAAAGTAGAATTCATAATTTCAGGTTCTCCGCTCCCAAGCACTAGAGTTGAGTACAGTTCTCCGGTTTTTTGTTGAAATGGAGGACGTCACCGTGAAAGATGGAGAGGTGTTCACAGCGGTGGAGATCTGTGAGGGTAAGTTGGTATAGGCCGAGTGGCTAGCCCCGGCGCCCTATTTTTGACGCGAGAGATGAGATCTGGTCAGTCAAAATGGCTGTTTTTTGGTCATCTCGCACTTTCACGTAACTTCCGTAAATTTTCGATCCAAAATTTTTCTTTATTAAGGTCGTAAGGTATTTAATGAACCGGTTTTTCTATCTCGGCCGATGACTCTTAAAAATTCAAGACGGTTCTTGAAATGGCGCAAAAATTGTAAACGGAAGTTTTACAAAAAAAAAAAGCAGGAAAATAAAAGATGCAAAATTTTATTTTCTACAATAATGATTTCAATAACTTTTATCCTAAAGTGTGTCCTTAGTTTCCGGAGATATCGGCAAAAAAAAACTTTTTTTCAAAATGGCGCTTGAAGCTCCATCGGGATCTGTCAGCAGGGACCCTATTCGGAGATTTGAGATTTTCATCTCACTATTTTTCGTCCTTGTTGCTCTCGTATGAAACGTCGTAAGTGTGAGAGTGACCAAGATAAAATCTCATCTCATCTCACGCGCAGGAATAGCCCCCCAGTTTGTGATTTTATGCTTAGTAAGTAACTCTATAACAGATAAAAAAATAATAACTTTACAACTTATAAAAAAAATTGTGCGAGAAAATAGAATTATTTTTACCAGCCTAGCACCACGATTATGAGATTGTAACATAACGTAATCCAGCGCTTACATTGATATATTTTGTAAAATAAATCTACTTACCTCTTCGATCAGATTTACGTGATTGAAGAGCGAGAGGGAGGGTTCTGTTTTTGAATGGATATATGTATGTATGTGGTTTCTTTGTCACGCCCTACAGCCTTGATGTATTTCGACATCTTCGTCTTGATAGTGGGAGTCACATAGAATAAACATTTCACACCACATTGAGCTGCAAATGTATTTTGCAGTCGAGTTTTTTGTTGTTATTTAATAATGTTACTTGTTTTAAACTTTTTGTAATCATAGAATGTATGTTGAATTGTTGAGGTAAGAAGCCTGGTAGCTCAGTTTTCCCCGCCCCTCAGAGCTGCAGTCGAACTCTCTCCCCCGGCGGGAGAGGGCCGCGCGCGGCTCGAGGCTCTCAGCGACATCTCAGTACCTTCTCCTCCGCCCCTCAGAGCTGCAGTCGGACTCTCCCCCCCGGCGGGAGAGGGCCGCGCGCGGCTCGAGGCTCTCAGCGACATCTCAGTACCTTCTCCTCCGCCCCTCAGAGCTGCAGTCGGACTCTCCCCCCCGGCGGGAGAGGGCCGCGCGCGGCTCGAGGCTCTCAGCGACATCTCAGTACCTTCTCCTCCGCCCCTCAGAGCTGCAGTCGGACTCTCCCCCCCGGCGGGAGAGGGCCGCGCGCGGCTCGAGGCTCTCAGCGACATCTCAGTACCTTCTCCTCCGCCCCTCAGAGCTGCAGTCGGACTCTCCCCCCCGGCGGGAGAGGGCCGCGCGCGGCTCGAGGCTCTCAGCGACATCTCAGTACCTTCTCCTCCGCCCCTCAGAGCTGCAGTCGGACTCTCCCCCTCGGCGGGAGAGGGCCGCGCGCGGCGCCCGGCGCCTGCTGGCGCGTGCGCGTGTCTCCGGCCGCGCGCGGCTCGAGGCTCTCAGCGACGTCTTAGAGGCGGCCGGGGGGTTCCCCACACTCATTGCACCGATACACGACGACCACTGGTACAGTACTGTTACAGAAGAGTTTGATTTGTTCTATGACATTGAAGTTTATTACAAAAATAGTAATTAGATAAGTTTTACATAACTGGAGCCCGGTGTATGGCTACTGGGTATCATATTTGGGACTGAATATCGTCCGGCGAAGTGTAAGTGTAGTACACCTCTGCCAGCTCCTGCGGGGTAAGGCGTGAGGATATGAGAAGTAAGTCTTTTGCGTGCTCAGACCAAAAAAGCGAAACATGGCAGATTTTAAAACGTGTGTATGGGCCGGTGCTGCCAATGATTCATATTAAGAGTCCGGCGACCTAACTAATTTCGACCTAGGCGACCTAGACTAACTTCGCATTGGCTTAAGGTATTCTATCGCCATTTCGTCTAGAAGAAGAAGACGAGTGAAGAGAGCGAGTAATGAGACCTGACGAGCCTCTAAACTTACCTACAGAGTGACAAAGAGCAATTTCATTTTTTTTATGACTTTTGCACTACCGTAATCATTCTTAAGTAACTAAGAATTTCCCTTGTATTATTGATTCATTTAACAGCTAATGATGTAGACAACCTCTCTATGTAATGGAATTTTTGATTTGCTTTGTCTACCTATTGAATAAATCAGTCAAAAGTGACCCCTTAAAATGCGGATATTTTTCATAGCTCTATTTTCGCTTGAGAACGTTTTTAAAAAAAACCAAGAACATAGGGGCGAAGATATTGTTAATTTAATTGTACATGCTAAATTTCATCATAATCTGACAAACGGTTTTCAAGAAATTTTAGTAGTGCGTTTGTATGGAAATTTCAGAACGTCGCGGCCCTCTTAATCCAAGATTATAAAATATATACGTCGACTTGTAAACCTTCTCCTTTTCGTCGGTTAAACTTAACGCCCAATTTAAATTCTACACTAGCTTCATATTTAACAAAAATGTCCTGGTTAGATTTTCCGGTTTAGGGTTTCTGTTAAAAGTAGTGTGCAAGTGGATAGAAACGGAAGTGTCAAGGCATGGTTTCGTTATACGTCTGTGTTTGTTAAAACTGCGTACGTCTATGTACGTAGTTTTAACCGGCCTCACTTGGATCTTTGTAGTGCTCAGTCTTTTTATTTTTATTTGGTCTGAGTTTGCATAGAGACGCTGACCGGCTTGTTCTCCTATACTACTGAATAAGACAACGAATATAATTATTGCATAACTGTGTACAAAAGGTGTTCCAAGTTGTAAATTAGTATCAACAGCCTGCCTATTTCGAGCGTAAAATTTTCGTCGTTTTTCGAAACATAGTTTCTATTTAGTAATACAAGTAAGTACTTAAAGATCTAATATGTTAAATGAGATCTAAAATGTTAAATAAGATCGAATCAGGTAAGTCAACTTTCACATTTGTAATTACTAAATACTAGTTATTTGTCTTAGCCTTCATTAGTATTAGCTACATTTTTTTATATTTTTATTTTATTCATAATGTTGAGTGTAATATTTGTGTACATGCTGTGTTTGCACTTAGAATTAAGGCTGTTCAGCCACATGGTTTTTTTTGTATGTGTCAGTAAGTATTTTTTTATTGAAATGGGCTGTTGCAGCCAGTTTGCAAACAAATTAAAAAAAAAAAAATTAGATTAATTTCCGCTCCTCAAAATATTCTTTAGTAGTGTAAAAAACTTTATGGATTAAGTTTATTTTATACTATCGGGTCTGCACATTCAATGTCAGTCAGCGCCATCTGGTGCCAATAACATTTTGGTTTTTTTGATCAATGGACAGTGCACAGCACAGAGTAAACAAAAATATAAGCTACAAGAAAAGCAGACAGTGCAAAGATGGCACTGATGACAGATACTTCAATGTTGAATGCAAGTTGAATGAGGTGTCACTTTTCACGTTTTGAGGAGTGAGATGTAATGCAAGCCCGTAGCCCATTAGGTCGATTTCAAGAATGCGTTTCTTGTGGGTCCACCCTTCCATTGTATTTTGGTCGAAGATTACTAACGCAAGTGTATCCGCAGGGCGGAGCTAGTCTTTAATATTTCCTTCTTTGTTCTCAGCCCGGATCTTCAATTACAAGCAGCGCGGGCGATCGTTAACATGACTTACGAGAAAGAACGGAATATATCAACTGTAGTGCAAGTAAGAACAGAATTATGATTTTTCTTTATAATTATTACCAAAAAACCGACTAATAGAAAAAAGAGGAGGTTCTCAATTCGACTGTATCTTTTTTTGTTTGCATGTATGGATTCCGCCAATTGTGAATTAATTTTAATGATTCTTTTTTGTTTGGTAGATCATACTTTAGAGGTTGTCCTCTCAACATTTTATCGAAAACGTTCAAGTAGTTTTAAAATATCAATATAAGTCAAAAAATTGCTTACATGGATGAATGCTTACGTAGTACGCAGCGAGCACTAGTTGTCGTAGTTGCAAATTTCGATTCACACAAACTAACTGGTCTGTACAACATACCATAACAACAAAAACTAAAAAACAGAATAAAATAAATATTTAAAGAGGCTCCCATACAAAAAAGTTTTTTTTTTTTGTCGTTTTTATAGATAACTAGCTGCGCCCTGCGGTTTCACCCGCGGTTAAAAAGTATCCTATGTGCTATCTATATATATAAAATTGAAAGTCCTGACTGACTGACTGACTGATATATCAACGCACAGCCTAAACCGCTGGTCCTAGAAACATGAAATTTGGAGGGTGTGTTCTTTGTACAGTGTAGGCATCCACTAAGAAAGGGTTTTTCGAAATGCTACCCCTAAGGGGGGGAAATGGGGGGTTCAAATTTCTATGAAACTTTTTATTCTCTGGGTCGATTGACTCAAAAATTGGTAAAAATACTCTTCCATTAAAATTATGAGACACGTGTATCACAGTTTTTCCAAAATCATCATCATCATCATCATCCACCGACAGAGTCTAATCGGGCTTTTTTTTACTCGGAAAACTTTGTTGAGAAAGTTATTAACCCACTACAAACGACGCTGTTATCATTCTTAGGGTTCCGTACTAAAATGGTGAAAGGAACCTTATCATGAAACTCCGATGTCTGTCTGTATGTATGTCTGTGAGCTGATTATCTTGGAAACTGTAATAGCGAGCAACTTGGAATTTGGCACAGATTTAGATAACGGTAGTAGCTACGTATAGTAGGTAAAACGTCACGCCTTTACCCTAAGAGGTGTATTACAACACCTTCACTTCGCCGGACGATATTCAGTCCAAAATGTAATAAGTAGCGAGCCTATCGCCATACGTACACCGGGCTCCAGTCATGTAGCAGATGACATTAAATACGAAGCTATCATTGCTTTTTCCATATGAATCTCCGTGTAAAATGTGTGAACTATACAGTCTGTTTGGTCTTGGATTACCGATATTTTATGGGGGCATTTTTCAGCTATTTTTATCGATAAATCCACCCAATTACCGTGACCTACCTCACCCCCTTCGAAATGGCGGCCATTTTTATTTTTTCATTACGACAACGTTAGCCTATGTATGAAAATGACAATAAATAAATACCTATCAGACTTAGGAAAATAATTTTAGTGTCATTTAAAAGAAAAATGATTGACCAAACGGTAATTACAGAGATCTTATCGATATTAATAGCATTGCTACCCAAAAAAAATAATTGAATCCAAAAATTTACGAAAAAAATCATGCATTTTTTTGCATCATCTAACTTACTGCATCAAATAACATCAAATTTATTATCTTGAGCAACTTACATTGAGTGATAATTATTATTCAAGTGTTACCCTTACAATCGCCATAATGAGACAATAAGAATATTTTTTTTCTAATTAAGTATTGAATTCTTCATTCATACAATCTTCATTCATCCATTCTTACAAACTTTCGCGTTTATAATATTAAGTAGGATGGTACGGAACCCTTCGTGCGCGAGTCCGACTTGCACTTAGCTGTTTTTTTTAACATTTATTTCTACTGCGCCAATTTCAGTAGTGGGTTAAACATTATGCGCTGTTGTTTTTTTTTTTATGTACATTACGTCGGCGTTTGACCACCAACTCGCCTGACGTTAAGCGACGTTGTGGTCTAAGATGGAGCACGACGACCTATAAGGTACTTATTCACTCTAGCCTTGAAGTTTTGTAGAGTGAACAAGTACAAAGACGGCAGTTGAGTGAGGCGCTACAAGTTATGGGTTCCATCCTGTTGGAACCCATTTTCTCAAGTCCCAATCCATCCAATTAAGGTAGAACGTCGTCGACCCCGGCTCTGAAGCGCTCGCCGTCCACAGTCGTCGTTTGGCCCGCAGTGGCGTCTTCAGCGCAAACAGCACACCATGCAGAAACTTTGAGCTTTGGAAATTCATGTAATTTTCCGTAAGGCATCTTCGAATATTTCGACGTAATTCATAAAACGACTGCGCCAATGTGAATGTTCAATAAGACCACCATTACAGTTTACTCAAGACTGATTTATTACACACTAGCTGCGCCCCGCGGTTTCACCCGCGGTTAAAAAGTATCCTATGTGCTATTCTAGACTATAATCTATCTCTGTGCCAAATTTCATCCAGATCTGTTCAGCCGTTCTGGCGTGAAAGAGTAACAAACATCCATACATCCATTCTTACAAACTTTCGCGTTTATAATATTAGTAGGATGTAGGTAGATATGCATATCTTTTGACAACTACCCTACATATACATTACAAAGTGCAATGGCTTTTCGAGAACTATATACGCAGACTGTCACGGTGGCTTAGTTGGTAGTGAACCTGTCTTCTGAGCTTCGGGGGGGAGCTGTAGGTAAATTTAAAGGTTTGTCAGTATCTTTACTTTCTCTCTTGGCTCATCATCTTCTTCTAGACGAAATGGCTATGGAAAACCTTAAACCAATGCGAAGTTAGTCTAAAGTAGTTGCGGGACTCTCAAGTTTTGTTGATATGTGTTATGGCATTCCGGTCACGTGGGCAACACGTAGTGACGTCAATCGATGCTTGAGCAAGACCGAAATAAGTCATTTACAAATAGTGCGAATGAGATGACGATGACGAGTGACGTCATACGTGTTTAGTCCTAGAATGCTAGACCTTGTTTTTCTGGATTATGTGTTACACTAAACATCGTCTTCTGTTTTAAATTTCGTTCAGCCACGTTATTTTTATTCTTGGTGGCTAGTTAAATTTTTGAATTAACTCTTGTTACAGTGTCCGTATAGGTATTTTAACCTCTTTGCTCGAAAACTGCCTTGGGATTTTCATACAACTTTACCTAGTGATAACAGAGTAAGTATAAAAGGAATCTGATCTTGCCAGTGGAATATGAACTGCTTGTTTGTACGAGGTGGCGAAATCAAAAGACAACCCTGAAATAAGCATACTTGTTTTTATATTGTATTTTCTATTTATAGATCATATTGATAATGATAGACTGAATTACATTGTTGAATGGACTATACGGAGACTTTTAAAGAGCTTTGAGGTTACATCACGGCCTAGCCTTGATGTAACCTAGGAGGCAAGGCTAGGCTAGGCGGCAAGTCACAGAACAAACAGTGACATAAGAGCATAGACACTCTTTACCGGATACGGACACAATTTAATAGACAACAAATTGAGAAAATCTGTGATTCTATTAAGTCGATGAAATGGGGTACCGATATTATTGTCAACAATATGAAATATTATTTTAAAGACTGCTGTGGACGATGTTGAATTGGTGAAAATTTTTGACGAAAAATCATCAACAATTTTTATCACGACAGACGATGACTTTTCAATTTTTCCGTCACGCTACTTTCATACTTCCCCACATAGACCCACCATATGCGCCAATTTCTCCACACTTTTAACTGCTCCTGTCAGGCTTGAACACGGAACTCCTCCCTAGGTGTTGACAACAATCAACACCTAGGGAGGCATTGCCCTGCGTTGCGCCTACGTGATACATAATTGGTCGTCGTCGAGCAGGTAGTATGATAAGTATTTTATGTTTCTTTTTTATTTGTAGCAGGCCGGAGTGATCCCTCAGCTAGTTGCCCTCCTGTCTACTGAGGGCGCGTTGTCAAAACAGGCCGCCATCGCTCTCAGGAACATCGCCTCGCACGGACCGACGTCTAGGGATGAAGTGTTGCAACACAACGCACTTGAAGCTTTGGTACCCTTCTTGCTGACACCGCAGACGCGACTGTGGACTTACTTGTTGGCGTTTAGGCAAGTTTTACAGTAAGTAAACAAATAAAATTAATAAATAACAGCTTATGTTTCACTGATCAGCAGATATAGTGAAATAATTGCCTGTTCTTCTGAGTAGAGGCTCTTTGTCCGAACAAGGCTTCGAGTCTATTTAAAAAAACTTAACATAACATATCGTCACGTCTTTCCCCCGAGGGGGCTGGCAGAGGTGTAATACAACACCCACATTTCGCCGGACGATATTCAGTCCCAAATGTGAAAGGGGAGAGCCTTTCGCCATACACCGGGCTCCAGTCATGTAGCAGATGACACACAATACACAATGAATAAATTGGTGCGTGCCGTCGGCTGGGTGCGAACCCGCTCCCTTTGGCTTGAGAGGCGGACTTTCTCCCAACTAGGCTGCCATCGCCTTTTAAAAATACTTCGATGTTCAAAAGTGTATCTTTGAATCCTAAATTGAATAAAACATTTTTAACTTTTGACTTTGACTGCTGCTTTGCCCGCGTGGCATAGAGGAAACGAATGATAATTTTTCTATAGGATTATAAATTAGTAAAGGGTCTCTACGACAATCTCTTGACGATCTAACATTGTAAAACATAATAAGATAACTGGTGTACAGATACGGAATCCTCAAAAACGTAATAGAAGTTTAAAATGCAAATGCCAAAAAAATTACCAAAAACGACAAAATAACAATCCTTATACCTCAGATCAAACTAGAGAATAAGATGGCGTACGGCGTATGATTTATGTGAAGCCAAAAACCATCCAAAAAATACGATACTGTCGTATATGTACACAACACTCACACATTTACGCAAAAAAACTATACGATACTCGCTTGGTCATTCTTACCTCGACATTATGTGCATTGGTTTGGATAATTTCGTGTAGATATTGCTTTTTTTTTAAAATTATTCATGACCATGGATACTCGTCCTTCAGTCGGATTCTTAGTAATAATTTTTCCTTCAGTAACAGATGATGGGATGATGATGATGAGGTGATGATGAAGACGATGAATCCCTCCCCTTTCCCCATTCCAGTAAAGTTATGGATACTTTACTGAAACTTTAAGTGAAGTTTTGTAGAGAACACGAAAAATCGCGTTTCGCGATGTTTGTATCATCTGCCCACACTCGTGCACGTTGACGAACCGGTAAACGTTAATAATCCACCATTATTACACTTTAACACTCCGACCCGACAGCTCCCCGCAACAGGAAGTTTGCAGTTTTTGGTATAGGCGCCGGTTACCAAAGGAACACGATAACAAAACACCGACCTCGCCGGCGAGGTCGAAGACTCCCAGGATCTGTTAGAAGATCGGTTAGATTCTCTCCAAATAGTCAAACAGATAAACCTAATAGGGCTCAAGCGCAAACCCCCTCTGGGTTGCCTGGGCAAATCGACTCCCCCCCCCCGGCGACGGTCCAAGCCGAGGTCCGTACCTTAGTGGTGCCCTTGTGCCAGTCGCCCTTAGCTTTAAATAACTAAAGTCCATTAAGGTCCTGCGCCCTCCGCGCTTGCCTTACGTCCGGTACGCTGTAGAGGCCTCAGTGGCCAACAGCATTAGTCATTCATAAAAAAAAAAAAAAAAAAAAAAAAAAAAAAAAAAAAAAAAAAAAAAAAAACTTTAACACTCGAAGAATCACAAATTTTAGAAAATAATAAAAAACACGACACCATCTTTTCGGTTCCCGCCAAAACTCCTCTGTAGATATTGCATTATAAAAGTGTAGCCAGGACTACAATTTGAGGTTCTTTAAAAATTTGTGCAGTTTATTTACACGTCAATTTTTAAAAAGCCGTAACATTAAACTCTTACAAATACGTGCAGTTTTAGAATATTAAATCTACTAAAGTTGTTTATTGGAACAGAAATGGCTAACGTAGAGTTTGGGTATTAATATTAGTTTTCGTGCAATTGTAAATGTTTTTCATGGGAACATTACCACGCGTACACGTTTAAAGAGAAGTGGCATCAGCGAGATATAGCGCAGTGTTCCATCTTTTCCTCTAGATTGATCTGAGATCTCCACATATTCTGTGGGAATTCAAAACAGCACGTTGTATAGACTGACACTGACACTGGTTTTTGTAAGTAAAATTGCATAACATTATAATAAGTGACATTATGCCTTATTTTTAGCTAGTTTATTTGGAAATATTTAGCGTTCGAAATAGGACCCAATTGTTTAATGATTATTATTGTTTAGAGATATAGGAAGATCCGAAGTGTGGAGTGCAGACGAGCGGGGAACGGAAGTTCTCAAGCGCGTGTCCACGGCTCTGCCTCACATACTGACCTTGCTTAATAGCTACGATGAGAGGGTATTAGGTAAGTATTCCTTTAAATGTTTTTCACTTCTAAAATTTCAAATCTTAACAAACTCTTTACTTCGTTCGTTCATCACTCGGAAATGTATCCGTTAACCGCTAAAATGTAGACAAGAACATCGCCGATAACCGGTAGCGAAGATTTAAGCGCTCGCTAATGTAGCAGCATCAACATTTTTTATTTTTTTATTTCACTAACAGAATTATACTATATAATCTAAAGTATGGACTAATAACTACAAACTAATAACAGTTTGTACAATTCCTGAAGCAGTGAACCTTAAAATTAAAATACAAAACTACTATAATATCTACTACTTACTACATTTTAAAAATAAACACTATTAATACTATTTATACAACAAAAACAAGTTAAAAACATTTGAAATTAATTTAAACATACATAGCAACATAAAATATTTATAAATATTTGTACTAAAAAAGCTAGAAATTACTTGACACAAATAAAAATACCAATAAGTCTACTCTACTTGAATGATTTTAGAAGTTGTGATTTCACTGCGGGAAGCGAACTATAGCTAAATATGTCGAAAGACAGTCGAACATTATTTTTGTGCACATGCACATGCACATGCGACAAATTGGTGAAAATTTCAGCATGTTTGTCCGGCACCTGGACGGCGCAAATGAATTCTTCCATACCAATCTCGCATGTGGAAGAGGGACTCTGAAATTGACTTTTTCAAGGACCTCGACAGTCAACCAGGCCATTTATGAGTTTGTACAACATCAATATGTCTGCCATTTCGCGACGTTTATGCAACGTCATAACCTTATAATAGTCAAGTCTAGACTCATAAGAAATTAGGATCTTACATTTGTTCTGTATAATTATATGCCAGATGATACAAAAAACACTTCTGAATTTTCTCGAGTGAGTGATTTCTATACCCAGGGTTCCATACTACAGAACAATACTCAAGAACACTCCTAACCAGTGACGGATTAACCCTTAATCAAATTAAGCAATTGCCTAGGGCATCACGTCTGGGGGGGCACCAGAAGTAACAAAAAAAATCCGTGCTTAGGTCCTTAGGGCATCACGAATCACGTCTCACTCTCACGTCACCAAAAACCACACCAAAAAAAGTTTACAGGTCTAATTTGAAAATTCGCGCGTTTTAAGTTGACATACATACATAGAGTCCGACCTAGAGTCATAACCCCGCTCCCGCTTGCCCACTCGCTGCCCGCTAGCTGCCGCACCTACTCCACTTCTAAGGTACGTTACATCTCATCATCTTATTTTACAAAAAACTAATGTTCTTAGGCTGTAAATGTTTAAAGACCGATTCTAGTCGATATACGGATAGGGGGGCCCACAGGCGTGGATTGCTTAGGGCATCAAGTAGTCTTAATCCGTCACTGCTCCTAACTAGGCCATTGATCAGATCTTCATTTAGGAATGACCTGGCTTGTCTGGAGATAAAACCACGCATTTTCCTAGCTTTTCGAGTTATGGTGATATCTTAAAAAATAATAATTGAAAATTAAATGTCAATATCTGCGAACTGTCATAAAAATCGGATCAACGTTTTTGTCGGAAACAGCAAATGCCGGGATGTCCCAGGACTCCCAGGAGACTCTGTAGCGGCCACATTATGGGGAAACGCTGACAATTATGGCGGTGATGGACGTTGAAAGTTAATGAGGCCACGACTTGTCGGCTTAATTTTGCAGTGGCATTAACGCCTTTTGAATTAAAGCCGTTTGACGTTAATGGGAATTGACGTAATTCAAAACTTTTTTTTTTTTAAATTTATTTATTTAATATAACTAGTCTAGCCATAAATATTGTTACAATACAAACTCCTTCGTTTATTTTTTTTTCTGCATTTAAATTTGGAATGTGTTTATTATGTTGAAAACTACAATCAATTTCCCGCCATTTCACATATATTTTTCGTAATTATTATTAAATTTACAACATGGAATGGGGTGTCAAAGATAACAGGATTGCAGTGATTGCGTTGCACAGTCTGGGTATGGAACCGTCGGTCATTTTCAAGACTCTTCAAAATCTTGGTATCCGCCGTATGTTCGTATATCGTAGTATCGACAGATATACCGACTCTTCCTCTGTTGAAAACCATAAAAGATCGGGGCGGCCGCGTGCGATGAGAACTACTAAGGCTGTTAATGCTGTTAAAGCCAGAATTCCCAAAAAACCCAATGAGGAAACAAAAAATCTTATCGCGAGAAATGAAGATACCCGCTAGGACTCTATCGCGTTTAATAAAACAAGACTTGAAGCTTGGTGCTTATCCTCGATATACAGGACATGCCCTTAATCAATCGCTGCAGTTAAAGAGAGTGGATAGATCAAAACGTCATCTATCCCGGTACGCAGGTGAAAGTTACAGAAATATCCTTTTTACCGGCGAAAAAATTTTCACGATAGAAGAGCACTACAACAAGCAAAACGACAAAGTGTACGCTCACAGCTCTAAAGGTACAGCGTGGTCATCATCCTGCGTCAGTCTTGGTTTGGTGGGGGGTATCCTATCACGGCGTCACAAAGCTTCATTTTTGTGAAAAAGGGGTGAAAACTTCTGCCAAAGTGTATCAAAAGACCGTCTTAGATGGTGTTGTAAAACCCCTTAGCAATACACTTTTTAAAAATCTATCGTGGAGTTTCCAACAAGACTGCACCCGGTCACAAGGCGCGAACTACCCAAGCCTGGCTGGAAGCCAATGTTTCGGACTTTATAAGGGCTGAAGACTGGCCCTCCTCTAGCCCAGATCAAAACCCCCTGGACTACAACTTATGGTCAGTTTTAGAGGGCATGGCCTGCTCTAAACGACACGCCGACATAGAGTCACTTAAGAAATCTTTGAAGCAAGCAGTCGCAAATATTCCCATGGAAACAGTCCGTAAATCCATAGATTCTTGGCCAGACCGACTAAAGGCCTGTATCAAGGCCAAAGGTGGTAATTTTGAATAAAATAATAGCAGCGTTTTACCTGAAATAAAACGCATATTAAAATACTTACCTAACTGGAAGCTATATATATGAGAGTGCATTTCCGTTTCCGTCGAAAGTACCAGCGTTTTCGTACTTTTAATGCCTTTTAACCGGAAATACTAGGTGGCGCCACCTCTGCATTCGCGCTTTATGAAAATATCGGGCGCCATTTGTCATCATTGGCTTAATTTTCCGAATTTCCACCAGGCAGAAATTAAAGTGATAGCTTCCAGTTAGGTAAGTATTTTAATATGCGTTTTATTTCAGGTAAAACGCTGCTATTAAATAACTTGACCGTAACTGGAAGCTATATATATGAGAGTCTGTTTGGTATTGCCTGGTGGTGCCACCTACAGTAGGACTATTAACCTTATTGTTAAAAGAAACGCCAATGTGAGCTATAAATAATATTAATAATGATTAAATATCTAATCAAAAAATGTTGTTGTAAAAACAACTTGAATATAAGGTTTTTCTTTAGGACTTTCAAGTGTAGTAAATTAAAAAATTTTACTATATTAGTGCATGACATCAAGGCTTTTCCCAAAACTCAATTACCGCCGTAAGTAAAACGGCAAAGCTAAGGGCAAAGATGGTAAAAGCAATATCAGCAATAGGTATATTTTGTTTACATAAAATTAAACCCGTAACAAGGCATTATGTTATTTCTGATCTATTGGTCTGAATCAATTACGTATATTAAAATAGTAAATTTTACATCTGCAAAATGTATGTCACCAGCATCTGTATAATATCGTATAGAATGCTTTGGGCATCCATTCCATTGAATTTCTGACACGTTAAGGCAATATATAAATACACATATTTATGTCATACTTTGCCTTTGCATTAAGTTTGTATACAAAAGCATACATATTATGTAAGTGGTTAAAAATGGTTATAAAAATCAACAACAGGTCGTTGATCGAAAGATTTTTGTACTATCGCAGGCGACCGCCAACAAACTACTTCTTGGACATACAGCGATAGCATTCTTTCTATAGATAGTGTTTAACTAGCCAACCATAACTAAGTGGGGTGACAATTTAAGTGACAGGTAAATGTCCGGATCGATAGAAATATCTTTGAACCAGACCGACTCTGGTAATCGGCATTTGTTTTAAAATGGCAAAATAAACTTTAGTGTTTACGTAAACAATTGTATTAAGCTACCGTAACTCATGTGAGTAAGAGATAAATTCGTAAAGCTTAGAGCAGTTAAGTATATTACGCATATTTAACGAAAACCAAGAATATTTATTATTCGAAAAAACTTTACTGACTTGACAAATCAGTTATACGTGGTAGACAGCTAATATATGTATGTAGAATTAAGATAATGTCCAAAGACCATTAGGGTTTTCAATATGCCTATTTTTAGACTAAAAATCGAATTCATCAAGTTTTAGACAGCTTATGCCAATACTAACGTTTATATTGAAAATTAGGCTTACTTTCACATCTCTTAACTTCAATAGGGATGTACTGAATTTTTGATAGTGAGTGTCCCAGTCAATGCATTAATCATCAGTGTTTGTGATGATTTTGTAAAATATAACATGAAAATCACGCCAGACTTTCAAAGACGACGTAATTTTACCATAAACGTCGTCTGATAAATAATCTATCACTTTAATAACACTATTTTGTTATGAATTACCGTTAACAAATGCAATATAGGAAGGATTTCTGCTCCGATACCTATTGCCCTAAGAAAATTTGGTAGTTCAGTTAAGCAACTTACGATAAGCCAGAAATCAGAATTATTGATAACTAGAATAGTTACACGTCACAGTTCGCAGTGCAAGTCTTTATACTGTAAGATAAGATAAGAAACACCATTCGAAGAAGGTAGGTAATCAAAAAGAATGGGCGATGGTACTTGCGAGGTACCATCTTTATTTACTGCAAACATTTTATAGGTAGGTAGGTTTTATGGCAATTTGAAACATACAATTTTCTAATGATCAAGTCCAAATCGTGCAAAAATAATTGATATAAGCGCCCGACCCTACTATTTATTTTTTAATTATTATTTGATTGTATAAATATTTAACTAATTTCATATTTTAAATACTTATAATTGTGTTATTCTGAAACGTTGCTTACGAGGAGGGAGCAAACGAGGTTGCTAGTGTCAGTGCGATAGCGCACTTAGTATGACAGACAATGAGCCACACATTCACATATTACGAGGCTGTTCCAAAAGAAATAATTAAAACACAACATTCGTTCTCGTCACATTATGCGTAACAGAATGTCATTTTTAGAGTGACCTAAATTGCAAGAATCGAAAAGATAAAACATCGTTTTAAACCAAGTAGCAGGCATCTCCGTTGTGATTGGAGTCGCAGGAAATACTGCATGAACTCCTAAAGGTTATTGTGCTCGTCGAGCACATTTGTCGTATGCCAGAATAAACAAGTAAGAGGCAAGACTCACTTCGAAATTTTGAAAGAACATGTTTCACTTTGCAGGTGATTCAATACTATGCAACCCACCTTGAGGTGGTGACTTTACTTCTAATTAAATTAACGTTACACAGGGAACATAATAAGAACATAACGAAAACTTTTCATTCAAACTGAAACAGACTGGCCTGAAGCCGCGCTTACAATTTGATTGTTCTTATAAGACGTTCCCGCGAGGGTAGTTTTGCATAAGGTATATTTTTATTTTACCTTGAAAAGGTAGTTTGTTACAAGCAAGCTAGTGTATCCATGTTTATAGTTTCATGAAGAATAAAAGACAGATTAGGCATTACAACAACAATAAAATACGTTTGAAATATTTCATCCAGCTTTAAAACTAGGTTTTAAGAATATTAGCCCGCAAAAAAGATACTTATCCAGCGATGGTTGTTTGTTATGAACATACAACATTATTAAGATCAAAAAATCACCCTGTCAGGATGGTTTGTAATAAGCCTACGATACTTACTTGATACAATGAAATATTGTATTTTCAAAGAGATACTCATCGGGTGAGGATGGTTTGTTACAACCAAACAAGTTTGTGCTATGTTTATCATGCAATTGATATTTTGCAAATATCATTTGCGCAACTATCGTTCAAGTTTTGCAAATAGGGTGGTTTATTTATTACAAACATACATTGTATGTTGTATTAATTGCTTAATACTATGAAATATGATATTTGCAAAAAAGGTACTCACTTGCAATGGTGGTTTATTATAACCGTAAAAAAAAAAAAAAAAAAAAACTAAAATACATTGTGTTAAAACGCTTATAGCAATGTAATATTTGTCAAGAGATTCACCCTGCGAGGGCGTATCGTACAAGCATACTAAATAATAGTGTATGTATGGATCACTTGATTCAATATTTTGTGAAGTGACATTTGCAAATAGGTAGCCTTCCCTGCGAGGGTGGCTTTTGCAAAAGATTACCTACCCTGCGAGGGTGGTTTATTACAAGCATACAATGATGTATGATGTATTGATTGCTTAAAGCAATGTAATATGATATTTGCAAAGAGATTCACCCTGCGAGGGCGTATCGTTACAAGCATACTAAATAATAGTGTATGTATGAATCGCTTGATTCAATATTTTGTGAAGTGACATTTGCAAATAGGTAGCCTCCCTGCGAGGGTGGCTTTTGCAAAAGATTACCTACCCTGCGAGGGTGGTTTATTACAAGCATACAATGATGTATGATGTATTGATTGCTTAAAGCAATGTTATATGATATTTGCAAAGAGATTCACCCTGCGAGGGCGTATCGTTACAAGCATACTAAATAATAGTGTATGTATGGATCGCTTGATTCAATATTTTGTGAAGTGACATTTGCAAATAGGTAGCCTCCCTGCGAGGGTGGCTTTTGCAAAAGATTACCTACCCTGCGAGGGTGGTTTATTACAAGCATACAATGATGTATGATGTATTGATTGCTTAAAGCAATGTAATATGATATTTGCAAAGAGATTCACCCTGCGAGGGCGTATCATTACAAGCATTTCAGAGTATGCTGTATTGATTACATAATTCAATGTAAGAAGGTACAGGTATTCCCGTATCTCCCTATTATAACCATGCGAATGCATGTTGAACTGATTGTTTGCATAACAATATAGTAAAAGGGAATAAAATCAAAATACTTGTTCCTCTAAACTTAAACGCAATGTCAAAAGATCAAGTCCACAATTTAAAAACTATTTCAAAAGAAAGTTAAGAAAGCCTTCTTGCCTTTATATGAATTTAAATAATGAAAAGTCTTCAGCATATAGCTAGGTGACGTAAGATATTATATTTTTTCCCCCACTATTGTTTGTTCCCAGGTCTGTGACACCTGGATTATGATTTCTTACGTCCACAATAATAGGCATTACCTGGCCGTTAAAAACATGTAATCAAAAAATTTGGCATGGTGTATCAAAAATATACAGTGACTTAAAGCGAACGAACTGATAGATCGCTAGATAAGGTCGAGTTATTTTTATGACTCGTAGTTAAGCAATTGATACACTGTTGCAACATTTGAAATCCATTGTCTTTATAAAAAGAATTTTTCACTCACCAAATTTCTTCAATTATCGGCCAGCACGCCAACCAATATCGATGAACTAGTAGAATCGCAAAAGCACGCTGTTACGCACCTTTCACTGAACCACGGTCGCGGCCCGTGCTTTGCCGCTTGGGCGTTGGGCGGCAAACTTTTATACGTTTCTGGAAGCAAAACTATGTTAAAAACTGGTAATAATCTTACATATTATCTGAAAAACACTTATGAGGCGTCGTTTGACCGCCATTTTGTAAGCCACAAATGGTTAAAAAACATCTAGGCACACAAAAATTTTTAAATATCAATTTAATCGAACGGTAAAACCGTTAAAACGAATTCTAATCACTCATTTCGAACAAATGAATTGAAGAAATGAAATATAATGTGGTACTTACTGCGTAAAATGTATACTTAACACCGAGTTATTTTTGGGAAATAACTACATTTCAGTATTTTTCCACATAATTATTAACAAATTATCACTTTGTATTAACTAATTATGCAACACGACGCAAGCTGCTAGGGCTGCGGCGATGTTACTTCGACGAAAATTAAAACGCCAATGATGACAAATGGCGCCCGATATTTTCATAAAGCGCGAATGCAGAGGTGGCGCCACCTAGTATTTCCGGTTAAAAGGCATTAAAAGTACGAAAACGCTGGTACTTTCGACGGAAACGGAAATGCACTCTCATATATATAGCTTCCAGTTACGGTCAAGTTATTTAATAGTTTGATTTTTTTTAAGACTTCAATACATGTGTACATATAATTTTTATTAACATTACATTACTGTAGAAAAAAATAAATGCATTTTCATTTGTAACAGAACTTATGGCTAGACTAGATACATACGAGTACATAGTGCAAGTATAATGTATATCTAAATATAGGGTTCAAGTAATAGGAGACAAAATGACTAGAGTACCCTAGATTTCGCACTAGGCGAACCTGTGTCGCGTAATCTAGTCTCTTTCTTTCATATCCATTATTAGTTTAAGTGTGCCTACCCAATTTATCGCGTTAGAATTGACGTATAATTAACAGAATAATTCTTGCAATGATGGCATTGGCGTTTTTCGTTAGTTTAGCCATAACATGATATAGAGACCTCTCTTTACCTAACTCGAACGAATTTATGTCAGTCTGGAAGACGTCCACTGCTGGACAGCTGGCTCCCCCAATGATCTCCACAATGATCGATCCTGCGTTGCCCACATCCAGCGGTTTCCCACGATCCTCACCAGGTCGTCAATCCACCTTGTTTCAGGCGCTCCACACTGCGTCTTCCGATTCGTGGTTGCCACTCGAGAATCTTTCGTATGCTTTGCTCGGTCTAAAATAAACTCTTATCTCACAGTGTACGCCTGCGAAGCTCTCGAGCACATCCTCTCAGTGTCACGCGGGTGTCGCGAGGCGGTGCTGGCGACGCCGGGGCTCACGGACCGGCTCGTGTATCTGCTGGGCGAGTCTAAGGGGAGGCGCGTGCAGCGCGCGGCGCTGGGCGCCGTCAACAACATGCTGGAGGGGGACGAGACACAGGTCAGAGACGAATAAACACAACAATTTCTAATTCTGAGATTTTATTAACATTGGAAATGTTTTCGCTCCAGTATTCAGAAATTTCAACATTCACAATATTTGGTTCAACATCGCTCTTCTGAAGCGCCATAAGAATTTCTATCGCTCCACACACCGAAGTGGGGTGCGGCGGCATCGGCAGTGTGAGATCCGCCTAAGCAGCCTGGCAGTTCCATTTAATAAACGCACTCCGCCCTTCTCAGAAGCAGCGCATCTTGAACCCCGGTTGTTTCTGGAGCTACCCGAAGTCCAAGCTGCTCTCTTACATCAAGTGCCTCCTGGGCAGCAAGGAGCCCGAGCTGGTCCATGGCGCAGTGCTGGCCGCCTGCAGCGTCCTGGCTGGCTCGAGCGACCAGATACAACTAGCGCTGGACGAGGGTATTCTTACTTGTCTGCGAAATATACTGAACGAGGGAAAACCTGAGTAAGTTCACAAATAGCAAATAGTAGCATTATAAAAATACCGCCTGAAATGTAGCCTAGAAGAATCGCGCAATATTGACAAATAAAAACACACACATCTACATATCCTAACGCCTTTTACTACGAAGGGATTGCTAAAAGTAACAATACCCACACCGGACGACGGACGATATTCAGTTCTTAATGTGACAGGGGTGAGCCTGTCGCCATACACCGGGATCCTGTTAGTAGCAGATGATATTAAATACTATGTGCGTATTTAATGTCATCTGCTACATAAGTGGAGTATAATGAAATGAAATGAAATGAAACGAAATGAAACGAAACGAAACGAAACGAAACGAAACGAAACGAAACGAAACGAAACGAAACGAAACGAAACGAAACGAAACGAAACGAAACGAAACGAAACGAAACGAAACGAAACGAAACGAAACGAAACGAAACGAAACGAAACGAAACGAAACGAAACGAAACGAAACGAAACGAAACGAAACGAAACGAAACGAAACGAAACGAAACGAAACGAAACGAAACGAAACGAAACGAAACGAAACGAAACGAAACGAAACGAAACGAAACGAAACGAAACGAAACGAAACGAAACGAAACGAAACGAAACGAAACGAAACGAAACGAAACGAAACGAAACGAAACGAAACGAAACGAAACGAAACGAAACGAAACGAAACGAAACGAAACGAAACGAAACGAAACGAAACGAAACGAAACGAAACGAAACGAAACGAAACGAAACGAAACGAAACGAAACGAAACGAAACGAAACGAAACGAAACGAAACGAAACGAAACGAAACGAAACGAAACGAAACGAAACGAAACGAAACGAAACGAAACGAAACGAAACGAAACGAAACGAAACGAAACGAAACGAAACGAAACGAAACGAAACGAAACGAAACGAAACGAAACGAAACGAAACGAAACGAAACGAAACGAAACGAAACGAAACGAAACGAAACGAAACGAAACGAAACGAAACGAAACGAAACGAAACGAAACGAAACGAAACGAAACGAAACGAAACGAAACGAAACGAAACGAAACGAAACGAAACGAAACGAAACGAAACGAAACGAAACGAAACGAAACGAAACGAAACGAAACGAAACGAAACGAAACGAAACGAAACGAAACGAAACGAAACGAAACGAAACGAAACGAAACGAAACGAAACGAAACGAAACGAAACGAAACGAAACGAAACGAAACGAAACGAAACGAAACGAAACGAAACGAAACGAAACGAAACGAAACGAAACGAAACGAAACGAAACGAAACGAAACGAAACGAAACGAAACGAAACGAAACGAAACGAAACGAAACGAAACGAAACGAAACGAAACGAAACGAAACGAAACGAAACGAACGAAACGAAACGAAACGAAATGAAATGAAATGAAATTGTTTTTATTCCGGATTGTTACACCCATATTAAATACAAAATAAATAAAATAACTAAAATAATTAATAAAATAGAAAAATAATGATAATAAAATTAGATTATGGGCTTGTGGTACGTCCTCCACATCCTATAATGTTCACAATTGAACAAATTGGTGCGTGCCTTCGGTTTGGGTCGAACCCGCTCCCTCCTCTAGTTTGAGAGCAAGCCTTCTCCGAATAGACTGTCATCGCTTTAAAAAAAACCCCAAAAAAAAAAAGAAAACAAATCAAATTCCTCAAAATCGATTCATCCGTGTAGTTACGAGAGAACATAGCAATTATGGAAGGAATACAAACACAGAACGCTCAGATCAAAAGTATTTTCATAAACGTCCATAAACGTTTTGGCATATTCAGAAGGGTAGCGTTTCAGAAGACCTACGTTTACTTACAACTGAGCGCTACCGTAGCTCGGGTGATACGTTCATTTGTAGACCCTAGTTGTTTGTTCCATGACAGCAGTCGTCAAGCCATGTCAGAGACCCTCGGGCGGCCTAGAAACTCTGACATCAGGGCTGGCCACTGGGCACTAAGTTGCTTGCTTTTAGGGTATAGTTGGCATATTTAAATAATATATTTATATTTAAACAGGGCTCACTGAGGGAAAATTCAAATCACATGTAAAAACTACATTAATGAAAAGAGGGTATTAAGTATAAGGTTAAGAATTATTTAGAAGACAAACATGTCTGGAGACTTCCACTTCCGCCAAGTAGCCACTAGTGTTTATAGATATTACCTAGTTGTAAGCCAAAATTTGTGAGACTGTAATTTATTTATTATTTGAAAAAATAATGCCCCTCAGTTCCTTGCCTGTTCTTCTGAGTAGAGGCTCTTTATCCGAACAAGGCGGTCGAGTATCTATATAATAAAAGTGAAAAACCAGAACGAGATAAAAACGCAAGACGGAGCGAGATGGCGCTCTACAAAACTTCCTTGGCACGTTTCTCCTAAACGGCTACCTGTTTCTCGGTAATTCGCATGTAATTCGATTCCTTGACCCTGGGGAATTGCGACAAACTTAATATTTATGATTTTGGATGTGTAATTTTTGTATAATAAGCAAGATAAAATCGCAAGTTCAAATTTCGAGCCAATAGAGATTATATTAGAGAGCCAATAGAATCGCCGGCTTGCTAGAGGTCGGGGTCGGGGTCGCGTTCAGAGGATAGTCTCTCAGCGCACCCCGTGTGCAACTCTGCCGTTCAAAACATAAGTGTAAAAATTATTAAATTACATTGAATAAATTTAAACAACTTATTTTTAAACAATTTTAAACAATTTATTACAACTGAAAAAAACATTTTCAAGCAAAGTTATAGAACAACTTAGTCGTTTCGTAAGGCCAGTGAAACAACGGAGCCGTTAGAAAACAACGGAGAAACAGGTTTCTATCCTTTGCATAGAACACACCCGTCTAGAACGTCTATGTCAGTGTTGCACGTTATTGCTCTATCTGCCTCAAAATGGGCAAATGTTATGCAAATTTACAAAAAAAGTCGTATCTTAGTGGATTTATTTAAGCCAGTGGCATGTCAAGTATTTTGATAGTCACAATCAAAATTGAGAAAGTATTGTATTCAGAGTCAAGTCGAAGTCATGGTCTAGCAAAGAGGTAAGATTTTTAATAGAATAATCGTTTTATGATGTTGAAATATTAGTTTGAGAATATTAAATTACTTAGTAAAACAATAATTTCTTTTTTTCATTTGTTTGTTTCATCAAACAGTGTACTTTTCTCGCTTAACCGTAAATATTAATGAAGAAAGCACTGCGTTTTCGAAAATATGACGTGGCAACACTGCTTCTAAAGAAACAAAAAAGAAGTTTTGGCGGGAACCGAAAAGATGGTGTCGTGTTTTTGTATTATTTTCTAAAACTTGTGATTCTTCGAGTGTTAAAGTGTAATAATGGTGGATTATTAACGTTTACCGGTTCGTCAACGTGCACGAGTGTGGGCAAATGATACAAACATCGCGAAACGCGATTTTTCGTGTTCTCTACAAAACTTCACTTAAAGTTTCAGTAAAGTATCCATAACTTTACTGGAATGGGGAAAGGGGAGGGATTCATCGTCTTCATCATCACCTCATCATCATCATCATCCCATCATCTGTTACTGAAGAAAAAATTATTACTAAGAATCCGACTGAAGGACGAGTATCCATGGTCATGAAAAATTAAAAAAAAAAAAAAAAAAAGAAACAAAAAACAATTTCGATGTTTGTTTTGAATTTTAATTTATCTGGTATGCCTTTATTTGAAAATTGGTGCAATTATTATGTTACTGAAACATTTTGGTAATAAAAGAAGGACTAACTAAGTAACGGTACCAGGCTTTTCGCAATTGAAATGGAAGAAATCAACCAATTAATCATCTTACAGGAAGATTATATTTTAATCACATAACCACATTATGTCTGCGTCTGTGTGCGTGATAAGGCAAATAAACACAGCACACTTAGCGAATTTGTGGCTTGCATATTGAGGTGTCATTTGGAAACCTACCTTCTCGATGTAGTTATTGTAAGCTACCGATAATTGTGAAATAAACATGACATAACATAGCGTCACGCCTTACCCTCGAAGGGGCTAGAAGAGTTGTAACATCCACACTTCGACGGACGACATTCAGTCTCAAATGTATAAGGGGGCGAGCCTGTCGCCATACACCGGGCTCAATTTATGTAACAGATGACATAGTTACAATACACACATACGTTCACACAATGAACACATTGGTGCGTGTCATCGGCTGCATGGGTTTGAACCCGCTCCCTCTGGCTTGAGAGGCGGTCCTTCTCCAACTACGCTATCAATATATTTTAATTTCTTAATTATATTTTAAAATTTACCTATATATTGTGTACGTATTCGTTTCTTAGATGTATTTGTATCATTTTAAAATCAATAAACAAGAATACTTATGTTTTTGCTAAACATTTTATTATTTACATCACTATACTTATAATATAGTAGGTAACTGTTACTTAACCACTAAAACTACTGAATAGATTTACATAATAGGTAATTAATTGCTATGCAATAGATTCCACGCGGGCAGAGCCGCGGGCAAACTCTAGTATTTAAATAACTTTGATGTTCTTATGTGTATCTTTGATACCTAAATTGAATAAAAACATCTTGACTTTTGACTTTTAAATGTACAACAAAAAATGTAAATCCTAGTAGTATGAATAAATACATAATGTACAATTTGTTTTGGGATAAATGTATTACTTACGTGCTCTAATTAATAGGCTTCAGTTCTGAGGGAACTATACTGTTGTTTATTTGTTAACGCGATAAATAAGAACAAGACGATAGTATATTGTGATTGGGCGATTTTATTAATAATTTTATTGTGATGATAATGGTTACGAGTATATTCGCGGTAAAAATTATAAAAACGCCCCAAGAATAGCCCAATAACTGTAAATTATCGTGGACGTCCACCTGGGGGCTGA
This sequence comes from Peribatodes rhomboidaria, assembly GCA_911728515.1. NCBI lineage: Eukaryota > Metazoa > Arthropoda > Insecta > Lepidoptera > Geometridae > Peribatodes > Peribatodes rhomboidaria. The sequence continues at coordinate 2,740,128 of OU452192.1, read as the reverse complement.
GCTACCCACGTCCGTAGGAGTGTACTCTATTCTGATCCCCAAAACGTGGTCCCCGGGTAGTGCTAACCGGGTAGCAAACTCTGGTGGGAGGCTTCGGCCGTGGCTAGTTACCACCCGCCGGACCAAGCCATGCCGTGAAATGACCTAGTCGTGTTTCGGGATGTAGTCCGGTGTAACCGTTCCGAAGACGGGTCTGAGCAGTAGCGCACTTGTAGCGCCTCACTCAACTGCCGTCTTTGTACTTCTTCACTCTACAAAACGTCAAGGCTAGAGTGAATAAGTACCTTATAGGTCGTCGTGCTCCATCTTAGACCACAACGTCCGCTTAGCATCAGGCGAGTTGGTGGTCAAACGCCGACCTATTCTACATAAATAAATAAAAAACCTTACGATGGTGGGAAGTAAATAGTATACGGAGATATTTATGAAATCGCATTCCAATTTTCGTTGATGGTAACATTATAAGTAATGTTAATGGAAATTTTAAAGCATCTGAGGTCTCATGCGGAGGGCTATTCCTGCGCGTGAGATGAGATGAGATTTTATCTTCGTCACTCTCACACCTATGACGTTTCAAACGAGAGCGACAAAGACGAAAAAAGATGAGATGAAAATCTCAAATCTCCGAATAGGGCCAGCGGTCTGCGAAGCGTTCTAGACTTGTAGCTTATTATGTAGTAGTTGTCAGCAGTACTAAACTTTTGGATATATTTTTTTTTATTTATTTATTTTTATTTATTTATTAGGGTACCAACATGTTATACATTATCACATTCTCATAAAATACATAGACAACAAAATCAAAAACTAAATGCTAACACAATTATAGGCACCGACTACATGGAAACCTATGTCACAGAGCAAAACAAAATTAAATTAAAATTAAAAATTAAAGATTAAAAAAAAAAATTAAAATTAATCATACAGTCATTTTCTAGGCATTGCAATAACAATTATAAAGAGGAAACATTACGAGGGATGTCAATAAAATGTAAGTAAAATGTCAAAAATTTAGATTTAAGGGATAATATGAATACTTAATTAATAATAATGTAAATTTAAATGTTATAATTAATTTGAAAAATCAATATTATAAATGTCATGCTTAAGCCTACCGACACTACCAGTAAATAAGTCCAATGAGTGATTATTATACAAACTATTGATTTCAATGATTAATCTGTTAAGAATTCTGTTAAGATTAATCTCTTAATCTCTTAAGATTAATCTGTTTTTATGTTGAATAGATCGGCGTTTGATCACCAACTCGCCTGATGTACACAAAATGTACAAACACTAAACTACTGTACTGTGTAAACAAATTTATGTAAAAAAGCTTTCGGTTCAAACAAAAACACAATAATTATCAAGTTAAGTACTTTTTACCACTCAGCGGTGCTATTCACAATCATTCGGAAGCGTTTCCGATCGGATCCCAGGAATTTCAAACTCTAATTGTTTGAATCTCAGTCTACTTTTATACATTTTGGAATAGGGAATCAAGTATAAATCCGATCGGAAGAATTAAGCACGTTTAAAAACTTATGAATATAGACTAAGATTCGAACAATTTAGGTTTAGAATTTTTGAAATCCGATCGGAAGCTTTTCCGAATGGTTGTGAATAGCCCTGCAGTCGATCAAAACCAACCCTCAAAATGTTTAACAATTACAATACAATACAACTTTATTGCACACCAAAAAACTACATCAAAATCATAAAAACTAAAATATATTTTTCGGCAGTACAAGCGCGACCTTATTGCCTAAAGCGATTTCTTCCAGGTAACCTTTGTTTGGATCGACAGGAACTTAAAGAAATACGAAAAGAGTAGATGGCGTACATAAAACTAAATTGAAAATTAAAAAAAATAGTACTTACTTAATATAAATAACCAAAAATATATCCTACTAATATTATAAACGCGAAAGTTTGTGAGAATGAATGGATGAATGGATGGATGCTTGTTACTCTTTCACGCCAGAACGGCTGAATAGATCTGGATGAAATTTGGCACAGAGATAGATTATAGTCTAGAATAGCACATAAGATACTTTTTAAACGCGGGTGAAACCGCGAGGCGCAGCTAGTATAATATATATGAATAATTATAATTATTACAATTGCATCTTAAATCTATGCTTTGTACATGGAATCCTTTATTTGTTTAGGAATTGTAAACCAATAATCGAGGCAATCGAGAGCATCTGCCAGCACGGCACAGCGGCGCAGCGCGACACGCTCGTGTCGAGCGGCGCGCTGCGCCCGTACTGCCGGCTGCTGGCGGACCCTCACCTGGTGCTGGGCCTGAGCCGGAAGACGAGGACGGACGGACTGTACTGGTTGCTAGAAGTAAGTAGATACACCATGGTTTAATATTGTTACGAGCTGGGCTAGCATAAAAGGAATAAAACGTCGATGTATCCGAAGATTCACTTTATTCACCAAGTACACAAACGCAACCACTGTTACATCATATAAGACAATTGTACTAAAACACTCTGAACACTACTCGCACAATTACTTCGATGTTAGCACTTTGAACGCGTAATCAAAACTGACTGCAGAGTCGTCGGTCGTCCGCCTATTTATAAAAATTTTAAGATATCCAGAACGTTCGATTAAACAATAGCGCAAGGACACAAAAAGTTGTTTATCACGCGGAACCACGCATTCAATCTAGAACATTCGGACAGTACAAAATTAAGATATCCAGAACATTCGATTAAACAATAGCGCAAGGACACAAAAAGTTGTTTATCACGCGGAACCAAGCGTTCACTCTAGAACATTCGGACAGTACAAAAGATTTAAGTAAACACCCTATTATTCAATAGATAAAAACATCATAAAAACGGTGCACAATAATTGCTTTCCAGAAAGATCTCTTTTGTTTCGGATTTTAACAATGAGACGCGCGACTCGAGCGGCTACTATTGCCTAATCTGCGTTACCTATCGGTAGTTGTAAACATCGCCACAGATTAACGTATAGTTTCTTCATCGGCCGCGACTGGCGTAACAATATTATACTCCGCCAAGTTCCCAGGCAAAATTAGTTTCGTGGGCAACACGTAGTGACGTAAATCGATGCGTAAGCAAGACCGAAATATGTCATTTACAATTACATAGTTCGAAAGAGACGGTGACGAGTGACGTCATCGGGTGTTGGCTCCCGAAACGCTAAACTTTGTTTTTTTTGGATCATGGACATACCCAAGTGCAGATAGCACGCGCTTATTCGTAATCACACGACTGTAATATTATAATTCAATATTTAATTTCTTGTAAGTTAAGATTTTATAGTTATACTAGCTGTCACCCCGCGACTTCGTTCGCGTTTATTATTTATATACATGTATATGAATAATATAATTATATATGAGATATCCTATCTGTTAAGTTAGATCGAACTGCACACGGTGTGCAAATTTGATTGAAATCGGTTAAGTAGTTTAGGAGTCTATAGCGGACAAACAACGTGACACGTAATTTATATGTAGTTAAATATTATAAATGTTAGCAGAGTAAGAGTAAGTTAGAAGGAATCTGATCTTGCCAGTGGCATCTGAACTGCGTGTTTGTACGAGGTGCCGTAATAAAAAGGCAACATTGTACCTAATATGCGCACTTGTTCTTTATTAGACTTTTTTATGTATTTATTGTTACACTGATAAAGATGAATTGAATTTGTTGAATGGATTACGCGGAGACTAATTATAGAGAGCTTCTAGGTTACCTCACGGTTAGGCGGCTAGGATGCAAGTTACAGAGCAAAACTTAAGTGACATATGATCATGGACACTCTTTACCGGATATGGGACCCTATTCGGAGATTTGAGATTCTCATCTCACCATTTTGCGTCCTTGTTGCTCTAGTTTGAAACGTCATAGGTGTGAGAGTGACCACGACAAAATCTCATCTCATCTCACGCGCAGGAATAGCCCCCATGGACACAATTCAATACACAACAAATTGCCATAATCTGCGATCCTATTAAATCGATGAAATGGGGTACCGATATTATTGTCAACAATATGAAATAATATTTTAAAGACTGCAGTGGACGATGTTGAATTGGTGAACATTTTTGACGAAAAATCATTAACAATTTTTATCACGACAGACGATGACTTTTCAATTTTTCCGTCACTGGTGCTACTTTCATACTTCCCCACATAGACCCACCATACGCGCCAATTTCTCCACACTTTTAACAGGGGGGCTATTCCTGCTTGTGAGATGAGATGAGATTGGTCACTCTCACACCTATGACGTTTCAAACGAGAGCAAGAAGGATGAAAAAAGATGAGATGAGAATCTCAAATCTCCGAATAGGGCCACTGCTCCTGTCAGGCTTGAACACGGAACTCCTAGCGTGTAGTTGGTAAAACTGTACACCGCGCCAACCGCACGGCATGGCGGCCGCGATTTCAACTTGACTACCCTAGCCCGGCCTGCGCGTACTTGTTTGTGCGTGTGCATTCAGTGTTCAAGCCGGACCTGCGCAGTTTAAAGTGTGGGGAAGACGCCGACGACTTCGACAAGAATGAGGCCTGCGCGTACTTGGCTGAGCCGACCGTTTCGTCACCACACGGCTCAGTTAAGTAAGCACAGGCTTAACCTAAGTACGCACAGTTAAAGGTGTGGGAAAATTGGAGCGTATGGTAGGCCTTTTATACTGACTTATTTCTTATTCTATCCGTTCGTATTATACCAGACATCTATCTCAACTTCTATTTTCGCTACATGTAGTCTTCCCCAGAAAGGCTACACTCCAATTTCCCCACACTTTTAACTGCTCCGGTCGGGCTTGAACACGGAACTCCTAGCGTGTAGTTGGTAATACTGTACACCGCGCCAACCGCACGGCGTGACTTGCGTGATTTCGATTTGACGTGTCACGTTTTGGGACTGAATATCGTCCGGCGAAATACGGGTGTTGTACTACACCTCTGTCAACCCCCTCGGGGGAAAAGCATGACGATATATTATGTTGTAGTCTTCTCTTTAACCGACTTTAGAAAAGGAGAAGATTCTCAAATCGACTGAGTGTTTTTTTTGTATGTGTGTATGTTACGCGATTACTACTCCAATTATGAATCGATGTTAATGTTTAAATTAATGTTTTGTTTGTTCGGTAGATCATACTTTAGAGGTGGTCCCAGATAAATTTTATCGAAATCAGTAAAGCCGTTTTTAAAATATTAACACGTTGAACGCCGAGGGAAAAATCGAGTATTCCCATTCAGGCCATGGCGCTCACCAGTGAGCCTTACCATACTGAACCATTCAGGCCACGGGGGTCACCCGTGAGCCGAGTGCGAGGTTCAATGTAAACGCTTCCCACAAGCCGAAAAGAGCAGCTACCAAACAAAACGCGTATGGAAGTGAGCCGTGTGGCCCTGTAGCACAATCGGACAGCGTGGTTTTCAAATCCAGTTGAAACTCAGGTTTTTATCAAGGTTGTGGTTATGATACTAGGGTTGGTCAACGATTTGGTCTAATTACATGCAACGGTATAGTACAAAATATATTTTTTTAAATTACAAACTTCTCAAAGTTATTTATGAAGATTAATAATCACAATGGCACTTTTTTTCAATATCACATTAGTTAAAGTAATTAATCATTTTCGTATGAAACCTAAAAATTACCGGTGAATTCGGTTAAAACAAAGTAAACAAAATAGCTCCAGAGCCAGGAACAAATTTGGTCAATCATTTACTCCCAGACGAAAACTCGTACAAATGATTATGATAGATTTATCATAAATTATTGTGGTCGTCAGCAGCGAATCCGGTGGTGGGTTTAGCAGTATTATATAGATTATACACAAAGGCGTTCGAATGTGTTAGGTAGAGTTGCATGCATTGCAGGAAATGGTGCTCACTCATCAGGAATCAGGGAGGCTGTGAGAGAGAGATTCGAAGATGTTCGCAGATGGCTAAAGGAGCAAAGAGCAACGATGAATAGAATTAAGAAAAATAGAAATGTCTCTAAAAACACTAAAATGAGACTTGTGCGATGTATCGTGTTCTCAATTTCTTTACGGCTCCGAGGATCTTGACCATGAGGTCAATACGAGCAGTGGACAGAAGAAACAAAGAGAAAAGAAGAAGCCTTTGAAATGTGGTGCTGGAGGAGAATGTTGCGCATATCATGAACAAAACGTACCAACAAATCTATTTTCAGCCAACTCAACGTCAAGTCATGGTTATCCACAATCTGATACCAAAGAGTTCTGAGCTACTTTGGTCATATTGCCCGGAGGCAACCAGATAATCTTGACAAGCTGGTTATTGTAGGAAAGATAGAGGGCAAGAAGAGACCAGGGGGTCAACCGCCGACCCGATGGTCCGACCAAATAAAGACGATTACAGCTCTCCGTTACTAAATATTAGTAGCCCTGAAACAAACCGACAGCAGAGTGGTTTGGCAGCAGCTAGTCAACGCCGCGGTGAAGGCATTTCAAGATGGGCACGACCTTCAGTAACGAAGAGCATGAAGAAGAAGAAGCCTCCCAAACACGTAGAAAAAAAAACAGTCATTTCCTTCCGATTGAAAATTGTGTTGTGTTAAGATAAAGCTTTCAAACCCAAAAAAAAAGTCAGCTGGCTGTATAAATATCGTCAGCTGATGCCCTGATGATTGCAAAGCAGGAGCTACGCAAGAGCTTCTATCGCCTATTTGAATGCATCAACTAACCAGTTTTTCCTTGGCATACTGCTAGGCTTTTTACAAGCTTTCATTCAATGGTCCAATCAAGTGGCTAAGTGCGTAAAATGCCCCGCCAAACAAATAAACAAGCCTGCATTTGACCTGCCGTGTTATTATTTTTGTATATACAAACATACTCGTACGAGTATGTTTGTATAGGTCACATGAGAACCACTTCCTGAAGTTCGATTGCACTGGAATTTGGTATACTTGCGTATCTTCGGTGCCAATTTAATATGGACCATGAGCAATGAGCTTCATGGTCTGATGATGGAGTCGGAGGATGTTCATAACTTTTCTATAGTCAATCGTTTCCAAAACTAGCTTTTAAGAAGTGTACATCTGACTAATTATGTAGATGATGGTGAAGAAGTTAACAGCCGAACCGTGAGCTGGTCAAAGTGAGTTCCCACTAGGCTTCATGATAAATCTTAATCGTTGTACGAGTTTTCGTCCGGGAGGAAATGATTGACTAAATTTGATCCTGGCTCGCGGGCTAGACTCGATCGCTGCGTCCGGGGAACGAGTGCACGGGGTGAGCCGCGCGGTGACCCCGCGGCCTCCGGGAACGGAAATTTAAAAATCGTTCGTAGAAGGCCACGGTACTCACCCGTGAGCCTTATGCTATATCTCTAAAACTAGGCGGTAAAAGTCGCTAATTTTTATTTTCCATACGAATTATCGCATTTTATATACTTTGTGATAAAAATCTCAAGTTGATAAAAATTACGGATTACCTGATTTTGGCTTGGCCCGAACGGAAAGGTACGCTAGGCTCACCGGTGGGTCCTATGGCGTGCAACGTGTTAACAAACTTCTAAAAGTTGTTTACATGGATGGCGGTTTTTTTAACCCCTTAATATTATAAACGCGAAAGTTTGTAAGAATGGATGGATGGATGGATGTTTGTTACTCTTTCACGCCAGAACGACTGAATGGATCTGGATGAAATTTGATACAGAGGTAGATTATAGTCTAGAATACTTTTTAACCGCGGGTGAAACCGCGGGGCGCCGCTAGTACATTATTAATCCGATCCTTTTGTCCTAACCTACTCCGTAGACTGATTCAAAGTAAATGACGGCTGTGAAGTGCGCCGCAAGCGAGACTTCGCGGCGTCTTGCCTCTCTGTCGCACGCAAACCTTCGTTTGCGCAACGTTTCGCGCCTAACTTCACGGCCGTCATTAATGCGCCGTCCTAGCACGATTTCTCAACCACACACACGTTGACTTAATACACTTCATTTAGAGTTGAAAATCGTATATCATAATTGATGGTAAAATGAGACCGGCGCGTAAAATTAGATTTTTTTGTCGTTTTAATGGTATTAATCGTAACAAGGACACAAATAATAATAAGTTGCTTCGTTAAACTTTAGAGAACTAATCTGGCTATTAAATAGTCGTAAAAAAAATGGTGTAATCGCTAAAAATTTAGAGAACTACGTCCCGATAGTTTTTAAGATACTTTTTGTGATTTTTTTTTTTCCAAAATGAGAACGATTTTCAAAATTGTTTTTCGGTTAAACTTTAGTTGGTTGTTTCTTCTATCAGCTGTATTTCTTGCACCTGATCATCATAATTCTTCATTTCAAAGTAGGTGCAAACAAAATACTTGTTTTTGGTGATTTCGTGTAAGACGGGGCCTTAAGAGTCCGGCGATCACTTTAGACTAACTTCGCATTGGCTTAAGGTATTCTATAGCCATTTCGTCTAGAAGAAGACTACGAGCGAAGAGAGCAAGTAATGATACTGACGAGCCTCTAAAGTTACCTACAGAGTGACAAAGTACAATTTGAGTTTTTTTATGACTTTTGCACTCCTGTAATCATTCTTAAATAACTAAGAATATCCCTTGTATTATGGATTCATTTAAAAGCTAATGATGTAGAAAAGCTCCTTATGTAAAGGGATTTTTGATTTGCTTTGTCTGTCTATTGAATAAATCAGTCAAAAGTGACCCCTTAGAAATGTGGTTAATTTTCATAGCTGTATTTTCTCTTGAGGACGTTTTTTTAAAAAAAACGAAGAACATAGGGGCGGAGATATGGCGGTATAGTTAATTTAATTGTAGATGCTAAATTTCATCATAATCTGACAAATGGTTGCCAATAAATATGACAAGCGTTTGTATGGAAATTATAGAGCGTCGCGGGACTCTTAAGTTAGAATCGGCCTGTAATAATTTCTAATGTTGTGTAACTTGTACAGGGTGCTAGAGAAGGTGGCATGGATCTGGTAGCACTGCGGACGGAGTTGACGGCAGCCGGCGTGCGCCAGTGGCTGGAGACGTTGGCGACAAAAGAAGGACATGTAGATATCTTGCTAATATTATGCTTATGTGTGATATTTGATTTTGTATAATATTAAATTTGGGACATATACACACACGGTCGCCTGACCTCAAACTGAGCAAAGCTTGTACTATGGCTGCCAGAGACTAATATACATACTTAGATACTTTTAAATACATACTTAAATATATATTAACACCCAGACATAGAACAAAAACTAATGTTCATCACATGAGGTGATGAACACGACACATGAGGTCCTAGGTGGGAATCGAACCCACGCCCCCACGCTCAGAAGGCAGGTTCACTACCGACTGAGCCACTGAGGCAGTCAAATGTATGTTTGAATGCTTGTAGCTCAATCACGCAAAAACGGCCGAAAAGATTCGGATGAGATGAGATCGAACCCACGCCCCCACGCTCAGAAGGCAGGTTCACTACCAACTGAGCCACTGAGGCAGTCAAATGTATGTTTGAATGCTTGTAGCTCAATCACGCAAAAACGGCCGAAAAGATTCGGATGTGATGAGGTAGGTAGTTTGAAGGGGGGAGGTAATCCCCTCCTGAGGTGAGTCCGGCTGCGGACAGCGGCATGGTGGGGTTACAGAGAATGTGCAAGTGGTCCTGTAGCCCCGCTTTTGCCGGCGACGAGGGACACCGTGGGGGTTTAGTCGGTATGGGTGCCCTTCTGGCACCGAGTCCGACATACCCCGCTCCGCTTCCCCCGGGGCGTAGCGGGGATGTGTAAAGGCATTCCCCCACGAAATAAAAAAGGGGAAAAAAAAAAAAGCACCGCGGGGTTCAGCTAGTAAAAGGTATGGTTAGTGGATGAGAAACGTAGTTTTAAGGTTCCAACGAACACTTTAGGCTAACTTCGCATTGGCTTAAATCAAATCAAATCGTTTATTTGCTTAATACATTCACATAAAAAGGTCTTAAAATTATTGCCCTAGGTATAATGTATTCTGTCTGCATGCAGACGTGCAAATATTTAATGTTGTAAATTACTATTTCTTCTTATAGTTTTATTTTAACGCCAAAATTTATAAATTCCTTAATGCTTTTTCTATACATTAATGCTTTTTATCAAGCACAGGTTCGATCTTGTTTGGAGTATTGCTGCCACTTATGGCATGGTTCCGCCAAGTATCGTATCAGCTAAACGCTCTGGACTCCATCGAAAAGCGCGCCAAACGGCTCATAAACAATGACTCGTTGGTTGAATCTAAGCTTCAGAGCTTGTCACACCGGCGTGAAGTGGCCAGTCTGTCGGTATTCTACAGAATACACTACGGCGAGTGTGCACACTGATCCAGCCATCACCGTTCTTTTATAATTGTACCAGGCGCACCAATAAGAGACACCCTCTCATGGTGGAAATTCCGCCAAAACGCACTAAGCGTTTCAAGTCAACCTTTCTTGTAAGAACTGCAGAGATGTGGAACTCGTTGTCTGCGTCTGTCTTTCCACCTAAATACAATCCGGGGGTGTTTAAGAGTAAAGTGAATAGGTATCTCCTAGGCAAGCGTGTTACACCTTCGATCACGGCAACGCTTCGATCAGGCGAGTCAGTGGTCAAACGCATGCCTAGATTGTTATATAAAAAAAAATGCATTAAAAACAGTTATGGTGAAGCCACTCAGTCAATGAATTTTTGAAATCGAGTCCATTTAACATTTTTAAATCATTTAGAATATTGTTATAAATTGAAATACACATATTATACACATTGCGTTTGGAAACATATTTTTTGACAGACGGTTGATAAAATAATATACTTAATTAAGATTTGTTGATGTAATTAAGATTTTATATTGCCATTTCATCTCGAAGTAGACGACGAGCGAAGAGAGCAAGTAAAGATACTGATGAGCTAGTTAATGAGCTAAGTTATCTACAGAGTGACAAATTGCAATTTAAATAATTTTTATGACTTTCGCACTTCTCTAATCATTCTTAAATTACTAAGAATGTTCCTTGTACTCGTATTATGGATTAATTTAAAAGCGAATGATAAAGACAACGTCCATATATAAAGGGGTTTTTGATTTGCTTTGTCTATCTATTAAATAAATCTGTCAAAAGTTACCCCTTACAAATGCTAATATTTCTCATAGCTCTATTTTCTCTTGAAGGCGTTTTTTAAAATAACCAAGAGCACAGGGGCGGAGATATAGTTCATTCAATTATACACGCCAAATTTCATCACAATCTGATAAATAGTTTCCAAGAAATTTGACAAGCGCGTTTGTATGGAAAATTCAGAGCGTCGCGGAACCCTTATATAATAAATAAATAAATTCGTGACACTTCCACACACGGTCGCCTGACACCAAACTAAGCAAAGCTTGTACTGTGGCTGCCAGAGACTGATGTACCTACATACTTAGATATTTTTAAATGCATACTTAAATAGATAATTAACACCCAGACATAGAACAAACACAAATGTTCATCACATAAATGTTTGCCCTAGGTGGGAATCGAATCCACGCCCCCTAGCTCAGAAGGCAGGTTCACCACCAACTAAGCCACCGAGGCAGTCTTAAGATAATGATTATAGAGGGCGTTCGTACATAATTACCTATGTTTTAACTTTAAATATTTTATGTTTTATGCACGGTATAATAACGCCAGGTACAGCGTTCCAAAACAAAAAATATTTTTAGGGTTCCGTAAAGGTAAAACGGGACCCTATCACTAAGACTCCGCTTTCCGTCCGTCTGTCTGCCTGTCCGTCAGTCACCAGACTGTATCTCATGACCTGTGATAGGTAGACAGTTGAAATTTTACAGTGACAGTTTAATATATATGTATTTAAATCAGTCTCTGGCACCCATAGTACAAGCTTTGCTTAGTTTGGGGTCAGATGACCGTTTGTGCAAAATGTCCCGAATTAATTTAAGTACCTGGATGTCCGAGCTTTGCTCGGTATTTTTTTTTTATTGTGTTTTTTGGAAAATAAACAATTTATTTTAGTCTAACCTCAAAGCAAACACTCATTGACTTCGTGTTACTTAACAACGCCATCTGCTGTTGTGTCGTTAAAGCAATTAGTTGCTCACAAAAAATAGTATTATTATTCGCCAATAGATGCCAGGAAGAGTCATATTTTTGTTATTTTTCTTCCAAGTTTTTGTTTAAGTTGATTATCGATAAAACACGAATAAAATGACATTTTCTAGAAATTATTCCTAGCTAGATCGATTTATCGCCCCCGAAACCCCCTATACACTAAATTGTATGAAAATCGTTGGAGCCGATTCCGAGATTCCAATTATATATATATATATATACAAGAATTGCTCATTTAAAGATATAAGATTTAATTTAAGCGGGCGCCCATACAACAGCTATGATTTTTTGCCGTTTTAAAATTAGATGACTTTTAGCAGTTGTTGTCAGACGCAAAGACGACGGGGTGTTATAAGTTTGACGTGTCTGTGTGTGTGTCTGTCTGTTGCATCGCAGCTCCCGAACGGGGTGACGAAATATTCGATTTTTTTTTTGAAAGGTGAATTAGTCGAAAGTGTTCTTAGCTATGTTTGGTGAACAACGTTTGTTGTTCACCAAACATAGCTAAGAACATTTGACGTAACTGCATTTAATTACAATTGCTATCTTTTGAGTCTATATACAATTACTTTAGTAAAGTATAAATCATAGGAATTTCCGCGTGTACCAATGTGCTCGCTGTCAATGTCATGACAAAAGAAAAATTGACTAACATTTATTTGTTGGCGACCTCTTTCTCTCTTGTGGAGTTTACATTTCGATGGAGACTTTGTTTGAAAGGTAAATTATTCGGGAGTGTTCTTGCTGTTTGATGAAAGTCGGCATTCGTGAAAAACGCAACCGGGTGTTTTAAAATTTTAAAACTTTAAAATTTGTATTGAAGTAGCTCATTATTAGTGCTCACGATGAAAACTTACTGTTATTTATAGATCAGGCGGCCCTTACACCATCCAATTTGCAGTATGCTAACTTAGCGTGACCAAGTACGTGCAATAGAAATAAAATGGATCGCTAACTGTCTAACAGCCTATCCACTATCCAATTTTAGCTCGCTAGCTCAGCTAATACTACTGCAAGTTGGAATAATATGTAATGACCGCTTTTTATTCTATACGGAACCCTCAACCAGCAAGTGTTTCGCACTTAACTTTTATAACATAACGTACATAACATACGTTTATTTTTTTCAGGTACATCGGTCTGCTGGCGAAATATTGGAGAAATTCTCAAATTTGTTTTAAATTATGCTATTATGCATATTTTGTTTTATTTCTCCCGCATTTTTTTTACATGTCATCACAATATATACAGTTACATGCACAAGCGGCTCTGTGAGTTGTAGACCTCGCGGCCGATGTTTGTCCTCCTCCTCGGGTCGCATTCCTCAACCGCGTCTCGTGTAATTTTGTGAGCAGTAGCCCTATTCGGAGATTTGAGATTCTCATATCACCTTTTTGCATCCCTGTTGCTCTCGTTTGAAACGTCATAGGTGTGAGAGTGACCAAGATAAAATCTCATCTCATCTCACGTGTAGGAATAGCCCCCCAGGTTCATTAGAACACAGATTTTTTTGGCGGGTTAGTTTTTGACATTGTTCAAAATAGCGGGTTTGATTTTTTCTTTAAAAAAAAAAACATCTTCGCAAACCTGCTCACAAAATTTCAATAGAATGGGTTAAAGTCAAAGTCAAAATGTTTTTATTCAATTTAGGTATCAAAGATACACTTATGAACGTCAAAGTTATTTAAATAGACTCGACCGCCTTGTTCGGATAAAGAGCCTCTACTCAGAAGAACAGGGGGGCTATTCCTACACGTGAGATGAGATGAGATTTTATCTTGGTCACTCTCACACCTATGACGTTTCAAACGAGAGCAACAAGGACGAAAAAAGGTGAGATGAGAATTTCAAATCTCCGAATAGGGCCACAGGAATCCAGACAGAAAACGGACATCCGTAAGCATTTTTGTCGAAACTGAAGCAGAGACGCTTCGTATTTTTCGATAGGATATATACCTTAATAATTGCTGCACGAAAAATGCGACTTGATCGCTTGGTCGTGCGACCGACCAATCAGCGGAGCTAATTCTTATCGCATTTAAATTAAGTAAATGTAAGAAAAAAAATAGTCAATAAAAAAACCTTTTTTATATTATGTTTTGTTTCATTTTATTAAACACTATAGAAATATCACTAATATTATTTTTAAAGGCGAAAGTTTGTGAGTGTGTGTGTGTATATATATGACACTAGCGTAGTTTTTGGATGGTTTTTGGGTTCACCTAAATTATACGTCGTGCGCCATCTTATTCTCTAGGTTGATCTGAGCTTCTGACACCTAAAAAACTGAACTTGGCCTAAATTTCATGCGAAATTGTAAATAAATAAATCCTATCCTACTTGTAATATTATTTTTTAATATTATAAACGCGAAAGTTTGTAAGAATGGATGGATGGATGTTTGTTACTCTTTCACGCCAGAACGGCTTAATAGATCTGGATGAAATTTGGCACAGAGATAGATTATAGTCTAGAATAGCACAGGATAGGTACTATTTAACCGCGGGTGAAACCGCGGAGTTCAGCTAGTAATAAATAAATTCGGGACACTTCCACACACGGTCGCCTGACACCAAACTAAGCAAAGCTTGTACTATGGCTGCCAGAGACTGATATATTATACATACTTAGATATTTTTAATAACATACTTAAATAGATATTGGCACTCAGACATATAACAAACACTAATTTTTATCACATGAATGTTTGTCTTAGGTGGAAATCGAACCCACGCCCCCACGCTGCTCGGCAGGTTTATACCAACTGAGCCACCGAGGCAGTAAAGAATCCCTAAAGAATCCTATTCATGGACATTGCTGAAGTCAAAAAGAACTTCGGCATCGTCAAAATTATCGTTATTTTAATGGCAAAACCGTTCAATTACCGTTACTTTTTAACCTGTGGCGAACGAACAGTTTTTATATCTGTGTTTTTTTGGTAGTCTGTTAAGTTCTGGGAATAGCGATGGCATATGGTTTTGGCCAAAACAATAAACATTCATGAAACATCGAATATCAACGCAGTAAAAAGATCTAAATTCATTAACGACCTACATAATGTAAAGGGGTTTTGAGCTAGGATAATTGTTTTAAAATCAGCTGTTCAATCTCATAAAGACATTGCAATGGCTACTGGAAAGTACGAGTCTGCTTTACGCAAAACATGTCGTTACTGTCTAACAAACACTAATGAACACATTGTGCAATATTTCTTTGCGGACAAACAAGATAAGTACGAGAAAATCTTAAAGGACACATTCAATATTCAGGTATTGTAGTGCAACCACTTTGATTAGTTTGAACTCTTTTAATAAACTAGGTAGGTAATTAAGTACTTAGTTATTAATTCAATAGCAAATTACACTATTCCATGCCTTTGCCTGGTGTTATGTGACAGTATGGTTAAATTTTACACCAGGTAAAGCCTAAGTAAAGTTAAACACCTAGCCCTCTGAACCCTGTGTTTGGAGATAGGTTTTCAACTTCAGAGTGGTAGCTAGTTGAGCACTAAAAGTTCTCTATCATGGTATCTCCTCGCAGTCATTTGCTCCTTTTCCCTATTTTTTTGTGTGCTTATGTCGGAAACACTTGACAAGCGTTAGCAGGCCCTAAGTGACTAATTAGGCACATATGCATTGGACTAATATATTTCTATTGCTTGGAAATTGTGAAACAAAAATAAAGTGTTGTTTCATTTTATGGCTTACTATACTGGGCCCGGAAATGCGTTTTTGGTGTAGCACTCTATCTTATTCAAAAGTCAGAGACTAAAGATTCTAAAGCTGGAAGTTCACATCTCACTATTGAGTCAGTCTCTGTTAAAGGTCTACCTACTGTATCTATGTACAGTAGACTGATAACAGAGACTGAGACCATTTTTTTCCATTTGTCTTGAACTGACATTCATACAAGCACCTAAAGTCAAGTAAAAGTTGGTCTCTGGTCTCGGTCTACTGTCTCTGTTGTCGGTCTCAGTCCACACTCTCAGTCCTGATGCAAACTTCCACCATTACACTTTAACACTTTGACTTCCTCGGTGGCTCAGTTGATAGCGAACCTGCCTTCTGAGCTTGGGTGTGTGAGTTAGATTCCCACCTAGAGTAAACATTTATGTAATGAACATTTGTGTTTGTTTTATGTCTGGGTGTTAATATTTACAAAAGTATTTAAATTTATAAATGTATGTATGTTAATCAGTCTCTGGCAGCCATAGTACAAGCTTTGCTTAGTTAAGGGTCAGACAACCTTGTGTGCAAGGGTCTTAAATATTTATTTTATTTATTTAAAATGTATGTATTATCTGTTACAGATTTGCATCTCAGAAAACAAAATCTTGTGTCTCGAATGTGAAGAAGATATCAAAAATGCAGCAGAAGTAAAGAAGCGGGTTTTAAGTGCACAAAATATTTTACTGAAGCACAATGAAAATATTTCACTATTAGGTATCTACAAATGATTCCTTAAGTAGATAAACTCCATTGGCACACTAGAAATTGCAAATATACTAGCTGTACCCTGTGGTTTCATCCCCATGGGAATCATTTATACTTCTCGGGATGGAAGTTACCCTATGTTCCTTTCTATACCCCTGACAACTTGTATGCAACCTATTTCATGATGATTAGTTGACTAGCTAAGGCGTGAAAGCGTCACTTAAGTAACAAATAAACACTCACTTCCCCTCTTATATCAGTTAATACTTGGATTAGGATTATGAAATTGGGAGCTAGCAAGGAAATTAGAAAATGTTCGTACTTTTTAATAGTAGTGCAATTGTGATTTCAGACAGCGAGGCTCTGAAAGAAGAAGTTGCTAGTGATTATGAGGAATGGGGTATTGAAAGTGAGACTGGGAGAGGAGAGGTAGGGTTCAGTGAAACAGCTTCTAAGAATGAAGGTAATATTTTAAAAACTTTTATTTAATTTCACTCATCTTTTTCTCCGTCAACTAGTTTAATCAGCTGTTTGGTTAACATCCTAGCATTTTTATTAAACGATGCTGTTCAATCGTTCAATGTATTTGTGAGTTTTTAAATAAACTTTCACCGTTCTTTTTTAATTGTACCAGGCGCACCAGTAAAAGACACCCTCTTATGGTGGAAATTCCGCCAAAATGCACTAAGTGTTTCAAGTCAACATTTCTTGTATGAACTGCAGAGGTGTGGAACTCGTTGCCTGTGTCTGTCTTTCCACCTAAATACAATCCGAGTGTGTAAGAGTAAAGTGAATAGGGCTATCTCCTAGGCAAGCGTGTTACACCTTCGATCACGTCGACGCTTCCTATCAGGCGAGTCAGTGGTCAAACGCATGCCTAGTTTGTTGTAAAAAAAAATTGTCCAATTTATAATTTTCAAAACTTTTATTCACTCTAAAATTTACTTATTTTTTGTTACTTTTCAGTAAAAAAGGCTTATGTTAAAATTGACCTGATGAAAAATGAAATACAGTCTAAGCCAAAACGAAAAGCTGTTACAAAAATGTTAAAAATTCAGAACAAAAACATTAAAACCGCTGACAATAAAGGTGAGGATAGTCCAATAAATATTTGAAAAACAAGTGACATTATTAAAATGAAATCAAAAATACCCGGCTGAAAATTGTGTACCCTAGGTCACTTTCACTATCAAGATGATTTAAATGACACCTCACATGTCGAAATACATCAAGCTGTTCAGGCTGCAGGGCGCGCCGAAGAAACTTCATACGTACATACAATCAAAAAACCACAGACATCTAATACAGTTTTTTTTTTTTATGTATAATAGGTCGGCGTTTGACCACCAACTCGCCTGATGTTAAGCGACGTTGTGGTCTAAGATGGAGCACGACGACCTAGAAGGTACTTATTCACTCTAGCCTTGAAGTTTACTAAAATGAAGAAGTACAAAGACGGCAGTTGAGTGAGGCGCTACAAGTGCGCTACTGCTCAGACCCGTCTTCGGAACGGTTATACCGGACTACATCCCGAAACATGACTAGGTCATTTCACGGCATGGCTTGGTCCGGTGGGTGGTAACTAGCCTAGGCCGAAGCCACCCACCAGAGTTTGCTATCCGGTTAGCACTACCCGGGAACCACGTGTAGGGAATCAGAATAGAGTAAACTCCTACGGACGTGGGTAGCTCAGTCAACAGCTTATCTAAGTCATCAATCGTTCCTTGTATGAGTGAGTACGCTATAATTATTTATTTTATTATTATTATATTACGCTCCAACAGCGCAGGCAATCTCTCTGCTCAACTCCTTGATCGCGCAAATACCAGATGTTGACATATTTGACATTAAATTTTTTATGTTTGTGAATGTTTGTGTGCAATTTTTGAGTTAATTATTTTTTACTATTTTATTGTTTGACATTTTTTTATTATTTTTAAGTTTTGTATTTTAATTTTATTGTAATTTGATTTTTGACCATTTCTTTGCTATTTTATTATTTTTATTTTTGTTTGACATTTTTATAGTTATGTATTTTAATTTGATTTGATTGATTTTTTTTGTATTTTGGATATATGTATTTGTATTTTGGATTTTTATGTATTTAATTTTTAAGTCATTATAACTTTTCACACGCCTTGGCGTTGCTGTTAGTGTGTTAAGTAATTGTCAATAAATGAAATGAAATGAAATGAAATGAAATAAATCAAGTGGCCATATTTGATTTTGCGTAATAAAATGGCTACAACATACCCTCCATGATCGAAAAAAACAAGGTCCAGCATTCCAAGCGCAAACACGTATGACGTCACACGTCATCGTCATCCGTCTCTTTCACACTATTTGTAAATGACTTATTTCGGTCTTGCTTAAGCGTCTATTGACGTCACTTCGTGTTGCCCACGTGACCATGGTTCCCTAAAAAAATTATCATTTTAAATTTGCAGGTAAACACGCATCATTCACAATCAACAAAAGTCTAATGGAAAAAAGAGAAAACACCCTATTTTTGCTTCAAAACTCAAACATGTGTCTATTCACACCCAAAAAGAATAAATACTCCTGCTTTGTTTGTAAGGAAACATATTTGGACATGCAGAAATTACGCGCACACTCGCTGACCCATGAAACAGATAAAGTAAAAAGATCAATAATTCATAGCCGCGGTAAGAATTTAAAAACCGTTGAAATATCCAATTTGTCTTGCGAGAAATGCTCGCACCCGTGTACAGACTTGGACGAATTGAGGGTACATCTAAAAAATAATCACGACCAACCTTTCCAAGGAACTGAACATTTACTCCTTCCGTTCAAGATCGAAGAACGACTGGCATGTGTTATCTGTCAAAAAGAGTTCGTAAGTTTCAAAACCTTGTTCACTCACATGAACTGTCATTCGAGTAATCACGTGTGTGAGATATGCGGAGTGTCATATAATAACATGATAAGTTTAAAACAGCACATCAAGGTTGTTCATAGGGAATCAAAATGCTCGATATGTCTAGCCATACTACCCACTGTGGCTGCTAAAACGAAACACCTACGCATCGTTCACAATAAAGTTAACCGGAAGAGATATTGCACCCAATGTAACATGGTCTTTCGTTACACCTACAAGCTCAATGAACATATGGTAGAAAAACACGGCGCTAAAAAAACTGTAAGCGTCTGCGAGCAATGCAACAAGGAGTTTGTATCAGACATTGGTCTCAGAACTCATTTCAAGTCGGTGCATTTAGGAGAAAGAAAACATGGTTGTAGTTTGTGTAGCATGTCTTTTTTTACAACGTTTGACAAGAGGAGACACGAAAAAACGCATGGAAATGAGAAGCCTTTTTCGTGTGGGTTTTGTGACATCAAATTCAGATCGAAAGATTCTTTGCAGAGGCATTTAAGGAGGAAGCACGAAGGTTCGAAACGTGACTGAAGGAAAGAATAGGCTTTTGCCGGTCAAACTTGGCTTGAGACGCTACCGTGTATGTCTTTCTAGATAGCCACCAAAGAATATTACCTACTCACATTTTGCGTGGAGGCGCAGGCCACATTTGGTCCATGTGGTCCATGTGTCGAGACACGATTCTGACTAGGAGGGTTTTATTTTGTTTAATTACCTATTTGAAAATAGTTGACGAAATAAAGAGCATTATGAACAGCGCCATCATCTAGTTTCATTTAAACCTTGAACTAAATCATGTAGCTAGGTTGAGTAAAGTTTTCACTAATAAGTTATTTTAAAACTGATAATTATATTAAATGAAATCTATCCTTACTAGGTAATATAAATGCGAAATTGTTTTTTAACCTTAACAGAGGGCCGCGACGTTCTGAAATTTCCATACAAACGCACTACTCAAATTTCTTGAAAACCGTTTGTCAGATTATGATGAAATTTAGCATGTACAATTAAATTAACAATATCTTCGCCCCTATGTTCTTGGTTTTTTTTTAAAACGTTCTCAAGCGAAAACAGAGCTATGAAAAATATCCTCATTTTAAGGGGTCACTTTTGACTGATTTATTCAATAGGTAGACAAAGCAAATCAAAAATTCCATTACATAGGGAGGTTCTCTACATCATTAGCTGTTAAACGAATCAATAATACAAGGGAAATTCTTAGTTACTTAAGAATGATTATGGTAGTGCAAAAGTCATAAAAAAAAATGAAATTGCACTTTGTCACTCTGTAGGTAAGTTTAGAGGCTCGTCAGTATCATCACTCGCTCTCTTCACTCGTCTTCTTCTTCTAGACGAAATGGCGATAGAATACCTTAAGCCAATGCGAAGTTAGTCTAGATCGCCTAGGTCGAAATTAGTTAGGTCGCCGGACTCTTAATCGATCATCATAAAATTTTGCAAACAAGTTGTCAGGGGCACAGAAAAGGACATAGGGTACTTTTTAGCCGCGGGTAACACCTGGGGCGCAACTAGTAATCTTTAGAAACGTTCTTCTCGCTTCTTTCTACTAAAAAAACATCAGCTATTACAGGATAGTTTTATTTGATAATAACTGAAAAATACACTATGAATACACAGCTTATCTTAAAATTGCAAATTGACAATTTTTAATCATAAAAATTACAAAAATAAATCACAATTTAATAGTCTGTACATTTGTACGTAACGGATAAAAAAAATGTTACAGATTTAAAAGAAATTATAGTAAAGTTTAGTCTTTTAAAAGATTTAAAAGGTACCTTAAAGTGGAGTATTTTTGTAATATTAAAAATCAAATAAATATAATACAGATTTTGAGTGTAAAATCTGTGTGTGTCTGCTGTTTACAGCAGACATTAGTTTATCACGTAATTTGAATGATATTAACGTAAACGTTAATAGTTTTATGCATGCCTATGGCATTAATTGCATTATCTACAAATTTTGTTTTAGATTGAACATTACCTACCTCAGAAGACTTTTAGAAAAACCAAACTAGGCGCAAAAAAATCTTGTTTTCGGTGATTTCGTGTAATACCTGGCCTTTTTTTTTTTACCTTGGGAAAATCCTTTATATGGATACCACCAACAGCCCGGGTGCGGGCACAGAGTGGTTATGTGGGAATCCCGCCACTGACGGCCTACCCACTAAAAACCCAAGGGTGTTCCACCTCGGCGCATAATGTCGGGGCTAAGGGAAATATCGTACTCTTCCGCGGCCCCGACAGCGCCTCCTCGAGCTTACGCTCTCTTCCCCTCGATGACGATGTATCGAACACCAGACACATCGTCATCATCCACCTCCTCGGGGACCAATTTGCCCGTGGGCGCCAGACAGCACCCGTGTCTAGGCGCCCATGGTCCCCATGCGACGGGTCAGATGAGTGGCCCCGCCGCCTGCCACTTCGGCCGCAGAGGATAGGGAGAGCGGCAACGATACACCAACACGCCTCTTCCTCTGCGGCCCCACCGCGTCCGCCATCAAACGGTAGCGACCCCGTTTGGGCCGCGGAAGGTAAGGAAAGTGGCAACGACACACCAACAGTCCTCTCCCGCCGCGGCCCCCAGCCTTCGGTTGCAGTGTTGCACATGCGACACTGCACCCCGCCTCAGTTGTGGGTCTGCCCATACAGACCCACACCCTACTTAGGCCGCTTCCATGTGGGCTTTGGAGCTAAAAGCCCCAAGAAGCGGCCCCACCTCGGATTCCTCTTGGCTTCACCGTGGTTGCCGAAGCCACGGCTACTGAGCCCCCCCGCCACGACAAGGCGGGAACCCTCGGGGGAGAGCGAAGCACTACCAATGTCAACCACTTATTTGACTCAAATGAGCAAAGAACATTCGATCTAGCTTTTGCTTAAGGCCGATTTACACCAAACGAGCGAATGCTCATTCTATCCCCACTACATCAAATTCTTCAAGTGTAAACAGGCGTAGAGCATTTTTTCGTTGTTCTTAGTGCGTTCGCAAAGTTTCTATAGAATATGTGTTTGTTTGATGTAAATGGATACGTCTAGCTTTTGTTTACACTAAAAGAATACGAAAGAATGCTCTTGTTCTAGCTCTAGCTCTATGTTCGTTTGATGTAAATCGACCTTCACACTAAAAGATTAAGAAAGAATGCTCTTGTTCTAGCTCTAGCTCTGTGTTTGTTTGATGTAAATGGATCCGTCTAGCTTTCGTTTACACTTTTTTTGACGTGACAACGTCTTTTAATTCGATAGAGCCGGCTGCACGCACGAAAAAATGTGGCGTTACCTCGCTCTGAGGCGTTCCATGTAAGGCTTGAAGTGCAAGCGAGAGCGCGGAACGAGCGACAAAGAAGCACAATCGGCCTTTGCGTTCGGCAGCGTTCGACATCCGTCTCTCTCCTACTTGAGTGAGTACGTTGTCACGTTCAACTATCGTCAGTAAACCGACTTTACAGACAACCAATTTTTTTAATTTTATGTAGAATAGGTCGGCGTTTGACCACCAACTCGCCTGATGTTAAGCGACGTTGTGGTCTAAGATGGAGCACGAAGGTACTTATTCACTCTAGCCTTGAAGTTTTGTAAAGTGAAGAAGTACAAAGACGGCAGTTGAGTGAGGCGCTACAAGTGCGCTACTGCTCAGACCCGTCTTCGGAACGGTTACACCGGACTACATCCCGAAACACGACTAGGTCATTTCACGGCATGGCTTGGTCCGGTGGGTGGTAACTAGCCACGGCCGAAGCCTCCCACCAGAGTTTGCTACCCGGTTAGCACTACCCGGGGACCACGTGTAGGGAATCAGAATAGAGTACACTCCTACGGACGTGGGTGGGCGTTTTTCAAAAAAGATGTACATTCGCGAATATATGGCGTCCAAAACTTTAGTTCTGTTTTTATAATTTATATATGTACGTACTTGAGTAAACGGCGTATTTGTTTAATGAATATATATTTAAGTTACTAAATTTACCATTATGTGCAACCTAACACTTGTTAGTATTAGTTTATTATAAAAATAAACGGCAAAAAAGTGTAAAATCTTCATGTCCCACCTGCATGATTAGAACTTTCAAGTCTCAGAAAAAATTACATGAATTTAATAGCGCCACTATTTTATATTCTGTAGACAAATGTTGAACTTGTAAATACGATTTAGAGCTCTATAATGTCGTAATTGAGCTTAAACTAGCTCAAAATACTGTTTATGTGTTGTCCCAGGAATATGGCAGAACCGGAATTCCGGCAATAGTCACGATGCATTTTTTAATACTTAGACAAAATATTACCCTAAACTATGGTTATTTTTAGTTTTTGGGAATATTAATCTTTACTGTAGTATAACCGGTATTTTGAAACATATCTCAGTGTAGTCAGGATCTGTGACGAAAGCGGGCGCGACACGTTGGTTGCGAATTGAAGTTCCAGATAGCAACGGGATTTTATGAGGTATGTAGCAGTTTCTCAAGTTATTTGCCGTAATACAATCACAAATGTGGTATTAAACTATTGTATTACAAATCGCAAGTAGCCGTTACATGAATACAACGGCTTGAATTATTGTTTGAAGTTCAGTTGGTATCAATTCGTCACGTCAGGTTCGTCACGTATTGTATAGACGGAATCATTTTGTGACGCACCGGAACTATTAGGCTGGGGCTATATTTGACGAACAGTACAAAAAAAATCCTTTAATTATTCTATTATAAAATTTGGTAGACAGGTTTTTTGTTCTAATCTAACTAAATTATTTTATTTGATTCAATTTTAATTTTGATTAATTTGTCATGAGGGTAAGTTGTTATTTGGAATGGCATTATAGGTAATTATTCAAATTAGTAAAATAGTAAGAAGTAGTAATCAAAAAACGTATTTTAAAGAGTTAATATTCTTTCAGTTCTCTAAGTGTAAACATAGCTTATTTTTTTCCAGTTAGTCTCGTAGAATTCCAGATAGTCACTGTCCCAAATTTTTATGTAGACAATAACGAATACAATTCAATAAATGTTTAGTTCTTTGTTAATATATGTGGTTGTTTAGGACACTGATGTTGTATATTTATAATATTTGTTAGCTCTTAAAGTTGAATGTCATTAAGAAAGTATGTAAATGTAAACTTTTTAAGGTCAAAAGTTCCTACTGTGACGATCTCGAAAGAAAAATGATTGCTACGCAATAATTATTGTGTTTTATCTATGTTTTGACTTGGTGTTTCAAAGATTTTAAAGTTATTTAATGATTAATAAAGATAAATTAATATAACAACTCTTATTTTTCATTTTATTAACTTTTTGCTATTGTGACTAACCGGAGCAAATGCCTGTGAACTCTTACGTAAAAATTAAGATTATCGTGATGTGTTTCGTAATACTGTTATTTATTTTTGAATTTTACTTAATTTAAAGATCTTTTTATCAAATAAGATAAAAAAATACATAAAAATTTCTAAAAATAAAAATCAACTCCGGTTCGTCACGTGTACATCTTTTTTGAAAAACGCCCGGGTAGGTCAGCCCCCTAGAACTAAAAGATTACGAAAGAATGCTCTTGTTCTAGCTCTATGTTCGTTTGATGTAAATCGACCTTACGAAGAATACTAACCACAAAATACTACCTACATGTCTTAAGCCTGGTTTACACTTTGATTAGTGCGAGTTTAGGTGTGTAGTGCGAGTAGTGTCCAATTCACTGACTTTTTCTGTCCAAGACTTGTTTAGTGGCAGGTACGCTGCGAGTGAGGGGGAAGGGAGGGCGCGCGGGACGTGGCTACTCGCAGTCCACTCGCAAAAAAATAGAACACGCTTCTATTCACTTTACTACACAGCCAACTAATCACTTGCACTAATCAGTCGCTGTCCACACCTAGTCACTGAGCACCTGCACTAATCACCTGCACTCGGACTAATCAAAGTGTGAACCAGGCTTTAGTATCAAGTTTTATATTTTTCTCGAAAAATAATATATCGGAAAAAAACTAAGGTAACCGTTCACCATCCTGCTTTGCAGTCCGCCGTGCAAGACTGCCGTTTCATGCAGGATGGTGAATGTTGTCGCAGCCCGTATTGCGTCCGGCAATGACGTGCAGAATACTAGGCAGGATGGTGTGTGAGCTACATCCTGCTTCGTAAGTAGTCCAGGGAGCTTCCCATTACAACTTATTGCCATGGCATATGGTTACGTTTTGTTTTCGACACTACGCGACCATGAACCATATTGCGCGGCGATACTACTCGCGCAACGTAACAAATAACAATCATAGAAAGCGCGCAGAACAAAACGTAACAATCATAGAAATAAGATGTCATGGTGAGCCCCCTGGGGGGCTATTCCTGCGCGTGAGATGAGATGAGATTTTATCTTGGTCACTCTCAGACCTATAATGTTTCATACGAGAGCAACAAGGACGAAAAAAGGTGAGATGAAAAACTCAAATCTCCGAATAGGGTCCCTGCGCGGCGGACTGCAAGGACGGTGAATAGTTATCCCTATGTCTATGGTATAAAAGTACCTATTTTACTTGAAAAAAAAACTTTACGCTTGACAAGTTGACAACCCGTATTTATATTCTCTTTGTTGGCAACGTTTTAGCACTATCTCTAACCATACTCTTTGTCTCTAACCTTGAGTTATTTTTAGACAACTTTAAAATATCGTACCTAGATTTTGTATAGAAAAATATTAAAATGCAACAGCCCGCACCTGTCCCGTACGCGAAATGCGCCAACATACCGCGACTCAAGTTCGTAAACGAAGTAGACGAAGGTATCTTACGTAGAGTCATGATCCAAAAAAAACAAGGTTTAGCATTCCGGGAGCAAACACATAATGACGTCACTCGTCATCCGTCTCTTTCGAACTATTTCTAAATTACTGAATTCGGCCTTGCTTTCGCATCGATTGACGTCACTACGTGTTGCCCATGTGACCGGAATGCTCTACCTGGCGGAGTAAATTATTATACCATGCGTAGAGCTTAGAAGGCGTAGAGATTAGGAAGGTAGAGTATATTAAGGCTTCGTCATAACTGAACTAAATGTAAGAGACTGAATGTTTGCCTTCCCACCCTATATATTCTAAACGTAGTGTCCGAATACCGCGTACCTACTCAGTTTGCGGCTTATCGCTTGCTGACGAACGGCTGATTCGCATTTCATTGGCTACAGTTCCCCGCTTACTCAACATTGAGTTTGCTCAATACGCGACTCAGTCAGCCGGCGGACACTCAGCCGCACTTACAGTTTGCTTAGTTCAGCCTTAATTAGTAAAAGTTTGGGGGCTGAGCTACCCACGTCCGTAGGAGTGTACTCTATTCTGATTCCCTACACGTGGTCCCCGGGTAGTGCTATCCGGGTAGCAAACTCTGGTAAGAGGCTTATCTGCCGTGGCTAGTTACCACCCACCGGACCAAGCCATGCCGTGAAATGACCTAGTCGTGTTTCGGGATTTAGTCCGATGTAACCGTTCCGAAGACGGGTCTGAGCAGTAGCGCACTTGTAGCGTCTCACTCGACTGCCGTCTTAGTACTTCTTCACTCAACAAAACTTCAAGGCTAGAGTGAATAAGTACCTTATAGGTCGTCGTGCGCCATCTTAGACCACAACGTCGCTTAACATCAGGCGAGTTGGTGGTCAAACGCCGACCTATTCGGCATAGAAAAAAAAAGTAAAAGCCCTCAACAATCATAGCTATGAGCACTTGGTCACTTCGTAGTTAAAATCATTTTTGTCGTTATAAGTTTACCGGTCTTAAGCAAGCCATGATATAGGTAGGTACTCACTTAAATTGAGGCTGCAGGTTTACCATGACTGCGCGACCGCGAACCGCCGCGTTTGATGGTTTGTGTCGCGCAGCGTCGAAAACAAAACGTAACCATCATGGCAATAAGATGTCATGGTAGGCTCTCTGGATAAAGATACCCAGCTAGCCCGTCGAAGGTCTGATTTGCGTGCTACACGTCCAAGTGTGTACCCTACACTCACGTCGCTACTGTGTATTGCGCGAGCATAAGATGCTAACTCGATGTGGCGCAGTGGAAGGCGTGCCGCTTATCATAAAAAAAATTTAATGATTTCTTGACCATGGATACTGAGTCTTTCAGTCGGAAACTTTATAATTGTGATGATGATGATGATGATGAGGGAGCGGTAGACGTATGCGATTAATACCTCCCCTTTGCGTTCGTAAAGGGGAGGGATTCATCGCAGTCATTTATTATATCCGGGAAACTTGCACACAGCTTGCACACACGGTCGTCTGACCCCAAACTAAGCAAAGCTTGTACTATGGCAGCCAGAGAGAAGACATTAATTCAAGTAAGAATTATTTTTGGTGTTGCTAGAATAAGCAATCCTCCCTATTATTGGTCTTTGATATTGAGTCATTGTGTAGTAGGTACGTATAAGTACTGGAGATGGCTAATAAGAATTACTTAGGCTAGTTATACTTCTCTCATTTAGAAACTGTAAAGTCCCTCGGCCAGAACTTCGACATGCCGCCTCTTTTCGAGAGCGCGATGTTCGAGCACGCATTCATAAAGCACTACTCGCTGGACAGCAACAAGCACCTCCACTGCCGGTGGCGGGAGTACGTCCAAAACATTGAGACCAGAGAGTTCACGCCTTTCGAGCTGCCGGACGTCAGGTAAAAATCGTCAAAGGAGTTTAATTAACCACAACTCTGACAACAGACGTTCACAAACAACGACTCTCTGACGAGAGCCGTTCATGAACCCCTACTCATTAACGACAGATGTTTATACAACAGCTCTACAACGATGGCGATTCTGTAGTGAGACACGTTTTTATATAAACAATTAGGTGACAAGAGACGATCGTAAAAAACGACGCTGGTAACCGGTCGAAAAGGGTAGAAAAGGGACGGTCATAAACCACGGGTCTGTGACGAGAAACGTTCATGAACACTGACTCTGATGGGAGACGTTCAAAAGCAACGACTTTCTGACGAAGGACATTCGTAAACGACCTGTCGCAAGAAACTTTCATGAACCACTATACCTACCTAACATAGATATGTGGTAGAAACTACCTACATAAGTAAATTACTAGTCCTTATACTTATTACAAAATAATATTAACAAAATGTTATTATTAATCCAGGGAGCTCCATTTTTACAACTGCGCCATCAGATTTCTCCCAAACGAGTCTACAAGACATCAAGACCACCGCACGCGGCTGAAGCCCGGGCCGGGCGTCGACTCCCGCGGACAGATGCCCATCCCACAAGAAGCGCTCATGAAGCGTGGGACGCCGGCGAAAGGAACTAGCAAGCATGACAAGCCGCACAAAATGGCGGCCACGGCGGACCAGATGAAAAAGGGCGCGAAGAAATAATAATGCTTAATTGATTGCCTACGTTATTGTGGTTGTTGTTAGAGTCGAATTCTCTTAAATTAATAAAACTAGTACCTATTCTGTAAACACTGTTTCCACTTCGAAACCCCGCTTTTTGTCTATAACCCTTAGGGTTCCACGCTTAGAAAATTACACTAAATTATTATCAGAGTAAATATTCTAGGGTTCCACGGATACTTACCTACTATTACGATTTTGCAAAATTGCCTCCTTGATTACTTATGTAGTTTTGGCTGGTGTTGTGTGAACACCAAAATCGTGCAACTGATTGTGTACGCGACACACCTGGGGGGCTATTCCTGCGCGTGAGATGAGATGAGATTTTATCTTGGTCACTCTCACACCTATGACGTTTCAAACAAGAGCAACAAGGACGAAAACAGGTGAGATGAAAATCTCAAATCTCCGAATAGGGCCACTGGGCCCGTAAATCTTATTTCCATTGTAGTTACGTTTTTTTTCTGACGCTGCGCGACTGCGAATCGTGTCGTCGCACAATAAGGTTCATGGTCACGCAGCGTCGGAAATAAAACGCAACTATCATGGCAATAAGGCGGCATAGTACGAGTCTTGAACCTTGCGCACCGGTTCGTAATAGAAGCCGGCCGGTACAAAACGCAGACTTCATGTTCGGCAAGTAATTCGCCGAGTGTATGAACGGGGCATTAGGATTTGTTACCCATATTTTAAAAGACCGTTACTCTTGTCTATGGAGTAATGTCCAGGGGGGCTATTCCTATGCGTGAGATGAGATGAGATTTTATCTTGGTCACCTATGACGTTTCAAACGAGAGCAAGAAGGACAAAAAAAGCTGAGATGAAAATCTCAAATCTCCGAATAGGGCCACAGGATTAGAACAATGACACTATAATCTAAGTGTGCAGGCGACGGTCACTGCTAAAGTTTCTCCTTATAAGATGCCATCTGCCATCTCTTTCATTAACTTATAATATTTCTACATAAATAAAAATAAAATAAGTTAAAATAACCAAAAATGTTACGAAGAAAACAGAAGCTCTCTCGAGTGAATCGGTTTCTTCTAGGCAAGCGTGTTCCATCGTAGGCCGCATCACTGCTTATCATCAGGCATGTTGGCGGAAAAACGCAAGCCTATTAAGTTTAAAAAAAAAGCAGTAAGGAAACATTAAAAAAAACCCATAACAAACATAGTATATCATACACTCCCGACTAATTCACCTATCAAACAAAATCAAAATTGGTATATCCATTCAGGAGCTACAATGCCACAGATAGACACACACACAGACACTTCACACTTACCTATAACATCCCGCCGTTTTTGCGTCGGAGGTTAAAAATGAGAAAGAATTAGCAATGTTATTCAACGAGGTAACATTGCCAGCGTTCTGGGTACTTTAAGGGTCCCGCGACGCTTTGAAATTTCCATACAAACGCGCTTGTCAAATTTCTTGGAAACCATTCGTCAGATTATGATGAAACTTAGCGTGTACAATTATATGAACAATATCTCCGCCCCTATGTTCTTGTTTTTTTTTAAATCGCCCTCAAGAGAAAATAGAGCTATGAAAAATATCCGCATTTGTAAGGGTCACTTTTGACTGATTTATTCAATAGATAGACAAAGCAAATCAAAAAGCCCTTTACATAGGGAGGTTGTCTACATCATTAGTTTTTGAATGAATCCATAATACAAGAGACATTTTTAGTTATTTAAGAATGAGTAGAGAAGTGCTAAAGTCATAAAAAAATTGGAATTGCACTTTGTCACTCTGTAGGTAACTTTAGAGCCTCGTCAGTATCATTATTTACTCTCTTCGCTCGTAGCCTTCTTCTAGACGAAATGTCAATAGAAAACCTTAGGCCAATGCGAAGTTAGTCTAAAGTGGTCGCCGGACTCCTGACTTGAGCTCTGTATAAGATTTGTGTTGACAAGGTCTAGCATTCAGCAAACACATAATGACGTCATCGTCATCCGTCTCTTTCGAACTTGTTGTAAATGACTTATTTTCGTCTTGCTCAACCATCGATTGACGTCACTACGTGTTTCTGAATGCTATACCTAGCGAAGTATATTATTATTATGTTTAAGTAGGTTTAGGATTTAAATGTTAAAAGAGGAATACAGTAAAAAGTATTTATTCGTATCAAAAATTTTTTTTTTTTAATTTGTGGCTTGACTTAGTTTACCCCAACATGCGTCCTCTTCATATGACGCCTCAAAGAATCCCTTGTAGCAAACGGGTTACAGCACATCTCACACGAGTACTTCTTCTCGCCGCTATGCGTCACCTTGTGTCTAGTCACATCAGACTTAGTATAAAAAAAGTTATGACAAACATCGCACTCCTGATTCTTCTCTTTGTTGTGGACATTTTTCACGTGGTTGTTGCATAAACTCCGCGTTATAAACGTTTTGGAGCAAACGCCGCATTTGAATTCTGGCTTCACCATCCCATGGCTCTCTACCAAATGGCGAACCTTGAAGTTTTCTTGAAAAAATCTCTCGGGACAAAACGGACACGGAAAGCGTAGTTTTCGCTCATATTTAACGCCGTGGAGTGTAATTTCGTGGTGTTTTTTCTCTGATCTGCTGTTCAAAGTTAGGTCGCACGCTTTGCAGAAAAACGTGCGATGTGACCTTGTTTTGTGTAGGTTCAAAAATACTAAGTTAGAGAATCCTGCGCCGCAAATGTGACAGACTTGCCTTTGAAAATGTCTATTTATATGTATATTTAGTAACCTGAATACGGAAAAGGTTTCGTAGCAAATCTGGCATTTCAATACGTCTCCTATTCGAAACGGGACGAGCAAGTCATCGCTTATGCCAATACTATGGGTACTCGATAGATGTTGCTTCAAAATCGAGACATCGTCGAGTTTTTCCCGACACAACTTGCATTCTAAATTCGATATTTCGACTTTGACGAGTCGGTTTTGCTGGGAAATTATTTTCTTTTCTATATTCTCGAGCGTGTGTTCCTTGAAAGTGTGTTGTTTTAGCGTGCTTATGTCTGTGAATGGGATGTTGCAGCAGAAACATCGGTATTGGCTTTTGTTCCACTGAAAGACGCATAGGTTCGAGTTTTGTATGAGTTTGAGTGAGTTGTCTCGTAGTAGGGGTCCTTTTCCACGCCGCTCGGATATTTTGCCCCAATCCTTTTCCGGAATCTCGTTTGTAACTGGAATATAGCAAAAGCTTTCCTTTAAAATTCCTGATGGAATATTGTAGACTAGCTGCGCTCCGCGGTTTCACCCGCGGTTAAAAAGTAGACTATGTGTTATTCTAGACTATAATCTATCTCTGTGCCAAATTTCATCCAGATCTGTTCAGCCGTTCTGGCGTGAAAGAGTAACAAACATCCATCCATCCATACATACAAACTTTCGCGTTTATAATATTAGTAGGATTTGTAGAGACCTATACGAGGAAAATTTCTATGAAAGGTACTATATTAATAGGTACTTATTTACTTTATTTATTACATGACAGCCTAGTCGGAGAAGATTCGCCTCTCAAGCCAGAGAGAGCGGGTTCGGACCCAACCAAAGGCACTCACCAATTTGTTCACTGTGTGAACATATATCGTCACGCCGTTCCCCCGAGGGGGCTGGCAGAGGTGTAATACAACACCCACACTTCGCCGGACGATATTCAGTCCCAAATGTGACAGGGGGCGAGGGTGTCGACATGCACCAGGCTCCAGTCATGTAGCAGATGACATACAATACGCACATGTGCTCACACAATGAACAAATTGGTGCGTGCCGTCGGCTGGGTTCAAACCCGCTCCCTATGGCTTGAGAGGCGGACCTTCTCTCAACTAGGCTGTCATCGCTTTTTTAGCAAAGCAATGAGGGTTCTGGGGCCCGCATTCGGGCACCAACAGGGCTATTCACAACCATTCGGAAACGTTTCCGTTCGGATTTCAAAAAAATTAAACCCAAATTATTTGAATCTTAATATTTATTAATTCTTCCGATCGGTTTTTACTTGATTCCCTATTCCAAAACGTATAAAAGTAGACTGAGATTCGAACAATTTGAGTTTGAAATTTCTGGGATCTGTGGCCTTGAGATTATCATCTCTCCCTTTTCGTCCTTGTTGCTCTCGTTAGAAACGTCATAGGTGTGAAAGTGACCAAAATAAAATCTCATCTCATCTCACGCGTAGGAATAGCCCCACTGATCGGAAACGTTTCCGAATGTATGTGAATAGCACCGCAGGTCAGGGGACACCATGACATGACTTATGATCATGATGGTTACGTTTCGTTTTCTACGCGACCATAGACCTTATTGCGTGGCGATACGACTCACGGTCGTGCAGCATCGAAAACAGTAACATCATGTCAAAAAGTTGTCACGATAGTCCACCAGGGGCGCGTGAGATGAGACGAGATTTTATCTTGGTCACTCTCACACATATAACGTTTCAAACGAGAGCAAAAAGGACGAAAAAAGTGAGATGAAAATCTCAAATCTCCGAATAGGGTCCCTGGTCAGGAGTACCCGTAACCGACGAGCATGTATGAAGGGACTCATGGAAGTAGAAGAAGCGAAAGGTGTGTACCAGGATCGTAGCAAGTGGAGAGAAGTGGTCTCTCCCTACCGCTACAGGAAAAAGGCGTGACTATTTACAGGGTTATAGGTAACTCACCAAAAACCTTTTGAGGGTTCCTTGTACTCATCAATATGAACAACTTTTATAATGAAGCCAATCCTGAAATCGCGAAAAAAAATACAGCTGTTCCATACAAAAAGTTCATTGACCTGAAACAAAATGTATGGAACAGCTGATTTATTTTTCACGATTTCAGAGTTCGCCCCATAGTAAAAGTTGTTCATTTTGATGAGTACAATGAACCCTTAAGAGGTTCATTGAGAGTTGAACTTAAGAGGTTGTGAGTTACCTAATACCCTGTTTATGTTTATGTATATGTCAAAGACAACAAAAAAAAAAAAAAATCGTGACACTTCCACACACGGTCGCCTGACCCCAAACTAAGCAAAGCTTGTACTATGGCTGCCAGAGACTGACAACATACATATAAATAGATACTAATATAGTTTCCTTACCTTTTCCGTTATTTTCTTTTATCTTACATCTCTTAGATTTTAAATTTCTTTTGAGCTTGCATTTTCGTCGTTTCCCTGTGACCGCCTCCTCGCTGCTGCTGTGGCCGTGCTTTAAGTTAGCTAATGTTTCTGGAAAAAAAAAAAAACGGAAAAATTAAATCCTTACCAATCATAAAATCTTGTAGCTCTATCTGTCTGTAGGCTTTTCACGGCTAAACAGCTGAACGTATCTTGATGAAATTTGTTAAATAGTTGCAGTATGTCACAATGAAGGTTTTTAGATACTTTTTTTCTAAATAAATAAAACTTGTTGTCATGAAATTCTGTAAATTAATAAAAAAAAAAAAGTGTCAGACAACATCACAGAATAGTACGTAGTTCGTACTAAAATAACAACTGAGAACAAAAATTAAAACTCCACTTAAAACCAGCAAGTATTTTTTTCTAATGTTGGACTCTGATCTCTTTGGTAACGGTATAACATACTTTGATAATTAGTTACAGTATATCACGAGGAGGGTTTATGGATACTATTTTCTGAATAAACGCGAACTGTTATATCCTTTCACATTTTCACCCCATTTTTCCGCCTTGATTCGACCTCTTTCCCTTATTCCAAACCTGTACCAAACACATCCTGTACAACACACAACAAAGTCAGGTTACTATTCATTTCCCATTAAAATTACTCGATGCTTCGACCACCTTCTTTCCTCAAGCCCATTATTATTCCTGATGATTTCATTATTATTCATATATAATTCCATATTTCCTTCAGGCCCGTCAGTCACCTTTTATCCATCGCCGGAGCTAAGTTAAAAGCCGGGAATCTAACCCAGGCTAGTCGAGACCCCAAACTAGGGTCCTATCAGTTTTAATTCAAGTTATGTAAATCTGTGTACAAGTGTTTTGACCGTGTAAAGTTGTGAACCGACATTATAGGACTTAATAACCGAACCACTGCCTTTTCATTTTAAAAACCCACAGAACTATAAACTTTTCGAAGTGCTGTCCTAACAGAACGAAGTTGCGGGCAACATCTAGTATCTCATAAGGCTTCGTCTAAACTAAGCAATCTGTTAAAGGCTGAATGTCCACCGACTGACTCTGAGTTGCGAATCGAGCAAACTCAATGTTGAGTAAGCTGCAAAGAAGAACACACATATTCATCACATAAATGTTTGCCCTAAGTGGAAATCGAGCCCACGCTCCAAGCTCAGAAGACAAGTTGACTACCAACTGATTACCTACACGTGGTCCCCGGGTAGTGCTAACCGGGTAGCAAACTCTGGCGGGAGGCTTCGGCCGTGGCTAGTTACCACCCACCGGACCAAGCCATGCCGTGAAATGACCTAGTCGTGTTTCGGGATGTAGTCCGGTGTAACCGTTCCGAAGACGGGTCTGAGCAGTAGCGCACTTGTAGCGCCTCACTCAACTGCCGTCTTTGTACTTCTTCACTCTACAAAACTTCAAGGCTAGAGTGAATAAGTAACTTATAGGTCGTCGTGCTCTATCTTAGATTCTTAGACCACAACGTCGCTTAACATGAGGCGAGTTGGTGGTCAAACGCCGACATATTGTACATAAAAAATATAAAAAAAACTAAGCCACCGAGGCAGTCTATTTTAACAAACAAACACACAGACTTTTGCCTTCAAAATATAAGTAAGATTAATTACCATTATCATCTGGACTATCATAAGCGTACTCCTCGCAACTTCGGCTAAAGACATCATCTCTTTCTTCAGTCTTGATTGACTCTCTTAAATCTTGGTCAGGCAGCTTGATAGCTGAAACAGTATGTAACTTGGAGTTAGGTAAGATGTGCTTAACCATAAATGTATGACGTAACAAAAAGAAGTAAGTAAGTAACATTATTAGAAGAAAAATAAAAACCGGTTGCAAAATTTTG
The DNA here is from genome assembly GCA_911728515.1 of Peribatodes rhomboidaria. Lineage (NCBI taxonomy): Eukaryota > Metazoa > Arthropoda > Insecta > Lepidoptera > Geometridae > Peribatodes > Peribatodes rhomboidaria. The sequence continues at coordinate 2,704,356 of OU452192.1, read as the reverse complement.
TACCGTATGTCACTTCCGCTATCAAGACGATTCAAATAACACCTCACATGTCGAAATACATTAAGCTGTTTAGGCTGTAGGGCGTGCCAAAGAAACTTCATACATAATTACATATGTGTATACTACATACACTCAAAAAAAATTACCCTCCTTTATGCGCAGTCAGGTAAAAAATGTGTCTGTAGTTACAACCTACCCAGCATCACATATCTACTAAACAATTATTTTTTAAAATTGTTAATGAATTGTCTACTTTTGACAGTAATTAATTTTCCCTTGTATTATGGATTCATTTGACAGCTAATGATGTAGACAACCTTCCTATGTAATGGAATTTTTGATTTGTTTTGTCTACCCATTGAATAAATCAGTCAAAAGTGACCCCTTACAAATGCGGATATTTTTCATAGCTCTATTTTCGCTTGAGAACGTTTTAAAAAAAACCAAGAACATAGGGGCGGAGATATTGTTATTTTTAATTGTACATGCTAAATTTCATCATAATCTGACTAATGATTTTCAAGAAATTTGAGAAGCGCGTTTGTATGGAAATTTCAGACTGTCGCGGCCCTCTTAACAATGTAAGAACAATCGGTCATGGTATAATAATATACTCCTCCAGGTATAGCATTCAGAAACACGTAGTGACGTCAATCGATGCTTAAGCAAGACCGAAATAAGTGATTTACAACAAGTTCGAAAGAGACGGATGACGATGACGTCATTGCGTGTTTACTGAATGCTAGACCTTGTTTTTTGGGATCATGCAATCGGTTAGTAGATTCGAGGGGCCGTCAACTAAAATGGACCGAGCAAAGGCTCAGAGTCTAATGGGACATCTCGGCATTTGTTTGTTTGATGATAACTTGAGTATCGTATATCTAATCTTCATGAAATTTTGCAGGCCATGAAAATACAACATTAAGTTCGAATATGAGGAAAAAAAGACCAGCGGCCCTATTCGGAGATTTGAGATTTTAATCTCACCATTTTTCGTCCTTGTTGCTTTCGTTTGAAACGTCATAGGTGTGAGAGTGACCAAGGTAAAAACTCATCTCATCTCACGCGTAGGAATAGCCCCCCTGAAGCTATGAAGATATACGAAGTCTCCGTTCGAGGGGAACTACTAGCTTGTAATACATAGTTAGCACTATACACCAGTACCCCTATTCGGAGATTAGAGATTTTCATCTCACCTTTTTTCGTCTTTGTTGCTCTCGTTTAAAACGTCATAGGTGTGAAAGTGACCAAGATAAAATTTTTTCTTCAACTTTTTGCAGTCACGGACCGCTTTCACAATTCAAACAATTCAACGGACCCCTGTCAAAAATTAATGGAAATGAAAAAAATTGAAAGAATTTTTGGAAAAAAAAGCCTTATTAGTGACGTCATCGTCATCTGTCTCTTTCGAACTTGTTGTAAAAATGTATTTCGGTCTTGCTTAAGCAGCGATTGACGTCACTATGTGTTGCGAAATGCTTTAACTGGCGAAGTAAATTATTATACAATGTGTGAAATGATGCCTATGTGTTTGAAACATTAGTTGAAAAGCTTGATTTTAAAAATGTAACTGAAATTAAATATTATTTTATTTTCAGCTCTTTTTTCTACCTTCTGCATTACTTCATTTAATTTTATAACGCTAGTTACCTTGATCAAGGCTTCGAAGGTGCTCTGAGAGAGTCTCCTGGCTTTGCAGCACCTTTAGTTTGAAGGCCCGAGCTTCTCGAACGCTTGTGATACACCGCTCGCAGATCTTTGAGTTTGTGAGTAGTGGAGAGAGCTGGAGGGAAATTAAAATAGGGAATTAGACGAACTGATGTTTTTACTCTACTGCGCAAGGAGGGTTATGTTTTTCGAGTGTATGTATGTATCTATCTATATATATAAAAATGAATTGCTGTTCGTTAGTCTCACTAAAACTCGAGAACGGCTGAACGGATTTATCTTATCTTAGTCTTGAAATGTTCGTGGAGGTCTAGGGAAGGTTTAAAATGCGAGAAAAAATCGAATAATTTCCGGGAAAACCCTAAAAACAGCCCTTTTCTATTTCCCATACAAACGTTTTCTAAATAAAATGTAGAGTCAATTTGAACATGTTTGTTACTCTTTCACGTAAAAACTACTGAATGGATTTTAATGAAACTTGACAATAATATAGCTTATACATCAGAATAACACATAGGCTACAATTTATAAAGATATTGTGTGAATTGTTCAAAATATGACGATTAGTGTCAAGTAAATAGGAAAAAATCTACCATCTGCGAGCTATTCTGGCGTGCGCTGGCAAAACCGCTAGAGTTACACATGTGTAATGTATGATGGAAATGTTTATCTTATATTGTCCTACAAAAAAGTCCGCCGCGGTTTGTATCAATATCATATGTGTAAGCCATTATAGTCAAAATAGTGAACCATCACACTAATGTTATAAAGGCGAAAATTTGTGATCTTTGTTACATCTTCACGCTCAAACTGCTGGACCAATTTTGACAAAATTCAGTATGGAAGTAGCTGACGCCCTCAAAGTCAAAGTCAAAATGTTTTTATTCAATTTAGGTATCAAAGATACACTTATGAACGTCAAAGTTATTTAAATATATACTCGACCGCCCTGGATTAGAACATAGGCTACTTTTTGTCCCGGAAAATTTAATTGTTCCCGTGGGATAAAAAATGCGTCTAAAACGTATAAACCACTATAGATTTACATTTCTTATTATTTCATAAAAATATAGTGTTCCCGCGGGATGAGCAAGGAAACACATTAATATTATAAAGGCGGAAGTTTGTGAGTGTGTGTGTTTGTTACTTCTTCACGCTCAAACGGCTGGATCAATTTTAATAAAACTTAGTGTGGAGATAGCTGACATCCTGGATTAGCACACACTACTTTTTATCCCGTAAAAATGTAGTGTTCCCGTGGGATGAGCAAGAAATTTAACAATATTAATTTGTTACTCTTTCAAACCCGAACAAATAAACATTTTTTTTAATATGCAGGTAGCTGACACTCTGGATTAACACAATATATTGCTGCGGTGTCGTTTGAGCTGTGTAAAACCGTACGTGAATTGAACGTGGTGATCTGTCACGCAAGTTTGCTTAGGGAATGCCTTTTACCTACCGACCCTGGAGGCAGGCTGGGTAGATATATGGGAAGCCCGCCACCGACAGCATACCCGCTAGAAACCCTAAAAACCTTAAAAACCCTAGGGTATTTCACCTCGGTGCAAAATATCGGAGCTACGGGAACGCTCTCATAGATGACCACGGCTCCCGGAGCGCTAGCCCCTTTGGGCACCTTCCTCCCCGAGCCTATGCTCTTCATCGCCTGTGTCAAATACCAGACACATAGTCCTAATCATCTACCTTACTCGACCGGTGAGCGCCTGACATCCTAACTAATATTATAATGCGAAAATGAGTTTATTCGTTTGTTTGTTTGTTTGTAACGCTTTCACGTCTCAACTAGGTACTCAATCGTCTTGAAATTTTGCATACATGTTGTCTGGGGTACAGACAAGGACATACCTAGGGTACTTTTATTTCCGAAAAAATAAACAGTTACAGTGGGACCGAACCGCGGGGCGCAGATAGTTAATATTATAAATGTGAAAGTTAGTTAGTTTGTTTGTTTGTAACGCTTTCACGTCTCAACTACTCAACCAATCGATTCTTTTAATCCCGAAAAATAAACAGTTTCTGTGGGACCGCGGGTGAAACCGCGGGGCGCAGCTAGTGTATTTATAAATGTGTGTAAGAGGTTTCTTTGGCAAATCCTACAGCCTAAACAGCTTGATGGATTTTGACATGTGAGGTTTCATTTGAATAGTCTTGATCACAGACCTAAGATTTTTTTTGCTTCGCAAAAGACCAACGAAGCGTGGGAGAGAGAAGTCTCCATCGAAATGTAAACTCCACAAGAGAGAAAGAGGTCGCCTACAAATAAAATGTTAGTCAATTTTTCTTTTGTCATTAATGACAGCGCGCCACCTGGGAACACGCGAAAATTCCTATGATTTATATTTTTACTAAAATAATTATAAATAGACTCAAAAGAGAGCAATTGTAACTAAATGCAGTTATGTCATCTTGTGAGTTTAGCAATTGTGATGTGAATCCAAGATATAACCCACAAAATTTGTCGTTTCATGGGTAAATATGAAAATTCCATTGTGATGTTTTTGTCTAAATTTTGTCTAAAACATAACATAAATTGGTTCCAAAAACCGATTTACCAGCGGTATGTTGTTGTCGTTTCTTCGTAACATCTATATTTCCTAGATGAAAGCAGAATTGGTGATGAAATTCAGCATTAAAATATTAGTTAGTTTACGCTCGATTTTCACTAGAGATGGATAAAAAGATGACGTCATTATTATCGATAGTTTTTATCAAAGTTCATTAGGTAGGCGATGGGTGCAATACATAAACAAAGCATACATTTTGGAATCAATGCCATCAAAAGTAAATTGTCATTCTTCCGAGTTTGTACTGAATGATGAGGCGTAAAACATTTTTGTATTATATAAGTATGTACCTTCAATTTCTGATCATCATTTTTAATTCAATTTACACATTTTGGGTGTCTTACATCCAAGTCTAATTTAATTATATTTAATTAAATTAAACAAATATATATGTAAATTATAAATAAATGTACAAAACCAATGAGATAAATATTATTACTTATCCTAATCCGTATACGAGTAAATTTGGTCAAGGGTCACAATTCGAAGCGAATTACTAGGATAGTATTATGTTGATCTTATTATTTACTTTTCTTATGTTAATTTAGATACATGGTGACACTGATATCTAACTCTTCCGCCTAGCTTAACACCCGTTTAGTGATTAATATTCATTTTAGCTCAGCAGCGGTGTTATACTTGGAACAAAAAACAACTCAATTGGTATGCGAAAGATTATATTTATCGACAAGCACCCGGAGGACCATTTTTGGTCAATCGATAAATTAATAAGTACTTTTCACAACACTAATTTACTCACGCATGCGCAAATGTTTTTTTGTATCACTATCGAATTGTCACTGTCGATCTTTTACATCCTAGATCTGTGGTCTTGATAGTGGAAGTGGCATAGGGTACAACCGGGTACAACATTTTGCAGCTGGGTTTTTTTATTTTCCTTTTAATAACGTTACTTTTTTACACTTATATGAGCTTTACTTGTAACTAACTAACCTATTGTTACACCTTTCAGTCGCAGGGACTGGTAGAGATGTACAACACCCATCCTTCGGCGAACGATATTCAATCCCAAGTGTGATGAGGCGAGCCTATTGCCATACACCGGGCTCCAGTTATGTTGCAGATGACGTTAATTAACTAACTAACATAACAAATCTTAGAAGTCAGGTTTAATCTACTTGTAAGGATGTACTGCAATCAAATTTAGTATGTATATATAGTTTGGATGACCTAACTATATTGCGGTATTTCAGAGCTGATCTGATGATGTAAGCCAGGTGAAGTGTGTTTTTAGAACTTTCAAGCTGCATAATAATTTGTAATCAGTAATATTCAGTCATAGTGTAGGTACAATAAATCAGTCAGAGTCAATTTTTGAAACTTTCTTCTCAGCATTGGCACTGCAACATGCCTGCCACAGCAATGCCAAAGGAAAGGGCATTCTGCCAGCAATCATCGCCAGGACTGTGTTGGAGCTGGCCCACACCCTGCGCACCAGGGATTTTTTAATGTTTTGTTTGCAAAAAACGATTTAAAACTATGAATTACTGCGTAAAACTAGAGTGGGAGGGAGGGGGTCTTAGAATAGAGTAGTATAGAGTACAGATGTTCACCGAGGGGGGAGTGAAGGGGGTTAAAAATTGTACGAAATGGTCACGTAGTATGGGTACGTTTCCTTATTTGCTTGTTTGTAATAACAAGTCTAACAGGGTAGAGTATAACTTTTTAACTCACTTCAAAAAGGAGAATGAAAAAATTTTACTGTGACTTTTTTTTTGTATGTCTGTGATGCGATTTTTCCGCCAATTATCAATCGATTTTATGATACTTTTTTGTTTGGTAGATCATACTTCAGAGGTGGTCCCATATAAATTTTATCGAAATAGGTCAAGTGGTTTTTAAAATATCAACGAAAGTCTAATTTTTTTTTACATATTCTTATTTGGATGTCGGGAAGTTGGTTTTTAGGCTTTGCTTTTTTTAATTATTTAGTTACATGGTGACTAGCTGCGCCGCGCGGTTTCACATCCTACAAGAATAGTTAATTTTTGCAGTATAAAAGTAGCTTAAGGGTTATACTTGGATGTGATTAGCACAGGGCTGGGATGAGTGGCGTACAAGAAGGGAGGTCTATACTTAGTGGTGACCTATTTTGGGCATATAATGATGATGTGTTCTAATGCAGGGTTCAAGCTATCTCCAATGAAATAATATAAAGAAGAAACGGTACACGCCTGGTTTATAGTACACAGCACATGGACAAAATACTACAATAAGCAAACAGACACAGTTTTGTTGACAATTGTTACATGATTCAGTAACAAAGATGGAGAGATGTACAAGAGACTGTAGCAAGAATGAGTCAGCAATAATTATCACTGTTGCGACTTGCGATTGTTTGCGACTATGGTGAATTGTGTGCATGCACCTAATTTATGCGGTCCATGATAAGTTTTCATACCATGTCTCTCTTATATTTTCATGATATTTAATTAGAGGCTTCCTCAATGTCTTTCATTCAAGTTTCACTGTGAAGACATAACAAGCATCCACTCGATCATGAAATTATGAATTTACTTCCTAATAGTTCACATCAAATAGAGACTTCGCGACCCCCATATCTCCTCAACCCCTTAAGCGATTTCGCTCACATTTGAACTAAAAAACTGTATTTGCATCAACTACTTGCCTGCAAAATTTCATGAAGTTTGGATCGACGCTACTCAAGCTATCGTCGGACCAACGAATGCCAATTTGTCTGAGTACTCTGAAAGCTCGCTTTCGTTCGGACAGTTATAATAGTGTGAGAAAGTTACCTGTATGTTAAAAGTACTCTTTAACATCTCTTCACAAGTTTCTTTTTCGTAAGAGTCGGGATAATGCGTGAAAAAGTCCGTAAAACCATCTTCCTTTAGGCAGCAGCGGCAAATGTTCAATTGCGCCGATTCCGAGCACATTTTGGAAGGGAAATTCATTGTGTGATACAATTACTACTGTATAGCGAAATATTCTCTTCAGTTTTAAGTTAAGGTGGTTAAGTGGTTTTTTCTCTGATAAACTTGAGAACTATGGACACGAGACTCAACATCAACAAACACCATCAGAAACAAAAAAAAAATACAAAACACCCACAGATTAATAAATAATTGATAGTAATACTCTGAGAAAACACCAAACCAAAACGAAACAAAACATTGCAGGGCTGTCGTCTGTCAATGTCTTGTTTTACTTTTGTTTTGTCTGTAGGGCAGGCTGGAGCCAATATGGCCATATTCCGCCTAGCCATCCGTATGTTTTACGTACTTTATTCGGTTTATTAAAAGCTGTATTAGACTCTACGGCTGGATTTCATCCAGGAAACTAGTTTAACGGCGCCGTTTAGTAAAATAGACAGGTTGTTAACTAAACGGCTGATTAAGCAAGTTGGCTGCGACATAATTTATATTTCTATAGGATTTAATAAAATGAAACAAAACAAATGTAAACTATTTCTGAAGGGACGGCATTCAAAACCACCTTAATGCAAATGTAAACAAGTAATACTTCTAATAATCCAAACCATGTACAATATGTAGGTAATTCCAATATGAATCTAATGGAGACTAAGATCAATACGACAGCAAGACACCAAAGAAAAACACTACGAGGTCCGTCCTCTTCCGTGGTCCAGCCAAAAGTGCCGGTTGGGCGGGGCGGGCGACTCAGGCGCTACTCCTTCATTCCTTACGCTACATTCATTCATTCATCCGCTACATTCCTTTAACACTTCACTCGCAAAACGTCACACAGCAGACTATCGACTTCATTCTTTTGTATGTGTTGCTAACACAAATGATGGAAAATATTCTTTATTACATTAAATAAAATTAGCTTCGTTAAGAACTAACGCCACTAATTGTTCGGTCGCACGACCAAATGATCATGTCTCATTGTCCGTGCGAACATAATCATTTATTTAACATCCTAACAATTAGTTCATGCGACATCTATCTTAAAACCTTATCGTACATGTAATCGTAAATAAGTAATAAGTAAAAAAAAACGGGAGAAATAAAACAAAAAACTTGTTTTTTTTTTACTAAAACAAATTCGAAAATTTCTTCAATATTTCGCGAGCCGACTGCTGTGCCTGGGAAAAAAACGTAAGTGGGTTATATTAGTCAAGTATTAAACACTCTCTTGTTGAGTCTGCCGTTTATAATAATAATTTTAAAACACATTAAATATGTAACGTTCGTGTACCTATGTGTTAAATTAAGCAGATGCAAGCTGATTCCATCATCTGACTTCCGCCACAGGTCATTTCAGACATTTCATCCATATGTTTTTTTTCTATAATAAAGCCCGCACGAAGCGCTTCCAGGGGGCTTACCGCGAGTCTTGAAAGGGAACGAAAACTTTTTTCGTTTTCGTTTGGCTCCATACCTAGCCTAGTTCCTCAACGTTTCCACCAGCTGGGCTATTCATTTCGGAACAACCATTCGGAAACGTTTCCGTTCGGATTTCAAAAACTTTAAACCCAAATTATTCGAATCGCAGTCTATTTTCATAAGTTTTTAAACGTGATTAATTCTTCCGATCAGATTTATAGTTGATTCCCTATTCCAAAATGTATAAAAGTAGACTGAGATTCAAACAATTAGAGTTTGAAATTTCTGGGATCCGATCGGAAACGCTTCCGAATGATTGTGAATAGCACCGCAGATGTGCGTTATTGAAATGTATGGAGCCAAACGAAAACAAAAAAGTTTTCGTAACTTATCAAAACTCGCGATTAGCACCCAGAGGGCGTTTACTGTACAGGCCCGGGTGTTACAAGGACCCTGTTGTATCCACGAGGTAATATTGCTATGGCGATTATTGCAAACTGAAGTATAGACTGGAAGTTGCATTAATACTCATTTTAATTAAATGTTTAGGTTAGGTTAGACGCATTTGCATCAGTTAGCAAATGCGTCTGTGGAACAATTGCGACTTTCGAGAATTACTGACAAACCCTTCATAAATTAGGCGCCACCTACATCTTTAGTTGCAATAATCTGTACAAGACGACGTTAGTTGCCTAATTTTCAGTAATTCTCTAAAGACACAATTGCCCCACAAACGCATTTGCCCCAGTTGACCCTATGCTTATGACGACCCTTAAACTCATGCTCTTAAATCCGAATTTTATCGGCCGTTTTCCCGTGATTGAGTAGCAAGCCTGCATTCAACATACAAACTTACACCTATGCAAAATACTAGCAAGATACCTACATTTCCGTCATCGTTCGCCAACGTCTCCAGCCACTGGCGCACGCCGGCTGCCGTCAACTCCGTCCGTAGTTTCTCCAGATTCATGCCTCCTTCACTAGCGCCCTGTACAAGTTAGACAACATTACTGGTGGCTCTGTGAGCTTCGACCTCGCGGCTGACGTCTGTCTCCTCTACAGCGGTGTTATTCACAACGATTCGGAAACGTTTCCGACCGGCTCCCACAAATTTCAAACTCAAATTGTTCGAGTCTCAGTCTACTTTCATACATTTTGGAATACGGAATCGAGTATAAATCCGACCAGAAGAATGAATAACGTTTAAAACCTTATGAATACGGACTGAGATTAAAACAATTTGAGTTTAAAATTTTTGGAATCCGAACGGAATCGTTTCCGAATGATTGTGAATATCTATGCTGGGGCCCTATTCGGAGATTTGAGATTTTCATCTCACCTTTTTTCGTCCTTGTTGCTCTCGTTCGAAACGTCATAGGTGTGAAAGTGACCGAGATAAAATCTCATCTCATCTCACGCGTAGGAATAGCCCCACAGTGGCCCTATTCGGAGATCTGAGATTTTCATTTCACCTTTTCTCGTCTTTGTTGCTCTCAGGAAGGAAAGCAGGAATAGCAACCCTGGGGGGCTATTCCTGCTCGTGAGATGAGATAAGATTTTATCTTGGTCACTCTCACACCTATGACGTTTCAAACGAGAGCAACAAAGACGAAAAAAAGTGAGATGAAAATCTCAAATCTCCGAATAGGGTCCCAGGAGGGCTATTCCTACGCGTGAGATGAGATGAGATTTTATCTTGGCCACTCTCACACCTATGACATTTCAAACGAGAGCAACAAGGAAGAAAAAAGGTGAGATGAAAATCTCAAATCTCCGAATAGGGCCCCAGGTCGCTTTCCTCAATCGATTCTCGTTAACTTTTGTAAGCAGCAATAATTTTGAATAATTATCGAACCAGTTTCAAAAGAATCGGTTACGAAATGCGAGCTGTAGAAGAATGCAAAGATCCGGTATTCGGAAATACGAAATAATTTTTACTCAAAAATGCATGTAATGTAGTCATTATTTTGACAACCTTGTTTGAGCAAAGTCGACCTTGTCGTTCTGTTTCAAGGAGCGGCCGGCAAAGTTTTGCTGGCCGCTCTAAAGCTTTGGTTTCCTAGGAAAGCGGTGCCGTCATATAGCGGCCGTAATACAGCGGTGAATGACGTCACTAGAACGTTGTCTATGTAAACAAGATGGCGCGGTTTCCTAGAGAGCGGTAACTGACACCGTAACGTCAAAAAGCGGTGCCGCCATTTGCATGACGGCCGTCTTGTCGGTGTCATATAGTTTCGTGAACGTTTCATTGATAGCGGTGAAGCTATTTTAAATACGTATTGTGTTTTTTTTACCGAAACAACGTACAAAATGGGTTCCAACTCTTGGAGCAGCGAGCAAAATCTCAAATGCACCTTCAGTACCACGAGATTTGAATAAATCGTCTTCCGCCATACGACTATTTTCCTCTTCTGATGATAGTTCATCCTCCAAGACTAAGTAAATTACTAAAGCTAAATCAAGGTCGTCCGTTTTCTATCTTGAATCATTTTCGTTTGATGTTTGTTTAAAAAAAAATTACTGGCGGTGCGTTAAAACGGCCGTGGAACTTTCCACATGTCGTCACCGTCAAGACGGCCGCCTTTTTACGTCCGTAATATTAAGGCCGCTATATGACGGCACCGCTTTCCTAGGAAACCATAGCTTAACAGGCCGGCAAAACATTGCCGGCCGCTATTCTGACGTTTCAACGTTTTAAAAAAACTAAATGTAAAAAGATTTTATTTAAAACACAGCTGTTTGTATATAAAGAGATAGGTACAAAAAGATTTTATTCCATATTTGGCTGTATAGTTCCAACTACCATTGTTAATAAAAAAACAAAGAAGTAACAAAAGCGCGGGAAAGTCGGTGTTGAATTTTAGTAACTGTACTTATCATAATTGCCATTTTAATTAAATTTCTAGTTAATTAATATCTAGTTAATCTAGTTAATTAATATATAGGTATTTTATTTAAATTACTTGCTGGTGTCATTTAGGTTAGTTACTTGCATTTTTGAGTAAAGCACTATACAAGCCTTGGCCTACTATGACTGCTTCGCTGGTCACGCTATGATGGCCTCGAGCTAGCCTAGCTACGCTCTAGGCCTTCCAGCTTGGCCATCATTGCAGCCCTTGCTGTCCTCGCTGTAAAGGCCTCGACCTACGGCCTCGGCCTTTATCTCAGCTCGTCCATCAAGTGCTGCACGCTGACCGCGCTGTGTCGGCCTGGAGCTGCGCTGTCGGCCATCATCAGCGCGACCAGCAAAGTACTCATTATAGGCCGCGGCAGTAATGTACTATTGTCGGAGCGGAAGCATAGACAAAAATATGCACGTCGCTTAACATCAGGCGAGTTAGTGGTCAAACGTTGACCTATTCTACAATAAAAAAACAAGGACACAACGCCCGCCAACACTCGCTCGGTCTTACAGTGTAGGTTCCGTTAGGTTAAGGTCACACACATATCATCGCATCCGTTTCGTTTTTAGCGTCGCCGTCAAACAGGCGTCTAACTAACGTAAGCACGTAACGAAATCAGATGAACAGCTCCTGGGGGGCTATTCCTGCGCGTGAGATGAGATGAGGTTTTATCTTGGTCACTCTCACACCTATGACGTTTGAAACGAGAGCAACAAGGATGAAAAAGGTGAGATGAAAATCTCAAATCTCCGAATAGGGCCCCTGTACGTCAACTCGGCTATGGCACGGCAACGTCACGCTTACGGCTCGCCAACCGCCTGTTCACCTGTGCGTTTACCACGAGTTGTGATAGTGCACGAAAACTTTTCGCGTTTTCGTTTGGCTCCATACATTTAACCTAGTTCCTAAACGTTTCCGCCAGGGGCGCTTTATTGAAATGTTTTTTTTATTTGAAAATTACACTCCACGGACTCCGGGGGAAAAAAAAGGGTTAGGTTAAAGGTTATCAGATTTACTTATTGCATTGTGAGTACACCACGAGCAGACCAGCGACCCGCAAGCAGCACCCGATCACGAGTATGACGCATGTGCCAGCCATCGCTCTCCTCAACCATATTTGAGGGAAGAGAGCGACCCGACACACGACGCCGCCGCAAGAAGGTGCCTTCGATAGTGAGCATGAATGCTCGAGATGTACCCACAATTTCTATAAAAGGCGAAATTATTACAATTCTTATTGTATGGCCTCCTCCCGACCCAGAGCCTCCATCACCACCGCGTTCTGATCTCTGATGGACATCTGCATATTGAAATGTTTGGAGCCAAACGAAAACGAAAAAAGTTTTTGTAACGATTAAAACTCATGATAAAGACCCTGAGAAAACAGTACGGAAAGACGTAAGCGCGGGGACGAAGTGCCGTCAGCACGGGTACTGCAAGTTGAACACTCACCGCACTTCGTGAGCTTGTCCCGAAGCGAGGCGATTAAGTTACGATTCTGATTAGTGTGCGTTGCAGTAAGGAGTTTCATATAAAGATTATGTATGGCTCGAATTTATACGATTATGATCCCTTTCCGATTTGATATTGTGTGCTACGACCTCTGTGTATCTCGCTGAGTTGGTGACCGAGGTGGATGATGACAAGGCGTCTGGTATCCAGATACATCGTCTCCGGGAGGTGGAGCGCGAGCTCATTTGGAGCCAACGTAGGCCGCTTTAGACTGCCAATCTTTATTAATATTTTAATATAAAGAAACTAGCCAAGTGCGAGTTGGACTCGCGCACCGAGGGTTCCGTACAAACCTAATTAGTAACAAATATTTTTAATTAAAAATTATTAACAATATTTTTATGATGTACCTAAAAATTAATGCTTTTCGCAATATTTCCCTGTGCTATAAGACGTTGTTTCGTACCAAATTTTTTGCGAGTGTCAAAAATTTGCAACATAAACGACTGTATCTTTTGATTGCGTTGGCTTAGAAGTTTGATTTTCTTACAGCTCCAAGGGACAGTAGATTTGAGTATTCGATATGAATTTTAGCTTGATACCTCCACGCGTTTCAAAAAAAGGGTCTTGACAGACAGACAGACGGACAACAAAGTGATCTTAGAAGGGTTCCGTTTTTTCCTTCTGAGGTACGGAACCCTAAAAACCGACTTCCCGTATTCCGACTTGGATGTTGTACAAAACCTGAGTGTGTGTGTGTGTGTGTACACTTGGATATACCTACTTCTAGCAACCAGTACAGTCCGTCCGTCCTCGTCTTCCGGCTCAGGCCCAGCACCAGGTGAGGGTCCGCCAGCAGCCGGCAGTACGGGCGCAGCGCGCCGCTCGACACGAGCGTGTCGCGCTGCGCCGCTGTGCCGTGCTGGCAGATGCTCTCGATTGCCTCGATTATTAGTTTATGACACCTGAACAGATTAAGGGTTTCCATTCCAGATCACATCAGAGACCACATCATTCCAGAGTTATGATGACACACAGACACGTGGATATAAACACAATGCACACGGCAAACTTATTACACCCCTCTTTTTGCATTGAGGGTTTAATATATAGACAAATAGTTGCCTCTGGGCAGCCAGACAAGCTCATGATGGAATTTAAACCAGATAAGTACCATAGATTTAAATAGAAACCAGAAACACGAGAGAATCAGATGGCACAGCCAGAGAAAGGCCTATGCTAGACCCAGCAGTAGTATAAAGTAGGCTGTGAACGAGGAGAATGATGACAAAAATTGCCCTGCGACCATGTAAGGAAGTAGTTGATTTAGTTTGGTTATAAAAGTTCATAAACCGATAGTTTTAATCCGGGTTGTTTGATAGTGTTTGCCAAAAAATGGGTACACCTTAGTCTTAATAAGCTATTACCGCTCCTATCGCTCCACTTCTAGCAGCGCTCCACATATTCATATTCGCGTACTGTTTAAAATCCATTTCATATCAATTTAAAACCTCGCGAGGTCTCAGTTCGGAGCGAACTAAGAGTTTAATAAAAGATGATTATACTTATTGCTGTTTGGGCACTTACTCAGGTTTTTCCTCGTTCAGTATGTTTCGCAGGAGGCCGAGGATGCCCTTGTCCAGAGCTAGTTGCACCTGCTTGCGTGAGCCGGCCAGGATGCTGCAGGCGGCCCGGACTGCGCCCGCGACCAGATCGGGCTTCGAGCAGCGCAGGATTGCCGCGATTTGCGGAAGGCACCCGTTGTCCAGGACATGCTGCTTCTGAAGAGGGTGGAGCGCCTTCATTGATTACTTACCGATTGGTACAAAGTTATTTACCACCTAAAGTTTATGATTTCGTTGAAAGTTATTAAATCTACATAGATGGTGCTCTATAAATTTTCTCAGCATGTTGACTTATTCTCAATGAGGCAAAATGTATTCAATATATTAATTAACAACAAGTTTTTCTTAAGTGAGTAGGCAATTATTTAACAAATTTTCTATGAGCACTCTTTTATTCATACGGCTTTGTCAGGTTTCTCATCACTACTGTTATTTTTATTACTGTTATTTTTTTCGTCTATGTTAATACTTACATTTATACAATCTTTGTTTGTGTGGTAGGTTTTTATTATTGTTTTTTTTTTATTTAATTCGTATTTTTTGTATTATTATTATTTTTTCTCTGATCTTCCAGTGTAAATGTTATGTATGTTTCCTTTGCGCGCTAGCACTATTGTTGTTCTTATAAGTGGTGACCTATATTTTTGGCCTATCTGTTAATATCTTTGTATGTTTCTACGTTTAACCAGGCTGTTTGGTCATCCAAATAGAATAAAATAAAATAAAATAAAGTATCCAACTGTCAGAGAAGCTCACGAAACATGTCCAAATGCAAAATGGGCAAGAATGTTCTAAGTCGTTCGGGATTCTGCTTGTTATAGTCATTAAAAGCGAGACAATGATAACAACAGGGAAATGTTTATAGTTCTAATTTCCTCAGGAAATGACAACTCAGTGAGGTGTGGTGGAACTACCTGGAAAATTGTAGGTATAACCGGAAACTCCTGATAAAGTTTTTGAGTAAACTCTCTGACCTGCGCTTCGTCCCCCTCGAGCATGTTGTTGACAACGTCCAGCCCCGCGCGCTGTACCAGCTGCTCGTTGAACGTGTACAGCTGGTCCACGAGCATCTTCGTGAGGTGCGGCACCGCCTGTACTGCATCACGGCACTGCCGGGAGACTGACATGATGTGGACGAGAGCCCCGCAGATATGCACTGTAATATTCATGACATAACAGATCTATATTCACAACCGTTACGGTGATACGTCTCGCTCATGGCATGAAATTCAAATTTTTAACCCAAAATTTACTGATGGAGCTAGACCGCGTAACTATTTTCATGTGTTTTTTCATAACATTTTTCACACACACGTGGGACATTTTGATTAGACGTAAGGACGTTGGTTGTAAGGTTTGACTGCCTCGGTGGCTCAGTTGGTAGTGAACTTGCCTTCTGAGCTTGGAGGCGTGGGTTCGATTGCCACCCAGGGCAAACATTCATGTGATGAACATTTGTGTTTGTTCTATGTCTAGGTGTTAATATCTATTTATGCATGTTTTTAAAATATATATAAGTATACATGTATGTACGTATATCAGTCTCTGGCAGCCATAGTTCAAGCTTTGCTTAGTTTGGGGTCAGGGGACCGTGTGTGAAAATGTCCCGAATTTGTTTATTTTTTAGGTTTGTTTTTATTTGCCAAATTAAATGACGTGACCAATGGATTAAGTATTTTGTTTTATTTTTCTCTACTCCCGGATTTGGCACGCTAAAATAATGGGTCATATAGTCAATCTTCTAAACTACTTTACTTAGGACTTAGATGGAAATGCTGTTTTTTTAGAAAATATTCTGTACTATCGAATGGATAGTACAGAAATTTAACAGCTTAGATTTTTTTAAAAAAGGTAAAATTATCTAAAAAAAACCACAAGCAACTGCATTTTATCTTTTCTTTTAGCAATATTTTTCATTCTTTTATGTAGTAAAAATTTGGAAAATGTTTATCATTGCTTTATTAGCTACATATTTAACTATCTAAAGAGACTTATTTAGTGTTCCTAGGCTTCCTACATAGGTAAATAGTACAATCACTCGTGCTTTAATTTAAAAAGAAAAGGCTGCCAGTTTATAATTGTGGGGAAAAAACTACTTATGAGGGATAATTTTTCAATAAAATGTACCGTATTTAATCCCCCTGCAGGCTCCGACACCTATGACTGGACACATTGTATATAGATTAAATAAAAACTCCTACTGCAAAAATATTCGCAGTTAAGGCTCTCTACAAAGTCAAAACAGGCTAAGCAAAACACTTTTACAGCAAAAAAATTACATTCGTAAGTGCAAAAAAAAATGTTAAAGCTTAATCACATTTTTATTAGTTAAGCTGTTGTAACCAAAACACGTTTTCGATTAATTTTCTCGATTTGTAGATAGGTAAGACATTGGGGCACATCGACAAGATTCGCGCTATGCGGTGCGCCCCGCGGTGGACCGGGCTACTCTTCTCAGATCTCTCTCGGCTCAGATCAACCTAGATAATTTGATGGCGCACGGCGTATGATTTAGGTGAAGCCAAATCCATCAAAAAACTACGCTACTGTCGTATATGTACACGACACGCACACACTGACGCAAAAAAAACTACGCTACTCGCTTGGTCATTCTTACCTCGACATTATGTGCATTGCTGTATGGTATAATTTCGTGTACATAAATTTACATAATGCTTTTTTTTTTTTTTAATTATTCATGACCATGGATACTCGTCCTTCAGTCGGATTCTTAGTAATAATTTTTCCTTCAGTAACAGATGATGGGATGATGATGATGAGATGATGATGAATCCCTCCCCTTTCCCCATTCCAGTAAAGTTATGGATACTTTACTGAAACTTTAAGTGAAGTTTTGTAGAGAACACGAAAAATTGCGTTTCGCGATGTTTGTATCATTTGCCCACACTCGTGCACGTTGACGAACCGGTAAACGTTAATAATCCACCATTATTACACTTTAACACTCGAAGAATCACAAGTTTTAGAAAATAATACAAAAACACGACACCATCTTTTCGGTTCCCGCCAAAACTCCTTTACATAATGCTATTTTTTTTTTTTTTTATTAATTTATTCATGACCATGGATACTCGTCCTTCAGTCGGATTCTTAGTAATATTTTTTCCTTCAGTAACAGATGATGGGATGATGATGATGAGGTGATGATGAAGACGATGAATCCCTCCCCTTTTCCCATTCCAGTAAAGTTATGGATACTTTACTGAAACTTTAAATGAAGTTTTGTAGAGAACACGAAAAATCGCGTTTCGCGATGTTTGTATCATTTGCCCACACTCGTGCACGTTGACGAACCGGTAAACGTTAATAATCCACCATTATTACAATTTAACACTCGAAGAATCACAAGTTTTAGAAAATAATACAAAAACACGACACCATCTTTTCGGTTCCCGCCAAAACTCCCCTTTACATAATGCTTTTTTTTTTTTTTTTTTAATTTTTCATGACCATGGATACTCGTCCTTCAGTCGGATTCTTAGTAATAATTTTTTCTTCAGTAACAGATGATGGGATGATGATGATGATGAGGTGATGATGAAGACGATGAATCCCTCCCCTTTCCCCATTCCAGTAAAGTTATGGATACTTTACTGAAACTTTAAGTGAAGTTTTGTAGAGAACACGAAAAATCGCGTTTCGCGATGTTTGTATCATTTGCCCACACTCGTGCACGTTGACGAACCGGTAAACGTTAATAATCCACCATTATTACAATTTAACACTCGAAGAATCACAAGTTTTAGAAAATAATACAAAAACACGACACCATCTTTTCGGTTCCCGCCAAAAACCCTTTACATAATGCATTATAAAAGTGTGGCCAGGACTACATTTTAAGGTTTTTTTTTAAAACTGTGCAGTTTTTTTACAAGTCAATTTTGAAAAAGCCGTAACATTTAATTCTTACAAATATGTGCAGTTTTAGAATATTAAATCTATTAAGGTTGTATATTGGAACGGAAATGACTAACTTATAGTTTGCGAATCAATATTAGTTTTTGTGCAATTGCAAATGTTTTTCATGGTTTAAAAAGAAGTGGCTTCAGCGAGATATAGCGCAGTGTTCCATCTTTTCCTTTAAGTTGATCTGAGCTCTTCCGTCGCTTCACCTGCTTCACCCTTCAAATGTTTAAAGTCGTCTAATGACAGCGCCTTAAATATTTATTGGAGTTTTCGTGACAAAAAAAACACTAAATCAGCCTTTTCTCGTGAACGGTTCTGTTAGTTACGTAATTTCGCTTCTACGTAAATTCGTAAATACTCGTAAGTAGCCATTAAAAACATTTTTTGGATAATAATGTAGTATACTACTCTTATAGTGTCAACAGGCGACAGTCATTGACATGAAAAACCCGTAGAGAAATAATCAATAATCATTTTCATGTCAATGTTTAAATTTGGATTGGTTTAAATTTGTCATGTTTAAATTTGGATTCTGCTCCTTTGAGGATTTGGACAGTCATGACTATCGCCTGTTGAGGGCAACATTGCCCCAATCCTCAAAGGACCAGAATCCAAATTTTAAAAAAAGTAGTAGATATGGGTTAGATAGTTACTCACCCACCATCTGATTGTAATTGTAGGAAAATAACTCCAACATGGACGACATCCTAGGCAGCACCGGCAAAACGCGCTTGAGAATTTCCGATTCTCGCACGTCTGCACTCCACACTTCAGATCTTCCAACATCTCTAAAAATATACCTAATTAGTTGAACAAAATAAAATATAACGTAAGGACGACCGAGGCATTTGTGACATAAACTCATTAGCAAAAAAAAATATAGATCAATATTTTTCTACGCTGTGAAAATTTAACACACAGAATTTAGTTTAATACTTACATTAAATATTGATGTATTTTATGTTTCATCACTTATTTACCTTTGTATTTCCTACTAGTTTTTCATTAATTTTAATGCCTGAAACATATTGGCCCCAACAATGGGGCAAGTGTAAGCATTTTCGTTGTTCTCTTTATTTTGCTTGTGGTATCTGATAAAACTGATCAGCTATTCCTATTTCTGCGCTATTCCTGCGCGTGAGATGAGATGTGATTTTATCTTGGTCACTCTCACATTTATGACGTTTCAAACGAGAGCAACAAGGACGAAAAAAGGTGAGATAAAAATCTCAAATCTCCGAATAGGGCTACAGGGCTATTCACAACCATTCGGAAACTTTTCCGTTCGGTTTAAAAAAAAATTAAGCCTAAATTAATCGAATCTCAGTCTATATTCACAAGTTTTTAAACGTGATTAATTCTTCCGATCGGATTTAAGTATATTTGATTTCCTATTCCAAAATGTATAAAAGTAGACTGAGATACGAACAATGTGAGTTGAAATTTCTGGGATTCGATCGGAAACGTTTCCGAATGATTGTGAATAGCACCGCAGATGTTAGTAATTTTAACACATTATACCTAGTGGGGCATTAGCAACAAATATTTAGAGAAATGTGATTAAATGTTTTTATAATTTGATTGAAAAACCATTATAAGTACTTATTAAAAAAGTGTGTGAGAATATTGTTGTTCTAGGAACATCACAAAGCTTTAGACGCCTTCAATGCTCTCCTCCGTTGTTTTCGTCCTGGTTCAGCTGCTAGCAGTAGGAACAAACTAAATGTTACAATAACAAAGGTCAGCCCTGAAATTATTTATCTTAACACTAAGACCATACTTCAGTCTCAGATCAACCTAGAGGAAAAGATGGAACACTACGTTATATCTCGCTGAAGCCACTTTTTTAAAACTTGTGTGGTACGAGGTAATGTTACCATGAAAAACATTTACAATTGCACGAAAACTAATATTATTATTATTATTATTTTTTTTATGTAGAATAGGTCGGCGTTTGACCACCAACTCGCCTGATGTTAAGCGACGTTGTGGTCTAAGATGGAGCACGACGACCTATAAGGTACTTATTCACTCTAGCCTTGAAGTTTTGTAGAGTGAAGAAGTACAAAGACGGCAGTTGAGTGAGGCGCTACAAGTGCGCTACTGCGCAGACCCATCTTCGGAACGGTTACACCGGACTACATCCCGAAACACGACTAGGTCATTTCACGGCATGGCTTGGTCCGGTGGGTGGTAACTAGCCACGGCCGAAGCCCCCCACCAGAGTTTGCTACCCGGTTAGCACTACCCGGGGGCCACGTGTAGGGAATCAGAAAAGAGTACACTCCTACGGACGTGGGTAGCTCAGCCCCCAAAATTAATTCGCAAACTCTACGTTAGCCATTTCCGTTCCAATATACAAACTTAGTAGATTTAATATTCCAAAACTGCACATATTTGTAAGAGTTTAATGTTACGGCTATTTCAAAATTGATTTGAAAAAAAAACTCCACAGTTTTTTGAAAGAACCTCAAAATGTAGTCCTGGCCACACTTACATAACGCACTATGTATATTAATTATGTACATGAAATTATACCATAAACCAATGCACATAATGTCGAGGTAAGAATGACCAAGCGAGTAGCGTAGTTTTTTTGCGTCAATGTGTGCGTGTTGTGTACATATACGACAGTAGCGTAGTTTTTGGATGGTTTTTGGCTTTACCTAAATCATACGCCGTGCGCCATCTTATTCTCTAGGTTGATCTGAGACTTCAGTAAGTATAATGTGGGGGTAATCCACGGTATTTTGTTTAAGCCTAGATGTAAAGGAGCTGGAATAATTTACGGTCTGGTGAATACTTTTCTCCAGGCCCTGAATGATCCCAGCTCCACCAGGTTACCTAATTAGTTAATATGAAAGTAAATTTTAATGTAATTCTTAAATTAGTTTAGTGTTAAAAATAATGTAAGGTTACGATGGGGCTGACGTAGACCTGTGGTCTAAATGTCTGCTGAGATGAAGAAAGATCATTATTCTCCATTCTTCATCTCAGCAGATGCTTTTTAAATATCAGACGTTATTTATTTATTTGTCTACTCACCGCAACACTTCTTTAAAAGCCGACATGTAGAGCCACGACGGCGTCTCTGCGTTCTTCAACTTCGATACTAAAGCTTCAAGTGCGTTGTGTCGCAACACTTCATTCCTAGACGTCGGTCCGTGCGAGGCGATGTTCCTGAGAGCGATGGCGGCTTGTTCTGAGAGCTCGCCCTTAGTAGACAGGAGGGCAACTAGCTTGGGAATCACTCCGGCCTGTTACATATAAAATAAATAAATCAGCCAATTAGTGTGAACTCGTCTGTCTAAGGTTCCGTTCTCGTAACACTCAACACGGAATGCTGCCAAAGCCTAATGCCCTAATGCCCTAATGCTGCGTAAAGACCAAACCAAACGAAGGCCAGCGATATGCTGCGTCTCATTTTATTTTATTGAAACGAAACGGGACGCAGCGCATTCGCTGGCTTGGTGTGTACCACAGTGAAAAACATGGCAATGCAAATTTTTATACTTATTCACACTACAGTGTGCCCTTATAAACCTCGAAGAGAAAATGTAGATGCGAATTGTCAAGTGGGAGAAGCTTTCACTTAATCCTACATCACAGAATACCCCCTAATAGGACATTTCCTACATTTACACACTTTTATACATTTGTTCTGTTGTTGTTGGGAGGATTCTGCGGTATGTCTCGGAATGATACAGTCGCTGCCATCTGTGTCTACCGCTACAGACTTCCCCACTGCTCAACTAGATTGCTCAACTAGTTGAGAAAGTTGAGCAGTGGGACATAGTTTGTATTGCCGAACATTTTATGTTCTATAGCTCTCAACTATTTATTGCTCAACTCAGTTGCGCAGTGGGTCATTCTATCATAAAATCCGCTTTTTCCCCATTACTCAACTTAATTACTCAACTAGTTGAGCAATACACTCTGATCAACTAAAACTACACATCTTTTTTTAAATAAAAATGGTGTTTATATATCTAAATACAAACACCAAACCTCATTCAAAATTAATGTAACCCAGTACTATCTTAAAATTAAAATAAAAAGAACTTATTTCTTCAACATATTATACTTAAAAAAATGTTTCGGTCGTGGTGTGAAATGTTTATTTTAAACAGTTTTTAGGGTTCCCCAAAGGGTAAAATGGGACCCTATTACTAAGACTCCGGCCTTCTGTCTGTCTATCTATCCGTCTGTAGAACCGTGATAGTTAGACAGTTGTAATACTATAGCTGACATTGACGTACTTGCTGTAGATAAAACAGCGAATAGAAGAACTTAACATATCGCCTTTCTTCCGAAAGGGCTGGCAGAGGTATAATACAATACCCACACTTCGCCGGACGATATTCAGTCCCAAATGTGACAAGGGGCGAGCCTGTGGCCATACACCGGGCACCAGTCACGTAACAGATAACATACAATGCGTTCATAAGTTCACACAATGAACAAATTGGTGTGTGCCGTGCTGGGTTTGAACCCGCTCCCTCTGGCTTGAGAGGCGGGCCTTAATACATAAATACATCACCTGCGAAAATTTCAACTGTCTAACTATCACGGATCTTGAGATACAGCCCGGTATGGACCGGTACGGACGGACGTATGGACGTCAGACGTCAGCAGAGTCTCACTATTAAGGTCCCGTTTTACCCTTTGGGTATGGAACCCTAAAAAGGGCATTAATGAGGTCTTTTCGATAGATTATAAGTGGCCAGTTCCTCAATAGCAGTTGCGCAGTAGGTTACATGTTCGATTATAAGATAGAATGACCCGTCTATACCTGGTTGCCGCAACCAGTGGTGGCGACCAGTAAAAAGATCCAAATTGCCACCAGCCACTGCTCAACTGAATTGAGCAAAAAATAGTTGAGCTATAGCACATAAAATGTTCGGCAATACAAACTATGTCCTACCGCTCAACTATAGTTGAGCATATTTGAGTAGTGGGTACATCAGAGGTGTTAAGAGGTGTTAGAGGTGGTGTAGAATTACTAGTTGAGCCATTGCTATTATTACTCACTGCTCAACTTGTTGAGCAGTGCAAGCAAGCGAAAAGACGCTGTCTGTTGTGGAGTAGCCTACAGTTGGAGTCGTGCAACTAGAGGACAAAACGCACTAGGGCAGGGCCGGCAGCGGCTGTGGCTGCCCCGAGAAGGGCAGGCCCACCTTATGTCTCTAGAATCTTCACAGAGCTACACTTGCATGCAGTCTACGCGATCAAATTTACTTCTTTTTGGTGAAATCTATTTCAAGCAAATAAAAAAATGGCTTTTAACGGCCCAGCGACCACTTTAGACTAACTTCGCGTTGGCTAAAGGTTTTCTATTGCCATTTCGTCTAGAAGAAGACGACGAGCGAAGAGAGTAATTAAAGATACTGACGAGCCTCTAAAGTTATCTACAGAGTGACAAAGTGCAATTTCAATCATTTTTTATGACATTTTCAGTTCTCTAATCAGTCTTAGATAACTAAAAAAATCCCTTGTATTATGGATTTATATTAAAAGCTCATGATGTAGAC
Organism: Peribatodes rhomboidaria; assembly: GCA_911728515.1. NCBI lineage: Eukaryota > Metazoa > Arthropoda > Insecta > Lepidoptera > Geometridae > Peribatodes > Peribatodes rhomboidaria. The sequence goes on along the minus strand of OU452192.1, from coordinate 2,680,331 downwards.
AACCTCCCTATGTAAAGGGATTTTTGTTTTGCTTTGTACATCTATTAAATAAATCAGTCAAAAGTGACCCCATATAAATGCCGATATTTTGCATAGCTCTACTTTCTTTTAAGGACGTTTTAGAAAAAAACCAAGAACGAGCTGATGGTGTACAAATGTACAATGACTCACTATATTATTATTATTACCGAACTAATTAATATACCCAATAGTACTAATATTACTATACATAGTACTAGTATTATAATACCTTGACATGTAAGTAATACTTACGAAATAAATGAATATGAATATGAATAGTTTTGAAGATTTTCCTTACACAAAAACTTCCTTTTACGTATTCGAATAGATTAAAATTGTATGTGTTGTTGAAGTTCGTTCTTACTTGCAATAAAGTTGATATATTCCGTTCTCTCTCGTACGTCATGTTAGCGATCGCCCGCGCCGCTTCTAGCTGAAGAGCCGGGCTGAAAATAAAAGAAGATTCAAGACTAACTCCGCCCTGTCAGCGCTGTCAAGCCTTTTAACAAGATTCAGCACCATTTTAAGTTATCTGTCAGTACTAGATAGCGCTGACCACCTCGACCGCAAAACGTCTAGTTGCGGTCTTTTGTTTTAGAAGCCGCCACTCGAACGTGTGTTATGAGGCTGTGAGCGTCCATTCCATACAACATGTATGGAAAAGCTTATCTAGGCGCTGGTCGCGTCGACAGTAGCTAGGCTGGGGCTATATAGGCTGTGGACGCGTTCGGTGGCGTATTGTGCTGAACCTCACCAGGGTGTCAGAGAACAATATTATAATAAAACACATCCTGCAGCTGGAATATCCTGCAAGCTGCGTTAGCTGCGTGTGGCCTGCGTCCTCAAGTAGCATACTAGGTGACCGAGCGAGCTTCAGCGAGTGAAGCGTCTCTGCTTCAGGCAAAAATGCTTTCGAATGTCTGTCCGGCGGGTATCTGTCCGGATGCCCTCTTCTACACTTCTCAATCGATTCTTGTAAATTTTATGAGTAGTTTCGATAATTGCATAGAACTTTTTCTAGATTCAGTTTTTGGAAGTGTTTAAAAATGGCGGGAAAGCCAGATCGAGAAAGCCAGGGAATTCAACACGCCTGTTTTTATTTGCTTTGTCGACTTCCGTAAGGCGTTTGATACTGTTATTTGGGAACGCCTCTGGATAGTCTTATAGGAAATGGGGGTACCACTGTACCACATCATCTAGTATTTCTTCTCAAACGACTTTACGAGGATGGCACAGCAGCGGTAAGAGTTAATGATGTTCTCTGAGGCAAATTCAAGACTGAGTCCGGTGTTCGACAGGGTTGTATACTTTCGCCACAGCTCTTCAACACCTACACAGAGTACATAATGCGGATTGTCTTGGATGAATGGAATAAGGGTATCGCGGTGGGTGGACGCGTTATTAATAACTTGCGATATGCTGATGATACCACGCTTCTTGCCGAAACGAAAGAAGATTTGGAGGAGCTTCTGACTCGTCTGGAAACCACTAGTCTCCAATTCGGACGTACCCTTAATAGTGACAAGACGAAGGTTATGATAGTAAATCGCGCAGGACATAACACTGTAATTAGTGTAACAAACTGTGAAGTGGTACAGAGCCACATCTACCTAGGTACTATCATTTCAAACTCTGGAGGATGCGAAGATGAGATCAGACCATGTTGTGCTATCACGAGGTCGGCAGTATAACGACTGGGAAAGATTTGGAAGGACAGGCATATAACCAAGAAAACAAAGGTTCATCTAATGAAGTGTCTCGTTTTTACAATCTTTCTCTACGGGGCCAAAACTTGGTCTCTGAAGCTGCAGGATCGCCGAAAAATCGATGCGCTGGAGATGTGGTGCTGAAGGCGGCTGTTAAAAATTTCGTGGACAGCTTTCCGCACCAACAATCTATTCTCAAAGAGCTTCAAATTCAAGATAGACTATCTTCGAGTGTGCAGATGCGAATACTGAAGTTCTTTGGGCATATCTCCAGAAGCGTGAACACGATTGAAAGGCTGGTAGTACAGGGCCCAGTAAAAGGCAAGCGAAGCCCTGGTCGGTCACCAACTCGTTGGACCGACTTCATTAAAAAGGCCACGCAGACCACCATGGTGCAATGTGCTCGCAATGCAGCCAACCGCCAGATATGGAGAGGCATTGTGAAAAGAGCAGCAGCCCTGGGGAGGTACGAAGACAGCGAGGAGCCTTGTACCATTTACACAACCACGACTACTCTGCCAAGAGTACATGACTAAGAAGACGAAGAAAAATGGCGGAATTATGATTTTTTATATACCTGCAAGGTCGTCAGCTCAGACAGAGCCTAGTTTTAAACAAGCTTCAACGTCATGAAACTAAACAAACTCTTCTGTTGGTGAATTAAACTACTATGTGACTCTCAAAAAAACTTTCTTTAGTTGTTCTATTAAAATAGCACACACTGCCCTCGCACCAAACGTATGCGTGTTTTAGTAAGGGACAGCGACATCTGTTGACGTTCTCGTAACACGTTGTGTGACGGTACTGTACCAGCGGTCGTCGTGTACGGGCGCGAGGAGCGCGGCGAGCCCCCCGGCCGCCTCCAGCACGTCGCTGAGAGCCGCGAGCCGCGCGCGGCCGCACGCGCGCGCGCGCGCCAGCAGCCGCCAGGCGCCGCGCACCGCCCGCGCTCGCTGCAGCGGCGCGTCCGACCGTAGCTCTGGGAGTATTACAAAAAGCTCTGTTACTAGTATAAATTAAAAAGCCTCTCAGTTTCTTGCCTGTTCTTCTGAGGTGAGGCTCCCTTTCCGAACAAGGCGGTCGAGTCATTGTTTATTATAATTTATTTTGTTTTAAACCGTAACTTCAACAGTCCCAATCAGAGCCCTAGAGCAAGCCCCTTCTGGGCTGCTAAGGCAATTCGACGCCCCTCCCTCGGCGACAGCCCAAGCCGAGGCCGTACCTCAGAGGTGCCCTTGCGCTCGTCGCCCATAGTTTTTAAGCATTTTTAAGGCCCTGCGCCATCTGCGCTTGCCTAATGCCCGCGGTACGCTGTCGAGGCCTCAGTGGCCAACGGCTAGAGTCATCCAAAAAAAAAAACCCGACAACAATTTTCATCAAACATAGCTAAGAACACTCCCGACTAATGTACCTATCAAACTAAAAAAAAATAAGTAAATCAGAATCGGTTCACCCGTTCGGGAGCTATGATGCCACAGACAAACACACACACACACACACACACACACACACACAGACAAACTCGCCAAACTTATAAACCCGCTTTTAAGTATTTTTTTGGAAGCCATAAACGGTTGGTGAAGGAGGCTTGACGACAATGTAGATACGTCGTTCGGAGGAAAACGCTCGGAGTAACGGCAAAAGTATCATGTTTACTTTGATCACGAGGTAAATTGACAATAACAGCATCGGACGGTGTTAACGAAATGTACAGTTGCAGCTCGCAGATAACCTGACACTTGGCATGCATGTAGCTTTCTTATAACTTAGTTACACACGAACATTGTATGATACGAATATTAATAATTTTATGGTTGACACTGTCCTTTATGAGCCGCCAAGCCATTTCAATGATGAATTGAGTCGACCTCTGACACCTCTGGTTCTGAATAACTCTGTCACCAGCAGGGCTATAGCACCATGGATGATATTATATTGTTAACCATTTTATTTTTGTATGACTAATGCTGTTGGCCACTGAGGCCTCAGCGTACCATGCGCCATCTGCTCTTGCCGTAGGCAAGAGCAGATGGCGCAGGGCCTTGAATAATCCTAACAACACTATGGGCGATTAGCTCAAGGGCACCTCTACGGTACTGTCGCCGGGGGAGGGGAGTCGAGTTGCAACCCGGAGACTAATTGTCTTTCCACCATTTTCACGCTTAGATGTGACAAGCTACAACACGGATATGTTTGTCTCGTTCTCGCGGGATAAGAACGGGTCTCCAGCCCGTGCTAGCCCTACAGAGCTAGCCACTCGACCTACAGCAACTTACCCTCACAGATCTCCACCGCTGTGAACACCTCCCCATCTTCCAAGATGACGTCCTCCTTTTCAACACAAAACCGGAGAGCTGTACTCAACTCTAGTGCTAGAGGGTGAAGATCCTGAAATTATAAATAAATACCTAATGTTATTTTTAACTAAGCGTCTGCCCGCGGTTTCACTCGCGTCTCATAGCTGACATCACTCAGTGATTGTGCTATTTCTATTAGTGCAATCATTTTAAAAATCGGTCGAGTAGTTTGGGAGAATAATTATATTTAACATAACATAACACAACATATCGCCTTTCCCCCGAGGGGGCTGGCAGAGGTGTATGACACCCACACTTCGCCGGACGATATTCAGTCCCAAATGTGACAGGGGGCGAGCCTGTCGCCATACACCGGGTTCCAGTCATGTAGCAGATGCCATGAAATACGCACATATGTTCACACAATGAACAAATTGGTGCGTGCCGTCGGCTGGGTTCGAACCCGCTCCCTCTGGCTTGAGAGGCGGACCTTCTCCCAACTAGGCTGCTATCGCTACTTAATATTATACTTAATAATATTTAACCTATAAAATATTGTAAAGATCTTTACAATTTTAAAATTAATATTGTGTCGAACTGGCTAATTGGGTTTCAAATATTTGGCGTTCAGTTTTCCATTACCACACTCCACACTACAATAAAATTGATAATAAATGATGTGTTTGGGCTCACTACTGCAAATGAAAAAAAGAAACGTTTTTGGTTACAAAGTTTTGTTAAAGAAATTTTTGCCTAAAGAACAAGTCTCGTGGAAGGACGGATACCTAAGTTGAAAAAACACAAAACAAGATACATTATTAAAAGAAAACCAAAAAACATGGCAGCAAAATATTGTACGATAAGTCACTTCCACTATCAAGACGATTCAAATGACACGGTGTTTAGGTTGTAGGCCGTGCCAAAGAATCCTCATACAAACATACAAACATATACATACCCACATACATACTTCTCAAACTCCTCAAACCCCAAATTCAAATTGTTGGAATTTCAGTCTACTTTATAAAATTTAGAATAGAGAATCGAGTATAAATCCGATCGAAATAATAAATCTCGCTTAAAAACTTATGAAAACGGACTGCAGTCCGTATTCATAAGTTTTTCATTTTGCATTCGAATAATTTGTGCTTAAAATTTTTGGAATCCGAACGGATACGTTTCCGAATAATTGTAAATATGGGTGCAGTACTACAATGCTGGTGTCATCCACAACAATTGCCTAGAATTTGGCCAGACGCAATTACGGCAGATGTGTATTGATGACTGCCTCGGTGGCTCAGTTGGTAGTGAACCTGCTTTCTGAGCTTGGGGGCGTGGGTTCGATTCCCACCTAGGCCAAACATTAATGTGGTGAACATTTGTGTTTGTTCTATGTCTGGGTGTTAAATATCTTTTCAAGTATATATTTAAATATTTATGTCGCAGGCAATTTGTAAGATTCCGCATTTTACAAACGGCGTCGTCCGTTTACAAACGCTCGCTATTTTGCAATAAGCCGAAGGCAAATTGGTGAATCGTTCAATTGTTAAAATTTCGACATTGATTGTTATAGTAGGGTGACCATCATAAAACACAGGTTGGACAAATCAGACTTTACTTTAGAAATCAGGTACATATAAGTATTACATTTTAATTATACCTAGAAAATATAACACATAATACGAGTAACTGAATAAAGAAAAATATTTAATATAGGTAAAAAAACGAACAACGTTTCATATATTCGTTTTGGATAATTTCTGTTCACATATTTTTTGTTTCCAATTACATTTATTTGACATTTATATACTTAACAATGGTTACGCTAATGTTCAATATTTATATTTATTTCATATAATAGTTGTTTGATTTCTTCCTTGTTTCTCATAACGACTTTAAATATAATTCCTCTTAAGTAAGTAGGTAGGTTAAGGTGCGGCGGGGTGGCCCTTGGGCCACCCCAAGCTACGAACATATACATTTTACGCGTGAATGTCACTGTGACAGTGATATCAGTGAATGTACATGTTCGAGGCTTGGGGTGGCCCAAGGGCCACCCCGCCGCACCTTAACCTACTGTCACAGTGACTTTCACTGATATCACTGTGACAGTGATATCAAACATCTTAACCTACTGTCACAGTGATATCAACACCTTAAGCTACTGTCACAGTGATATCTCATCACAACATACTTTTTGAACCAACAATATTCCGCAGGAGTCCTCGGAGCACCAGATTCTATGGACACCTTAGCATTTTTTACGTGCCGCATAACCTCTTGTCATTTTGTCCACGGCTTTTTTACTTTTATTTGTGAATTGTGAATAGTTTCTTAATTCACTATAATAAATATAATTAATAAATATAAATATAATATAATTTAAAACAATACTTTTTTTGAGACAAGTCCTTTGAACACGTAGAATTTACACTGTTTTCAATATTTTTCTGTATCACAAAATCACTACTCGACGCCATTTTTCTTGTTTTGATTAGCAGCGCCTTGCGTGGTAAGAAAAATAACTAAATACTTCAATTTGCCGCGACATTTTGTAAACGGCGGTTGAATTGGCTATCAATTGTTGAGGCATATCATATAGTGGCATTTTACATTTTGCCTTCGGCTTATTGCAAAATAGCGAGCGTTTGTAAACGGACGACACCGTTTGTAAAATGCGGAATCTTACAAATTGCCTGCGACATATATATGTCATCTGCTATATGACTGGAGCCCGGTGTATGGCGACAGGCTCGCCCCCTGTCACATTTAGGACTGAATATCGTCCGGCGAAGTGTGGGTGTTGTATTACACATTTGCCAACCCCTTCAGGGGAAAGGCGTGACGATATATATGTATATCAGTATCTGGCAGCCATAGTACAAGCTTTGCTTAGTTTGGGGTCAGGCGACAGTGTGTGGAAATATCCCGAATTAATTAATTTATTTAGGCCATATGTATACAGTTATCGAATTATCTTGAGTATAATAATATTTTACCAGCGTTCCAGTCAGGTTTCAGAAAGGGACGCAGTACTACAAGTGCTTTGCTCGATGTCACTGACAACATCCTTAGCGCTCAGGATAAGGGCTTGTGCACAATATTGGAGTTACTAGATTTTTCAAGGGCATTTGATTCTTTGAATATTGATCTTCTAATGTCTAAATTAAATTATTATGGTATGGACTCGAAAGCTTTACAATGGTTTAACAGTTACCTAAGTGATCGATATCAGTTTGTGAAGATTACTCACAGTGATGGGTCTTCTGCAGTGTCAGAGAAAGTGGCTGTAACCAAGGGGGTCCCTCAGGGGTCTATTTTAGGGCCTATCCTCTTTTCTTTGTACACAGCGGATGTCATAACGCACATTACGCACAGTAAATGTCATATATACGCTGACGATACTCAAATTTATATTTCGTGTAAGCCACAGGAGATTGATGAAGCAATTAGGAAACTGAATGTTGATCTCGAAAGTATAGCTGAGTGGTCCTCCAGAAACTGTTTGCTACTTAACCCGGTTAAAACGAAATACCTTGTATTCGGTAGCAGGCATCAGTTGGCAAGTATCTGTCCTTCTGTGAGTGTCATGCTCATGGGCGAGCCAATCGAGCGTGTGCAGGAAGCCCGGAACCTAGGGCTTATTATGGACAGTGCTCTGCGATATGAAAATCATGTAGGTAATTGTGTGAGAGACTGTTTCTACAGACTGAAGGTGCTGTACAAACTTAGGCCATTCTTGGTAGAAAGGCTGCGCGTCGAGCTTACTGAATCCTTAATTTTGTCTAAATTAAATTATATGGACGCAGTTGTTGGTCCAAGGCTGAAAGCAAAGTCAAAAAATCTTATTCAAAGAGTCCAAAATGCCTGTGCTCGTTACTGCTTCAATATCCCGAAAAGAGCTCATGTTACTCCATTTCTAAATAAGCACGGTCTCTTAAAAATGTTACACCGCCGTAAATTCCACTTGGCGTGCCTTCTTTTCGGTATAATTAAATACAGAGAACCGTCTTATTTATACGACAAGTTGGCGTGGAGGTGGAGTAACAGGCCTGGTGTGTCTCGCGCTTGCTCGACGCAGCTTACGACAGAGCGGCATAGTTCCGCTGCTTTTAGAGGTAGCTTTCGCTATGCTGCGTCAAAATGTTGGAACAACATCCCGCCACCGATCAGGAACCTGCAAAGTCTGTATACATTCAGAGTTCAACTTAAAAAATTTATGTACATACACCAAAAAAGCGAGGAACCTTTAGTTCATGATACCAGTGCCATATAATAAACTTTATTATTATTATTATAGTTATTTATGATCTTGTAAAAAAAAAAAATTGCCTGTCACATAGCTATTGCTACTATTGTTTTATTATTTGTCAAATACTTACTCATTTTTATATTGTTATATATTTAATTTTTGCCTTGCCAGTGACGTGTGTGACGTCACTCGCCGGTTCCAACGGAAGATCAGCGCTGGTTAACCACCATTAGCCAGCATTATGCTGAGTTGGAGCCGGTTTGTGGCAGGAAACCTGTTTTTTCTTTTCTGTCTTTATTTTTTGTTATGTATTTTTTTTTTCTCCTATGTTTCCTGTTGCAAATAAATTCTATTCTATTCTATTCTATTCTATTTATTGTCAACATTTGCTAACCATGATGGAAAAACAAGCCGGTAAACATCTGAGGCTGGTCAATTTACCAGCCTCGGATGTCAATTTAATTCAATGTCAATGATTTTAATTGCTGGAGCAATTGCTATAGCCTACTGCTGCTTCAGGACAACGCTGGACCACACACTGCACGACAGGTTTTTGAGATACTATTATTTAGAGATTTATTTTGGCTGTCTTGGTGGCTCAATTGGTAGTGAAGCTGGCTTCTGAGTTTGGGGGCGTGGGTTTGATTCCCACCGAAGGCAAACATTCATGAGATGAACATTTGTGTTTGTTCTATGTCTGGGTGTTAATTATCTACATAAGTATGTATTTTAATATTATATGTATGTATATCAGTATCTGGCAGCCGTAGTACAAGCTTTGCTTAGTTTGGGGTCAGGCGACCGTGTGTGACCCGATTTTTTTGTAATTAAGATTTTATTGATTCTCGCTTCCACAATTTCTTTAGCAAATGAATCAATAACCTACTCGTACCTATGAAATGATAAAACTGCATAGATAGCAATAGCACATGTTTTGATTGATGAAATAATTATAGTTTCATTTTTTTTCGCTTGGTTTTTTTTTCATATAAAATGGCAATTCCATGATATTATGTAAGGACCTTAGTAGGTCAAAGTCAAAGCTAAGGACAAAATCTTTATTTGCATGTTAGTGGTACATGGTTTTAAGTATTACGTCCATACATTAACAGCCGTCAGACGTGCAAATTAATACACAATATCCATCCTGAGAATCGGAATATGCATTGGTTTTTAGGGGGCTGAGCTACCCACGTCCGTAGGAGTTTACTCTATTCTGATTCCCTACACGTGGTCCCCGGGTAGTGCTAACCGGGTAGCAAACTCTGGTGGAAGGCTTCGGCCGTGGCTAGTTACCACCCACCGGACCAAGCCATGCCGTGAAATGACCTAGTCGTGTTTCGGGATGTAGTCCGGTGTAACCGTTCCGAAGACGGGTCTGAGCAGTGGCGCACTTGTAGCGCCTCACTCAACTGCCGTCTTTGTATTTGTTCACTCTACAAAACTTCAAGGCCAGAGTGAATAAGTACCTTATAGGTCGTCGTGCTCCATCTTAGACCACAACGTTGCTTAACATCAGGCGAGTTGGTGGTCAAACGCCGACCTATTCTCCATAAAAAAAAAAAAAAAAAAAAATAATATTCAGTTAATCATTTGCCACTAAACTGATGCCACTTTAAATAACTCACGTCAATTTGCCGTGCATCTAAATTTACGTAAGCGTCACCTCATCAATGTGTCTTACCTCCCCTTACCTCTCCCCACAATACCTTACCTCACCCCACCGCAGCTTACCTCATCAGTCACTTGTCGCTGCAATATCTGTTGTATCAGGCCGGGGGCGCCGACTTCACTCAGCTTCGAACATAACGACGTCATTTTGCGCTCTTCTTCGGGATCAGAATCTTCATGATCGTCTTCCTCTGTAGCCTGTGGGAAGTAACATTATGCAATTAAATTATAAACAGGCTAAAATAGAACTGTACATAGACTGCATTGATTTAATATACTTGACGGCGCGAGATATCATTGGATAAAGAAAATCAGTTTATTTTGAGAGTTGTTAATCGATAGTATTATTGTTCTGTTATTTTTGACGATTAATCGATTTGTTTATGGTCATTTAGAGCGGTTAACACCGAATGGAGTTGCGTTTGGGATTTCGGGCGAACGTCATGTCTGTCAGTCAGTGGTTGACAGGACTAGGCTGAAAGCGGTCGCACGCAATGGTCATTCGTAAACCCATTACTCTAAATCGCCAACTATCTTTGTGATCATTCAATAAATAAGTAGTCTAAGTGACTGTATAATTAAAATAGTGAAAAGCCTTCAATGCTGTCCCCTTATTTCAACGTTCCTGAAGTTTGACGCCGACCATAAATGATAGCGAGTTCACGGATGAGAAATCAGACACAACACCTCGGCCTACTAGATTTTCTCCGTCACCAAAAGTGGAAGGTTACAGCGCGGCGGCCTTTCCTATGTTTCTCCGACATCAATGGGATCAGATGCGACGGCGTGGCTCCTCTTTCCTACATTACCCCGATATCAGGAGTGAGATGTGAAGGCTCGGCTTCCTATTTCTCTACGTTTCCCCGATATCAGAAGTGGGATAAGAATAACGTCCACAGCAACAAGATATGGCTCCGTCTTTGGCTACAATTGTACAATGATCTGGAAGCGAAGTGGCATAGCAACAGATGGCTGATAGGGTCGCCCCTACACTGAGAAAACTGTGTACGTGCTATTATTGTGGAGTGTGCGGACTGTTTCTTCGTGGTGCATGAAGGGCAGCAGGGCGGCAATGCGAGAGTGAGCATCGAGTAGACGTCTGCATTATCTCGACGGCGTTTGATTACACCTAGTCTATGCTATGTGACGCAACTAACAAACAACGAGAGACGAAGGATAGCAGTGTACCGAACAAAACGTCGACGCCTACGTGTTACTACTGCAACGAGGTTACATCGCCACTCATTGATCGAAAAAGGGCACCAAGATTAGCAGCGGCAACGTGCAAGATCCGGTCAATGCCTGGAGGGCTATTCTTACAACTCAAGATACCATCATACCTCGAAAAAAAATGGCTGAATTCGAGATGCCTTATTCTAATCGCTCGAGATCGAGATAATCTCGATGGCTAGGGCCCGAGATGTCTCGAGTAGTCGGAGGCAGTGGAGACTTCCAGGAATCGAGATCGAGATGAGATGAAAATCTCCTATCTCCGAATTGGGCCCCTGTACTATGAAGCAGCCATTGATCACCTACGAGTAGCAATTGAATCCGGTGAGAAGTTTTCATTTTGTTTGATATTCGTAAACGTTGTATGTCAGAGAGTTATTTTCTATTGGAGTTGTTTAAAGTTTAGAAATACCCACAAACAGTTTAGTCAAACTGTCGCTTGCGGCACATGTGAGTCATGCAGTTAATAGATAACTTACTAAGTGTCAATGCTTTGGCAAAACTAAGCCTGAGGGGCAGTAGCCGGTAGGACAGTAGCCTGTGTAGTAATAGCCTGTGTGGCAATAGCCTGTGTGGCACTAGCCTGTGTGGCACTAATCTGCAAGGTACTATCCTATGTGGCTCTAGCCTGTGTGGCAAGCCGGTGTAGCAAGCCTGTGTGGCCAGCCTGTGTGGCAAGCGTGTGTGGCAAGCCTGTGTGACAAGCCTGTGTGGCAATCCTGTGTGGCAAGTCTTTGCTAACCTTACTTTTGTTGCATTATAGTCTGAGTGACGACCTAGCCTGTGTGGTGAGCCTATGTAGTAAACTCTTCCCGGTGTAACATCATAGTACGAGTTACGACCTAGCCTGTGTGGCAAGTCTAAGTGACAACTTTACTGGCATGTTATTCGGTTGAAATTGGACACAGCAGTTTTCATAAGTCCAAACCGCGTATGTGTACCGCCATTGGATTTTCAATGTGGCTTGATTAAATTCTTGGAACATTGGATGTATGATTAATAATTTAGTTTTAGCCTCGATTATTCGATTGGTCCCAATACAATTTATTTCACTAAAAGTCAAGTTGCTTATTTCAATTATCGTGACAATTCATGGGGATAGGTAACGAATATGAAGTTACTGTTGGAAGAGTCGATTATACTCTGGTACGATGTTTATGGTTGGTAGAATTGGGTTTAACTGTGTTTTGTGTTATCCCATAACTGTGTTCGCTTTCTGTGAAATTGTGGAGGTAGATTTGAGACGGTCAGAATGACCGAGCGTTAAGTGGTTACTTGAGCACTTTTATGATTGTCCACAGATGATGAGATGAACTTTACTATTCACCCGAGGACGTGTGAAAATGCAGGATGGCCGTGACGGCGCGAGATATCATTGGATAAAGAAAATCAGTTTATTTTGAGAGTTGTTAATCGATAGTATTATTGTTCTGTTATTTTTGACGATTAATCGATTTGTTTATGGTCATTTAGAGCGGTTAACACCGAATGGAGTTGCGTTTGGGATTTCGGGCGAACGTCATGTCTGTCAGTCAGTGGTTGACAGGACTAGGCTGAAAGCGGTCGCACGCAATGGTCATTCGTAAACCCATTACTCTAAATCGCCAACTATCTTTGTGATCATTCACTAAATAAGTAGTCTAAGTGACTGTATAATTAAAATAGTGAAAAGCCTTCAATGCTGTCCCCTTATTTCAACGTTCCTGAAGTTTGACGCCGACCATAAATGATAGCGAGTTCACGGATGAGAAATCAGACACAACACCTCGGCCTACTAGATTTTCTCCGTCACCAAAAGTGGAAGGTTACAGCGCGGCGGCCTTTCCTATGTTTCTCCGACATCAATGGGATCAGATGCGACGGCGTGGCTCCTCTTTCCTACATTACCCCGATATCAGGAGTGAGATGTGAAGGCTCGGCTTCCTATTTCTCTACGTTTCCCCGACATACTTATGGTTGCTTTCAATAAATATATGAAGTGCCTAAATCCTCGTTTAACTAATTAAATCTACTCCTTGCTAGTTCCTCCAATTTTTTTTTACACGAACGTTAAACCACTCCTTAAGAGAATCTTAACTTTATGTGCCTGGTGAGCGAATATTTCGCTAGCAGTAGTTTAAAATTAGTTAATCTAAGGACTTAGGCAATTACTAGTCTGATTCTCACCCTAAATTGTGTTTTTGGTGCATATTCCTAGAAACCTCCACCCCTACCACGGTATTCCCGTTTTTTACCTATTTGTTACCTAACACTATCCTTGTCCAAACACTGGCAATTAGTTGTCCCTAATGTACCCATCCTACTGAAGAACTAACTGTCTCCCATAGCACAGGATCACCCTAGTTTGGGAGACAGGAAGTCTCATGTAATTGTACAACTATTTTTTATAAGCAAATAAATGATTTTTGATTATTGAATTCTTATATTTAGTGCAAGTGGTAATTACTAGTCGCTCTGTAAGCTGTACATCTCGCGACCGGCGTCTGTCCTCCTCGATTCTCGTGAAATTATGTGAGCAGATTTTATTTTGCCGAGTACTTCTTGGATTTTTTCAAAATGGCGGAGATGGTTTTTTTTTTGGAACAAAAAAATCATATCTATAGGACCTGTAGAGGAAGATAGAGATCCTGACATAGATCTGGACAGAGATCCAGATAGAATTCGGACAAACGAAAGGATTTTTGTCGAAGCTGAAGCATAGACGCTTCGCTTCCTAACGCTCGCTCGGTCGATTATTTTATTTTTATTTTATTGCACAGGGCAAACCGACGGCAGCTCATTTTACACAGTAGATATACGATAAGTATTAACACAAAAGCCAAAGAAGTTTTCACTTATAAACACTTAAATAGTTGTAAGTAAAAAACCCTCTAAAAATACATAATTAAATACCTCATACAAATACTAATATTTACAAATTTATTTTTATAATTTACCTAGTTAACTTTCGGGAGCGGAAGTTTGGTTTTTTAAAAACTAATATTTGATTATAAAATATATTTTAATACTAGTAGAGTCGATGAAGATTGTATTCAGACTAACTTAAATCTATCTTACAAGTTAGAGGAGGGCTTTGCCCGACGTCGACGCAGCATTCCCGCAACAGTGGCGTGACTCTGCGTAGGCGTACAGACGCTAGGTCAGCAGAGACCCACCGCGTCGCTCGGTGGCCATAGTAGCGATAATATAACGCCTTCCCCCTCAGACCGAAGTTATCGGAAAATGGATTTTATGAGATTTTATCGGAAAATGTGTTTTCCGAGAACTTCGTATACATTTCCCTTAAAGTTATTTCTCTTATCCTAATTTTAATTACTAGTGCTGCCCCTACAATACACAAGCTTCGCTCTGCAAGGTTCGTAGAGACAACGAAAACTTATGCTAATTTAATGTAATAAAACAGGATTTTCATTTACGTTAAGTTCCATATTGTTTTTGGACGTTTTCCGATTTTTTGTACAAAATACTTGAATATACGGTTTGAATTTGAACCAGGCTATGTACACTGAAATCACTGCTACGAGTACGTAGAGCACAATTGTGGCAATGCCAAGGCTTTTCACTTGATTAACACTTTTATCACTTTTCGCATTTCTCTTCAGTAGAAGGTTAAGGTGTTGAACGTCATCCAGGTTGATTCCTTTCAGGTTCATCGGCTCCGTTTCTGCTACATTATTTTCTGGTGGACTAGGTAATTCTATTACAGGTACGTTATTGTACGAAATTCCCAAATTACGAAAGCGGTTTCCCTGGATCCGGAATGTACCAATTAGAACATCGCAGGGTTTGAGCATCGTTAGGAGGTATGTGCCTTTTACTTGTTCTTGCATAACATCGTCGCTGCATTTTTGGGTGAGTACTGTCTTATACTTGGAGAATACAATCCAGCGGTTTTCGGAAATTTTCTGAATTTTTAAATCTTCAATGTCAACCGGTCGCACCATACATTTTGGGAGGTCTTGTCGGTAATGCATTAATTGTTCTACGCAGATTTCTTCCGAGCTTGAGACAAGTTCATTCTCTGAACATAGATATTCTTTAGCGGTTATCTCTTTGCATTTTTGGGCGATTGGTCGGTACCTTGTTTCATCTTGCAGTAGGTAAGGGTACTCAGGAATAATGGAAAAAGTTTCATTAGTAGGATAGTGGAGCATGGGGAGAGGGTACAATTTATAATATATATAACTAATATTTTCAACTAATGGAACATCAATGATAAATCTAATATTATTATCTTTGAAGTATGTTTTAACACTGAATGTTTCTTCTAAATTAATTAAGTTCTTATCATTTACGGAATACATCAAATTACCAAAAGTACTTATTTCTTTTAACAATGTTAGCATTTCTCTAGAATCTATTACAGATTTATGTAAAACCGATACTTTGCTAAGTGCCAAAGATGCCTCTACATCGCTTAGTTTAACGGAAATAGTACGAAAGTTGATTATGAATAAGCTGATGACATTTATAATATGAGATATGAAAAGGTCATCGTTATCCTTCCTAGCTTTAATAAATTGTTCTATCTTGGTTAATCTATCATTTAGAATTTTAGTGTTATCATTTATAACTTTACTGGAATTAATAACGTGGTCCAACATTTCGGATATTATAGTTATTTTATTAGAAATAGCCTGTTCGCGAGTTTTTACGTCTGTTATCATTTCTTCAAAATGAACAGCATCTTCATTGTCAAGATTGCCTGTGATGACCTTAATCAATGAGCCCAATGGATCAATGAGACCGCGTTTAAATCTCTTGTTTGGTAATAACTGTTGCAACTTTTCAGTTGCTTCATCCCGAATATATTCTGCCTGAGCTTTGAAGTCTCTTACCTGGCCAATTACTACGGAAATATTTTTGGCGGAAAGTAACTTATTACAAAATTTGGAATACTGTTGAGAATTAAATGTCAAATCGGATGTTATTCCTCCTAGATCTATTGTTTTAATAAGTGACCAATTATTAAATTGCAAGAAGGCTCGACCTTGTTTCACTGGGAGAATGCCAGGATTTTTGCTAATTTTCTGCAGTTGAAGGCCCTGGCCTGGGAGATCTTGGTTTAGAAGGCCCTGGGTCGTCGATATCCATACCATCAGGAGGAAGCACCACCTGTGGAGGGCGTTTTACATTTTTAATCGGAACCTTTGTGTCTCTATGCTTGACTCTTATGGGCACTATGTTGTGTTTAACCTCCCCTGTCACTGTTACTTTTTGATATTTAGGTTTGTCTTTTGATTGTCGTTTATTTACTGCTTTTGCGTAAAGTGTTTGTCCTACTGCTAACTCTGGTCCTACTTCACCTTTACGTTTTTCTCTTACCTTTTCTTTGTCTTTTTGTATTTTTTCGGTCAAATATTTATATAGCTCACGTGTTTTCTTTCTATGGTCCTTTATTAATTGTTGCTTGTATGACTTATCGAATTCTAAGTCGAAGGCTGAGTTTATTTCGGTATGTCCAAATACTACTTCAAACGGAGTTAAATCGGCAGCGCTATGAATACTATTGTTATAAGCCATGATTGCGTATGTCATTACGTTTGCTGCATCTGTGTACTTCCTTTCATATTTAGCTATGCGGTAAATTTCGATAATGGTGGAATGAAAGCGTTCAACCATACCTACAGAATTTGGGTTATTTGGCGTACCTATATGTAATTTTATTTTATGTAAGTCTGTCAGTTCCCTCATCAAGTCGTTGTTAAATTCAGTACCTGGGTCACAACTAATTTTTCGTGGAACGCCGTAAAAGCTGAAATATTTTATTAACGCTCTTACTACTTCCGGTGTAGATCGGGTTGGTACTTCAAGCGCCTGCCCTAATTTACTGAATGCGTCTATTATAGTAAGGTAATGTTTTGACTCGATAGAAAATATGTCAATAAATATTTCTTGAAACGGTGCGTCTTGGGTTTCTGTAAGTTGCAAAATTGGTTTGATGGGTTTTCTATCATATTTAGTGGTTTTACATTTGTCACAAGAGTTAATTACGGCTGATACTATGTTATGCATATCTGGCCAGTAATAGTTACGTTTGATTCGTTTTATGGTTTCTGTAATACCGCGGTGGCACGTTTTGCCTTCATGTAATTTACGTATAATTAGTTTTTGTTCTTCTTCGTCTTCGACGTTAATGACGCGTTCGGTGCATTCGTAAAAATTCATGGTACCCTTTTTGAATAATGTAATTACTACGTTACTGAATTCTCGTCGATGTTGCATGGTTTCGAAGTAAATGAAGTATTTTATTTTTGGTCTTATGTATTTTTTAAGGAATTTATAAATAAGGTCTTGATTGTTAAAGGGCAAGAAAACCTCTAGAATTTTTTGATGTTTAGTGGATAGATCCGTGACTTGCATGTCATTACCAAATTTATGGAATAATAATATTTGGTTCGGTTTTGTATCTACGGCTTCATTTAAAATGGGTATGCCTAATGATTCTAAGTCTTTACCGGAATGTACGGTTTCTGTCGCACTGGAACTCGTATCTGAACGTACTAACGATTTAGGTTCCTTTTTTAGGATTTCGTCTACAGAGTCGTCATCTGAAATTGTTGCAGGGCTAGCTGTTGCGGTTCTGTCAGAGTCAGGTATAGATATTGTATCAGAGTCTTTTCGTGTTTTAGTTACGTGACGGTCGTCTATATTGACTATCATTGACATTTCGTCATCGGATTCGCCTGTGCCTAACGCGTTTATTTTTAGCCGGGAAAGAGCATCGGCATTTGCATTGAGGTTACCATTTTTATGTTTAATATTAAAGTCATATTCTTGGAGACGTAAACGCCAACGTGTTAATTTACTACCGGGTTCCTTTAATTGATATAACCAAAGCAGTGGTTTATGGTCCATTACAATATCAAATTTTTGGCCATAGAGATAGGGCCTAAAGTGCTTAGTGGCCCAAATTATAGCTAGTAATTCTCTTTCTATGGCGCTATATCTCTTTTCTGTATCGCTTAATGTTCGACTGGCGTATGCTACTGGTCTGTCAGAACCTATGGTTCCCTGGGATAATACTGCGCCTATTGCTACTTCTGAGGCATCGGTAGTCAAAATAAAAGATTTAGTCATATCCGGATATTGCAAAATGGGTGCATTAACCAATAGTTCTTTACATTTTTGAAAGGCTTCAATATATTTTTCAGTCATTTCTACGTTTTTACCTTTCTTTAAACATGCAGTTAATGGTTGTGTGATTTTTGAAAAATCTTTGATAAATCTACGGTAATAGCCTATAAATCCCAGAAATCGTTTTATATCAGTCTGTGTTTCCGGAACGGGGTATTCTAAAACAACTTGTATCTTGTCATTATTTGGTCGGAGTCCGTCTTTAGTCAGTGTATGCCCTAAGTACTGCACTTCTTTGCGGAGAAATTCTGATTTGTCTAGCTGGACCTTAAGGTTAGTGAGTCTTAGCCTATCAAAGACTGCGCGTAGCTTTTCTAGGTGTTGTTGCAGTCCGTGTGAATATATAAGTATATCATCTAGGTATACCAGACAGTGTATACCTTGCAAACCTCTTAACACATTGTCCATGGTGCGCTGAAAGGTCGCCGGAGCGGTTTTTAATCCAAATGGCATCCGAAGGAATTCATAGTGGCCATTTTGGGTGGAAAAGGCAGTCTTTTGTCTATCGTTCTCTGCTATTTCAATCTGATGGTAGCCAGATGCGAGGTCTAGCGTAGTAAAATAATTACTTTTACCTAGTTTATCGAAAAGGTCACAAATATTTGGGAGTGGATATCTGTCGTCAGTCGTGATCTCGTTTAGTCTCCTATAGTCTATAACCATTCTATACTTTCGCTGACCGGAAGCGTCAAGCTTTTTGGGGACCAAATGAACAGGGGCGCTCCAAGGTGAGTGCGACTCTTGCACCACATTGTCCTTGAGCAGTTTTTCTACTTGATTTTTAATCTCTTCGGCCTGTGCTGGGGGTTGTCTATATGGTTTGATATAGACAGGGTCGTCATTAGTTGTCCTAATGTGATGCTTGACCTGGTTGGTGAAGGTCAGTGGTAAGTCTTCGCAGTAAAATATATCCTTATACTCATCACATAAGTCATGTATTGCTTTTCTTTCTTCCGTATTTAAATGGTCAAGTCTTAATTTTGTCAAGTTATTTTGAAGTAATTGATCGACGTCAACGTTAGTCATGTCAGTTGTATAGTTTATTTCGCATACGTCTTTTTCGTTTTTAAGTTTTAGAACTTCAAAAGGTTTTGTAATTGTCATTTCTATTTCGTTTTCGGTTGCGTTTTGTATGATGGTAGTAGCAAAATAATTTTCACATTTAACGATTGCGGCTGGCATTCGCAGGTTTTCACAAAACATTTTGAAATTTAAAATTGCGTCACCCTCTTTGAGATTTACTGGTAGTTTTACGCGGTGTTCGCTGCGTGGCTCCAGTTTTATAGAGTAATTCTGGTCATGAATAATTGGAACAACTGCTCTATTTGTTTTTAGGGATTTTTCTCCTAAATCAAGGCTTGCCTTAAGTTTTGTCATCAAGTCGCATCCTATCACACCGTCATACTTTTTGTCTACGTCATAAATGAAGAATTTTTGAAAACCCTCTTGATTGAAAATGGTAAACAGTGGAATGTGAACTACTTCATTATGTGTACTGCAAGCGTGCGTACTCGTTACAGTAAATGGTTCATAGTATTTAAATTCGGAGTAGTACTGATCTGCTTTAACTGGGCTTATGAACGACCTGGTGCTTCCAGAGTCTAGCATAAATTTTCCGTCAATATCGGGCACATAAATGTATGGTAGTTTTAAAGTTGCGTCATAATTTATTTCAATTACCTCGGGATAATAGGGGACACCGCTAAACAAAAATTTTCCGCTGCTCCAATATTGTAACTTACCTCCTTTTCTGTTTCATATGTATTTGTATCGAGATCCTGACCTTGAGACATCATTTCATTATAGTCAGTAGCGTCATTCAGTTGCGGCTCGTCGTAAGCCTGATAATCAGCGCCATCGTAGTTATACTCGTCCATATAATTAGGTACATACTCACATTCGTCCGTTGTATACAGCTCGTTTATAGGTACCTTAGGTAAGGCTGGGGCAGTCCTCATTGTGACGTCACTATTAAACTGTTGAGGCGGCCGGTAACCTTGAGGTTGCGGGGGCCTATATCCGAAATTACCTGGCTGAGGTCTGAAACCAAACTGCGGGGGCCTATAGCCGAATTGTCCTGCTTGAGGTCTAAATCCATTATGACCTACCTGCATTAGTGGTCGAGGCGCAAATGGTGTTGTTTGCGCACGAGGGACAAACTGCTGAGCTTGTTGTGGCCCACTAAAATTTGGGCGATAGCCGAATTGGACTGGGGGTCGGTAGCCAAAGTTATTATTTGGGGATCGCACAGATGGCTGGGTTACAAATTGTGGTTTTGGTAAAAACTGATTTCCGGGTATACCAAATTTAAATTGCGTTTGAGGCATGTGAATAAGCTGTTTGTGCGGGGTAGCATTTTGGTTTTGTAACATTTTTGACCTTACGTTATACTGGTCCTGGAAGTTCACCTCTTCCATCACATGCTTCAGAGCCTCATCTAAAGTTTGCGGCTGTTTCATCCTAACTAACCTTACCATATGCTCGGGCAGATTATACAAAAAGACATTCAATGATGTGTTGTCATGGATGATGCGTTTGGCGGCCTTGACCTCCATTGAATTTTGATTACTTTGATTAACTTTTGCTAACAGGATGACTCGCACATCCTGGATTCTACCACAAAATTCGAGAAATGACTCGTTATTTTTTATTTTTAAAGTTTCTAATTCGATGGCCACGCACTCTTCACTACGCGGGTCACCGAAATGTTGGATTAACGTTTCTTTGAGGCTGTCGTAAGTGTCGAATTCGCCTCTTTCACTTACTAGCGCCGCGGCTTTCCCTGTGGGTTTACTTGTAACACATTGCATAAGTAGTTCATTTCGCGGGGCTGTACCTTGGAATATCTGGATTACGTATTCGCACTTTCTTAAGAATAAATTAAGAATTTTGGTATCTCCGTTGAACTCTGGGATCAGTTTTATCATATCCCGAAGCCCTGGAGATCCTGCCATCGTTAAAATATTGGCTTCCGTCATTTTTAAGATTATAATATATACTTATTTTATTTTATCTATTTATTTTATTTTATTTATTTATTTTTTCAGTAAATTTTATACTGAATTTATTACACAATGTTTTTACCTAATTTAATAATAAGCGCCAGATTTTATAGCTTAAACTAAAACACATAAACTTAATTCACAGTAAATTTTATACTGTCCTTAATTAATTATCTAATTAACGCTAGATGTTATAGCTCAAAAAAAAAAATTTAATTAACAGTAAATTGTATACTGCCAAAAAAATTGCAAGATAATATTGCCTACTTAATGCTAGATTTTATAGCTTAGAACACAAACTTCGAGGATTTGGGGCAAGGAGGGACGCACAAGGATTTTACTTGAGGTACTCACGTTCCAATCGCCATTTATCCCGCTCTCAGTTGACTTATTTATTTGGTTCGTAGAATAACCGGAACGCAACGACCCCCCTGATTATAAGCGGGGCCGCACTCTGCTGCCACTGCACGAAAACACTGGAATTTACAGGCGCACTCGCGACGACGACAGCAGCCGATTATCCTACCGGCTGCGCCAGTTAACTTTCGGGAGCGGAAGTTTGGTTTTTTAAAAACTAATATTTGATTATAAAATATATTTTAATACTAGTAGAGTCGATGAAGATTGTATTCAGACTAACTTAAATCTATCTTACAAGTTAGAGGAGGGCTTTGCCCGACGTCGACGCAGCATTCCCGCAACAGTGGCGTGACTCTGCGTAGGCGTACAGACGCTAGGTCAGCAGAGACCCACCGCGTCGCTCGGTGGCCATAGTAGCGATAATATAACGACCTACACGTTTATTTGACAATTTATTTTTTGTAAAACAATATTTCTCTTATGTTGAATCAAAGAACTGTTTAGAATTATTATATTTAATGTAATCTGCCTCGTCGTAAACAAGTCGAAGTTTGCTGAATAGTTCCAGTTGAATTCAATAAGTGTGCGGATAATGTTTGTACGAGAAGCTAAACTTAGAGGAGTCATAAGACCTATCCGACACAATAGTGAAGGGCAATCGATCCTACCAGATAAAATATTGTTCAAAAAGGTCAAATCTACCTTCTAAGCTACCTTCGTTCTGATTTGAACAGGCAACAGATGATGGTGGAAGCAAACCTCATCATACTCACAGTCAAGACTCAATATCTTAGCTTTGAAATTTATAAAACGTAGAAATTTCTTTTGGAGCCTTTCAAGGATGTGTATATACTCGTATTTATCCTAACAGGGGTTCCAAACTTGTGAAGCATATTCGAGTTGACTACGTACTAAAGAACAATAGAGAATGTTCAAAATCTTGATCATTTTAAAGTATTTCGTAATTCGGAGAATAAAGCCCAAGGTTTTCATGGCTTTGGTCGAGATGTTCTCAATATGTTGTCTGAAGAGCAGTTTAGAATCAAGAGTCACGCCAAAATCGATAACTGAATCGGTTCTTATCAAAGACTTGGTCTCGTCATCAAAGAATCGGTTCTCATTTTTAATATGTACTTACTACCTACTTCTCGATCCCTAATTATTAAGTTTTTTAATAAGTAAACTGTGGTAAGCGGTGCTGATGCCACAATTAGTGTAACTTAGTAATAAGGTTACTTTATTTTAATATACGCATTGTGTCATTGTTTGCTTACCCAAATAAATTAAAAAAAAAGACTGTCCATTTATTCTGTAACTATATGTGAATGTCCGGACAGATCTACTAAAAGTTATCCAGCAGCATTTAGATATGTTGAGTTCTAACTTGTTCAATACGCAATGGTCAAGAAGGTTATCTAGGTCTAACTGCAGTAATTTCTCCGATCATGATAGTTGTTAATGACTTTAAAAAAATTCATGTCATCAGCGAAAAGTAGAAAATTGGATAAAGTATCGACTAAAATAATAAAGTCTGTCAGTGAGTAGGTATATATGTGCACCACTTAGCTATATTATTAATGTGTGTATTGCAACAGGTACGTTTCCAAATTCCTTAAAGACGACTATTGTAAAACCTTTATTTAAAAAAATAAATAAGGAGAAAATGGAGTGCTACAGGCCTATCGCACTGATATCTATTTTTTCAAAAATTATTGAGAAATATATTTATAATGAGTTAAATAATTATTTAGAACAAAGAACAATACTATGCAAAGAACAAAAAGGTTTCCGAAAAAATAAAAACATTAATATGGCTATCTACGATTTTATCAAACCGGTTTTATTATGTGTTGATAAAAGTACTCCAGTATGTTCAATATTCTGTGACATGACACAGGCGTTTGATTATGTAGATCACGGGATATTAACAAGAAAATTAGACGCTTATGGAATACGGGGCAATGTTTTAGACTTAATTAAATCATATCTGACTGATAGGATACAAATCACAGAAATAAGTCGAGTTAATCTTGAAACCAAGACTGAGGAACTATTTAGATCGTGTGAACGTAAAGTTACGTACGGAGTTCCTCAGGGCAGTGTTTTGGGCCCACTGTCATTCATAGCCTATATTAATGATTTACCTTGTGCCACCACACAACCTATGACATTATTCGCAGATGACAGCACAATTACCATAGCATGTAAGACACCTGACTCATATGAAAATGACATTAATGAATCCTTTACATCAATAATATCATGGCTTGACAATAATAACTTAAAAATCAACTTAGATAAACATTTTTAAAAGGCAGAAACGCTGTATTCGTGCTATGTTTACGCTTAAAACCCGAGATAGTTGCAAACCATACTTCGAAAAATACAAAATTCTTACACTTCCGTGCCTATATATTTTAGAGACAGCCATATTTGTAAAAAAAAACCTAGAGCGATTCCCCACACTGTCTCAGACTGTCGATAGAAACCGACGCGATCAGGACAAACGTCGCAATCACAAAGGGAAGACAGCCCTGATGAGAAATAATATAGTATGTATGGGACCTCTGATCTACAATAAGATACCAAAATCTATAAGGGAACAGAATTTTAACCTGTTCAAGAACAAGCTAAAAATATTATTATTGAACAAATGCTACTATACTATTAATGATTATTTAAATGACAAACTTTAATGTACAACTGACATTTTTATTATCTATTCCCTTATTTGACATTGGTGGTTTTAATATTATTTTATTTACATTTAATTCTTACTTCAATTTTGAGATCAACTGTTTTTTGTTATTTAATTTGTTCTTTTAATTATGTATATTAATTTAATTTGTACAATTTTAAATTTTAATTTTATTATTTTGACGAGCATAGTGCCATCACTCTGACAATTGTACGCCTATCCGGCACAACATGCTTGAGCCTTTTTGTGTCAATATTCCAACATCTTTTATAAGACCATGTTGTATGCAAATAAATATTCATTATCTTTATCTTTATCTTTGGAGTGCCTAAAACACTGATTAATGTCATTCAAAAAGATAATGAACAGGAGAGGCCCAAGAATGGATCCCTCAGGCACACCATGGGATGAGAGATGGAGCCGAGATGAAACCATTCATACCAACAGTTTGGGTACGACCGCTGACCACCAGAGGTGAACCACCTTAGAAGATCACCTCTTATCCCTGCGGCGTACAACTTGGCGAGAAGGATTGAGTGATCTAAACGATCGAACGCTTTACGATAGTCGGTATATTGTACGGCTCCAACCTGCCCTCCACCTTCCATGCCATTAGTGACCTCATCAACAAATGAAACCAAATCAATAGTGGTAGACCTTCCTTTAAGAAAACCATGCTGCTGTGGTAGGAAAGAATGTTTGAGTGCGGCGTAAAGTTTGTTATAACTATTTCTTCAAAGACTTTTGCTAGTACACAGAGCTTAGAAATTGGTCTATAATTCGATACATCACGCTTGGAGCCTTTTTATGGATCGGGGTTGTTGTAGCATATGTCCAAATGCTAGACACTTTCAGTAATAGATCTATTAAATAACTGAGAAACAAGATGTGTCAGATTTTGTGCGCAGTTAACTAATAAGTGCGGATTCAGGCCATCAGGTTCGGCTGATTTATTGCAATCTAGAGTTTTTAATAATTTTATTATTTCAACGAACTGGAACGTTGATTTGCCCCAAGGAGTATACAGTGTTACAAGCGACCTGCACGAGCACCTTGAGCCCGGCCAGCACCAGCGCTGCCAGCGCGTCGTCGCTCCCCGCGAGCAGCGCAGTACGGCCGCAGCACGTCGTGCGACAATACAGTGTTACAAGCTACCTGCACGAGCGCGTTGAGCCCGGCCAGCACCAGCGCCGCCAGCGCGTCGTCGCTCCCCGCGAGCAGCGCACAGTACGGACGCAGCACGTCGCGCGACACCACCAGCCAGCGCTGCTCCGCCACGCCATAGCGGCACAGATTGGCGATCGCTTGCGCTGCTTGCACACGACACCTGCACCAAATACAACATAACGCAACTTGGGTTGGCTATAGATATTCGGTACCTGATTTTAATCTACGTTTAATTAGAGTCAAAATGTCTTAATGCAATAGGGTATCCAAGACAATACACATTAGATTGTCAAAGTTATAAAAATGACTCTAACGCTTCTCTAACCATCTTGTTCAGAAAAATATTTCAAACCGAAGAAATAAGTTTTGAATTAAATGCAATCTGAATATATGTCAAATGTAACGCAATTTTGATAGATAAGGCCTAATGATACGGCGTACCATTAAACGTCTAAGTTGTCAAATTATGTACTGAAATGTGAGAATCGAAATGGAAGGCTGAAACACGCCAAATCCAGTTGCAGTCCGGTCCGTGCAGTGCGTTCCGCTTGCAGTACGGGTGTAGTCAGTGCCGGATTAACCACGTAGCAAGAGTAGCAACTGCTACGGGCCCCGCATATTTAAGCTCACTCATCTCGGCCTAAACTTAATCTTTCCAGTGTAACTTATTAAGATGTGGTATCAGTGCCGGATTAGCCACATAGCAAGACACAGCAAATGCTACCGGTTCCGCGCAAAAAACTAAAACTATAAATTCCCTACACCCAATAACTTTTCTCAAAATAGACATGCGGCGCCAAATTTCTCAAAATAGGCGGGAAAAGTGCTGACCATACTTGACAACACCATAATACTTTCAGGGGAAATTAGGTTTTTTGGTGGGAAACCAACTACTCAAGGGCCGCTTCACATTTGCTACGGGCCCCGCGCTCGCTTAATCCGGTACTGTGTGTCGTCCGTGAGGCGTCACACAAAACTGCACGCACCTGCGCGCACACGGACTGCACTACACACGGATTTGGTGTGACGTCCAGTAAGAAAGTCCGTTGATTTTAGTCCTCTTGGCCCCTAGAGGGGACAAGAGAAACAACCTTTGAATGCTATGTCATTCGCGCTGTACCTGCTCTGTACGCAAGTCGCAACGTCGCGTATCTGCGTGCGTGCTGTCAGTTGGTCGTTGTCAACGAGCTGTCCGTGTGTCACGCAGCTACTGAACACCGACCTATGCCGTTTTAAACGTACTTCCCTACACTTTCAAACACTCACTCTGGTTCTCCACTGTCTAACATATTTCTTAGCGGAGTATGTATGTCTTTTGCTAAAGCCATAGCTAAAACGTTCCATATTCCATTGGGAGCCTTCGCGAAGAAGTTGCTCGCCGCTCGGGCTGCGGTCAGCTGCAGAGCGGAGTCATTGCTCTGGAGGAGGGCTATGATGGGGTCGACGCAGGAGTAGTAGTTCACCTTGAACAAGTATAAATTAAACATTTTAAAATCCCCGACACCGATTTTCATCAGACATAACTAAGAACACTCTCGACTAATTCACCTTTCAAACAAAAAAAACGTACAACAGTTCGGGAGCTACAATGTCACAGACAGACACACAAACACAGAGACATATCATACTTGTAACACCCCGTCGTTATTGCGTAGGGGGTATAAAAAATAATTCACACTCATAGCTCCCTACTAGACTTCCGTGTTTCAGGGATACCATGTAACTCACAACTAACACCCTAAACCCAGAACAGATGTTTAAATTCATTATTCAAACATGTGCGCGGCAGCATATCGACTTCGGGACCTCCTGACTATAAGCAGTCGTGTACAGGCTAGGAGGAAAATCTGTGTCTTCAAGTCTCGAATGGAACGGCTTCTAGGCAAATGCTACTTCATCGTAGACCGCATTGCTTAACATCAGATGATGGACGCCAAATACAAGCCTATATAATTATTTATCAAGCACCTACTAGGTAAACTGGTCCTAAGGGAACCGTTTGTTTTTCGGGATGATAGGTCTATGCACAGACCTAAGATTTTTTTTTGCTTCGCAAAAGACCAACGAAGCGTGGGACAGAGAAGTCTCCATCGAAATGTAAACTCCACAAGAGAGAAAGAGGTCGCCTACAAATAAAATGTTAGTCAATTTTTCTTTTGTCATTAATGACAGCGCGCCACCTGGGAACACGCGAAAATTCCTATGATTTATATTTTTGCTAAAATAATTATAAATAGACTCAAAAGAGAGCAATTGTAACTAAATGCAGTTATGTCATCTTGTGAGTTTAGCAATTGTGATGTGAATCCAAGATGTAACCCACAAAATTTGTCGTTTCATGGGTATATATGAAAATTCCATTGTGATGTTTTTGTCTAAATTTTGTCTAAAACATAACATAAATTGGTTCCAAAAACCGATTTACCAGCGGTATGTTGTTGTCGTTTCTTCGTAACATCTATATTTCCTAGATGAAAGCAGAATTGGTGATGAAATTCAGCATTAAAATATTAGTTAGTTTACGCTCGATTTTCACTAGAGATGGATAAAAAGATGACGTCATTATTATCGATAGTTTTTATCAAAGTTCATTAGGTAGGCGATGGGTGCAATACATAAACAAAGCATACATTTTTGAATCAATGTCATCAAAAGTAAATTGACATTCTTCCGAGTTTGTACTGAATGATGAGGCGTAAAACATTTTTGTTTTATATATAAGTATGTACCTTCAATTTCTGATCATCATTTTGAATTCAATTTACACATTTTGGGTGTCTTACATCCAAGTCTAATTTAATTATATTTAATTAAATTAAATAATATATATGTAAATTATAAATAAATGTACAAAACCAATGAGATAAGTATTATTACTTATCCTAATCCGTATACGAGTAAATTTGGTCAAGGGTCACAATTCGAAGCGAATTACTAGGATAGTATTATGTTGATCTTATTATTCACTTTTCTTATGTTAATTTAGATACATGGTGACACTGATATCTAACTCTTCCGCCTAGCTTAACACCCGTTTAGTGATTAATATTCATTTTAGCTCAGCAGCGGTGTTATACTTGGAACAAAAAACAACTCAATTGGTATGCGAAAGATTATATTTATCGACAAGCACCCGGAGGACCATTTTTGGTCAATCGATAAATTAATAAGTACTTTTCACAACACTAATTTACTCACGCATGCGCAAATGTTTTTTTGTATCACTATCGAATTGTCACTGTCGATCTTTTACATCCTAGATCTGTGGGTCTATGTCCTTTTCGTTATTTTTGGCAACGAGTACCTATACTCATACATTGTGTACTAGCTAGAGGCTCTGAGCTGGAGACATAGCGCCTCCATATTTCCACCATTAAAAAAAAACAAACTGAATAGACCAAAATATCGTCAATATATATATCGTCACGCCTTTCCCCCGAGGGGGCTGGCAGAGGTGTACAACACCCACACTTCGCCGGACGATATTCAGTCCCTAATGTCACAGGGGGCGAGCTTGTCGCCATACACCGGGCTCCAGTCATGTAGCAGATGATATACAATACGCACATATGTTCACACAACGAACAAATTGGTGCGTGCCTTCGGCTGGGCCCGAACCCGCTCCCTCCGACTTGAGAGGCAGGCCTTCTCCGGCTAGGCTATCATCGCTTATAAGTAAGTATATAATTATCTAATTATCGAACCTGCTCAAAGTTTCACGAGAACCGGTTTAGAAACGCGATCTGTAAAGAAGAACACCCAAACAGGCCTACGAAAGCACTATTGTCCAAGTTGAAACAGAGCCACTTCGCTCGCGCTTCACGCTCGCTCGGTAAATTATTTGTTCCGTCTAGTGTGAACAATAAATAGTTTATTTATCTATCTTACCGGAAAAAAATCCGAAGCAAACGCATTACTGACGGCACTCAGTGCTGCCTTCTTGACCTTGGTGGCCTCATGGCTCGTCAGAAGAAGGATCGACTCCATGTGCTCCGGCACGCCGTCATTAAAATTTATAACTTTGTTCGGTCCGTGCGTTAAGTTGATGAAAACCGTGCAAGCCGCTTCTGAAAGGTTTTTAATGATCACGTCAGTGGCTGCACATAACAATAATCGCAATCATGATATAATAATATTTTACTCCGCCAGGTATAGCATCACGAGTAAAAAATGCTCACGTGGCAACACGTAGTGACGTCAATCGATGTTTAAGCAAGACCGAAATATGTCATTTACAAATAGTTCGAAAGACACGATGACAATGACGAGTGACGTCATTACGTGTTGGCTCTCGGTCATCTCGGACATCTTGGTCGCAATAAGATGTCACGCTATGGGCCATGTAGTACAGCCGGACACTCAGACGGACATACGAAAGCAAGCTCAAGCAAGCCCAAGCTGAAACGGAGACGCTTTGCTCACGCTTCGTGCTCGCTTGGTCAACGACATTATGACCTCTCGCAGAACACGTCTTGCACAAATAAATTCATTTATTTCAGGCAATTAATTCATCTTGCATAAAAGAAGTTACAGAGGCCCATAAAAAATAAATACCTTACAGACTAACATATACACATACATACATATCGTCAAGCCTTTTCACCGAGGGTGCTGGCAGAGGTGTAATACAACACCCACACTTCGCCGGACGATATTCAGTCCCAAATGTGACAGGGGGCGAGTTCGTCGCCATACACCGGGCCATACGGGGTTATTTTACCTATATGTACTAACATACATAAAAATAAAATAATTACTAAAAGAAAAACAAAAAATAACCGGATGCAAAATATTGTACCCTATGCCACTATCAAGATGATTCAAATGACACCTCACATGTCAAAATCCATCAAGCTGTTAAGGCTGTAGGCCGTGCCAAAGAAATCTCATACATACATATACTCAAAACACATAACCCTCCTTCTTGCGCAGTCGGATAAAAACTTGGACTAAAAACTTCAATAACATGTTGAGTATAATATTATTATAGTCGACTTGTTTTGCAGTATTGGCGCGACGTGTGACCGACCATCAGACCAGGATCGTCGAAATACGAAACTTCTGTTTGCAAAGCTTGCATGAGCTATCAATGTTTATTTTCTCAGTATTTACATCTGATTATTTTGTTACTCGACTGCGCGAGTCATTCATTCCGCTCCGATCCGCCGCACCGTGCGGACGTCTTCGACTGCCTTCCGCTGCTCGCAGCCCAGTTCGCTGTTGCTGTCTCTCTCAAGCCTGCATGATCTGAGAAGACTCAAGCCTCAAGACAAGACTATCTGATTCTCTGTCTCGGTCCCTCGACTTCGTGGTGTTAGCGTTGGCCCTTGACCCTTAGCTAGCACTATCGATTTCATTTTATTAACGTTGGTTTCAAACGTCCATCTTTAATATAACGTAACGTGGCACCGACTGCAGGGATCGTTGTGGCGCCGTGTTCGCCACCGCCGTCCGAAGACATCACGCCGTATCAAGCCGGCGCAATCAAGCCGCTATTTTCAGAGCGTTACCAATGTTTCGCAAAATCCACGCTTAGTGGTCGATCGGTGGATACTTATAACGGTGCCAACGAAGCCGATTGTGGTTAGGAGCGTGGACCCGGAGCGCTCGTTTTTCCTTCTTCTGAGGAACAACAGAATCCGGCTGGGCTTGGAACCACCGGCCTTTGGGGACGCCCCTCGTCGACATTAAACATCTCCTTCCCACCCTTCCCATCCTTCTTCCTATCTCTCGGGTGTCTGTTAGGCTTGGATGGTTATTATTATTATTATAAGTAAATCATTAATTTAAACTGAGAACTGTTAACTTTAATTTGCTGTTAACTTACTATTACGTTAGAGAACATTTCAATTCGACCAAAAAGCCATCAAGACATGTCACGACTTGTCCGTGGACTTTGAACAGTGTAAAATTTGGAATCTTAATAAACAAGCTCTAGGATTGGCTGAGTGGAAAATTGAGCGAGAGAGAAAGATAGATCGGACGGTCCCGCATGCACGCGCCGCGCCGCTCATTGGAAGAACGCCTCGAGCACGAAACTAGTGAACGAAGTGCGGGCGGGATTGTCAGCCCTTACGGCGAACATTTTGGAACGGAAAGCAGTCGAGCTCGCTCTCCGACTTAATACACTCAGGTGACCCGAAAGCGATCTTAGTGGTCCACCTCGAGTATTAATCAAGACCTGATCCCCGCTGTCGGTGCTTGGTTTGGCTGTGGTGCCTCCGGTACCGCTGTGCCATAGTATCCGCCGTAGTTACTACGGCGGTGGTACCGAAGGTGCCTCGGTCCTGCTGACCTAGCGCCGACAATGATATTTGGATTTGTTACGGACATTGTTTCAGACACGCAGTACTAGGAGCAAGCTTACCAACGACGTCTTCATCTTCATCGCTCAGTAGGTCCTTCATAAGAGGCAGCGCCGGTGACACCAGCTCTAACTGTACTGCCGCCTCGCCGTCGGCACGTCTGAACAAATAATACCTAACATTTAAATACAACGCGTTGTTTGGCATTCCCGCAGAATTTGTAGAGGTAAGTATACTCCACTAGCAGAGCACGAATAAACTATGGGGCAACCTTGAAATCGAGAAAAAAAGCAGCTGTTCCATACATTTTGGCGACGATCAACGAACTTTTTGTATGGAACAGCTGTTTTTTTTTTATGCGGATAAGAGGCGGGGGTAAATGAAACAGGTAATCGCTAAACATAGACATAGACTTATGTAATAGGGCGTATTCTGTGTCGCTCGATTATCTGCACAGAATAATAACTAAAGCAATAGAAGGAGGGTTATAAAACAACTAAACTCAATATATTTGGCCTGTTTTGTCTTATGGCACCGTTATGATGTTGGAAAAGGACAAATATACAAAAGACGTTTCGAAATTTCGTAGGTGGTCACTAATTTTATTTTGACTAGTGATGTGACCCCCTACATTTCAACGTCGATAAATTTACAATGACATGCATTGTCATATCTTGTACCGCTAAAACTAATCCATAAATCGGTGTGCGTGTGCGCGTGCGCGTGCTCGGAGACGGCCGGTTGAATATAACTTTCGCGATTCACGCGGTTTTAACCGCTGCCCTGTTTCGGTCGCTATGGACTCCCAGCGAGTCAACGAGCTGCTGGCGTAAATACAATACGCCATCAACACCATGGATAAAGTCAGCATACTGCAGATCTGCAAGTCGAACTTTATCCAGGAGGATGTTGCCTGTAGTGGCAAGAAAATACTCTACGAGTCGCTTGATCAACTCGACGCAATGCCTGCCCGCCGACGAGACGGTTCTGAAAAGAGCATACATCATCGTTCGCGTTCGCGGTGAAGCAACTGCCCCTGGAAATGTTTCCGAATAAATTAGAATACCGGTGCTGGCCTGGAGAAGTTTCGGACGTTCAGGGGAAAAATGCGTGGTTCACTGAACGACGTGGAGTGTAATTAATGATTATACGTAATAATGCATTTTTTATCATTATTTATTTTGGTTACCTACGAGTATAAGGTATTTATTTGAATGTCATATGGGCCTTGTTACCTTAAGTTGTTTGAAATAAATTATTATTATTATAAACTAGCTGACCCTGCGAACTTCGTACCGCCTAACAGTCGATTCTTTAATTATTTTTTTCAGGCAATTTCGTAAATTTTTCTCTGCGTAAGAACCATCCTCGTATTTCAAGGAATATTCTAAAAAAAGAATTAGCAAAATCGAATCAGCTGTTTTCGAAATTTGCGCTTAGCAACACATTCAGCGATACATTTTTATATTAGGTATAGAAGATTACTAAGCATAGTTACCTTAGAGAGAATTAATACATAATGATCGATCGATCGATCCGGGAAATCGATAATCTTTAAAGAAAGACAGATAAATAGAAAGACACTTTATTGTTTGCGCACCATACAATTAAATAACACTAATGCTACTTGACTATGTTCTTCTTCGATTTCCTTAAATACTTCCTGTAATGTAATAAATCAAGTTTTAATTTGAACGGGATACCATTTATTGCAAATAAAATTCCTATTCCAACCATTTCATCTGTTCCATTCATAATAAAAATGTAGGAATAGCATTTTCTCTATGTCTTCTCCATTTCATAGCTTCATTACATACAAATGAATTCAAAGTAAGAGCATATGTGACTCTGCATTTTTGGAGTCAAATTTCGTCACCAATTCAATTTATCCATTCTTGTTTTTCACATCGTCTTCAAGAAATCTGTAAAATCAAAGTTTCGACCATATATCGACAATAATATTTACGTCACTATGTATGATCAAGGTAACCTAAAACAGTTTCCGAATATTCGCTAAAAACTTCTATTGGAATAGATATAACGCCTGGTTTCTGCTACACAGTGATTCAGCAACATTTGTTACTTATTTATGTTTGTTTATCGGCTCACATTCAACAATAAATTGTCCAAAAACTAAACGATTTAAGGTCAATATTTCTTGACTATTTTATGATCGTGTTAGATGGGACGTGCAGCCTACAACCACACAAGACATTGCTCCACTGCGTCCGCACACTCACTATTTGGAATTATACAAATATTTCATGCAGTCTAACAGTGAAAATAATATTAAATCATTGCAAAACCATAGAAGATTACGACAAACGCGTAAACAATGAGCACGCGAATAAGTTAAGTAGTCTAATGAACAAACTGTCAGACATGAGAGCAAAGTACTATCAAATTTGGGCGGGTTGAATTAGAACCAATATAACCAAATGACAGTTCATCTTGTGAAATTCCAAAAAAGTAAAACAAAGAGCAAATCATTTATCTCTTTTCCTCAACCGTTTTCGTGCCATAAGATAGAATAGGAACAAAGGTAGTTACTGAGCTCTTTTTTTAACCCTCCTTCTATTGCTTTAGTTATTATTCTGAGATTATCTGTATTACCATGTGAAAGAAAGTGACGGGTATTGAAAAAAAAAAATTGTAATTGTCCAGCCAGGATTACAAAAATAACACCACAACGATCTTGATTTATCAATTTATTCTTCTAACAATGGGTCTTTTACATCGATTTGTCAAAAATAGGTTTGATTCAACTGGATTCTTTCTCAACGAACCTTTTTGTTATGGTCTGTCACGAACCAACTTTTTAATTTTATAAATCAATTTAACTTTATATAGCACAGAATAATAACTAAAGCAATAGAAGGAGGGTTAAAAAAAGAGCTCGGTTACTACCTTTGTTCCTATTCTATCTTATGGCACGAAAACGGTTGAGGAAAAGAGATAAATGATTTACTCTTTGTTTTACTTTTTTGGAATTTCACAAGATGAACTGTCATTTGGTTATATTGGTTCTAATTCAACCCGCCCAAATTTGATAGTACTTTGCTCTCATGTCTGACAGTTTGTTCATTAGACTACTTAACTTATTCGCGTGCTCATTGTTTACGCGTTTGTCGTAATCTCACATGATTTTGCAATGATTTAATATTATTTTTACTGTTAGATCGCATGAAATATTTGTATAATTCCAAATAGTGAGTGTGCGGACGCAGTGGAGCAATGTCTTGTGTGGTTGGGGGCTGCACGTCCCATCTAACACGATAAAATATAGTCAAGAAATATTGACCTTAAATCGTTAAGTTTTTGGACAATTTATTGTTGAATGTGAGCCGATAAACAAACATAAATACGTAACAAATGTTGCTGAATTACTTTGTAGCAGAAACCAGGCGTTATATCTATTCCAATAGAAGTTTTTAGCGAATATTCGGAAACTGTTTTAGGTTACCTGGATCATACATAGTGACGTAAATATTATTGTCGATACATGGTCGAAACTTTGATTTTACAGATTTCTTGAAGACGATGTGAAAAAAAAGAATAGATAAATTGAATTCGTGACGAAATTTGACTCCAAAAATGCTGAGTCACATATGCTCCAAGCATTTTACTTTGAATTCATTTGTATGTAATGAAGCTATGAAATGGAGAAGACATAGAGAAAATGCTATTCCTACATTTTTATTATGAATGGAACAGATGAAATGGTTGGAATAGGAATTTTATTTGCAATAAATGGTATCCCGTTCAAATTAAAACTTGATTTATTACATTACAGGAAGTATTTAAGGAAATCGAAGAAGAACATAGTCAAGTAGCATTAGTGTTATTTAATTGTATGGTGCGCAAACAATAAAGTGTCTTTCTATTTATCTGTCTTTCTTTAAAGATTATCGATTTCCCGGATCGATCGATCGATCATTATGTTTTCATTCTCTCTTAGGTAACTATGCTTAGTAATCTTCTTTATACCTAATATAAAAATGTATCGCTGAATGTGTTGCTAAGCGCAAATTTCGAAAACAGCTGAATAGATTTTGCTAATTCTTTTTTAGAATATTCCTTGAAGTACGAGGATCGTTCTTACGCAGAGAAAAATTTACGAAATTGCCTGAAAAAAATAATTAAAGAATCGACTGTTAGGCGGTACGAAGATCGCATGGTCAGCTAGTTTATAATAATAATCATTTATTTCAATCAACTTAAGGTAACAAGGCCCATATAACATACAAACAAATACCTTATAGGTAACCAAAATAAATAATTATAAAAAAATGCATTATTACGTATAACCATTAATTACACTCGACGTCGTTCAGTGAACCACGCATTTTTCCCCTGAACGTCCGAAACTTCTCGAGGCCAGCACCGTTATTCAAATTCATTCGGAAACATTTCCGGGGGCAGTTCTCGTCGGCGGGCAGGCATTGCGTCGAGTTTATCAAGCGACTCGTAGATTCGTACTGGCAACATCCTCCTGGATAAAGTTCGACTTGCAGATCTGCAGTATGCTGACTTCATCCATGGTGTTGATGGCGTATTGTATTTACGCCAGCAGCTCGTTGACTATGACTCGCTGGAAATCCATAGCGACCGAAACAGGGCAGCGGCTAAAGTCGCGCGAATCGCGAAAGTTATATTCAACTGGCAGGGCACCGTGCGTCGCGGCCGTCTCCGAGCACGCGCACGCGCACACGTACACCGATTTATGGATATTAGTTAAGCAGTACAAGATATGACAATGCATGTCATTGTAAATTTATCGACGTTGAAATGTAGTGGGTCACATCACTAGTCAAAATAAAATTAGTGACCACCTACGAAATTTCGAAACGTCTTTTGTATATGTATCCTTTTCCAACATCATAGCGGTTCCATAAGACAAAACAGACCAAATATATTAAGTTTAGTTGTTTTATAACCCTCCTTCTATTGCTTTAGTTATTATTCTGAGTTATATAGTATGATGTTGCCATATCTATATAATCGAAAATTAGTCAACTATCAATATTATACTAAAGATAATAAAAAATCATTGTTTACATATTTAGATCTGAAATGGCGTGTGGAAGGTTGGTGTAACTAGCTAACAAAAATATCATCCAATAATATTATTGGCTGTAACAAGAAAAATACGTCAAAGATAAAAACTTCATTAAGAAATAATAAGCCGGCCCACTCCACATGACATTGCAAATTGCAATACCCTAATAGGGTCCATTATGAGATATTACATTATCATTTTTAAGATCTTTGAACTCATGTAACATTTACATAACCACTGACTTTGAGAACCTAAAAATGCACCGCATAAATTAGGTGCGTAGTCACAAACAAACGCAACCAGTCGCAATATTGTTGTCTCGTTCTCGCTATAGTCTCTTGCACGTCTCTCTAACTTCGATTTGATTGATTATGTACATGTACATAATACTGTCAACGGAGCTTTGTAGTGACCGTCTGCTTGTAATTATATTGGGTCCACGCGCTGTGTACTAGAAATTAGACTCGTGCCTCTTCTTCTTTATATAATATTATTTCAATCATAACGAAATACATAGGTACGTAGAGCTAATTCACCTTACCGGCAAAAGTTGCTGAAGGCCTGCGTGAGTAACTTCAACAGCTCGGGCTCAGTCCCCAAGCGCAGGTACGGCAGCATGGTCTGCACGGCCCCGAGCTGCAGCGCCGCGTCACTCGTGGCCGGCTGCAGCGACCAGCCGAGGAGCTGTCGGGCTGCAGCCACCGCGTCCTGACCGCCGCAAGCGAGGCGGGTGGCGATCTCCGTCATCGTTGCAACCTGTGACGAGTTTTTGGTGGGAACCGTAAAGATGGTGTCTTGATTTTGTATTATTTTCTAAAACTTGTGATTCTTAAGGTGTAATAATGGTGGATATTAACCTTTACCGGTTCGTGACCTAACCCAACCTGTGATATTTGAATCAAAAAGTGCTTTCTCTCCCTAGCCTTGCTCTAGCGATGCGTCCCCGACCTTACTGGGACTGGGACGAGTCGGCATTTACATTTAGTCAAAAAAGTATCGGGAATGGACGACTTGTTTATGGTTCTAAATTCAACTTTTTGTTTTTTGCTGTTGTTGTTAGATTGGCACAACTGTTTTCCAAGTGTTTCGCAAGACGCCGCAAAGTCTCACTTGCGGCACACTTCATAGCCGCAATTAAGTTTGGATCAGTCCATAGACATAGAGGAAAAGACCCCTAGGGGGCTATTCCTGAGCGTGAGATGAGATGAGATTTTATCTTGGTCACTCTCACACCTATGACATTTTAAACTAGAGCAACAAGGACGCAAAATGGTGAGATGAGAATCTCAAAACTCCGAATAGAGTCCCTAGTCGGGCGAAAACAATGATTCCAAAAAAGTAAGCTAAACTATCGAAAGTCAGCCAGTTCACTAGTCAGTCTTCGATGTCATCCAGTAGCGGTTACGTCTCCCCACTAACCAATAAATATGGTGAACTGTGTAGTCCACTCATGCCGAAATTTCAGAATATCCAAAACAGTAAAAAAAGGCAACGTCACTCATATCACCCGTAAGTCAAATGTAAGTAAGTTTTGTATAATAATAGCTATAATATTAAACTATTTTTACTATACTTATCTGTATGATGACATTAATGAATTATTTTTATATTTGACATAATTATCAATTATTATTGTTCTGACATCTGTTTTTAATTATAAATATTCAACTGTGACGTGTAACTATAGGAGTTATCAATAAATTCTGATTTCTGATTTCAAAAATAAATTTTTATTTGCTTTAGAAAGCTAATAATTGTAATTAATTCCTAATGTCAACAGAGCGAAAAGTTGATCAAAAAAGTGTTGCCACAAGGTATTTTTATTTTTCCCAATAAAATTATCTGTAGGTTTCTTACGGATCCAGTTTTAGCCTATCAGTGGACAAAAATAATTAAAAATGAAAATTAGTAGAAACCTCATCACCTTTCAATAATTTGCTCTGCGTACCTTCGCAAGAAAGAAATCTAGGTAACAGAGATAATTATATCGTGACAAGCAGGCGTCACTTTTATTTTCATGTAGGTAAATGTAATATTATTTTATTGCCGAAAAAATAACTTAAATGTATGATGTAAATAATGATAATGTGTAAAATTGTGTGTAAATAAGATTAAAGGGATTACTATTGATTTTAACTCAAATTCGCACTCTCGATTTTTCACAAAGTGCATTATAAGTAAGGCCAGGACGACATTTAAAGGTTCTTTTTAAATACTGTGCAGTTTTTTTACAAGTCAATTTTGAAAAAGGCGCAACATTAAACTTACAAATATGTGCAGTTTTAGAATATTAAATCTACCAAGTTTGTATATTGGAAAGGAAATGGCTAACGTAGATTTTGGGAATTAATATTATTTTTCGTGCAATTGTAAACTTTTTTTTATGGCAACATTACCATGCACACAAGTCTAATAAGTGGTTTCAACGAGATATAACGCAGTGTTCCATCTTTTTCTCTAGGTTGATCTGAGATTGGCAATAAGATTTCATGGTAGGCCCCCTGGACGCCAAATCTATTTATTAATAATCTCAAGGTCTAGGGGCAGTTTTACACACCTAACATGGCTCCGCACGCTTTATCATTTAGCCAAGGTCATTAAAAAAATGGTTAAATAATAATCAGTATCACAGAACAAAATAACAATGCTATCTGCTTTTCAATGACGTAGCGTCGTCGGCATTTTGCATACTATGTAGGTACATCTGTAATATTGTATTTAAATTCAAAATACGTTGTGAAAAAAAAGGAAATTTCTGGAATTACAAAATACATTCTTATTAGGTCTGTTGCGAATACTTATTGATTAATCAATCAGGCAGCTTCTTTATTGTATGAGACAACATAACAATTTTAGCAACAATTATTAAAATTCATGAATTCATAAAAGCAATCCGTTAAGGAAAACTACATGCGGAAAGTTTTTAAGAGCGACTCTTTGTAACAAGGATAAAATGTAGTTTTAATGGCCTTTTAGAGCCCACGAGTTACTGATAGCTGCTATCACTGACCTTTCTGAGTATGTTTAGAAGTAGGTACAGACACAACGAGCGGTGCGGGCAAGCTATAACGACAGGCGTTCGGGCGCGCGCCTCGCGAGGAACTGCCGGGTGGCGGCGCCGCGGAGCTGTGGCGCCTGCCTACTCTTGGTAACGGTGACGTCAGTATAGTAGGTAATTTACTAGGCTAGGCGTGGCTGTGGCTGACGTCACCCACATCGATAAAAACAAACATCGGCTTGTTTTTGCACTTGCCGGCACCGCCCGGCACTCAGAATAATAACAAAAGCATGCTTTAGTTTAGCCCCGTAGGGCAGGCTAGAGGTAACATGGCCATACCGCCTAGAAATCCGTAAGTTTTGCGTACTTTAGTCGTTAAACCTATGATGAAGATGATGGAGAAGAGGATGATGATAGATGAGATGAATTCCTCTTTTTGCCTCATTTCAGTAAAGCCGTGTATACTTTACTGAAACTTTAAGTCAAGTTTTGTAGAGAACACGAAGAGTAGCATGTCTTAATGTTTATCTCACTTGCCCACACTCATGCATGTTAACGAACCGGTAAAGGTTAATAATCCTCATAATATACTTTAACACTCGAAGATTCACAAGATTTAGAAAATAACACAAAATCAAGACACCATCTTTTCGGTTCTCGCCAAAAACTTTGGCACCGGTGAGATTAGGCATTTTTCCTCTTGCCGGAACCGGCTGGCCCGGCACAACACGGCCGGGCACAAACGTATGGCACGGTTCTCTACCTACCGGCGACGGTACCGCCACAGCGGCCTTGATCCGGGCTGGAGGCTGCCGGCAAGTGGAAAAAATCTAACTAGAAAAAAGTATAATTTTTTTTTAACCATAATTCTAAATAAGTATTTTGAAAAAGTTGGAATGGCAACACTGGCGCCCCACCTGGAGGGCTATTCCTACGCGTGA
Organism: Peribatodes rhomboidaria; assembly: GCA_911728515.1. Lineage (NCBI taxonomy): Eukaryota > Metazoa > Arthropoda > Insecta > Lepidoptera > Geometridae > Peribatodes > Peribatodes rhomboidaria. Next base: position 2,639,487 of record OU452192.1, on the reverse strand, counting down.
GATGAGATGAGATTTAATCTTGGTTACTCTCACACCTATGACGTTTCAAACGAGAGCAATAAGGACGACAACTGGTGAGATGAAAATCTCAAATCTCCGAATAGGCTCACAGGACACAGCCAAGTAGAAGATTTGTTGAGTAATGTAGTTTATTTTAAGGCTATATTCAAGTTTGTTGTAAATAGTGTAGGGAAAATTTAGACAAAAAGACTTTATTGTACTTATTGCTAAGAAACCACTGTATTTTTATTATTTCGACTGAAAAACTTGTATCCATGGTCAAGAAAAAAATAAAAAAACCATGACACACGGGACTTAGTGGCGGGAGCCGAAAATATTTTGTTTATGTACTATTTTCTAAAACTTGTGTTTCTTCGAGTGTTAAAATGTAATAATGGTGGATTATCAACCTTTAACCGTTCGTTTACGTGTACAGAGTGTGGCCAAATGATACAAACATTAGAAAACGTGACTTTTGTGTTCTTTATTATTTGTAAATCATGCAAAAGCGTGAACGAAAACTAGACCGTAGCATATTTTTGCACAAAATTTCTTCTTATATCTACAGACAATAGATTTCCGAGAACCTAATTCCAACTGGCGCACCGCTCCTATCAGGCACCTACAGGCCACCCGCCACCCACCACCACCTATGATCCAACAAACCAAGGTCAAGCAACACGTAATGACGTCATCATCATCCGTCTCTTTCGTACTTGTGGTAAATGAACTATTTCGCTCTTGCTTAAGCATCGATTGACGTCACTAGGTGTTGCTGAATACAATACGTGGCGCCACCACCCATCCGTCAGTTCATTTAAGAGTATATTACATGCTCTTTGCATCAGTTCCTCGCGTGACGCGCGTCTGACCGCCTGTCATTAAAGCTCGCCCGCTCGTTGTTTTTACACATACTCAGGAAGGTTAGTGATAACAGCTATCAATATTTCTCGGCCTCTACAAGGCTATCAAAAGCATACATGTTATAGAGTCAAAAACTTCCTTCCTGTGAGTACATCAAAATTATTATACTTACCTATTTTGAATGAATTAATGATTTTTTATAAGTTATTCAACTACTTTACTACATTATGAGTCTCGTACGAAATAGAGAAGCTGCCAGACCTAAATTAACGATTTATGATAAACGCTTGTATATCTTAAAGTAAATAAATCAGCCTACTTACCTACTATACAAATGTATGATTTTTTTTAATACCAAAATTATGATTTTTTAAATTTAAAAACAACGAAAGAAAACATAATTACAATATTACAGACAGAAATAAAATACTCAAAATGCCGACGACTTATCATTGAATAGCACTGCTAATTCAATAACTATGTTCTGTTTTTCGATTGACCTTGGCTAAATAATAAAGCGTGCGGAGCCATGTGTGTAAGTAAAATTTTAGAAATACCGCGAGCTGGCCCCAGACCTTGAAATTATTAATAGATTTCGCGTCCAGCTTTTAGTGGTTTTAGTAACTATTTAGGTACCTACTATGTGTACACAGTTCCAGGGGCCTAACATGACATCTTATTTTATTAGTGGTTTTGTACATTTTGTATCCGACGCTGTAATCGTATCGCCGTGCAATAAGGTTCATGGTCGCGCAGTGTCGAAAACAAAACGTAACAATCATGGCAAACTTATTTAATACGAGACAAAATTACTTGAAAACTTACATATTTTCCAAATTTTTTGTGCAGTGTACAGTCTTTTACTTAGGTTTTATGTAGGTTTTTCTGCTATTTATGTTTGTATCTAGTTTATTTCCATTCTTGTTATTTCGATATTTATGTAACACTTTCAATAAATAAATGAATAAATAAATAAATAAATGAATAAATAAATAAATAAATAAATAAATAAATAAATAAATAAATAAATAAATAAATAAATAAATAAATAAATAAATAAATAAATAAATAAATAAATAAATAAATAAATAAATAAATAAATAAATAAATAAATAAATAAATAAATAAATGAATAAATAATATGTCATGGTAGGCCCCCAGAAATGTTATTAGGAGAGACCATTGACCTCCGGCTTCTACTTATCTACATTTTATGTTCATGTCGACTTTAAATTTTCACAACTCGCTTATAATCAGCCAAATATACCTACAGTAGGTAAGTACATTTTTTTTATGTATGGTCGGCGTTTTACCACCAACTCGCCTGATGTTAAGCGACGTTATGGTCTAAGATGGAGCACGACGACCTATAAGGTACTTATTCACTCTTGAAGTTTACTAGAGTGAAGACGTACAAAGACGGCAGTTGAGTGAGGCGCTACAAGTGCGCTACTGCTCAGACCCGTCTTCGGAACGGTTACACCGGACTACATCCCGAAACACGACTAGGTCATTTCACGGCATGGCTTGGTCCGGTGGGTGGTAAGTAGCCACGGCCGAAGCCTCCCGCCAGAGTTTGCTACCCGGTTAGCACTACCCGGGGACCACGTGTAGGGAATCAGAATAGAGTACACTCCTACGGACGTGGGTAGCTCAGCCCCTAAGATAAGCCCATATACACTTACATGAAAACTTTATCCTCCATTTGGCCAGCTGGGCAAAAAGTACAGTCGTTTTGGTAATGATAATATGCACAGTATTAATACGAAATAGCTCTGTCTAGATATTTTTTTTACATCGAATCTAGGCATACGTTTGACCACAGACTCGCCTGATGGGAAGCGACGACGTGATCGAAGGTGTAACACTAATGCCTAGGAGATACCTGTTCACTTTTCTCTTGAACAGCCCAGGATAATCCTACTATATTATCAACGCGAAAGTTTGTAAGAATGGATGGATGGATGCATGTTTGTTACTCTTTCACGCTAGAACGGCTAAACAGAACTGGATGAAATTTGCCACAGAGACAGATTATAGTCTAGAAGAGCACATAAGATACTTTTTAACCGCGGGTGAAACCGCAGAGCGAAGCTAGTCACCTATATACTGTAATGTATATTAAAATTAATATTTTTGTTATAATATTGTTTCAGGTGTCAACCCAAGCTCCGAGACATCTCCACATGGCTGCCCAGAAGGTGCCCGAACCTTAAACCTACTTTAATTTGGCTTAAATTAGAACTTAAAAATTGTATTTGAATGAATTACTTGCCTTCAAAAGTTCTAGACCAGCGGTCGGCAACCTTTAGGCAGGCAAGGGCCGCACAGCCAAAATAAGCAAGTGACGGGCCGCACTTGTTCAAAAATTTTACTATGTTTCTATATTTACAAATTTTACCATAGGTATCTATTTATTTATGTAGGTACGAGTATTATCTGATCTCTAAAAATCAATGTTTATCTGTCTCTGGCAGCTATAGTAAAAGCCTTGCTTAGTTTGGGACCTGGCGACCGTGTGAGCGAAATGTCCCGATTTTTTTACAAAACACTCGTGGGCCGTAAAGAGGGGGGCCGAGGGCCGCATGTTGCCGACCGCTGTTCTAGACTGATGAGTTGTACCAACTAACTTTATCGACAAGCAAGCAAGTTCGTATAGGCCGTCCGTATGGTGGCTGATGTTAGAGTTTCTAGGCCGTCCGATGGCCTCTGATATTGCTTGACGATTGTTGTCACAGAACAAGCAACCAGTGCCTACAGTAAAATACAAAAACTCTTTATTAAAAACAAAAAAAAAAATTCAATAATACCTAAATCAATTATTGTCTATTGTCTAAATAAGGCCAAACTAAGTTTTTAATGGTCGGCCTTAACGCTAAAAGCGATACAATTTAACGTGTCATCCGAGCCACGGGAGCGCTCAGTTGTAAATGACACACGCGGTCACCCATCCTAGGACTGACCGTGTCGTCCGTTGCTTAGCATCGGTGATCGACTACGAACACCTTCAAGCTACGCTGTGAGAACCAAGTCTTTCACCCAGGGCCGGATTTAGTGGAGGGCAGGCGGGGCTACAGCCCCTGGGCCTCCACAAGAGAGGGCCCCCACAATAGATATTGAAAAAAAAAGCAATTTACTTTAATACAACCTTTTACCTACATATTTGTACAAATATGAGTAGTTAAAGAATGTAGTTTGTTATAAGCAATAAATAAAATTACATTAATGTAATAAATTTAAATTTTTTACTGTTTTTTTTGAAATTTTATTCGAGTGATAATTAAAGGCCTCCACTTTCATGTTGCCCTAGGGACTCTACACCTCTAAATCACCTGTAATAATAATAATAAAGTCGGGACACTTGCAAACACGGCCGCCTGACCCTAAACTAAGCAAAGCTTGTACTATGGCTGTCAGAGACTGATATACGTACTTAGATATTTTAAAATACATACTTAAATAGATAATTAACACCCAGACATAGCACAAACACATATATTCATCACATGAATGTTTGCCCTGGGTGGGAATCGAACCACGCCCCCAAGATCAGAAGGCAGGTTCACTACCAACTGAGCCACCGAGGCAGTCAGTAATAATAATCACCTGTTGATTTAAATGACACAGATTGTAACGATGACGGAGACCGCCGCCCGCCTCGCTCGCGGCGGTCAGGACGCGGTGGCTGCAGCCCGAGAGCTCCGGAGCCTGGCCCTGCGGCCGCTCACGAGGGATGCGCTGCTGCAGCTCGGGGCCGTGCAGACCATGCTGCCGTACCTGCGCTTGGGGACTGAGTCCGAGCTGTTGAAGTTACTCACGCAGGCCTTCAGCAACTTTTGCCTGTAAGGTGAATTAGCTCTACGTACCTATGTACTTCGTTATGATCGAAGTAAAATAAGGAAGAAGCGGCACGAGTCTAATTTCTAGTACACAGCGCGTGGACCCAATATCAAGCAGACAGCAGACAAGCAGACGGTCACTACAAAGCTCCGTTGACAGTATTATCTTACACTAGCTGCGCCCTGCGGTTTCACCCGCGGTTAAAAAGTATCCTATGTGTTATTCTAGACTATAATCTATCTCTGTGCCAAATTTCATTCAGATCTATTCAGCCGTTCTGGGGTGAAAGAATAACAAACATCCATCCATTCTTACAAACTTTCGCGTTTATAATATTAGTAGGATAGGATGTATCAATAACAAAGTTAGAGAGACGTGCAAGAGACTATAGCGAGAACGAGACAACAATATTGCGACTGGTTGCGTTTGTTTGTGACTACGCACCTAATTTATGCGGTGCATTTTTAGGTTCTCAAAGTCAGTGGTTATGTAAATGTTCCATGAGTTCAAAGATCTTAAAAATGATAATGTAATATAAGTATCTCATAATGGACCCTATTAGGTTATTGCAATTTGCAATGTCAATGTGGGCCGGCTTATTCTTATAAAATGAAGTTTTCATTTTTGAGGTATTCTTCTTGTTACCACCAAAAATATTGGATGCTATTTGTTAATTTCAATACCTGTCACTTTCTTTCACATGGTAATACAGGTAATTAAGCGATTACCTAGTTCATTTACCCCCACCTCTTAACTGTATGAAAAAAAGAACAGCTGTACCATACAAAAAGTTCGTTGATCGTCACCAAAATGTATGGAACAGCTGCTTTTTTTCCTCGATTCAAGGTTGCCCCATAGTTTATTCGTGCTCTGCTAGTGGAGTATACTTACCTCTACAAATTCTGCGGGAATGCCAAACAACGCGTTGTATTTAAATGTAGGTATTATTTGTTCAGACGTGCCGACGGCGAGGCGGCAATACAGTCAGAGCTGGTGTCACCGGCGCTGCCTCTTATCAAGGACCTTCTGAGCGATGAAGATGAAGACGTCCTGGGTAAGCTTGCTCCTAGTACTGAGTGTCTGAAACAATGTCCGCAAATACAAATATCATCGTTCTCACTCAATAACAAACATACAAAAACAGACTGTAGTCATACACTGCAACCAGCAACTTCCGGGACTCCGGGGGAAACCGGCCATCCAAGCCTAACAGACACCCGAGAGATAGGAAGAAGGATGGGAAGGGTGGGAAGGAGATGTTTGGTGTCGACGAGGGGCGTCCCCAAGGCCGGTGGTTCCAAGCCACACATAAGTATCCACCGATCGACCACTAAGCGTGGATTTTGCGAAACATTGGTAACGCTCTGAAAATAGCGGTTTGATCACGCCGGCTTGATACGGCGTGATGTCTTCGTACGGCGGCGGCGAACACAGCGCGATGGCGTTCCCTGCAGTCGGTACAGCGAAGGACGTTTGAAACCAACGTTAAATACAACGAAATCGATAGTGCTATATAGCGAAGGGTCAAGGGCCAACGCTAACACCACGAAGTCGAGGGACCGAGACAGAGAATCAGATCGTCTTGTCTTGAGTCTTCTCAGATTTTGCAGGATTGAGAGAGACAGCAACAGCGAACTGGACTGCTAGCAGCGGACGGCAGTTGGAGACGTCCGTATGGTCCGGCGGATCGGAGCGGAATGACTCGCGCCTCGCGCAGTCGAGTAACAAAATAATCAGATTTAAATACTGAGAAAATAAATATTGATAGCTCATGCAAGCTTTGCAATGAGGAGTTTTGGTCGACGGGTGTCGTATTTCGACAATCCCGTGGTCGGTTACGTCACGTCACGCCAGCACTGCAAAACAAGTCGACTACTTAACGTGTTATTGAAGTTTTTAGTCCAAGTTGTTACCCGTCTGCGCAAGAAGTGGGGTTATGTTTTTTGAGTATTTGTATACCTATATATGCATGAGATTTCTTTGGCACGGCCTACAGCCTTAACAGCTTGCTGGATTTCGACTTGTGAGGTGTCATTTGAATCGTCTCGATGGTGGCATAGGGTACAATATTTTGCATACGGTTTTTTTTGTTTTTCTTTTAGTAATTATTTTATTTTTATGTATGTTAGTACACATAGGTAAATAAAATAACCCCGTATGGCCCAGTGTATGGTGACAGGCTCGCCCCCTGTCACATTTGGGACTGAATATCGTCCGGTGAAGTGTGGGTGTTGTATAACACCTCTGCCAGTCCCCTCGGCGGAAAGGCGTGACGATATGTATGTATGTGTGTTTGTTAGTCTGTAAGGTATTTATTTTTTATGGGCCTCTGTAACTTCCATTATGCAAGATGAATTAATTGCCTGAAATAAATGTTCTGTTCTGCGAGAGGTAATAATGTCGTTGACTAAGCGAGCACGAAGCGTGAGCAAAGCGTCTCCGTTTCAGCTTGGGCTTGCGTTCGTATGTCCGTCTGAGTGTCCGGGTGCACTACATGGCCCATATCATGAAATCTTATTGCGACCAAGATGTCCGAGATGACCGAGAGCCAACACGTAATGACGTCACTCGTCACTGTCATCGTGTCTTTCGAACTGTTTGTAAATGACATATTTCGGTCTTGCTTAAGCATCGATTGACGTCACTACGTGTTGCCACGTGACCATTTTTTACTCGTGATGCTATACCTGGCGGAGTAAAATATTATTATATCATGATTGCGATTATTGTTATGTGCAGCCACTGACGTGATCATTGAAAACCTTTCAGAAGCGGCTTGCACGGTTTTCATCAACTTAACGCACGGACCGAACAAAGTCATAAATGTTAAGCACGCCGTGCCGGAGCACGTGGGGTCGATCCTTCTTCTGACGAGCCATGAGGCCACCAAGGTCAAGAAGGCAGCACTGAGTGCCGTCAGTAATGCGTTTGCTTCGGATTTTTTTCCGGTAAGACAGATAAATAAACTATTTATTGTTCACACTAGACGGAACAAATAATTTACCGAGCGAGCGTGAAGCGCGAACGAAGTGGCTCTGTTTCAACTTGGACAATAGTGCTTTCGCATGCCGGTTCTCGTGAAACTTTGAGCAGGTTCGATAATTAGATAATTATATACTTACTTATAAGCGATGATAGCCTAGCCGGAGAAGGCCTGCCTCTCAAGTCAGAGGGAGCAGGTTCGGGCCCAGCCGAAGGCACGCACCAATTTGTTCGTTGTGTGGACATATGTGCGTATTGCATGTCATCTGCTACATGACTGGAGCCCGGTGTATGGCGACAAGCTCGCCCCCTGTAACATTAGGGACTGAATATCGTCCGGCGAAGTGTGGGTGTTGTACATCTCTGCCAGCCCCCTCGGGGGAAAGGCGTGACGATATATATATTGACGATATTTTGGTCTATTCAGTTTAAGTTTTTTTTTAATGATGGAAATATGGAGGCGCTAGATCTTCAACTTAGAGCCACTAGTACATCATGGACGAGTATAGGTACTCGTTGCCAAGAATAACGAAAAGGACATAGACCTATCATCCCGAAAAACAAACAGTTCCCTTAGGACCAGTTTACCTAGTAGGTACATGATAAATAGGCTTGTATTTGGCGTCCATCAGTTGTTAAGCAATGCGGTCTGCGATAGAGTAGCATTCGCCTAGAAGCCGTTCCATTCGAGACTTGAAGACACAGATTTTCCTCCTAGCCTGTACACGACTGCTTATAGTCAGGAGGTCCCGAAGTCGATTTGCTGCCGGGCACATGTTTGAGTAATGAATTTAAACATCTGTTCTGGGTTTAGGGTGTTAGTTGTGAGTTACATGGTATCCCTGAAACACGGAAGCCTAGTAGGGAGCTATGAGTGTGAATTATTTTTTATACCCCCTACGCAATGACGACGGGGTGTTACAAGTATGACATGTCTGTGTGTGTGTCTGTCTGTGACATTGTAGGTCCTGAACTATTGTACGTTTTTTTTTTGTTTGAAAGGTGAATTAGTCGAGAGTGTTCTTAGCTATGTTTGATGAAAATCGGTATCGGGGATTTTCAAATGTTTAATTTATACTTGTTCAAGGTGCACATCTACTATCCCTGCTGCGTCGACCCCATCATAGCCCTCCTCCAGAGCAATGACTCCACTCTGCAGCTGACCGCAGCCTGGGCGGCGAGCAACTTCTTCGCGAAGGCTCCCAATGGAATATGGGACGTTTTATCTATGGCTTTAGCAAAAGACATACTAACTCCGCTAAGAAATATGTTAGACAGTGGAGAACCAGAGTGAGTGTTTGAAAGTGTAGGGAAGTACGTATAAAACGGCATAGGTCGGTGTTCAGTAGCTGCGTGACACACGGACAGCTCGTTGACAACGACCAACTGACAGCACGCACGCAGATACGCGACGTTGCGACTTGCGTACAGAGCAGGTACAGCGCGAATGACATAGCATTCAAAGGTTGTTTCTCTTGTCCCCCACTTTTGGTCCCCTCTAGGGGCCAAGAGGACTAAAATCAACGGACTTTCTTACTGGACGTCACACCAAATCCGTGTGTAGTGCAGTCCGTGTGCGCGCAGGTGCGTGCAGTATTGTGTGACGCCTCACGGACGACACACAGTACCGGATTAAGCGAGCGCGGGGCCCGTAGCAAATGTGAAGCGGCCCTTGAGTAGTTGGTTTCCCACCGAAACACCTAATTTCCCCTGAAAGTATTGTGGTGTTGCCAAGTATGGTCAGCACTTTTCCCGCTTATTTTGAGAAATTTGGCGCCGCATGTCTATTTTGAGAAAAGTTATTGGGTGTAGGGAATTTATAGTTTTAGTTTTTTGCGCGGAACCGGTAGCATTTGCTGTGTCTTGCTATGTGGCTAATCCGACACTGATACCACGGGCCCTATTCGGAGATTTGAAATTTTCATCTCACCTTTTTTCCTCCTTGTTGCTCTCGCTTGAAACGTCATAAGTGTGAGAGTGACCAAGATAAAATCTCATCTCATCTCACGCGCAGGAATAGAGCCCCCCATCTTAATAAGTTACACTGGAAAGATTACGTTTAGGCAGAGATGAGTGAGCTTAAATATGCGGGGCCCGTAGCTGTTGCTACTCTTGCTACGTGATTATGTGATGATCCGGCACTGACTACACCCGTACTGCAAGCGGAACGCACAGCACGGACCGGACTGCAACTGGATTTGGTGTGTTTCAGCCTTCCATTTCGATTCTCACATTTCAGTACATAATTTGACAACTTAGACGTTTAATGGTACGCCGTATCATGAGGCCTTATCTATCTAAATTGCGTTACATTTGACATATTTTAAGATTGAATTTAATTCAAAACTTATTTCTTCGGTTTAAAAATAATAAACATATTAAGATGCACTCAGAAGCCCTTCATTTTCTTGTCTATTCTTCTGAGTTGTGACTATTTTTCTGAACAAGATGGTTAGAGAAGCGTTACAGTCATTTTTATAACTTTGATGATCTAATGTGTATTATCTTGGATACCCTATTGCATTTAGACTCTGATGAAACGTAGATTAAGGTAAGGATTTCAGGTACTGGATATCTATAGCCAACCCAAGTTGCGCTATGTTGTATTTGTGCAGGTGTCGTGTGCAAGCAGCGCAAGCGATCGCCAATCTGTGCCGCTATGCCTTGGCGAAGCATCGCTGGCACGTGGAGTCGCGCGACCTGCTGCGCCCGTACTGTGCGCTGCTCGCGGGGAGCGACGACGCGCTGGCGGCGCTGGTGCTGGCCGGGCTCCACGCGCTCGTGCAGGTAGCTTGTAACACTGTATACTCCTTGGGGCAAATCAACGTCCCAGTTCGTCGAAATAATAAAATAATTAAAATGATTAAAAACTCTAGATTGCAATAAATCAGCCGAACCTGATGGCCTGAATCCGCACTTATTAGTTAACTGCGCACAAAATCTGACACATCTTGTTTCTCAGATATTTAATAGATCTATTACTGAAAGTGTCTAGCATTTGGACATATGCTACAACAACCCCGATCCATAAAAAGGCTCCAAGCGTGATGTGTCGAATTATGGACCAATTTCTAAGCTCTGTGTACTAGCCAAAGTCTTTGAAAAAATAGTTATAACTAACTTTACGCCGCACTCAAACATTCTTTCCTACCACAGCAGCATGGTTTTCTTACAGGAAGGTCTACCACTATTGATTTGGTTTAATTTGTTGATGAGGTCACTAATGGCATGGATGGTGCAGGGCAGGTTGGAGCCGTACAATAAATACCGACTATCGTAAAGCGTTCGATCGTTTAGATCACTCAATCCTTCTCGCCAAGTTGTACGCCGCAGGGATAAGAGGTGATCTTCTAAGGTGATTTACCTCTTATGTCAGCGGTCGTACCCAAACTGTTGGTATGAATGGTTTCATCTCGGCTCCATCTCTCATCCCATCTGGTGTGCCTCAGGGATCCATTCTTGGGCCTCTTCTGTTCATTATCTTTTTGAATGACATTAATCAGTGTTTTAGGCACTCCAATTTTCTACTTTTCGCTGATGATATGAAATATTTTAAAGTCATTAACCACTATCATGATCGGAGAAATTACTGCAGTTAGACCTAGATAACCTTCATGACCATTGCGTATTGAACAAGTTAGAACTCAACATATCTAAATGCTGCTGGATAACTTTTAATAGATCTGTCCGGACATTCACATATAGTTACAGAATAAATGGACAGTCTTTGATGAGAACCGATTTAGTTATCGATCTTGGCGTGACTCTTGATTCTAAACTGCTCTTCAGACAACATATTAAGAACATCTCGACCAAAGCCATGAAAACCTTGGGCTTTATGCTCCGAATTACGAAAGACTTTAAAATGATCAAGATTTTGAAGATTCTCTATTGTTCATTAGTACGTGGTCAACTCGAATATGCTTCACAAGTTTGGAACCCCTGTTATGATAAATATTATAGTGCCTGGAGGACCGAGCTTTGCTCGGTTTTTTTTTAAATTGTGTTTTTTGGAAAATAAACAATTGATTTTAGTCTAACCTCAAAGCAAACACTCATTGACTTCGTGTTACTTAACAACGCCATCTGCTGTTGTGTCGTTAAAGCAATTAGTTGCTCACAAAAATAGTATTATTATTCGCCAATAGATGTCAGGAAGAGTCATATTTTTCAGTTGAGACTACTCAAACGCCTCCTTTTTGTTATTTTTCTTCCAAGTTTATGTTTAAGTTGATTATCGATAAAACACGAATAAAATGACATTTTCTAAAAATGATTCCTAGCTAGATCGATTTATCGCCCCCGAAACCCCCTATATACTAATTCGTATGAAAATCGTTGGAGCCGATTCCGAGATTCCAATTATATATTATATATATGTACAAGAATTGCTCATTTAAAGATATAAGATATACACATCCTTGAAAGGCTCCAAAAGAAATGTCTACGTTTTATAAATTTCAAAGCTAAGATATTGAGTCCTGACTGTGAGTATGATCAGGTTTGCTTCCACCACCATCTGTTGCCTGTTGACATCAGAACGAAGGTAGCTGATTTGACCTGAACAATAATTTATCTGGTAGGATCGATTGCCCTTCACTATTGAGTCGGATAGGTCTTATGACTCCTCTTAGTTTAGCTTCTCGTAGAAAAATTATCCGCACACTTATTAAATTCAACTGGAACTATTCAGCAAACTTCGACTTGTTTATGACGAGGCATATTACTTTAAAAATAATAATTCTAAACAGTTCTTTGATTCAACATAAGAGAAATATTGTTTTACAAAAAATAAATTGTCAAATAAACGTGTTAGTAAATATAAAAATAAATTTGTAAATATTAGTATTTGTATGAGGTATTTAATTAATTATGTATTTTTAGAGGGTTTTTTACTTACAACTATTTAAGTGTTTATAAGTGAAAACTTCTTTGGCTTTTGTGTTAATACTTATTTTACGAGTATATCTACTATGTAAAATGAGCAGCCGTCTGTTTGCCCTGTGCAATAAAATAAAAATAAAATAATCGACCGACCGACCGTTAGGAAGCGAAGCGTCTATGCTTCAGCTTCGACAAAAATCCTTTCGTTTGTCCGAATTCTATGTGGATCTCTGTCCGGATCCCTATCTTCCTCTACAGGTCCTATAGATATGATTTTTTTGTTCCAAAAAAAAAACCATCTCCGCCATTTTGAAAAAATCCAAGAAGTACTCGGCAAAATAAAACCTGCTCACATAATTTCACGAGAATCGAGGAGGACAGACGCCAGTCGCGAGGCCTACATCTGACAGAGCTACTAGTAATTACCACTTGCACGAAATATAAGAATTCAATAATCAATAATCATTTGTTTGCTTATAAAAAATAGTTATATAATTACATGAGACTTCCTGTCTCCCAAACTAGGGTGATCCTGTGCTATGGGAGACAGTTAGTTCTTCAGTGGAATGGGTACATTAGGGACAATTAATTGCCAGTGTTTGGACAAGGACAGTGTTAGGTAACAAATAGGTAAAAAACGGGAATACCGTGGTAGGGGTGGAGGTTTTTAGGAATATGCACCAAAAACACAATTTAGGGTAAGAATCAGACTAGTAATTGCCTAAGTCCTTAGATTAACTAATTTTAAACTACTGCTGGCGAAATATTCGCTCACCAGGCACATAAAGTTAAGATTCTCTTAAGGAGTGGTTTAACGTTCGTGTAAAAAAAAATTGGAGGAACTAGCAAGGAGTAGATGTAACTAGTTTAACGAGCATTTAGGCACTTCTTATATTTATTGAAAGCAGCCATAAGTATATTAAATCAATGCAGTCTATGTACAGTTCTATTTTAGCGTGTTTATAATTTGATTGCATAGTGTAACTTCCCACAGGCTACAGAGAGAGACAATCATGAAGATTCTGATCCCGAAGAAGAGCGCAAGATGACGTCGTTATGTTCGAAGCTGAGTGAAGTCGGCGCCCCCGGCCTGATACAACAGATATTGCAGCGACAAGTGACTGATGAGGTAAGCTGCGGTGGGGTGAGGTAAGGTATTGTGGGGAGAGGTAAGGGGAGGTAAGACACATTGATGAGGTGACGCTTACGTAAATTTAGATGCACGGCAAATTGACGTGAGTTACTCGTATAAGTGGCATCAGTTTAGTGGCAAATGATTAACTGAATATTATTTTATTAAATGCATATTCCGATTCTCAGGATGGATATTGTGTATTAATTTGCACGCCTGACGGCTGTTAATGGATGGACGTAATACTTAAGACCATGTACCGCTAACATACAAATAATTACCTGACTTTGACCTACTTAGATCCTTACATAATATTATGAAATAGCCATTTTAAATGAAAAAAACCAAACGAACAAAAATGAAACTATAATTATTTAATCAAAACGTGCGCTACTCGTATCTGTGCAGTTTTATCATTTCATAGGTAGTTTATTGATTAATTTGCTGAAAAAAATATGGTGGAAGCGAGAATCACTAAAATCTTAAAATTACTCTAATTTATCATGCAGTGTGTGGTCTAGCGTTGTACTGAAGCAGCAGTGGGCTAGAGCCAAGCCAAGACCAGCTCTAGCAGCAATTAAAATCATTGATATTGAATCAAATTGCCGTCCAAGGCTAGTCGACCAGCCACGGATGTGTACCGGCTTGTTTTTCTATCATGGTTAGCAAATGTTGACAATACACATCTGCCGTAACTTTCTGGCCAAATCTTAGGAAACTGTAGAGGATGACACCAGCATTGCAGTATTGCACCCATATTCATAGTCATTCGGAAAAAAACTATTTGGATCCCAAAAACTTTAAGCCCAAATTATTCGAATCTCAGTCCGCATTCATAAGTTTTTAAGCGTGACTCATTCTTCTGATCGGATTTATACTCTATTCCCTATTCCAAAATTTATAAGAGTAGACTGAGATTCAAACAATTTGAGTTTTCAATTTGTAGGATCCGATCAGAAACGTTTACTCTCACTCACTCACAAACACTCAACAGTACTATTTTCTGAGTCAACTTTCGCTTGGGTCTCCTAGCCTCAACCGATGTGATCAGCGTTTCCGTTTATCGCACAGAATTCAAATTTTTCGTCACAAGTAACAACATGAATTCAAATTTCCCCATCATTCACCTCACCTTACGCGAGTTTGTGTGTGGTTCACTACTCATGCGATACTCTTTTTTTATCCGACTGCGCAAGAAGGAGGGTTATGTTTTTCGAGTGTATGTATGTATGTATGAGCCTAACTAGCCTCTACAGCCTTAACAGCTTGATGTATTTCGACATGTGAGGTGTCATTTGAATCGTCTTGATAGCGGAAGTGACATAGGGTACAACATTTTGTAGCCAAGTTTTTTGGTTTTCTTTTAATAATGTTTCTTGTTTCGTGTTTTTTCAATTGTTTCAAGTGAATCAAAACTGTTTTATCTCTTGCGCAGAAGCCTGCGGATAACTCAGACGTGGTTTGCGATAGGTTTGCTTCCACGGTCACTTTTAGTTATTCGTTATCAACTTAGGTATCCGGCCTTCCACGAGACTTGTTCTATAGGCAACAATTTCTTTAACGAAAACTTTGTAACCAAAAACGTTCCGTGTTTTTATTTGCAGTAGCTGTCCCAAACACATAATTTAATTTCAATTTTATTGTAGTGTGGAGTGTGGTAATAGATAACTGAACGCCAAATATTTGAAACCCAATTAGCCAGTTCGACACAACATTAAGTTTATAATTGTAAAAAAATATTTACTTTATTTTATAGGTTACATAATTATAATTATTCTCCCAAACTACTGGACCGATTTTAAAAATGATTGCACTAATAGAAATAGCACAATCACTGAGTGATGTCAGCTATGAGACGCGAGTGGAACCGCGGGCAGACGACTTATGGTTAAAAATAACATTTGGTATTTATTTATAATTTCAGGATCTCCACCCTCTAGCACTAGAGTTGAGTACAGTTCTCCGGTTTTATGTTGAAAAGGAGGACGTCATCTTGGAAGATGGGGAGGTGTTCACAGCGGTGGAGATCTGTGAGGGTAAGTTAGTGTAGGTCGAATGGCTAGCTCTGTAGGGCTAGCACCCTGGAGATCCGTTCTTATCTCGCGAGAATAAGACAAACATATCCGTGTTGTAGCTTGTCACATCTAAGCGTGAAAAAATGGTGGAAAGACAATTAGTCTCCGGGTTGCAACGCGAGTCCCCTCCCTCGGCGACAGTACCGTAGAGGTGTTCTTGAGCTAGTCGCCCATAGTTGTTAGGATTATTTAAGGCCCTGCGCCATCTGCTCTTACCTAATGCCCGGTACGCTGAGGCCTCAGTGGCCAACAGCATTAGTCATACAAAAATAAAATGGTTAACAATATAAAAATAAAAAAGTATTTATTGCCTAAAATTAAAAAAAAAAAACAAATTACAAATTAATGCTGGGTACACACACATCAAGCCAACGAACGCCAACGCACGGGCAGCGTCCCGGTTCGTTTCAATAAAATAAAACGAGATGCAGAACATCGCCGGCCCTCGCCGGCCTCGGCCTGTACGCAGCATAAGAAGAACAGCGTATATTTTTTAGTTAGGCAATTGGGATATTCTCAGCGATGTACTGAGTAAGCTGAAGCCTACGCAGAGCTGGTTTTCAGAATATCCCAATGCTCGAACTGAGATGGTCTTCGAGTTTATCCAGAAAACAAACGGATTTAACAATCTATAGTTAGATAGACTTAATTTTAATTAGACCTAAGTTACGAGCTTCTGTTTCAATAGGCGTGTTTTCGTTAGGAAAGACATCAAGTCCAAGCCCATTTTAGTTAAAGA
This sequence comes from Peribatodes rhomboidaria, assembly GCA_911728515.1. NCBI lineage: Eukaryota > Metazoa > Arthropoda > Insecta > Lepidoptera > Geometridae > Peribatodes > Peribatodes rhomboidaria. The sequence continues at coordinate 2,622,971 of OU452192.1, read as the reverse complement.
CATAGAATTTGTGAAATCTTTATGAATAGGTCACAATGAACACCCTAAAGATTTATTATCAAAATGTCAGAGGGTTGCGAACCAAATTGCCTGATTTATATAGGAACACTCTTAACCAGGATTATGACATCATTGTTTTGACAGAAACGAACTTAAATTATACCTTCTATGACAATGAAATTTTCGATTGCCGCTATAATATTTTCAGACGGGATAGGCAGACTTCTGAGTCAGCGAAAGAAAGTGGGGGTGGGGTATTAATTGGTATACTGGATGACTATGAAGTATTATGTAAACGCGAATGGGAATCAAAGTCGATCTGTGAAGACCTATGGGTAACCATTAAGTTAAGGAAGGGTTCGATCATACATGAGTTAAATATTGGGGTTGTGTATATACCACCACAGATACAAATCACCTCATTAGAAATAATATTAGATTGTATAACACATGTGCTCAGTAATGAAGTAGCTTTAAATTCTCAAACTTTGTTGCTTGGAGATTTTAATAGACCATTTTTCAATTGGATATCTGACAAAAATTTGGCATATTTTAAACCAAAACCAGGACCCAGTGCGCAAGATTCTCTTTTTCTGGATACAATTATTTTTAATGATCTATATCAATATAATGCAATTCTCAATAGTAATAATCGTTTATTGGATCTGGTTTTTAGTACGAATAGTAAAAATGATGTGACTGTCACAGAAAACCTAACTCCTCTATCCAAGTTAGATAAAGAACACCATCCGGCCCTATACATAACATTTAATGTTGGAATGTTTAAGGCACTGAAAAAAAAATCCTCTTTGGTCTTCAAGTATTATAAGTCCAATTACGCAAAAATCAACGACCATCTCTCCAATATTGATTGGAAAGATAAATTACAACACGATTCTGTAGACGAAATGGTTGATGCTTTTTATGACATTTTTATACCATTAATCAATGAATACACCCCTCTACAACGAACCAAGGGTGACCGGTATCCTGTTTGGTTCTCGCTTCCCCTTATAAAATGTATGAAGGAAAAGGCTAAATACCATTCCAAGTACAAGAAATATCATACCTTACCTACCAAATATCATATCATACCATACCTTCAGGATAAACTTGCGTTTTCAGACGCCCGTAAGAGGTGTAAAATCCTGCTAAAAGAATGTTTCGCAGTTTTTAAAAACAATGCTTCAGTTTATCTAAAAAAAAATCCTAAGTATATTTGGCGCTATGTTAAAAATTTACGGGGAAGTAGCACATCGTTGCCTAACCAGATGAACTTATCCAATAAATCTGTCATTGGAGGTCAGGGAATATGTGACTTGTTCTCTGAACACTTTAATTCAATTTATCACACATCCAATTCTACTAATACTCTCTTGTCCGCTGAAACCATATCTCAATTTATAAATCCGTCCATTTTATGCTCAGTTACCTTTGAGGAAAACGAAATACTAAAAGCGCTTGTCACACTTGATAGTAACAAAGGAGCTGGACCTGACTTACTGCCGTCTATAGTTTTGAAAAAATGTGCGTATCACTTGACAAAACCACTGTCTATTATTTTCAATAAGTCTACTAACACTGGATTTTTCCCATCTAGATGGAAAGTGGCCAACATAACCCCGATACACAAAAAAGGGGATTTGACGCATATCGAAAACTATCGACCAATTTCAATCCTGTCGGGGCTAGGTAAGCTGCTAGAATCACTAATGGTTAAAAAAGTATACTGGCATATTTCACAGCACCTAAATTCAAACCAACACGGATTTAGGCCTAAAAAATCTACCTGCACAAATCTGATGAGCTATACAAACGACGTGCTTGAAATATTAGACAGCGGAGGGGAAGTTCATGCCATTTATACAGATTTTAGTAAGGCGTTTGATTTGGTGGACCATGACTTGTTATTGGCAAAACTGGATAGGCTCGGAATACATGGAACTTTATTACGTTGGTTTGATTCTTATCTACGAAACAGATCTCAGTTAGTAGTTGCAAAGGGTTTTAGATCACGCATAACAACAGTGCCGTCTGGTGTTCCTCAAGGATCCCATTTAGGTCCTCTACTCTTTCTGGTCTTCATAAATGATTTGCCTCAGACAGTGAAATCTCGAGTTAAGCTTTTTGCCGATGACCTAAAACTATACAGACGCATAACAGAACAGAAAGACGTTGAGGACCTTCAGGGTGACTTAGACCGTGTAAGCCAATGGTGCATTCGTAACAAGATGTGTTTAAATGTCACTAAATGCTTTTTCATCAAGTTTACGCGAAAGCATGTATCTTTTCCGGCAAATTATACAATAAATGGGTTTAATCTAGAACAAGTACGATCCATTCGCGATCTTGGAGTGGTATTTGATTCACGGTTGGATTTTATAGAACATGTCGACACCATAACTCGAAAAGCTAGGAAAATGTGTGGTTTTATCTCCAGACAAGCCAGGTCATTCCTAAATGAAGATCTGTCAATCCAGTTATTCAATGGCCTGGTTAGGAGTGTTCTTGAGTATTGTTCTGTAGTATGGAACCCTGGGTATAGAAATCACTCGGATGATTTAGAGAAAATTCAGAAGTGTTTTTTGTATCATCTGGCATATATACAGAACAAATGTAAGATCCTAATTTCTTATGAGTCTAGACTGGACTATTATAAGGTTATGACGTTGCATAAACGTCGCGAAATGGCAGACATATTGATGTTGTACAAACTCATAAATGGCCTGGTTGACTGTCCAGAGGTCCTTGAAAAAGTCAATTTCAGAGTCCCTCTTCCACATGCGAGATTGGTATGGAAGAATTCATTTGCGCCGTCCAGGTGCCGGACAAACATGCTGAAATTTTCACCAATTTGTCGCATGTGCAAGAGCTATGACAAAAATAATGTTCGACTATCTTTCGACATATTTAGCTATAGTTCGCTTCCCGCTGTGAAATCACAACTTCTAAAATCATTCAAGTATTAGACCTTATGGTATTTTTATTTTTATTTGTGTCAAGTAATTTCTAGCTTTTTTGGTACAAATATTTATTATTTATTTATTTATGTTACTATGTATGTTTAAATTAATTTCAAATATTTTTAGCTTGTTTTTGTTGTATAAATAGTATTAATAGTGTTTATTTTTAAAATGTAGTAGTAGATATTATAGTAGTTTTGTATTTTAATTTTTAGGTTCACTGCCTTAGGAATTGTACAAACTGTTATTAGTTTATAGTTATTAGTCCATAGTCTAGATTATAGTATAATTCTGTTAGTGAACTAAATAAAAAAAAAAATAGGATTGTTCACATTGTTGATGGCTAATCTAGGGTTATGACTTTCGACTTTGCTAGTTTGAGTTTTAGTACCTAATATATAGTTTAGATTTAGTTGGATTTAAGATTAAGCAATTCTTGTGAGCCCATTTATAAATTTGGTTAAGATCATCATTGATTAGTTTTATTGCTTCTAAAGTTTTAACGGCATCAAACGAGTAGTAGACCTGAGTATCGTCAGCGTAAAGATGATACTTACAATGCTATGATCCGGCAGGTCCGCTGTATAAATTAAGAATAATAAAGGGCAGAGATTGATCCCTGTGGTACTCCTCGACTTAGTTTTCCTACCTCGGACGTGGCCTTACTTCCATCTAAGAGCTCAGTCACCACAAACTGCTCTCTGCCTGACAAGTAACACTGAAACCATTGACATGTCTCTTCAGAGAAACCATAGTACGAAAGTTTCGCAATTAGCATACCTGGATTTAAACAGTCAAATGCGCGAGAAAAATGAAGTAAACCCATAATACTACATAAACCAGAGTCTGAGGCTGTTATAAGATCATCAGTTACATTAAGAAGTACCGTTTCTGGACCATGATTAAATCTACTAATCTTGACTAATATTGACTAAATCCCGATTGATATGCTGGAATGATGTTCGCTATAGCCACAAATCTCTCCAATTGCATATAAACTACTTTTTCTAAAACTTTTGACAATACTGGAAGAATACTAATAGGGCGTAGATCTTTATGCTGTTGTATAGATTGTGATTTTGGTATGGGCCTAACAAGATCTCGTTTCCATAGCTCTGGGTAGACGTGATTTTCGATTGAGCGGTTAATGATGGCTGTTATGATTGGAAGGGTTTCAGAGAGAATCAATTTTACCATATCTGCATTAATGCGGTCATATCCTGCTGCATTTGTGTGGATACCGAGAATATTTCTATTAATCGTCTCTGTTGTAACCGGTTCTAGGGAAAAAGTTAAATTTGTTCGTTCTAAAAAATTGCAAAGCCTCATGATCAGCCCTGCCATCGCCCGGTAAAGTTAAAAAGTGTTTGTTAAAAAGATTTGGGTTGTTTAAATTGTCCGGAATAGGTATAGAGTCATTGTTTATCACTTTTATATATTTTTTGTATTTCCACATCTTTTTTGATTGTTTCAAATTGTTATTTACGTATTGTGTAAAAAAGGCCGTCTTTTCACGTTCAATTGCACTTCTAACAATATCATCCATGGTAGCCCTGCTGTTGACAGAGTTATTCAGAATCAGAGGTGTCAGAGGCCGACCCAATTCATCATTGAAATGGCTTGGCGGCTGATAAAGGACAGTGTCAACCATAAAATTATTAATATTCGTATCATACAATGTTCGTGTGTAACTAAGTTAGATGAAAGCTACATGCATGCCAAGTGTCAGGTTATCTGCGAGCGGGAACTGTACATTTCGTTAACACCGTCCGATGCTGTTATTGTCAACTTAACTCCTGATCAAAGTAAACATGATACTTTTGCCGTTACTCCGAGCGTTTTCCTCCGAACGACGTATCTACATTGTCGTCAAGCCTCCTTCACCAACCGTTTATGGCTTCCAAAAAAATAGTTAAAAGCGGGTTTATAAGTTCGGCGAGTTTGTCTGTGTGTGTGTGTGTGTGTTTGTCTGTGGCATCATAGCTCCCGAACAGGTGAACCAAATCTGATTTACTTACTTTTTTTTAGTTTGATAGGTAAATTAGTCGGGAGTGTTCTTAGCTATGTTTGATGAAAATTGGTGTCGGGCGTTTTTTTTTTGGATGACTCTAGATGTTGGCCACTGAGGCCTCGACAGCGTACCGGGCATTAGGCAAGCGCAGATGGCGCAAAGCCTCAAAAATGCTTAAAAACTATGGGCGACGAGCGCAAGGGCACCTCTGAGGTACGGCCTCGGCTTGGGCTGTCGCCGAGGGAGGGGCGTCGAATTGCCCTGGCAGCCGAGAAGGGGCTTGCACTAGGGCCCTAATTGGGACGGTTGAAGTTACGGTTTAAAACAAAATAAATTATAATAAACAATGACTCGACCGCCTTGTTCGGAAAGGGAGCCTCACCTCAGAAGAACAGGCAAGAAACTGAGGGGCTTTTTAATTTATACTAGTAACAGAGCTTTTTGTAATACTCCTAGAGCTTAGGTCGGACGCGCCGCCCCGCCGAGCTCGAGCGGCGCGCGGCGGCCGGCGCCTGCTGGCGCGCGCGCGCGTGTGCGGCCGCGCGCGGCTCGCGGCTCTCAGCGACGTGCTGGAGGCGGCCGGGGGGCTCGCCGAGCTCCTCGCGCCCGTACTCGACGATTGCTGGTACAGTACCGTCACAGAACGTGTTACGAGAACGTCGATAGATGTCGCTGTTCCTTACTAAAACACGCATACGTTTGGTGCGAGGGCAGTGTGTGCTATTTTAATAGAACAACTAAAGAAAGTTTTTTTGAGAGTTACATAGTACTTTAATTCACCAACAGAAGAGTTTGTTTAGTTTCATGACATTGAAGCTTGTTTAAAACTAGGATCTGTCTGAGCTGACGACCTTGCAGGTATATAAAAAATCATAATTCCGCCATTTTTCTTCGTCTTAGTCGTGTGTGTACTCTTGGCAGAGTGGTCGTGGTTGTGTAAATGGTACAAAGCTCCTCGCTGTCTTCGTCCCTCCCCAGGGCTGCCGCTTTTCTCGCAATGCCTCTCCATATCTGGCGGTTGGCTGCATTGCGAGCACATTGCACCATGGTGGTCTGCGTGGCCTTTTTAATGAAGTCGGTCCAACGAGTTGGTGACCGACCAGGGCTTCGCTTGCCTTTTACTGGGCCCTGTACTACCAGCTTTTCAATCGTGTTCACGCTTCTGGAGATATGCCCAAAGAACTTCAGTATTCGCATTTGCACAATCGACGATAGTCTATCTTTTATACGAAGCTCTTTGAGAATAGAGTTGTTGGTGCGGAAAGCTGTCCACGGAATTTTTAACAGCCGCCTTCAGCACCACATCTCTAGCGCATCGATTTTTCGGCAATCCTGCAGCTTCAGCGACCAAGTTTTGGCCCCGTTGAGAAAGATTGTAAAAACGAGACACTTCATTAGTTGAACCTTTGTTTTCTTGGTTATACGCCTGTCCTTCCAAATCTTTCCCAGTCGTTCTACTGCCGACCTCGTGATAGCACAACATGGTCTGATCTCATCTTCGCATTCTCCAGAGTTAGAAATTCACAGTTTGCTACACTCATTACAGTTTTGTGTCCTGCTCGATTTACTATCATAACCTTCGTCTTGTCTCTATTAAGGGCACGTCCGAATTGGAGACTAGTGGTTTCCAGACGAGTCAGAAGCTCCTCCAAATACTCAATACTCAATAATTTATTGCTTCCATTATGGTACATGCAGTTCTTAAAGGTAAATTACATAAAATTGTATCACATAATGACCCTGATAGGGTATGGCAACATTGTTCGGACTGGATTTAAAATCTTCTTTCGTGTCGGCAAGAAGCGTGGTATCATCAGCATATCGCAAGTTATTAATCACGCGTCCACCCACCGCGATACCCTTATTCGATTCATCCAAGATAATCCGCATTATGTAATCTGTGTAGGTGTTGAAGAGCTGTGGCGAAAGTATACAACCCTGTCGAACACCGGACTCAGTCTTGAATTTGCCTGAGAGAACATCATCAACTCTTACCGCTGCTGTGCCATCCTCGTAAAGTCGTTTGAGAAGAAATACTAGATGATGCGATACAGTGGTACCCCCATTTCCTATAAGACTATCCAGAGGCGTTCCCAAATAACAGTATCAAACGCCTTACGGAAGTCGACAAAGCATATAAAAACAGGCGTGTTGAATTCCCTGGCTTTCTCGATCTGGCTTTCCCGCCATTTTTAAACACTTCTAAAAACTGAATCTAGAAAAAGTTCTATGCAATTATCGAAACTGCTCATAAAATTTACAAGAATCGATTGAGAAGTGTAGAAGAGGGCATCCGGACAGATACCCGCCGGACAGACATTCGAAAGCATTTTTGCCTGAAGCAGAGACGCTTCACTCGCTGACGCTCGCTCGGTCACCTAGTATGCTACTTGAGGACGCAGGCCACACGCAGCTTGCAGGATATTCCAGCTGCAGGAAGTGCTCTATTATAATATTGTTCTCTGACACCCTGGTGAGGTTCAGCACAATACGCCACCGAACGCGTCCACATAGTCCACATAGTCGTCTTACATAGTCACAGCCTAGCTACCTGTCGACGCGGCCAGCGCCTAGATCAGCCTTTCCATACATGTTGAATGGAATGACCGCTCATAGCCACATACCAGGCGTTCGAGTGGCGGCTTCTAAAACAAAAGATCGCAACTAGACGTTTTGCGGTCGAGGTGTTCAGCGCTATCTAGTACTGACAGTTAACTTCAAATGGTGCTGAATCTTGTTAAAAGGCTTGACAGCGCTGACAGGGAGTCTTGAATCTTCTTTTATTTTCAGCCCGGCTCTTCAGCTAGAAGCGGCGCGGGCGATCGCTAACATGACGTACGAGAGAGAACGGAATATGTCAACTGTAGTGCAAGTAAGAACGAACTTCAACAACACATACAATTTTAATCTATTCGAATACGTAGAAGGAAGTTTTTGTGTAAGGGAAATCTTCAAAACTACAAGTCTGATTTAAAAAAATACACTAATAAAAAACTACACAATCACTGCGTGCCAATCTACCTAGGCTAGGAAACGTAAGCGAATCCGCGAGCAGGTAAGCTACAGTAGGCTATAAACGAAAGAAACGAACATTGCTTAAAGGTTCCGCGACACTCTGTATTTTCCATACAAACGCACTTGTCAAATTTCTTGGAAACCATTTGTCAGATTATGATGAAATTTGGCACGTACATTTATATGAAATATATCTCCGCCCCTAAGTTCTTGTTTTTTTTTCTAAAACGTCCTTAAAAGAAAGTAGAGCTGTGTAAAACTACCCACTCCACCTTGCCGTGGACCTGTCTCCCTATTTCGTCCTTCCCGATCAGCGACTAACTATCGACGAAACAGTTTTATCGTGCGTGCTAGCACTACTTTCAACAAAGTATGTAAAAATCCTGAACTCGATATTGATATCTTTTTCTTAAGTATATCTACTATTAGGAAGCGATTAAGCGACAATTTTTTTCGATAAATTTAATCTGTGATACAAATAAATTTCTTGTATTTTCTTTTTGTTAGTGAGTACTGATACTATGCTTTATCTATCTATCTTTATATAGATTTTTTTTTAGTTTATTCTTTTTTCAAAATCTATTATTTTGCGTTGTTTATTATTTCATTTTTTTGTTACGTCTACTTCAATTCTATTTATTTAATCATTCTATTTGTGCGTCAATTCCTTTTTTCTACTATATTTCTTAGAAGTGTCTCCCTTTAAATGACTTTTTTAGTAAATATATTAAATTTACTATTCTGTTATTGTAAGGTCGTTGGTTGACCTGAAATTTAAAAATAAAATAAAATATCGGCATTTATATGGGGTCACTTTTGACTGATTTATTTAATAGATAAAGCAAAGAATAGACAAGCATATACAAGATAGATAAAGCATATACAAGTAGATAAAGCAAAGAATAGACAAAGCAAAACAAAAACCTCTTTAGATACGGAGGTTGTCTACATCACGAGCTTTTGAATAAATCCATAATAAGTACAAGGGATAATTTTTAGTTATTTAAGACTGATTAGAGAACTGAAAAAGTCATAAAAAATGATTGAAATTGCACTTTGTCACTCTGTAGATAACTTTAGAGGCTCGTCAGTATCTTTAATTACTCTCTTCGCTCGTCGTCTACTTCTAGACGAAATGGCAATAGAAAACCTTTAGCCAACGCGAAGTTAACGTGGTCGCCAACAGTTAAAAGCCATTTTTTTTATTTGCTTGAAATCCATTTCACCAAAAAGAAGTAAATTTGATCGTGCAGACTGCATGCAAGTGTAGCTCTGTGGAGATTCTAGAGACATAAGGTGGGCCTGCCCTTCTTGGGGCAGCCACAGCCGCTGCCGGTCCTGCCCTGGACCTTTTTTTTTTTTTTTTTTTTTTTTCACCTTGGGAAAATCCTTTATGGATACCACCAACAGCCCCGGGTGCGGGCACAGAGTGGTTATGTGGGAATCCCGCCACTGACGGCCTACCCACTAAAAACCCAAGGGTGTTCCACCTCGGCGCAAAATGTCGGGGCTACGGGTACGCTTTCGGACTCTTCCACAGCCCCGACAGCGCCAGCCCCTTCGGGCACCACCCCGAGCTTGCGCTCTCTCCCTCTCGATGACGTTGTGTCGAACACCAGACACATCGTCATCATCCACCTCCTCGGGGACCAATTATGCCCGTGGGCGCCAACCAGCACCCGTGCCTAGGCGCCCATGGTCCCCATGTGACGGGTCAGATAAGTGGCCCCGCCACCTGCCACTTCGGCCGCAGAGGATAGGGAGAGCGGCAACGACACACCGACACGCCTCTTCCTCTGCGGCCCCACCGCGTCCGCCATCAAAACGGTGGCGACCCCGTTTGGGCCGCGGAAGGTAGGGAAAGTGGCAACGACACACCAACAGTCCTCTCCCGCCGCGGCCCCCAGCCTTCGGTTGCAGTGTCGCACATGCGACACTGCACCCCGCCTCAGTTGTGGGTCTGCTCATCACACAGACCCACACCCTACTTAGGCCGCTTCCATGTGGGCTTTGGGCTAAAAGCCCCAAGAAGCGGCCCCACCTCGGGTTCCTCTTGGCTTCACCGTGGTTGCCGAAGCCACGGCTACTGAGCCCCCCCGCCACAAGGCGGGAACCCGCGGGGGAGGTCCTGTCCTGGACCTAACCTAACCTAACCAACTTAAACTGTAGGCTACTAACCACAACAGACAGCATCTTTTCGCTTGCTTGCACTGCTCAACTAGATTGCTCAACTGCATCAAGTTGAACAGAGAGTAATAGCAATGGCTCAACTAGTAATTCTACACCACCTCTAACACCTCTTAACACCTCTGATGTACCCACTGCTCAACTATGCTCAACTATAGTTGAGCGGTAGGACATAGTTTGTATTGCCGAACATTTTATGTTCTATAGCTCAACTATTTTTTGCTCAACTCAGTTGAGCAGTGGCTGGTGGCAATTTGGATCTTTTTACTGGTCGCCACCACTGGTTGCGGCAACCAGGTATAGACGGGTCATTCTATCTTATAATCGAACATGTAACCTACTGCGCAACTGCTATTGAGGCACTGGCCACTTATAATCTATCGAAAAGACCTCTTTAATGCCCTTTTTAGGGTTCCATACCCAAAGGGTAAAACGGGACCTTAATACTGAAACTCTGCTGACGTCTGACGTCCATACGTCCGTCCGTACGGTCCATACCGGGCTGTATCTCAAGATCCGTGATAGTTAGACAGTTGAAATTTTCGCAGGTGATGTATTTATGTATTAAGGCCTGCCTCTCAAGCCAGAGGGAGCGGGTTTAAACCCAGCACGGCACGCACCAATTTGTTCATTGTGTGAACTTATGAACGCATTGTAGGTTATCTGTTATGTGACTGGTGCCCGGTGTATGGCCACAGGCTCGCCCCTTGTCACATTTGGGACTGAATATCGCCCGGCGAAGTGTGGGTATTGTATTATACTTCTGCCAGCCCTTTCGGAAGAAAGGCGAGGCGATATGTTAAGTTCTTCTATTCGCTGTTTTATATACAGCAAGTACGTCAATGTCAGCCAGTATTTCAACTGTCTAACTATCACGGTTCTACAGACGGGTAGATAGACAGACAGAAGGACGGAGTCTTAGTAATAGGGTCCCGTTTTACCCTTTGGGTACTTAACTCTAAAAACTGTTTAAAATAAACATTTCACACTACGACCGAAACATTTTTTCAAGTTTATTTTGTTATTAGTACTTAGTTGATCAAATTTTATTAGTAATTCGTACTAAACGATGTTATACAGTTTTGCTATATACACATATCTAACTAAGCACATAACAGAATTTAACAAGCTACAAATCTTAATCTAATAAATCGCTGCCAGCTGTAGGCAATGTGCCCAAAATGCTGGCCGCATTGCCCCGTTGGATTGCGATACTGATCCTTTGGGCAAAGTACCGGCCAGCATTTTGGTCACGAGTTGCTTCGACCAGACGCAATGATAGATCTTTAAAGATAGTTTTTGCACCTGGTCCCCACGGTCCTAAAGTTTCGACCCCAAGAGGCTGAAAAATGTACCCACTGTCCAGGGTACTATATTTGCGCCTTTTGAGGCCTTCCGCAGATTCAGGCGCAGCGCCAGCCTTATTTTGTTGAAGAAATAAGTGTTTTTTTTTTAAATTTTAAGATAGTACTGGGTTACATTAATTTTGAATGAGGTTTGGTGTTTTTCTATTTATATAAAGAAAAGATGTGTAGTTTTAGTTGATCAGAGTGTTGAGCTCCACTAGTTGGGCAATTAAGTTGAGTAATGGGGAAAAAGCGGATTTTATGATAGGATGACCCACTGCGCAACTGAGTTAAGCAAAAAATAGTTGAGAGCTGTAGAACATAAAATGTTCGGCAATACAAACTATGTCCCACTGCTCAACTTGCTCAACTAGTTGAGCAATCTAGTTGAGCAGTAGGGAAGTAGCGGTAGACACAGATGGCAGCGACTGTATCCTCGGACATTCCGAAGAATACCGCAGAATCCTCCCAACAACAACAGAACAAATGTATAAAAGTGTGTAAAATGTAGGAAATGTCATAATAGGGGGTATTCTGTGATGTAGGATAAAGTGAAAGCTTCTCCCACTTGACAATTCGCATCTACATTTTCTCTTCGAGGTTTATAAGGGCACACTGTAGTGTGAACATAAAAATTTGCATTGCTATGTTTTTCACTGTGGTACACACCAAGCCAACGAATGCGCTGCGTCCTGTTTCGTTTCAACAAAATAAAATGAGACGCAGCATATCGCTGGCCTTCGTTTGGTTTGGTCTTTACGCAGCATTAGGGCATTAGGGCATTAGGCTTTGGCAGCATTCCGTGTTGAGTGTTACGAGAACGGAACCTTAGACAGACGAGTTCACACTAATTGGCTGATATATTTATTTTATATGTAACAGGCCGGAGAGATCCCCAAGCTAGTTGCCCTCCTGTCTACTGAGGGCGAGCTCTCAGAACAAGCCGCCATCGCTCTCAGGAACATCGCCTCGCACGGACCGACGTCTAGGAATGAAGTGTTGCGACACAACGCACTTGAAGCTTTAATACCGAAGTTGAAGCGCGAAGGGACGCAGTCGTGGCTCTACATGTCGGCTTTTAAAGAAGTGTTGCGGTGAGTATACAAATAAATAAATAACGTCTGATATTTAATAAGCATCTGCTGACATGGAGAATGGAGAGTAGAGATCTTTCTTCATCTCAGCAGACATTTAGATCACAGGTCTACGTCAGCCCCATCGGTAACCCTACATAATTTTTATCCCTAAACTAATTTAAGAATTACATTAAAATTTCTTCTTTCATATTAACCAATTGGGTAACCTGGTGGAGCTGGGTTCATTCAGGGCCTGGAGAAAAGTATTCACCAGACCGTAAATCATTCCAGCTCCTTTACATCTAGGCTTAGACAAAATACCGTGGATTACCCCCACATTATACTTACTGTAGTCTCAGATCAACCTAGAGAATAAGATGGCGCACGGCATATGATTTAGGTAAAGCCAAAAACCATCCAAAAACTACGCTACTGACTTATATGTACACAACACGCACACACTGACGCAATAAAACTACGCTACCCGCTTGGTCATTCTTACCTCGACATTATATGCATTGGTTTAGGGTATAATTTCATGTACATAGTGCGTTATAAAAGTGTGGCTAGGACTACATATTGAGGTTCTTTTAAAAAACTGTGGAGTTTTTTTTCAAATCAATTTTGAAATAGCCGTAACATCAAACTCTTACAAATATGTGCAGTTTTGGAATATTAAATCTACTAAGTTTGTATATTGGAACGGAAATGGCTAACGTAGAGTTTGCGAATTAATATTAGTTTTCGTGCAATTGTAAATGTTTTTCATGGTAACATTACCACGTACCACACAAGTTTTAAAAAAGTGGCTTCAGCGAGATATAACGTAGTGTTCCATCTTTTCCTCTAGGTTGATCTGAGACTGAAGTATGATCTTAGTGTTAAGATAAATAATTTCAAGGCTGCCCTTTGTTATTGTAACATTTAGTTTGTTCTTACTGCTAGCAGCTGAACCAGGACGAGAAAAACGGAGGAGAGCATTGAAGGCGTCTAAAGCTTTGTGATGTTCCTAGAACAACTATAATGTCACACACTTTTTTAATAAGTACTTATATTTTCATTTTTTTTTTTTCAATCAAGTTATAAAAACATTAAATCACATTTCTCTAAATATTTGTTGCTAATGCCCCACTAGGTATAATGTGTTAAAATTACTAACATCTGCGGTGCTATTCACTATCATTCGGAAACGTTTCCGATCGGATCACAGAAATTTCAAACTCAAATTGTTCGAATCTCAGTCTACTTTAATACATTTTGGAATAGGGAATCAAGTATAAATCCGATCGGAAGTATTAAATATATGAATATATGAATATAGGCTGAGATTCGATTAATTTAGGCTTAATTTTTTTTGAAACCGAACGGAAACGTTTCCGATTGGTTGTGAATAGCCCTGTGGCCCTATTCGCAGATTTGAGATTTTCATCTCACCTTTTTTTTGTCCTTGTTGCTCTCGTTTGAAACGTCATAAATGTGAGAGTGACCAAGATAAAATCTCATCTCATCTCACGCGCAGGAATAGCCCCCCTGCTGATCAGTTTTATCAGATACCACAAGCAAAATAAAGAGAACAACGAAAATGCTTACACTTGCCCCATTGTTGGGGCCAATGTGTCAGGCATTAAAATTAATGTAAAACTAGTAGGAAATACATAACTAAATAAGTGATGAAACATAAAATACATCAATATTTAATGTAAGTATTAAACTAAATTCTGTATGTTGAATTTTCACAGCGTAGAAAAATTTTGATGTATAATTTTTTTTTGCTAATGAGTTTGTCACAAATGCCTCGGTCGGCCTTACGTTATATTTTATTTTGTTCAACTAATTAGGTATATTTTTAGAGATGTTGGAAGATCTGAAGTGTGGAGTGCAGACGTGCGAGAATCGGAAATTCTCAAGCGCGTTTCGCCGGCGCTGCCTAGGATGTCGTCCAATTTGAAGATACTTTGCGATCAGAAGATGGTGGGTGAGTAACTGTCTAACTCATATCTACAACTTTTTTTTTTAATTTGGATTCTTGTCCTTTGAGGATTGGGGCAATTTTGCCCTCAACAGGCGATTGTCATGACTGTCCAAATCCTCAAAGGTCCAGAATCCAAATTTAAACAAAATTATTACTGATTATTTCTCTACGGGTTTTTCATGTCAATGACTGTCGCCTGTTGATGACACTATAAGAGTAGTACTACATTATTATCCAAAAATAGTTTTGAATGCCTACTTATTTACGAATTTACGTAGAAGCTAAATTACGTAACTAAAACCATTCACGAGAAAATGCTGATGTAGTGTTTTTTTGTCACTAAAACAATAAATATTTAAGGCGCTGTAATTAGACGACTTTTATACATTTGAAAGGGTGAAGCAGATGAAGCGACGAAGAGTAGTCCCGCCCACCGCGGGGCGCACCGCATAGCGCGAATCTTGTCGATGTGTCCCAATGTCTTACCTATCTACAAATCGAGAAAATTAATCGAAAACGTGTTTTGGCTACAACAGCTTAACTAATGAAAACATGATAAAGATTTAACATTTTTTTTTCACTTAAGAATGTAAATTTTTTGCTGTAAAAGTGTTTTGCTTAGTCTGTTTTGACTTTGTAGAGAGCCTTAACTGCGAATATTTTTGCAGTAGGAGTTTTTATTTGATCCATATAAAATGTGTCCAGTCATAGGTGTCGGAGCCTGCAGGGGGATTAAATACGGTACATTTTATTGAAAAATAATCCCTCAGAAGTAGTTTTTTCCCCACCATTATAAACTGGCAGCCATTTGTTTTTGAAATTAAAGCACGAGTGATTGTACTAATTTATATCTTTAGCTACCTATGTAGGAAGCCTAGGAACACTAAGTCTCTTTTTAGGTAGTTAAATATGTAGCCAATAAAGCAATGATAAACATTTTCCAATTTTTACTACATAAAAGAAAAAAATTGCTAAATGAAAAGAAAAAATGTAGTTGCTTGTGGATTTTTTTTGGATTATTATACCTTTTTAAAAAAATCTAGGCTGTTAAGATAATTTTTTTTATTTCCATACGATAGTACAGAATATTTTCAAAAAAACAGTATCTACATCCATAGACATAGAGTAAAGACCCCTAATCGGTCAAAAATAATGATTCCAACAAAAGTAAACCAAACCATTGACAGTCAACCAATTCACTTTTTTTTTTTTTTTTAAATAATTTATTCATGACCATGGATACTCGTCCTTCAGTCGGATTCTTAGTAATAATTTTTCCTTCAGTAACAGATGATGGGATGATGATGATGAGGTGATGATGATGAAGACGATGAATCCCTCCCCTTTTCCCATTCCAGTAAAGTTATGGATACTTTACTGAAACTTTAAGTGAAGTTTTGTAGAGAACACGAAAAATCGCGTTTCGCGATGTTTGTATCATTTGCCCACACTCGTGCACGTTGACGAACCGGTAAACGTTAATAATCCACCATTATTACAATTTAACACTCGAAGAATCACAAGTTTTAGAAAATAATACAAAAACACGACACCATCTTTTCGGTTCCCGCCAAAAACTCCACCAATTCACTAGTCAGTCTTCGATGTCATCCAGTAGCGGTTACGTCTCCCCACTAACCAATAAATATGGTGAACTGTGTAGTCCACTCATTCCGAAATTTCAGAATATCCAAAACAGTAAAAAAATGCAACGTCACATACCATCCGTAAGTCTTAAATATATTTTTATGTGCTTTAAAAAGCTAATAATTGTAATTAATTCTTAATGTCAACAGAGCGAAAAGTTGCTGAAAAAAGTGTTGCCACAAGGTATTTTTATATTTTCCCTTTAATAAACTTTAGGTTTCTTAAGGATCCAGTTTAGCCGATCAGTGGACAAAAATAATTCGACAAAGTAAAAATGAAAATTAGTGAAAAGTTTCGTCGCCCCTATAACAATTTGCTCTGTGCACCTTCGCAAGAAAGAAATATACGTAACAGTGAAATATCCTAACAAGCAGGAGTCAGTTTTATTTTTATGTAAATGTAATGTTATTTTATTGCCGAAAAAATAACTTAAATGTATGATGTAAATAATGATAGTGTGTAAATTTATGTGTAAATAAGATAAAATCCATAGTTAAAATCAATAGCAATCCCTTTACTATTGATTTTAACGCAAACTCGTACTCTTGATTTTTACTTACATTTTTACCTTTTACCTACTCTGATTTTAGTTAAGGTTTACATACAATCTATAATATTATATAGTTTGTAGAATAGTGTCATGAATGGATCTGGGTAAGGCTTTGTGTGTAGTTTAGCTCTGGCCTAAGCTGGCCTAATACTTTGTTTCCGGTCTTGTGATTTCTTTAAACTCTGATCGTTATATAATTTACCCAACTAAATCGGGTAACCTCTTTTAATGGCAAGTTCATCACGTATAGAAAAAAAGGTTTTATTAAGGTACCAAAATAAATTTGACACGTTTCGAAATCGTGTTTTGTATGAAGACTATCCTTCTGGACCTATGTAATAGAGCATATTTTATTCTGTGTCTACATCTTAGTCCTAAATAAAGTAGTTTAGAAGATTTGACAGTTTGACTATGGCCCGTTATTTTAGCGTGCCAAATCCGGGATTTGAGAAAAATAAAACAAAATAAAATCGAAAAATAAAATCATTGGTCATGTCATTTAATTTGGCAAATAAAAACAAACCTAAATAAATAAATAAATTCGGGACATTTTCACACACGGTCCCCTGACCCCAAACTTGACAAACAGTAAAGCTATGGCTGCCAGAGACTGATATACGCACATACTCGTATATGTATACATATTTTTAAAACATACATAAATAGATATTAACACCCAGACACAAACACAAATGTTTATCACATGAATGCTTGCCCTAGGTGGGAATCGAACCCACGCCCCCAAGCTCAGAAGGCAGGTTCACTACCAACTGAGCCACCGAGGCAGTCAAACCTTACAACCATTGTTCGAAATGTCCGCCGTGGTGTTGCAGACATGCTGTTGCTCTGACTGACGTGTAGAGCGTCGGATCATTGGTTTGTTTTACCTTAATTCATTTCCGACTTGGATATTTTTTTTCAATTACCTCTTCGCGTGTATTTGGTACGTCGACATACACTGTCTGCTTCATTATACCCCACATAAAAAATTTAGTGGGGTCAAGTCCAGTGAACACGGTGGCCAAGCGATTGTTCCACCGCGTCCAATCCACGGCGAATAACGCTCATATAAATAACTTCACAATAACTACATTCGCAGCGAAGTGCGCTGGAGCTTCGTCCAGGTGCAGTATCATCCCTGACGTAATAGGCCAGAGGGATTTCCATTATTGCATCCAGGTACTAGTAACTAGTCAGTTCCCAAGAACTCCAGAAATATAAGGCAATCGTGGCTAGCAAAGTGAGTGGGCCAATCAAAATGTCATTGATCATTCCCTGCCCACATGACAATAGTTACTATGGGTCACTGGTTAAAAATTTGAATTTCGTGCAATGAGCGAGACGTATCACCGTCTGTAACGGTTGTGAATATAGATCTGTTATGTCATGAATATTATAGTGCACACCTGCGGAGCTCTCGTCCACATCATGTCAGTCTCCCGGCAGTGCCGTGATGCAGTTCAGGCAGTGCCGGACCTCACGATGTGGGCCGTGTGCCTACTACACGGGATGTTCGGGAAGCTGGGGGACCCGGAGCGGCGCGCAGGGCTGGACGTCGTCAACAACATGCTCGAGGGTGACGAAGCGCAGGTCAGAGAGTTTACTCAAAAACTTTATCAGGAGTTTCCGGTTATACCCACAATTTTCCAGGTAGTTCCACCAAACCTCACGGAGTTGTCATTTCCTGAGGAAATTAGAACTATAAACATTTCCCTATTGTTATCATTGTCTCGCTTTAATCACTATAACAAGCAGAATCCCGAGCGACTTAGAAAATTCTTGTCCATTTTGCATTTCGACACGTTCAGCGGGCTTCTCTGACAGTAGGGTACTTTATAGAGTACCAACTAAGTAGATTTAATAACTTTCAACGAAATCATAAACTTTAGGTGGTAAATAACTTTGTACCAATCGGTAAGTAATCAATGAAGGCGCTCCACCCTCTTCAGAAGCAGCATGTCCTGGACAACGGGTGCCTTGCGGAAATCGCGGCAATCCTGCGCTGCTCGAAGCCCGATCTGGTCGCGGGCGCAGTCCGGGCCGCCTGCAGCATCCTGACCGGCTCACGCAAGCAGGTGCAACTAGCTCTGGACGAGGGCATCCTCGACCTCCTGCGAAACATACTGGACGAGGAAAAACCTGAGTAAGTGCCCAAACAGCTATAAGTAAAATCATCTTTTATTAAACTCTTAGTTCGCTCCGAACTGAGACCTGAGGTTTTAAATTGATATGAAATGGATTTTATACAGTATGAGAATACGAATATGTGGAGCGCTGCTAGAAGTGGAGCTATAGGAGCGGTAATAACTTATTAAGACTAAGGTGTACCCATTTTTTGGCAAACACTATCAAACAACCCGGATTAAAAACTATCGGTTTATGGACTTTTGTAACTAAACTAAATCAACTACTTCCTTACATTGTCGCAGGGCAATTTTTGTCACCATTCTCCTCGTTCACAGCCTACTTTATACTACTGCTGGGTCTAGCATAGGCCTTTCTCTGGCTGTGCCATCTGCTTCTCTCGTGTTTCTGGTTTCTATTTAAATCTATGTATCTGGTTTAAATTCCATCATGAGCTGTCTGGCTGCCCAGAGGCAACTATTTGTCTATCTATTAAACCCTCAATGCAAAAAGAGGGGTGTAATAAGTTTGCCGTGTGCATTGTGTATACATCCATGTGTCTGTGTGTGTCATCATAACTCCTAAACGATCAAACCGATTTTAATGCAGTTTGTTTTCTATTTAAAAGCTGATGTGATAGGAATAGTTTTTAGCTATATTTTATGAAGATCTGTTCAGGTTTTTGGCGCAGCAGCTCATTTTCTACGTGATTAAAGGGTCTTTACAACTTTCACAGGTCTGATTGATTTGAAATTTGGTGTTCGTACTTACTGCTACAAGACAAGACAACTTTGAGCTGAAGCTACGATACCCAACTCCTCAGCAACTTACAGCAGTTAAAGCATGTTTGGGCTCAATGAATTGTAGTTTGGGCCCTCAAAGTTTGGCCCTATGGTGGAGAAAATAATGAATTTCGTGAGCTCGGGGGTTTTTTAAATTTATAATTTAACTTGTATAAAGTATGAAAAATGAATCAGTCATGGGATTGAGCTATCAGGGTTGCGAGGTCTCAGTTTGAGGCAAACTACTATTGATTGTTTATTTGTGCAGGAAACTAGTCTATTGTAACTGGGCCGCATGCGGTCCGCAGAGCCAAAGCGTAGAGCGTTCTAGTTGTAGATAATGTAAAACGCCATCTAGTGTCTTCCGGTTCAAACAAAAACATACTGCTATCTCGTTAGTCATTTGTTATCAACTAGTGTTTTCTTTATTTGGTTATGATACAGTCACAGACAAAAAGTTACTTTATATTCATCAAAAATACACATAAAAAAACTCATTTTACTTGTAAGTCCACTTACGACTATACACAACTTACAATTTAAAACTTGACACAATAAAAGATAAATACATTTAAATTGTTTAGACAATTCACATAATACATAATGTGTATCTTTGATACCCGAATTGAATAAAACCATTTTGACTTTGACTTTGACATAAAATCTAGCATAGTACATGGAAACCCATAATCTATTCAGGTGTCATAAACTAATAATCGAGGCAATCGAGAGCATCTGCCAGCACGGCACAGCGGCGCAGCGCGACACGCTCGTGTCGAGCGGCGCGCTGCGCCCGTACTGCCGGCTGCTGGCGGACCCTCACCTGGTGCTGGGCCTGAGCCGGAAGACGAGGACGGACGGACTGTACTGGTTGCTAAAAGTAAGTATATCCAAGTGTACACACACACACACTCACACTCAGGTTTTGTACAACATCCAATACGGGAAGTCGGTTAATAGGGTTCCGTACCTCAGAAGGAAAAAACGGAACCCTTCTAAGATCACTTTGTTGTCCGTCTGTCTGTCTGTCAAGACCCTTTTTTTGGAACGCGTGCAGGTAAAACGTTTCCGAATCGTTTTTCAAAGTCAAAGTCAAGTCAAAATGTTTTTATTCAATTTAGGTATCAAAGATACACTTATGAACGTCAAAGTTATTTAAATAGACTCGACCGCCTTGTTCGGATAAAAAGCCTCTACTCAGAAGAACAGGCAAGAAACTGAGGGGCATTATTTTTTCAAATAATAAATAAATTAGTCTCACAAATTTTGGCTTACAACTAGGTAATATCTATAAATATTAGTGGCTACTTGGCGGAAGTGGAAGGCTCCAGACATCTTTATCTTCTAAATAATTCTTAACCTTATAATATCCTCTTTTCATTAATGTAGTTTTTACATGTGATTTGAATTTTCCCTCGGTGAGCCCTGTTATATTTTTCGGGATTTTATTGTAAAAACTAACGCAGTTGCCTAAAAATGACTTTCTTGACTTAGTCAGTCTAAATCTCTGTACAGCTATCCTATCCTTATTTCTAGTGTTATAATTGTGATAGTCACTGTTCAATTTAAATTTATGTAGATTTTTGCGAACGTGCATAATATTTTCAAAGATATATAAAGAAGGTAAAGTTAAAATATTTATTTCTTTAAATAAATCTCTCAATGATTCACGGGGACCCATTCCGTAGATAGCGCGGACCGCTCGCTTTTGCAAAATAAAAATGGCCTCCACTTCAGCAGCTGATCCCCACAGCAAAATGCCATATGACATTATGCTGTGGAAGTAAGCAAAGTAAACCATCCGAGCTGTAGCTATATCCGTCAGTTGCCTAATCTTGCGAACCGCATAAGCAGCAGAACTAAGTCTCCCAGACAGAGCACTAATATGTGGACCCCATTGCAGTTTGGAATCAATGCTTATACCCAGGAACACCGTCGCCTTGTCTATATTAAGTTTATCGCCCTCAAGCATTACGTTTGGTTCTATATATCTAACATTAGGCATGGAAAACTTTAAACACTTAGTTTTTTTTGCATTTAGTAACAAATTGTTCGCAGCGAACCATCTCGAAATAATAGTCAGTACGTTGTTCACATGCACAAGTTCACTATCTTTCCTATCTGTTCTAAAAATAAGAGATGTATCATCAGCAAATAGAACTATGTCTGTAAGGTCCTTAACCATATACGGCAAATCATTTATATACGCCAAAAATAAGAACGGGCCTAAGATAGAACCTTGTGGTACTCCCATTGTAACTAAAGATCCGGAAGATGTGACGCCATTAATTCCCACTTTTTGTTGTCTATCAGTTAAATATGACTCGACAAGATCTAGAGCGATTCCACGAATTCCGTAGTGGTGTAATTTACGGATCAAGGTGCGGTGTTCTACACAATCAAACGCTTTGGAAAGATCACAAAAGACACCGATGGCATCCTGTGAACTCTCCCAAGCTTCCATCACATGCGTAACTAATCGAACTCCCGCATCTGTTGTTGATCTACTTTTCGTGAAACCGAACTGATTTTCGTTTAATATACTGTGTATGTTAAAGTGACACAACAGTTGATTAAGTATAATCTTTTCAAATATTTTACTCAAAGCCGGAAGCACAGAGATGGGTCTGTAATTCGAGGGATCTGACTTACTACCCGATTTGAAGATAGGGGTAATTTTGCTGTTTTTCATTAAATCGGGAAATGTGCCTCTGTCAATACACATGTTAAATATGACCATGAGGTGTGGTGCAATAGTTTCTATTAAAGACTCTAACACTTTTACTGATAATCCCCATAAATCTTCACTAGATTTAACTCTTAAGCTTTTAAAAGTTTTGATAATTTCAGAGATGGAAGTGTATCTGAACCGAAAGTCTGGTATATCCCGCGAGAAGTGTTCTTTTAGAAAAGCACCTGCATCATCTGGAGACGAGTTAAGCGTTTTGGTGGCATCAAAGGGTATGCTAGAGAAGAAATGTTCAAAAGAGTTGGCTACCGATTTTGCATCAGAAACCGGCTGATTCTCAACTACCAGCGTAAATTCTGAATCCCTCGACTTACTTTTTCCCGTCTCTGTGTTGATGGTCTTCCAATCGTTCTTCCAATCTTCAAATCGTTGTGAATAACACCGCCGTAGAGGAGACAGACGTCAGCCGCGAGGTCTACAACTCACAGAGCCACAAGCAATGTTGTGTAAATTGTACAGGGCGCTAGTAAAGGAGGCTACTGGCAGAACAAGAGGCTACGGACGGAGTTGACGGCAGCCGGCGTGCGCCAGTGGCTGGAGACGTTGGCGAACGATGACGGACATGTAGGTATCCTGCTAGTATTTTGCATAGGTGTAAGTTTGTATGTTGAATGCAGGCTTGCTACTCAATCACGGGAAAACGGCCGATAAAATTCGGATTTAAGAGCATGAGTATAAGGGTCGTCATAAGCATAGGGTCAATTGGGGCAAATGCGTTTGTGGGGCAATTGTGTCTTTGGAGAATTACTGAAAATTAGGCAACTAACGGCGTCTTGTACAGATTATTGCAACTAAAGATGTAGGTGGTGCCTAATTTATGAAGGGTTTGTCAGTAATTCTTGAAAGTCGCAATTGCTCCACAGACGCATTTGCTGACTGATGCAAATGCGTCTAACCTAACCTAACCTAAACATTTAATTAAAATGAGTATTAATGCAACTCCAGTCTATACTTCAGTTTGCAATAATCGCCATAGCAATATTACCTCATGGATACAATAGGGTCCTTGTAACACCTGGGCCTGTGCAGTAAGCGCCCTCTGGGTGCTAATCGCGAGTTTTGATAAGTTACGAAAACTTTTTTGTTTTCGTTTGGCTCTATACATTTCAATAACGCGCACCTGCGGTGCTATTCACAATCATTCGGAAGCGTTTCCGATCGGATCCCAGAAATTTCAAACTCTAATTGTTCGAATCTCAGTCTACTTTTATACATTTTGGAATAGGTAATCAACTATAAATCTGATCGGAAGAATTAATCACATTTAAAAACATAGGAAAATAGACTGAGATTCGAATAATTTAGGTTTACATTTTTTGAAATCCGAACGGAAACGTTTCCGAATGGTTGTGAATAAGCCCTGCTGGTGGAAACGTTGAGGAACTAGGCTAAATGTATGGAGCCAAACGAAAACGAAAAAAGTTTTCGTTCCCTGTCAAAACTCGCGGTAAGCCCCCTGGAAGCGCTTCGTGCGGGCTTTATTATAGAAAAAAAAGACATATGGATGAAATGTCTGCGCCAATGACCTGTGGCGGAAGTCAGATAATGGAATCAGCTTGCATCTGCTTAATTTAACACATAGGTACACGAACGTTACATACATATTTAATGTGTTTTAAAATTATTATTATAAACGGCAGACTCAACAAGAAAGTGTTTAATACTTGACTAATATAACCCACTTACGTTTTTTTTCCAGGCACAGCAGTCAGCTCGCGAAATATTGGAGAAATTTTCGAATTTGTTTTAGTAAAAAAAAAAACAAGTTTTTGTTTTATTTCTCCCGTTTTTTTTACTTATTACTTATTTACGATTACATGTACGACAAGGTTTTAAGATAGATGTCGCATGAACTAATTGTTAGGATGTTAAATAAATGATTATGTTCGCACGGACAATGAGACATGATCATTTGGTCGTGCGACCGAACAATTAGTGGCGTTAGTTCTTAACGAAGTTAATTTTATTTAATGTAATAAAAAATATTTTCCCTCATTTGTTTTGTTTTATTAAACCTTAAAGAAATATAAATATGTCGCAGCCAACTTGCTTAATCAGCCGTTTAGTTAACAACCTATCTATTTTACTAAACGGCGCCGTTAATACTACAGCTTTTAATAAACCGAATAAAGTACGTACAACATACGGATGGCTAGGCGGAATGGCCATGTTGGCTCTAGCCTGCCCTACAGACAAAACAAAAATAAAACAAGACATTGACAGGCGACAGCCCTGCAATGTTTTGTTTTGTTTTGGTTTGGTGTTTTGTAATTTTTTTTTTGTTTTTGATGGTGTTTGTTGATGTTGAGTTTCGTGTCCATAGTTCTCAAGTTTATCAGAGAAAAAAACAATACCTTAACTTAAAACTAAAGAAAATATTTCGCATACAGTAGGAATTGTATCACAAAATGAGTTTCCCTTTCAAAATGTGCTCGGAATCGGCGCAATTGAACATTTGCCGCTGCTGCCACAGAATATGCCCTATTACATAGGTCCAGAAGGATATATATATATGAAGGAAGGATAGATATATATAATATATATATATCTAAGAAGACTCATACAAAACACGATTTCGAAACATGTCAAATTTATTTTGGTACCTTAATAAAACCTTTTTTTCTATTTTTTTTTTTTTTTATTAATTTATTCATGACCATGGATACTCGTCCTTCAGTCGGATTCTTAGTAATATTTTTTCCTTCAGTAACAGATGATGGGATGATGATGATGAGGTGATGATGAAGACGATGAATCCCTCCCCTTTTCCCATTCCAGTAAAGTTATGGATACTTTACTGAAACTTTAAGTGAAGTTTTGTTGAGAACACGAAAAATCGCGTTTCGCGATGTTTGTATCATTTGCCCACACTCGTGCACGTTGACGAACCGGTAAACGTTAATAATCCACCATTATTACAGTTTAACACTCGAAGAATCACAAGTTTTAGAAAATAATACAAAAACACGACACCATCTTTTCGGTTCCCGCCAAAAACTCCCCTTTTTTTCTATACGTGATGAACTTGCCATTAAAAGAGGTTACCCGATTTAGTTGGGTAAATTATATAACGATCAGAGTTTAAAGAAATCACAAGACCGGAAACAAAGTATTAGGCCAGCTTAGGCCAAAGCTAAACTACACACAAAGTCTTACCCAGATCCATTCATGACACTATACTACAAACTAATATTATAGATGGTATGTAAACCTTAACTAAAATCAGAGTAGGTAAAAGGTAAGAATTTAAGTAAAAATCAAGAGTACGAATTTGAGTTAAAATCAATAGTAATCCCTTTAATCTTATTTACACATAAACTTACACATTATCATTATTTACATCATACATTTAAGTTATTTTTTCGGCAATAAAATAACATTACATTTACATAAAAATAAAACTGACGCCTGCTTGTCACGATATTTCACTGTTCCGTATCTTTCTTTCTTGCGAAGGTGCACAGAGCAAATTGTTGAAAGGCGATGAAGTTTCCACTAATTTTCATTTTTCCTTTGGCGAATTATTTTTGTCCACTGATCGGCTAAACTGGATCCTGAAACCTAAAGATAATTTATTGGGAAAACATAAAAATACCTTGTGGCAACACTTTTTTCAGCAACTTTTCGCTCTGTTGACATTTAGAATTAATTAACTTATTAGAAAATTAACTTTTTAAAGCACATAAAAATATATTTAAGACTTACCTACGGATGATATGTTTGTGACGTTGCCTTTTTTTACTGTTTTGAATATTCTGAAATTTCGGCATGAATGGACTACACAGTTCACTATATTTATTGGTTAGTGGGGAGACGTAACCGCTACTGGATGACATCGAAGACTGACTACGTAGCGTAGCTTAATATATTCTCTTTGACTGACTAGTAAAGCTGGTTTTACGGACATTTTCACGCATTATCCCGACTCTTACGAAAGTGAAACTTGTGAGGAAATGTTAATAGTCCAGTCATTACGTCGGAAAAATCGGGTTAGAAAAGAAAGTGAACCGAGAAAGCCAAATTTTGGATATGACGTGGGGGGTGGCTAGAAAAGCATAAGTTCAAATTGTCGACCAAAATAACCTTGTGCGTTTTCCGCCATCTTGAAAAAAGGGTTAAATTCAGTTTTTTCGTCATAACTCGGTTCCTCGTTGAGATACGAAAATTTTGATATGATACTTTTTTGTTGCTTTTTGTATGATCTACAATTAAGGTCCTATACATTTTTCACGTATCGATTATCGTTTTTGAGATATCGATTAAAAAAGCCAAAATTTAGAGAAAAAAAATGTTTTTCGTTATTTTCTTTTTTCTCGTACAAGTTATCGAAAAATGTCCGAAATGAAACTTGTAGAGCGGGTTTAGAACTACAAATTTGTTTTTTTATTTTTTATTTTCGACAAGAATTACGACTTCTAGCGCGCCACAAAGTCAGCCCCAGCGCGCCCGACAGTGCAATGTGCGTCTCGCCATAAAACGCGCTCAGACGGCGACCGTTAGAGTTTGGGCATGGGTCTTGATTGGGTTTGAAAATTTGTGTGAAAATGGGTGATTGTTTCATTTGCAAAAACCACAGCCACAGCCACAAACCACAGCCGCACCCGCTCCACCTGAACTTTTGAAACTGATTTCATGCAAAATTTCACACAAAGTGTGGGGCTGCTTGTGGGTGCAGGAAATGCAGTGCAAGTGCAGGGATTTGTTGCTCTGTTATTTGCCTGCACTGTAGTGGACAGGTATGCAACAATGTCGCCAGAGTCGAGGTTTTATTGAACGACGATCTTGACGATGATGATTACGATTTTTCGACCGTCACAGCATCATTTCCTGCATTCAATGAGATTCCACAACTCGAAGAGTCTACCGAGAAAGACCTCCTACAGCCAAGACCATCGAAACGACAAAAAACGTGTGAAATAAATGACGAAGTGTAATTATTATTTTTTGCGGCGTAACAATTATTTAATCAATAAATTTCATATGTTTGATTTATAATTTGGCTGGATTATTAATTTATTTTGAATTGTAACAATTCCCCGAACAACCATTCATCCATTTTGATGTGTGGATTCAACCGTGCGAGCGGCTCAATCAAACCCGGGTACAGTCTTACTGACTTTGCGGCGCGCTAGAAGTCGTAATTCTTGTCAAAAATAAAAAAACGAATTTGTAGGTATACACCCGCTCTACAAGTTTTATTTCGGTCATTTTTCGATATCTTGTACGAGAAAAAAGAAAATAACGAAAAACAATTTTTTCTCCAAATTTTGGTTTTTTTGATCGATATCTCGAAAACGATAATCGATACGTGAAAAATGTATAGGACCTTAATTGTAGATCGTACAAAAAGCAACAAAAAAGTATCATATCAAAATTTTCGTATCTCAACGAGGAACCGAGTTATGACGAAAAAACTGAATTTAACCCTTTTTCAAGATGGCGGAAAACGCACAAGGTTATTTTGGTCGACAATTTGAACTTAAGCTTTTCTAGCCACCCCCCACGTCATATCCAAAATTTGGCTTTCTCGGTTCACTTTCTTTTCCAAATGTATATAATGACTGGACTATAAAGAGGTTAACTTTTTGACAGCTCGGCAGGAATACTTTAGTAGTCATAGTACGGTTTTTAAACAAATCTTCCTTGGATTGAATGAACGAAATCGAGTGACGTCATCAAAACTGCTAAGCGATTTCAAAACTTAACAGGAATACTTTTAGAGTGGTCATGGTACGAATTTACGAAGTAAGGCTTAACCTTCTGGAGCTGACGTGGTAGTATGACAGACACCGCAAAATCGAAAAACATCTCCAGCATCGGTATTTTTCAAAAGGGGAACCCCGCAATCACAGTACCTTCCTGTCGCGGTCTCGTGCGTGCATTAGTGAGCCGGGTGCTGTCGCAGCACGCCCACGCATCGAGTCCC
Source organism: Peribatodes rhomboidaria (assembly GCA_911728515.1). NCBI lineage: Eukaryota > Metazoa > Arthropoda > Insecta > Lepidoptera > Geometridae > Peribatodes > Peribatodes rhomboidaria. The sequence continues at coordinate 2,594,623 of OU452192.1, read as the reverse complement.
AGGGAGAGTGTCTACGAGTCAACCACGTCAGCGTTAAGGTATGTGTCTACTAAACAACCACGTCAGTTTAATTGTTATACATTCATAGTGTTTCCTAAACAACATATCAGTAACTATGTTTATTTTAGTTTGTTTTTTGTGTTTTAGATGGCTCACTCAAGTTATAACCAAGAGGCATGTAGCTCTAAAAGATCGTCGTCTGGAGTTTTTAGAAGTCACGATGACCAAATCTTACAGTGGTTAGAAGAGGAAAGCGAGTATGAGTTCAACGATGTAGACAATGTTGGCCATGACCCGGATTTTATACCTACCAGAAGTACAGCACATCGAAGATGATGAAATCAATCAAATCAGTTGAGGCAGAGGATCAAGAAGAACCATGTGCAGAAGCGCAACTTGTTACAGACCGGTCTGAATACCATAAAGGTAAAAAGGGGTTTATTTGGAATAAACAAGAGTGCCCCAGAACATCACGAATTGCAGCTCACAATATTGTAAATTGCCAGGCCGGGAAAAAGCTTAGAATTTTGAAGGCTATTTCGAATTTTGGTACAAGCTTATTGACGATTCATTGTTGGAAGGTTTAGTGGCATACACAAATCAAAAACTCAATACATATCGAACCCGGTTCAAACAAAATACTAAGGTGGAACTTTTGGATAAAGATGTTACTGAAATGAAAGCGAGAGAGTAGAGAAGGCCTATAATAGGCCTTCTCTTCCTTCAATCTGTCCACCAAAAATAAAAAGAGTATCAAAATATCGTTGCTGTGATTGTTCGAAGCCGATTTGCCTACAATGCTCCAAGCCACTTTGTGAAGATTGCCAAAAAAAAGTGTGATTTTGAAGATGTGATTATTTTTTAATGAACCAATGAATGTTTTTCAATTTAAGGAGACTAATTAGTATAAGCGTTAACTACAATTTAAGTATAGCATTTATAAAAAAAAAGTCAATGTTGATTATTTTTTTCACTTTAGAGTATAGATATCTGATTTTGAAGGCTAATTCTAGTAATATGAATAAAAATTATTTAAATCTACGTGCACTTTAATTTTGGTATTCTATTACTTTTAAGATACAAGATAAACCGTCAATAAATAGGTAATAATTAATACTATAGGCCTTGTCTTCAAAATAAAAAATATATAGGCTGTCAAAATGGTGTCTGGTAGACTACCACGTCAGTGGAATTGTAAAAACTAGCGGACGTCAGTCGCAGAGGGTTAATTAATGATGTTTTAAAAGGTTGTGGTAAGCCCCCTGGTAACTTTGTCACACGATTATTAATATCTGAATAATAATAGCGAAAGCGAGCTTTCAGAGTACTCAGACAAGTTAGCATTTGTTTGTCCGACGATAGCTTGAGTAGCGTCGATCCAAACTTCATGAAATTTTGCAGGCAAGTTTTTTATTTTTTATTTTTTTTTAATATCATATCCTGCTTAGCACAGCGATCTGTTTAATACATTTAGCTGCTAGTTTTGCCGACCCGAGTCTGTATATGTCATTAAGCTTTACGGAGTGTCCATTGACCACTCTTACTGTATGTTAAATCGGTTTTTAAGGCTTGGACGCTATTCCTCTTTAGTCTTGTATATGTAACACTACCAGTGCCTGTGTGTTTATCTACGTTGATAAAAGTCGAGTCAAATCAAGAAGACCCATCGAGGTCAAATGAAATCATAATAATAACCACTATAAGCTGGACGCGAAATCTATTATTAATCTCAAGGTTTGGGGCCAGTCAGGCAAATGTCTGCAAATTTCCTTATACACATGGCTCCGCACACTTTATTATTTAGCCAAAAACATATCGTCACGCCTTTCCCCCGAGGGGGCTGGCAGAGGTGTTCTACGACACCCATCGTCGGACGATATTCAGTCCCAAATGTGACAGAGGGCAAGCCTGTCTCCATACATCGGGCTCCAGTCATGTAGCAGATGACATATGTATAATACGCACATATGTAAGTATGTTCTCACGATTAACAAATTGGTGCGTGCTGTCGGATGTCGGCTATCATCGTATTCAATTATTCGCATTCATTTTAGTCAAAAAGCCAAAATAAATACCACTCTATAGGCCCCTCCTCACAATCGACGATCATAGACGATTAACAACGAGCACAATTGTGTGGCAAATTGAAAGGCATACCTACTCGTTTAAAATCGCAGATAGACAATTACCCATGAACACGATTGTGTGCCAAAAAGGCTTACTCGTTTGTAATCGCAGATAGACAATTACCCATGAACACCACGTGTGCCAAGTGGAAAGGTGGTCGTTTGTAATCGCTGATCATTTTCTATGAATGTCCTACGTTTGTTTTTCGTGGTGTCATGAGAAGGTACCTCTAATGGTACGACAGTATGCTCGCATAATCGTGTGATCACTGATCAACGATTATCGATGGTAGTGAACAGAGGGCTCACTGACTTATTATCTTAATACTTTCAAATCATCAAACTAATATTATAGATGCGAAAGTGAGTTTTACCCGCAGTTAGAAAGTATCCTAAATGGTATTTTTTATTTATTTATTTATTTAAGCACACAAAACAGAATACAATCGTAATTAGAAAAAAATATAGAACAATAATGGTTTGGTTCTAGACCATATTCCTAAACATGTGTACATAGCATGAACAAATTATCGAATCAGCTTAGTGTACATATCATGATTTAGATGGAAAGGAAATTATTAAACTCTTACAATAGGTCTTACTCATAAAAAAAGAAGAAGTAATTATCGCTAATTTTTAACTTAGAATGGTCCAAATATCATGGTTATATTTGGCTAACTTAAAATTAAATATGTCAATTGAGCTATGATGGTCCACACATAATCTATCTATTCCAGACATAATCTATCTCCGTGCCAAATTTCACCCAGGCCCATTCAGCCGTTCTGGCGTGATTGAGTAATAAACATCCACACGTTCATTCATGCATTAAATCTTTCGCTTTTATAATATTAGAGTGAGATAAGATTTATAGGAAGCTGCGTGTAGCGAGTTTTTTACTCTGTAATATAATTATGCTTCAGAAAAAACTGTGTTTTGATAGCATTGTTGAGCGAGACTGATAAGTGTTATCACATAATGAGCGGTGGGACTGCAGTGTGTGTGTGTAGCGCTTTTTTTTTTAATAATGATTTCATGATCATGGATAATGTTGCCAGAATTTTACGTTTTGAGAATAATAGGTGCCTATAATATTGGAAGACTTCTTTTTCATAGGCGAAAATAAGTTTTTTTAAAATCTGTCTAGAATCTCAGATAAACCTAGAGAATAAGATGGCGCACGGCGTATGATATAAGTGAAGCCAACAACCATCCAAAAACTACGCTACCGTCGTATATGTACACAACACTCACACATTGACGCAAAAAAACTACGCTACTCGCTTGGTCATTCTTAACTCGACATTATGTACATTGGTTTATGGTATAATTTCGTGTACTTAAATATACATAGTGCCATTATAAAAGTGTGGCCAGGACTACATTTTGAGGTTATTTTTAAAAACTGTGCAGTTTTTTTACAAGTCAATTTTGAAAAAGTAACATTAAACTCTTACAAATATGTGCAGTTTTAAAATATTAAGACCAGTTTTGGAGGAATAAGAAGCTTATTCCTCAGATAAAATCAAAATGGCGTCTTTTTACTGGTCAGCTGTTCTGTTGGTCAGTGTTTGTCTGTGTTGATTGTTGAATGTGTACATAAGTATGTATAAAATTAAGATGGTTTACCTTCTTTAATTTAAAAATGCAGCGCTTGTGAGAAATGATATCAGATAATGAAGATTGTTGTTATAAGACGTCCAAGATGGCTTAAAGAAAGAAATTTTATGACTGAGAGCAATTTGTATGTACTTATTTAAATTACATAATGTATGTGTACTCATAATAATAATGCAAGTATACCCAGCTCACCCAAAATGAAAATAAAATTTGATTTTGTTGCTAGGATAAGATTTTCTATAAACAAATTTTGATGGATTGTACAGCAGGTATAATAATATACTCCGCCAGGTATATCATTCCGGTCATATGGGCAACACGTGGTGACGTCAATCGACGCTCAAGCAAGACCGAATTAAGTCATTTGCAAATAGTTCGAAAGAGACGGCTGACGATGACGAGTGACGTCATTACGTGTTTGCTCCCGGAATGCTAGACCTTGTTTTTTGGATCATGCATTTACCTAGTCATTCAGATAATTATTAGGTATTCAAAGTGATAGCTAAATTAAAAAGGTCCTTCTGTATTACACGTACAGCGAAATTACATACCACATGACATATTGACACAGGACATGTTACAGGTTACAAAAAACAGTAACCGTAGAATAGTTATACTAAGAATAACTTTGTACCGTCACAAAGTGGTGAAATGTAATAAGAGTTAATTTGAGATTAAATGAAGGGAGTAATTTTACACCTGGTAGGTACAGTTATACTCAGATAGTGATACCATTGGTGAAATCGGCTCTTAATCTACTAAGGTTGTATATTGGAATGGAAATGGCTAACGAAGAGTTTGGGAATTAATATTAGTTTTCGTGCAATTGTAAATGTTTTTCATGGCAACATTACCACGAACACACATTGAAAAAGAAGTGGCTTCAGCGAGATATAACGCAGTGTTCCATCTTTTCCTCTAGATTGATCTGAGTCTAGAATTGACTTAGGTACGATGAACATACTTACATTAAAAAAAAAACAAACGATAAATTATATTAGCTTTAATTCAATAAATTCACGTTTAAAAACTAATTTAAAAATCAGTCTGTCAAACTGACAAAAACGTCAAATTGAAGATACAATTTGTTCTTGCTTGTGTTATCTGCGCTATTAAGGCCACACCACACTCTCGATCCAAGGCAAGTATCGCTGGACCCGCGTGTAGACGCCCGGGCTGTGCGCGAAGCAGCCGCGTCCGTACGACGTGACTCCGACCACTGTATACATGCAGGATAGCTGGCTGTTCTCGACTACTAGGGGGTTGCCACCGTCATCCTGGGGGAGGAGATTATCACAGATTACTAAAACTGATACTTCTGCCAAAGTAACTATTACAGTGATGGCCGTCTGTAATAGCTAATTACCCTGTAATACCCTGTAATAGTTACTTCTGCCGAAGTAATTTTTACAGGGTCGCCTCCCATGCTGAAGCGATCCAGGGCAACAATGTACCTGATTTACGACTGACTGCGACAGGTTTGCCCCCACATTTGGGACTGAATATCGTCAGGCGAAGTGTCGGTGTTGTTTGACACCTCTGCCAGCCCCTCGGGGGAAAGGCGTGACGAAATGTATGTAAGAGGTCCGCGACGTTCATAATTTTCCATACAAGCGCGCTTGTCAAATTTCTTGGAAGTCATTTGCCAGGTTATGATGAAATTCGGCATGTACAATTAAATGAATTATATCTCCACCCCTATGTTCTTGGTTTTTTTTAAAAACTTCCATATGAGAAAATAGAGCTATGAAAAATGTCCGCTTTTGCTGAGATCAATTTTGGCTGATTTATTTAATAGATGGACAAAGAAAATAAAAAATCCTTTTACATAGGGAGGTTGTCTACATTAGCTTTTAAATTAATCCATAACACAAAGGACAGTTCTAGTTATTTATGAGTGATTAGAGAAGTGCAAAAGTCATAAAAATAATTGAAATTACACTTTGTCACTCTGTAGATAACTTTAGAGGCTCGTCAGTATCATTACTTGCTCTCTTCGCTCGTTGTCTTCTTCTAGACCAAATGGCAATAGAAAATCTTTACACAATGCAAATTTAGTCGAATGTGGTCGCGGGACCCTTAGACCCAGCATAATAATACCATTCATCATTAGCAGTACTGATTGTCTAACAGTAAGTAGGCTCGTTATGGCGAAGTATCTGAAGTTGGAACTAAACATTATATAAGCACACACAAACACATACATACAAACCTATAACAATCAGCCAACAGTGGATAAAAACTTCAATTGTTTTTAGTGTTACTTAATATTGTTTATCTTTGTGTACCGTATGAGTTACACCGTAATTGCGCTACATAATTATATTATGGATATGGAAGAGAGAGATTAGATTTCACGACACAGGTCCGCCTAGTGCGAAATCTAGAAAGAGGTAAGGTTATAAGGTTAAGAATTATTTAGAAGACAAAGATGTCTGGAGCTTTCCATATCCACCAAGTAGCCACTAGTCTGTTTAGATATTACCTAGTTGTATGCCAAAATTTGTGAGACTGTAATTTATTTATTCTTTGAAAAAATAATACCCCTTTGTTTCTTGCCTGTTCTTCTGAGTAGAGGCTCTTTATCCGAACAAGGCGGTCGAGTCTATTTAAAAAAATTTGACGTTCATAAGTGTATCTTTGATACCCAAATTGAATAAAAACATTTTGACTTTGACTTTGACTTTGTTTGAATCGCTTTATTTAGATATTTATTTTACTTGTTCTATGTGTTTTAAATATTTTTTTTTAAATCTGTGTTTCTATTTTGATACTGCAAGTATCTACAGCAAAATTCGCATACGCCCTACCCAGTCTACGTCTCTAACGTAGACTGGGTAGGGCCTATGCGAATTTTGCTCACTACTCAGGTACTACTACTTACACTACACTACTTACTACACTATCAGGTTATACAGGGTTATCAGGAATGGGTGTACTAACCCGAACTGGGTCATGGGTCACTGTACTCATTCTTATATACAACTTTTACTCAGCCGATCCTGAAATCGTGAAAAAAATCTGCAGCTGTTCCAATCATTTTGACGATTTTTTTTTTTACATGGAATAGCGTTTTTTTTTTATAATTCTACGGCCACACTAACATAATAACAATAATAATATAGCCTTTTATTCAGATCTAGATTACAATGAATTTAAACTTAAAAAACTAGTGCTGAACTCTTAAACTAAAAAAAACTATTTTGAACTAATATCTGTTCCTTGGTTATCATCCCTAGGTCTGTTTGCTAGTCGGCAACGGCCTCCTCTAACCTTTTCCAACGGCCACACCATCGGGAATAGTTAATTTTAACGCGATGAATCGGTTGGCCACACTTGAACGGTCTACGTCATTCCTCATTATCGTCAAACGGAAATGTTAATGCCGTTTGAAGGTTAATAATCTAATGATCGAATGGCTAACGTTCAACGTCTATCATCCCCATAATTATCGGCTTTTCCCGTTAGTGTGGCCGTGATGTAAGAGATTGTATAATAATGACTTTTGTTCTTTTGTTATTGCGCGAGGGCGCAAACCCCGGGGCTGCTTGAAAGACCTGCTTGCTCGCCCTAATGCCGGCCCTGGTCCCGACCTACCTGGCAGATGTCCTTGACGCCGGCCTGGTCTCCGTAGCAGAGCTGCAAGAAGTCGTTGTATCCTCCTCTTCTACTGTCAGGGTACAGCCGAGAGCATTCGTCTATGGAGTACTTTGACAATCGGACCTGAGGAGGAGCACTTTGTCAGTCCTGATCAGTTTCTTGCCTGTTCTTCTGGGTAGTGGCTTATTTTAAGAACATGGTGGGTCATTTCTATAACTTTGATGTTTTTAAGTGTATCTTTAATACCCGTTTGAATACAGAAATTTATTTTGATTTCATTTGTTTCTGGAGCGTCCACTCGCATGGTTTTGTTGTGAGGTCGCACTGCAGAAGCGACAAGCGAAAATTTGTCAATATTGCCGCCGTCACGTGGCAGGTTAGCAGTACGGTCTAAAATAGTGACGCGTGGCTCTAACTGGCATGCGGGGGACGGCAGTAGAGGATTTCCAGAACTAACCCGCGCGACGGACTTCTGCGTGAGTTCTAGCGGACGGCGCTACTTGTCTATGACACAGTGTCAAGGCCATGACTCGTAAGCAAAGTCCTGGCAGACAACCATAAGCCGCACCTTCCTTAGCCAAGTGATGCCCGTGTCCAGGATATCGTTGGTGTTCCATGTGGTGGCGATCACGTTTGAGGGGTCTTCAGCGTCGTCTGAGGGTCTGCTGTGTAGGAGCAGGCACGCAGGGACGGTGGTCGGGGTGAGGGGCACCCTGAAAGTTATCGTAAGTACATGTAGTCTGGAGTAGATTAGGGGGAGATAAACGATCAGCGATCTTTTTCGCACAGTTACGGGATGGTGAGAAATTACCACGCAGCAGTGTAAGCACAGTCAAGAGACTTATCGTCTTTCCGCCGTTTTTTTTGTGTAGTATAGGTCGGCGTTTGACCACCAACTCGCCTGATGTTAAGCGACGTTGTGGTCTAAGATGAAGCACGACGACCTATAAGGACCCATAAAGTCACTTTAGCTTTGAAGATTTGCAGAGTGAAGAAGTACAAAGACGGCAGCTTAGTGAGGCGCTACAAGTACGCCACTGCTCAGACCCGGGAGGCTTCGGCGGGAGGCTTCGGCCGTGGCTAGTTACCACCCACCGGACGATGCCATGCCGTGAAATGACCTAGTCGTGTTTCGGGATGTAGTCCGGTGTAACCGTTCCGAAGACGGGTCTGAGCAGTAGCGCACTTGTAGCGCCTCACTCAACTGCCGTCTTTGTACTTCTTCACTCTACAAAACTTTAATCCTAGAGTGAATAAGTACCTTATAGATCGTCGTGCTCCATCTTAGACCACAACGTCGCTTAACATCAGGCGAGTTGGTGGTCAAAATTGACCTATTCTACATTCTACATAAAAAAAAAACGGTGGAAAGACAATTTGTCTCAGGTCCGTGCTAACCCAGCAGGAGGCAAAGTGGAGACACCCAAAATACCAGTCGAAACTCACGGATGCTCCAACTCAACCAGCGCTATATCGTGGTAAGTCTTGGGTGGCTTGTACTCCGGGTGTCTGAGGACAGCTTTCACCTTGTATATGGTGTCAGGGTCGATGTCAGACCGGTCAGTCGGGTGAATAGCCACGTGTGTCGGTGACCCGCTGAAAACGTACAAAAAACATTTATTGAGCGAACGAGGAATATAATCAATAATATAATAAATTTTCACACACGGCCGTCTGACTCCAAACTAAGCAAAGCTTGTACTATGGCTCCCAGAGACTGATATCCATACATATGTACATATTTTTAAATACATACTTATATAGATATTAACACCCAGACATAGAACAAACACAAATATTCATCACATGAATGTTTGCCCTAGGTGGGAATCGAACCCACGTCTACGCCCCCAAGATCAGAAGGCAGGTTCACTACCAACTGAGCCACCGAGGCAGTCTAAGGTTCTAGGAGGAAGAAGGTTCGTGTTTATGATCCTCTGGTGAATTCAAGAGAGAAAAAAAAATCCTTTGGTCCCCCAGTGGAGCCTGGCGCTCGATCTAAGTGGCTGGAGGGTGTTGTCATAGATTTAAAGCCAAGACAGAGTACCACAGTCATATTAATGCAAGCGAATGAAGTCTAGCTCCCACAAAGCAGAGACTGGTCGCCGTAGCCGATATCGGCAAGGAACCTTGTATTTCGTTTGTTATTCCTGTTTTTTTTTTAATTTTAGCATTAGTAAAGTCGTGAGTTGGGAAAATTCAAACGCCGTTGGCCGACGAACTGAGATTGATAGAAACTGTTTCTTGAACCAATCTCTATTGTAATTCCGTTTTAACGTCGCATTAAGTAAGTCAAGTTATATGTTTTTTTTTTATTCTATCATGGAATTTATTTAATGAAATTTACTAGAAAACTTTATACAATTAGATTTTGAAGCTAAGTTGAACTTTTATACAATTTGCTATTTAAAGTTAATTCAATAAAGAATTTAATGAAATCTACTAGAAAGCTTTATACAATTTGATATTGAAGCTAATTTAACAAAGTATTTAACAGAACTAATCTAATTTACAACAAAAATTAAATACAATGAATAAATCCTACTAAAATTATAAACGCGAAAGTTTGTATGTATGGATGGATGGATGTTTGTTACTCTTTCACGCCAGAACGGCTGAACAGATCTTAGATATACTCAGATATAGTCTAGAATAGCACATAGGATACTTTTTAACCGCGGATGAAACCGCAGGGCGCAGCTAGTTATACAATAAAATAAAATGAAAAAAATATACAACAAAAAAACATAATTCTTCGAGTACTTCGTTAACACGTGTTTCGCCTCTCCACGAGGCATCCTCAGATTGATAGGTCACGAGTTATAGTACGGAGCGGACAACTGATACCACTGCGACCGGCTGCTTGGTCACGATGCAGTGTCCGGCGCTGAGCACCGCCCGCTGATGAGGGCACCGCACAACCAGTCCAGCTACGGACAACTAGTTCTAATGCTCACCGCAGCCTGGTCATGATGCAGTGTCCGGCGGTGAGCACGAACCGCTCGCTGACGAGGGTTCCGCCACACAACCAGTCCAGTTGATCGTGCTCGTTGGTGTAGCCCAGGAGAACCTTGGTGACAAGACAAATCATCATCTTGGCCGAAATAATACAAAACAATACAAAAACTCTTTATTGACACCAAATACAAATAAATCTAAACTAAGCACTCAAAAATAAAGGCGAAATGGGCGATCTTTTATAATTGTACCAGACGCACCAGTAAAAGACACCCTCTTATGGTGGAAATTCCGCTATAACGCACTAAGCGTTTCAAGTCAACTTTTCTTGTAAGAACTGCAGAGGTGTGGAACTCGTTGCCTGTGTCTGTCTTTCCACCTAAATACAATCCGGGGGTGTTTAAGAGTAAAGTGAATAGGTATCTCCTAGGCAAGCGTGTTACACCTTCGATCATGTCGACGCTTCCCATCAGGTGAGTCAGTGGTCAAACGCATGCCTAGTCTGGTAAAAAAAAAAAAAAAATCATATCGCTTAAGAGCGATCTCTTCCATCAGACAAACTTTGGATGGAATAAAAACATTATGATTAGAAACACGTCCGCTGTAATGCTACGGCTAAATTAGCGCGCAATAGTTCGTGTCGCGTTGCCGTGCTCAAAATATCGTTATCGGTTATTGGCGACGTTCTTGTCTACGTTAGCGGTCAACTCGTCACTTTTCTGCTGAGTTGATGTGTTGTTAATACACCCGATACATCGCCGAGTGACAAATAAAGGGTCCGGTGACAACTTTAGACTAACGTTGCATTGGCTAATGGTTTTCTATTGCCATTTCGTCTAGAAGGAAACAACGAGCAAAGAGAGCAAGTAAAGATATTGACAACACGTTAAACGAGGGAAAAAAACAATGTTCACAAAAACCCTTCGCAAATTATGCAACTAACGCCATCTAGTACAGGTTATTGTAAATAAAGATAGAAAAAAGATGTAGGTAGGTGGCGCCTAATTTGTGAAGGGTTTGTCAGTAATTCTCGAAAGACGCAATAGCCCTACAGACGCATTTGTACCAGTTGACCGTTTACTTTTCATAAAATATGCTAAATGTTATGCCTATGTCATGTTTCAGCTTCAATTTGTATCTGAAGAGGCGTGAAAGAATGTAGAAATGGCAACTTTTCAACAAAGTTGTGTTTTGGGGTTCTAGAACTCACCGCATGTGGGAACTCATTTCTTTTAGCATGTGTGTTGCTGCCGAGGAACAGGTTGGTGATGGCTTCGTGTGGACACAGATGCTGTCTGATGCCATCGCGGCAAGGGTACACCAGCTGCTGGTAGTCAATGCATTCTGAAATACGGAAAGAAAGGAGGAAAAGGACGGAGAAGACCTACTTACTTAGAGGCATATTTCCCTTTGAAGACACTCACGAATAGACAACTAACTCCCAAACAGAACAGCGGCCTTATTTTCATTAACATAACATATCAGCTGGCAGAGGTGTAATACAACACCCACACTTCGCCGGACGATATTCAGTCCCAAATGTGACAGGGGGCGAGCCTGTCGCCATACACCGGGCTCCAGTCATGTAGCAGATGACATACAGTACGCTCATATGTTCACACAATGAACAAATTGGTGCGGGGCTGGTTTCGAACCCGCTCCCTCTGGCTTGAGAGGCGGGCCTTCTCCAACTAGGCTGCCACCGCTTTTTTCTATTGGTATGAAATGGTCTTAATCTTGCTTGACACTTCGCCACTGCAGTCAATACGTTCCTATTTTTTAGATGTAATTTGATTTAAAGCTCAATTTCAACACATTTATAACTTAGCTATTTTTTTAAGAAGTGCTTACTGTCCCAAGCTTTCATTCCCGTCTTTTTGGTCGTCATTGACGCTGGCAGAGGCTCGCATAGATCTTTTCTGTGGACAAAAAATTGATTTTATTTAAAAAAAAACACTTAACAAAATGAGCACTAGCCATTGAGTTCTATTACTACGTATAGAGACGACATTTGGAAGGTCATGCTTCTTTTTGTTGAAATTTTAAAGTTTGATGCAGCGCTGTAACAATAATTAGTCGTCTGTGTTTGTACTATGTGGTACAAACACACAGCGATAGAACGTTTATAAGACGTAGTTTTTTCACGACCAAAGCGAAAGCGACTTGGATGTTCGAGAGCTAGCAAGCACCTACGTGAAGTGTGGCCGGATGGCTGCACTAACACGGAGCATAGTAATGGTGTGCGGCGTCTTCTCTAAACGTAGTAATAGAACTCAATGGCACTATAAGGTGTTAAGTGTTTCATATGTTTGTTCGACGATCAATAAACTTTTTATGGAACAGCTGACTTTTTTTTCTTGTGATATCAGGGCTGGCTCCATAGTGAAATTTGTTCATTTTGTATCCACATACACTCGTTTACCTAAGCCACTTCATTTAGAGTTGAAAATCGTACATCATAATATTTGATGGTACAATGAGATCGGCGCCTATGTTTTCAATTTTTGCCGTTTTCATTGGTATTAATCGTAATAAGAACACAAATACAAATTAATTACTTAGGTAGTTAAACTTTATAGAACTAATTTGGCTATTTAATTATTATCGAAAAAAAAATGTGTTGTAATCGCTAAAAATTAAGAGAACGACGCTCAAACAGTTTTTTAAAAAGATACTTTTGATAAGATATGTGCCCTGATGAAGACCGCCGAATGCGGTTGAAACTATAGTCGGAATAATCGACTGAATCGTACGTGAGTAATTCCCGTGTTTTAAATCATAAAGATACTTTTAGTGTTATTTTTTTCCAAAATTAGAATGATTTTCAAAAGTCTACTTCGGTTAAACTGTTTTTGGTTGTTTTTTCTACCAGCTGTATCTTTTTGCAACTGATCGTCACAATTCTTCATATCAAACTAGGTGCAAACAAAATACTTGTTTTCGTTGATTTCGTGTACTACTGGGCCTTTCATATATATCGTAACGCTATTCCCCGATGGGGCTGACAGAAGTATACAGCCCCGTGTTAATACAACTGTTGTTTATGTAGGCACTTACTGTATTGTCGAATTTTTGCAGCAAACAATTTCACCTGAACCACGGGAGTGACAGGCCTGGAAACAAGAACACACATGTAAAAACACGTTCGTGGCAGACGAAGAAAGTGGCACTGTACTTAAAAGTATAAATAAAAAAAAAAACTCCCAACATCGATTTTCATGAACACCGATTTTCATCAAACATACCTACCTAAGAACACTCCCGAGTCCCGACTAATTAACAAAGTCAAAGTCAAAATGTTTTTATTCAATTTAGGTATCAAAGATACACTTATGAACGTCAAAGTTATTTAAATAGACTCGACCGCCTTGTTCGGATAAAGAGCCCCTACTCAGAAGAACAGGCAAGAAACTGCATTATTTTTCAGAGAATAAATAAATTACAGTCTCACAAATTTTGGCTCACAACTAGGTAATATCTATAAATACTAGTGGCTACTTGGCGGAAGTGGAAGGCTCCAGACATCTTTATCTTCTAAATAATTCTTAACCTTTTAAACAAAAGAAAACATCAAAATCGAATTCGATTCATCTGTGCGGGAGCTACGATGCTACAGCAGACACACACAAACACACACACACACACTCAAACTTATAACAAATATCATAAAAAATCAAACAGTATTTGTTGATATTTTTGGGTGGAGGCCTTAATTTAGTTTAGAAGATTTTATTTAGTTTTTTAAGTTTTAGTTTTTACTTAATATTTTAATGATTTCTTTAATGTTCTGTTTGTAGGGTTCCGTAGCCAAAGGGTAAAACGGGACTCTATTTACTAAGACTCCGCTGTCCGTCCGTCTGTCTATCCGGGGTCACCAGGTCACCTCATGGACCGTGATAGTCAGACAGTTGAAATTTTCACAGATGATGTATTTCTGTTGCCGCTATGACAACAAATACTAAATCACTAAAAATCACTATTACGAGTATTATTTAAAAACGGCTGTTCTTAGTATGGTATCACTATTACGAGTATTATTAAAAAACGGTTGTTCTTAGTATGGTATCACTATTACGAGTATTATTAAAAAACGGTTGTTTTCTTAGTATGGTATCACCACTATAACGAGTATTCATGGACATACTCGTAGGTCCATGAAAATTTTATGATAACCGATTTAGTAATTAAGGCGTAACAAACAAACAAACAAACTATAATAAAAATAAATATCAGGACACACACACGGTCGTCTGACCCCAAACTAAGTAAAGCTTGTAAGTACTATGGCTGCCAGAGACTGATGTAAATACATATATTTTTAAATACATACTTAAATAGATATTAACACCCAGACATAGAACAAACACTAATGAATGTTTCACATGAATGTTTGTCCTAGGTGGGAATCGAACCCACGCCCCCACGCTCAGAAGGCAGGTTCACTACCAACTGAGCCACCGAAGTCACTTTCGCATTTTTAATAATAGTTAGGATTAGCATTAGTAGGACAATACGATTTTGTTCCTAGGTTCTAGGAATCCCTAAAACCGTGAGAACCGTTAATATCCTCTTCAAACTCTTAGGCCCGCATTCTAAAACAACGCTCAGTCTTGAATCTCGATTTAAAGTTAATTTTACAAAAAAAAATTAAAAGTTAAGTATTTGAAAATTTTAAAAATTTAATTTAATTAAATTTTTTTTTTTTAAAAAAAGTTTAAGTCGAGATTCATGACTAAGCGTCGTTTTTGAATACGGCCCTTAACTTCAAATTTACTTCCTACCGGAGACAACTTCCAGAGAATAGGGTCTTCTAACATAGTGGAACATCTTGATAGCTCCACACACACTCCTGCGACGTCGTTGTGTGTGCACATTTCACCTGAAAAATTAGTGTGTGATTTAAAAAAAATATTAAAGCTATGGCACAGGGGGTATAATCTTCGGAACTGGTCCGATTAAAAAAAATCTTTCACTAATCTCAGATCAGCCTAGAGAATAAGATGGCGCACGGCGTATGATTTAGGTGAAGCCAAAAACCATCCAAAACTACGCTTTTGTCGTATATGTACACAACACGCACACATTGACGCAAAAAAAATGCGCTACTCGCTTGGTCATACTTGCCTCGACATTATATGCATAATAAATATACATAGTCCTACTAATATTATAAACGCGAACGTTTGTAAGAATGGATGGATGGATTAAATTCAATTCAATTTATTTATTCGAACCATAGGATATTTCAAACACTTGGTTAACCATTGTAAACGTCACTGTTTACAATGGTTAATACAATACAATTTGAATTCATAGCGGCTATATGCATGCCTTGTCAATTTTAAGAAGCTGTAAGGGGCCTTGTCATAAAAAAAAAATTGGTTGTCTGTAAAGTCGGTTTACTGACGATAGTTGAACGTGACAACGTGCTCACTCAAGTAGGAGAGAGACGGATGTCGAACGCTGCCGAACGCAAAGGCTGATTGTGCTTCTTTGTCGCTCGTTCCGCGCTCTCGCTTGCACTTCAAGCCTTACATGGAACGCCTCAGAGCGAGGTAACGCCGCATTTTTTCGTGCGTGCAGCCGGCTCTATCGAATTATAAGACGTTGTCACGTCAATAAAAATTACTTAATTCTAAAAATTAAATCAATAAAGAATAATCATTAATGAGATTACAAAATGTCATAGTAAAAAAATAAAATCATTCGTACAGTTTAGACGCCACTACAGCTCTTTCCCATTTCTTCTTGTCATTTACATAGTCTTCTCTATTATAATAGGCATTAGTAAGAAGGTATTTCTTAATAACATTTTTAAAAGTTTTTCCTTGAGTCCTACTACCTGTTTTGGAATTACATTATAGTAACGCACACAATTTCCAATAAATGAAGTATTGGTTTTCCGCAGTCTACATTGAGGAAAAGCGAGCATATGTACATGTCGGGTTCTAGGGTAATTATCAGTCATCTTCCTAAAGTTCACTAATTTTTTTCGAGCATACATAATGCACTCGTAAATGTATAGGGATGGTACCGTAAGGATATTTATAGTTTTGAAAATCTCTTTCAAAGATTCTCTAGCTGGTAGCTTATATATAGCACGGATTGCTCTTTTTTGCACGATAAAAATGCATTCAACATCTGAGGCGGATCCCCATAACAATATACCGTAGGACATTACACTGTGAAAGTATCCCTAATAAACCATCCTGGCAGTTGCCACATCCGATATCTTCCTAATTATCTATTATATAGCTGCTCATGCGGTCCGTCAGGACCGCATGAGCAGCCGAGCTGAGTTTTTTTTTTGTGAATGACTAATGCTGTTGGCCGCTGAGGCCTCTACAGCGTACCGGACGTAAAGCAAGCGCGGAGGGCGCAGGACCTTAATAGACTTTAGTTATTTAAAGCTAAGGGCGACTGGCACAAGGGCACCACTAAGGAAAGGACCTCGGCTTGGGCCGTCGCCGGGGGGGCGGAGTCGATTTGCCCAGGCAACCCAGAGGGGGTTTGCGCTTGAGCCCTATTAGGTTTAACTGATTGACTATTTGGAGAGGATCTAACCGATCTTCTAACAGATCCTGGGAGTCTTCGACCTCGCCGGCGAGGTCGGTGTTTCGTGATCGTGTTCCTTTGGTAACCGGGCGGAGGGCGGGGGGCAGCGGTGTCTACTGAGTAGTCCGCGGTGCGAACGACTAGAGGGTTTGAATGGTGGGGGGCCCTATCAAAGTATCTATCTGCGCGAAGTGAATTTAAAGTACTGCCGAATGGAGAAGAGCTCTACATCGCAGTGCAAATCGGAGTCTCGCTGGAACCAGCTGGCTCCGACCGCTCTGCGAATAAATCGATTCTGGACGGAGCCGAGCTGAGTCTATCAGAATATGTCTATCAGAATATGTGCATTTATATGTCGACCCCATTGCAGTCTGGTCTACAGTAATGCCCAAGAAAACTGTGGATTCGATGGATGGATGGATGTTTGTTACTCTTTCACGCCAGAACGGCTGAACAGATCTGGATGAAATTTGGCACAGAGATAGATTATAGTCTAGAATAGCACATATGATACTTTTTAACCGCAGGTGACACCGCGACACGCAGCCAGTTTAATGATGTGACAAAAAACCCTTCTTTAATTTATATAAAAAAATACAAAAACCATACCTTCTCTAGCGCCATCTATATTCACCGCACACAAAACTAGCAAATAAATGAGAAACATCTTCAATAACTGGTTTTTAAATCCCTATATGACTAAGCAAGATCGTATTTGTTTTTTTAATTTATTTTCCTGCTAGCCAGTCGATGGAGCGGTCGACCACCTCGTGTGGCGGTCAAGCGGGACTGCTTGTATACAAATAACGATATTCTAAGTATATGTGATGAGGACAGATACCATACAGGTTAGGTTAATGGAAACTTGATATTTATTAATTGTTTTTCAATTAAAAAACGATGAAAAGATTATTGTTTACGTCTGAGACTTCATGACAAACGCTGTAAATTGATAGAATAGAATATTTTTATTGCACTGTGTACATAAAGTGTTCTGAATTTAGTGATTCAGAGTTTCAACAGTTTGCCCATCGCGGACGTGCAATATGAAGTTCTATAAACCTATCTTAAACCATATTTATCACGATAAATATTAAGTTTTTTTGCTAACATTCTCATTATTTCATTTTTTTAAGTGTTTAAATATGTTTTTATTTGACATTTATTTAATTTCATTTTATTGACATCATTAATTTGCACACCTAATGTGAGGTAGTTATTGGCTGTTCAAACCTAAATTAAGATCATTGTAACCCATTGACGAGCAAATAAAGAAATTGAATTGAATTTATGACATAGCTACATAGATGCATATTATGCATATATGTGCATATTATGCACTATACTTAGACAACTTCATGGTCATTTTGGAAAGTGCTCATTTGGAGATTTTTTTTTTTGAAATTTAGGTACCTACCCGTTTTCGGGTAGTTCCCACTGGTCCCTTCTAAGCTTTATCCTTTGTCCCCGCGGTGATCAGCGGAAATTTTGTCCCGCATGCCCCCACTGCAGAATTTGCTGCAGTAGTCGCGCTAGTCCCGCTAGCAATAATTAAGATCAATGCTATGAGTACTTACATGTCTGAAGAGAGTTCTGTACTTATAATGAACGAAAAGTGACAGGACAACTTTTTATACTAGTGTGCGTGACAAGTAGGTACATATTTTACTAGGAATGCGTCATACATTTTCATCTTTTAGAACCTAACAATTGTTATTTTTTTCGACGCGTGCAATGTTTTTCAGTCCATCTGAAGGGTTAATGTATATTGTATCTCAATGGATATTCTATAACTGGATATAATTGTTATTCAAATAAAGTAAAATGATAGGTAATATTATAAGGTCCCCAATATGGTGTAATTGTAATAAGTAATTTAAGAGAAGTGTATCAATAGAACAAATTATTTATTACTTTTAAAAAAAACTCGACTGCGAAATGTGGCTCAACTCATATTTTTTCCAAAGCATACACACAAAAATTCAGTCTCATTCAAAGTCAAAGTCAAAGTCAAAATGTTTTTATTCAATTTAGGTATCAAAGATACACTTATGAACGTCAAAGTTATTTAAATAGACTCGACCGCCTTGTTCGGACAAAGAGCCTCTACTCAGAAGAACAGGCAAGAAACTGAGGGGCATTATTTTTTCAAATCCTATCCTACTAATATTATAAACGCGAAAGTTTGTATGTATGGATGTTTGTTACTCTTTCACGTAAAAACTACTGAATGGATCTTAATGAAACTTTACAATAATATAGCTTATACATCAGAATAACACATAGGCTACAATTTATAAAGATATTGTGTGAATTGTCCAAAATATAACGAAAAGTGTCAAGTAAAGGGCGGTCCGACGCACGGCGGGTGAGGTGGGGGGAAGAAGTCGCTCACCGCTAAGCGCGCGACCCAAACGCGGGCAGACGCGTGGGGGCAGACGTTGTT
Source organism: Peribatodes rhomboidaria (assembly GCA_911728515.1). Taxonomy (NCBI): domain Eukaryota; kingdom Metazoa; phylum Arthropoda; class Insecta; order Lepidoptera; family Geometridae; genus Peribatodes; species Peribatodes rhomboidaria. The sequence goes on along the minus strand of OU452192.1, from coordinate 2,575,318 downwards.
GACGGTTGTGTCTGTTATACGAATTTTCAAGGCACTAGCGATTTGTTAAAAACGCATTGTACTTAAAATAATATAGACCCAAGGTTAAATATTGGCAGGGTATTTTTTTGTGAAGAGTTTGGGGAGGAGCAGGTACAAAAATATAAATCATTTTTATTTTTATTATCATAGATAGGTTACTTACCTGTTAATTACGAGTATGAAGAATTTCTTCGTTTTTTTTTACTTAAATAACATTAGATAGGTTTTAGGTAGGTAAGTAATTGGTCCTTTTTTGGTTGTTTTGGTTCATTTATAATAATGTAAATAAACATATCATCACGCCTTTCTCCCGAGGGGGCTGGCAGAGGTGTACAACACCCACACTTCGCCGGACGATATTCAGTCCCAAATGTGACAGGGGCCGAGCCTTTCGCCATACACCGGGCTCCAGTCATGTAGCAGATGACATAATAACACAGCAGCAATAATAATCCTACTAATATTATAAACGCGAATGTTTGTATGTATGGATGGATGTTTGTTACTCTTTCACGTAAAACCACTGAATGGATTATTTTTTTTAACTTAATAGACTTGCGTTTGGCTGTCAACATGCCTGATGATAAGCAGTGATTCGGCCTACGATGTAGCACGCTTGCCTAGAAGAAACCGATTCACTCGAGACTTGAAGACACCCACATTATAAGTGTCAGGAAACACACACTCTGGTAGAGTATTCCACACTCTAGCGGTCCGTATAAGAAAAGAAGAACCAAAGCGTTTTGTACGTGTTGTTGGTATGTCGACCATAAAACGATGCGGTTTTTTCATACTCTTGGTTGTTTTATAAAAGAACTGGCTAGGAAGAATAAGGTCATGCAAACCAGATGCACACTCACCGAAATGTATCCGATAAAAAACCGATAGACCAGCAACCTTGCGCCGATGATCTAGACTTTGAAGTTTGGTCTGGACAAGGGAGTCGTTGCCAATGAGCTTCTTCGCACGTTTCTCGATGGACTCCAACGCCTCGAGCTGGTACTTGGCCGATCCATCCCAAAGGTGCGAACAGTACTCCATGCACGACCGAACCTGTGCCTTATATAATGACAGCAACTGTTCCGGCGTGAAGTATCGTCACACCTTCGAGAGGATACTCGGCTTTTTAGCAGCTAATTGAGCCTTCGACTCAATATAGGAGCCGAAGTTGAGGGTCGAAGTCAAAGAAACGCCTAAAAGCTCCAGGCTGTTATTAATCGGGATGGATACACCTCAGAAAGTAGGACCCAGTTCGAATGGCCTCCTTTTTGCGGAAAACAGACACGCCTGGGTTTTAGCCGCGTTGAACTTGACCAGGTTGGCATCACCCCAACTGGAGACTGCCTGGAGGGACAAGTTCAAGCGCTCGACCATGTCAGCCCTTAGAGACCGGATTTGAGACCCACTAGACTGTGCGCTAGACTTATTGCTTTCCACAACAGTGCTGTCATCTGCATACCCAAAGATACCAGGCTTAAGCAGATCATTAATGTGCACCAGGAAGAGTACGCAGAGAGCACGGACCCCTGAGGAACCCCGGCATTTATATACATTCGATCAGACGAGCAACCGTCAACGACAACTCGAATGGATCGGCCCTTCAGAAAATCCAAAATCCACGCAACAAACCTAGCGGTCAAGCCAAACGAAGTGAGCTTGCTGATAAGACTGTCATGCCAAACCCTGTCAAAAGCTTTGGAGATGATTTTAATTAAACTTTACAATAATATAGCTCATACATCAGAATAACACATAGGCTACAATTTATAAAGATATTGTGTGAATTGTCCAAAATATGACGATTAGAGTCAAGTAAGTAGGAAAAAATCTACCATCAGCGAGCTATTTTGGCGTGCGCTGGAAAAACCGCTAGAGTTACACATGTGTAATGTATGATGGAAATATTCATCTTAAATAGGCCTACAAAAAAGTCCGCCGCGGTATATATCTATATCTTATGCGTAAGCCATTATAGCCAAAATAGAGATCACACTAATATTAAAAAGGAGAAAGTTTGTGATCGTTCATCTTCGCGCTCAAACTGCTGGACCAATTTCGACAAAATTTAGTAGCTTGATTAGAACATAGGCTACTTTTATCCCGGAAAATTTAACTGTTCGCGTGGGCTAAAAAATGCGTCTAAAATGTATATAGATTTACACGTTTTGGACGCATTTTTGTTTTTTATACACATTTTTTGATCCCTTAAAAATATAGTGTTCCCGTGGGATGTGCAAGGAATTAAAAAAAAATGTTAATCATATACGCTTTTTTAAAGTAGAGTACCTGGATGGCCGAGCTTTGCTCGGTATTTTTTTTTATTTTTTAATTGTGTTTTTTGGATAATAAACAATTGATTTTAGTCTAACCTCAAAGCAAACACTCATTGACTTCGTGTTACTTAACAACGCCATCTGCTGTTGTGTAGTTAAAGCAATTAGTTGTTCACAAAAAATAGTAGTATTATTATTCGCCAATAGATGTCAGGAAGAGTCATATTTTTCAGTTGAGATTGATTATCGATAAAACACGAATAAAATGATATTTTCTAAAAATGATTCCTAGCTAGATCGATTTATCGCCCCCGAAACCCCCTATATACTAATTTGTATGAAAATCGTTGGAGCCGATTCCGAGATTCCAATTATATATATATATATATAGAAGAATTGCTCATTTAAAGGTATAAGATTTAATTTGACGTTTTGAACGCACTTTTTTATAAATAGGTACCTACAATTTCTTATTATTTCCTAAAAATATAGTGTTCCCGCGGGATGAGCAAGGAAACACATATATTAATTAATTACTATAAAGTACAATAGTATAAATTACTATAAAGGCGAAAGTTTGTGAGTGTGTGTGTTTGTTACTTCTTCACGCTCAAACGGCTGGATCAATTTTAATGAAACTTATTGTAGAAATAGCTGACATCCTGGATTAGTACATAGGCTACTTTTTATCCCGTAAAAATGTAGTGTTCCCGTGGCATCCCACGGGATCGTCAGCTCTTCAGCAAGAAATCTAAATACATATATTAATTTGTTACTCTTTTAAACCCGAAGTAATATTATAAATGCGAAAGTTTGGATGGATATTTGTTACTCAATCGCGCCAGAATGGCTGAACGGATCTGGATAAAATTTGGCACAGATATAGCTTACGTCCTGGACATAGGCTATAATTCACACTCTACAATAGTCAAAATTTCCGTTTTAAATAGTAATTTTTTTGTTTACCTAGCCTGATACCTTCTATTACCTTCAGCTTCGTCTAGCCCGGCAAACCAAAAGCATCCGTGAAGTAAATGCAAGCTGCGGTGTCGTTTGAGCTGTGTAAAACCGCACGCGAATTGAACGTGGTGATCTGTCACGCAAGTTTTTCTAGGGAATACCTTTTACCTACCGACCCCGGGGGCAGGCTGGGTAGATATGTGGGAAGCCCGCCAGAGGCAGCATACCCGCTAAAACCCCTAATAACCTTAAAAACCCTAGGGTATTCCACCTCGGCGCAAAATATCGGAGCTACGGGAACGCTCTCATAGTCGGACCACGGCCCCCGCAGCGCTAGCCCCTTTGGGCACCTCCCCGAGCTCTTCCTTGCCTGTGTCGAACACCAGACACATCGTCATCATCATCTACCTTGCTCGACCGGTGAGCGCCTGACATCCTAACTAATATTATAATGCGAAAGTGAGTTTATTCGTTTGTTTGTATGTTTGTAACGCTTTCACGTCTCAACTACTCAATCGTCTTGAAATTTTGCATACATGTTGTCTGGGGTACAGAAAAGGACATAGGAACATACTTTTATTCCCGAAAAAATAAACAGTTCCTGTAGGACCGCGGGTGAAACCGCGGGGCGCAGCTAGTAATAAATAAATTACAGTCTCACAAATTTTGGCTTACAACTAGGTAATATCTATAAATACTAGTGGCTACTTGACGGAAGTGGAAGGCTCCAGGCATCTTTATCTTCTAAATAATTCTTAACCTTATAATATCCTCTTTTTTATTAATGTAGTTTTTACATGTGATTTGAATTTTCCCTCGGTGAGCCCTGTTATTCTCGTTCTAAGGGTTGTTCCCGCTGGTCACCCCTGCCTTTGTCAAAGTGGTGACGAATGGGAATCTTTATAACTTTAATTACTATATGTAACCAATGGCGTCGCTTCTCAAATAAGTATATTAGTTGGTATAATAATTTTCCATTTTTATAATATTATAATGTTTTTTATGCGCGGGTAAAAATATATTTAACCTTAAATATTGATAGAGACCATAATAATCTAAAAAGCAATAACGTTTATTAAAAACAAAACCGGTATAAATGTATAGTTTTAGTAAACATAAATTTAGTTGACCTTAATTTGAATCATAAATTATGCTTTTCCCTATTGCATTAAAAAATATATTTAATTACAAAATTGTAGTAAAAATCCCGCTGCAAAAATATGAAACATGTTCCTCAAAACCGGTTTTGGAACATCTTTGAAACGAGATGAACCTCGGAGGTCACTAAAGAAAATGTCAGATTAAAAAATATGACATGTTTATGTGATACATTACCTGATGCCCGCAACTTCGTTCGCGTTTTTTAGAAAATCGTTTTTTTTTATGTAGAATAGGTTGGTGTTTGACCACCAACTCGCCTGATGTTAAGCGACGTTGTGAGCTAAGATGGAGTACGACGACCTATAAGGTACTTATTCACTCTAGCCTTGAAGTTTACTAGAGTGAAGAAGTACAACGACGGCAGTTGAGTGAGGCGCTACAAGTGCGCTACAGCTCAGACCCCTCTTCGGAACGGTTACACCGGACTACATCCCGAAATACGACTAGGTCATTTCACGGCATGGCTTGGTCCGGTGGGTGGTAACTAGCCAAGGCCGAAGCCTCCCACCAGTTTGCTACCCGGTTAGCACTACCCGGGAACCACGTGTAGAGAATCAGAATAGAGTACACTCATAAGGACGTGGGTAGCTCAGACCCCAAATCCATAGTATCCATAAACCCTCCTCGTGATATAGGTACTGTAACTAATTATCAAATTATGAATAAAATAATCCGTTACCAAAGAGATCAGAGTCCAACATTAAAAAAGAAAAAAAACTGGCTGGTTTTGAGCGGTTAGTTGTCGTTGTTATTTTTGTACAAACTACGTACTATTCTGTGATGTTGTCTGACGCATTTGGTAAGCGACGCGTTATTTTTACTAATTTACAGAATTTCATGACAAAAAGATTTATTTATTCAGAAAAAAGTATCCATTTGCCTTCCTTGTGACATACGGCAACTGTTTATGAAATTTAATCAAGATACGTTCAGCCGTTTAGCCGTGGAAAGCCTACAAACAGACAGAGTTACTTTCGATTTTAAAATTAGTGAGGATAAGGATTAGTGCATATTTTAAGCAAGCTTTTATGAGATTCACTTATAACTAACAAAAACAACGTAATAAATCTTTAGAAGTCAATTAATTAAAAAGAACTTTCGAAATGAAACCTATTTTGTAGTTTGAAAAAGCGATGGTAGCCTAGTTGTAGAAGGCCCGCCTCTCAAGCCAAAGGGAGCGGGTTCAAACCCAGCCGACGGCACGCACTTATTTATTCATTGTGTGAACATAATATGTTCGTGTTGTATGTCATCTGCTACATGACTGGAGCCTGGTGTATGGCGACAGGCTCGACCTCTGTCACATTTGGGACTAAATATCATCCGGCGAAGAGTAGTTGATGTATTACACCTCTGCCAGCCCCCTCGGGGGAAAGGCGTAAAGATATGTTATGCAGACAATAACCTATCTCTGTGTGTTAAAGTGTGATACTTAATGTATTTAGAAATAGAAATAAGTAATTTATTTTGCCAAAAATATTACAAATGACCTTAAAAACTAGGTTTTAAAAAAATAAAAAATAACTATATTTAGAAAATGTTCTTAAAGGTCAGCAGACTGCTTGAGAGTACTGCATTAGTGAACCTGTATTTATTTGTTTTAACAAGGTCCACAGCTCTCAATAAAACATAAAATAAACTCACAGATAATCTTCCAGCAAATGATGTGTCAATAATTAGATATGTGGCCCTATTCGGAGATTTGAGTTTTTCATCTCACTTTTTTCGTCCTTGTGGCTCTTGTTTGAAACATAATAGGTGTGAGAGTAACCAAGATAAAAACTCATCTCATCTCACGCGCAGGAATAGCCCCCATGGTGCGGTTAATGATGCAAAAAACGATTTATGAAAATGATTAAACAGTACTTACAAATGATTGCAAAATGTGTAACAATGCGTATGTGGGTGTGAGAGAGTGAATGTTGAAAGTGAGTGTAATAGATATACTTAGTAGGTCTGCGGTGAATCCTATCCTACTCTATCCTACTAATATTATAAAAGCGAAAGTTTGTATGTATGGATGGATGGATGGATGTTTGTTACTCTTTCACGTCAGAACGGCTGAACAGATCTGGATGAAATTTGGTACAGAGATAGATTATAGTCTAGAATAGCACATAGGATACTTTTTAACCGCGGGTGAAACCGCAGGGCGCAGCTAGTAGTAAATATTTGCGTCAGGGGATAAAAAAATAACGCCAATCAATATTTAATAAGTAAAACAAAACAATTTACCTACATCAGTAGTTAATTAGCAACTTATCTGTAGCCTCGGACAAGTTCACGTTCCAAGACCAGTTGAGGTCATTATTGGTCATTGCCAATCCTGCGCGCGCGGAGCGCACACGCCACTTTGAAAAAAAAAAGTTATAACTTTGACATTTGATCTTTTTAATGTAACTTTTTTTTTAAAGTGACGTTTGTTTTGTTTTTTTAATGCTAAAATGAGTCAGTGTTTTGTTTAGAAGTTAAATAATTCGTAACAATGAAGATTGTGTTGTTGTTGGTTTCGTTAGCGTTTGCCGCGGAAGGCGCTTACGAAGGTTAGTTGTTTTTCTTTTGTTTACCTGGTGTTAGGACAAGATTGCGTGTTGTTGTTCTAAGATTTTTAACGAAGCATCTGTCAACGTCAAAATTTCATCCTACCAGCACGCCGCCATTACTGCGAAATGTGAATTGTTCCACTTGAAAGAACTTGTCCAAAAAAATAACAATCAGAATCCTACTTATATTAAAATGCGAAAGTTGTGTGTGTGTTTGCCTACTTCTTACTTAGGCCGGGTATTATATTACACGAAATCAACGAAAACAAGTATTTTGGTTACGCCTAGTTTGATATGAAGAATTGTGATGATCAAAGGCAAAAATATACAGCTGGTAGAAGAAACAACCAACTAAAGTTTAACTGAAGTAGGATTTTGAAAATAAAAACACACAAAAAGTATCGTCTTAAAAAACTGTTTGAGCGTAGTTCTCTAAATTTTAAGCGTTATCAACATGTGTTGTTTTTTTTCGATGATTAAATTTAAAAGTCAGATTAGTTCTCTAAAGTTTAACCTAATAACTTTTTTCATATTTGTGTTCTTGTTACGATTAATAATACCAATAGGCAAAAAATATTAATCTAGGCGCCGATCATATTTTACCATCAAATATTATGTACCATTTTCAACTCTAAATGAAGAGCCTTAAGTAAACGTGTTTATGGGTAGATAATCGTGGTATGACTGAACCTTAAATGCGAAAGTGTTTCAACTTCAACATGTTCAAACAGATGGACGGATTCTGATGTAGTTTTGTGTGATGGTTTGGATTAACACATAGGCTACTTACTTTTTAACCGCGGGTGACGTCGCAAGGAGTAGCTACTTAGTGTTTTAAAACACTTCACAAAGTTGGTAAATCGCACAGAATACGCTACTGTTAGTCCTATTATATCCCTAGGTACTAAGACGTCCCTATTAAAGAATACAACCTTCGCAAAATATGATAGTTATTTTGACTGCCTCGGTGGCTCAGCCGGTAGTGAACCTGCCTTCTGAGCTAGGGGGCGTGGGTTCGTGGGTGGTGGGTTCACCTAGAGCAAACATTCATATGATGAATATTTGTGTTTGTTCTATGTCTGGGTGTTAATATCTATTTAAGTATGTATTTAAAAGTATATAAGTACTTATGTATATCAGTCTCTGGCAGCCATAGTACAAGCTTTGTTTAGTTTGGGGTCAGACGACCGTGTGTTCAAGTGTCCAGAATATTTTTTTGTTTATTTATTTATTTATTTCTATCCCAATACAGCAGAGCCATGGTATAAATCCAGTTGGTAGATCAGAACAGATTAATATTTTGCAAGTCAGTGAAGCTTGTCAAAAAACACATCGTTTAAAGAGAGAAATAAAGTTTTTTTTCTTCATTCTTAAGCCAATTATGGACAAATAAAAAAAAGTTAAATATTTATTTAATTCTATAAAAATCAAGAGGATAAAAATATCCAAAACAATAATATGCGTAATTGCTCAGATAAACCTAGAGAATAAGATGGCGCACGGCGTATGATTTAGGTGAAGCCAAAAACCATCCAAAAACTACGCTACTGTCGTATATGTACACAACACGCACACATTGATGCAAAAAAACTACGCTACTCGCTTGGTCATTCTTACCTCGACATTATGTGCATTGGTTTATGGTATAATTTCGTGTACATAAATATACATAGTGCATTATAAAAGTGTGGCCAGGACTACATTTTGAGATACTTTTTAAAAACTGTGTAGTTTTTTTAAAAGTCAATTTTAAAAAACCGTAACACTAAACTCTAACAAATATGTGCAGTTTTAGAATATTAAATCTACTAAGGTTGTTTATTGGAACGCAAATGGCTAACGTAGAGTTTGGGAATAAATCTTAGTTTCCGTGCAATTGTAAATGTTTTTCATGGCAACATTACCATGCGCACACGTTTAAAAAGAAGTGGCTTCAGCGAGATATAACGCAGTGTTCCATCTTTTCCTCTAGATTGATCTGAGGCGTAATTGACGAATAATTAGTCCGGCGCAGTGAATCAGACGAAGCTATTTTCCTCAATCTAATTTATGATCATGCATTTAGTACTTAGTACTAATTTACTTACCTAAGCACATGCGCAATGGTGCATATGAATAAAGTTAGGTACTTTAAAATTAAATACATAATTACTCTTTTTCCCAACAAGGCGGTCGAGTCTATTTTTAACTTTGACGTTCATATAAGTGTGTCTTTGATACCCGACTCAAAATTACTTCGGTATATCTACATTAGTATAACTTAGTTATTCATTATTTTTTGCTTTTAAGTTTTTACGGCGGTTTATATATATATATTTTTTTTTTTGTGTGTAAGTTCGAAAAATAAAATAGACTGACCGGTCTAAACTCAGCATTAAAGTCTGAGTGCAAATGTACCTTATTTCCCACCCTTAGATAATGGATAAAAAAGTACCCTTGGATAGTTAGATAAATTTGGATAAAAAAGGTACTTTTTTATCCAAATTTATCTAAGGGCCGATTTTTCAATGGTCAGATAAATAAACAAATAGTGTTTATTGAACTGATAGCTAATTATTCTGTTTTTCAATGCTCAGGTATCATTTACTAGACGAATAACTCATCTATCTGAGGTATAACTTTATTTGTCGGTGGAACGGCCAGATAGCAGTTTATTCTATGGAATAAATTGTTGAGACTGTCTAAATGATGGTCTTAAGGGTTGTCACTGTAAAAAAAGATTGATATTTCCGACACACAGAAACTAAATTAATTTTAATAAAAAAAAAAAACTACCATGAACAAACTACATGAGCTATACTACCATAGCCAAACCAGCCGACGACTTTTGCACAGATTATTTTACAGTGTCGTTTAGACTAAAACTGACAAGACAGTGACATAAGCGAAAATTGAAAATTCGAAGTCCTTTTCTAACGCGTGGATATTTTATAGTTTTGTTTCAACTGTCTGAAGTTAGCTTTTGTACACACTGAATAAATGGTCAGATAGTTATTCCCAATTTAAAATTGTATTGAAAAACCGAACACCGTTTAAGAGTCGAATAAATAGATTAATAAAGTTATTGGCTCGGTAGTTATTAGGCGGATAAAGTAAGGATTGAAAAATCGGCCCTTAGACGAACTTCGAGGTATACCCTATCCAATAAAAAAAAATCAAATTCAGACTACTCTGTAAAAAGCGCGACTTCGTTCACGTTTATTCAGAAAATAGAATTCAAAAGCCTTCTTCGTGAAATACTGTAACTAATTATCAAATTTCATTAAGATCCGTTTAGACGTTAAGCCGTGAAAAGCCCTTAAGTGGGACCCCCTTGGAAGTATACCCTTTGCAATAAAAAAAGAATTACCAACATCGGGCTACTCTGTAAAAAGTTATGCGTGATCAAACTTAAAAAAAAAATAAACGCGTCGAGTTTTAAACCTCTTCCGTTTCGTTGGTTAATAAAAAGAGGTTAGTCAAAAGTGGCAAATTGAAAAACCCATTTTTTTTTAAATTATAGACTAACGTTGATTCCACACCGACGCAATGTTGCAACTTGGTTTACTTGCCTGGGATTTCCTTAAAACTGCATCTATATGTACTTATAGTATCGCTACATCACCGTGGTACACCGCGTCGCGTCGGTGTGTTCACAGCGTAACTGTTATAATTGTAGAGTCAACTAGGGCAAATGCGTCTGTAGGGCAATTACTGACGAACCCTTCACAAATTACACAACTAACGCCATCTTGTAAAGATTCTTGCAGCTAAAGAGTAGGCTAGTGTAGTACTAGGTGGCGCCTAACTTGTGTACGGTTTGTCAGTAATTCTCTAAAGACGGAATTGCCCCAGATGACACTATAATTTACTAATCTATTTACCCGTTCGAAGCCAGGATGGAACGCTAGTAATTATAATGTTTATGTACGTAGATAACTATCTTTAACGAGCTACTTATGTTAAATAATGACTAACTACACTTAAGTATAAGTACCTGGAATTTCCAACGTGCGTTGTGATTTTTTTCTTTTTATTCGTCTTCATGACTCAAGGTTTTCTTGCAAATTTTCACAAAACTACTTCAAGCCGTCCTCGTGACAAATGTTGACAAATGGTGAAATTGATTTTTCACTTCGCTTACTCAAAAAGTCTGTAGTTGTAGCGTACCAGAGCCAAGACAAAATTGCATGTTTCGCTCAAGGGGAAAAAGGTGTTTTCTGACAATGGTAATAAATTTCATAGTAATCGTTCAAGCAGTTTTTAAATATCAACAAAAGTCTAAAAATTGTTTACATGGATGACGACTTACAGGATGAGAAGTCGGTTATATCAGCTTTGCTTTTAATATTATATACTATAGCTGCACCCCGCGGTTTCACCCGCGGTCCCACGGGAACCGTTTTATTTTCGTTAGATTTTGGGGGCTGAGCTACCCACGTCCGTAGGAGTGTACTCTATTCTGATACACGTGGTCCCCGTGGTCATCTCTCTACACGTGGTCCCCGGGTAGTCCTAACCGGGTAGCAAACTCTGGTGGGAGGCTTCGGCCGTGGCTAGTTACCACCCACCGGGCCAAGCCATGCCGTGAAATGACCTAGTCGTGTTTCAGGATGTAGTCCGGTGTAACCGTTCCGAAGGCGGGTCTGAGCAGTAGCGCACTTGTAGCGCCTCACTCAACTACCGTCTTTGTACTTGTTGACTCTACAAAACTTCAAGGCTAGAGTGAATAAGTACCTTATAGGTCGTCGTGCTCCATCTTAGACCACAACGTCGCTTAACATCAGGCGAGTTCGAGGTCAAACGCCGACCTATTCTACATAAAAAAAAAGATAAAAAGTACCCTATGTCCTTTTCTGTATCCCAGACAACATGTATGCAAAATTTCAAGACGATCGGTTGAGTAGTTGAGACGTGAAAGCGTTACAAACAAACAAACAAACAAATTCACTTCCGCATTTATAATATTAGTTAGGATTAGGATGTGGAGATGCCATTATTTTATTGCAGTATAAAGCTGTCAAACTCCGACTAGGCTAGGAGGGTTGTCACACAGTAGGGAGTCAAAGTCAAAATGTTTGTATTCAATTTGGGTATCAAAGATACACTTATGAACGTCAAAGTTTTTGTTTAAATAGACTCGACCACAGATCTAGGATGTAAAAGATCGACAGTGACAATTCGATAGTGATACAAAAAAACATTTGCGCATGCGTGAGTAAATTAGTGTTGTGAAAAGTACTTATTAATTTATCGATTGACCAAAAATGGTCCTCCGGGTGCTTGTCGATAAATATAATCTTTCGCATACCAATTCAGTTGTTTTTTGTTCCAAGTATAACACCGCTGCTGAGCTAAAATGAATATTAATCACTAATCGGGTGTTAAGCTAGGCGGAAGAGTTAGATATCAGTGTCACCATGTATCTAAATTAACATAAGAAAAGTAAATAATAAGATCAACATAATACTATCCTACCTAGTAATTCGCTTCGAATTGTGACCCTTGACCAAATTTACTCGTATACGGATTAGGATGAGTAATAATACTTATCTCATTGGTTTTGTACATTTTTTTATAATTTACATATATATTATTTAATTTAATTAAATATAATTAAATTAGACTTGGATGTAAGACACCCAAAATGTGTAAATTGAATTAAAAATGATGATCAGAAATTGAAGGTACATACTTATATATAATACAAAAATGTTTTACGCCTCATCATTCAGTACAAACTCGGAAGAATGTCAATTTACTTTTGATGGCATTGATTCAAAAATGTATGCTTTGTTTATTGCACCCATCGCCTACCTAATGAACTTTGATAAAAACTATCGATAATAATGACGTCATCTTTTTATCCATCTCTAGTGAAAATCGAGCGTAAACTAACTAATATTGTAATGCTGAATTTCATCACCAATTCTGCTTTCATCTAGGAAATATAGATGTTACGAAGAAACGACAACAACATACCGCTGGTAAATCGGTTTTTGGAACCAATTTATGTTATGTTTTAGACAAAATTTAGACAAAAACATCACAATGGAATTTTCATATTTACCCATGAAACGACAAATTTTGTGGGTTACATCTTGGATTCACATCACAATTGCTAAACTCACAAGATGACATAACTGCATTTAGTTACAATTGCTCTCTTTTGAGTCTATTTATAATTATTTTAGTAAAAATATAAATCATAGGAATTTTCGCGTGTTCCCAGGTGGCGCGCTGTCATTAATGACAAAAGAAAAATTGACTAACATTTTATTTGTAGGCGACCTCTTTCTCTCTTGTGGAGTTTACATTTCGATGGAGACTTCTCTGTCCCACGCTTCGTTGGTCTTTTGCGAAGCAAAAAAAATCTTAGGTCTGTGGACTCGACAGCCTTGTTCGGATGAAGAGCCTCTACTCAGAAGAACCGGCAAGAAACTGAGGGGCATTATTTTTTTAAAGAATAAATAAATTACTGCCTCACAAATTTTGGCTTACAACTAGGTAATATCTACTTATACATACTAGTGGCTACTTGGCGGAAGTGGAAGGCTCCAGACATCTTTGTCTTCTAAATAAGTCTTAACCTTATAATACCCTCTTTTCATTAATGTAGTTTTTACAAGTAATTTGAATTTTCCTTCAGTGAGCCCTGTTATATTTTTCGGGATTTTGTTGTAAAAACGAACGCAGTTGCCTGAAATATCTGAGACCTCACATCGTTCGGGCAATGATGCTTGTCTTATGTCTAAAAGTAATTTTTGTCTTCAGGTGACTTTTGCTCCAAAGATGGCACTGATGGCGTGTGCACCAACATCAGACAATGCCCTGCCGCTCTAGAAGACATTAAAAATAGAAGACCGCCACAAGTAAGTACCTAGAGTCCGATCCTATCCAAAGGTTGCTTGAAACACATCACTTTAGGCCATAAGGCTGTTTTTGTGGTCCTTCTTATTTTATTTTATTTTCTTAGGAAACCTTACAGCTAGGTACATAATTATAAATAGAAGATAGAAACAGAAGGCCAATTACACGTTTTCACAAATGTAAAGATAAATACCAACTAACTAACTTAGGCTTCGTATTCTTCAATTCTGAGGGTCGTGTGACCACCTCCCACTGCCTGCTCTTTCACGGTCTTGCGCCATCTGTTCCGACATTGTAGGCGCCACCTACCTTTTTTCTATATTAAGTTGCAATTATTTATACTAGATGGCGTTAGTTGCCTAATTTGTGAAGGGTTCGTCAATAATTCTCGAAAGACGCAATTGCTTCACAGGCGTATTTGCCCCAGTTGACCCTATAGTTGACGAAACTGCTTACAAATTTTCACGAGAATCGGTTGAGGAATGCGACCTGTATAGGAGAACAGATGTCGGCCGCGAGGTCTACAGCTCATGGACTTTTTTAAAATCACATAATAGGCTTGCGTTTGTCCGCCAACATGCCTGATGTTAAGCAGTGATGCGGCCTACGATGGAGCACGCTTGCCTAGAAGAAACCGATTCACTCGAATCTTGAAGACACCCAGATTATAAGTGTCAGGGAACACACACTCTGGCAGAGTATTCCACACTCTAGCGGTCCGTTTGAGAAATGAGGAACCAAAGCGTTTCGTGCGTGTTGTAGGCATGTCGACCATAAAACGATGCCGCGAAGGCTAGTCTTAGCAGAGTTTAACCTTCCCTTCATTTGGTTTTTTCTTCATTCTCAGAATTCTGTTCTTCGTTTTCAGAATTGTGGGTATGGAGGCGTCGACCCCATCGTCTGCTGCGTGCCATCGGGCCCCACCCCCACCACGACAAGAAGACCTGCTCTCACAACCACTAAAAGGTAAAGATGTACTAGCTATTAGTAGTTCGGTTCAAACGAAGATCGCTCTTTTCACCATAACTTCTCGTCCGATTACGCTCAAATTCAAACTTTAAAATATAATTTTCATGAACTGGTTTGCATGACCTTATTCTCCCGAGCCTGTTCTTCTATGAAACAACGTAGGGTCCAAAAAAGTGGCATCGCTTTTTTTGTTTATAATAATATTCGGGACACTTGCACACACGGTCGTCTGACCCCAAACTAAGCAAAGCTTGTACTATGGCGGCCAGAGACTGATATACATGCTTAGATAATTTTAAATACATACTTGTATGGATAATTAACACCCAGACATAGAACAATCACAAATGATCATAATATTTAAATTCAAATCACATGTAAAAACTACATTAATGAAAAGAGGATATTTTAAGGTTAAGAATTATTTAGAAGATAAAGATGTCTGGAGCCTTCCACTTCCGCCAAGTAGCCACTAGTATTTATAGATATTACCTAGTTGTAAGCCAAAATTTGTGAGACTGTAATTTATTTATTATTTGAAAAAGTAATGCCCCTCAGTTTCTTGCCTGTTCTTCTGAGTAGAGGCTCTTTATCCGAACAAGGCGGTCGAGTCTATTTAAAATAACTTTGACGTTCATAAGTGTATCTTTGATAACTAAATTGAATAAAAACATTTTGACTTTGACTTTGACTTTATGTCAGTTTTACGGTCGACATACCAACAACACGCTCGAAACGCTTTGGTTCCTTATTTCTCAATCGGTTACAAATTGGTGCGTGCCGTGCGTCGGCTGGGTTCGAACCCGCTCCCTCTGGCTTAAGAGGCGAGCCTTCTCCAACTAGGCTTTCATCGGTTTTACATAAATACATACACTCGAAACACATTACCTACCCACCTTCAACATAGTCGGTTTATCCGACTATGTTGAAGGTAGGTAGGTAATGGACCAAGAACTTCAAAACCAATTAAGTAAGCACAGCAGTTACATAAGGAAAATGATAAACTAAATTAATGTATTATTCATTTTCCAGCTCGCTGCATAATATTAGTATTTAGCCTAGGTATTTAATGATCTGGGTTTAAATACTTAAACTTAATAACTTAAATTGTTGTTTTCCTCATTTTTTTTTGTCATGAGCAATTTTAAAGTTTCAAGAATTGAATTGTAAGTATTATATTTCGTTGATTAACTGAGCGAATCGGAGGCCCCTTAGCAATACGAGTACACTTTTTAAAAATCTACCGTGGAGTTTCTAACAAGACTCTGCACCTGGTCACAAGGCGCGAACTACACAAGCCTGGATGGAAGCCAATGTTCCGGACTTTATAAGGGCTGAAGACTGGCCCTCCTCTAGCCCAGACCCAAGCCCCCTGGACTACAAATTATGGTCAGTTTTAGAGGGCATGGCCTGCTCTAAACGACACGCCGACATAGAGTCACTTAAGAAATCTTTGAAGCAAGCAGTGGCTAAATTTACCATGGAAACAGTCCCTAATTCAATAGATTCTTGACCAGACCGACTAAAGGCCTGTAAAAAGGCCAAAGGTGGTCATTTTGAATAAAATAATAGTTAAATTTTTGTTAAGACTTCAATACATGTGTAGGTATAAGTAACTTTTATTAACATTACATTACTGTATAAAAAAATAAATGCATTTTCATTTGTAACAGAACTTATGGCTAGATTATGTATATAGTATTTTAACAAATTTCAAAAAAAAATTTTTTTTTCTATGCCTAGTGGAATTTGCCCTCGCACGTCTTGTGCATTTTTCAGTGTCTAGTAATACAGATTTTTACAGACGATGGAGTGATGAATACCTCCCCATTTCAGTAAAGTGACTTTTCGTGTTCTCTACAAAAGTTTTACAAGAGTTTTGTAGAGAACACGAAAAGTCACGTCTCGCAATGTTTGTATCATTCGCCCACACTCGCGAACCGATAAAAGTTAAAAATCCACCATTTTTACACTTTAACACTCGAAGAATCACAAGATTTAGTTATTAATTCAGAATTACGACAACACCTTTTCGATTTCCGCCAAAAAAACAATAAATTAGTTTAGAATTTTCAAAATAAAATAAAAAAAAACTTAAGAGAGATTGGCTAAAGTGACAGTTTCTTCTGAGTAGTGGCTCTTTACCAGAACAATTATTAAATATTGGTGGTACAATAATTTTTATAACCTTGAAATTCATGTGTTTCTTCCATACCCAGTTGAATAAAGACAATTGATTTGATTTTTCCTTCCAGGCCAGTAGGATCATCAACGACGGAGTACGTCCCCCCCGCGTACGACTACGTAGACGTGGGGGACAAGGCCGGCGATGGCTGCGAGCCCGTGCCTCCCTCTCTCACCTCCAAGCCGAACGGCCAGAAGGCTTGGGATAGTGAGTATAGAACCAGAGGCCTGTCTAACTCAGCATTTCCGTAACTATGTGTCATGAGTCGTGACCACTGATGGGATCCATCCATACTACAGTTCTATATTAATATATCCTCCTCATTGGAAAATAGTAGCTAGTATGCTAGCTTGCTTCCCGCATTTAGTAATTAAACCTACCTCTTTTTTATAGCCTACGTAAAACCATTTATAGGTTTCATCACCGGCCCCGTGAAGGTGAATATGTGGGAATCCCGTCACTGGCAGCCTATCCACTTAAAACTCTAGGATGCTCCACCTTGGCGCATAATCTCGCGGGAACCACATCACAGTGCTAGCCTATTCGGGCACCTCCTCGAGCCTACGTGCTTCCTCTCGATAACGATGTATCAAACACCAGACACATTGCTATTATCAATCTTGTGGTGCTCGCCCATAAGACACCACCGCTCATTAAAAGCTGAAGCTAAAGCTCATTTTGAAGCGGCCTACTGGCAGCTTTAGGGGGAAAGTCCCCAAAACCGGCTCCACCTCGGAGTCCTCTTGCTTCATCGTCGCTGACCAGGCCACGGTTACTGACCTCCCGCCATGACAAGGCCGGAACTCTTGAGGGGTGGGGGGAGGGATTAATCTAATCTACAGCTAGCTAGTTAATTGACTTAGCTGAGAGTAACCTTTGTCAGGGTAGGTAACACAAAAGCACTAAAACAGTCATTTTCGAACATAGTAGAGTGTGAATAACATACTTTTGAAGAGGGTTGGAGTCCTTTAACCCCTTTCTCCCTCCTGGATCGGCTATTGGGTATTCACCATGTTTTCTTCCGTCCATTATCTTTCTTCTACATTCCAGAGTGTCTGGAGTACCAGGAGCGGCTAGTGTTCCCGTGCGGCAAGAGCCAGGCGCTGACGGGCGGGTTCAGCCGCACCAACCGCTGCCACCACAATGCGGACGAGCTCATCATCGGAGGCGAAGCTGCCGCGCTCAACGAGTTCCCGCATATGGTGAGTTACATACATGACAATACACATTTTTAGTTAGAACACCCACGTTTGGAGTTCCACAAGGAAGCACACTAGGGCCATCCTTGTTTCTTATCTACATTAACGAACTCTGCAAAACTACCTTTGCAGGAATGGATCTCCTAATGTTCGCTGATGACACGGTCCTCCTCTTTCATGAAACGTTTTGGCAATCGGTTGCAGTGCTGGGTGAAAAAGGTTTATCAAAAGTTCAAATTCAAATTCAAATTCAAATTCTTTATTTGCTCATAGTAGGACACTTGTTTTTTGGAGCGCTAATCCCCAAACTAGGTAAAATTAACCACCTGTATCTTAGGGATTAGTTCTTCCAGTTATTACTACTTTTACTACAATGAGTTTCGTCATGCTTAAGTAGGTACATAGAATGTTAAATATTTATAATTAATTAATCACTACTAATAAAATCAAAATTTAAATTACTATTTACTAATGTGTATATGTCATATTAAAAATTACAAATTAAATTACAAATTACAAATTTTATTTAATACAAAAAATTTACGTTCTATAGATTTATTTTATTTTATTTATATGTAACATTTTTAAATTAGTTTATTTTAATTAGTTAGTTTCACTTTAATACATTTACATTTATTTAGGTCTGTGAGTTCTAGTAAGTACATGATAATTTTGTTGGATTACTCTATTTTTTTAAACAAATCTTCTGTTTCGTCATACGTCAAATCTTTTAGCCATGATTCGATAGTTTTTTTTACATTTTGCGAGCGTTAATCTGTGGATGTTGAGGAGTTTGTTTACTCTATTGTAAAGAAGGGAACTAATAGCATTAAAGTGCCGGTTTGCGAGAGCTGTCCTTGTCGGCGCAGTTTCACAGTATGAGTGCATTCTTCGCTTATTGTTTGGGATGTACGGTGTTAGTGAGAGTGAAAGTCACTACCTGGCTTGAAGACAATCTCCTTTCTCTAAACACCAGTAAGACAAAATATCTATGCTTTTGTAAAACTGCAGCAACAAACCCAAATGCCGATTTCAGTCTTACCATACATACTTATCCCTGTAATCGCCAAGTCGATACTATTATTGGAAACTGTTGCTGTAAAAATTGTCGCGAGTCACCAATATCAAATACCTTGGAGTGACTATAGACAATCATTTGAACTGGGTTTGTCACATATCAGCACTGTCAGCTAGAAAACTTATTTATATTTTTAAAAACCTTCGAACAGTTGCTGACCTACCTCTTCTAATACAAACCTACAAGGCGTTGTGTGAAAGTATCATCAACTATTGTATTTGTGTTTGGGGAAACGCTGCCAAAACTCATATGATTGTTGCTGAGAGAGCACAAAGAGCGGTGCTTAAAGTTATGATGTACTTACCATTCAGATTTCCTACTGTAGAAGTATACAATAAAGCTCAGGTACTTTCTGTACGAAAAATGTATGTTAGTCAAATATTGAGAAGGTATCATCAGAATGAAGTTCCATACTTATTTGCGTCTAACATACGTACCGATAGATGCCCGTTGCCTCGAAAATGTTCCCAGATTGCAGGTAGACATTATGATTTTGTAGCCCCTTACTTGTACAACATACTAAATAAAAAACAAAAAAATAAAAAAATTACAAGTAATGAATTTAAAAAAACTCGTATTTACATGCCTTAAGGATCAAAATTATGATGATGTTGAGAAAATGCTGTCTGAAAAATGTTTTGTATAAAACACTACAATTACTGTTATGGCATTATAATAATAATAAAAACAATTAATTAAGTACACTATATTGGGAGAGGTCTCTGGTTTCCGTAGCACAGTTTTTTTACTAGTTCGGAAACCAGTGGCTTCAATATTTTTGTTGTAAAATTTGTTTTTATGTCAAATAAATAAATTATTGATTGATTGATTGATTTTGTCAGTGAATTGGTTGTGTACTTATATTTTACCTAAAGCCATCATAGCCTAGTCGGAGAAGGTTCGCCTCTCAAGCCAGAGGAAACGAGGTCGATCCCAGCCGAAAGCACGAAAGCACTGTGTTATGTTATGCTATGCTATGCTATGCTATGCTATGCTATGCTATGCTATGCTATGCTATGCTATGCTATGCTATGCTATGCTATGCTATGCTATGCTATGCTATGCTATGCTATGCTATGCTATGCTATGCTATGCTATGCTATGCTATGCTATGCTATGCTATGCTATGCTATGCTATGCTATGCTATGCTATGCTATGCTATGCTATGCTATGCTATGCTATGCTATGCTATGCTATGCTATGCTATGCTATGCTATGCTATGCTATGCTATGCTATGCTATGCTATGCTATGCTATGCTATGCTATGCTATGCTATGCTATGCTATGCTATGCTATGCTATGCTATGCTATGCTATGCTATGTTATGTTATGTTATGTTATGTATACTTACCAAATTAGTAAGTTTTCACATTTCTGGTAAATGAATATTTATCATTTTACACTCATAGCTCCCCACTAGGTTTCTCTGTGTAGGGGACGAAATAGAACACACACAAAGACAAACAACTGACACCCAGACCCAAAACAGATATTTTCATTTACCATTCAAACTTCTGCCCAACCCAAAAAAAACTAGGACCTCCTGCTTATACAGCAGTCGAACTCTGACTAGGCTAGGGCGTCATGGTCATGGTCATAGGACGTCATGATGGTCGTGGTGAGTTAGGTACACACTACACATTTAAGTTCATTTCACCTTCCGGGCTGTTCAAAGTCAAATTTGCATTTTGGCTAAGCAACCTTGGTGAGATTCGCACGCGTCGAAAAATTCTTCTGCTCCACGGACTTCCCGAAGAAGAAAAGGAAAACACTTCCAACATCGTTGTATCAGCATTGGCGGAGCGGCTGAAGTTACCAAATTTCTCTTTCGAAAACACGTGCGCGTACGTATTTAAACAACACTTCGTTCACAGGCTCTGCTCGGGTACGGCGACGACCCGGCGTCGCTGCAGTGGCTGTGTGGAGGCTCTCTTATCAGTGAGAAGTTCGTGCTCACCGCGGGACACTGCATCGCGAGCAGAGACGGGTGAGTTACCACTGGTTCACACTCTTCCACTCATGAGTCCACATGAAACGTGCACATTGATAAACATGTCTCTTGAACTCTAAAGTAGTCTGTACTAGCCGTATATAAAAACTAGCTGCGCCCCGTGGTTTCACCCGCGTCCCACAGGAACCATTTATTTTTTCGGGGTAAAACTGGGTGCTCTGTCCTTTTCTGTATCCCAGACAACGTGTATGCAAAATTTCATGATATTCGGTTGATTAGTTAGGTCGTGAAAGCGTTACAAACAAACAAACAAACAAACTCACTTTCTCATTTGTAATATTAGTTATGATTTAAAAAATCAAGTACAGATTAACGTATTTTTACTAAAAAAATACTATTTTGAAAATAGCACGTGAGATTAAAGAAGGAAGTAACACCAGCCAAATCTCATGACATCTCACGTTTCTTCAAAGTAAGCTTTATCAAGACAGGTGAGATTTTGGTTAGACCTAGCTGAGGAGTTTGTGAAGACAAAAGCACTAAAAACAGAGGCTTTCGACTATTTTCGTAAACTGGAAACTTTTGGGGGCTCTTAGCACCCCGCCCCTGGATCCATATAATTGTGCTATGGGTACACACATTGTTTTTATTACCTGACTGCTCAAGAAGGTGGGTTTTGTTATATGTATGAGGTTTCTTTGGCATGCCCAAGAGCCTAAACAGCTTAATGGATTTCGACATGTGAGGTGTCATTTGAAACGTCTTGGTAGTGGAAGTGACATAGGGTACTAAATAATGCAGCCGGGTTTTTGTTTTTCTTAATAATGTTATTTGTTAATGTTGTTACTTGTTGTTCATAATAATATGTAAGTACTTCGTGTTTCCTAGGGGTGACGTGACCTACGTCCAGCTGGGCACGCTGCGGCGCTCGTCCCTGCCCGCGCGGGACCGCTACCGCGTCAAGAGGATCATTAAACATCCGCAGTACACCCCGCCGCACAAGTACCACGACATCGCGCTGCTGGAGCTCGAGAGACCGTGAGTTTTTTTTTTGTGAATGACTGTTGGTCACTGAGGCATCTACAGGGCATCGGATGTAATAATAATAATAATAATACGTTTATTATGGAACAAACAACACAAGGTATTACAAATTTACCGATCGATGACACCTGCAGAAGTGTAAAACTGAGTCACAGATCAGTCAGATCAGAGAGAGTCAACGCCCTCGTCCGAAGATTTTCACAATAGTTCCGTAATTATTCTAAATTAACATCTTTTAAAAATAAACTATATAATAAATAATACACAAAAGAAGAATTGTTCAAACAAGTAACATTAAATAAATACTTAAAAAATAATTTTGGATGGAGTAAAAAAGCGAGAGTGTATAGTGTGTGTGTGTGTGTGTGTGTGTGTGTGTGTGTGTGTGTGTGTGTGTGTGTGTGTGTGTGTGTGTGTGAGTTTATCGTTAGATGGGTTATTTTATTATAACCAAGAAGTCTTCTGTGTCCTGGTAAGATAAAGATAGGAGCCATGCAAGACTTGTAAGGCAAGCGCGGAGGGCGCAGGGCCTTGCGCCAGTCTAATTTTCAAAGCTAAGAGCGACTAGCACAAGGGCACCACTAAGGTACGGACCTCGGCTTGGGCCGTCGCCGGGGAGGGGGGTCGATTTGGCCAGGCAATCCAGGCGGGGTTTGCTCTTGAGCCTAAGAGCTTGAGAATCTAAGCGATCTTCTAACAGATCCTGGGAGTCTAAGGCCTCGCCGGTGACAACGTTGACTACTTGCCTAGTCCAGTCATTTAAGTATTCGAGTTGTTTTAAAAAATACGAGGGGAAAGCCTTTAGCCTTCTAACCCAATCAATCAAAGTCGGATTTGCTCTGATAAAGGAGTCGGGCATTAGAGTGTTTAGGTTATTGTAATATCATGTCTTTCAGAATTGTGGTTCGTTTAACGGATTTTTGGACTTACTTTTTATCATATGTAATTCAAAACACATTTCTTCGATCAAAAATAGTATTTTTGTCAAATAATACCCCTATATGGCCTGAACACCAGCCAGCCGGCTAGTTAATTAAATGTTGTAAGTATTAGACTATTTATGGCTGAATATATCGATTGAAGTGAGGACTACTTCGCGAGGCTTTTTTTTATGTAGAATAGGTCGGCGTTTGACCACCAACTCGCCTGATTCGTGGTCTAAGATGGAGCACGACGACCTAGAAGGTACTTATTCACTCTAGCCTTGAAGTTTTGTAGAGTGAAGAAGTACAAAGTTGGCAGTTGAGTGAGGCGCTACAAGTGCGCTACTGCTCAGACCCGTCTTCGGAACGGTTACACCGGACTACATCCCGAAACACGACTAGGTCATTTCACGGCATGGCTTGGTCCGGTGGGTGGTAACTAGCCACGGCCGAAGCCTCCCGCCAGAGTTTGATACCCAGGTAGCACTACCCGGGGACCACGTGTAGGGAATTACTGTTACTGCTTACTGTTTTTGGCTCTCATAGTTGTTCCACGCTAATTATAGTTTTACTAAAGTAGAAAATAAAAAGAAGAAAAAAGAGAACGCCCCTCTCCCCACTATCTCAAGCTCTAAATACAATCTTCCCCCAGCGTCCCCCTGAACGAGTTCATAGTCCCAGCGTGCCTGCACACGGGAGCTCCGGTGAACGACTCGCGCGCCTCCGTCACGGGCTGGGGCCTCACCACCTACAACGGGAAGGTTTCCGAGACTCTGCAGAAGGTAAGTAACGTTATAACAGCATACCAATAGCGATGGCAGCCTAGTTGGGAGTCCACCTCTCAAGCCAGAGGGAGCGGGTTCGAACCCAGCCACCAGCACCAATTTGTTCATTGTGTGAGCATATGTGCGTATTGTATGTCATCTGCTATATGATTTGAGCCCGGTGTATGGCGACAGGCACGCCTCCTGTCACATTTGGGACTGAATATCGTTCGGCGAAGCATGGGTGTTGTATTACGCCTCTGCCAGCTCCCTTTTTTTATGTAGAATAGGTCGACGTTTGACCACCAACTCGCCTGATGTTAAGCGACGTTGTGGTCTAAGATGGAGCACGACGACCTATAAGGTATTTATTCACTCTAGCCTTGAAGTTTTGTAGAGTGAAGAAGTACAAAGACGGCAGTTGAGTGAGGCGCTACAAGTGCGCTACTGCTCAGACCCGTCTTCGGAACGGTTACACCGGACTACATCCCGAAACACGACTAGGTCATTTCACGGCATGGCTTGGTCCGGTGGGTGGTAACTAGCCACGGCCGAAGCCTCCCACCAGAGTTTGCTACCCGGTTAGCACTACCCGGGGACCACGTGTAGGGAATCAGAATAGAGTCCACTCCTACGGACGTGGGTAGCTCAGCTCAGCCCCCAAAATTTCCCCAGCTTTTTCCCCTTGGGAAAAAGGCGTGACGATATGTTATGTTATATGTTTATTTCTGTGTCGCAGGTTATCCTGACCAAGTTCGAAGCCCTGGAGTGCGCCATCACGTACAAACCGAACCGTCTGATGGACCGCGGACTCGATGACGCCTCGCAGGTCTGCTTCGGAGACAGGACCATGTCGAAAGATACTTGCCAGGTACAAACTAATACATTAAGTCAACTGAGGCAAATGCTGTAGGTAATTGCGTCTTTCGAGAATTACTGACAAACCCTTCACAAATTAGACTACTAACGCCATCTTGTTCAGATTATAGCAACTTTAGATAGAAAAAAGATGTAGGTGTCGCCTAATTTGTGAAGGGTTTGTCAGTAATTCTCGAAAGACGCATTTGCCCCAGTTGACCCTATATACCTACATTTTAGAAACTTATTTATAAATTACTAGCTGCGCCCCGCGATTTCACTAAAAAAAGTATCATATGTGCTATGCTAGACTATATCTATCTCTATCTCTGTGCCCAATTTCATCCAGATCAGTTCAGCCGTTCTGACGTGAAAGAGTAACGAACATCCATCCATCCATCCATACAAACTTTAGCGTTTATAATATTAGTAGGATGTATAACAGTATCTGGCATAGTACAAGCTTGGCTTAGTTTGGGGTCAGGCGACCATGTGTGCAAGTGTCCCGAATTTTTTTATTTTTTTATTACTAATGACCCGCCCCGGCTTCGCGCGGGTGCAATGCTGATACTAAATACACAACAGAAAAACTGTGAACGTTGTGTATAAAAACATAGCGGCCCGCTCTGGCTTCGCACGGGTATAAACGAAAATATGTTATTGTGGGATATCCATAAGAGATAGACCTAGACCATCGCGGAGTTTTCTGTAGACCTTTTCAATGTGTACAAATAATTAGTACATTATTTTGATAAATCTGCGTTTGCAATGTAAGCGGAAAAAAATTGATAATTAACGACATCACATTAGAAACCTCAAAAATAACAGTATTTCTCCACTATTTAATGGATGTTATTATACATATAAACCTTCCTCTTGAATCACTCTATCTATTAATAAAAACCGCATCAAAATTCGTTGCGTAGTTTTAAAGATTTAAGCATACAAAGGGACATAGGGACAGAGAAAGCGACTTTGTTTTATACCATGTAGTGATTATTTATCTTGTACTTTGACAGGGTGACAGCGGCGGCCCTCTTCAAATTAAGAGCAAGCAGGTTTGTACAAGAAACTTTAAAACTAGCTTACTATCTGCTATCATTGCAACATTTAAAGGTGCCTACTACATAAGCTACTTCCACACCAAATTCCATCGAAATCAGTTGAGCCGTTTCAACGGCTCCCGGCTCGCGGCCGGCGTCTGTCCTCCTCACAGTCCTCCTCACCTCCTACAGGTCGCATTCCTCAACAGATTCTCTTGAAATCGATTTTCCAAAAAAATCAATCAATCAATCATTTTGACTGCCTCGGTGGCTCAGGTGGTAGTGAACCTGTCTTCTGAGCTTGGGGGCGTGGGTTCGATTCCCACCTAGGGCAAACATTTATGTGGTGAACATTTGTGTTTGTTCTATGTCTGGGTGTTAATATCTATTTAAGTATGTATTTAAAAATATCTAAGTATGTATTCAGTCTCTGGCAGCTATAGTGCAAGCTTTGCTTAGTTTGGGGTCAGGCGACCGTGTGTGGAAGTGTCCCGAATTTATTATTATTATTATTTATTTTATTTCTTTGACATAATAAAAATTGTACATCAAAAGTATTAGAAAAATTTGGTATATCTCCGCTGTTCTCGCGTTATTTCTTAAAATCAGGGGGGGGGGCTACTATGATATTTTATTGCCTTGATGGTTAAGTTTACCCTTGGGTTCTTAGAAAAGGCTGTCAATGGAGTCCTTAAAGGTCGACAACGTATCTGTGATGCCACTGATACGTTGAGATAGGCTAGACTACGGCGATCGCTTACCATCAGGCGGCCCGTTAGCTTGTTTTCCACCTATGGCATAAAAAGAAAAACATCGTGTAAAACATTTACCCGACTGCGCAAGAAGGAGGGTTATGTTTTTCACGTGTATGTTCGTATGTATGTATGTATGTATGTATGAGGGTTCTTTGGCACACCCTACAGCCTGAACAGCTTGATGTATTTCGACATGTGAGGTGTCATTTGAATCGTCTTGATAGTGGAAGTGACATAAGGTACAATTTTTTGCAGCCTCAGATCAACCTAGAGGAAAAGATGGAACACTGCGTTGCTATATCTCGCTGAAGCCACTTGTTTATAATTTTGTGTGCGTGGTAATGTTGCCATGAAAAACATTTATAATTGCACGAAAACTACTATTAATTCCCAAACTCTACGTTAGCCATTTCGTTCCAATTTACATACAACCTTAGTAGATTTAAAATTCTAAAACTGCACATATATGTAAGAGTTTAATGTTACGGCTTTTTCAAAATTGACTTGTAAAAAAACTGCACAGTTTTTAAAAAGAACCTCAAAATGTAGTCCTGGCCACACTTTTTTAATGCACTATGTATATTTATGTACACGAAATTATACCTTAAACCAATGCAAATAGGTAAGCGAATAGCTAAGCGAGTAGCGTTTTATGCGTCAATGTGTGCGTGTTGTGTACATATACGACAGTAGCGTAGTTTTTGGATGGGTTTTGGCTATACTTAGATCATACGCCGTGCGCGGTCTTATTCTCTAGGTTGATCTGAGTTTGCAGCCGGGTTTTTTTTAAATAATGTTACTTGTTTCCATTCCAGATAGCGTGTATGTACACGCTAGTGGGTTTGACGTCATTCGGCGCGGCGTGCGGGTTCGTGGGCGTGCCCGGAATATACACGCGCATAGCTAACTACCGGACATGGATCGAGGGGATAGTGTGGCCTTAAAGAAAACCTATGAAAACTTAAAAAAAATACATTGAGCTATTGCGTGCTATGTGCTGGAGATGACGTCTGCACATTACTATGGCAGAAGACGAAAATAAAACATGTGCTGGAGTTGACGTCACATTGCCATTTCCTGTTTCATTAAACAATCGAAAACGAGATCTCAAAGTCTTAAAAGGTATGGTGATGCTCGGCAGCTGTTTTGCGGTTTTGAAGACAATAAAGGAAAAATTATCAAAAATACATACTTACTATAATTTTGTATCTAATACAATAGTGACCTAAACGAGCGAGACAGCTGCTGCGCCTTATCATACACCTTAACTAGGACATCTCAGCATTCGTTTGTCTGCAGATGACTTGAGTAAGTTGATCAGGGGGGCTATTCTTGCGCGTGAAATGAAATGAAATTTTATCTTGGTCACTCTCACACCTATAACTTTTCAAACGAGAGCAACAAGGACGAAAAAAAGTGAGATGAAAATCTTAAATCTCCGAATAGGGCCACATACCTTTAATGAAACTTTGCAGGCAAGTAGGTCTTGCATTAAGTACCTGTAGAATTATTTTTAAGTTGGAATGTTAGTCAAATCGGATGGTTGTGAAGAAATAGGAGTCACGAGGACTCAGTCGGGAGAAGTATTAGTTGTAAGCTTGACCTACAGCGACCGTCTTGGTAGGAAGTAGGCAACTGACTGAAATTGAGTAAGGTAACTCAAATTAAATGTAACATTCGGCGAAGTGTAACGTCATCTCTAGTCTGGCACATAGTGTCTCAATGATTAAAAATTAAGTTTAAAAAACTATACTCTGTACTTTTTCATATTATAGTTGCATAAAAAATGTACTTACCTATTTTCCTATCAAAATATAAAAATGATATCAAATTGGCTTTTAATTAAATACCTATTACTTACCTACCTTTAATTTTACACACAACGGAATAACCAAAAAATACATCATCAATTTTTTTAGGGAAATTACATTAATTATTTGATTATGTCGTTCTGTAACTTTACAATCTTCTTCTGTCTCTTTCGAACTATTTGTAAATGACTTATTTCGGTCTTGCTTGTGCATCGATTGACGTCACCACGTGTTGCCCACGTGACCGGAATACTATACCTGGCGGAGTATTGTTATTATACCATGCATTTCATTACTTAATTTCATTCTTGAACCCTGAATACCATTCTGATACTGAAGCGGGAAGTACGTCAAAATACATACGTATATCGTAGTATTAAGTCATAATCAGCTTAAGTGTTAATCTGACGAATGACGATGATTATGAAGAAGTCAGTAAAAGCTAGAACCGTGAGCTGATCAAAATTAGCCCAATCACGGCTAATCTACTATTAACTATCGAGATATTCTAATTCTAATAATAATTCATCGAAACTCCGACTTGCACTGCGATGTAGAGCTCCCCTCCATTCGGCAGTACTTTAAATTCACTTCGCGCAGATACTTTGATAGGGCCTCCCACCATTCAAACCCTCTAGTCGTTCGCACGGCGGACTACTCAGTAGACACCGCTGCCCCCCGCCCTCTCCGTAGACGCCCTAGAGACATCTTCGGCGACCCGGACGACCCCATCGCAGTCGCCACGGCGGCTGCGCTGGGGTCGGCCGACCCGACAGCTCCCCGCAACAGGAAGTTTGCAGTTTTTGGTATAGGCGCCGGTTACCAAAGGAACACGATAACGCAAAACACCGAACTCGCCGGCGAGGTCGAAGACTCCCAGGATCTGTTAGGAGATCGGTTAGATTCTCTCCAAATAGTCAAACAGTTAAACCTAATAGGGCTCAAGCGCAAACCCCCTCTGGGTTGCCTGGGCATTAGTCATTCACAAAAAAAAAAAAGATTCTATCATCTTTATCTTTATCAAATTTGAGTCCAATCTATGTTAGTACGTGGTTCTAATTTAGCTTCCAAGATTTGACGTACGCAAAGTCAAAGTCAAAATGTTTTTATTCAATTTGAGTTTTAAAGATAGGTACACTTTGAAAGTCAAAGTTTTATAATAGACTCGACCGCCTTTATCGGAATAAGAGCCACTACTCAGAAGAAAAGGCAAGAAACAGAGGGGCATTTTCTTTCTCTTTCAAAAAATAATTAGAAAACTGTCTCACAAATTTTGGCTTCCAATTATCATTATTATATCTATGTACTAGTGGCTACTTGACGCATGTGGAGCTCCCGACTCCAGACATCTTTGACAAACATATACATACTAACATACATACATACATATTAGATAATCAAAACGGCAAGTCATATCATTACAATTCTTTTCAGTTGCTGTTCGTTAGTCTCACTAAAACTCGAGAACGGCTGCACGGATTTATCTTATCTTAGTCTTGAAATGTCTTGGAGGTCTAGGGAAGGTTTGCGAGATGCGAGAAAAAATCGAATAAAAAATTTTCCGGGAAAACCCTAAAAACATCCCTTTTCTATTTCCCATACCTACAAACGTTTTCTAAATAAAATATAGAGTCAATTTAAACTTTATTGCTATTCAATCACTGTTGTCTAAGCAATTTAGGTGTGTTCCTAACGTCAAAGAGTCAATTTGTAAAGTTCAGATCGAATCATACGAGTATCTATGAAAATCTATACATATAAAAATGACGAGCTAAAACTCCCCCGCCACCTCTCCCCCCTAATCAAATAGAATTCACACTCTACATAGTCAAAATGTCTGTTTTAAATGGTGATTTTTTGTTTACCTAGCCTGATACCTTCTATTACCTTTAGCTTCATCTATCCCGGCAAACCAAAAGCCTCCGTGAAGTAAATGCAAGCTGCGGTGTCGTTTGAGGTGTGTAAAACCGCACGATGATTAAACGTGGTGATCTGTCACGCAAGTTTGCCTAGGGAATACCTTTTACTTACCGACCCCGGGGGCAGGCTGGGTGGGAATGTGGGAAGCCCGCTACTATCACACCACGGCAGCATACCCGCTAAAAACCCTAGGGTATTCCACCTCGGCGCAAAATATCGGAGCTATGGGAACGCTCTCATAGACGACCACGGCCCCCGGAGCGCTAGCCCCTTTGGGCACCTCCCCGAGCCTATGCTCTTCCTCGCCTGTGTCGAACACCAGACACATCGTCATCATCATCTACCTTGCTCGACCGGTGAGCGCCAGACATCCTAACTAATATTATAAAAGCGAAAGTGAGTTTATTCGTTTGTTTGTAACGCTTTCACGTCTCAACTACTCAACCAATTGTCTTGAAATTTTGCATACATGTTGTCTGCGGTACAGAAAAGGATATAGGGTACATTTAATCCCGAAAAAATAAACAGTTTCTGTGGGACCGCGGGTGAAACCGCAAGGCGCAGCTAGTAACAAATATTTGTTTGATTTGCAAAATTAACCTAAGTTTGCGCCTACTGAAAAGACGATAGAATTAGCTTAAACTGCAAATTGAACTTTGTAAGTTTGCAATAATTCTTAAACTAAAATGACTCTATGAGGTACTTATTCACTCTAGCCTTGAAGTTTACTAGAGTGAAGAAGTACAAAGACGGCAGTTGAGTGAGGCGCTACAAGTGCGGTACTGCTCAGACCCGTCTTGAAAATTATGAAATTATGAAAATTGACACATGGGCGCCGAGAAGAATTTCGAGAACGAAATATTTCTAGGGTTTTTAGTCAGGATGTCGCCACTAGGGCGGACACTCCTACATCACCTCCTATAAGCCTATTCCGTCGACAGAAACTGTTTTAGTTAACCGAGCGAAGCGAGGTCTCCGAGTCCAGTCTTCTTTCCGAAGACGGGTCTGAGCAGTAGCGCACTCGTAGCGCCTCACTCAACTGCCGTCTTTGTACTTCTTCACTCTACAAACTTCAAGGCCAGAATGAATAAGTACCTTTTAGGTCGTCGTGCTCCATCTTAGACCACAACGTCGCTTAACATCAGGCGAGTTGGTGGTCAAACGCCGACCTATTCTACATAAAAAAAGTCCACTGGGAAAACTCGACATTTGTATGTTTATTTAGGTACTAGCTGCACTTAGCGGTTTCACCCGCGGTTAAAAAGTATCCTATGTGCTATTCTAGACTATAATCTATCTCTGTGCCAAATTTCATCCAGAACTGTTCAGCCGTTCTGGCGTGAAAGAGTAACAAACATCCATCCATCCATCCATTTTTGCAAACTTTCGCGTTTATAATATTACTAGCTGTCACCCCGCGACTTCGTTGGCGTTTATTATTTATATGTTAATATATATAAATCTCGTGTCACAATGTTTGTCCTCAATGAACTCCTAAACCACTTAACCGATTATAATAAAATTCGCACACCATGTGCAGTTCGATCCAACTTGAGAGATAGGATAGCTCACATATATATATATATATATAAATAATAAACGCGAACGAAGTCGCGGGGTGACAGCTAGTATATATATATATTTAAACTATCCTATCTCTCAAGTTGGATCGAACTGCACATGGTGTGCGAATTTTATTATCATCGGTTAAGTGGTTTAGGAGTTCATTGAGGACAAACATTGTGACACGAGATTTATATATATTAAGATATATATATGTGAGCTATCCTATCTGTTAAGTTAGATCGAACTGTGTGCAAATTTGATTGAAATCGGTTAAGTAGTTTAGGAGTCTATAGCGGACAAACAACGTGACACGTAATATATAAATATTAAGAAGATATACAGTGTATAGTACGAGTATATAGGATAGTAGGATATTGTATTATTATTTGACCGATGATAGCTTGAGTGCTGTCACCGGTTAAATATTAGTAGTGCCAATAAGGAAAATATATTTTTTAATTTGAATACTTATTTATTTATCTTCGAGAAACACTGTGTTGAACCTGCTGCAAAAATAACTTGTTTCTCAAAACCAGTTTTTGAAACATTCTTGAAACGGGTTTAAGATGAACCTTAGAAGTCAACCAAGGAAATGTCAGATGTACAATGAATTATGAAACGTTATAGCATTACTTTTGTAAGCTTTACTTGTAACGTAACTATCTAACAAGTAGCATTTTTAAACAAAAACAAAAACTCGACTGCAAAATGTTGTACCCTATGTCACTTCCACTATCAAGACGATTCAAATGACACCTCACATGTCGAAATACATCAAGCTGTTTATGCTGTAGGTAGGGTGTGCCAAAGAAACCTCATCATACATACACAAATTTGAAAAACATAACCCTCCTTCTTGCGCAGTCGGGTAACAAACAGTGTAATAGAATATTAGAAGTCAATTTTAAATCTTATTTATTTCGTTGTCCTACTTCCTACTAATATTATAAACGCGAAAGTTTGTATGTATGGATAGATGGATGGATGGATGTTTGTTACTCTTTCACGCCAGAACGGCTGAACAGATCTGGATGAAATTTGGCACACAGATAGATTATAGTCTAGAATAACACATAGGATACTTTTTAACCGCGGGTGAAACCGCGGGGCGCAGCTACTTTCGAAATAAAACTTTTTAGGTTTCAAGTCAAAGTCAAAGTCAAAATGTTTTTATTCAATTTGGGTATCAAAGATACACTTATGAACGTCAAAGTTAGGTTAGGTTAGGTATAGGTCGCGTCACGTTAAAAGAGCGCTGGCGCATGGCGCGGTCAAGTTAGATCGCGCATTAGGCGTTTATCTAACTGTTTGGTGGTGTGAGGAACCTTCCAATCCTACTTCCTACTAATATTATAAACGCGAAAGTTTGTATGTATGGATGGATGGATGTTTGTTACTCTTTCACGCCAGAACGGCTGAACAGATTTGAATGAAATTTGGCACAGAGATAGATTATAGTCTAGAATAGCACACATGATACTTTTTAACCGCGGGTGAAACCGCGGGCGCAGCTTGTAACCAATATTAATTTTTGGTTTTTTTTTACCAATTTCATGTTTATTTTTGTAACAAGCTGCGCCCCGCGGTTTCACCCGCGGTTAAAAAGTATTCCATGTGCTATTCTAGACTATAATCTATCTCTGTGCCAAATTTCATCCAGATCTGTTCAGCTGTTCTGTCGTGAAAGAGTAACAAACATCTATCCATCCATCCATCCATTCTTACAAACTTTTGCGTTTATAATATTAGTAGGATTTTTGCACACCCTGTCCCATACTCATTTGTCGTATCCTCTCCATCCTAAGGTTGCCTGGAAGAGATCGCTTTTAGTAATAAGGCCGCCAGTTGTTACACTATTTAATAAGTTTTATTATAATTTTTCTCTTGTTGTTTTGTTATTTGTGGTGTGAACAATAAAGAGTTTAGCTATCTATCTATACGAAGCCTACTACAATATAAAATAAAATAGGCCTAGCACTTTCGTGCGCGATTGTACCCATGCGTAAACACACCGCCGCTGTCACTTCCAGCGTCTTTTTTAGGGGAAGGTGGTCTGAGGTGATAAATTTGGTACCTCGTAACCAAATTAATTTAATTATTTTATTAATTAATTTAAAAAATAATTTAAGATTCAAATTAAAATCAATGAGCAAAACGAAATAAAAACTATTTCTACTTTCTTAATAACAATCAAATTTTAAAATGTTCTGAAAATCCATGTCACCCGATCTGTTTGGGTAAAATGGCATACACTAAAATCATAGGCACTATTTAATTTGCAGACGTCACAAATTACATGTTTTGAGATTTTTGGTACTCCAATGCAGTCTGCATGACACCATTGACTCCAAGTCTGTTTACAATAAATGCAGGATTGGTCTTCATCTAAGGCGATCAGCGGTGCTATTCACAATCGTTCGGAAACGTTTCCGATCGGACCCTACAAATTCCAAACTCAAATTGTTTGAATCTCAGTCTACTTTGGAATAGGAAATCGAGTATAAATCCGATCGGAAGAATGAATCACGCATAAAAATTTTTGAATACGGACTGAGATTCGAATAATTTTAATTTATGGAATCCGATCGGAAACGTACATTTCTTCAAACTGGTTGTCTTGAATTGAATCTTGTTTTTTTTTTTGTAATATGTTCTGAGAACCATTTTTAACAAATCTGACGTAGTTACAGCCTTCGAATGATTTCGCGCAATGGCGTCCGGCCGGTCTAAACGTGTTACCATAAATGGTACGCTTGTTTAGTATAAGCGTACCATTGGCTTACAAACGCCGAAGATATTGGTGCTATGCCATCTTAGCCGCTATGCCCTCTTTTCGTACAAGGTGGTAGAGTCATTGTTAAAATCTAACTTGAACTCTAACTTCAACCGTCCCAATTAGGGCCCTAGAGCAAACCTCTTTCTGGGCTGCCAGGGCAATTCGACGCCTCTCCCTCAGCGACAGCCCAAGCCGAGGCCGTACCTCAGAGGTGCCCTTGCGCTCGTCGCCCATAGTCTTAAGCATTTTTGAGGCCCTGCGCCCTCTGCGCTTGCCTAATGCCCGGTACGCTATCGAGGCCTCAGTGGCAAACAGCATAGAGTCATCCATAAAAAAAAAATGCTCTACGCCATCTGCGCTTGCCTAATACCCGGTACGCTGTAGAGGTCTCAGTGGCCAACAGCATAAGTCAATCATAAAATTTAAAAAAACAGTTACAATGCCATCTCAGACCACGTTCCCCTACATCATGCGAATTCTACATTATTTGAGTTATGTAGTTCGGATCATGGGTTCGGATGTCCAACACTATAATTTGGTATTTCGGAGCTTCAAGACCAGCTGTTGCTGGTCTGAGGTCATCGCGGGTCATTTTATTGCCAATCCTGCGCTCAATGAGAGCACACGCCTCCTTGAAAAAATAAGTTTTAACTCTTACATTTTGATCTTTTCAATTTACTGTTTTCATTATTGACGTTTTTTTTATCAGCTTTTTATAAGTACATTTCAAATTGAGGCAGTGTTTTGTTTAGAAGTGTAATAATTTGTGACAATGAACATTTTTGTGTTGTTGGTTTCGTTAGCGTTTGCAGTGGAAGGCGCTGATGTAGGTTAGTTGTTTTTCTTTTTCCTTTTTTCCAGTCGAGGAGTTTGGCTCTGCACGACTTGTGTATTTGATAGTGTCAAGTAGGTAAATTATGTATGTCTTACGCTGCGTACAGACCAAAGCAAACGCAGGCCAACAACATTCTGTGTCTCGTTTTATTTTATTGAAACGAAACGGGACGCAGCGTATTCTTTGGCATTCGTTGGCTTGGTCTGTATACAAGAAAGACAGTAAAAAAAATAATTAAAAAAGTACCCCAAACCATTGAAAGTCATCTACTTCAGTACTCGGTTTTAAATGTGTTGTTTTCAAGACAACAACTAAGTATGGTGAATTTGTTAACAAATTTCTTCAACTCCTCAAGCAGAGCTGACCTTCTAAGATCTAAATATAAAAATAACTTATTAATTCCTCAAGCAAATAACGCTTTATTTTACAAAAACTCATACTTTACAGCTATTAAAATATACAACAACTTGCCCTCGACATAAAGACTCTAGTAGGGGCACTGTTTTCCAGGAAATTGAAGAAATGGCTATTCAAATTCATTCAAATTCAAATTCATTTATTTCAAATATCATATTCATATTGGTAACAAAATAAGTCCATACAATTAAAATTACAATAAGTCACATTACACATACAATTTATAAATTAAGTCAAATCAAATTATAGTAAAAATGTCAGAATTAAAATATTATAATAATAAAAATCTTAATTAAATAATAATTAATAATTAAAACTATTGACAAAAGGGTCTTACGATTTGAAAGAGTATTATAATGATAAAAATGGCGATTATTTGTTGTTATTTTGATAGTGTTGTTATTTTATAGTATTTAACTACATTTATAAGCACCTATCATATGTACATCACATTGCACACCCGACTTGGGTCTACTGTTGAGACTAATTTAAATTAAGACCTCTGTACACAGTTCTGCAAAAAATATTCTTATTCTTATTCTAAATAGCATTAAAAAAATGTCTATGTTAAAAAAACTTGACTTGTTTGAAAATATGCTTTGCATATTTTCCTAAGCTTTGTATAATAATAATAAAGACTTTCCTTCTGGCCCTATGTGATATGGGAGCATGCTATAAATAACATACTCCGCCAGGTATAGCATTCAGAAACACGTAGTAACGTCAATCGATGGTTGAGCAAGACCGAAATAAGTCATTTACAACAAGTTCAAAAGAGACGGATGCCGATGACATCATTATGTGTTTGCTCAATGTTTTGTTTTTTTTTTTAATCATGCGAGGGATATTCTGTGCTTTCAAGTCATAGGGACGATAAATCTATACTATCGCCATTTCAGTAAACTATTGGATACTTTCTTATTAGACATTGGCTCTGTGAGCTACAGGCTACAGTGGCCCTATTCGGAGATTTGAGATTTCCATCTCACCTTTTTTCGTCCTTGTTGCTCTCGTTTGAAACGTCATAGGTGTGAGAGTGACCAAGGTAAAATCTCATCTCATCTCACGGGTATCTCATCTGCGCGTGAGAAAAAAGGTGAGATGAAAATCTTAAATCTCCGAATAGGGCCACAGGTCGCATGTCTTCGATTTTCGTGAAATTTTGTAAGCAGGTTTGATAATTAAACAGTTTTTGTTGTCAAAGAATTTTTTTTTTTAATGGCGGAGATTTTTTATAATAATACCATACGAGTATAATAATATATTTTTTAAAGATAAAGATATTTTTATTAGCAATAAATGGGGTAAAGCATGTGTTTGGTGGTATACAATTTAAAATTTGTCCTTCAATGTTATGCCTGAAGAGGCGTGTAAATTTTGGAGATGGCAACTTTACGGTTACATTTTAAACAAAATTTCTTTTAATTTTCTAATTTAAATCATATATCCGGACGGATCGAGGAAGAAAGTGACTTTTTATGAACTTAGTAAGTATGTAGAGAAGATATAATTTTTGTTTTTAGGCGAGTTTTGCACCAAAGAAGGCGCCGCCGGCGTGTGCATCAACATCAGAGTGTGTCCCACTGCTCTAGAAGACATAAAAAATAGAAAAGCACCACAAGTAAGTACCTAGAGTCCGGTCCTGTCCAAAGGTTGCTTGGAAGGGATCGCTTTAGACCATAGGGCTGTTATTCGACTCAGTTGGTAGTGAACCTGCCTTCTGAGCTTGGGGGCGTGGGTTCGATTTCTACCTAGAGCAAACATTCATGTGATAAACTATTGTGTTTTTTCTATGTCTGGGTGTTCATATCTATTTAAGTATGTACTTAAAATGTATATGTATTTATGTCAGTCTCCGGCAGCCATAGTACAACCTTTGCTTAGTTTGGGGTCAGGCGACCGTGTGTAAAAATGTCCCGATTTTTTAAAATTATTTATTCATTTTGTATTGCCGAATGTTACATTGTTTATTTAAGTATTTTACGTGTATTTTGGTTTCAATTAACGTTAAAGTTATTTTCGCTGTTTAGAGCCGTTTTCTTGTTTTTAAGTCGGCTTAATTTCGCATGAGAAATACCTACCATGAGAATAACCTTTAAAATAGTAGATTATGCACCGAGGGAACAAGTGTCTTACATCGCGAGCGACTTGTTGAACCCTGGGCGTAAAAAGTCACTCTAGTGTTAACTCCCTCGCTGGGCTCGGGAGTTAACACTAACAAATTATGTTAAAGTAACAATTATTTGTAGGATTAGTGAGCGATTTGGATCAGCAATATAAACGCAGCCTAACATTTTCATGAATCAGTCACGCCCATTGACCAATCCTGACAATTTAAGTCGGTGCTGCATCCTTATCACTTTCATACGATTGTGCAAGGGAGAGGGCGCCATATTAGGTCGTCTAGTTGAATAAAGTATAGTACTGCTTTGGTGAATAATCTACTTTTCACACCTGCGAGGCAATAAAAATGGACTGTGACAATAATATTATGTTACATAGAACACCGTCTTTTGTATTAAATTTCATGCAGCTCATGATCTAAAAAAACAAGGTCTAGCCCTTCCGGAAGCAAACACGTAATGACGTCAATGAAATATTTCGGTCTTACTTAAGTATCGATTGACGACACTACGTGTTGCCCACTTGACCGGAATACTATACCTGGTGGAGTATATTATTATGCCATGGTGCAGCTCATGGTCCAGCTACGTTCTTTTTTTTTTGTGGTAGCAGGTTCAATTTTCGAATACAAACTCGTTACAGTGCCCGTATGCTGAATTTCATTCAATTTTAACATCTTGCTTAACCTTACCTTAACTTAAATTTTTCAGAATTGTAGATTCGGTAGTATCGACCCCATCGTCTGTTGTGTGCCGCCGGAAGACAACCCCACCACGACAAAAAAACCTGCCCTCACCACCACAAAAAGGTAAAGGTTTGAAATAAGATTATTTTCACTGCACCTGCTCGACAATGACCAATTACATTTCACGTAGTCTCATCGTAAAGCAAGACATTGCCTCCCTAGGGAGATAAAGTTGTATGAAAATCCCAAGGGGGTTCTCGAGCAAAATGCTCTACCCTATGTCACTTCCACTATGAAGACGATTCAAATGACACTTCATATGTCGAAATACATCAAGCTGTTTAGGCTGTAGGGCGTGCCAAAGAAACCTCATAAATACATACCCACATACGTACATCCATACATAAAAACATAACCCTTCATCTTGCGCAGTCGGGTAAATTAGTAAGTAGGTACTTCCATCTAGTCCGGTCAAAATAGACGTATAATGTTACAACAATTCGCATAGAGCTGAAAATTGGTACAAATGTTGGCAACAACATTTTAAAATAAATGTGAAAAGTCCCCCATCGATCCCACTTCAGCTAAAAATGTATTAAACGTCTAAGTTCACAAACATAGGTATTTTGCATTTTACAGCCAAACAGTAAGATTTATCAGTAATATATTTGCGACACATTTTTAGATCATGCTATTATTCACAATAATTATTCTGATACTTTTTCCCCTAAGTATCCCCATTTCTATGGATGGCAATTTTAAAAGTTGAAAACGTTAAATTTTCTTAATAGTTACGTTTCTACGTCACTTATGAGGTTGTGTACTTGGCAAACTTTTCAGTAGCTTCCAACATCGCTGAATCCGATAACCTCTATGAAAAAATTAAAATGTGACTCCTTGTGTGTCAAATCGGAGAAATAATGACGACGGATGATGACAAATGAGCCTCTCAGAGTAAGTCTCCCGGAACGGTGAGCGATAGAAGGCCATTGAATACTTTTAAAAAGTAGAAAAGCTATAGACATTTTAAAGAAATAAAAAAAGGCGGTCGACATTGAAAAACATTGACTCCCTTGGCTCTCCACCAGTGACCCCACTGCGGAGGGTGGAGCAGGGCAGTGAACCGCCTCTTCCTCCCTCCTGTTTGTCTGTGCCGGATCGGGTCAGAGTGGATATCGTCCTCCGTGGCCCGCTCTGCGGCCTCCTTCAAGCGCCATCACACCCATACCACACCACAGAAGAAGACCATCGCCTCCCATGATTTTTCGCTGTTGAGCATCGCGTTGATCAGTTGGGAAAGATTTCGTGTTACCAATTATTAATTATTACCAATGAAAGCGTGCGCTGCTGCGAGTTCCATGCTTTCCAGCACACGCTTCCAGCGCTTGAAGCGCCAGAATAACTTATGGCTTGGAGTTTTTTTTTTGTTCCATTCAGCTTCATGGCAATCTGTTTCAGAACAATAAGCCACTGTGTTGTCCAGCCTCAAGCTTGTTTGGTGACTTTATTTTCAGAGAGCTTCCAGCAGAGTGGCATAGCTCTCTTTTCCCTATGTGAATCTCCCTGTGAGACTGGGGATGGCTTGGAGTAACACAAAAGCTACTTTTCACCCACGGGTAACATAGCACTCAATGCTTATACTATTTTTCCAGGCCTGTAGAAACAACAACGACGGAGAACGTCCCACCCACGTACGACTACGTAAACGACAAGGACGGCGATGGCTGCCAGCTCATCCCTCTCTCTCTCACTACCAAGCCGAACGGCCAGAAGGCTTGGGATAGTGAGTATACTAATGAAACTAGTCGTTCGCTTCGAACTGAGACCTCGCTTCCCCCATCAGTGGCTTTGTTTAACTAAAATCGGTCTAACCTGTGTTGCGCTTGCAACGACACACGACGCCGCAACGCAAGAGAGCGACGCACACCGTCGCAGCGCAACGTCTCACAGGGTTGGACTGAGCTGGAAGGGCACGGGTAACTCCCCACAAGCCAGGAGACCGAAACGAGGTGTAGCCCCCAATTTACCTAGCACCTGCCTTGCGGGGCTTGCCGCAAGTCCAAAGGGGGGCCCGCGCCATCTGGGGCCCGGCTGGCAAATGCCACCCTGACTATATGGCCAGTCCGACCCTGGCGTTTTCAGATTAGATCGTATTTCGTCAATTAATCGGAACAAACGAACACTGTCCGTCGTCGCACCGACGCGGAGCTCCGACAGCGCAGCTCATCACCTTCCCCCGCCTTGTCTCTCATCTGTAGATCCGTTGAAACATCGCGTGCAACGACGGAACGCATAATATGTCATTTCACTAAAATGTATGTAAAACAACGCAGCGTACACTCTTTGCCGTAATGCGACGCACTAATGAGGCCACGTGTATGTATTTACCATGTTTTATTTCTTCAATTCTTATTCTGATATATATAGAATGTCTGGAGTACCAGGAGCGGCTAGTGTTCCCGTGCGACAAGAGCCAGCCGGTGTCGGGCGGGTTCAGGCGCTCCAACCGCTGTCACCACAATGCGGACGAGCTCACCTTCGGGAGCGAAACCGCCGCGCCCAATGAGTTCCCGCACATGGTGAGCTATATCTACATATTTATAGTCATACTAGCTGCGCCCCGCGGTTTCACCCAAGGTTAAAAGTATCCTATGTGCTATTCTAGATTATAAACTATATCTGTGCCAAATTTTATCCAGATCTGTTCAACCGTTCTGGCGTAAAAGAGTAACAAACATCCATCCATCCATTCTTCCAAACTTTCGCGTTTATAATATTAGTAGGATAGGATTCGCCTACGTGCGAGGGTAGTGCGTAAAATAAAATTCCCTCAGCTTTTTCACGATGAAAAATATGTTTAT
The DNA here is from genome assembly GCA_911728515.1 of Peribatodes rhomboidaria. Lineage (NCBI taxonomy): Eukaryota > Metazoa > Arthropoda > Insecta > Lepidoptera > Geometridae > Peribatodes > Peribatodes rhomboidaria. Next base: position 2,533,745 of record OU452192.1, on the reverse strand, counting down.
TGACATTGAAGACACGACTGCCTCGGTGGCTCAGTTGGTAGTGAACCTGTCTTTTGAGCTTGGGGGCGTGGGTTCGATTCCCATCTAGGGCAAACATTTATGTGATGGACATTTTTGTTTGCTCTATGTCTCTATGTCTAGTAAGTAGTAGGCTTTCGTTATCTTCTGTATAGCCGAAAGAGAACCTGGCGTGAACTTAGCACCCCTGGCCGTACTGAGTTTCCACACATATCTAAGTAACACCTAGTAAGATACACCATACCATGATCCAAAAAAACAATGTCTAGCACCCCGGGAGCAAACACGTAAAGACGTCACTCGTCATCGTCATTCGTCTCTTTCGAACTAATTGCAAATGGCATCATTCGGTCTTGCTTATCATCGATTGACGTCACTACGTGTTGCCTACGTGACCGGAATGCTCTACCTAGGCGTAGTATATTATTATACCATACTTTTACTGTGTTTTCTAACAATGTACATCAAAATCAAAATATAACAGGGCTCACTGAGGGAAAATTAAAATCACATGTAAAAACTACATTAATGAAAAGAGGGTGTTATAAGGTTAAGAATTATTCAGAAGACAAAGATGTCTGGAGCCTTCCACTTAAGCCAAGTAGCCACTAGTATGTTGTTGTTGTGAGACTGTAATTTATTTATTTTTTGAAAAAATAATGCCCCTCAGTTTCTTGCCTGTTCTTCTGAGTAGAGGCTCTTTATCCGAACAAGGCGGTAGAGTCTATTTAAAAAAACTTTGACGTTCATAAGTGTATTTTTGATACCAAAATTGAATAAAAACATTTTGACTTTTACTTGAGACATGCTTACAGAGAAGGGAAGGAAAACTTGCAGGTATGCTTTAGCTGTGTCTCTTTGCCAGGCTCTGCTCGGTTACGGCGACGACCCGGCGTCGCTGCAGTGGCTGTGTGGAGGCTCCCTTATCAGTGAGAAGTTCGTGCTCACCGCGGGACACTGCATCTCAAACAGAGACGGGTGAATTACTATACCTTATTCAACGAGACGACCTAATATGGCGCCCTCTCCCTTGCACAATCGTATGAAAGTGATATGGATGCAGCACTGACTTAAATTGTCAGGATTGGTCAATGGGCGTGACTGATTCATGAAAATGTTAGGTTGCATTTATATTGCTGATCCAAATCGCTCACTAATCCTATCGTCTAAAAATTACAGTTACTTTAACATAATTTGAAATTGAAAGCAAGCACTTAATATTATATTTTCATGCTGTAATGTTGTGTATAAAACAAATATGCTAGGATTTGAATAAATTAAACCAAAAATATTTTCTTAAACCTTTATTAAAGCAAGAATACGCTAAGTCAACAGGTAAGTAGGAATCAGCCCAGTAAACAAGCCGGGTCAACGTAAAATCATACACCGCGAACACACTGAAATAAGCTCTTAACAATACGTCCGCACCGCTCAAGAGACAGAATCGGACTGACATTTGGTCGCAACGTGTACGCGCCCTAAGTTCCTTATCGCCAACCAATGACGTTCAGCGCTTGATTTCCCTATTAGCTCGTTTCTTTGAACACTATAGGTACGTTTACATATTTACTTGCTTTAGTATTTACCTAAAAATGGGATTTTAGAAAACTTGTTTGGTCAAAGGTATATTTTAGCCTTGGGTCATATGGATTAGCTATGCTTTCATAAATTAATGTTATTTCCAGCAGTGATTTTAATTTATTTAAAAAAATTAATAAAACATATTTATGTAAGCAAGTGTGTACTTTATAGTTCAATTAAAAAAAAAAGTTTTTTGTTAAGCAAGGCTGTACTAGCAGATTATGCACCGAGGGGATAAAGCAGTGTCTTATGTCGCGGGCAGCTTATTGAACCCTGAGCGTAACGAGGGGCTATAGAGTTACCAGTTAAACTCCCAACCGCAGCGAGGGAGTTATGTAGAGTCCTGAGTGAAGCGAGGGGCTCAAGCCGCCCAAGACAAAGACACTGCTTTATCTTCCAGATGAATACTCTAACTTTTCACACCTTCTGCGAGGTATTTAAGGAACTGTGAAAATATGTTACCACAAACACCATCTTTTTTTTTAAATGTCGTGGAGCTCATGGTCCAGCAGCATTCTTTTTTTTCTTGATGGCCAGTTAATTTTTAAACAAACTCTTCTAATGTGTTAGTGCCCGTACGTTGAATTTTCGTTCAATTTTAACCTTTTTGCTCGAAAACTACCTTAGGACTTGCACACAACTTTATCTCCCTAGGGAGGCAATGCCATGCTTTACGTTGAGACTACGTGATATGTAATTGATCATTGTCGATCAGGTGGAGTGAAAAGTATTTTTTTTTGCGCGAGTATTTGTATTGAAACCTGGGCAAGCGAAGGAATCTGAGATTGAAATCAAATATAATAGAATTCTGAGCGTAATATCAAGGATTTCAAAGGAACAAGCTATGCTGCCGAGCGAAACACAATTTTTCACCTCACTACAGCGAGGAAAATTATGTTTTTTTTTCATGAAATGGTGTTGGCCAGTGAGACTATTCTAGGGTTTAAATTTGAGTTTAACTCTTTTCACGCTAGCGGGTTTAATGCACTTAGATTTCGGATGAATCAGAATCTTTCTGAGCTGGAGAGGGGAACAATCATTTTCTTCACACCGTTTGTTTTTTGTTTCCTTTACCTCTTGGCGTGTTTCGGGCCACGTCTTGACTAAATGTCCAGTGTAAATGTCACTTTCCAGTGTAAACGTCACGTACGTCCAGCTGGGCACGCTGCGGCGCTCGTCCCTGCCCGCGCGGGACCTCTACCGCGTGAAGAGGATCATCCCGCACCCGCAGTACACCCCGCCGCACAGGTACCACGACATCGCGCTGCTGGAGCTCGAGAGACCGTGAGTGTACAGCATACCATGAGTTTTAATCACAGATTAAATATTAAGCAAAAAAATGATTTTGGCCTGTGGCTTTAACATTTACGAAAACTCTTTTCGTTTGGCTCCATACAATATTTCATAATATGGGAAACGCTAAGAAAATAGGGTAAATATAGGTATGGAGGCAAACGAAAACGAAAGTTCATAACTTGCGGTAAGTCCCTGTAATGTGGACTGTGACAAATTGAAATTGCACTTTGTCACTCTGTAGGTAATTTTAGAGGCTCGTCAGTATCATTACTCGCTCTCTTCGCTCGTAGTCTTCTTCTAGACGAAATGGCTATAGAAAACCTTAAGCCAATGCGAAGTTAGTCTAAAGTGGTCGCCGGACTCTTAACTTGATTTATTCTTTCAATTCAACCACGTCAATACGGCCCTCCCCAGTGTCCCTCTGGACGAGTTCCTAGTCCCGGCGTGTATCCACACGGGCGCGCCGGCGAACTACTCTCGGGCCTCTGCAGCTGGCTGGGGAGTCACCGCCCACAAGGGACAGCCTTCCGACACTTTAAAGAAGGTACGTACCACTACTATACAACGTGCTGTTTTGCATTCCCGCAGAATTTGTAGAGGTAGGTATACTCCACTAGCAGAGCACGAATAAACTATGGGACAACCTTGAAATCGAGAGAAAAAACAGCTGTTCCATACAAAAAGTTCGTTGAAACAAAATTTATAGAACACCCTTTTTTTATTTAGGTTTCAAAATTGTCCCATAGTTTATTAGGGAGAGTTTAGTAGAGTATATATTCCTCTACAAATTCTGCGGGAATGCAAAACAACACGTTGTATAGGCCGCGCCATCTACATACAAAGACGCGCTCCACTCTTCCTAATCGCTTAATTAAAGGACGTAAAGACTATAAGATGAGCTGAAAGTTGGTAAGGTGGCCTTGGTTTTTTGTTGGTGTGGGAGCTATATTTCTTTTTCATATTTACCAAAGAGTTTCCAGCGGTACTATTCACAATTATTTGGAAACGTTTCCGATTGGATTCCGCGAATTTCAATATCTATTTGTTCGAATCTCAGTCTAATTTTTGCAAATTTTGGAATAGGGTATCGAGTATAAATCCGATCGAAATAATGAATCACGTTTAAAAACTTGAATACGGACTCAGATATGAATAATTTGAGTATATGTTTTTTTTAGAATCCGAACGGAAACGTGTTCGTAGGACTGAATACTTACCCATGCAGGTTTTTGTATTTTTTTGGTACTTTCGTGTATTTCCTAACTAGCTGCGCCCCGCGGTTTCACCCGCAGTTAAAATGTATCCTATATGCTATTCTAGACTATAATCTATCTCTGTGCCAAATTTCATCCAGATCTGTTCAGCCGTTCTGGCGTGAGAGAGTAACAAACATCCATCCATCCATTCTTACAAGCTTTCGCGTTTATAATATTAGTAGGATGTATTTCGTCCCTTCTGAGTACGACCTTTTGAACCTTTCGGGCTTTTCCGTAGGTTCAGAGAGGATCTGAAAGGCACCCCTAAAATTACTGGGAATACCTACTAGTTTTCAACATGCGTTTTTGCAAAACTGTCATAAAAAATACCTACAACTACTTTTTATTAGGTAACGGTTGATCTTGCTTAAAAGTTGAAGTAACCATTTCGGTTCAGAAGATTGCTAAATTTGTTGCTAAACACAGATGTGTTTAGCAATTTTTTTGTTTTAAACTAGAGAACCTTGTCTAAAAAATAGTACGTGGAGTCCCTCCGCGCGGAAGAAGTGAAACTTCTGTGTATCTTACTTTCTCTCTCCCTCTTGCGTTGTAATATTGGACGCTACTCGTTGCTCTCGCTCGCGCTGGCCTGTAACAGGTATACTACGCGCATGCGTTCGAGTGCCTCGCATTCACTCTCGCTCTCTCTCTTTCTATTCCCACTCCCCAGGAGCGTTAAACGTTTAACGCAACCTTGCCTTAGTCGCATTAGAAGTTTCACTTCAACTAGGCTATCATAACTGTTTTGAAGGACTTATTGAATAAAGCACTGTTTTATATTTCCACAGGTTCTCCTGACCAAGGTCGAAGCCCTGAAGTGCGAGACCACGTACAAACCGAGCCGACGGATGAAGAACGGACTCGACGACACCACACAGATTTGCTTCAGAGACAGAGCCATACTCGGAGCCCTTATTTGCCAGGTACAGGCCGATTCAGACTTGATGACGGCTGTGAAGTTAGGCGCGGAACGCTGCGCAGTAGCGACAACGAAGGTACGCGTGCGACAGAGAGGCAAGACGCCGCAAAGTCTCGCTTGCAGCGCACTTCACAGCCGCTGTTAAATTTGAACCAGTCTGTGCAATACTTGACTGCCTCGGTGGTTCAGTTGGTAGTGAACCTGCCAGCCTGCCTGAGCTAGTTCTGTCTGAGTTAGGGGCGTGGGTTCGATTCCCACCTAGAACAAACATTTATTTATCAACTAGATGCGTCTTCCGGTTTTACCCACGATTAAAAAGTAGCTCATGTGTTCATCCAGTGTATAAGCTACCTCCATACCAAATTTTATCAAAATTCGTCCATCCGATTGAGCGTGAAGAAGTAACTAACAAACACTCACAACTTCCGCATTTATAATACTTATTAGAGTGTGGAGTGTGATGTTATTTAAGAGGGCCGCGACGCTCTGAAATTTCCATACAAACGCGCTACTCAAATTTCTTGTAAACCATTTGTCAGATTATGATGAAATTTAGCATGTACAATAAAATTAACAATGTCTCAGCCCCTATGTTCTTGGTTTTTTTTTAAAACGTTCTCAAGCGAAAATAGAGGTATGAAAAAATCCGCATTTGTAAGGGGTCACTTTTGACTGATTTATTCAATAAATAGACAAAGCAAATCAAAAATTCCAATACATGGGGAGGTTGTCTACATCATTAGCTGTTAAATGAATCCATAATACAAGGGAAATTCTTAGTTACTTAACAATGATTACAGAAGTGCAAAAGTCATAAAAATAATTGAAACTGCACTTTGTCACTCTGTAAGTAACTTTAGAGGCTCGTCAGTATCATTACTCGCTCTCTTCGCTCGTCTTCTTCTTCTAGACGAAATGGCTTTAGAATAGCTTAAGCCAATGCGAAGTTAGTCTAGGTCGCCTAGGTCGAAGCTAGTTAGGTCGCCGGACTCTTAAATGAGATTTACAGTAATTTGTTCTGTGTCTGGGTGTTAATTTATATCTAAGTATGTATTTAAAACATGTAGAATCAAGGCGAATTCTCTGTGGGACAATAGCGTCTTTGGAGAATTACTGACAAACCCTTCAAATAAGGCAACTAACGCCATCTTGTACAAATGACAATCCGCATGACAGAACAAGAGCCAGTAGCATTGATCTCGTCTAACCAGTTTTTCAAGCCTAACCAGTGGCCTAAGCCAGCGCTGGCTGCCAGTGAGACTCGCAGCCACCGCTGGCTTTGTTAAAAACAGACCTTTAAATCCAATATAAAATATGTAACACATCACAAAATTTCGACAGGGTGACAGCGGCGGACCTCTTCAAATCAATAACAAGCAGGTATGTACACAAGACGTTGTAAGCTGCTCCTCACGTTTTCACCCGCTAACATTGCATGTAATCTTTTTTCAGGACAAAAAGTAGCCTATTTTAATACAGAGTTTAAGCTACATAAATCATATCTATGTATGTGACAGCAGTGATATAGCAGTCTCTGACAGCCATAGTACAAGCTTTGCTTAGTTTGGGGTCAGATGACTGTGTGTTCAAGAGTCCCGAATATTTAAAAAAAATCCAGAAACTGCCTCGCCAAAAAAAACTGTTTAATTATCGAACCTGCTTACTAAATTATTCCCGATCATCGGTTGAGGAATGCAACCTGTATCTTCTGCAGGTTGCATTCTCACGTTGCAGGTTTCTGTGCGTTGAACAGACGCTGCGAGTCTACAGCTCAGAGCAGCACATTCATGGTTTGTCAATTTCAGATCGCTTGTATGCACACGATAGTGGGTGTGACGTCATTCGGAGTCACGTGCGGGCTCGGCTCGCCCGGGATATACACACGCGTCGCCTACTACCGGCCCTGGATTGAGGAGATAGTGTGGCCTTAGACGATACTTAAGAAATATATTTTTTTAATGAGCTATTATGTACTACTAGCTGCGCCCCGCGGTTTCACCCGCGGTTAAAAAGTACCCTATGTTCTATTCTAGACTATAATCTATCTCTGTGCCAAATTTCATCCAGATCTGTTCTGCCGTTCTGGCGTGAAAGAGTAACAAACATCCATCCATCCATTCTTACAAACTTTCATGTTTATAATATTAGTAGGATAGGATGTGCTAGAGATGACGTTTCAACATGACCGTGGCTGTAGGTAAAAAATTGTAAAAAAAAGTTGAGATATTATGTGCTATATGCTGGAGTTAACGTTACATTGCCTTTCTTATTACTTTTTTTTTGCTTTTTTATTGTATAATTTTTTTTTTTAATTGTAAAGTATTAATTTTTGATAAAATTTTGTTGTAAATTTCATGACATTATTTCTGTATTCCTTATTAAATTAGCTTTATTATATCAAATTGTATAAAGTTTTTAGATTTCATTAATTTAATTAAGTCTGTTAAATTCGTTAGTTGAAATATTAAATTGTATAACGTTTAAATCAGGTTCGAATATACATTTATATAAAGTTTTCTAGTAAATTTCATATTAATTTTAAATATTCAAAATTAAAAATATACCTAATTAAAAAAAATCATATTCCTTGATGTACTTAATGCGACGTTAAAGCGGAAATACACTAGATATTAGTTCAAGTAACAATTTTGATTCCATATTTCAGTAAACGAGCGAAAATGAGGACTCACTTGAGTACCGTTGATCAGAAGTTTGATCAACGTGGGACGTGGGTTCGATTCCCACCCAGGGCAAACATTCATGTGATGATTATTGTGTTTGTTCTATGTCTGGGTGTTATTATCTATTTAAGTATGTATTTAAAAGTACATATATTATATAAGTATGTATATCAGTCTCTGGCCGCCATAGTACAAGCTTTGCTTAGTTTGGGGTCAGACGACCGTGTGTTCAAGTGTCCCGAATATTTATTTATTTTAACGGTACGGTACGCTTGAAATTTTGCAAGTAGTTCATGTATGCAATTCTAAGTTCGATTGTTATTTGTTAGCCAAATTGTTCGAGGGGTTATGGTCTCCTCCTATATCTTGATATAGGAATGCAGAGGTGTGAAACTCGTTGCCTGCGTCTGTCTTTCCACCTAAATACAATGCGGGGGTGTTTAAGAGTAAAGTGAACAGCTATCTCCTAGGCAAGCGTGTTACACCTTCGATCACGTCGATGCTTCCTATCAGGCGAGTAAGTGGTCAAACGTAGTCGGTTGTAAAAAAAAACCATCGCGTAGTCTCAGTGTGAGACTCATCCCCTTAGCAATAAACGTTTTATAACCTCCTATAGTCTAGTTTTATAGCCAGAATAGTTTGTCTTTTGTCTTTTTCGATCGAGTTTAAAAACTTAAAAGAAAGAAAAAGACAAGACACTGTCTTACTATTCCGAGGCAATACAACGTTTATTGTTAAGGGGGTCAGTTACTGGCTAGTAAATAAATGACCTACAGCGACTGTCTGAAGCAAGTGACTGAAATCAAGTAAGGTAACTCAACTTAAATTGAACATTTAGTGAAATTGACGTTGTCTCCAGTACGTAGTGTTCAGTTGCTCAAAAGATTTAAAATAAGATTATGAAATTATTTATTTTATACTTTTACATTTAGTTTCATAAATATATCAAAAATGTATTTACCTATTAAAATAATAATGGTAATCAATTTTGCTTTTGATTAAAATCCTGTTACGGGCTCTACACACAATCAGGTCAACTCGTCCAATCGGCAGCTTGTGTTCGAGCGTTAGCGATTACAAAAACAGAACCACCGAGACGCCTGAATTAATATTGATCGCCAAAAGCCGGGCGGCCCTTTTCCCGAACACATCTAGGGTCAACTGGGGCAAATGTGTGTGTGGGGCAATTCCGTCTTTCGAGAACTACTAACAAGCCCTTCACAAATTACTAACTAACGCCATCTTGTACAGATTATTGCAACTAAAGATAAAAAAATGTAGGTGGAGCCTAATTCGTGAAATTGTCAGCAATTCTCGAAAGACGCATTTGGTTCACATTTGCCCCAGTTGCCCCTATTACAAGAATTCGGTTTTGCCGATTAATACCAGCCCGATTATGTGTGTAGCGCCCATTACCTTTTAATTTACACACAACCACAAAACGTTTGCAAACCAACAACAAAACGTTTGCAATATTTTGCAAACGACGTACGACAATAGTACATTCTGATACTAGTGCGGAAAGCAGCTTATTGCTAATGAGTAGACAATGGCCACGAGTTTGCAATAAGGTTTCCGCTCGTGGAACTCACGAAGTTTTCCAATACCTTCGAGAAAATTTGGAAAATAAAGTAAAGATCCGAAATACAAGTATTATAAATGACAATTTCCACGCGCTTTTTACGTTTTATTTTCGGTATGTTGGCAATGCGATTATGCCTAGTCGGAGAAGGCCCGCCTCTCAAGCCAGAGCACGCACCAATGTTCATTGAGTGAACATGTGCGTATTTAATGTCATCTGCTACATGACTGGAGCCCGGTGTATGGCGACAGGCTCGCCCCCTGTCACATTTATATTTATATTTTTTTATTTGACATCATATTGTATTATGTTATTTTATTGTAATGTAACTCTAAATGAACTTGGATTCTGAATTAAATAAATTGAATTGAATTTAGGACTGAATCTGAAGAAGTGCGAGTGTTTAGACCTCTGCCAGTCCCTTCGGGGAAAGGCGTGACGATATGTTACGTTTTGTTATGTTGGCAGTTAGGTACCTACACAATAATTATCTCAAATGAATTTGTCAATACCAGATATCAGGCAGTGCTGGTCACAATCATTCAGAAACGTTTCCGATCGGATCCCACAAAATTGGATTTATACTCGATTCTCTATTCCAAATTTGTAAAAGTAGACTGAGATTCGAACAATTTGAGTTTAATTTTTTTGGAATCCGAAAGGAAACGTTTCTGAATTATTGTGGATACCTGTGCAGGATAGCAGAATCGATGGAGAGGTCTTCCCTCGCGAGTAGCGGCCCGTGATCACACTTTGTGAATGTAGACTGAAATACCTCTGCATCGTTTTGTTATCCTGGTACCTGGAGGGCTATTCCTGCGCGTGAGATGAGATGAGATTTTATCTTGGTCACTCTCACACCTATGACGTTTCAAACGAGAGAAACAAGGACTAAAAAAGATGAAATGAAAATCTCAAATCTCAAATCTCCGAATAGGGCCACTGGTATCTGTTATGGAAAAGTAGTTTTTCAAAAAGATGCGAATAGTATGACAAAAGTACTATTATTGTTATTTACATTCTAAGCTAAAGGTTTCTTTTGTTACAAGAATTAAAAAGATATTCTATCCGCACCAGTGTTCAATTTCGTACGGCGCGCTGCTCGTGTACAATCAAGTTTGAACAATGACAACAGCCACACAAAGTACTTTTCGAGCAAACCATATTAAAAATAAACATACATGGTAAGATAATAAAAAAACAGAATATGTTGAATAATTTAATTATTTAATGACTTATATTTTTATCCGTCTCACATTTCAACATCCAATCTGTAACTTCATATCTTCACTCTGTAACTTCGGAACTCCGCTCTGTGTTACTTAACATCTTCACTCTGTGACTTACATCTGCAATCTGTAACTTTATATCCTCAATCTGTAACTTTACATCTGCAATCTGTAACTTCACATCTCTAATCTGGGGGGCTATTCCTGCGCGTGAGATGAGATGAGGTTTTATCTAGGTCACCCTCACACCTATGACGTTTTAAAAGAGAGCAAGAAGGACGAAAAATGGTGAGATAAAAGTCTCAAATCTCCCTGTAACTTTACAACTTCATTCTGTAACTTTACAACTTCACTCTGTAACTTTACAACTTCAATCTGTAACTTTACATCCTCAATCTGTAACTTTACATCTGCAATCTGTAACTTCACATCTCTAATCTGTAACTTTACAACTTCATTCTGTAACTATACAACTTCACTCTGTAACTTTACAACTTCACTCTGTAACTTTACATCCCCAATCTCTGTAACTTCACATCTTCACCGTCTAACTTCCCATCTTCACCGAGCGTCTCTATTTCCTCAATGGAGCAGAGTCGCGGCGTGGTTTCACCAGCTCTGTACACTTCATATCTTGGAGGAGTTTCTAGAGATGTTCGTCCGCACACTATGATGGTTGGGTAGCCCATTCTGTTGAAAAAATTAAGCTATTTTAGTTGGCCGAGCGTTGCGAGGTGTCAGAGTCTAGTGGTGAATAGACAATATTTTATTTCTAGCAAAAAAACAATAACTACAAAAAAAAAACTCCGCAATTTTGTAAAAATATCACAAGAAGCTCAAACAGAAACTAGTATATTATTACTAGCTGTTACCCGCGACTTCGTTTGCGTTTATTCAGAAAATAGTATTCAAAAACCTTCCTCGTGAAATACTGTAACTAATTATCTAATTTTATCAAGATCTGTTCAGCCGTTTAGCCGTAAACAGCCTACAAACAGACAGACTGACAAAAATACTTTCGTATGTCTGGATTCTGTCCGAATCTCCGTCTTACTTAATATAATAGATCTCATTTCTAAACCGATTATCTTGATTTTGAGAAGAATTTCCAAAAACTTGCTAGACAAAAAAAAACTGTGAAATCATCGAACCTGTCAACAAAATTTCACGAGAATCGGTTGAGAAATGCGACCTGTAGAGGATACTTTTGGGGGCTGAGCTACCCACGTCCGTAGGAGTGTACTCTATTCTAATTCCCTACACGTGGTCCCCGGGTAGTGCTAACCGGGTAGCAAACTCTGGCGGGAGGCTTCGGCCGTGGCTAGTTACCACCCACCGGACCAAGCCATGCCGTGAAATGACCTAGTCGTGTTTCGGGATGTAGTCCGGTGTAACCGTTCCGAAGACGGGTCTGAGCAGTAGCGCACTTGTAGCGCCTCACTCAACTGCCGTCTTTGTGCTCCTTCACTCTACAAAACTTCAAGGCTAGAGTGAATAAGTATCTTGTAGGTCGTCGTGCTCCATCTTAGACCACAACGTCGCTTAACATCAGGCGAGTTGGTGGTCAAACGTCGACCTATTCTACATGAAAAAAAAAAAAAAAAAGACAGACGTCGGCCGCGTCTACAGCTCAAAGAGCCACTAGTACTAATATGGATAGTTGAATGCTTTGTCAAGTCACCTGTCAGCCATCATGAGTCGTTTCCCAATAGTCAGTCCGTGTCTATCGTCAATTACGACATCTTTCCGCCGGGAGGCCACACTCGCCACAGTTTGTATCCTATCCCAGCCGTGGGCCGCCCACTCTTTGGAACCTTCCTGTAAACAAGTATAAATAAATAAATAAAATAAAAATAAAAAGCCTTTTATTTCACACCAAAATTAACACATTTTTACAATTACTTTATTATAAATTACAATTTTTCTTCAGTTTAGTCAATAAATCTTATATTTCAATTTTTGTATTAGATAGATTTCTTTACTGTAAACAAGTAACGTTATTAAAAGAAGAACAAAAAACCCGGCTGCAAAATGCTGTACTCTATTAATAAATAAATTCGGGACACTTCCACACACGGTCGCCTGGCCCCAAACTAAGCAAAGCTTGTACTATGGCGGCCAGGGACTGATATACATACTTAGATATTTTTAAATACATACTTAAATACATATTAACACCCAGACATAGAACAAACACAAATGTTCATCACATAAATGTTTGCCCTAGGTGGCCAAGCTCAGAAGGCAGGTTCACTACCAACTGAGCCACCGAGGCAGTCATGTCTATGTCACTTCCACTATCAAGACGTATCATATGACACCTCACATGTCGAAATACATCAAGCTGTTTAGGCTGCAGGGCGTGCCAAAGAAACCTCATACATACGAGTACATACACTCGAAAAACATGAGAACTAGTTCTTGCGCAGTCGGGTAAACAGGATAAAATCTGCATCAAAATTGGATTAGAATGGAGAATTCATATCGTCATTCATATCGCCACGCCTTTCCCCGAGGGGGCTGGCAGAGGTGTACAACACCTACACTTCACCGGACGATATTCAGTCCCAAATGTGACAGGGGGCAAGCCTGTCTCCATACATCGTGCTCCAGTCATGTAGCAGATGACATAAAATACACACATATGTTCCGGGAATGGAGAAAAACAGCAAAAATAGATTTGCACAAGCAATGTATGCTGCAGCGCCCCCTGGTGAGTTGTCATCGTAAAACTTCACCAGTATATAGTCTTCAAAATAATAGTCTATAAACATGCACCAATCAAACCCGAACCCATAACTGAAAACTGCATCAAAATCGGGCCAGTAGTTTTTGAGAAAAATGGCAACAAACATCCTCTCGCGTCTCCGCGAGGTGTGCATCCAGTATCGACTGGAGGATGCAATTTTGCTAGTTTAAATTAAATATTGACTATAAACATTTTGAACACACATCGCGCTCCGCCCTCCTAAAAGCGCGAACGCAGACACTAATCGCGTCGGTTTTATTTGTAAACTATTCGCGTCGTGTCGCTACTTTCTTAAAATAAAAGCCGCCAACATATCATACAGATTTGTTAACATTTTTATAAAGTTTCCTTTTTTTTCTTGCGTTCTTAAACCGACCATAATAGCTCTTACTAATTTTAACGTGCATTTTTTTATATTTTTGCATGAATCCCTACAAGTGTGTATGTACATGTAGTACATGCTTTTCAATTATAACAGGGTTTTAGTACCATGCTGTATATTACAAACTTTCTGGCGCTCTTAAACCTTAAGAGGAGGAAACCAATTTTCGTTCTTCGTTTCGTTCCTACTCAAACCTTTCAACCACTACCCTCCTAGCTTAGTTTGAGTTCGACTGTATATAAGCAGGAGGACCGTAAACTTACTTTAGGACCGATCACTATAGTACTGTAGGGAGCTATAGCCTCGGGCCATCGCAGCGCGTTATCAGTGGAGAGAGCTTCCAGGCTGGCTGATAACAACCTGCAATAAAAAAAAAATTAACATAACATACCGTCACGCCTTCCCCTCGAGGGGGCTGGCAGAGCACGAATACACTATGGGGCATCCTTGAAATCGAGAAAAAAAAACAGCTGTTCCATACATTTTGTCGATCAACGAATTATTTGTATGAAACAGCTGATTTTCTTCTTCTCGATTTCAAGGTTGCCAAATAGTGTATTCGTGCTGTGCTAGTGGAGTATACAACAACAACAACAACAACAACTCTTTATTAAGAACATAAAACAATTACAATAGTACTTAAATAAGGCTTAACTAAGTTACCTGTAACCTATAAGTCCTGTCGGAGAAAGTCGGGTAAGCCGATGTATAAGAATAACAATAAAAATATTTTATTGACAAACAACAGAATTAAATTATACACAGTTCAGAATAAAGCTTCTGTTTTTTATTGTAATTGACATGCTTATATTAATATTAATATTTAATTATTGATGTTTTTAAAACTTATAGATTTGGATATAAACAATTACTTAATTAGAAATAGTGACATTCGTTTTTAATTTCAATTTAATAAATCATGTAAATAATATAAATAATAAATGTAAATAATTTATAGAAGGTAGTAGTTGTAAGGTTAGGAAGTTTCTTTTTAAGGTAGTTTAGTTTGCATTAATAATTGTAGCGTGTAGCGATAAAGGTATTGATACAAACTATTTAGTTTTTCAATACTTTGTGTCTTAAAATGTATATATTTTACGAAATAAATAAAAAAAAAAAAAAAAAAAAAAATGTTTAACAGTGTTTAATTATGAAAGTCATAAAATAATATTTAAATAGCAATTTGTCACTTAAATTCAAAACAATACAATGCAATGTATTTTAGTCCCTCAAATTTCACTTTCCATCCCGAACGCCTCTTCCGAAAGTGCCCATTAAGCTGGCATTACAGAATATATTAAACAGATAAAATTGTTTGGCAATAGGAGTAAGCTCAGCGTTGTACTGTACAAACAATATCGTGGTAAAAATAAAAATACAAACTGGTATCGTGTCTCATTTCTGATCCGTGAACTCGTCATCAAGGGCATCTAGGGTGGGTGTTAGACTTCAGGAACGTTGAAATAAGTGGACTGCAGTGTTAACTTTACATTATTTTAAAAATGCAGATTATTAGAGTAGATAGATAGATAGATAAACTCTTTATTGTTCACACCACATAACAAAACAACAAGAGAAAAAAAATTGGTTGCCTGTAAAGTCGGTATACGGGCGAAAGTTTTACGTGACAACGACTTTTTATGTCTGTCTCTCTCGCTCTTAGGCGGGCTAACCTCGCGGGCGTGCCTCTCACTCGCTCTCATTGTGAGCGCATAACGTGAGCGGAGCGTAACGCAGTTTCTTGAAGTGTCACCCGGCAAACCAATTTATAAGACGTTGTCACGTCAAAATAATGATAAAACATAATAAATAGTGTAACAACTGGCGGCCTTATCACTAAAAGCGATCTCTTCCAGGCAACCTTAGGATGGACAGGATACGACTTAATTAGTTAAGGATTACGACAATAATTGGCGAATTAGAGTAATTCAAACGAATTACTTTATAAAGCGAATGACCATTGCGTGCGCTTTCAACCAAGTCAAGTCAACCACTGACTGACAGACATGACGTTCGCCCGCCAACCCAAAAGCAACTCCATTCGGTGTTAACCGCTCTAAATTACCATAAACAAATCGATTTATTATCAAAAATAACAGAACAATAATACCATCGATCAACAACTCTTAAAATAAACTAATTTGATTTATCAAATGATATCACGCGCCGTTTTACCTAACTCTACAAATTCTGTTCTACAAAAACAACATGTTGTATATATTTTTTACTATTGCCGATTTGCATCGGTTGACTCTGAGATCTTTTTTCGCTCGATATTATTAGTATTATAATTACCTCGTAATACCGATTCCATAGCACGACATCAACAAAGGACGAGATTCGCCATTTTGATTTTTGAAATTTGCTTTCAATGCTTCAGAGTATTTGGTTCCCAGAATAAACGTATGGCCCACCTGTAAAATAATAAAACAATACGTAAACCGACTTCCCATCCTGTAATTCGTCATACATGTATTTTTTATGTGATTTTTTAGACTTTTGTTGATTTTTTTTAAATTGCTTGATCGATTTTGATAAAATGTATATGGAATTACCTCTAAAGTCTAAACTACAGTCAAAATCTGTTATAACGACATCAAAGGGACTACTCATATTGAGTCGTAAAAACCGATAGTTGTAACAACCGGTGACAGGTATTAATAGGAAAGATAATATGTATATTCATGTAGGAAATTAAACCGCATTTTGTTTACTTCAATACAAACGTCAATACAAACAATTTTCACAGTTAACTCAACAATATGTTTTGGTGCGTCTTGTGTAAAGTTAAGTAACAAACTGACTTAAGAGATATGACGAAGCGGGCCTTGAGGCTACGGCATGCATGTGCTTTGTTTCTAAGAATTACAAAAGACCCTAAACTTTGTTTACTTTTACGATAATAGCCATTGACTATTATACTGTGCCAGATGTGGATACAGTTACCTATTCAAATTGTTTACAATACAGCTGAGCCGGTCGTTCTACAGATATAATTCTCCGAAAACATTAACCAAATGTGTCGTAGTAAACAATGTCGTAAAAAACAATGTTTTCGATAAGGCGGTCATATAACATTCAGCCAGGACCTTTGATTTTGGTCAATTTAACCGGTATGTTGTTCTAAACGATGTCGCCATAAACGGTTTTGACTGTATAAACAAACTAAGGTGTCATTAACATTTGTCATGTCATGTCAGTAACATTTGAAAAAAATTGTCATACCTATTACGTACGTTGTCATTTTTCAAATGTTATTTGAAAAAAATTGTCATAACTACCTTGTAATTATGTTTTTTTACTAGCTGCGCCCCGCGGTTTACCCGCGGTTAAAAAGTATCCTAAGTGCTATTCTAGACTATAATCTATCATTTTTCTAAATTTTGTCCAGATCTGTTCAGCCGTTCTGGCGTGAAAGAGTAACAAACATCCATCCATCCATCCATTCTTACAAACTTTCGCATTTAGAATATTCAAATTCAAATTTGTTTATTTCAAAATAGTACATTATTTTTTAATTCGGCACTAACCAACAAACTGGGTGTTGAAAAACCCGTGTCTTGGTAGTTAGTCCTTCCAATTGTCTTAATACTAAGTTCTGTACCATACTTGTATTATACTTTAAAAATTTATAACTTAATGAGTAATTAATTTTATAGAATTTTGTAAATTAATGAAATAATAAATTTAGTAAAAATTAAAATTAAAATTATAGATTAATAGTGTTAGAAGCAAATAATTTCCGTATTATCATAGTCAAACTTTACACTTAGAAAATATGCAATGTGAGTGTAGTATTACGGGAACAAGTCACTTATTCTTGAATTTTAAATAATTGTTCTGTTTCAAAATAAGAGAGGGTTTTGAGCCAATTCACCAAGGTTCGTTTACAATTATTTAGATTAAGTGGGTATATACATATCGATTCGCCAATAACGTTGTATAGATACGAGCTAACAGCCTCGAAATGACGACGTGCCAGTGCAGTTCGTTGTCTTTCAATTTTACACACTCTATCCTTTCTTCGTTTGTTATCCCGAAACGTACTGTCAAAAACTAGAGTTTGATGTCTACGAAGAACCACTTGCAAGATAAAGAGTTGGCGCACGGAGAGCACAGAACTCTCCCTGTATAAATCGGCAGTCGGATACCTAAACGGTTTACCATACATGACCTTCAGAACAGCCCTCTGTGCTACTTCCAGGTGTTTTAAGTTGCTGGCGTAGGTGCCACCCCACACTGGAATACAGTATGAAATAACTGATTGTCCCAGTGCACTGTATACTTGTTTCAGAACTTCAGCGGATGCTACTGATCTCAGACGTTTAAAGACAAATAACAGCCTTCTAACGCGAGGGATTAGCGCCTTTAAATGCTCATTCCAGTTTAGCGTTTGGTCAATCGTGACTCCTAGATATTTGAGTTTCGAACTACGTGCTATTTGAAGGCATGAGCAAGTTGTTGTTGAGCTTAGATCACAAGCATGAGCCTTTATTTCAAAAGAGTTAGGTGGCTGTGAATTACTATTCGCCGAGAAAGCTATATACTTTGTCTTATCAATATTTAACGTAAGAAGGTATTTGGTCAGCCATTCCATGACAATTTTTAGAGAATTTTCAGCATGTATGCGAGTGTTAGTCCAGCTATTTCCGTGAACTAGAAGGGCCGTGTCGTCAGCATAAGTGAATACTCTACAATTTGGGAGAGAGAGCTTGCACAACTCATTAATGTACTGGATGAATAAAGTAGGACCCAGTACACTGCCCTGCGGTACCCCATATGATATATCTCGGTCTGAACTGACATAGTCGTCTATCCTGACACATTGTTTCCTATCAGTTAGATAATCTTTAAAAAGATCATAGGCCACACCACGTATTCCGCTTCTCTCCATTTCCTCAAGCAGAATGGGAACAGAAACAGTGTCAAAGGCTTTGGAGAGGTCGAGGAAAATGCACACTACCTTGTTTTTTAATTCGATGTGATGTACTATGCAATTAGTTAGGTCAAGGACTGCGTCCTCCGTGGATTTTCCCTTTCTAAATCCATATTGGTTGTCAGCAAGAACTTTACTACTGTCAAGATAGTCGGTTAGTCTCGTATTTATTACTTTTTCCAGGAGTTTAGATAGGATAGTAAGTACTGAGATGGGCCTATAGTTGTTGACACTGCTTCTGCTCCCACACTTATAGATTGGATGTACCAAAGCTTTTTTGAAGGCTCTTGGAAATACACCAGTAGATAAACAGAGGTTAAAGATATGTGTAATGGGAGGGGTTAAACTATGTCGCGCAAACTTTACAACTTTGGGAGGAATGTTATCCCAACCGGTAGCGCAATCTCTTCGTAGACCGATAATGAGCGTATCAATTTCTTTGAAATTAGTTGGTAATAATGCCATAGAGTTTAGTAAGCTTTGCTGAACCTTTAGGGAGGAGATTGAAGTACTTTGTGTAGTGTTGTTAATTTTTTCTGCCAAGTTTTTGCCAACATTGACGAAAAAGTGGTTAACTTGATCAACAGATAAATCTGGGTTGTCTGCTACACTCAGCAGCTCAGTACAGCCAGAGGCATTGGTATCTAGACCAGCAATATTTTTAATAGCCTTCCATGTTGCCTTTGGGTTTCCTTTGGCAGTGTTTAGTTGTTGTCTTTCAGAGTTCCGTTTTAATTTTCTTATAAGATTTGTGCAGTAGTTACGGTATCGAGTATATGTTAATTTTAGTACTAAATTATCAGGATTCTGTTTTACTCTTATATGCATTTTATCCCGTAGCCTTAGGCATCGTAGAACACCTGGAGTAATCCAGGGTTTCACAATCCTATTTTTCCGTGAAATTTTGATAACTTTAGAATGATTCTGTATTGCAATTGATATTATACTTATGAGAGTCTCAGCAGCCCTGTTTGCATCATTACAGGTAAAGATAGGTTTAAAATCAGATTTTGTCAGATCCTGACTTACGGCTTGAAAGTCTATGCGTGATTTTTCTTTTTGGGTTTTGCTTTTAATGTGTGATGATTCTGCTATGAAAAGGATAAGAGGTGAGTGATCAGTAATAGTCGAGTCAAGAATAAGAGCTGTAGCACCGTTTGAGTTTTTAGGGGTTTTTAGAAAAATATGGTCAATACAGCTCTTTTCTCTTGTCGGATGTACATGAGTAGGAAACAGCCCGTGGGTCGCTGTATTGATTAAATATTCCTCAGCTGCATCTGTGTCACCCGAGTCTGGGTTTATATTAATGTTAACGTCTCCTGCCACAACTATGGTTTTGTACGATGATAAAGTTACAAGAAGTTCATTAAGATATTTCACAAACTTCGTGGTGTGTTTAAAAGCCGGAGATCTGTAAATGGCTATTACTGCTACTTCTCTGCCACATGTTAGAACCACACAGCTGCAGTCCACGGCCTTGGTTTCCACGAAAGTATGTTTGATACTCGACTTAATGTAAACTACGACACCATCGTTCTGGTTACAAAAGGTAGACTTATAACTGGTATAGTTATCAATTAGAGGTATGTTAATGACCTTACTAAGCCATGACTCGGTCAATATTATAATATCGCAGGAAACTCTCATTCTGGCAAGCATGATCATCAGATTGTCAAAGTTTTGATTAATACTACGAATGTTAGTGTGAAAGAGTGATAATGACCCAGAGGATTCTTTAATATATTGGTTACAGTCTTCAGGTGAACAAATAAAGCAGTTTGCTAGACCTATTGATTCTAATTCCGCATTGATTTGGTTTATTTTATCCATAATTGTTCGAGTATGAAAGAATGTTATTGATTTGTGATTCTAATAAAGTAATAAGAACTCTAAAACCATTAGAAGAATAAAAAGGCTTGGAAACATTAATTTGATTGGGAGTAGAATCAATATTGACAGCGTTTGTAAAATTGAGACAATTAACGCAAGTGTTCATTAAAGAAACCGACCACAGACCCTGCATCAGGGATTGGAGACTTTGGCATCTCGAATATCTTATTATGGGCGAATCTTGTATGTAGCTGATGTATAAAATGGCATTTATAAAAGCAATATTTTTAGTTATACAATTTGTCAAAATAAAAATCTTGATTAGGAAATTAATACTATTGATATACATTATTAAAACATATGAGAACAGCATGCAATACATAATAACCTTACTATAAAGTAGTCATTGTCCTTCGATAAGTTTTTTCAGATCTAGTTCAGTGTTTACGCGTACGTGAGAGGCGCCATCATTTTTTCTGATGTAAATTTTCCCATGGGCACTCCAGCAGTATTTAAAATTGTTGGACTTGGCAAACTCGCGAGCCAGATGAAAGAGCTTACGCATTTTTGCAGTTAGATTTTCAGATATGAAAACAGGTTTTGCAGCTCCTCCAATTCCCAAATTGCTTGTGTTCAATTTGTTACTTTGATAGGCCTTGTTGTAGGTTTTCAGGGCTTGGAGAAATTTTTCCTTATACGTAACGGTGCTGAAGTCCACAATAATCGGATTGTTAGACGTGTTGGAGTTCACGCGGAAAACGTCTCTAATGTCAGTTTCTCTTAGAGGAGTATTGATAACTTTACTGATCCGTAAAACTATGTCAGAGAGGTCATCTTTAGTTTCGGGTTTTTTTGGTGGTACATTTCTGACTTCAACACTACTAGCGCGTTGATATTTTTCGATGTTCTCTAGTTTGTCTTCGAGTAATTGGATTGCTGTTCGATTGTTTTTACGCTCTAACTCAAGGGCACAAATTTTTTCCATAACGGTTTCATACTGCTTGGACATAAAGTCCATAGCAGAGCGTACTGCAGTAACCTGTTGAGTAAGTTCCCGGACATTGCTTTCCAGAGACGTAAAGCTTGACTCTTGAAGCATCTTAAAATCGTCGAACATTTTTCTCATATCAGTCATAAATGTTCCCATCTCGTCACCTCTCTTCCTCTTCTGTCTAGGTTTTGTTGCATTCTCGGTCTCAGAGGCGGTACACTTTTGGCTCGGCTCCGAGTCGGACATAAAATGGGTTAGTGTTACCGCGGGTGATACCGGCGGAGTTCTTTTTAGAGGCATATTGTACCAGGCAAGCAGTATGTAAGAAGTGGTGTATTAAAAAATAGCGACGTAAAACCTGCCACGAATTACCAAAGTGAGAGTGCGAAAAACTTGGGCCGTAATTGTAATGTAAGTACTAGGAACGCAGCAACCGCAAGCAGTGACTCGCCCCACCGCGTATGCGTCGATGTTTCTTGTCTATTTCCTCTTAGGTAATAATACGAGGCTCAACAGGTGGTTGACGTACTCCTCGCACGTAGAGCGCGCACACAGGTACAGTGCTCAACAAGAGTGCGCACACGCGTGCAGCTCTTGCTCCGCCTTCCTTGATGACGTTCGGTAAGCACCACAGGTGGTTGTGTGAGTAACAGTATTAGAACCAATATGACTCACTGTTATGCGACGTCGCGTCGTTTTGAGCTCCTTACAGTTTATGCACTCCTATTTTTTTCTACTGATTTTTCACGCAAAAATTGAAGTTAATTTATTTTCTACAGTAAAAATTTAAAGGATTCTTCGTCAAACACGTCTGTACTCCTCAGAGGTCCAGGGGGAAGGGGGATATTAGTAGGATACTCTAATCAGTTACGCTGTTTTGTGTTTACGCTCGCATTGGAACATTGAACCAATGAACATTTTCCTCCATTAATATGAATTTCACTGTATTAATAATCCTCACTTAGAAATATTAAAAATTCGAAAGAGAGTATGTTTGTTTGTTTGTTAAGGTTTCACGCCTAAACTACTCGACCGGTCATCATGAAATTTTACAGATACGTTGTCAGGGGTACAGAAAAGAAGGGTGAAACTTTCATTCCGATAACAAAATATGGTTCCTTAGGACAACGGGCGAAACCGCAGGACGCACCTAGTGTAGATGAATAAATCTTACTTCAATACTACTCCTCTTTTCAACCTTCCCGCCGCACCTACATCTGTCTCTCTCTTCGAGCTGCGCGCGCGAGCAGGACAGACACACTGTGAGCGCGTCCTCGCCTGCGCCAGCGCACACTTGCCACTCGTGCGATAGAGAGCCGCCCATATCGCCTGTCGGGGCCTCCACTGTACAGGAAAAAAGACTGGTTTAGAGTTCCGTAACTCAAAAGGAAAAAAAGGAAACCCTTAGGGAACGTACCTATACTACGTGACTCATTTAGTACGATACGATACGATTTTTTAATGTTTTGTTTGCAAAAAACGATTTAAAACTATGAATTACTACGTAAAACTAGAGTAGGAGGGAGGGGGTCTTAGAATAGAGTAGTATAGAGTACAGATGTTCGCCAAGGGGGGAGGGAAGAGGGTTAAAAATTGTACGAAATGGTCACGTAGTATGGGTACGTTCCCTTATAGGATGACTTTGTTGTTCGTCTGTCTGTCAAGACCCTTTTTCTCAGGAACGCGTGGAGGTATCAAACTGAAATTCATATCAAATACTCAAGTCTACTGGCCCTTGGAGCTGTGAAAAAATCAAACCTCTAAGCCAACGCAATCAAAAGATGCAGCCGTTTATGCTGCAAATTTTCGACACTCGCAAGGGAATCAAAACCTACAGGATACTTCTCGTGAACTCAGTATCTTGAAATTTGGTACGAAACTACGTCTTTTAACACAGATAAAGAAAAAATCGCGATAAGTATACATTTTTAGTTACGTCATTGAATAAAAATAATTTTATTTATTTTAAACTTACTACCCATTTCCTCATGAACATGTTTGTACGGAACCCTCGGTGCGCGAGTCGGACTCGCACTTGGCCGGTTTTTTATCATAACAGACCCACATCCATTTGTTATTGCCAATATAATCATCCAATACAGTGTAAAAAAACATACCTCTGTACACAGGCAGCTGTAATACATCAAACAGTCGTCTGTAGGCTTCTGTAATCAATTCGTAGTTTTTTTCAGCGCAGTCCATACTGCTGTGTATCCCATACAGGTCCATCATAGAGAACTCCCGCGCGCGGAGCATGCCGTGCTTCGGACGGTGCTCGTCGCGGTACTTATTGCTTATCTGGAATTGTGTTTAAACAATTTTTAAGAAATAAGTATTGGTAACAAGTATAAATTTAAAAAACCCTTCACATCAGTCTGCATTTCAGGCAGTCCAACTGTGGAACCAGCTGCCCGTCGGTACTAGACATGCTCCCTCACTTGCTATTTTTAAAGACGCCGTAAAAAAGCTGTATTTATCAAAATTGCCTTGATTGTTTTATTTATCAGTGTTGTATGTATGTAATAGTTATATGTATATAGTGATGTATGTGTATGTAATATTTAGTTTATTTTATTAACTATAGGTATTTTAAGTACTAGAATGTATTATATTAGTATGATGTAATTTTATGTAAGTTTTATGTAAATAGTTTATGTAGGTATATAGGTATAATACTCGATGTTTTGTTGTTTCTTTGTATCAATCTTATGTTTATTTTTGTTATTTTTGCACACCCTGTCCCATACTCATTTGTCGTATCCTCTCCATCCTAAGGTTGCCTGGAAGAGATCGCTTTTAGTGATAAGGCCGCCAGTTGTTACACTATTTAATAAGTTTTATCATAATTTTTCTCTTGTTATTTTTGTTATCTGTGGTGTGAACAATAAAGAGTTTATATAACTATCTATCCACATCGATTTTCATCAAAAACATAGCTGAGAACACTACCGACGGATTCACCTTATCCTACTAATATTATAAACGCGAAAGTTTGTAAGAATGGATGGATGGATGTTTGTTACTCTTTCCCGCCAGAACGGCTGAACAGATCTGGATGAAATTTGGCACAGAGATAGATTAGAGTCTAGAATAGCACATTTGATACTTTTTAATCGCGGGTGAAACCGCGGGGCGCAGCTAGTAAGCAATAAAGTTGAAATCAAAATAGGTTCATCCGTTCGGGAGCTACGACACACACACACACACACGCACACACACACACACACAGATTTTTTTTTGCCGAATTCGTCGTCGTTTCCCCACTTTTTTAACTACGCCGGCCTGGCTTGAACACTGCACGCCTAACAAACGCGCAAACAAGTACGCGCAGTCCAGCCGAAATCGCGCAATCCACGCCGTGTAGTTAGCGCGGTGTACAGTTTTACCAACCACACGAGTTCCGTATTGAAGTTAAAAGTACGGTGAAAATTGAAGCGTATGGTAGACCTACAAGAGAGATCTCCCACAACCACTTTTTGGTGCGCGATTTACGAACGCGCGTCTTAATCGCGTTTACATCGCTACTTTTTACTTTGCTTTTTAACAGTTTCGCTTTCGTTTAGCAGCTGTTATTCATTTGTTTCGTGTTTGCATCTCTACAAAAAGTGGTCGTGGGGGATATTCCTAATACCGTAATAATGCGTAGGGAACCGTAAAAAGGCATCAATATTAACATAATCTAGGGGAAACCGAGCTCTGTTCAACACCCTTTAGATTTTTTAAACGTTTAACATATTTTAATTATCTGGGATTAATAACGCAGATATATTTTTGACTGCCTCGGTGGCTTAGTTGGTAGTGAACCTGCCTTCCGAGCTTAGGGGGTTCGATTCCCACCTAGGGCAAACATTTATGTGATGAACATTTGTTTGTTCTATGTCTGGGTGTTAATATCTATTTAAGTATGTATTTAAAAATATCTAAGTATGTATATCAGTCCTTGGCAGCCATAGTACAAGCTTTGCTTAGTTTGGGGTCAGGCGACCGTGTGTGGAAGTGTCCCGAATTTATTTATGTAATAGAATCACATTACTTTAGACATTAATATCAGTCAGTCAGTCAGTACATTTATTTTTATGTTCAAACGTAGATTTATAATAGGAAGCGCGTAAACCGTCAAAGCACTCTCAAATCTCACCTGATAGAGTAGTAACGGTAGATTCTTGTATGAGAGCGGACCGACGTCCGCCAACAAGTCTGCTATAGACTCTTCATGGGTCTGCAATTAAATAATGTTTGTAAACAAAAAAAATGACTTTCAGTCATCAACTGCATTTTGAAAAAAATTATTAACAAAATCTCTGTTAAAATATTGTACTCTGTAAAAAGTTATGCGTGCGTTCATACATAAAAAAATATATACGCGTCAACTTGAGAACCTCCTAAACTTTTTCGTCGGTTAAAAATGAGCCAATCTTTAAGTATCACTTCAACCTGTTCAAGTTCAAGTACCGTTCAAATAAAAAAAATATTTGATTGAAATAGTAGTAGTTTGCAGAGTTGCATTGACATCATCTACTGATTCCTCTGTTCAGACATTTTACCTGGGAAAAAAATCAGATGTCCGTTCACTCAAGATCGATTTAAGGACATGTCAGCAACCTATATGCACAAAAATGTGTAGATGTGTGGCTGGATCACGTCCGTAAATCACGGCTGACGGAAGCATCTGATAACTTATTTTCCTCTTTATGATTTACGTACCGGCGCTAGTAAGTATTCCTTTCTGTGCCTGTCCTCTAGTCTCAGTAACTCCGCCGGAGCCCCGTCAAGCCTTCCGCTCTGTTCCCAGAGTGCTGCCGATGTCAATGCTGGCAGGGATATCTGAGAAGAAAGTTAGCATTAATTATTATAACAACTTTTGAGTGCTAGGCGTACAATACCTGACAAGCGATGGAAAGCACTGTACAGTTTTAGCGATTCTAGAAACAATTGCTTGGAAGCGCTTGCAATTTGTCTAGGGCTTCTGAACGCCAAAGGTGTGTATGGTTGACAAAAAACGCGCCCTACAATATTCTTTTTATGGTGTTGCGTGTACCAGAACTGAAATGCGTTTCTATGTGGTGCTGAAAGGTTAAACTACCAAACCAACCTTTTGTTTGACAGGTCTTATTTAATGATGCTATTCTTTTTACACACAATAAAGCAAAAAGAGATGCAGATTTCAGTTTTGTGTAAGCTAGTACTTAGTATATCACCTGTTGGCCTCCAACATTATCTATGCAAGTCCGAACGAGTCGCTCGAGCTTGTTTAGTGCTCGTCTCGCCAGCGGTAGAGCCGTGAACAGACCGGCGCTCGTCGGACGGATCAGACCACATTCTAGAAGGAGCTGGAATTACAACATTACTAAGTGTACCTAAGTCTAAGTCTTTGGTAGAGTTTTAATGAAATAACAGCACCTATTACATGTGCTTTACAAAGTAACCTATATAATATTACTTTACCTACATTATAATTAAACTATTCTTGCTAGGATTTCCTGGATGTGTTGCTTCTCAGTAGCATCGGAACACCAGCCCCTTGGGCTAGAAATCAGAAGAGAGGAGTGCGCTATTGTGCTCTGCGGGAAACTGGAGCTACTTAACTAGCTTTCACAGAGCAGTATTTAACTAAGCTAACTGTTTTGTTAAATTCTGATTTCTGATAGTTATATGTCAACTTCTTTACTAAGAAATGTTGGAATAGTTATGGTTTTTTTTTACCTCAAGTGTGAAAAGGCACAACAATGTATGAGTATTTCGAGGCCATACAGCGTTTATTAGTAAGGGGGTAAGCGTTTAGCTACAGAATTTATCTTTTCTGAGTGTCTAAGATAGTATATAACGATAGTTTCATTTAAATATTTGTTGTAAATATAACCAGACTGAATCAGTCCAGAAATATGATTATAAAGACTTCTCAATGTCTCAAATGGAGAAGAGCTAGTATAGGTCCAGTTATATCTATTTTTTTCTTTCAAATGAAATGCAATAAACCATTTGTTTGTTAGAAATTTAAAATAATCGTACTTACTTTTTGACTCTTACAAGTTATCTCTGTATTTTTTATTTTAGCGTTCTTGGGTATAGTGATAACAGGTTGAAATATTTGTGACAGTAATCGCAATCGGCTCATCGTGCTAGATTAATTTATTAATTATTACTTTCGTTTATAAAAACCGATTATTTACTTCAACTCTTGACTCTTGGTTTTTAGTCGAGGTTATGTTTTGACAGCGCTGTCAGCTTCGCCAAATAACATTGAAATCGTAACATGACACAGCACAGAAAACCGAAATGTCAACGTCAGATTGACGTGACTTTTTATTTACTTTGTGAGTTAGACATATGTAAATAGACCATATTACCGTGTGTTTTCGTTGGTTTCCATCGAATGAGTTAAGTACAATTTTATTGCTTAGAACTGTGCATATATAAAGGTAAAGTAAGTATGTTAATGTACTCTCAACAGTTTGTCTTGTTTGTTGACAGAGCGTTTGTTTGACATGCAATATTTATAATTAGAAAATCAGGTTAATAATATTTACTAACATTATTTCTAGTCTAGATATACCTACATCTATTTCATACACACGCACTAGAGTTTAACCTAAAAAAATGATCGTAACGAGTCACACTGGCTCGTTTTAACTAGATCCATTTTGTAGTCGCCTTAGTAATAACTAGTGGCTCTGTAAGCTGGAGACCTAGCGGTCTCCCATTCTTCCATGGATATTCCCTTTAAAAGTAATTATGTAGTAAGTATATCAAGTATGCATAGTACGAGTATCTTTATTAAAAACAAGCTTAGTTCGTGTCGCCCGCGGCTTAGTTCGTGTTTTAAATCTATGTCACTCAGGAATATTCGAGTTTTTTAGTGGTGAAAGAATTTTTAAGTTTATTTGCTACAAACATACAAATCTTTCCTCTTTTTAATATTAATGTAGAAAACATTGCACGTCCATCACATTAGGAACACAAGCGCGAAAGAACCGGCATTGCTAGTGACATCTGTTATTTTACGGTTGGAAGCACAAGTTTTATTTTGGTAATGCTGGTACAGACCAACAAATGCCTGAGAATACGCTGCGTCCCGTTTCGTTTCAATAAAATAAAACGAGACGCAGCATATTATCGTTGGCCTTTGTTTGCTTTGGTTTGTACGCAGCGTTACAAAAATTGTGCAAGTGTCAATTTCAGACGCGCGCCGTCGCTTGAGCCCGCGGACGCGGAAGAGAAATCGTACGTGCGTGCAGGAAACTCGTGCGGATTGAACGAAGAGTTCCCAATCCAAAGAATTACTTTGTTACTTCGTTGGAGTCGTTGGGTTTTTACCCGTCGAGTGAATACAGTAATAGCTTTATATAAATCTTTTTAGGATTTTTAAACTAGGAGCCTATCTATCTCTATAAGCAGCTTAAGCGATTAGATCGCCAACCAAGATCCCAGCAAACGCATCTGGCCCCCGGGTCACGGGTGGCCCTTGTCGCAGGGCTGCTACAAGGAGTTTTTTATGGCTACTATATTTTTACCTTATAATATTATATTGTACTAAGTAATTATTATAGTTAGTTATTTATTTACCATAAAGTATCAAATACCTAGGTACAGGGCCTGATATACCCACAGGCTAATAAGGCTGAAGCCTAGGGCGCAAGGACCAAGGGGGCGGCGGGCGCGGCGCTGAGCTGACAATGAGACTAGACTTGTTTGTACGTAATAATAATTAATAATAATTGGTAATTTTGGGAAAATAAAATTCCTGCGTGCGCTCTGCTCTGCGTGCCCCCGCCCCACCCGCGCTGGCTGCGGCGGCCGACACAGCCGCGCCAACGTTTTCGGCTATTTATTATTTCTTACTTTTTCTTTCATTTCGTTTCACTCCAGAGAGAGTGCGATAGTGGGGTAGGTAGATTGAGTAAGAAAAATAGAGGTAATTAGGTCAGTGAAGAGTTATTGTTATTATTTATGACTAGCTTCTGCCCGCGGCTTCGCCCGCGTGGCTTACAGAAAATGTATGACGTTTTTAACTTCAGAAATAAATATTATAAGCTCTCAATTGAATACACAAACTGACAATATCCCAAGCAGAGCAATATGGACGAAGTTCTTTGGTTAACTAAACTATCTCTGGAATGAGAAAAGTAGGAGTAGTAGTATGGTATCAACAGAACTTAAAGCGTGTGTGAAAAGATAAAATAAGAAGACAACCGAAAGTAGATAATTGACAATTAATAATGTTTACAACGAAAATCTATTTTTTTTTTCTTTTTTGAAAATCCAGGCTGCTCGTTTACTCTGTAGCAGGCCACGTATAACTAACCGTGTGAAAAGCATTTTAGTCAATTATGAGTTTGGCTTGAGATTTATTTATGGTCATGGCAAAGCAGACTTTGAGGGGAAACTGCACTCTTTTTAACTGGAAAGGGTAGTTCGGTGGTGTTAGAGATATTAGAGGAATCCTCAGCATAAACACAGACTCATTCGGAAACTACACCAGTCAGTGTGCTGGCAGACCTTTAGTTAAGACCTTCGAAGCAAAGACAACCCGTAGTAGGTTTTGTCTTCCTAATACTAAAGCAGCTTCTTCTATTGACTTCGTTTATTTTTGCTTCTAAGATCAGACAGACATTTTTATAAATTTCATCTCCAAGTTCATCTACCTGATCTTTATTGACAGAAAATCTCTTCACTTGCCGTTTGTAATCTTCTGACAGGCTTGGACTTGATTCTTGTATTTTTCCCTTACTGAATAGGTAGGTTTGAAATTTGATAGAATGTCAGCAATATATTATAGTTCACACATTTTACACGGAGATTCTTATGGAAAAGCAATGATAGCTTCGTTACATTTTTTTTTTTTAATAAATTGGGGACTCTTAGGGTAAAGGCGTGACGTTTTACCTACTATACGTAGCTACTACCGTTATCTAGATCTGTACCAAATTCCAAGTTGCTGGCTATTACAGTTTCCAAGATAATCAGCTCACAGACATACAGACAGACAGATATCGGAGTTTCAGGATAAGGTTCCTTTCACCATTTTAGTACGGAACCCTAAGAACGATAACAGCGTCGTTTGTAGTAGGTTAATAACTTTCTCAACAAAGTTTTCGGAGTTAAAAGAAGCCCTATTAGAATCTGTCGGTGGATGATGATGATGATGATTTTGGAAAAACTGTGATACACGTGTCTCATAATTTTAATTGAAGAGTATTTGTACCAATTTTTGAGTCAATCGACCCAGAGAATAAAAAGTTTCATAGAAATTTGAACCCCCCATTTCCCCCCCTTAGGGGTAGTATTTCGAAAAACCCTTTCTTAGTGGATGCCTACACTGTACAAAGAACATACCCTCCAAATTTCATGTTTCTAGGACCAGCGGTTTAGGCTGTGCGTTGATATATAAGTCAGTCAGTCAGTCAGTCAGTCAGTCAGTCAGGACTTTGAATTTTATATTTATATTTGTAGTAGGATAATAACTTTCTCAACAAAGTTTTCGGAGTTAAAAGAAGCCCTATTAGACTCTGTCGGTGGATGATGATGATGATGATTTTGGAAAAACTGTGATACACGTGTCTCATAATTTTATTTGAAGAGTATTTGTACCAATTTTTGAGTCAATCGACCCAGAGAATAAAAAGTTTCATAGAAATTTGAACCCCCCATTTCCCCCCTTTAGGGGTAGTATTTCGAAAAACCCTTTCTTAGTGGATGCCTACACTGTACAAAGAACATGTCCTCCAAATTTCATGTTTCTAGGACCAGCGGTTTAGGCTATGCGTTGATATATAAGTCAGTCAGTCAGTCAGTCAGTCAGTCAGTCAGGACTTTGAATTTTATATTTATAGATAGCATAATAATAGGTATGCGTAATTAATTGTTTTTACTAAACAGTTTTCACTACAGATTATTGATAATCGCACGCTCGCCTTTTTCGCGACTTCATTTAGATTGATATTTTTTTTAACGTTTTCGTTAATTTTGTTTGTTTTGTTTTATCGAAAACATAAAATGAGTAGGTACTTAGTAATAAAAATACTTCGACTGCAAAAAAGCCAAGTGGAGCGGAATATATTATACCTATATATATATTAAGAGTTTATTTAACGATGAGCGTAACCAATTGCAGCGGTGAAAGATCTTTCTCTGCATTAAAAAGAGTAAAAAATTACTTACGCTCAACTCTTCGCCAGCAGAAACTTGACGCACTTGTTCTATTATTCATTGAGAATGATTTTCCACAAAGTGTTACTTTTGATAATGTTGTGGAAAGATTCGCCAGCCAGAGAGCAAGAAAAAGGAGTTTTATATAATATAACTAGTATTTTGGGCGGTGCGCGGGCCGCAAGTAATAGAGAGATTTAAGATTTCTTTTTAAACTTGTTGTTTATTTTTAGGATAAAATAAGTAGATTTTTAAAATACCTACGTGTTGGAATCATTTGGTTCCTTTCGTTTACCTACCTCCTGACAGTTTGATTCAAAGATGTTAGGTTACGTAAGCTCTCTTTCTACTAGTAATTTAATTAATTGCACCTGAAAAAATGAATGAAAAGAGATAGAACAGGACAGGATGGGGGGCGCATATTCATAGTTAGCCTAGGGCGGTCAGAACTCTAAATCAGGCCCTGCCTAGGTATTTAGTTATTTTCCCAATGTATTGAATGCATAGTAGCAAATAAACTTGAATACCCACTAAAAAGAATCAGATATCTGGTAGATATAATTTTGGTCTAAACATTTTGCGGCTATTAAATACTTACCAACCTATGAATTAGTTATGTTAGTTATACCAAAGACGTACCTACTTAGGTACCTACCTAAGTAGGTACGTCTTTCCTTCGATGGTAGGTAGGTACCTAAGTAGGTACGTCTTTGGGCACATCTTAATAAGTACTGTGTGGGTCTCTTGCCTCTTGTTGAACATTTTCGTTGTTTATTTTATTGCAGAAGGAACTAAAAGTAGGTAACTGGCTTTAGAGGTACCTATTGTGGTGTTGCCAAAACTAGTAGGTAACAAATGTAATAACGCGTCACCCGGTGCTCTCCATTCATCACGCGCGCCGGCACGCCATTAATACCCTTCAGAGGCTTCTCAGGGACAGCCGCGCACCTGAGCTGACTGCACGTCCGACTAATTACACCTAAATGTGCAGGATTTGAAGCTTAGGCTTCTTGGTACATTTGTATAAAGTACCTGGTAGGTAGGTTTACCTCCCTACCTAGCATTTTCTTCTAGATAAGGCATTTTGTTAGAATAATAGATTAGTAGGTAAAAAAAGACACTCACTTTCACACATTTAGATTTTTGTATTTGTGTTAATTTAAATTCAAACCATAACTTGAATCCATTTTAGGATTTGTGGCGATAATTTACGAACAGTGATCTGAAGCTAACAGCCAATCTGAAACGCCCATCCATCGCACCCCATTTAACCATCAAAATATAATGAACTCGATAATTACCGTTTTTGTCGTTTCCCGCCATTTTCCATTAGCGCGCCATTTTGCGGCACGACAAAATTTTCTGTGGATTTAATGGCCTGTGAACGCGATAGCAGCAGCGTGTTGGCTAGGTGATGAGCGGTAGCGAGTTCTGATGTAAAGGCAGAGCCAGTGCCAACTGATAGAGCTGAGCACACTGAGCAACGTGTATTAGCGACAAAACTCCCCATCAAGATCGCCTCACCAGTTTTGGGCAATGGAAAACGCCTGCCTATGAATTGTCGCTTTTACTCTTAAGCTCTCACCCTAAGGATTCGTGGGCAGCGAAACACTTGATTAATCCTATCCTACTAATATTATAAAGGCGAAAGTTTGTAAGAATGGATGTTTGTTACTCTTTCACGCCAAAACGGCTGGACAGATCTGGATGAAATTTGGCACAGAGATAGATTATAGTCTAGAATAGCACATAGGATACTTTTTAACCGCGGGTGAAACCGCGGGGAGCAGCTAGTTTATCAATAATTGCTGAATGTACTCATACCTGTATACCCCAGACTTGGGAAATTTCTAATTCAATGCCTATAGTTACCTACCTCCAGGGATGAAATTAATATAGTGACACTTTGTGAGATTGACTCCACCGGTGCATTTAAAGGGCCGGAGATATACTTACTGATGGAATATTAAGCTTTAGTATATTTTACCTCATACGTGTTTATATGTTTCGACAAGTGTTTTAGTTAATATGTAAGCACTCTATTTTAGGCCACGATAAAAAGCCCAAAATATGAGGCATGCACGTTTTATCTCAGTGCATCGTGACCCCTCGGGCCACTAAAATCCACTGCGAAGATCCATCGCTGGATGGCTGGATCTCTTTGCATTTTTATGTCCACTTTATTCCTTAACCCATGATTTTGTGCAAAGTTGATTTTTTAGAACGAATGTGTGGCTGAAAAACCCACGGCATAACTGTATGTGAACATCAAAGAACTAACGCGGAGAAATAACCAGCAGTTCTTTCAACAGAATTACTCAAGGATTTTTTTTCCTGTTGGACAAATCCAGAAGGGAATTTCCTCGTGGCCTAACTCAAACTATAAAAATAGTCAGACCACTACCCCTAATAAAGTCCCTAGTCCAGCTCGTTGGACGGCACAGTTGGCCCTCTGCCCCGTGCCGGTTTTTAAATAGGATACCATACTAGGAACAATTAAACAAAAAACTCAAATGTAAACAGTTTTATTCGTTAAAACCATTTCGAAGTTCAAATCGCAAAGAAGGCGCCACATGCGCGGCGCATACGCCTGGAGACCAAACGCTAACTAAACGAAATGAGGGTAGGATGATAAGCGAGACAAAAACTCTCATTAATTTATACCTCTTGTTCAAAACTTTGACTACTGATGACTAGTATTGTTAACGAAAATACCGTAAGTAAATTGAATGATAACTTACACGGCCATTACTAAATAATAATAACTTGAGAAGCCATTGAATTCCAGTTGTTTTTTTTTCCAAAACGGTTAATTTTGTAATTTCTATAAAACCGCAGCATGTTTCTCACAAATACCTCTACTTAGATATATTATAATGTAACAACAATTATTTGACCATTTTTCCAAAAAAAGAGGTTTAAGTTCGATTGTAGGTTTTTTTTGTTGTTGAAATTGTAACATGTAAAAGGCCATGTAAAGTTATCACTACCGTAGATAAGTAGTTAATTTTTAAAATGTACCTATTAGTAAAAAATCTATACATTCCAATTATTATACAAATCACGAAATCTACGTTCTAAAAATGATGTAAATATGAATATTATAATTTATATCATTTATAAATGAGCTTATTCTATACAAATTCGTGGGGCACTTCCAATTCATGTCAATTTTTGAATCACTAAATACAAAGTAGGTAGTAATACTAAAGTGTATTTTTATTAGTGAACTATTATTTATGAATACTGCAGTCATCAAAAAGCAAAATAGAAAACTACCTACCTAGTTTACAAATTTAGGTAATAGGTAAAATATTTGCATTTTTTTCATTTATTATTAATTCAATAAAAAAATATAGCAATCTACATAAAGTAGATACATGTAAGTATGTAGAGACGGTGTAGAAGCAACGTCGTTATTACACTACCGCTTGTTTTTTTTTTTTATTTGCGCGACTTCATTCGCGTTTTTTCAGAAATTAGTATCCGTAAACCTTTCTCGCGCTATATTGTAACTAATTATCAAACTTCCTCAAGGTCCGTTCAGCCGTGAAAAGCCTACAGACAGACAAGAGTTGCTTTTTTGATTTCAAAACATTGGTAGGGATAAGAGTGGCAAACAAGCAGTGCTGTTCTTCCACACATCAACGTCTTTAAAAAACTAAATAACTTGGTAACTTTTTAATAGACCTTAACCTTCTTAACATCAAAAGCAACCCAAAATAAAAAAAATCTGTTTTTGACAATTTAAAAAAAGTTACTAGGTTTTTTTTTACATTTTAATAGTTCACTAATAAAATAATAAGACTAGGTATGAAGACCGAAATAGGTAACCAAGCTACATCAAATTCGACAGAAATTCTCAAATAGTTACCAAACACGAGAGGAAATATCTAAAGAGTTCAAACTCGCCCCTTAGTACAAATATTTGTAAAGATAGACATTACACATTATAACAATTTCTTACACTAGATTATTTACAATTACGTAAAAAATATAAATAACTAATACAATAATGTTCTAATGACTCCTTTTAAAATTCATTTTTAATCCCGACTTTCGTACGTGCATATTAGAAAAATGAAAATCTTAAGTAGACTGTAAAATAAAACAAAAATTAAAAAAATCCGAACGTCTGTACCTTTTATAGATTAATTCAAATAACAACAAATACATTAAAAAAACAAGTTTAAAAAAGTAAAAGGAGCCCTAAAAAACAAATAATAATAAAAAATCAACCTAATTGACTACTCTAGGCAATAAAAAAATTTGGTCACGTCGTTTCGTGTCGTAGTAAAACTTTAGTTTAATAAATAAATAAGAAAAGTATTTAAGTTCATTTGGATGTCACAAAATACAATATCACTATAGCCTAGATTAAATATCTTAGAAAGTCTACAGATTAAAAATACCAATTTCGACTGAATTCGATAACTTCGAATAAATAATCTAACCATACAAGGGCCTAATAAACTACAGTTTCAAAGAAGTACACGATACTGATAACTTTTCGTATTTTTACGAATTAAAATTGAAAAAAAAATTGTCTATGCGCACTTTGTGACAGCCAAATTGTGACCAAACGCAAGAAAAGTGTGATACACCATATTGTCACACATTGAGGCACTCTGTACATACTTCATTGTACTGGGGTTTTTTTAAAACTACTTTTGAACACTTTTCGTAACTACATTGGATACCTACTGTGATACCAAAGGAGCACTTTTAAAGATCATCGAAAAGTTTACTAAAAATAAGTAATTTGAACAGCTCAGAAACAATTACAACGCATATATTGAGATCTAAAAAGTGCCCTTACATAGAGTTTCTATAACAATCTAGTGCATCCCAGTTCACGGGATTTCAAATCGATACACAGGGGGCAACTAATCAGTCTATTTTATTATCGAGGAAGACAATATTATGATCGATGCAATTTTACAAAATACTTAATTACTTGTAGTTTGTACTTCTACAAATGTTAACCATTGTACAGTAAAGATTAAACTTTCACTACAATACTCTACAACAATGTTCATCGACTAGAAAGTTCTCGATCACAGGATCCAAAGGAAAAATCAAAAATTGTTACAAAAAATATTATCTTTACATTCTCCGATTTAATGAACTTTGGTCCGTTTTCTACTCTCTACCTTTTACTACGAATCGTCATAGACAAAGCAATTTCCTTTTTTTATCATAAAAAAAATATTAAGGCACAAAACCGTTTGTGTCTTTGTTAAGGGGTCTCTCGGAATGATATGCTTTTAAATTTCAATACTAAATTCAAACTACGAACTACAGTCGTCTACACAAGTTTAAAAAAATCCAAAGCTCCCGTGTTTATCACATTTAATTATTATGAAGTTTAAAAAACTACTGAAATTGATATATTTAACTAATTAACCGGCCAGTAAAAAATAAAAACAAATAAATCTTACATGAGGAGGTCTTATACATCTCCAAATGCGAAATTTAAATGTAACGTACAAATATTTCAGCCTCCAGACTAAACTACTATATGAATGAATAAAAACCCAGCACCCAAAACCATGTCTATTGTCTACTTAACTATTTACTGGGATGCACTTTACTGGAATGGGTAATAAATTCTAAGCAAAAAATTTAACAGCTTTCGTGAGACGATACTGATCTTCGATCCGTCATCCTACACAGTATGGTACCATGCTCCATAACTAATTTTGTACTTTGCTATCTCTTGACAAGTTTAAAAAAAAAACAAATTTTGAACCAAACTTGCCAAGAGACTAAGAGTTTATTAGAATCAGTAT
The DNA here is from genome assembly GCA_911728515.1 of Peribatodes rhomboidaria. Taxonomy (NCBI): domain Eukaryota; kingdom Metazoa; phylum Arthropoda; class Insecta; order Lepidoptera; family Geometridae; genus Peribatodes; species Peribatodes rhomboidaria. The sequence goes on along the minus strand of OU452192.1, from coordinate 2,496,357 downwards.
AGTCTCACCGTTGAAATCTGGGGGTCTTCGCGTCTTCAGAGGTCCAGGGCAGCCCGTCGACACCGATCTCATGCAGCACCGCTACATACTCTCCTTACGTCGTCATGCATCTAATTCCAACCATAATGTCACCTAAACTACTAATCTTCGAAAAAATTGTACTAACCAAAATTTGGCGCCCAACGTGGGTCCGAAGCTGATTTCTATACTACCAAAAAACATCTCCAATCTATGTATTACTAAAAGGTTACAAGCGATAAATGAAAAACGGCTGTGTGTCACCAATTTTTTTATTTTTTTTCTAAGACTTGTTCTAAGTGAAGATGAACCATAGATATTCTGTAATGGCGTTGAAGGAGGCGCGCGGCCAGCGCTACTGCTTCTTCTAGCTAGAGGGCGCTAGTGAGCCCTACTCTATTGGCTATGGATTCAACGCCTGTTCGAAATTGAAAATTTCTCGCAAACGTCAGCCACCAACCAGACATTACCATTATACCAACCCGCAAAACATGATGGTACTTTCAATTTTCAATGTTCCAAAAGCTCGCGTACGAGAAATTCCTTTTTCAAAAGACGCAGTTACAGGATACATACAAAAAAAACTAAATACATGACTTGCTTTTTACAAAACATTCAATTGATCCCCGCTGCAAAGCTAGTTCCAACATTAATTCAATTCAAGAGATGCAGCCACAATTAACTCCTGGACCTCGGTTACAGACAAAAACAACTAATACTACGAGTAAAAACCCAATCTTAGCTACGGGCACTTCGATAAATAAATACCTACATTCATTAAATTTGCACAATAAAATACTAGCATATCGGTGTTAATATGAAAACAGCCCATGTCTAGACTATGATGTTTAAAAAAAACTACTTTAAATAAAATGCAATTTCAAAATACGCCTACATAGATACATACAAAGGAATGTAAAAAACTGCAAATACCTATTATTTAATTATTAAAAATAAATTATTCGAGACCATCAGTACTGTATGTGCCGCCAATTTTCAGAAATCTATATAATCACTATTATGCATATAGAAGGTACCATTTGACAAGCGATTGTACATTTAAGTTTTATTTTAAATACTTTTTAAAATTAAACTTTATATTGCTTTGTCATGTCTAATCTTACTATTTAGGCCTGATCAAGGCACTTGCATCTGTCAATGTCAGTTCAAATACATCGCCTGTCAAATATTTTTAACGAAATTTGGCCGCACGCCTTCAAGCGTCGACGCATGTACGTCCTACACGACTATTAAACAATTAAGTGTAATCACAATTATCATTCATGTGATCGAATAACTTTTAAAATACAACTCACTACTGAATACACCGATACCTATAATACAAAAATATTGTAATATATTTTCAATATTGTATGCAATGTGTGTATAATATAATAAGACTTCTAACAGGATGCTATTTAATCGCACACCAAAAACTTGTTTTATGTACTATATTTTCGTATTAAATGTCCCAGCAAAACTACTGTCTTCAACAAATGAACTACCTGCAACCGAACGATGAGTTAGTTGAGTTGCCCCGAACCACCAACATACCGCCACTTTTTGAGTAGCAGTGATGCGGGCCTGGACAAACAACGACACTACAATACAACTAAGAAATTTCACATAATAATACAAAATATCTAGGTATAGCAAGTTTTGCTAGTCTACATAAAATACAAAACCCGAAAAATTTACTACGCAGAGATCTGAAGATTTTGACCTTTTAGCTTACCGTCTATAAATGATGCCTAAATGTAGTATTATTGATGGACACATTTTGAATTTTGACACGCGTTTACTATTTCTGATGTACGATTACATAGCTCCCCTTCTAACATGTATAAGCGCGCGCTGCCGTGCCATTCTTATAAAACCCTAAGTGCTGTAACAATACGAATATAGATAGACGAAGCAAAGTAGCTCAAACTTTATTTCTTTTGGAGTAACAAATTGAAAACATAAGATACGACAAACGCAGTCAATTCAATCTTTTAGAAGCTACACGAATAATATGAACGGTGGTTTGCATGGTATGAACATCTTTAGCAATGCTAAACGAACGATTCTAACGTTACAACAGCACGGTCTAACGCGTGGATAGTAACGTACGATCTAACGCTGTAATCGCACGTCTAACACTACGGATCCACGGATATATACGGGATATGGATCCATGAATGCTCGACCGTACCTGTGCAATGATTGCAGGCCATATCAAATACATTAATGACAAAACGCAAGATACACAATAAACACACCATTTTACGCACAATGAATTCAATTGTTTTACTCAAACTTTTAGACATTAGCTCGTATTAAATCAATGTCGAATCTATACGCGCACCCATAAATATCGAAGTTCTATGAATTCATTTTGTTAGTCCAAAGACTACAGATCACACCCGACCCAAGTCGATAGCCGCAGCGCGCGCGTGCTGTAATTTATAATATTATATTAACGTTATTGCTTTCGGTTAGTCATACTTTTATACCATAATGTATGTAAAACTTCAAAATGTCTACACTACGCACTACTCTAGCATCGCCATACATTTAAAACACACAACGTAATTAATTGTAAGTTTCTTTAAACATTATATTATTTTATACCAATCCAAAAATTGTATATTAACTGTATATTATCTTAACTTATACCTATTACGATTATTATATTTGAATGCTGTGTTATAATTGGTCCAGTTGTCCTGGAGTTGCGGTAAGCGGGGGACATCACTAGACGTCCACAGTCGCGTGCTATGGCATATCGAGTGTATGGCACATCACTACTGCAAAGCTTATCGATATCGATAACTACAGCTAGGCAAGAAGTATTGAGCAAGACAAGACTCTGTAGTGTTTCCCGCCAAATAGATATTTCTGAATGAACGTACGACCGTACACGATGAACAGACGATCCAACGCTCTGAACGCTCGATCATACTCGGATGAACGTACGATCTAACGCTATGAACGCCTGATCGCACGCCATAACCGCACGCTTGCAGGTACGCTTTGAATACTTTTTAAACCTAAAACAATGACTAGAAAGGAATGTTTCGATTGAACGAAGTAGATTAGCGTCTCAGCAGGCAATGTCCACCGAATTATTGTCACATCCTTAAGCTATAGTTTGCGAAAAGTAGCTGCCATTGTGAGACGTTCTGTTCCGCAGCGGCTCCCACAAACTATTAACACCCGTTCATTGCTTCTCAATAGTTAAGAATGATTCTCATTGGGGTCTGTACGGGCCAATGGACACTGACATTGAAACCTAACGCTGTATCGTGTCGCGTATATACGAGTTAGTTTCCAAAGGTAAACCTACATCAGGTCTACAGTGTGAAATAAATGGAAAACGCAAGGATTCGTAAGGTCTTTGGAAATTCTGCTTAACTAAAACAATTTTAAGGCTCACATTTCAATGTCAGCATCTTCCCGGCCCAAACAGGGCCCAGTTTGACGTGAACCAAACCTTAAACCACAAGGTCCTGGTAGAAGAGAAACTTGAAGGTTAATTATACACAAATATTTACGTTGACATTTAAAATTGCATCACAACAAAGGGGGTTTTTAAGAAACCCCGTACATCACAAGTTTTCTCTCACATTCATTGTTACATGAAATAGAAACTAGATGTCGCCACCTAACGCATATTTAGGCCCTACTCCTACTTGGCATATCGGTCAAAAGTTGAGGCGACTCGTTAATTGAGCAAAACAATACTGAATTTTGGCTAATATTTGGCCCATAGTTTGGCAAAACATATCTCTCAATCGGGAAGACCGTTGTCTTCAAGCGAAGCGACACTACAAGGTATAAACTACGTGTCTACGTAAAATACTCCTTTTCAAGTTCAAACACTATTTTATAGAGTTCAGTTCACGAAGACATCCCCCTTTTTCCCAAAATCGTCTCCAACAAGTGTACAATTTATGAGTAGCCAATTTCTCAAGTCTCTTCCTTGCAACCAATGGCAAACACTATAGCGAGAAAATTCAGAGCTATTATTGCTATTATTGGTCGACAAACGCTATGTTCGATTTACATAATCGGACATCTAAAAAGTCATAAGCATAACCTAGTGATGTAATAACTAGTAGGTACGAAATCGCAAAATTGCAGTGGCGATTGAGGGGACGAGTTGACGTCTTCGTGTATTCAACTATCTCTAACTTGAAAAGGAATATGGCTTAAATAGCACGTATCACAACCAACGTGTGGCGTACCGCCTTGAAAATTGACAGTGAAGTTTGGAAGAAGTATATGTTTACGTATCAAGTCCATGCCAACCATGCCTTACGATTACTGTCAGAGAGATCTGATTAGTTACGGAATACGGAGTTTTAAGACTACACTAGTAAGTAGCATAATAGCTTATCCCGGCACTATCCCCGCTACTTCCACATATAAATACGTTGCGATGTCGATGTCGGCGACGCTACCCGTTGGGAGGCAACTTTCAACAACACTCGCAAGTCGCAATGCCAACTTAAACGTTGCAAAAACTTGATATTGATTTTATATGCGTCAACCCCAACGCTAATTATGGGAACCTAATAGCCTAATACCACAACAGTATTGCTTGCATACATTTTTTAAAGATAATTTTACTCTTAGCGACAACGTTCTATGTCGCGGGGCAGGCGGGGAAAGTGGGGAGAACGCTAAGCTACAGCTTACAGCGTAGTCTAAAAGCCCCTCAACTAGTTTGAACTACGGTGTAATGTACAATACTGGTTACGCATGCCTCAATCGTCGACTTACCATAGTAGACTTCGCACCACCCACCTTTGGCGCCCAACGTGTGACAAAATTAACACTCAGAAATGTACTACCAACGTGCAACTATTTGACGGCATCAGCACAATGACGGGTTGCTAATGCGATTTCAACGGAAGAATGGTAAGCGATCGCTGTGTACATTGGCAGCGAGTAGGCAACACGTGATCTGCTTTCTTACTCTCACGTGTGCATAGCTCGCACCATCCTACATTCGATATTTAAAGAACAGAAACGGCCTTTCATAAACTCGAAACCCACCGATCGCCATGACCTTCCCCCATTAAAAACGCGATCGCCAATCGTCAGTGTGCTAAAGCTTCAAGGATAAATTGTGAATGACAAAACCAAACCCAGGATGCTACCCCGCGCTTTGAGAGCTAAATAAAACACACTTTTAATTCTAATCATATTAATGTAATGACACATTGAGTATGTCTAAGTGCTCCATTACATACAACGGGCAAACTAACTCGCTCTAAGTACATACTACTTCTAACCTACTGCCAAGATCCGTTGGTTTAAAAATTAAAAAGAAAGCTTTTCTCTATAGTTAGTATGCAAATACGGTTTTAAAAAAACATACTTCTAAGAATACAAGATTTCAAAACGAATTTTGTTTTGACCTTGGAAACAAATTTCTTGATTCGTGCTAAATATATTTTACTGACTTTAAAGTATTCCAAACTATTATCCAAAACATTTCAGAATAATTCCAAAAAAAAACTGTCAGGTTAAAAATCATCAAAAAAACGACAATTTCCCAAAGGGACGACCGCCAACGGATCCCGGCGTAAAATCCAGGTTACCAAGTGAAAATACAAGGATGGAAAAAAGAAACAATTCACTACAATTAGGAGAAAAAAAAATTAAGTACAGTATAACGCCACCCCTAAATAGCGATGTAAAATTTTGGCAAGTAAAGCGGAGTGGCTTCTAAGACATCACATAAATATCAACCTTCTAATACTGAATGTTGGGGAAATGCTAATATACAAGGGTGTAATCGACAATGTGCATACGACCGCCGCGATCTGCTACCACGGATGAATACATAAATATAACTGTTTGGTGAGAAATAACCAACCAGATACATTTATTACTTTGATGCGAATGAAACTAGATAGCGCTTTTCATAATTCGTTCTTACAGACAGAAGGCACAGATATTTTAATTTTGTTGGCGTATTTTTCTTTAGACATTTTTTGTTTTGATATATTTTTTACTTAAATCTGTAAATTGGTGTTCTTAATAGATGACTTGTGTTTGTATGAATGAAATGGACCAGTAAACACCAAAGTTAGCTGTCGACCACAAGGGGTCAATTTTAATGTTCCATTTTCAAAATAATTTTAAGATTATAAATACTGCAGTAGGGAAACAAATAAGTGATAATTTACACCATGTCAAACTTTTTAATTTTTGGTCTTTTTTGTGTCCGCTTTCAAAATGCTGTGCTGTGTGCGTTTAGTGTCCGCTTTCGAAATGGCGTCGATTTTGGTATGTACAAATAGATACATACATATGTTCTCGAAGCTAGCACATCGCGGCGCTCGTGGTTAATCTCAAGGAGGCTCTAATCCTACTTACACTAAAAATACTGCTATAATAATTAAATGTATACATGTTTTTATAGCAAACGGTAGCTGTGGAGTGTGGAAAAAAAATGCGTTCTCAAATAAAAAACGGAACTTATGAATGAGAAAATTGTTTTTTTTTTCAACGCGTACAAAGAAATAAACGAACACGGATTTTGCGACAAAAAACGCAAAAACGGAAAACGTTAGTTGTATACAATTTTGAAAATGTCAAAAAACTTACAAATGTCATAACTGACTGAGTAAAAAATTTTTTTAAGCCAAGTTTGAATATATAAGTTGTGAATTTTAAAAGTAATTTTTTGTAAGAGTTTTACCCAATGCCATACATAGAAAATTGTTAAGATTTTCCTTTAAAAAAGCAAGACAATGACATCATTTCTTCTGTACCATCTCTAAACTGAGCTAGATTGCAAAATCAAAAAAAGACGGCACTCAAATTCTCGATATCCCTTTCTCACATATCGAATCAAAAAGAGACGCAGATTATTTTTGTGCTGTCATATCAGTTTAGTCTATCGAGTGTTACAAAAGAATCAAGGTCATTATTACATGGAGCTATTATCAAACTTGGCCTGAATAAACAATTGGTATGAATTTCCGAAGACACATTTTTTTTGACGAAAAAACAGGACCGAACTTGGCTTAATAAACTACCGTGCGTCTATAGCCCAAAGTTGAAGAAATATCACTGGTAAAGATTAAAAAAATATGAACAATAAATAAATAATATTTCTATAAATTAAGGTCCAGACTGCGGCGGACCGCTATTTAGCTAGCACATTTAAAAAAAATTGCGAGTAAAAAATCAGTGAATTATGGAAAATCGCAATCAGTTAAGTTGCTAAAAATAACTTTACAAAGGTCCAGTAAAAATATCATTTTTATTCAAACAAGTTTCCGTATAATAAAAATGGGTTTTTTATCTTTTACCCCTTTTTATGTATGACAACTTGTTTGGATTCAAATCTATACTTTTTCTAAACTTTCGTAGTGTTATTCTCAGCAACTGATCGGGATTTTTCGTAACTACCTTCAGTGATTAGCTGCCGTTTTTACAAACATTACTATGAGCGTTTGAACGCACAGTGTGCAGAAAATGTATGGCAGCTGTCATGTCAATAGTGAGACATGTTGTACTAGCACTCACTTACGTTAGAAATGTTTTTGAATACGGAGTTTTAGTCTCCAAAAATGTTGCAATGTGCGAGCAGAATAGCGGCTCGCCAAGTCAGGGCCTTAAGACTTTTTCCACACGCCAAAGTTACATAGTGTGTCGGCTGGCAAGAGGAATGTAGCCGACCAAGCTACCACATGCATTTGGCTCTACATTATTGGTTGTCTGTTTTCGCCTAGATCGTAAAAAAGCAGATTTAAGTAGAGATAAGACTAGCAAGAACTTTCGGCAATATATTGCAAAACTTGCCATGTTTTGACACCCTAGAAAAGTCGAATATGTGCCGTAACACTGAGTGTAGATGCTTTCTTCTGCGAGTTTTTCTTGCTATAGATTCGCGATAGCTGCCGTTTAAAATAATTTCAATAGGTTAAAAACATTTGGCCAAAAAAGAGTTTTGTATAATTTATTTTTTAAAGATTTTTAAGAATACTATAGGATAATACTGAGATTAAGACGGACCATGTCCAAGAAATTTCTTAACACTACAAATTGCACCAACACAACCATTTATTTGTCTTTTATAATACTTCAATCACAGGAATTAATCAATATTGCTTTTTAAAGATAATTTATTAGACTACGTAAGTAATTTCAATTAAGTACATGAGTTTTTTAAGCAAAATTTGTGGCAAGCGCTCTAGGACGCGCGAAAGAGACAGCCTATGAGCGGAGCGGACTCGAAAGTATCGCCGAAGTGAGGTTATCGAACTTGTATGAACATGCAAATATTTTGTTTTTTTAAACGGTTTTATTTATATTTGTTTGTTTCAAATCCTGCGTCACCTTGTTCCATGAAAATTTGCTATTCGTTCTATAATACCTACGATAAAACAATTCCCAAACATTAGATCTCGGCGAAACCCAATAAATTGTTAATATATGTACTATTCCCAAGCATTAGATACCTCCAAAACCGAATGGAGGGTTAAAATAATATTCCCAAATATCCAAATATTAGTTTCCCGGCTAAATTCGCAATGTAATATTTCTCAAGGCCCGCCCGAATAAAGTTGGGCTCGCGCCAGACGTAAGCCTTAATATCGAGCCGAGGTCGTTGGCGCCCAAATTCGATCTGTTTCACCCCTAATATGATATCATTTGATAGAAATGGGGTCAGTTAGGACCCGAGGTGGGCTGTTCATATTCTATTTGATATTAGCCGTCAATGATGCCAAGACAACAAGCAATGGGAAAAGGCTGGGTTCGGGGCATCTAAAATGTACGAATGATGCAAGTTATACTGTTCTAGGAAACTTCAATTTTTGAAAAAAATACCTGATTACAGAGCCTTTAAGATTGATAAGGCAGTATAGAGCCACCATACAAAGTGCTGGGTTTGTAGTAATAATTAAGGTTGTTGTTCTACTCATCAAAGTGAATTACTTTTAAAACGTAAATTTTCAAAATTTGAAAGAACAATAATCGAGTCTCCATACAAACAAGTCATGTGATCAAGTTTGTATGAAGACTTGAGTTTTTTTCTCGGATTTTGCAAACTTCTGTTCCGAAAAGTCGTTCACTTTGACGGGAAGGACAACATCCTTAAGTATTACTACACTTGGGTGTAGTTGTAGCACATTGTAGATATGGATTCCTATTTTTATTTTATTTTAATTATTGTAAAACGTGACGTTAACAACGTATAACAAGGTAAGAACCTATGATTCGAATTAATTTAATTGAATGGGATGTAGTATTAATATGAGAACTATATTTAGCTGGGTTTTGGATATTTCTTTCTTACTGGTAGTAGCAATGGTAGTTTTCGGTGGTACTACTGATATTAGCAACAAATGAGATATTTTAACATTGGTAGTGATTATGATGCCACTATTGGCAGTGGTTATGATATGATATATTTGTCTTAGAGAAACATGAAGTCGCTAGTGCGAATAAAAAAATGTTGAGCAATTCTGATGCGAGAGTGCATGGGGCGGGGTCTGGGAGAGTAATGAGCGTAGAAAAATGACAAGTATGATCAGTGGCTTATGAGCACTGGAGACTATGATAGATTGAGATGTTGTTTCTAGTTTTTATATACCTACACTAATTTCTATGACCAACTATGTGTAGTTCTGTTTGGTTAATAGTTATCTAGTTATAGTCATAGAGGTCTTGTTTGGTTGAAATTTTGAAAACGATTATTTTATTTTGTAAATGTTTTATGGTTTTTAAATTGCTATTTCTCATTTGAATAATTACCTACTTCCAAGATTTAAATTTCAGTTTCGATATTTTAGAGTTTTATCAATATTTTCTCAGCAAGATTTGAGCAGCAGTTCAGTCAAGTCCCAAGAACCTAAACTCCATCAAAAATGGTCCAGGCAAAAACAGACAACTACGTCATACTTAGCTTATTGTCACGCAACACGGGGTGTTAGTCGCATTCCCTCAAACTAAACTAAGGTTTAATAATAATTAAATACTCTATATACCCCATTATTGGAATGGCGGTGGTGATTTCAGAGTTACACGTTTGGAACTAGATGGCGCTAGTCGCGTTTTAAAGCTAGCTCTAGGACTGAATAATGGAAGCTTTGGATGGCGTATCGGTTTTTGAAACTTAGCGTGTATGGATTGTTTGATGTTTTTTTTTTTTAAGTCAGTAGCTAAATAAAATTAACGAATACAGAAAACGGAACATTCTCTGTGTGTCTGTTCTACACAAGTGAGTTGACGGTAGGAAGATGAGTATTAAAAAAGAAACCCTTATCAAGATCGAAATCTGTAAAACCAAATTTTATAGAATCTTACCTGGTGCCAATTCTACTGCACAACTCACTAAACCAATAGACAGGAGTCGGATCTACCAGCCTATTTTCAGTTTAATAGGTGTCAAAAGTAAAACAACAATTTCACATCTGTCATGTTAAAAATAGTAAACTGAATAACAGAATTAAGATAAAACTAAATTATTGGAAAAAATATCCGTTTTTACGCCAATCATATTCATAAAATATCTACCACATAAACTATTCCCCGAAAACTAAAAAAAAACAAGCAAAATTCCAAGCTTCTCATTGGTCAGAGAAAAAAATCCAGGCATATGATTGGTCAGAAATCACCACCACCACTTTTACCGAGGGCACTAATGTCTACGTATAGTCAATACATACAATAATATGAGATGAAATTGCTTTTCGCTTATATTAGATATGTATGACGAGTATTGAGACTGCGTGCAACGTCGTGTGATCTTACATGTGTTTTTGTTTCTTAATATTTTGTGAAAATATAGGTACTAATATTTAAAATAAAATGGAAAATTATTGTATTCACATCATTTTTAAATTGATGGCTTTTTTTTAAATTATTCATGGGTCCAGCCCGTAACGGTATTAAGTACATGCATAAAAAATTGCCACAAACCAATATTTTAAATTAAATTAAGAAACTTTGAATATTTTAAGTACTTACTTTTAAAACGAAAAGCACACGACGTCGTCACCGCAAAAATAAAATTATCAATAATGATGACAATTTCAAAGATTTTTTATTACAGACCTTACTAAAACAATGCTGTCCTTGTCTTAATAGACTGCAATGAAAGAGACAGCGATACTTCTTTTAGTTTATAAATAAAACCTTGAAAATCGACATCAAATTACGCGTATTATGTAATAAGTAATACATAGCTGCACATGAGATTCTTATACAGTCGTTATAATATATTATAAAATGTATATTTAAATAATAATATAAAGTATTGCCAACACACGTGCACTAAATCTACATCTAGTTACAAAATTCAAGACAAAAAAAAAAAAAAAGAGAAATTAGTGTTTTTTAAGCAACTAAATTACTTGAGATCTTCGCCTTAAGTGCGAGGTGTCGCGCCATTTTTTTCCTTTGAAATACGTTGATATATTTTTAGACAAGTCAATACATTTCTGAATTATTCAAGACATCGTTTCAGAATTATGTTATATCTGTAATATATATATATATATATAGTTATATGTATTTTCATATCTTTCCGATTGCACACAGATCGTATCACCAAAACATTAAAAAAACGTATGTATTAAAAAAAATCGAGCGCCACCTCCGATAAAATCTAATTTTTTTATAATTAAAAAAAAACTTCAAATGCGTTCTCTTTGATGCCCGCTGCGGGCGAAAAGGTATTGCTTGTATAAATCTTAACTCTACCAATGAGCCAATAATTAAACGACCTTAACTACATTTTTTTTAAATACTGATAATTCAACGCGGCCAAACACGCGGCGAGACTTAAAAAAAAACTATACGCATAGGAACTCTATTGTAAGTAAGAAAAAAAAAAGAAAACCTCTCAGGCGGGTGGGTGAGGGTAGTTCAACATTTCGACGTCACCTCCTCATTCGCAAACGTTTACCAGCCAATCAACGCTACAAACAGCTCCATCGGCTCGCCGAGAAACGTCACGAGAGAAAACGAGACAGAGCATATTTTAGCTAAGACATGCCTACGTAACGTTGTTGAACGAGACTGTTTAGATGTACATGGGGAGTCCGTACATGGCTCCCCAGTCGACTCCTTGGAAAGAAGACATGTCGACGCCGGCTAGAGAGTACGCAGCGCCGAACTGAGGCATGGCGGGGGCGGGGGCGGGCTGCGGCGGCGCCACGAGCGCCGTGGCGGCCGTGGCGGCCGTGGGCAGCGCGTACGGGGCGTATCTGTACGCGTGGGCCCCGACGGTGGGCACGGCGCCGACGCCCCCAGCGGCGTACACCAGCCCCCTGCCCGGGCGCAGCACCAGCCTCTTGCCGAGCGCGAGCGGCGCGGCGGCGACCGCCTCTTTCGGCTGCGCGCGCTTGCACTCCACCTTCTTATTCTTTATCGTGTGGAAATGTATATCACAAACGCGTTCCACCGCCTCCTCCGAGTGAAAAGTGACGAAGCCGAAGCCGCGGTGGCGCTTCGTCTGCTGGTCCATTAGCATTACGGCGTCCTCGACTAGACCGAACTGGGAGAAGTAAGCCCTGACCTCTTCAGCTGAGGTGTCCTGGCCGACGCCGCCCACGAAGATCTTCTTCGTTTTAGTCGGTCGCGGGGCGGATTTCGGCGTGGCGTGCTTGGGGTCGATTCTCTTGCCGTCCAGCGTGTGGACCGGGACCGCCAGGACCTTGTCCACTGATGACGCCTCCTGGAATGTGATGAAGCCGAAGCCGCGCGATCTCTGCGCGCGGCCGGCGGTCAGCAACTGTGAGATGAATCGGTTTGATTCGATTTCGATGCGAAATCGAACCAAGCCGAAGCGATGCTGTCGTGGCAAGCGAATGACTTGGCAGTTTTTTGGTTTAACAGTTATATTTTCCATATCTGGGTTAGCAAATATGTGGTGAAGTTAAAAAAAATCGGTGACCAACGCAGAGCCTTGTGCAATGGATAGTAAGTAGATAAAACTCGAAAACTCGACTCAAGTTTACAGTAGCTTAGTTACTAAGGGGACGGGGAGGCAAGAAGATGGGATGGGAGGGGAGAGTTTAAACAGAATTCTTGCATATTCGAATCCAGTCGACTACCGATTTTTTTTAACTAAACCAGACATACATTCATAATTCCACAATTAGTTATTTTTTTACATTTTTTTTTGGACACTGTACTAAGTAAATTACAAAATTATAAGCTTTGCTACACTTATTTTAGAGCTTGATATAAAATGGCGGAAATGCTAGAATAAGTAGAAATACGTGTAGTGAAATAAATCTGAACACAAACTCAATTTTTTTTTACAAGATAAACAACCATTTCTAGAAATTGACTATTTTCTTTAAATTTATTATTCAAGCCTATGAATTCTAAAAGTATGTAATTACAATCTGTTCATGATCTACAACCATTTTATTTCGAAAAAAAATAAAAAAAATAAGTGTGACAAAGCAACAAGATTAACAGCAAACGGTTAATTTCACACTATATATATATAGTACCTAGGAATACTTATATTATAACTATCACCCTCCTACTGTACCTACTGGTGGGAAATTACCATGCTTAGTCAGTTACACTATCTATTTGCATTAAGTCTGTGGTCATTTTACAGTGTGAATAGGGTCAGCCAGCACTGGCTAACGGAAGGCGTTTTTTTTTTAAATATAATGTTTTCTTACATTGAAATAAGGCCCCTTACCAATAAACGTTGAATAACCTTGAAATAGCTACGCAATCTTTTGTCTTTTTCTATGGAATTAAAAAAAAAAAGAGAGAAAAAGACAAAACACTGTAAAACTATTCCGAAGCTATTCAACGTTTATTTTCTAAAGGGGAAGGGGTATTTAATGCGCAAAGACTGACATCGGAGTATCAAGAAATTTTTTCGTGATGTTCCGAGGTCGGTCTTGAGATGTAAAATGACCAAAAAACTTGTGATTAATCTAACCAAAATAGGTACTGACGGTCACTAATTCAATATTAATTAGCAATTTTCAAAATCGAGCAATCAAATGTTACCCTCGTTAAATACTACCAATATTTCGGAGCAATGTTACCTCAGTGAAAAATTCTAAATACGTTTATCTACCGAATATATTTCTTTTCTATCAGTGATTTTTATAGCTAAAATAGAAGAGGATTCGTATAGGTTAGTCAGTGTTGCAATGTTTATTACTCAATTGACTAGACTCGACTAGCTATTAAAGGAATCGTCTACGTTTTCGACTAAAAACAGAACTACGTTTAGAAGGAAAAAAAACTACCAAATGGTAGAATTCGCCACAGGCAACACTGACGGAAACAGGGGAACTACCAAGAAGTAGACAAAGAGGATGTTCCAAAGATCGCATTGTCTATGCCTAACAAGAACTATGATGTTAGTGACGTACTAGCATGCGTCTTGTCTATGGTTATCAATGGTAGTTAGTGTTCCTAGTTTACTGTTTTATACCATAGCCCAACTATTTGTGTGCGTTTAGTGCTGCGTACCATAGACAAAAAAGTTTATTTTTAACTAAATTCGATTTAAAAAACACGTACTTTTACGTTATAAATCTCTATACTATACAGGGTTATAGGTACCTTACCAAAAACATTCAGGGTTCATTGTACTCATCAACATGAACAACTTTTACTATGGGGCGTACTCTGAAGCGGCGAAAAAAAAAATCAGCTCTTCCATACATTTTGTCTCAGGTGATTGAACTTTTTGTATGGAACAGCTGTTTTTTTTTCGCGATTACAGGATTTGCTTCATAGTAAAAGTTGCTCATATTGGTGAGTACGATGAACCCTTAAGAGGTTTCTGGTGAGTTACCTATAACCCTGTATACTATGAGACACTATCGGATACTTTACTTTATGCGATGGAAGTTTGATAGAATTACATAGGAGTGTAAGGCCCGCATGCTAACACGACGCTCAGTCTTGAATCTCGATTTCAAACTGGTTTTACCATACACGAAAACAAACCCAGCCTACGGCACGCACCAATTTGTTCATTGTGTGAACATATGTGCGTATTGTTTGTCATCTGCTACATGACTGGAGCGCGGTGTATGGCGACAGGCTGGCCCCTGTCACATTTGGGACTGAATATCGTCCGGCGAAGTGTGGGTGTTGTATTACACCTCTGCCAGCCCCCTCGGGGCAAAGGCGTGGCGATATGAAATATGAAAACAACTTTGAATCGAGATTCATCATTTGCCCAAAATTCATGTTTAGCAATTTCATGTCTTTTGCAAACATCACGTCAGTCGTATGTTCATACCGCTTATAGCGAGTTAAAACCGGAATGATAGCGATGATAGCCGAGTTGGAGAAGGCCCACCTCTCAATCCAGAGGAAGCGGGTTCAAACCGGCACGCACCAATTTGTTCATTATATGAACATAATATATGCGTATTGTATTACGTCATCAGCTTTATGACTGGAGCCGGGTGTATGGCGACAGGCTTGCGCCCTGTCACACTTGGGACTGAATATCGTGCGGCGAAGTGTGGGTGTTGTGTTACACCTCTGCCAGCCCCCTCGGGATAAAGGCATGACGATATGTTTTGTATGTATGTTTATGTTATTTCGTCCCATCGATTCCAACTTGTTTATGGCCCGTGGCTCTCAAACGAAGCTGCCAGAACAATATAGTCGCTGGGCAACATATTTGTAACTAGATGCGCCCCGCGGTTTCACCCGCGGTTAAAAAAGTCAAAATCCTATGTGTTATTCTAGACTGTAATCTATCTCTGTGCCAAATTTCATCCAGATCTGTTCAGCCGTTCTGGCGTGAAAGAATAACAAACATCCATCCATCCATTCCTTTCGCGTTTATAATATTAAGTAGAATTTTGCATTTAAGTAAGACACTTAATATTTTTTTTAATGACCACGAAAATGCCCACAGAGTTATGGAAATCTTCAGAGCATGTCACCGTCGCTGTAGGTGAAAAAATACTAGGTCAAGTGAGGGCATGTCTATGAATATGCAATAGAAGCTTGACTTTTCTTTAAAAAATTTGAAAATGTATGAAAACACAGCAGTCCAGATGGTTTTTAAAACCGTAGGTCTCTTTGCATATTTTTATCTAAGATTTTCTTCATAGTCTACATAATATGTATTGTTTTTTTATACATAATACATTTATATGGAATGGAGAACACTAGCTACGCCCCGCGGTTCAAAAGTATAATAGTCCAGTCATTACGTCGGAAAAATCGGGTTAGAAAAGAAAGTGAACCGAGAAAGCCAAATTTTGGATATGACGTGGGGGGTGGCTAGAAAAGCTTAAGTTCAAATTGTCGACCAAAATAACCTTGTGCGTTTTCCGCCATCTTGAAAAAGGGTTAAATTCAGTTTTTTCGTCATAACTCGGTTCCCCGTTGAGATACGAAAATTTTGAAATAAAACTTTTTTGTTGCTTTTTGTACGATCTACAGTTAAGGTTCTATACATTTTTCACGTATCGATTATCGTTTTCGAGATATCGATCAAAAAAGCCAAAATTTTGGGGAGAAAAAATTGTTTTTCGTTATTTTCTCGTACAAGATATCGAAAATGTCCGAAATGAAACTTGTAGAGCGGGTTTAGACCTACAAATTTGTTTTTTTATTTTTTATTTTCGACAAGAATTACGACTTCTAGCGCGCCGCAAAGTCGGCCCCAGTCGGAGTAGTTTAAAGCATGAAAAGTCTGTTCTTGAGAACATTCTTTTCATTCATGCTTTCAGCGGTTGTGACACCACGTCGTCTTTGTACAATATCGGAAAGTCAAAATTCATCAGCACCCTCGAGAAGATGCACCCTCGATGACTGGACAACATGACAACAACTTTCAACCGCTGAAAGCATGAATGAAAAGAATGTTCTCAGGAACAGACTTTTCATGCTTGAAACTACTCCGACTGGGGCCGATTTTGCGACACGCTAGAAGTCGTAATTCTGGTCGAAAATAAAAAATTAAAAAAATGAATTTGTAGGTCTAAATTCGCTCTACAAGTTTCATTTCAGACATTTTTCGATATCTTGTACGAGGAAATAACGAAAAACATTTTTTTCTCCCCAAAATTTTGGCTTTTTCGATCGATATCTCGAAAACGATAATCGCTACGTGAAAAATGTGTAGAACCTTAACTGTAGATCGTACAAAAAGCAAGAAAAAAGTTTTATATCAAAATTTTCGTATCTTAACGGGGAACCGAGTTATGACGAAAAAACTGAATTTAACCCTTTTTTCAAGATGGCGAACTACGCACAAGGTCATTTTGGTCGACAATTTGAACTTAAGCTTTTCTAGCCACCCCCCACGTCATATCCAAAATTTGGCTTTCTCGGTTCACTTTCTTTTCCAAATGTATATAATGACTGGACTATAACTAGACTATATTTTCTCTCTGTGGCAAATGTCATCTATAGCAGGGCTTGACAACCATTCAGAATCCGACCGGATGCCAGAAATTTCAAACCAAAATTGTTTGGTTACTTTTATACATTTTGCTATTGGGAATCAGGTATAAATCCGATCGGAAGAATTTAAGACGTTTAAAAACTTATGAATATAGACTGAGATTCGAATAGTTTACGGTTATTTTTTTTAAATCCGAACGGAAACGTTTCCGAATGGTTGTGAATAGCCCTGCAGATCAGTTCAGCCGTCCTGTCGTGATTAAGTAACAAACATCCATCCTTCCAAATTTTTGCGATTATAATCATATTAGCTGTCCCCCGCAGTTTCACCCGCGGTTAAAAGTATTATATGTGCTATTCTAGACTATAATCTATCTCTGTGCCAAATTTCATCCAGATCTGTTCAGCCGTTCTGGCGTGAAAGAGTAACAAACATCCATCCATTCTTACAAACTTTCGCATTTATAAAATAAAAATAGGATAGTAGGATTAACACTCAGACATAGAACAAACACAAATGTTCATCACATGAATGTTTGCCCTAGGTGGGAATCGAACCCACGCCCCCTAGCTCAGAAGGCAGGGTCACTACCGACTGAGCCACTTAGGATAAACATATCGCCACGCCTTTCCCCCGCGGGGGCTGGCAGAGGTGTAATACAACTACCACACTTCACTGGACGGTATTCAGGCCCAAATGCGACAGGGGGCGAGCCTGTCGCCATAGACGGGCTCCAGTCATGTAAGTCAGCAGATGACATTCAATACGCACTTATGTTCACACAATGAACAAATTGGTGCGTGCCGACGGCTGGGTTTGAACCCGCTCTCTCTGGCTTAAGAGGCGGGCCTTCTCCAACTAGGCTTAGCTATCATAACTCTATTTACCACTGAATGAAATTTGGCACAGAGATAGATTATAGTCTAGAATAGCACATAGGATACGTTTTAATCGCGGGTGAAACCGTGGGGCGCAGCTTGTTATCTATGTAAGTATGTATTTAAAAATATATAAGTATGTATATCAGCCTAAGGTTGCCTGGAAGAGATCGGTCTTAGTGGATAAGGCCGCCAGTTGTTACACTATAGTTTAAGATTTTTCTGTTCTTTTGTTTTGTTATTTCTGGTGTGAACAATGTTTATCTATCTATCTATCTTTTCTTTGTCTCTGGCCGCCATAGTACAAGCTTTGCTTAGTTTGGTGTCAGACGACCGTGTGTGCAAGTGTCCCGAGTAATATTGTATTACTGTATAATAACTACAATACAATGTGTATTAGTAAGGGGGAATAAATATTATTTACTAATTTACTTAGTAAGAATGAGAAAATATGGTAAAATATAAAAGATATTTTGCAAAAAAATATAAAATAGATAAATATAAATATAGTCCACTGTTTTATCTATGGTCCACATTGAATGAACCTAGTTCTTTTTGACAGCTCATGTCATTGTCTTCAGTTTATGCCATGTAAACTAGATTGCATGACTATCTGTGAACAATATTTACAAGGATCTTTGACTTTTGATGTTATATTGGTAGGATAATCTCGTCCTCCGTGTGTGCAGGTGTCCCAAATAATCATTTATTTAATAAATGGGAGGGGGGTATAATTGGGGGAATGTATCTCAGATCAACCTAGAGAATAAGATGGCGCACGGCGTATGATTTAGATGAAGCCAAAAACCATCCAAAAACTACGCTACTGTCGTATATGTACACAACACGCACACATTGACGCAAAAAAAATTACGCTACTCGCTTGTCTTACCTCGACATTATGTGCATTGGTTTATGGTATAATTTCGTCTACATAAATATCCATAGTGCATTATAAAAGTGTGGCCAGGACTACATTTTGAGGTTTTTTTTAAAAACTGTGCAGTTTTTGCAAAATGTGTGCAAAATTGACTTGTAAAGTCAATTTTGAAAAAGCCGTAACATTAAACTCTTACAAATATGTGCAGTTTTAGAATATTAAATCTACTAAGGTTGTATATTGGAACCTGGCTGGAAAAATGGCTAACGTAGAGTTTGGGAATTAATATTAGTTTTCGTGCAATTGTGAATGTTTTTCATGGCAACATTACCACGCACACAAGTTTAAAAAGAAGTGGATTCAGCGAGATATAACGCAGTGTTCCATCTTTTCCTCTAAGTTGATCAGAGGGATGTATACATAAAATATATTTCTATAGGATTTATAGGTATTAAGTACATGTCAATATTTTAGGATGCAGTTAGTGTTGATGTTTACCATGGTATAAAAATATACTCAACCAGCATTCAGCAACTCGTAGTGACGTAAATCAATGCTTGAGCAAGACTGAAATAAGACATTTACAATAAGTTGGAAAGAGACGGATGACGATGACGTCAGTAGGTGTTTGCTGAATGCTAGACCTTGATTTTTGGATAATGATGTTTACCATGTCCCAAAAGATCCTTGCTTAAAGATTCTGTTAACGTTGACCAATATCGTTCACAGATTGAAACGCCATCTAGTTTTAAACGAAAGAAACTCTTAATGACACACGCTGTCAAAAAGAAAAGAGGCTCGTTCCCCAAACGCACACACACCTACAAACTACCTATGGTTTCCAAACCTAACTAAGCCACAATTTTATACTTTATAACTGACCCATAGAGTTGATTTTCCATCTTCATTGACTGCCTAAGGGCTGTCTTAAAAAAATAAGAGTTAATATCTTTATACTTATGGTAAGTAACAATTTTAAACTATTTAATAAAGATGTATTTATTTACATATTTATTTTACAGGGATTAATTTTTAATGTCGTAATATGATAATTGGCATAAATAAATTGATGACAATTCTCAGATTAAAAACATTTTTAGATAAAATTAAAAATATCAATCAGGATTTTGCTTAATATTTATTGACTGAATCTTCTATAGTCGTGTGAACTATTAAAAAACTATTCTGTACAAAGTTTCTACTTTGTTTCTTTCTTTACAGACAGATAGATTCTGTATACCCTAAGCACAGTACACAAAGTCAGAAATACACCTACAGCACTGAGAATTGGTTCTCAAGGCTGTACATTATAAGGTTTCGTCCTAACTAAGCAAACTAAGAGAGGATGACTGTTTGCCTTCAGTAAGACACCTTATATATTTTATTAATAGAGTGATAGAACAGCGCGTTTAGTACAGTTTGCGGCATATCGCTTTCTGACACATTCAGTGAGCGGCCAATTCTCATTTTATTTGCTAGTTTGCTGAATGCCCAACATTGAGTTCGTCTAACACGCGACTCAGTCAGCCAGCAGACAGTCAGCCGCTCAGTTTGCTAAGTCAGGACAAAACTTAAAAAAATTAAAACAAAAAACACAGCATTAAAAAATCCTTAGAGCTGGTCTACGCAAAGGATGTTTTTAAAGTTGTTTGTTCTTATCTAAGCTTGTTTCTTAGTGTTATATCGGACCACTCTGTGTACAGCGATGACCATCTGAATTATTCCCCTTTTCCTTTTTTATTATAAGCCGATACACTGGCAGCTTTAAACAGATGCATGTCTTCAGTCATCAGATTTTAGTGTACTTTTTTATTGTTCTTTTAATACCCATCTCCGATCCTCACCTGCGTGACAGGGTCCTTCATGATGAGCACATCGGTGACGGCTCCAAACATTGCGAAGTACTCGCGGAGCTTGTCCGAGCTGGTCTGCCAGCTGAGGCCTCCCACGAACAGCTTGCTCGGCGAGGGCGAGGTGGAGCCAGCGGGGGCGGCTGTCGGGACCGGGGTCGAGCGACCCGATGATGGTGAGGTCTCTGTGCGGGGAAGAGCATATTTGTTTAATTTTTCTTATTGTTGAAATCTGCATACAAACATGTAGCATACAAAAACCAAATAAAAACACATACTAGTTCTGTTCTGTCCATTCAAAGGATGCCTAGAAGAAGTCACTTTAGGCGATGAGGCCACCCAAATACTGTACTGCCAAACATTATTTAATTTTTTTTTCTTAATGTTTTGTATTTTTGGTATGCAATAAAAATTTCTTATATTGTATTGTACTAATATCCTTGCATTATGTGAACCATTATCTGACAGAAGGCTCAAAAGGCAACACATTATGGGTTTTTATTCACTAACAAATCCTAATTTAATATGAGACAGCTTGCTCATTGAAGGAATGATTCTCTTCCACTATTTACCTACACAACAAATCTGCTTAGAGCTTGCTAGCAGTAACATTATTTAAAAAAAAAAAACAGCTGCAAAATGTTGTACCCTATGTCACTTCCACTATCAAGACAATTCAAATGACACCTCACATGTCGAAATTCATCAATCTGTTTAGGCTGTAGGGCGTGCCAAAGAAACCACCCACAAACATACTCACATACATACATACACTTGAAAGACATGACCGTCCTTGCACAATATGTACTGTAGGATGATGAGCTTGCAATAGGATTTAAAAAATTATAATCTACCTGGCACAGGTGTTAATTATATACCCAAAAGGTAGTCCCTACCTCAAAAATTTGTAATGTTCAGTTTATATTTTGTAAAAAAAAAAAAGATGATGTTGATCATGATGATGATGATGATAATTGTTTTTTGACTGCCCAAGAACATAGATAAATTCTTTATTGTTCAAATCCAAAATTACAGAATAAAAGAAATAATAACACCTAAAACTAGAGCAATTCCCGAGTACCTCCTCACTGTGTATAAGAGTGGTCTCTGCCAGGCACTGTTAAGAATCTGACGGACCTTATAGTTTAGAGAAAAGGCCTCTCCACTCTTCCCCCATAAAATATACAAGTAGCTACAAAGAATTTGTTCCAAACCCAAGGACCTCCAATAAAATCAAAATATAAAGAAACAAGCTCTTTTGCCTGCGGCTTCACTTGTGTGCCTATGTCACTCAAGGATAATGTAGCTTTCTAATGGTGAAAAAATTTTTGAAATCAGACCAGTAGTTTTTGTGTTCATTCTTTACAAACATACAAAAATACAAAACTATCCTCTTCATAATATTAGTGTAGATTAATCAAAGTAGGATAGATAGAATAATTTGTATACATTACATGATGAGTTATACCTCCTCATTTTTTAAGATGGATAAAAAAAGAGCATTTAAACTGGAAAAAAAGGTAAACTGGATAAAAAATATAAGGGGAGAGAGCTAAGGGACTCAATCTCCACCTAATATTTAATTTACCTACTATCCACAATAGTAAAAATGTTTGTTTTTAGTGTTTTTATTTTACCTACATTGACCAAAGGTTAAGGTCCCCACCCCTCCCTCCCTACTCCCCAGACCAAAATCTTTCTTCCTTACTTTTACCTAAGTCCAAGATCCAGGATTTTGGTTGCAGCTTACCATACAAAATCCAGGATCTGCCATGGCATATAAGTATCACATTCATCATGTATAGCACAAGCCCTAGTTTTCAGTCTTCAACTAGCTAAAGGCCTTATTCACCTTGACCTTTTGAGTATACTAAAACAATCTATCATAGTATTAGAAGTATGATGGTATCTAAATACCTAGTATTACAAGCAAAGTTTGGCTTTTTGTAGGCAGTTTTTGCTAAAAATACTTAATTTATTCATAATCTGATAGCTGATGGCACTCAGTAATTTTTAAGCTTTCTATTAGTTAAAGCATATGGAAAATTGGACTAGCAGTTCGGAAGATTACATCCTTCATACAAGCTTTACCTATATTTTTCTTTACTGTAGAACAAGCTTCTCTAACTGCATGATAAGAGTTGCTAGCGACTACGTATAGATTATTAATATATCGCTTCATTAGGGGCGAAGCCTCGGCTTTGTATTTAAGAAGAAAGTTGAAGTAAATTAGTAGGTATCTGAGCTAAACTTACTGATCTGTTGTGCAGCCATTTGCTGCTGCTGTGCTTGCTGGTGGGCCGCAGCGGCCGAGGCAGCGGCGTGGGCCGCCGCCTGCGCGCTCAAAACATGCGCAGTCAGCTCTCCACCGACCAGGCCTCCCTCGATCACTTCCACACCGCCCAACGCCCCGCTGGAATACAGGCCCATCATTTTACTAACACAATCACTTACACACAGCAGAAAAACGAGAAAATCGCCTAAGCTAGGCTTCAAATTCGCGATTAATCTAAATATTTTAGTCTAGTAAAATGAATTTTCAAACTATTCAAAGTGACGCCAAAGTGAAACCGGAAAATCGCGGGACGCGATGCAAAAACAGAAGAGCGGCGTATCCTGTTCGGTTTTCGAACAATGAAACGTCCAATGGCATTCAAGGAGGTTTAGACTTTTGAAAGTTTTCTGAACTTATTAGTTTTCTGTTGATAGGTTGATTTAAGAGTTTTCGTATTTGTTGAAGTTTTTTAACATGATAGTACTGTTGATTAATTTGATTTACGTGTTAAGCAAATAATAATATCCAAACATCTTCGTAGGAAATCTTCAGATGGCGGTAGAAAGAAGAAAATGTGACGTCAACAAACAAAAATAATAAAACAACACAGCGGCCATTGAACTGTTCTGTTTTTTTCAAAAATGTCGTCTCAGGGACCCTATTCGGAGATTTGAGATTTTCATTTCACTTTTTTTCGTCCTTGTTGCTCTCGTTTGAAACGTCATAGGTGTGAAAGTGACCCAGATAAAATCTCATCTCATCTCACGCGTAGGAATAGCCCCACTGGTTTTGACAGTGGCGATAGAACGTAAAGTACGTTTCAAGTAAATGTATTAGCACACGATGTGTGATAGTTGCGTATTTTATTAAAATTCGCAAAAACATCTAAAATTCGCGTCTTTACGTTTAATTAATTTCGATACATTGTAACATTCCTTGAATTTTCAGCATTATATTTTTTACGCTAAATGTAAGGAAGATGGACCGTTAAATTTTTTCAAGCTTAGTCCGACTAATGGCAAATATACTAATACCGGATTTTCTAATTAAAACTTGAGTCAGCTCCAGATTTACATTATAAATGCTCAAATTAATATAAAACGGCTAAATCTCTTACAAAGTTTGTTGATAGATGCTCCGTGCTCTAAATTGTAGAAGGAAGAATTCTCCAGAATTCCCCAGCAATAAATCAGCGTAGACGCTCGCAATATATCTTTTTTCGCAAACTCTCGGGACGACGGGTTTTTTTCGGACATTTCACTATTCCCACAATGAAACTGGGTACTTAGAACTAGAATTAAAATGTCAGATAGCGAGGATCGTTAAGATTACATTAGTTTTGTTTGGCGATTTTTGCTTTTTTAGACATTTTTTTTTCGTTATTGTGGCTAGTTTTTTTAGCTATAGCTAGGCTTTATAATACATCGTTTAATTTAAAGGACGACGTGTTAGAAATTACAACATATCCAGTTTATATTGGAGTTTTAATGAACGTTTATACAATTAGACCAATTAGCCAATCAGCGACATACAGTTTTTTTTTTCTGTGAGTAGCGAGCAACCTAATTAATAAGAGAGAAAACACGTTATTTTCCGAGTGATAAGAGTAAAAATTATTTACTGAAAAACTTAAATTCATGGAGCTTGTAGTATCCACTCCATTGATTCCTTTTTTGTTCTTTTACGCTCATTCCACACCGATGCGGTCAACCGCGGTAACGTAGCGATACTATGTTGCATCTCTTTCTATCTGTCTGTGATTTATCTATAACTGCATCTCTGTCTAGATAATATCGTTAAGCTACCGTGTTCCGCTGCGTCGGTCTGGAAAAGGCGATAGACTTAAAATAACACAATTATGAGAGGCAACACGCTACATGGTAAAGGTAAGGAGGTTTTAATTTTAAGAATGAAATTTAACATAAAATAGCAAGCATTTAAAAAGCCTTTTCCTAAGATTTCGCATCATTGCCTTAATGCCAAGCACAAGCTTGAAATAAATCATGAAATTTAGAAAAAAGTCACTGATTTCACCGTCCTTTGCGAAGTGTCAATGCAACAAATGGTCTGCGTAATTTCGTCTCAGGTCAAAGGCGAGAGCGCCACAAATTTGTCAACGTTCACTAACCATTCAAAGACCTGGGCCGGTGATTATCACATTTCAAGACTTTTTGTTGGATTGTGATAAATCAATTGATCAATGGATTTGTTTCTAAATAGTGACATTGGGCCTAAATCAGAATGGTTGAATGACATAGTTGAACTTGCAAAAATTATTGACGTCCTTATTTAGGCGAGATTTTTAAGGGGGGGGCAGCTGCCCCCCCTTGAAAATCTCGCAGAACATGTATGAACTCCCCTAATTACTAATTAAATTGTAAACGAGTTATGCTCTAACTTTTAAATAAACCGCGCAGTAGACACTGACAAAATGCACGATGCAATAGGGAACTTGCATCAAAATTTTAATGACAAATTAGGTTAATGATTCACTTAAGAATATAGTAAAATGTACTACTGTGACAGGATTGTAAAATTTTATTTATTTAACTACCCATAAAACAGGATCATTTGCGGGTGTTTGCCCTACACACTACACTACATACATCTAATGACTCATGTAGGTGTGTTGTGTAGTGTGTATGACAAAACAGCCGCGGACGATCCGACCTAAAAAATCTGACTTGCCCCCTCCTACGCCAGAAGCTGGGTACGCCCATGGTCACAACAAAGCCGGCATTTTTTTTCAATTTTTTCTATTGATCAATCAATAAGTTTACGACAATCCTTTTTTTGTGGATTGTTTCTAATTATGGTTTTGAATTATTTATGTACCTACTAATAATTTCATCAGTTTCATAGTCCGGTCAAAGTAGACATACCAGGTTATATCTCAGAAATGGGAATTATGACATAAAAGAGAGTGAAACAATTTTTGTAGTTAATGGCATGATTTTGTTTAATTTATTTTTATGATAAAACGTACCGTTAAGTCGATTTAAACCAAAACACTCATTTTGTTAATTTTTTTTTGGAGATGTGTGATCGGTGTGTACTTTTCACATTTTATTGATAATGGTGGTCTCAACACCCTGTCCCATACTCATTTGTCGTATCCTCTCCATCCTAAGGTTGCCTGGAAGAGATCGCTTTTAGTGATAAGGCCGCCAGTTGTTACACTATTTAATAAGTTTTATCATTATTTTTCTCTTGTTGTTATGTTATCTGTGGTGTGAACAATAAAGAGTTTATCTATCTATCTATCTAACATTTGTAACGATTTTCAGCTCTATATGAATTATTGAAACCTTGGCCCTATTTTTTGGGCTAACTTGACACGGCTATTCAATTGAATATTTTTAATTAAGTTCATTTGAATGTGAATTTGAAAGTAGATGAGACACTTTTGGTAAACCGCTTGAATTGAATATTTTTAAAATTACATTTGAATATGTATTTAAAATTACATTTGAATATGGAAACGAACAAGACATAAATGGATTTTAAATCTCGTTTAGATTAAATTACGCACTACTCAGTAGGTACTCACTTATTAAAATCTTTTAGGATAATACTACAAAAATAATTGTGTAATAAAACTAGCTGCATCCCGAGGTGTTACCCGCGCACCACGGTAAAATATTAGCATATGTAATAATCTAGGGTATCCAGGGCTTCTTGTATACCAAATTTAATCAAAATTCGTCCCTCCATTTGAGTGTAAAGTACCAAATACACACACACACACATAATTAACTTTTACCTTCCTTCATAATAGAGTAGGACTAGCTGCGCCCCGCGGTGTTACCATCGGATAAAAAGTAGCATGCGCTATTACAGACTATAGTCTATCTATGTGCCAAATTTCATTCACATACGTCCAACCGTTCTGGCGTTGAGTATCAATTATCCATCCATCCAAACTTTCGCATTTCTAAAGCAGGATGAATTTCCAGTACCGAAACAAGAAACTTGCGAATTAAAAGTGACAAAGAAAAGTCAGTACAACACAGTGACTAACGCCAAGTTTGACATTCGTAATTCGCGTTGGCGAATCGTATCGATCTACAAACGCGACGCACAGACGCCTAAATTGATATTAGTATTAATTATGGGAGTGTAGGTGGGTGTCCCAAATGCCTAGGGTTGCCAAAAAGGTTTATTTAGGGAAATAATGTAATAGGGAGTATTTTTTTTCATTTGTTTGTTTGTTACGCTTTCACGCTCTAACTACTCAACTGCTCATAATGAAATTTTGCATACACGTTATCAGGGGTACAGTAAAGGACATAGGAATACTATGATATCATTTACTAAACAAGACTGATACCTTTCATCTTGAAACTAGTTTTTAATGTAGTGTAAACTATTTCTGAAGAGACGGTATTCAAAACCACCTTAATGTAAATGTAAACAACTAATACTTCTAATAATCCAAACCATGTACAATATGTAGGTAATTCCACTATGAATCTAATGGACACCAAGATCAATACTACAGAAAGACACCCAAGAAAAACACTACTAGGTCCGTCCTCTTCCGTGCTCCAGCGAGAAGTGCCGGTTGGACGGGGCGGGCGACTCAGGCGCTACTCCTTCATTCCTTACGCTACATTCATTCATTCATTCATTCAATACATTCCTTTGACAGTTCGCTCGCAAAACGTCACACAGCAGACCATAGACTGCATTCTTTTGTATGTGTTGCTAACACGGCCCTCCTGCGCCGTGCATGCCCTCAGGCACGCTTCTTATATTGGTTCCAACTCTGCACATGAATTACGTATCTGTCAACACACACATGATTTCAAAGGCTGTTAAAATCTTTAAGCTCGGCCTATCATGACTCATGATGTCCTAAATAGATAGAACTTCTGTTGCAACCTTTTCATCATTTGATTCCTTTAGACTTGGAAATTTCTACCACTTTGTAACTAGTTATCTCATTCATTAACTTCATCATCAATCATAACACCGAAAAAAAAGGTCTGTAGGTTTCTCAATAGTTCTGCAATGTATCTTTTTTTTTTTTTTAATAGTACTGACCATCTAAACCAAAGCTGATATATTTAGGCTTAGAAATTCCCTATACGACTGCTATTTTAGCTCACTCCCTTAATCCGAAGTAGTGCCTGGTCCAGATCATTCCTTTAGTCTTAGGAAGTCACTGCTTCAGCTCACTACCACTATTCTGGCGAGTGCCTATAGCAACCTTTCAGGTCATCTATCAGCTACTAATTCACTTACTGTTCAGCTATTTTAGCTCACTCCCTTAATCCGAAGTAGTGCCTGGTCCAGATCATTCCTTTAGTCTTAGGAAGTCACTGCTTCAACTCACTACTTCTATTCTGGTGAGTGCTTATAGCCGTCTTTCAGGTCATCTACATACATATAGTCACGCCTGTTTCCCATATGGGTAGGCAGATACCACTTCTCTCCACTTGCTACGATCCTGGCATACATCTTTCGCTTCTTCTACTTCCATGAGGCTTTTCATACACGCTTGTCGTTTCATCTAGTACTGCTAATCTAATGAAGTTAGTTGCCAGACATAATAACATTACACGATTTGCTAAAAATAATTCCGGTATCTTTTGCCTTGGTACCTTTATCGATGTATTTCTATTTCTTTTATGGCGCGAGAAAACTACATCTCACTTCTGATGTAAACTATTTCTGAAGAGACGGTATTCAAAACCACCTTAATGTAAATGTAAACAACTAATACTTCTAATAATCCAAACCATGTACAATATGTAGGTAATTCCACTATGAATCTAATGGACACCAAGATCAATACTACAGAAAGACACCCAAGAAAAACACTACTAGGTCCGTCCTCTTCCGTGCTCCAGCGAGAAGTGCCGGTTGGACGGGGCGGGCGACTCAGGCGCTACTCCTTCATTCCTTACGCTACATTCATTCATTCATTCATTCAATACATTCCTTTTACAGTTCGCTCGCAAAACGTCACACAGCAGACCATAGACTGCATTCTTTTGTATGTGTTGCTAACAGTAGATACTAGTTGCACTTCTACACTCTGCTAAACTTCAAGGCTAGAGTGAATAAGTACCTTATAGGTCGTCGTGCTCCATCTTAGACCACAACGTCGCTTAACATCAGGCGAGTTGGTGGTCAAACGCCGACATATTGTACATAGAAAAATAAATTTAAAAATAACTCTGTTTTCTTACCCGTGGTTAAAAAGTAACTTATGTGTTACTCCAAACTATAATCCATATCTCTGTCAAACTTTATATAGATCCGTTCAGTCGTTCTGACAAAATTTAGTAACAAACATTAATTTATCCTAATTTTCGTTTTTACAATATTATTAGTTTGATAGCGCGAAGTGAAGTAGAATTAGGAAACCAGCGCAAATACTTAAATTTTTGACCAATATTAAGAAGGTAAATCTGCCAGCTTAATTGAAACATAAAAATTTTATACGTGCCCACAAACGATACCGTAAATTATTTTCACATTTTTACGCGCTAATCCAATTTAACTTCAGGTATGCGAAATTTAAAAATTAATATCGCACCATCCATGTTGCCGTGAAAATAAACGCTCTAGTAAAATTCCGAAAGGTAAACTTTTAATTTAGGTCATAAATTCAATTTGTAACGCTTTTTTCGTGTTGTGAAAATTGTTTTTGCAGAGCACAAGCGTTGCAGTGGCTGTTGGTAAATCTAAAATGTTGTAAAACCAACTTATGACTTGGACGAAACAGGATTTGAAGGCTGACAACTTAGGAAAATAACGTTGTAGGAGTGGACGAATCAGGAAATTGACAGCTTTGGAAATGGACAAAGTTAAAAAATGGACCAAGTCGACCGGAGGGGTTTTTGAAATGTTACGACTGACTGAATGTTTCATGACTTCAGGAGGGCTATTCCTACACGTGAGATGAGATGAGATTTTATCTTGGTCACTCTCACACCTATGACGTTTCAAACGAGAGCAACAAGGATGAAAAAAGGTGAGATGAGAATCTCAAATCTCCGAATAGGACCACAGGTTAGTACGTCAGGCAATGCCCTTGATGACAATGAGGATACTTTTTTTTTTCTATTGCCAGAACGGTCCAGACTAAAAATATAGGTCTACTGTTGAAAGTGTTCAATCGTACTGTTTTGTTTAACAATTTTCACTTTTTATCAGTTAAATAATTATATTTTTAATTAAATAATTATATTAATTATACTAATATGAAACCATGTTTTGACAGTTTATTAGGCCAGACGTTTCAGTACTGCCTTGGTGTAGTTTAAGAATTGAGCTTATTGATGAGTTTTGAGTCTATTTCAAACAAAAGGTTTCCCCTACATTTTCATATTGAGCTTAATTCCTAAAGCTTTCGGTTTTTAATAAAATAAAACCAAAGCATATTTGTCATTTACCCAGCCACGTCTAAGCAAAAATGTGTGAATGCACGTCTATAAAGAACGAAATTACTGCCAGGGAATGCTGTCCGGATGCCAACGCGAAAAATCCCAGCCATGATATTATATCCCGGCTATGCGAAAACTCAGTACAAGGGAATACGTGACCGAGTGCGTAAAATATCACATAAGCGAGTCTGACGTGATTTTATCATAGCAATTTAGAATGAGAGTCCAGATTGAAATCTAAGGTAGAGACGCACGAAACTATGAAAAAAAAAATGAAAGCTTTGGTTTTGACAAAAGAGATTAAATCAAATCAAATGCCTTTGGTAAATTGGGTATCGAAAATGATTATAAACTATGAACGTCAAAGTTATTAAAGATATAAAAAGTAACTGAGGGGCACATATTTTTCAAGTTTTATTGCTATTTGTGTGTGGCGCAAGACGTGACCACGCACGTCACGCTTGATAACACTCCTTGAAATATGTCACTATACGTGGTTTAAACTATAGTTGAATTTTCCGACTCAATAAAATGTGGTCCTTGTTTGATACCATGACAATAATATAGTCCTGTCCCCAAAACAATGCCTAACGTGACTTGACACCTGTCAAATTAGTATACTAACAATTTTCATCAGATAAACGTTTTACTATTAAAAGGAGAGTTAGCACGCTTGACAAGGGTAGATGACAGTTTAAGCGATTCAATTATAGAGTTGACCTTAATAATGTAAAAATATTTGTTTATTCATTGCTAGGCTTGGGTTTGG
This sequence comes from Peribatodes rhomboidaria, assembly GCA_911728515.1. Classification (NCBI taxonomy): domain Eukaryota; kingdom Metazoa; phylum Arthropoda; class Insecta; order Lepidoptera; family Geometridae; genus Peribatodes; species Peribatodes rhomboidaria. The sequence continues at coordinate 2,464,913 of OU452192.1, read as the reverse complement.
CTGCCGCCATCTCGCCTGATGTGAGGCAATAATGTACCTAGCCTGCGATGGAGGATGCTTGCTTTACCTTGCACTTTACTATAGTATTTAAGGCAAGTTAATACTTTAGTTTCATAAGTCCTTCAACTCTACAGGTGAGTAAGTTTAACTGTAGATGCAAATAGGCAAATACCTACGTTAAGTCGAATTTTGTATTTAAGCTGTTGAATATTTCTGCAGTAATGCTTAGAAGTGTCAACCCTAAAAGACTGTCGGACACTCCCGTTAATGTACTAGCTTCTATTCAATGCCAATACCATGGTAACCAACATCACTCCCGGTCACCGACCTTCTACCTACATGCAAGCGCTTCATCTCGTGAAAATAGTAAATAAATGCAATGAATTAACTGTATAACTATTTTTTTTTATGTGGGATCGATAGCTGATTGAGGGTGTTCATTGAGGGTGTGTACAGGGGGATGGGGCTATAGGGCGCATGCGCGCGACGGCGGGGCGCGGCGTCCGGCCACGCTGCCTCACACGCTCGCCGACGCCCGCCGACGCCGCCTCGCGCGTTGTGACCATATTGTCCTGTCACAGCAGTACGTTCACTTGCTACTGCTGCGTCGGGACAAAACGGCCACGGCGTCGCCACATCAACACAACCAGGAATAAAGAAGTCTTACCTGCCAATTTTAATAATCAGTGGTGTTCTAGTCTCGTATTTAACTCTGTTCACAGGTTTTTGGGAGCGGCCAAATCGATGCCAGCCGTGAAGGAAGAGCGGGCGTTGTCCTTTCAGTGTCGAAATAGTGATGTGCTAGTGCAGATCCAGTGTCAGTGTTTTTTAATAGCGCGATTTATAGCTTGGCTACAGAGGGTGCATGTATCGAGCGAGAGAGGGCGCATGCGCGCGCCATCTTTCGCTGCATCCGAAGCGCCATTTTGCCTTTTCTCGCGGGGTTCCAAATAAAATCCTCGGGGGTATTATCTCGCTTGTCTCGCGATTTTGGTTCTTGTCTATTTGTTTTTAGAGTGAGTTTTGTTTGAGTGGGGTGGAATTGATTTTCTTGAGAGTTCATAACCTTTTTGTTGTCCATTTTCAGACGATTCAAAAAGGCTTCGTTTGCAACTTGGTAATTTTAGATTGTAACTAATAGTGGAAGTTAAATTACACTAGTTTCGATGAAATTCATTTTATGTTGATGTTAGTTCTGTAGAATTCCGCCATTTAGGCAGAGAGGGCAAGTCGACAGTGGAGGGGTCATGACCTCAATTAGAAAAGTAAATTTGATTTCTGATTCATACACAAAGGCTCTTTGGTAATTTAAAATTAATTTAGGTTTCTTTGTGAGTTAAAATGAGTGGCCTGGTTATTTATTCTGGTAGGTTCGCAAGTTTTTTGAAATTGAATAATGAATTTCACTCATGGCGAGATGGCGAGAAAACTTAGACGAGTTCTGCCAAAAATGTCTGCTACGAAACAGGGCAGGACAGGCTCTGAGGACATAGAACAGACAGAATAAATTACAAAAAATCAATGGAACCTAATCCAAATCTATTTGATTTTAACCGCCTTCAAAAAAGGAGGAGGTTCTCAAATCGACTGTAGGTTTTTTTTCAGGTAGAATTTAATACAAATTGGATGGATTTTGCACCAAGCTAGAAAGTCCACATACATTCGACCTTAAGATTCGCCATATCTCCACTTTTTTTTTTAATCGGGAAAATTGCACGCACGGTCGCCTGACCCCATACTAAGCGAAGCTTGTGCTATGGCTGCCAGAGACTGATATACGTACAAACATATTTTTAAACACATACATACATAAATGGATATTAACACCCAGACATAGAACAAACACAAATGTTTATCACATGAATGTTTGCCCTAGGTGGGAATCGAACCCACGCCCCCTAGCTCAGAAGACAGGTTCACTACCAACTGAGCCACCAAGGCAGTCAACTTGCCGGCACGGCACACCACCGGTGAGATCAAACCCGCCGTGTCGTTTCTGTCACCGTTAAGTAGAAAGCGTGCCATACATTTTCAATGCGAAAACCAGCATCAACTCAAACTAGCACTAAAGTATTAGCGCACTATTGTAGAGGTTCCGGTGTCATACAATGTAACTGCCCTGTCATTAAAATTACGAATAAAATAAAATACTTGGGCATAATATTAGATGAAACTCTATCGTTTAAACCACACATCGAAATGGTATGCAACAGGATTCGTAAGATGATATTTGTATTTAAAAAGCTACGCAGTATTTCAAATCCAAAATTAATCAGACAGGTTTATTTAGCTCTTTGTCAATCAATATTATCTTATTGTATAACTGCATGGGGTGGAGCAGGGAAAACATTGTTACTAACCATCGAGAGAGCTCAACGTGCGATCCTCAAGGTGTCAACTTTCCGTCCCTTCCTATTTCCTACTAACCTTCTCTACAAATCTTGTGAAGTATTAACCGTTCGCCAGCTTTTCATAATGAACATAGTGCTAAAGCAGCACGCAGCTACTCCTTACAACGCTGACATTACTAACAAAAGACGGAAAGATATTGTGTGCCCTCAAAAAGCAACAAAGCATGCTTTTACAAGAAAATTTTTCATGTTTTTAGGTCCGCTTCTTTACAATAGACTCAATTCTCTCGGGCAATTATTTTCCCTTACTTATACAAAATGTAAGCAAACTGTTAAAGAAGCACTCCAAAATATGTCCTACGAAGATACAGAGAAGTTGTTATTTGTTTGTGTTTAATTTGTATGTTTAATTTTAAATTTACAGTAAGTTTATTTTATAGTTTAAAATTAATTAGAATTTTAGTGAATTAGAATATGTGAGTATGCAATGATTATATTAAGTTAATTTTTTGCCGTATTTATCGCCTGACAAACAGGACTACCTAGTTCAGGCAAAATTATTTTATTGTTTCTAAAAAATGTTTGCATCTGATAGTTTTTATCTTTATCATGTACTTTTTGAAATAAATTTTTTATTATTATTATTATTATTATACAAATATGCGTCTTCTTCTATCGTGCCGAGGCGTGCCGTGCCGGGCTGGACCATGCCGGCAAGTGGAAAAACGGCCAATAAAGTACACGAGTATAATTTGCGCCACCAATGTATTAGTCAGCAATGTAAAGTCGCCTACAATTTTCTTTTACACTTATTCCACAATGCCCCACCAATGGGGTGGGACGCTTGGTGGGGAATCTGAAAGTCCCCTTCTAGTTTATGTCAGTTGACTGCTTTTTAGATTACAAACGATGTTGACTGTACCTGCTGAAAGAATATGTAAATTTAGTAATTGTCAGCTTGATGTATTGAATAATATTGACAGGAAAAGATTGAACGGTGTGAAATTGTATGTAAGTAACATGTGTTGCCATGCTTGAGGAAAATAAACAACAAGTAACAATCGAAGGAGATTTTGTTTTATTTTAAAACTATATTCTAGTTTGTAGCTGAATTATTGTGCTCATTGATTAATTAGAGTATTGTAATATGAATAACTCAAACTGGATCTTTTGGTAATGGACGCTTTCGGCCTAGCCTAGTTGGAGAAGGCCTGCCTCTCAAGCCAGAGGGAGTGGGTTCAAACCCAGCCGACGGCACGCACCTATTTGTTTAATGTATGAACATTTGTGCGTATTCTTTGTCATCTGCTACATGACTGGAGCCCGGTGTATGGTTACAGGCTCACGTCACGTTTGGGAGTGAATATCGTCCGGCGAAATGTGGGTTTTGTATTACATCTCTGCTAGTGGGGGAAAGGCGTGACGATATATATGTGTGTATCTATGTGTGTCTTAAATCGCTAACGCTCGAACGTCAACCACTGATTAGACGAAATAAGAGCTATACATCACGTAATCTTATTGTCAAGTCGTCTAATCAGGGGGGCTATTCCTGCGCGTGAGATGAGATGAGATTTTATCTTGGTCACTCTCACACTTACGACGTTTCATACGAGAGCAACAAGGACGAAAAATAGTGAGATGAAAATCTCAAATCTCGAATAGGGTCCCAGCACCTAATGTTTAAATGTTCACGGTTATAGAAATAGAATCTGTTCATCATCCTCATCTCACCACATAAAAACATCTTTCAACTATAAAAACTATATTTTCTATTACCCTTATCTCACAAAAACAATATGTAAGTACAAATGTTTTTTTTCGTAGAAACGACAATAATTTATTATAACAGCTTTACGAGTCTAGTCTAGAGCCGCTAGATAACCTAAATAATATACGGATTCGCTTAGGGTGTCGTTCCACGCCCTACATTACTAAAAGCTTTGTGAATGATGGAGGACTAAGGCAGCAGAAGGGGCGAATTTTGCTCCGAATGTGCTGGTTTTTTCCCTAACCAAGGCCCGTACTGTGACATCTTATTTCTATGACTGCTAGGTTTACCCGCCGACGTTGCGCGATCATAAGCCGTATTGCAGGGCGATACGATTCGCAGTCGCGCGGTGTCAGCACGTATAGCCTGACACTGTGCGATTGCACATCGCAAACAGCACATCACGCACGACCAAGCAATCATTGCAATTAGCACATCACGGTACGGGTTCAGGAGCTATAGAGGTACCAAGCGTTTAAGTAAGTCCTTGTCTTTGCAGTAAAAGACGCGGAGGTAATCATCTGGTGAGAGCCAGATCGTAGCGCGGAGCAGTGACAGCAGTACCGCTGAAAGCGTAATAGTCATGACGTGCCATCCCACTCGCGCTAATTAATTCATGTCATACAGGCGATCGGGGCATTTGCTATCGCCACTATGCTTACACAATATGGTCCCTGAACAAAGTAGTACATTTTTTAAAACAGGATTTGAAGTTATCAGGATTTGAATAACAGGATTGTCAGTTCGTACGTATAGGATAAGTGGCTAGCCCTAATGTCAGAAAAAAAAATGAAATAAGTCGCTAAAATAATAAGCCTGTCTTATTTACATTTAGGCTTATCCTACTTCCTACTAATATTATAAACGCGAAAGTTTGTATGTATGGATGGATGGATGTTTGTTACTCTTTCACGCCAGAACGGCTGAACAGATCTGGATGAAATTTGGCACAGAGATAGATATAGTCTACTAGAATAGCACATAGGACACTTTTTAACCGCGGGTGAAACCGCGGGGCGCACCTAGTTTAAAATAAATGTGCGAGTAAGTACCTAGCTTTTTACTTAACTAACTACATGGTATTTGTCTAATCAGTCAGAGCATAACTACAAGCATTAATGTCGAAAGTATTTTTTAAAAAATTGTATAGAATTCATTTTAAAGTAGGTACTCTGGTTAAAAAAATGAACTCACTAAAAAAAGCTTGGCCCATAATACTTCCCTGTCTAACGCCCTACACATTTTCTGACAAACACAAATGCGTTGCTCGCGCGGGTAAGTGCCGCAAAAAACAACGGAAAAATGTGCCTAAATGGAAATGTACCACGTTATTGAAGACAGCACTTTGTGAAGCGAACAGCTATTTAAAAAAAATCAACATCAAATCATACATACCAGTGAACCTACACCAAATGGTTTTTCTTTAATATTGTTTTTAGTGATTTTAAAAACAATAACATTTAATAAAAACAATAACATTTAATTCATAGCTCCTGAGTAGATCCCGTGTGTTGATGGGTGTGTGAAATTTTTTATGAGCTTTTCCATCACACTCCCTCGTAAAAGGGACGTTAATACGTCGGTTTTGAAATAGTTAGTATCTAAGTATTATTTTTCCTATGCTCTTGACTCAAAGAATCGTAGCTACTCCCCTAATTACGATAAGAAAACCATTTAATTTTATCAAATTATTCACAATAAATTAGGTAGGTATGTTTTATAAACATTCGCTTTATTTATTTTTTATTAATATTGCCTGAATGTGCGCACACGGATGTGCCGCGGCCGGCACGCGAAAAAAAAAATTAAAATGTAGGCACCATTTCCACAAGATTTTTATTTTGGTATGTTTTTAGATGTGCATTTGTTTATTTAAAAAAAAACGCGGAGAAAATAGAAAAGATGTAATTTTTGACTCTGTCAAAAATAGATACTTAACGAGCACGAAATACTAGTGATAGTGTGCGGCCACTGAAATCTTAGAAAAAATACTGAGCTGCCTATGAGACTTTTAGTAAGTGGAAGAACTCGCATACATTTTGAGTAAAAAGTATTGACTAATGCAAGCCTAGTGTTAATTCCCCGTAAGCGAGATGAAAAACGTCGTATGAAACGTGTGTGTTGATCATTACACTCTCCGTAATTAATATCGCTTCGAGTGTAATGATCAAATAACACACTTGTATTTTATAATGTACTATTTCAGAAGTTTTTGAGCATAACAACTATAAAATAAATATAAATAGACAACCACTGTCAAAAATGTCAACGCAAAAGATAAATAAAAATAAATAAGTTCCTTGAAGACGCCTACTTTAAAAATGTATGTAAAATGACTATTATCATTAGATCCGTGGTATATAGATATTTAATGTGATGGGACGCATTTTATGGGGCCATTAATAATGATAGATGAACTCGGGTACACTTTATTTGATGACCAAGCGAATTGAGACTTCAAAAAACCTAACCTAAACTACGGACCCTGCGGATGAATAAGCAGTTTCATCTCATTACCGAGTTACACAACTATCAGGGCTGCCAGCTCTCGTTTTTCATTTTTCTTCAAATAATTTTTTTCTTACAATAATTTTTTTTTTTTTCACAAAAAACTAAACTAAGCTTAGAAACTAAATATCCAAAACCATCCAAGCAATTGTTTTTTTCTCAATTTCCCTAACGATTTCATTAGCTAAAATTTTCCACAAGAGTCGCATTTTACCTCAACTTGGGAAAAAATCTGGCATTCTGGCAGCCCTGACTACTTTTTGTCCCTCTGCTCGGTGGTGGATTTTTTGCAGTTCCCGCGCTTCATTACGCTAACTTTCACAACCTAACCTAAAAAAACCATTTATCAAACCTTACTCTTATCCCAGAGAAATAAAGTTCAATCTGGCGTGAAAAATATAAAATGTCGCTAACAAACTCTTGGTATCGTAAAAGTTTTTTTCTCGTTCTTTTTTCGTTAAATAAAATGATTTGCCATTCGAATTGATTGGAGGCTGTTACGTTGACATTTTATTGGGAAAATAGTGGTAAATGCAAGCGCGGTGGGGATCATTGATTAAAACCCCATGGGATAACTTTAAAAAAACGTTGCGAGTTTGAGAAAAACCGGATCTTGAAACGATTAGACAACTTCGTAAGTTTATATCCAAGCTATAATGGCAATAGTTTGAAAGAAACATGATCTAAATGAATAATTCTGCTACGTTAAATTTTTTCCTTAAATTTATTACAATTTAATTATGTGATTTTTACTTTCTTCGTTAACAGACAATCGTTATTTCAATACAAATTGTTGTTGACCGCTTGATAAGCAAACACACCGCAGGAAAGCACGAAAAGTAAGTAAGTTTTATTAGTAATATATGGCTCGTGTGAACGGTGCCTTAAAAACAAATATTGACGAAACGTCGCGTCGTGTCGAACCGCTTTCAAATCGTGATGACATTCAATTTAATGACGCGTAAAGCATAAAAGATAGCCCTTAGTGTTAAAGATAAAGTAAATAAAGGATACCCAACTCATTATTCACACTCCGCGTCAGCGGCAAACGGGAGACAAAAGATTATTATCTCAGCAGTTCGCGCTATAAAGCCGCCATCGCCATTCACACCGAACCCTGCGTTTTATGACATCGTGGGTACGACAGGTCCCAAACCATATATCATATTCCGCCCCGACCGAACACTGCGCTTGATATTCTACTTAATAGCCTGGAAACGACCGATACGCGGTTAACTCGTGATAAAATTAGCCGTTTAACCATTTCACATCACTGGTTTCAGTTTCGCCATGTCACCGGTTACGTTCTATCGTTGTTTGTTTTTTTAAATGTTTTGTCTATGACTGTGTAGAGCTTGGCTGGAATATTTAAAAATAAATGTACTAGTTGCAGTACCAATACAAATACTTTTCAATGAATACGATACTTTGAACAAAATCATTAATTTGTAAATGTTATGTGGATTACTATTTTGTATTACGCAAAAATAATGTTGTATTAATATCAGTATCATGCATCATCAGTGAAAATGAAGAGTAATGCGTAACGGAAATAGGTAGCTATACAAAATGACCGCCATTTACGAAAATGATGGAATTCTGTACAATTTACCCTTGGAAGAAATAGGTTATTTCTTAAAGGAGGAACTCAACAAAAGTTCTTTCGCTCTTCATCATTTACGGTCTGTGTAATAGACTTCGGGAAACGAGTCTGCGTCGGTAATAACGAGCGGTTTAATGTTGTTTTGAACCAATATTAATCGGCGTGCGAAAAACTTTGTTTTAAATCGGGAAAGTTTTTAATTATACGTTTATTTGGTTTCATACTCGACTCCTTCGTAGTCTTCTGTTTTCATTACCTGAAACAAAAGAAAGTAAAAATAAGAACAGACAAATTAAAGCATTCCAATTCATAAATGTACAAGTCGTGCAATGCCAAAACGAAATAAATATTTTCTAACAGTAACTGCCATCTATCTGATTTAATTTTACAACTTTCCCCCCGTAAAGTTAGTACCATGACATTTTAATAGATGGCGCTGGCCGCATTCACGCTTCAATAGCGGTTTATTGATTCTTCCCATCATTTGGGAGAGGGGTGGCGGGAGCCATTTTTGTTCGAAAGACAATCTCAGCACGTCTCGTGATAAATTTACTTCGCGATTTTAATTATTGCCGACTCGCAGCTCCAATTACGGGGTTCTATTTGATTTGTATTCATGAAGCAACATGTTTTATGCTTTTATGGTTTAACTCATAAATCGTACCTATTTGTGTAGGTGAGTAAAGTAAGTGAAAATAAATTATCAAAATTTGTTTCGACCAAATTAAAATGAAAGGACGGGCCTACAAGAAGCCCATTTTTGAAGCCGATCAAGTAGGCTTCGGGTTCCTTCTCAGGATCTTAGAAATAAGGGCGACACGTCTTCAGTGATTGATTGAACAGCAATACATTTTAGCAAAAGAACTAAATTTAAATCATATTTTGGATAATGATAATGAAAGGTACCCTTAAACTTCACTGATTACCTATCTACTGTACTTGATTCCACTGTATTAAGTTTTGTAAACATGTTCTTTAAAAAAGGTCCTAGTATGTACCATCACAGATTAAATAATAGTATTACGAGATCCATCTAATTTGTTTACAGAGCATTTGGTAACTATGTACATACATTATTCCGCGCTCGTTGGCTGAATGAGTGCTACAGCAGCCACATCGTTTGCGAAGACACGCACCATCGTAAACTGTCTCGTGGTGATAATCTGTGATTAGTTTACATAGCTACTTGCGCTAGTTACTGGAATGGTGGTTGCGCGCACAGTCTGAAAATTAGAGGACGAAAAAAAGTGTGGTGGAGCGAGAAAAGTTTCCTTTTTAATATTTTTTTAGCTCCGCGCGGTTTATGCATTTAGCGACTGTCGAGTTATTTTGCGTTTTTAATCATTTTACATTAAAGAACATGTTTTTTGCTCGTTCGTAAATCATTTTACTATGTTTATAACCAACATAGAACTCCCGTTTATCATTAGAGTGATGTGCATCGTCCAATAATTGCATTCTCTTTGGAGTTCTTGCACATAAGTGCATTGTGCAAGAAAAAAAAAGCGGGAAATTGAAACATTGTCTTAATTCCCGCCATTTCCTTATGCCAACCAAACAACACTAAAGTGCCAAAACCAGCCATGTGTAAAAGTAACGTTAAGCAAGTGCTAAATTGACCACACATGGTAAAATTCTGAAATCTTTACCATGATTTATTTTACCGGACGTTACCGCAATCGAATTAGAATATTTTTGCCATAAAACGACATGTGGAGGTTATGGCGGGCGATTAGGCACACGGCAAATTACCTTTGGCCAAAATTGCGCTAAGCGCTATTTTTAAAACGATTTTAAACTTTTTTTTACACTTGACGAGGGCCGATGTTACGTTCTGTCTGTGGTCGGAATAATAAATTCAGAAAAAAGAATAATCCCAGTAATGAACGTTGAACAACCTTGGAATAGATATAAGTACTGTAAAGTTTTGTCTTTTTCGAGCGATTTTAAAATTTTAAAGAAAGAAAAAAAAACCTCTGTGTAACTATTTCGAGACTATACAACGTAACATAAAAACTAACAACCTGATAATGACTACCTATAGAAACCAAGTTTAAAGTAAACCAAGAAAGAAAGTCAAAAATCGCGAAATGTAAGCCTTTAAATTGGTGCCAGAACCGGCACAGTACCTACGACGTTGCTGGGCATATCCTTATTTTTAAATTGATCTAAGCAACAGATTTTACCAAACAATTAACTATCCAACTTTTAGGGATAAAACATTTTAACTAACCACATTAAGTTTGTATCTGTGTGCGTTACAAGGCAAATAAACACAGCACACATAGCAAATTTGTGGCTTGCGGTTTAAGAAGGCGTTGTTTGGAATCCTACCTTCTATAGGTAGTTAGTCTAAGCTAAAGAGTTAATTAATTAGTTACGTAACAGTATCTACTAGTGTTTTAATGGCGGTCTCTACTGAAATCTGAAATCCTCAGAAATTTACCACGCACACACGTTTAAAAAGAAGTGGCTTCAGCGAGATATAATGCAGTGTTCCATCTTTTCCTCTAGGTTTATCTGAGTCCGAGATGTAAAGACCATTTAAGCTGCAAATGTGGGTAAATAAAGCAGTTTTCGGGTAAAGGCAGGTGAAAAACAATTACATTTTATCTCGGCGCCCTTTCCGGTCAGAAACGAGGCTTTCCTGCCCTTTATTTGAGTTTCGGCCGGGCAGTTTAGATAGGTAAGTGTGGAGGGTAGGGTGCGGTCTGTTTTTTTTTTCAATCATACATCCTACTAATACTCGTATTATAAACGCGAAAAAGTTTATAAGAATCGATGGATGGATCAAGAAGGCGTATTTCTTGACATAAAAATCTGCGGAATATGGTTCAACCTGAGCACTGGATGCCTGTTCCGCACTGCTGTGTCTAAGATTAGGATAGCCTTAATGATAGCCGACCTCCGGTAGGAGATAGCACCTCTAGAAGAACGTTTAAAACATAACCAAGAATGAGTAGAAACACCCCTTCAAAGGAAACTAGGAAGGAACTAGGAACTAGGAAAGGTCTAAACTCCAAACACCCTGTAAATACCTGCAAGCAACGAGCACTATTCTGAAGTGGATCTCTTCCATTTGGCAAGGGGCTTCCTAAAGGTGGAAATAAAGAAAACTCACAGGTCTGGAAGGTGGTCTGTGCCTTAGTGCCTCTCCCTCCTGTACAATATCTCTCTCTCTCTCTCTCTCTCTCTCTCTCTCACACACAAACACACACACACACACACACACACACTTGTACTTATATTAATTACTTAATTGATTGATCATAGTTTAGTTGTTAATATTAGACTTTGTAAAATTATGTTTAAGTAGTTTTTTTTTTTTTTTTAAATTGAATGTAATCAGTTTTGGCCATACTAAGAAATGTATCATTGTTGTATTATTTATATTATGTACTTAACGCTGTTGTTTACACGAAATAAATAAAAAAAAAAAAAAAGCATGGTTTATTAACAAACTCCGCCAGGTACAGTATTCCGGTCACGTGGGCAACACGTAGTGACGTCAATCGATGCTTAAGCAAGACCTAAATATGTCATTTACAAGTAGTCTGTAAGAGACGGACGACAAGACGAGTGACGTCATTACATGTTTGCTCCCGGAATGCTAGAACCGGCTAGACCTTGTGACAAAGACCTTTTGTTTTGACACGTGGCCAAAACCGGAACCAACGATTGATTTTAAGAATTTTGATGTTTACTCTAAGTAAATGTTCTAAGTTTTTCATTTAGTCTAAAACGCGAAAGTTTATTTGTGTGTTTGTTACGCTTTCACGCCGTACCTCGGCCAATAATCAAGAAATTTTGTATACATGTTGTCAGGGGTACAGAAAATGACATATTTTATGGTACCTACCTTTCATGCTGAAAAATTTAACGGTTATTAAAGGAGCGAGAGTGAAACCGCGGGGCGCAGCTAGTAGTATTTCTGATGAGTACGTTATTTAGGGAGATTACCCCACCAAAACGACACCAGTGCCCTCAATCAAGTGTTTAAAGATCCTGTTCCGCCTTCCTTCCTCTCCTTCCGCCAAGTAGCCACTAGTATTTATAGATATTACCTAGTTGTAAGCCAAAATTTGTGAGACTGTAATTTATTTTTAATTTGAAAAAATAATGCCCCTCAGTTTCTTGCCTGTTCTTCTGAGTAGAGGCTCTTTATCCGAACAAGGCGGTCGAGTCTATTTCAATAACTTTGACGTTCATATGTGTATCTTTGATACCTAAATTGAATAAAAACATTTTGACTTTGACTTTGACTTTTAGCTCTGTCCAATCTTTACAGTACTCGTAAATGGAAAATGCGTCAGTCACGCGAAGCCAGAAGAAAAAAAACCTTTACAATTTGTCAAAAAATACTGAGCTAAGTTTTTTTGCTCCCCCATTCAGAGGAATTTGGCGTCGCACGTCTTGTGCATTTGACAGTCTCAAGTTAATATAGTTATTTACAAATGATGGAGTGATGGTGATAAGGTGATGATGACGATGATGTATCCTCTCCCCTTCCCTTATTTCAGTAAAGTGATGGATATTTTCTGAAACTTTAAGTAGAGTTTTGTAGAGAACACGAAAAGTCACGTTTCGCAATGCTTGTATCATTTGCCCACACTCGTGCACCGATAAAGGTTAATAATCCACCATTACTACTCTTTAACACTCGAAAAATCGCAAGATTTAGAAAATAATACAAAATTACGACAACGACCTTTTCGGTTCCCGCCAAAAACTCCGGCTAATGCTTAGATAGGTTTACGCATGATCCAAAAAAACAACGTCTAGCATTCAGCAAGCACATAATAACGTCACCCGTCATCTGTCTCTTTCGAACTTGTTGTAAATGACTTATTTCGGTCTTCTTTGAGCATCGATTGACGTCACTACGTGTTTCTGAATGCTTTACCTGGCGGAGTTTATTATTGTACCATGGGTACGTATAAAAAAAAAAGAATATTGCAGTTTCCTTTACAGCCGCCCGCCAGCTGTCACATTTCATGACACACACACACACACACACACACACACATACACACACACACACAGAGAGAGAGAGAGAGAGAGAGACAAGTCAATCTTACAAACTTAAAGAAAAGTCTTAAGAAATGGCTTGTAGATAAAACTTTTTACGACATGAAAGAATTTTATGCCTCTACACATGGATCAGGTCCATATTTATATTATAGAAAGAATGTAAATTACTTTACTTTCCTAATCTAGTTAGGCACTAAAATCAATTTTTAACTAAAATTAAGGCTTTTTGTAGAGTATTTTACATAATAATTAATAATAAGCCATTTTAATAAATTAAGTGTTATTAGTCTTCGTTCGTTAAATTGTTTTGTTTGATGTTAATTTTATTGAAGTGTGAACTAAATGTAAATATCTAGTTTAGTAAGTATTAGATAATTTTCTAAAATGTTAAATATTGCAAGTTCGCTAGGACAAACTGTTGAGACTAGGTACTATAACATACTTCACCTTTTTATGTACACAGTTTTGAGCAATAAAATTTTACTTTACTTTACAACACCCCATTTTTATTTGCTAACCCTTTAATAGATAAAATCTAGACCCTAGTCATACTAGTCATAGTTACACTTATCATAGTCTACCTGCATTTCATTATCCTTTAGAGTCCGTTTTCAATTTTCCCCACGTTACCAGGACTACATCGCGCTATGGAGATGTTCGAATCGATAGCAGACAGAGCGGCGTCGGCTCGCGGGAGCATGTTTACAGACATAGGACTATACGTATACGTGCTTAGTGAGGGACGAACTTCGTGTAGGCACAGAGCAAACTAGCCAGTAGCTCGCCTTGAAAGGAGAGCGAATCACACTAATATGAATACACTAAGTAATGTCACCTGCTACATGACTGGAGCCCGGTGTCTGGTGACAGGCTCGCCCCTTGTCACATTTGGGACAGAATATATATATATATATATTTTTTTATGCATAATAGGTCGGCATTTGACCACCAACTCGCCTGATGTTAAGCGACGTTGTGGTCTAAGATGGAGCACGACGACCTATAAGGTACTCGTACTTATTCACTCTAGTCTTGAAGTTTTGTACAGCGAAGAAGCACAAAGACGGCAGTTGAGTGTCGCTACAAGTACGCTACTGCTCAGACCCGTCTTTGGAACGGTTACACCGGACTACATCCCGAAACACGACTAGGTCATTTCACGGCATGGCTTGGTCCGGTGGGTGGTAACTAGCCACGGCCGAAGCCTCCCACAAGAGTTTGCTACCCGGTTAGCACTACCCGGGGACCACGTGTAGGGAATCAATAGAGTACACTCCTACGGACGTGGGTAGCTCAGCCCCCAAAAAATATCGTCCGGCGAAGTGTGGGTGTTGTATACCTCGCTTCGATCGGTCAATAATAGAGCTAGTGGCTACGTCTGTCTTCCTCTACAGATCGCATTTCTCAACCGATTCTCGTGAAATTTTGTGAGCAGGTTCATATAGAAGGGAATCAGTTAAGAAATGCAACCTGTAGAGGAAGAGAGAGTCCGGACAGAGATCCAAGAATTTGGACATACTAAAGCATTTTTGTCGAAGCTGAAGTTTCGCTAGCTAACGCTCGCTCGGTCGACTACGGTATACCTATGTATACCGTACGAGTGTTTTTTTTAGCCCGCTATAATAATAATAATAATAAATTTATTTGACACGAAAAAAATTTTGTACAGTGTTTGATAGCCCCTAGCTACAACGGTAGGATACCCTGTGTTGTGGTAGCTAGTACTCTTTCGGTTGTTTGCACTATATTTGTAATTTTACATAATTTGGACACTATACTAGACTTAATATAATTAACACATGAATTTATTAAATTATTACAATCGTATTATGAAATTTTATAACGTTATTAACGTTTATAAAACCTCTTTCCTCTAACATAGTATCTATTATAGGTAATGTTCTGTGGCCTCCAACATTAAAGAAAACAAACTCGTATGGGCCAAGTCCCTTGACGTCAGAGCTATTTTTAGAAAAACTCAGAAAAATAGATAATTAGGTGTTTATTTGCTAAAAAAAAAATTGGGGAAACATTTAAAAGACTTTAAAATATTAAAGATCAGGAAATAAAGAAACAAGTAACACTATAGAAAGAAAAATAAAAAACCTGGCTGCAACATGTTGTACCCCATGTCACTTCCACTATCAAGACGATTCAAATGACACCTCACATGTCAAAATACATCAAGCTGTTTAGGCTATAGGGCGTGCCAAAGAAACCTTATACACACTTAAAAATATACATACTCGTACATGACATACATCATACTTAAGTACACACACTCGAAAGACAAAACCCGCCTTCTTGCGCAGTCGGTTTAAAAAAAATGGCGTCAAATTTCATGGTAAGTAACATCCGAGCGACGGTAGCACTCTGTTGTAAATGCCACTCGTAGTCACTCATCCGAAGACTAATCAAAACAGGGTCTGGAGAACGACCGAGTTAAACAGCTGACCTGACACCCAGCTGACATTTAAGGCACGTTTCATTCTTAAGAGTCCGGCGACCACTTTAGACTAATTTCGCATTGGCTTAAGGTTTCCTATTGCCACTTCGTCTAGAAGAAGACGACGAGCGAAGAGAGCAAGTAAAGATATTGACGAGCCTCTAAAAGTTACCTACAGAGTGACAAAGTGCATTTGTTTTAATGACTTTTCACTTTTCTAATCATTCTGAAATAACTAAGAATTGCCATAGTATTATGTATTCATTTAAAAGCTAATGATGTAGACAACCTCCCTATGTAATGGAATTTTTAATTTGCTTTGTCTATCTATTGAATAAATCAGTCAAAAGTGACCCCTTACAAATGCGGATATTTTTTCATAGCTCTATTTTAGCTTGAGGATGTTTTTAAAAAAAAACCAAGAACATAGGGGCGGAGATATTGTTTATTTAATTGTACTTGCTAAATTTCATCATAATCTGACAAATGACATCTGACAAGCGCGTTTGTATGGAAATTTCAGGGCGTCGCGGGACTCTTAAAACTTTAAAAATAAAACTAAAGCCACGTCCACATGCTATCAGTAACAGCGTAACAGCTGTCACATTAGGCCGCCATTGTATTATCTATAGTAAATACGATAAGCACTATTATTTATGGATTTGCGATCCGATACCGGAAGTTTTCGATCTATGGTCGCTACCAACATTATGAATGTTAAATGCTACATTTCCACGCTACGCAAATACTACGTCACGCTACGCTGTTATGTGCTACGTTACGAACGATAATAATATGCTACGACTGTAGTCATGCTTGAAGCTACGGCGTAGAATGCAACTTATTTTGGGGACTTTCTTTAGCACTCTACTCATTTATACTAAACTAGTTGCGCTCCGCGGTTTCACCCGCGGTTAAAAAGTATCCTATGTGTTATTCTAGACTACAATCTATCTCTGTGCCAAATTTCATCCAGATCTGTTCAGCCGTTCTGGCGTGAAAGAGTAACAAACATCCATCGATCCATCCATCCATACATGCAAACTTTCGCGTTTGTAATATTAGTAGGATTTTCGCGTCGTACCGTCTTTGCTACTAAATAGTATGAATCCCTTAACTCTAGACTATACAGTAAGCTTAATAATAAGTTAATTTTTTTCTCTCTTTCAAAAATTGAAGTCAAAAGGAAAGTTTAGAAGAAATATGAAAATCTTTGACATTTTGATAGAATTTGATTTGGTGATTTTTAGTTTTAAAAAGTTTTGTTTTTAACATTATGTTGCATTTAATTTAAGACCTACTTTATTTGTTGGTTCCTAAATTGTTTTGTGTATACTTAAACCACAGTTCTTTAACCGTTCCGAAGACGGGTCTGAGCAGTGGCGCACTTGTAGCGCCTCACTCAACTGCCGTCTTTGTACTTCTTCACTCTACAAAACTTCAAGGCTAGAGTGAATAAGTACCTTATAGGTCGTCGTGCTCCATCTTAGACCACAACGTCGCTTAACATCAGGCGAGTTGGTGGTCAAACGCCGATTTATTCAACACAAAAAAAAAGTTTATTTAATGTGTGTCAGATAAATTTAATTTATGTGTTCGTTTTTAATTTTAATTAATCACGGTGCTTGTACATACTGCGAGCGACTACATGAGCGATGGCAGCCTAGTTGGGAGAAGACCCGCGTCTCAAGCTAGAGGGAGCGGGTTCGAACCCAGCGGACGGCACGCACCAATTTGGTCATTGTGTGAACATATGTGCATATTGTATGTCATCTGCTACACGACTGGAGCCCGGTGTATGGCGACAGGCTCGCCCCCTGTCACATTTGGGACTGAATATCGTCCGGCGAAGTGTGGGTGTTCTATTACACGTCTGCCAGCCGTGAAAGGCGTGACGATATGTATGTATGTATGTATGTATGTAAGCTTGTACATATTATAGGACCTACCGCAGAGTAAGGATAGGTATGATTAATGATCACGGTTTCATGTGTGTGTGTAAACTATCATTTAAAAATTAAAAAAAAAAAAAAAAAAGTCCTGTCAAGCTCCCACCAATCACAAACAGTTCCAAACACAAAATGCTTTACAGCAATCTGACGTTTCCTTTCTTTCTTCCAAAAAAGTTTTATTAACTGCCAGTATCATCGGTAAATTCCGTTTGAATTAGCATTTAGGGGTATTTAAGGAAAATTAGCATTAGAAGGTCGGAGTATAGTAGGCCTCTACAGAACACACGCGACGGTGATATCGCCGCGGAACACCGCCTCATCGCATCTATCGATTAGAACTATCGCTTAGATGTATGTAAACAAGTTGGTTGAGCGGAAAAATGTGGGTATTTACATAATTCTAAGTACATACAGACCAAGCCAACGAATGCCAAAGAATACAATGCGTCTCGTTTCGTTTCAATGGAATAAAACGAGACGCAGCATATCGTTGGTCTTCGTTTGCTTTGGTCTGTACGCAGCGATGGCAAAGTTTGCGATCTACAGCACTTTTATGTGGAGCGCCACTGTCGCGTTTTCACGGATGAAGTGGAGAGACGAAGAATGTGTTGATTAAACCGACCATTCACATGCGAGCCTATCGTTAGGATTTGTTGTTGGTACTAACCCGCGCGCAAATCTGCGTGCGGACGGATTTTGTACGCGGATTTGTTGGCGACGACTTATCGCGCGAATAGGCTCGAAAGGTGAATGGTGGACTTTAATTATTATACTGGAACTCGCTTAACCAGATTATACAGAGTTGTTGGCAAGTATTCAGTTTTCTAAAAAGTTAGCAAAAGTTGTTACTCTAAGATGTAGATGTAGTATGTTTGCAACAAGAAACAACAAAACACAAATGAAAAAGACAAAAAAAAACAGGCTTCCTACCAGAAACCGGCTCCAACTCAGCATAATGCTGGCTAATGGTGGCTAACCAGCGCTAATCTTTCGTTGGAACCGGAGTGTAGAGAAACTGCCTCAGTAGTTTTTTTTTTAATGAAAATAACCCTGTAGTTAATTAGTGACTTAAAGACATAAATCTCAGTTTAGGCCAATTTCCATAATTCAACATGATTACGATAAGTTATTAACTATCATAAAACTAAATACAAAATAGCCTGCATAAAAACTACCCCAAAATAATAAAAAATAATTTTACGACTGCTGTTCACTTTCGTTAGATATAGGAAATAAAATATTATGCTACATACACACTAGGACAGTTTCCATTCCAGTAATGTCAACCGTGTCTTAAATTGACTCCTGATTTCAGTGGTACCAACCGCCAAGCAAAAAATCAAGTACATAAGCAATGAACTTCCGGAGCGAATGCAAACTAGATGCGTCTTTAATAACTGCAAAAAGTTCAACGTCTCAAGATGGCGTAATATCTGTTTTGTGACAAAATTAACAATCAATTATAGCAGCGCCATTTGGTGGCTGAAAAAGTTGCTAAGGGAATGATAACTTATTTTGCATTTGAAAAAAAATGTCTGGGTGTTTTTATGACGAGTGGAATCGGATTCTTTTAAAGTAGTGTTCCACCGTATACGTGTCATTGGTACCATCAAGCAAGATGACGGGCAAATGCATGTTTAATACCGAATTAAAAAGATACCTTACAAACAAATAATTATGTGCGAATGAGTTAATGTATTATTATTGAGGAAGTAGTAAGTGCCCACTAAAGAAATCTTCGTGATTATGAATAAAAAATAAGCAAAATTTTATTTCTTTCCGAATTTAGACTTCGCGCGGTTTGTGCATTTAGCCACAGCCAAATAATAGTAACAAACAACTTTTAAGCAGTTTCTATTAATGTAAAGCAGTAAACCTCCGCTCCCCTAACGGCTGTTTATTCTTTTACATGACTAGTATGTCGTAAACAAAACAATAGGCGTAAAGCAGGATTTCTGTAGACGTTTCGCCCTTTGCCAACACGCAAATGGCGGGAAAACAACATTCGGGGAGCAAGCAAAATGGCGGGATTTTTCGTGACACGAAATTAGGTTTCTGATTCAAAGCATGGCTTTTTTCGATTTTTCGTGAAATTGTGTCGTGGCTGTTTGGATTTTAGTTTTTGATTAAAAATGGGAAATGAGAACGTCGTGATTTAGGAATGAGTTGTGTTTTTTAGTGAAATGTAAAATTTGGTGAAATCTACTACACTATAATATTTTAAAGAGGTACTAGCTGTCACCCCGCGACTTCGTTCGCGTTTTGAGCTATCCTATCTCTCAAGTTGGATCGAACTGCACATGGTGCGCGAATTTTATTATAATCGGTTATGTGGTTATTATAATCTCGTGTCACAATGTTTGTCCTCAATGAACAGGAGTTCATTGAGGACAAACATTGTGACACGAGATTTATATTTATTAAGATTAGTGTTTTCATACGTTTGTAACGAATAAACTCAAAAACAACTGATCCGATTTCAAAAATTATTATCCATTAGAAAGCTACATTATCCCTGAGTTATATAGGCTATGAAACGCGAGCGAAGCCGCCGGCAAAAGTGCTAGTCATATACATGGTTATATGTAACTAACCAAAAACCTCTTTAAGGGTTCATTGTACTCACCAATATAAACAACTTTTACTATGAGGCGAACTCTGAAATCGCGAAAAAAAATCAGCTGTTCTATACATTTTGTCTCAGGTCAATGAACTGTTTGTATGGAACAGCTGTTTTTTTTCGCGATTTCAGGATCGGCTTCATAGTAAATGTTGTTGTATAAACACAGATAGGTATTGAATATAGTAGGTAACAATTTTCTTAAATAAAAAAAATATAAATATCAGGACCCTTGCACACACGGTCGCCTGACCCTAAACTAAGCAAAGCTTGTACCACGGCTGCCAGAGACTGATATAAATACATATATATTTTTATATACAGACTTGAATAGATATTTACACCTAGACATAGAACAAACACAAATGGGAATCGAACCCACGCCCCCAAGCTCAGAAGGCAGGTTCACTACCAACTGAGCTAGCGAGGCTGTGAGTTAATTAACCAACTATAGTCGAAAATAAAGATGTTTTGAGTAATAAATTAAGCAGATAAGATAACTCTGAGTACTACAAACTCCAGCATTAATAAGAATGCATAAATTAACTCTCTTTCCTTCTTCTTTCTTACTGTATTTTCCCCCGTCTAATTGAAAACGGAAATCCCAGTTTGAAAGCCATATATTTGCATAGACCTCCATTGTAAAACAAATTTTATTTTTACTCTCGAAATGTCACAATTATGTAGTAGAAATATGTCAATTTGCGAAACGCCTAGTTTAGGTCGCATTAACGCTGGCAGCCGAATCGGCTATTTCAATGGTTGGAGATAGCAGCAGTGAACGGAAATACTTCGCGATCTATTTCGACATCAGCATCAGAGTGGATTGCTGAGCATCCATTAGGGATTCGTTGAGCATAATTGAAATTGGCTTGAATTTTATTTTTGGACCACTCACTAAACTATAGAAGCGGTAGTTTATTTTTTTCGGGATGTAGAGTCTATTCGGCCGCTTTACACAATGTTTATTCAACTTTCGCATGGCTTACATCTGTTTATTCTGCTTGACCCACTGCTGGGCAATATAGATCCCTCAATAAAGTGTGATAAAAATTTAATCTCCGTCCCATTAAGAACAATATGTTGCACTTAAAAATACAGATAAAATTTAAGTACTTACTCCATAACTTTTTATAGGGTTTGCTGTTTGACAAATTTAAATTAACTGGTCTAGTAACTCTAGTAATCATAGTATATTAGAAAGGTGACGTGAAAGATCACTAAGGAAAAAAACTGAATATAGCTCTACAAAAATAGCGCTACAGAATTCATTGTTTCTTCTGAAATAAATTTCGCATAGCCTGTTTTTTTAAGTTCTCTAACTGCAACTAAGCAGTATGTCTGCATGTACGAATGAACTAGCTTCCAAACAATAGCAGATACGAATATAGATTCCAACTTCGACGCGCTCGAATGTCAGCCGTTTCTGCAACCGACCTATTTCCAAGTTTGGCTGCGACTCGCTTCCGTTCAGACTACAAAGTACGTAATGTAGCTCGTAGGCTGGTACTACTGGTATTAATTTTGCAGCGTATTTTGCGACGGATTTTTATGCCGCTCAGTATTTTGTTGACCGCGAGTGGCATTTTGCACCTGCGCCGTGGTACCACGTTACGGATAGGATATAAATAATTTAGGACTTTTTGCTAAATATTGTGCAAAAAATTAAAATACGTGAGAAAATACAATCAACTTAGAGTTCCGTAAATACCAAACAAAAAAAAAAGAATCCAGTAAGACTAGGATGTCTGTCTACCGTATAGCAAATGTGTTGCCCAGGGGGGCTATTCCTGAGCGTGAGATGAGATGAGATTTTATCTTGGTCACTCTCACACCTATGACGTTTGAAACGAGAGCAACAAGGACGAAAAAAGGTGAGATGAAAATCTCAAATCTCTGAATAAGGCTACAGGTGACCGGAATGCTGTACTGGCTACCATGGGCTAGATTCATTATTTATTGTGATCAGCGGCTACTTATTCCATACAGTGACATTTACTAAGCGTGTCGACTGAAGGAAGTATTGACGGATTTCAACTCAGTCCCCATGAGACCTCAGTCTAGATCCTGAATTACTTTACGTGTAGTTCGCATAAGCTGCAGCTGAGAAGCACCACTTTGTACTGTCAACTGTCATTTGTTACAGCAACTTTTTTTTTATTTAGTGGCTTCTGCCCAACCAACTTTGTGATAAACAAAGAAAAATATGAAGTACCAACATTACAGCAAACTCTCGCATCATTAAGGGCGTGTCCACACGCACCCAGAGCCTGCGTCTGTCAGAGACGGAGTGACCGCGCGACGCCCTCTAGTGGCGGTGACGGGTTCAATGGTTTTGTGCAAGCCGCTGGGTAGAGTTCAATTTATCTCTGCATTCAGGCGTGCAGTTACATATTTTTTATCTTACTTGAAATTTGAAATGTAAATACAAATAATAATTTGTATTATAGATAATACAATAGTTACAGGTGAATGTTAAAAACTGTCTAGTGTGTGTCTGATTTAAAGCACTCCTCTTGGGATGGTAGTCGCCGGCTACTGGTCGAAACGAAACGAAAGACAAATAAATTCATTGACACGAAGTAGAAAAAAAAATGTGTAAGAATAGTTTCTTAGTTCTAAAATAAGTAATAACTAGCTGCATCTGGCGGTATTACCCACGGTTAACAACTAACCCATGTGCTATTTAAGACTATAATCTATCTCTGTGCCAAATTCCACCCTGATCCGTTCAGCCGTTCTGGCGTGATTGCGTAAAAAATATCCATCCATCCATCCATCCAAACATTCGCATGTATATTAGTGAGATTGAAAACTGTAATGTATTCTATAAATACCTCAATTATTGAGAGAGAGATCCGTTCAGACAGACAGGTTGTTCTTGAAAGCAACTTGAACCGTGTCGCCTTGACAACGGCGGCGTTGGCTCAATACCACCCATCGATCTGTCTCAAACGGAAGGTCACGCTTACGAACCTTTGTAATGTGTTCCAACTACATTTAGATAGATAAATAGATATACTCGTAATTGTTTAAGCCAGAAATCTTAAAACATAAAAAGAATACGGCATAAAATAAAATTGTATCATTATCACTGAGAGCGATCTCTTCCAGACCACCTTAGGATGGAGAGGATAATATCAAATTAGTATATTTTTAAGGTTTATTCGCTTCGAAGTAAAATAGGTATATAACTGATTGCTATTATACGTACAGCTTATAATTTGAATAACTTTATTCTTTATTAGTTCAGCCCCGCGGTTTCACCAGCGGTTAAAAAGTATATTATGTGCTATGTGTATCTCAGCCTATTCCTACGCGTGAGATGAGATGAGATTTTATCTTAGTCACTCTCACACTTATGACTAATCAAACGAGAGCAACAAGGACGAAAAATGGTGAGATTGAATCTTACTCTCACTGGAATAGCCCTCCTGTGTCAATTTCATCTAGAACCGTTAATTTATCCATACATCAAACCAAACTTACGTATTTATAATACTAGTGAGAAGATTAGTGAGATTAAGCATTAGTCATGGTGTTAATATAAAAATGGTCACGTTGGCAACACGTAGTGACGTCAATCGATGCTTAAGCAAGACCGAAATATGCCATTTACAACAAGTTCGAAAGAGACGGACGACGATGACGAGTGACGTCATCACGTGTTGGCAGCCCGAATGCTAGACCTTGTTTTTTTGGATCATGGTGTTAGTGATACTTTCTAAAGTTTTACCCGATATGGCGCAGAAACCGCCATTTTTTGGGATTAAAGCTAGTAATTACATTAATTGAAACACCAGGCAGATCCAGCTATTTCCAGACTAAACCCATTCTTACTCGAAACACACACCCGAAAAACATTACCTTCCTTTCATAAGTAGTCAGATGAACTGTATTTTGTTAACATCGTCACTATGGTTAACAGCACTATGTACATGTAAACAATCACCACCATTCACGATGACAGATCTGACAGTGACATTTCAAGCAATGCATCGCGCTTGCGGCAAATGACGGCGCAATCATTCTGCCTGTAGACACGCATGGTCGTGACGTGAGTGTAACTAATGAGCATATTAGATCTACAATGCGTACAATTTATCAGCTGAGTGGAGCTACCATCGTATTTCCTGAACGAAACAATAGAAGCTTAAGGAAAAATCTGGAGAAAAATGCTAGTTTCCTTATTTAGACACTTCTAGAGAAAAATTGGTGTAGTCTTCATTTACTACAGATTAGAAAAAAAGGTTAGGAAACAGTTTTGTTGCATAATATTTTTTATTTTTATTGACCATGAGTAATTGAAACCAAAATTATAATTTTACGCTGATTCCTAACCGACGCGACGAACCGCCTTAATGTAAGATACTGAGACTGGTAGGCTTTTATAAGGAAATAAAATAATAGACAGATAGAGCAACATGCAACATATTATCGCTATGTTACCGCATTTCGCCGCGTCGGAGTGGAATCAGCGGTAAACTTGCAAATAAAAAGAGAGAAAACAGATAACCTTGTTATTTCAAAAAGGCCGATTATCAAAACCAAACTCCCAAAAAAACTTCCTTGAATCTATTACAATTTCAATCATTTTTACTAATGCCAACCTTACAAAAACCACCACTAAAAAGTATCTATTAAAAATGTATCCAGTCCAGTCCAGTCGCATTTTCATTCTAGTAATCTTACCAGTTACTCAACCACTCTAAACGCACCTGTTACTAGCACTTGCCTTTATGACGTCATAACTCTACGGCACTACGGCGTAGCATGTCTACGCATCTGCTACGGCCATGCTACGGTACTTGCGTAGGTTAAACGGTAGTTGCTACGACACTGGAGATGAAATATATTACCTACTAGCCGTTGCCCGTAACTTCGTTTGCGTTTATTCAGAAATTAGTATCCATAAACCCTCCTCGTGATATACTGTAACTATATCAAATTATGAATAATAATCCGTTACCAAAGAGATCAGAGTCCAAAATAAAAAAAATACTGGCTGGTTTTGAGCGGAGTTTTAATTTTAGTTGTCAGTTTTTATTTTATTACGTACTATTCTGTGATTATGTC
Source organism: Peribatodes rhomboidaria (assembly GCA_911728515.1). Taxonomy (NCBI): domain Eukaryota; kingdom Metazoa; phylum Arthropoda; class Insecta; order Lepidoptera; family Geometridae; genus Peribatodes; species Peribatodes rhomboidaria. The sequence continues at coordinate 2,439,555 of OU452192.1, read as the reverse complement.
TCACGCATTTGGTTAGCGGCGCGTTCTTTTTTATTAATTTTTAGAATTACCCGACAAAAAGATTTATTAATTCAGAAAAAAGTATCCAAAACCTTCCCCGTGACATACTGCAACTATTTATCAAATTTCATTAAGATACGTTCAGCCGTTTAGCCGTGAAAAGCCTACAGACAGACAGACAGACAGACATAGTTACTTTTGATTTTATAATTAGTAAGAAAAGATCCCCACCATATATCTAACTACATATACGATATTTAATGTCACCACTAGATGTTAGCAAAATTTAAGACAAACTCTTTGTTCGATGTTTTTGTTCATTATGAAATTCGCAATATTGCAAATTCACACTAGATATAAAATACATAACTAAAAACAGCACTGTATTTAATATAAATAATAGATGCAACTCAAACTCCGCGCCAAAATGAAATAATAGTTGTGCCAATCTAACAACAACAAAAGAAAAACAAAAATACGAATTTGGAACCATAAACAAATTATATCTGAATATCGTCCGGCGAAGTTTGTGTGTTGTATTACACCTCTGCCAGCCCCCTCGGGGGAAAGGCGTGACGATATGTATGTTATTGTTACGAGCGGGGTTGGATAAAAGGAATGAAACGTCGATGTATCCGAAGATTCACTTTATTCACCAGTTACACAAACACAAACACTGTTACACTACACTAGACACTTGCACTATAACACTCTGAACACTACTCGTACAATTACTTCGATGTTAACACTTTGAACGCGTAATCAAAACTGACTCCCGAGTCGTCGGTCGTCCGCGTATTTATACAATTTTAAGATATCCAGAGCATTCGATTGAACAATAGTGCAAACACACAAAAAGTTGTTTATCACGCGGAGCCACGCGTTCAATCTAGAACATTCGGATTCCAATAAACACCCCATTATTAACTAGATAAAAACATCATAAAAACGGTGCACAATAATTGCTTTCCAGAAAGATTTCTTTTGTTCCGGATTTAACAATGGAACGCGCGGCTCGAGCGGCTACTATTGTCTAATCTGCGTTACCTATCGGTAGTTGTAAACAACATCGCCACAGATTAGCGTATAGTTTCTACGACTGGCGTAACACTACCCCCTCCTAAGACATGCTCGTCCCGAGCATCGTTAGTCCCGTGATATCGCGCCAGTCGATCAACGTGGACAATCTTAGGTGCGCCTCGCTGACCCTTCTGTATGCGATATGTGACGTCGTTGATTTTGGTCACCACACGGTATGGTCCATCCCATTTGGGTTGCAGCTTTGGAGATTTCCCTTTCTTGCGTACAGGATTATGAAGCCATACTAGCGATCCTTCATCAAACCCAGGGTCGTTGAACTTCCTGTCATATCGAGTCTTCATCTTTTCCGATGCTTGTTGGCCAGAATTTCTAACAAGTTCGTAGATGTCGTTCATCTTATTCCGTAGATCCCTGGCGTACTCGTTTATTGGTTGTGGCGAGTCTGGTGGAATACCGGTTATTAAATCTGCAGGCAACCGCAACTCTCTTCCAAAGTTTGCAAAGGCTGGAGTGACGTTTGTGCTTTCGTGAACAGCACTACGGTACGACAGTAGAAATGGCTGGATGTGCTTGTCCCAATCTCGCTGATTGTTCTCGACCACTTTTGCTAGATGGGTCACAAGAGTGCGGTTGTACCGTTCCACCATTCCGTCGGACTGTGGGTGGTATGACGTAGTCCTTGTTTTGTGAGCACCCATCACTTGACATACCTCCTTAAACAGTTGAGATTCAAAATTCCTTCCCTGATCGCTGTGAATTTCCAGTGGTACTCCAAAACGGCAGAACACTTCATGCACTAATTTGTCGGCTATTGTAGGAGCCTCTTGATTTGGAATTGCAAAGACTTCTGGCCACTTGGTTAAATAGTCCATAACAACCACGAAGTACTTGTTGCCATTATCAGTGACAGGAAATGGGCCCGCCACGTCTAACGCTATTCGTTCCCATGGTGCTCCGACATTATACAGCTTCAATGCACCTCTGCTACGGGTGTGTGGGCCTTTCACTGCAGCACAGCTTGTACATTTTCGTACCCAGTCTTCTACATCGTCTCTGCAATTGATCTAATAAAATCGTTCTCGTATCTTTAGCAGCGTCCGTTTTACCCCCAGATGTCCTCCTGAATATCCATAGTACAGATGCAATACGTCAGGTACCTTAGCTTTAGGCACAATCATTTGTAGATGACAGCGATTGCCTCGTGTATTTTCCCATTTGCGGCACAATACTCCTTCATGGATACGAAGACTGTCCCATTGTGCCCAATAACTCTTCGTGGTTATGCTCATGCCAGCGACATCACTCCAATTTGGTTTAGAGGCACCGGACTCCATCCACTCGAAAATTGGCTTTATGTCCGTGTCATCTTGTTGTGCTATTTGGAGGGTTTGCTTCCATTCATCACTAAGATCAGTTTTGAGCATCCTGACGGGTACAATTTCCTTAGACTCTTGCTTCAGTCAATGCTTACAGTCTTCCGGGCACGGCCTTCTAGACAATGCGTCCGCGTTACCATGTGCTCTGCCACTGCGATGCTCCGCTTTGAAATCAAACTCCTGCAGCTGCTCAATCCACCTTGCTACTTGTCCTTCAGGGTCCTTGAATTGAAGCAACCAAGTTAATGCAGCGTGATCGGTCCTCAGGCGGAATTTTCTTCCCAGCAGGTATTTGCTAAAATGTCGCAAAGTCTTCACTACTGCCAGCAGTTCTCTCCTTGTCACGCAGTAATTCCTTTCTGGTTTGGATAAGGATTTGCTGTAGTAAGCTATCACAACCTCTTGATCTCCTTTTCGTTGTGATAGTACGCCGCCTATACCAATATTACTGGCATCGGTGTCAACGATGAATTCATTTTCGGTGTCTGGGAATCCAAGGATTGGTGTTTCACACAGATGCTTCTTCAGTTCTCGGAAAGCGGTGTCGCAGTCTTCATCCCAGTGGAAGATTCGTTTTTCTTCAGTTAGTTTATGCAACGGTTTTGCTATATCAGAGAAGCCTTTCACAAATCGTCGGTAGTAGGAGCATAGACCCAAAAATGATCTGATTTCCTTCTTGTCTTTTGGAACCGGCCAATCCTTAACCGCGCTGATTTTCTCTGGATCTGTCCGCACACCATCTTCAGAAACTACATGGCCCAAAAAGTTTACTTGTCGTTTGAAGAATGAGCATTTCTTCGGGCTCAACTTGAGGTTGGCTGTACGGATTTTCGTCAACACTAGTTCCAGGTTTCTGAGGTGGTCTTCAAAGGTTTTTCCCACAATTATGATGTCATCCAAATAGACCAGGCAAGCGTCTCCAATCAACCCTGCAAGCACTAGCTCCATTAATCTTTCAAAAGTTGCAGGGACATTGCACAATCCGAATGGCATCACGTTGAATTGCCAAAGCCCTTTTCCTGTAGAAAATGCGGTTTTCTCTTTGTCTTTAGGGTCAATTTCCACTTGCCAGTAACCACTTTTCAAGTCCAAAGTTGTGAACCACTTCATTCCCGTCAGCGTATCCAATGTGTCATCAATTCTGGGCAGAGGGTAACTGTCTTTCTTAGTTACATCATTAAGTCGTCGGTAGTCCACACAAAACCGCATACTGCCATCTTTCTTCTTTACTAGCACCACAGGAGAACACCATGGACTGGATGAGGGCTCGATGATCTCGTTCTTCGCCATATCTTCAATCATGGTCTCCACTTCCTTTTCCTTGGCAACTGGTATTCTTCGTGGCCGCTGGCGTATCGGTTGCTGGTCGCCTGTATTTATCGTGTGCTTAACTAGGCCGGTTTTCCCATTGTCCGCATCGGTCGAAGCAAATATATCGGCGTAATTTTGTAACATCTTCCTTGCCATTAAACGCTCCTTCCCAGTAAGATCTTTACAACCTGCTAAAAGTGTAGACACGTCGTAATTCTCACGAGGTATATTTTTGCTCGGTAGTTCTTGACATCCGCGCATCCAATCTACTTCCTCGCAAGTGCCCATTACGGTTCCACCTTTTATGAGATGCTCCTCATTACTGGGATTTAATACACGCACTACGCCAGTATTAGTTGTCCTCACTAGAGTCCGTGCCACTATCCATGGATGATTATTTTCCAATTGTTCAATCAGCACACATCGTCGTTGGTGTCTTAGCTTTGGTGGTAGTCTTACTACCACAACGGTTTCCGACTTCGGTGGAAGGATAGTCCTCTTCAGACAGTACACTTTTCCTGCTGTAGCACCTTCCATAAAGATCTCTTCTGATCTACACTTTAAGATTCCTTGATTGACATCGATCTCACAATGATGTTCCCGCATAAAGTCGAGTCCCAGAATGCAATCATCGACTATATCAGCCACAATCACTTTGTGTTGGAAAGTCTCCTCACCCAGCGTCAATGCCACTGATTCTTCGCCTCGGACGGGTATGTGCTGACCGGTCGCTGTCAGGAGTTGAACTTTGTTGCAGCCCCGAAAATCCTGAAGGTAACGCTTAGCGAATCGGGAACTGATCACTGTTCGAGATGCTCCAGTATCCAAAGTCAGCTTGCAGGGTGTTCCGTTAATTTCACCTTTGATGATCAGGCTATTTCCATCGTGAATTTGTGAGATCGAAATCTTCGGGGCCTTTAGAGAATCAGCCAGGACCCGCCCCTTGGTCCTGGCGTCTATTCGTTTTTCTTGCTGCTGTGTTACATCGCTATCCACTCGTTCCTCAACTTGATGATGGTCTCTCCTTTGCCGTGGCTTCGAAAAGTTGCGCGATGGATGACCTTTTTCGTCGCAGTTGTAGCATCTAGGGCTAAACCGGGAACGATTTTGGGTTATTTCGCTCACTTCTCTGATGCGTTGGGTTTCTCCCGTTGGATTTCTTACAGCTTCCACTTCTAAAGCGTGAGCTAAAGCGTCCTTTAGAGATTTGTGATGTCGAAGCTGTACTGCAACCCTTACTTCACTGTCACGTATTCCATCGGCGAATGCTTCGACCAGCTGCTCATCGTTGGGTACAGGTGAAGACTTGTGAGCCTTTCTAAATAGTTTTTCTATCTCGAGAGCCCACTCTTGCAAATTTTCTCGGCGGCCTTGAACTCTGTTCTTCATTTGTGCTCGAAACACATGCTCTAGGTGTTCGTCTCCGTAACGACTTTCCAAAGTTTCTAGAAGCTTCTCGTAAGTGACGTCCTTGCCCAGTGCTTCAAGCACAGTCAAAGCCTGATCGCGAAGGCTTACTGTGAGAGCAGTCATGGCTTGCTTCTTATTCCATCCATTGGCCTCGACTATGGCATCAAATTGGATTTTATAAGCTGACCACGAGGAACTTCCGTCAAAAGGTGTCACCTTGAATCCATGTGTTACAGGTGCAGAAAATACAGGAGCTGCTATTCCATCTCCCGACTTCAGAACATTTAAACATTTTCTCACATCGTCGATCCGTGTCTCAGCCTCGAAGATGCGGGTTGCGTGGTCCTTGATAGCGATGTCATGTTCCTTCACAGTAGAGTCATGCAAGTCAACTTTATTTTTTAACTCTTGAAATTCCATTCCAAAAGCCGTTCGTAGGCTAGTCATCTCTTCTTTTCCTTCCTTCAGCTGGCGAGTAATTTCTTCATCCCGACGACGAGTATTTTCCTCCATGTTCTTAAGCATTGTCAGCAAGGCAGCCATGTCGAATGAAGTTGGTGCCGTAGCAGCTACTGAAGAAACTTCCACATCTTCTGATGGATTGTTGGTCGTTGGCTCACTCACATCCACCAATAACGAGTTGTTTCCAAACCGTCTCTGGTCAACGTCTTCCTGTCGACGTGTCTGCTCCTCTTGCCCGCGTGCCTCTTCCTGTCGGCGTTGGCTCCTGGTGCGAAGCGAATCGTCGTCGTGCGGAGTTATCGGCATTTTCCTTTTATCCCACTTCTGACACCAAATGTTACGAGCGGGGTTGGATAAAAGGAATGAAACGTCGATGTATCCGAAGATTCACTTTATTCACCAGTTACACAAACACAAACACTGTTACACTACACTAGACACTTGCACTATAACACTCTGAACACTACTCGTACAATTACTTCGATGTTAACACTTTGAACGCGTAATCAAAACTGACTCCCGAGTCGTCGGTCGTCCGCGTATTTATACAATTTTAAGATATCCAGAGCATTCGATTGAACAATAGTGCAAACACACAAAAAGTTGTTTATCACGCGGAGCCACGCGTTCAATCTAGAACATTCGGATTCCAATAAACACCCCATTATTAACTAGATAAAAACATCATAAAAACGGTGCACAATAATTGCTTTCCAGAAAGATTTCTTTTGTTCCGGATTTAACAATGGAACGCGCGGCTCGAGCGGCTACTATTGTCTAATCTGCGTTACCTATCGGTAGTTGTAAACAACATCGCCACAGATTAGCGTATAGTTTCTACGACTGGCGTAACATTATGTTAAACACATCATCCATTCCCGATACTTTTTTGACTGAATGTTTATCCACAACAATACATACATACTCGTATCGTTATGCCTTTCCTCCGAAGGGGCTGGCAGATGTGTACAACACCTACACTTCGCCGGACGATATACTGTGACAATATTATACTATACTAATAATAATATACTGTGACAATATTATTCCCAAATATGACAGGGGGCGAGCCTGTCGCCTTACACCGGGCTCCAGTCATGTAGCAGGTGACATACAATACGCACATAATTATGTACACACAATGAACAATTTGGTGCGTGCCGTCGGCTGGGTTTGATCCCGCTCCCTCTGGCTTGAGAAGCGGGCCTTCTCCAACTAGGCTATCATCGCATTTTATAAGTACCTAAATCGCTAGACATATGTATATATCCAGTGTGCATATAATAGACAGCATTTCTACGTTTTCAGGCTTTCTTAGTATGGCTTCACATCGCACATAAATAGGTGCTACCGTGTTACTAGGTCAAACTTACTACCTGGTTGGAAATGTTGGATTTTCTGTATTACCCGCCTTCAAAAAGAGAGGAGGTTCTCATTTAATTTGTATGGTTTTTTTATGTATGTTACGCGATTATTGTGCCGATTGCGATCGATTTTGTTAATCTTTTTTTATTTGGTAGATCATAGGAACTTTTGATAATAAACAATGAGCAATAAACGTTGTATAGCCTGGGAACAGTGTTACAGTTTTTTATCTTTTTCGATGGAGCTAATTTAAAATAAAGAATAGGCAAAATACTGTGTAACTATTCCAAACTTATACAACATTTATTGAAATGAAATGAATGTTTATTTTTCGCAACAAACATCACATTTCTAAAAACTACTATCATCACCGTTCTTTTATGACTGTACCCAGCGCACCGGTAAGAGACACCCCTCTTATGGTGGAAATTCCGCCAAAACGCACTAAGCTTTTCAAGTCAACTTTTCTTGTAAGAACTGCAGAGGTGTGGAACTCGTTGCCTGCGTCTGTCTTTCCACCTCAATACAATCCCCCCCGGATTGTATTGAGGTGGAAAGTGTTCAAGAGTAAAGTGAATAGGTATCTCCTAGGCAAGCGTGTCACACCTTCGATCACGTTGACGCTTCCCATCAGGCGAGTCAGTGGTCAAACGCTTGCCTAATCTGTTGTAAAAAGGAAAAAAATCAAATAAATCTTATTCCTTGACTCCCCAAGCAGTAAACGCTGTGTAGCCTAGGAATAGCTGCACAGGCTTCTGTCTTTTTCGATCGAGTTCAAAAATGTAAAGGAAAGAAAAAGACAAAAGACAGTGTAACTATTTTTAGGCTATACTACGTTTTTTGCAAGTAAATGGTAATTGTTTAATTCAGTATTGATAATCATTATTATCCAAACTAGGAATGAACCTTTGTTTTGGAATAGCAATACCACCGGACGAAAGAATTATTAAGAGGGGTTAGACTCTAGACTAAACGTTCACGTCGTTCGGTTACCAAAAGTGTCCCATTTTAGATACCATATTGACACATTAGAGTAGTGATTCCCAAAGTGGTTTATATTGACCCCCAGGGGTCCACGACGACCTACAAGGGGTCTATGTGAGCGAAATAAAGAATTAGAGGATTTGTGGGATATAAGCGAGGGTCCACGATAGTTGATCTAAAATACCAATTTACACCAAATATATGCAAAGTATTTATAATCTATATACTCTTTAATACTCTGCCAGAGTGTGTGTTGCCTGACACTTATAATCTGGGTGTCTTCAAGTCTCGAGTGAATCGGTTTCTTCTAGGCAAGCGTGCTCCATCGTAGGCCGCATCACTGCTTATCATCAGGCATGTTGGCGGCCAAACGCAAGCCTATTGAATAATTTAAAAAAAAAAAAAACTAAACGCTCAAAAATATAGGCGCGATGAGCGGTATTATCGCTTAAGAACGATCTCTTACAGACAACCTTTGGATGGAATTAAAACATGGACGATGGTGTGTGCTAAAGAAAAAAAAACTTGCGAATTTGAGAATTACTTTTAATAAACTTACATACTAATGCCTACACAAATAATGAATGTCATTAATGAACTATGACTGGAGCCCGGTGTATGGCGGCAGGCTCGCCGTCGCATTTAAGACTGAATATCATCCGGCAAAATGTGGGTGTTGTATTACACCTCTACCAGCCCCCTCGGGGGAAAGGCGTGACGATATATGTTATTAATGAACTATGAATATTCTTACAATTTTCCACTGCCTTAACACTGAATGTGATCAGTAATTTTCATGGTCTGGTCTACCCAAAACCAAAAAACATCGCAAGTGGTCTACGAGGCAAAATAGTTTGTGAACCTCTGCATTAGAGTGTATTTTCCTGCAGTACAGCCAAGCTGAGTCACAGTTCACACACAAACAAGTCGGGACACTCGCAACCCACACAAGTCGAGTCAAGATTACAGTAAGCTCTACCGATGACACTTGTCTTAGTGATAATGCTGTGTGCGTTAAGATTTATGTGCTCTGTTTACCGGGTTATTCGGAGAGGGTATTTAGTGTTGGTGGTTGGTTGTCAAACGTAGACCTATTCTATACAGCCTGTTAAAAAGCCCTGTTATATAATTGAAGAGCATGTACATGCATTTATAAGACGTGTTAAGAGGGCCGCGACGCTCTGAAATTTCCATACAAACGTGCTACTCAAATTTCTTGAAAACCATTTGTCAGATTATGATGAAATTTAGCATGTACAATTAAATTAACAATATCTCCGCCCCTATGTTCTTGGTATTTTTTAAAAACGTTCTCAAGCGAAAATCGAGTTATGAAAAATATCCACATTTTTAAGGGGTCACTTTTGACTGATTTACTCAATAGGTAGATAAAGCAAATCAAAAATTCCATTACATAGGGAGGTTTTCTACATCATTAGCTGTTAAATGAATCCATAATACAAGGGAAATTCTTAGTTATTTAAGAATGATTACAGAAGTGCAAAAGTCATTAAAAAAATGAAATTGCTCTTTGTCACTCTGGAGGTAACTTTAAAGGCTCGTCAGTATCATTACTCGCTTTCTTCGCTCGTCTTCTTCTTCTAAACGAAATGGCTATAGAATACCTTAAGCCAATGCGAAGTTAGTTAAGTAAAGTGGTAAGTAAAGTAACGTGGTCGCCGGACTCTTAATGCAAAAATACCAACAAAAAAAATTGCACGTTAGAAATAGCAAGAGTTATGACTGGTTTAAGAACGCAAGAAAAAAAAGGAAAATTTACAAATCTGTATCATATTATGTTGTCGGCTTCTGTTCTAAGAAAGTAGCGGAACGACGCGAATAGTTTACAAATAAAACTGACGCGATTAGAGGTTGCGTTCGCGTTTTTAGGAGCGCGGAGCGCGATGTTAGTTCAAATATTTTCTAGTCTAAATGTAATTTAAACTATCATAATTGCATCCTCCAGTCGATACTGAATTCCCATCTCACGGATTTAACAGGGTTTTTTTAACACCCTGTTATCTTATTTCTTATGCTTAAGAATCCGGCGACCTAACTAACTTTAACCTAGACTAACTTCGCGTTGGCTTAAGGTATTCTACAGCCTTTTCGTCTAGAAGAAGAAGACGAGCGAAGAGAGCGAGTAATGATACTGACGAGCCTCTAAAGTTACCTACAGAGTGACAAAGTGCAATTTCAACTTTTTTATGTCTTTTGCACTTCTGTAATCATTCTTAAGTAACTAAGAATTTCCCTTGTATTATGGATTCATTTAATAGCTAATGATGTAGACAACCTCCCTATGTAATGGAATTTTTGATTTGCTTTGTCTACCTATTGAATAAATCAGTCAAAAATGACCCATTTAAAAATGCGGATATTTTTTATACCTCTATTTTCGCTTGAGAACGTTTTTAAAAAATACCAAGAATATAGGGGCGGAGATTTGTTATTTTGATTGTACATGCTAAATTTCAAAATAATCTGACAGATGGTTTTCAAGAAATTTGAGTAGCGCGTTTGTATGGAAATTTCAGAGCGTCGCGGCCCTCTTAAATTTTGGTTTTTTATAATATTTAATAATTAAATGTAAATTTAATTGAATTAAATTGAAATCAATACTGAATTCCTTCCGGATTGGAACCGAGTACCGCCTCTCGCCTCCCTCAACTAGCCCTTACGGTAAGCCCGCCTGCATGTAAGTACACCCCAGCACAAGACAGCAGGGGTTGAAGAGCGTCGCCCAATAACCTCTCAAGTGCGAGAAGTGCTGACTCCATCGACAGTCCTTCACTGGAGCCTCGCTTCGCCCAACGTGTCATATCTACACTTCAGTATCTCTTTTGATGACAGATAAAATTTGAAGGATTTTAAAGGGAATTTTAATGTGGGGTGTTTTATTGGTAGGTACTCAGAAGGGTAGCGGTGTAACCGTTCCGAAGACGGGTCTGAGCAGTAGCGCTCTTGTAGCGCCTCACTCAACTGCCGTCTTTGTGCTTCTTCACTCTACAAAACTTCAAGGCTAGAGTGAATAAATACCTTATAGGTCGTCGTGCTCCATCTTAGACCACAACGTCACTTAACATCAGGCGAGTTAGTGGTCAAATGCCGACCTATTCTACATAAAAAAAAAGCATTTTAGTAAATCTTTTGTGCGGACGTTGTCAGTGAGTTGTATATACATATACAGGGAGTTACGAAAACCCTGTTGGATAATTGATGGGCAGGTACATACACTTATAAGTATTCATGCAAAAATTCCAAAAAAATGCACGTTAAAAATACTCTGGTCTAGTCTGGGTGTTGTAATACAAAGGTGTAATACAACACCCAGACTTCACCGGACGATATTCAGTCCCAAACATGACAGAGAGCGAGCCCGTCGCCATACACCGGGCTCCAGCCATGTAGCAGATGACATACAATACGCACATATGTTCACACAATTAACAAACTGGTGCGTACCGTCGGCTGGGTTCGAACCCGCTCCCTCTGGCTTGAGAAGCGGGCCTTCTCCAACTAGGCTATCATCGCTTTTAAAACTTATTTTATGCCTACTTGTACTTATCGCCTACATGTGCAACTGCATTGCGCGGCTATATACTGCAGAAATCGGAGGCAAGACGCCAGCGAGCCATCTGGCTGAAATTATTTACTATTATAACTGTATTGGGAACGGAAGCCGTTAACTGGAGACTGGATCGTTTATGTTGTCACACCCATCGATTACGGAGCGCAATAAATTACTGAAATAACTGCGTTTGACGCGAGTTTGACAGTAGCAGTTAGTTTGAAGGCCTGAAGTGAACTAAATAGCTGTAAACTCTGTAAGCTGAGAACTTCGTGAGTCCAACATTGCTTTAGTTATTGTTCTGAGGTCCAACATAACTGCCAAAGACAAAGTCAATGTCAATATGTTTTTATTCAATTTGGGTATCAAAGATACACTTATGAACGTCAAAGTTATTTAAATAGATTCGACCGCCTTGTTCGGATAACGAGCCTCTACTCAGAAGAACAGGCAAGAAACTGAGGGGCATTATTTTTTCAAAGAATAAATAGTTTACAGTCTCACAAATTTTGGCTACAACTAGGTAATATCTATACAAACTAGTGGCTACTTGGCGGAAGTGGAAGGCTCCAGACATCTTTGTCTTCTAAATAAGTGTTAACCTTATAAGTAATACCCTCTTTTCATTAATGTAGTTTTTGCATGTGATTTGAATTTTCCTTCAGTTCCATTTTAAAATATTCACGCTTTCCCACGAAGGGGCTGGCAGATGTGTAATACAATCGTAATACAATGTCCCACACTTCGCTGGACAATATTCAGTCCCAAACGGGCGAGTCCAGAGGGCGAGTCTGTCGCCATACACCGGGCTCTGGTCATGTAGCAGATGACATACAATACGCACATATGTTCACACAATGAACAAATTAGTGCGAGCCGTCGCGTCGGCTGGGATGTAACCCGCTCCCTCTGGCTTGAGAGGCGAGTCTTTTCCAACTAGCTATCATCGCTTTTTACATACTAACAGTAGGATAACGCGGGCACTAAATGAAAACGAAACTATGCAGTCAATTCGTTTCTATAAAAACGTCATATTCGCGGTATTTATACAAAATACAAACATTTTAATTCGGCGACATCAAAGAGAGATGTTTTATTCGTCCGGATATTTTTGAAACGGGGACGGTGAGCGTTGATTTTTTAAATTATTCAACCTTTGGCTTCGGCCAAGGGTTGCGTTCAGCCGCTTTTATTTTTAAATCCACAGAGGTTACGGGACTAGCAAGTCGGTCGCCTGATGGTAAGCCTGTTGTGAAAGAGTATTTCTTATATTTTCTTTGTATGGAAATAATGTATACAAAGGTTATTTGGAAGGAATCGCTTTAGGCGATAAGCCCGCTCTTGTATTGCGAAATAAATTGGAAACTGTCTAGTTTTTGAGGTTTTTTTATTGTTTATTTTTCTTTTATTTCGGGGGCTGAGCTACCCACGTCCGTAGGAGTGTACTCTATTCTGATTCCCTACACGTGGTCCCCGGGTAGTGCTAACCGGGTAGCAAACTCTTCGGCCGTGGCTAGTTACCACCCACCGGACCAAGCCATGCCGTGAAATGACTTAGTCGTGTTTCGGGATGAAGTCCGGTGTAACCGTTCCTAAGACGGGTCTGAGCAGTAGCGCACTTGTAGCGCCTCACTCAACTGCCGTCTTTGTACTTGTTCACTCTACAAAACTTCAAGGCTAGACTGATTAAGTACCTTATAGGTCGTCGTGCTCCATCTTTTTATAAAAAAAAAAATTTTAATTTTTGGTATGCCCACAAGGCGATATTGTTTATAGACATATACACATGGTTGCGATAAATATCTCTAACTCTATATCTTCTCTACATAGTTTGAAACAAAGTCGCTTTCCGCGTCTGTCTGTCTGTCTGGTTAGCTTTAATCCATTATACACAAGAAATTCTTACTTCTTTAACTTACCTTATATCTAATTATTTAGATAAGTGCAAAAAGCATAAAAATGATTGAAATTGTAATTTTTTTTTAAATAAATTCGGGACACTTCCACACACGGTCGCCTGGCCCCAAACTAAGCAAAGCTTGTACTATGGCTGCCAGAGACTGATATACATACTTAAATATTTTTAAATACATACTTAAATAGATATTAACAGCGATAAGGCCGCCCATTAAAAACTTAGTTAAGCCTTATTTAAGTACTATTGTAATTATTTTATGTTTTTAATAAAGAGTTGTTGTTGTTGTTGTTGTTGTTAACACCCAGACATAGAACAAACACAAATATTCGTCACATAAATGTTTGCTCTACGTGGGAATCGAACCCACGCCCCCAAGCTCAGAAGGCAGGTTCACTGCCAACTGAGCCACCGAGGCAGTCCAGTCACTCTGTAAATATTTTAGAGGCTCATCAGTACCTTTACTTGCTCTCTTATATTAATCACTTGCTGCGCCCCGCGGTTTTACCCGCGGTCCCACAGGACTGCATTTTTTTTCGGGATTCAAGTACCACAATTCATAGTAACAAGTCAAGTAGCACAAATATGACAGGCTCGCCCCCTGTCACAGTTGGGACTGAATATCGTTCGGCGAAGTGTGGGTGTTGTATTACACCTCTGCCAGCCCCCTCGGGGGAAAGGCGTGACGATATGTTATTAAAGTACCCTGTGTCCTTTTCTGTGACCCAGATAACGTGTACGTAAAATTTCACGACGATTCGTTGAGTATCTAAGGCGTGAAAGCACCACAAACAAACAAACTCACTTTTTCGCATTTATAATATTATATCGGATTCAAACATCTGTTCGTTCGTAAATCGAACCCTGGACTACCTGCTTAGAGAGCATTCGCGCTAGCTACTAAGGTACGAAGTCGTCGAACTTATGGAGGGGAATGTCGTACCAAGCCGTCAAACACAGCTAGTGTATCTGCTATCAGAACTGTTCCATTCCAGTGCACTGAGGTGCAGCATGCAGTATTTTATCTGTGCAAGCCTGTTTACTGTACACACGGTTCAATCATTTTGACTCGGTAGCTCAGTTGGTAGTGAACCTGCCTTCTGAGCTTGGGGCGTGGGTTTGATACCCACCTAAGGCAAACATTTATGTGATGAATATTTGTGTTTGTTCTATGTCTGGCTGTTAATATCTAAGTATGTATTTAAAAGTATATATACGAGTATATGTATTTATATCAGTCTCTGGCAGCCATAGTACAAGATTTGCTTACTTTGGGGTCAGGCGACCGTGTGTGCATAATGTCCCAAAAATATTATTTATTTCTTATTATGTAGGGTCAGTTAGGGTAAATGCGTCTGTAGGGCAATTGCGTCTTTCGAGAATTACTGACAAACGCCTCACAAATTAGGCAACTAACGCCATCTTGTACAGATTATTGCGACTAAAGATAGAAAAGAGATGTAGGTGGCGCCTAATTTGTGAAGGGTTTGTCTGTCATTCTCGAAAGACGCAATTGCCTCACAGACGCATTTGCCTCAGTTGACTCTAGTATGTATCCTACTAATATTATAAACGCGAAAGTTTGTATGTATGGATGAATGGATGTTTGTTACTCTTTCACACCAGAACGGCAGAACAGATCTGGATGAAATTTGGCACAGAGATAGATTATAGTCTAGAATAGCACATAGGATACTTTTTAACCGCAGGTGAAACCGCGGGGCGCAGCTAGTCATATTATATATCTATGTATAAGTGGCTATTTAGCGGAAGAGGAAGTCTCCAGACATCTTTATCTTCTAAATAATTCTTAACCTTATAATATCCTCTTTTCATTAATGTAGTTTTTACATGTGATTTGAATTTTCCTTTAGTAAGCCCTGTTATAGTTCGGGATTTTATCCTACTATTATTATAAACGCGAAAGTTTGTAAGAATGGATGGATGGATGGATGGATGGATGGATGTTTGTTACTCTTTCACGCCAGAACGGCTGAACAGATCTGGATGAAACTTGGCACAGAGATAGATTATAGTCTAGAATAGCACATAGGATACTTTTTAACCGCGGGTGAAACCGCGGGGCGCAGCTTGTTATAAATAAAACGAAGGCAGTTGCTTGGAAAGGACATTAAAATTCTAAAGACTGGTTGGCAGTTGGCAGTGCAGTTCTTACAAAGACACGAGCAGAATTTACGGCTCATTTTCAATTCACAATGGAAATTTGGGTATTGAGAGCTGCTAATAAAATGTGAGGGGGAGACGCTTCGGTGGGATAGCTTTATTTATGACCTGCTTTGTCTGTTTTGTGGTATTTCTGTGTTAGAACACAGATAATCGAAGCTGTAGATCCTGCGTGTTAAAGAGAGTCATTTGTGGTATTTTGGCGTTAGATCAGAGATAACAGAAGCAGAAGATCACACAAACAATCTTTACGTGTACAAATAATAATCATTTGAGCGTATACGGGGTTATAGGTATCTAACCAAAAACCTCTTGAGGGTTCAATGTACTCATCAATATGAGCAACTTTTACTATGAGGCGAACTCTGAAATCGCGAAAAAATCAGCTGTTCCATACATTTTGTATCAGATGATTGAACTTTTTGTATGGAACAGCTGTTTTTTTTTTCGCGATTACAGGATTGGCTTCATAGTAAAAGTTGTTCATATTGATGAGTACAATGAACCCTTAAGAGGTTTTTGGTGAGTTACCTATAACCCTTTATAATACATTCTTCGCAACCAAGAAGAGGCGGCGTTGCAGGCTTGGAGGACTTGTGGTATTTTGATGTTAAGGCAGAGATAATAGAGATATGGTAACATTTAACATAACTTATCGTCACGCCTTTCCCCCGAAGAGACTGGCAGCGGTGTAATACAACACCCACACTTCGCTGAACGATATCCAGTCCCAAAAGTGACAGGGGGCGAGCTTATCGCCATACACCGGGCTCCAGTCATATAACAGATGACATTCAATACGCACATATGCTCACACAATAAACAAATTGGTGCGTGCCGTCGGCTGGGATCAAATCCGCTCCCTCTGGCTTGAGAGGCGGGCCTTCTCAAACTAGGATATCATCACTTTATGATATGATACTTTAGCTGTTACTGCAGTTAAAAATTTTAGTTAGGATTAGGACTGATGGAAGACATGAATGTAATAGAAGTAGATTTTGCATGCACAAAATTAACTTTTTTGGGTTCCGTACACAGAGGGTAAAATGGAATCCTATTACTAAGACTCAGCTGTCCGCCTATCTGTCTGTTGTCCGTCTGTCACTAGGCTGTATTTCATGAACCGTGATAGTTAGACAGTTGAAATTTTCACTGATAATGCATTTCTGTTGCGGTTTATTAAAACTTAAAAAACGGACTTTTAAAAGTCGAGATACGGTACAACCGACCTTGAAGCAATAAATCCTGAGTGTATGAAAGCACACATCACTAAAACCGGGGAAAACGAGGTGCTCCCACAGGGATCGGCTGGAAGCGAACGAGAGCTCGCATAACGTGGTTTATTGAACAAGACGTCAATATTATCGCAGTGGGAAAACGGGAAAACGTACAAGTCTCAGCGGAATAACGCCGAAGTCATCAATAAGAAACGAGGCGCTGCGCCATTTTAGGTATAAGATGTTCGGAATTAAATTGAAAATAAGGTAATATACTTGGCTAGAAATTAGACTTAGGATTCTGACACCATTTTATTGATATGAATAATATAAGATAATATAAGAGATCGGTACGAAAACCTTAAAATGGCCGCATAAATTAGATGCTGCACACAATTCACCGTAGTCACAAACACACGCTACCAGTCGCAACAGTGATAATTATCGCTGTCTCGTTCTCGCTACAATTAATAATAATTCCTTTATTTCAAGTTACAAGATTCATATACGAGTACAGGTACACAACACACACAATTAAAATTAAAAATTAAATACAAAATTAAATAGGTACTTACTAGTCCCTTAAACAATGTTGTAGATTGCACGCTAGACACACAGGTATTGAACATGCAATCGACAACATTGGTTTTTATAGGGACAGTCCAGTCTGTCCGCAAGCGCAGCCAGCATGCTGTTGGAGCTGCCTCTCACCCGCCGTAGTAGCGAAGTGCCTCTTTTACGCATCGTTGCATAAAAGCAGTCAACACGAGCTTCAGCAAACATTGTTGACGCACTGCAATACCGGGGGACAACATCATTCTGAACGCGTTATTGGACTGGACACGAAGGGCGCTGTACGATTTTTGCGTGTAGTCAGACCACAGGCTGCAGGTAAAAAATGAGGTACAGTAAGCTCTAAACAACGTTATTTTAACCTCTGTCGAGCACCGTGCAAACCTGCGGATCACCATATTCGCTCTAACCGCCAGCGCCCTCCGCTCTCGCTCAACATCCGCATCATCTTTTAGGGTAGGCGTCAATAGATGGCCTAGATATTTAAACACATCTACCCTTTGTAAAGACGAGCCATTTAATTTTACAGGGGGCATTACAGTAACTTTTCTTTGCCCTCCCTGAAAGACCATGCACTGACTTTTTTTTACATTTTAAATAAGGCCATGATCCGCTGCATAGCTCTCACACGTACTCATCAGCTGTCTGAATCTACAGTCTCTTGTACGTCTCTTTGTTATTTGATACACGTAACATAGTACTGTCAACGGAGCTGTGTAGTGTCCGTTTGCTTGTAGTTATATTGGGTCCACGCGCTGTGTACTAGTAATTAGACTCGTGCCGCTTCTTCAAGTTATTTCGATGTGTGAATCAGATTCAAACTCTTGTCTCGAAGAGTCCCAGGTTGCAACTATAGCTGGGGAACGCCGAGGCAGGAAGTGCGTTCCACTCCTTGGTAGTTTTTATTAAGATTAGAAACGTTTGGTCTATGGTGTTAACTCAAGGTTAATTTCTAACTCTTGGTGGCGCAAAATGTTTTTAACCGCGGGTAAAACCGCAGGGCGCAGCTAGTGGATATTTTAAATGCGAGAGTTTGGATGGATGTATGAATATTTGTTACTCAATCACGCCAGAACGGCTAAACGGATCTGGAAGAAATTTGGCACAGAGATAGATTATAGTCTAGAATAGCACATAGGATACTTTTTCACTGCGAGTAGCACTGGGGACCGCAGCTAGTAGACCCATAAAGTATGCATCTTCTACCACTAAAGCCCATACAATCAATCAACTAGCATTGGTCCTAACCAACGTTCATTTATCAACAGAGGTATGCGAGAAGTATGCTGTTATTTGAGCCATTTTGGAACCGTTTAGAGCCATTTTAGAGCCGTTCCAGAGCCATTTTGGAACTTCCATTGTCTCTGAGACCAGCGTTATGATGGATGGTTTAAGGTGTGCGGAGTACAGTCGGGTACGGAAGTGGGTGAGGTGATTTTCAGCTACGTAAATTATGCAGGTGTAGGACGTAGGTATGTAGGTTTGACGACATGTCTTGGAGAACAAAATTAAATTAGTATTTGTTTGTTTGTAGCTACGCCCGGTTAAGCCCGCTATACTACAGGAACCATTAATTTAAAAAAATAACTAATAAAAACCTCCGACACTCAAACATAGCTAAGAACACACATACACATTTAAAAAAATATATATCGGTTCAGCCAGTTAGGAGCTACGATGTTACAGACAGGCATAGACATACAGAGAGAGAGAGAGAGAAAGAGACACATCAAACTTATGTTTTTATTTTTCCATACTTACCATATTTTATTAACTTACAAGCTGCGCCCCGCGGTTTCACTATACAAAAGTATCCTATGTGCTATTCTAGACTATAATCTATCTCTGTGCCAAATTTCATCCAGATCTGTTCAGCCGTACTGGCGTGAAAGAGTAGCAAACAACCAACAATCTATCCATTCTTACAAACTTTCGCGTTTATAATATTAGTAGGATTTGAAACTTGTTGCCGTTTCAACATAAACAAAAAAAACACTAACGAACTTTTATTAAATAAAATGTTGTTCTTCATTCTGATCGGAGTAAATTATTGCACCATGATTCTTACCATGTCAGAAGCCTTCGGGGACCTTAAAAAATCCGACATCCAGGGTAGTCGGCCTATACTTTTGTTGCTTGCTTGTTTAGAAATTTGCTAAAAAAATTCGTTACCGACTGTACTTTACACAGGGTGCTAGAGAATTGGATTCCAATTGGACAAAGCATAACATTGCTTTGTTAAATTAATTCAATGGGGTTGTGTGACATTAATTATTAGTTGTCACACCAGGGCCGGCCACTGAGCCCATAACTTACTCTTCAGGAATTTGCTGGGATTGTTTCAAAATTGTTACCAATTATATTTTACTCTTTTGAATCTATACTTCCATACCAATATTATAAAAATCTGAAGAAACTGTCTGTTCGTTTGTCTTTTTTATTATGCCATAGCTGCACCCCACGGTTTCATCCACGGTCAAAAAGTATCCTATGTGCTATTCTAGACTGTAATTTATCTCTGTGCCAAATTTCATCCAGATCTGTTCAACCGTTCTGGCGTGAAAGAGTAACAAACATACCTGTAGAAGACTCTGATGGACATTTGCACTAAATATAAGAATTACCTACGTTCTTGCTTAACTAGTTTTAGACCACTCCTAGCAAAATATTCGCTTAGCTGACAAAGTTAGGATTCTCTTAAGAGTCCGGCGACCAGTTTAGACTAACTTCGCATTGGCTTAAGGTTTAGTCATTTCGTCTAGAAGAAGAAGACGAGCGATAAGAGCGAGTAATGATACTGACGAGCCTCTAAAGTTACCTACAGAGTGACAAAGTGCAATTTAATTTTTTTTATGACTTTTGCACTTCTGTAATCATTCTTAAATAACTAAGAATTTCCCTTGTATTATGGATTCATTTAAAAGGTAATGATGTAGACATCCTCCCTATGTAATGGAATTTTTGATTTGCTTTGTCTACCTATTGAATAAATCAGTCAAAAGTAACCCCTTAAAAATGCGCATATTTTTCATAGCTCTATTTTCGCCTCAAAACGTTAAAAAGAAAAAGAAGTAGAAGAGGGCGGACTGTTAATTTAATTGTACATGCTAAATTTCATCATAATCTGACAAATGGTTTTCAAGAAATTTGAGTAGCGCGTTTGTATGGAAATTTCAGAGCGTCGAGGCCCCCTTATGGAATGGCTTTAGATTCGTCTAAAAACAATTTGGTAGGAGCTAGCTAGAAGTAGATTAAACTAGCTAAGCAAGGACTTAGGCAATTCTTATATTGAGTGCAAATGGCCAAAAGACCTCATTCACTTAGCCAGGCTGAATGTTTTTTAGGCACAAGCCAAATATGTCTCGTTTATCATAATTTGACAGATGCCACCACCAGATGGCGACACTTTGGTGATTAATTAAATATTGAACGGTAGCACAGGCAGGCCCGGATCTAGGATTTTTTTGAACCGGGCAGAAATTTGAGATTGCATGCATGCATTTCATATCTACATTTCGTCACGCCTTTCCCCCGAAGAGGCTAGCAGAGGTGTATAACACCTACACTTCGCCGGACGATATTCAGTCCCAAATGTGACAGGGGGCGAGCCTGTCGCCATACACCGGGCTCCAGATACTACATTTCATATCTATTTATATATAGTTACTACTTCTAAAGGAGAAAAACTTTAAGCGCTTACTTTATAAGCAGTAATGCGGTTTTTTTTAATTATGTAGATTATCCAGAGGTTACATTACGGTTTTGGCGCCCCATGAATCTGCCGCCCCAGTTATCCCCCCCCCCCCCCCCCCCAATCTGGGCCTGACCACAGGCACAGCTGTGGATGTTTCCCACTGCCTGTGATGGGCCATGATGGCCGCTGCACTCGCCAATCGTTGTTCATTATCGCCATCCATCAAACAATATGTCAGGTGGGAATATGCTTAAAGTTTTGGCGCATACTGTCTAAAGCGCAAATAGGAAAGAGGCGCGAAAACGCATAAACTTAATTTAAAGGAATAAAAAAAAAAATATATTATAAACGCCAAAATTTGTAAGAATGGATGGATGGATGTTTGTTACTCTTTCACGCCAGAACGGCTGAACAGATCTGGATGAAATTTGGCACAGAGGTAGATTGTAGTTTAGAATAGCATATAGGATACTTTTTAACCGCGGGGCGCAGCTAGTAGTAATATAAAAACTGCAGGTTATTTGCGTATTTTCATTATGTTCCGGTTTTTCCCAATTTGGAAGATAAAATCCGGCTTCTGGAAAAGAAATTCAGCAACGCTGTTTTATGCCGAATATACGATGTTCTTATACGAAAGCGGATCTAGAATTCATAGGAAAAAAAATAGAAATAGCAGATTATGCACCGAGGGGAAAAGCAGTGTCTTACGTCGCGGGCGGATTATTGAATCCTGAGTGTAACGAGGGACTCTAGAGTTAACTCCCGAGCGTAGCAAGGGAGTTATGTAGAGTCCTGAGTGAAGCGAGGGGTTCAATCCGCACAAGACAAAGACACTGCTTTATCCTACAGGTGAATACTCTACTTTTCACACCTTCTGCGTGGCAATAAAATGAAAGTGTGATAATATGTTACGTCAAACACCATTTTTGTTTTAAACGTAGAGTTCATGGTCCAGGTGCGTTCTTCTATTTTCTTGGTGGCCAGTTCAATTTTCGAAAAAACTCTTATTACAGTGCCCGTATGCTGAGTTATCAATCAATTTAAACTTACATGGGATTTTCATACAACTTTATCTCCCTAAGGAGGCAATGCCTCGCTTTACGATGAGACTACGTGATATGTAATAGGTCATTGTCGAGCAGCTGGTGTGAAAATAATGTTTATCCTAAAATTTCCATCCTATACAATTTAATGAAGAAACTTAAGTAAGCTTTGGGCCATAATTAACCCCCTCCCCTCCCTACCACTCTCCCAGTCTTAGTGGCACTTAAAAACAATAGCGTACCTGTAAATAGGCGTTCTTAATTTGGCTGGTTATTAATTTGGACTTGGCTGTCGGCCAGGCACGCTAGAGCCTGCGAGTTGGCGCTGCCTGTGCCAGGCTGACTAGGGCTGCCACTGCTACATTAGTATTTTAACCGACTGCCAAAAATGAGGTAGTAGTTTGTTTAGTATTCAAATGAAATCAAAGGTATTTATTAAATTGGGTATCGAGGATACACTTATGTTTATCAAAATAACTCTACCACCCTGTTCGGATAAAGAGTCACTAACCAGAAGAACTGGTAAGAAACAAGAACTGGAAGAAGAAGAAGAGAAGAAGAAGCTTATTTTTTTCCAAAAATTTGTTTGTCTTTTGTATTTTAACCGGCTTACAAAAAAGGGACGTTCCATGTTCGTCTGTTTAAAAAATGTATTTTTTTACGTATGTTCACCGATATTATCGTCAATAGTAAGCAAACGAGTAACGAAGCGATTTGAAAAATATTTTGGATATTTTATATAAGGCAGCGTTGACCTATGAAGTTTATTGGTAAAGTCGGATAGGTGATCGCGAGTGGTATTTACAACGGAGCGTTTGCTTAATTAATTAAGGACTTAGCTGTTCATTGTGTGAACATATGTGCGTATTGTATGTCATCTGCTACATGACTGGAGCCCGGCGTATGGCGACAGGCTCAGCCCCTGTCATATTTGTATTACACCTCTGCCAGCCCCCTCGGGGGAAAGGCGTGACGGTATGTTATGTTAATTAAGGATCAATTAAAAAAGTGAATTTGTCTAGCCTATCTCACTTGCACGATAGCCTAGTTGGAGAAGGCTCGTCTCTCAAGCTAGAGGGAGCGGATTCGAATATGGCCGAAGACACGTACCAATTTGTTCATTGTGTGTACCTATAACTACATAATGTGCGTATTAAATGTCATCTGCTCTTCGATTATATTTTTATTTAGATGCATCTGTTTCATAACTGGAATCCGTTGTATGTAGGCGACAGCTGACCCGCCCCTTGCACATTTGGGACTGAACATCGTCCGGCAATGTATAAGTGTTCTAATAGCTTGCTAGCCCCTTCAGGGGAAAAGCGTGACGATATGGTATGTTACGTCTCGCTAGCACATTTCAAGATTTTTAAAGGTTTAAATCACTGAAAAAACTCACTGAAGTACCTAGTTACACAATATCGCAATTGGTCAACTTCCAAAGAATGTAAAAGGTTTTAAAAAGGTTAAGCAAAAATATATTTACAGATGGCGTTGAATGAGCACGTTTGTGTACGTAACAGTCTTATATAAGGCTGTGTATACACTGAAGATGGGCGAGGTAGATGAGTGTGTGAGGAAAAAAACCCCCAAAACAACCAATCCATTTCATTCACACAACGAAGTGAGTAACGATTATTGGTGCATTTTCCGCACCGCTGATTAATGAAAAGCGATGGCAGCCTAGTTGGGAGAAGGTCCGCCTCTCAAGCCAGAGGGAGCGGGTTCGAACCCAGCCGACGGCACGCACCAATTTGTTCATTGTGTGATCATATGTGCGTTTTGTATGTCGTCTGGTACATGACTGGAGCCCGGTGTATGGCGACAGGCTCGCCCCCTGTCACATTTGGGACTGAATATCATCCGGCGAAATGTGGGTGTTGTATTACACCTCTGCCAGCCCCCTCGGGGGAAAGGCGTGACGATATGTAGCACCGCTTATTAGCCATCCTTGAGGGTCCGGCGACCTCTTTAGACTAACTTCGCATTGGCTAAAGGTTTTCTATAGCCATTTCGTCTAGAAGAAGACGACGAGCGAAGAGAGCAAGTAAAGATACTGTCGAGCCTGTAAAGTTATCTACAGCACTCTGTAGATAACTTTTGAGGCTCGTGCAAATAGCAATTTCAATCATTTTTTATGACATTTGCATTTCTGTAATTATTCTTAAATAACTAAAAATTATTATGGATTAATTTAAAAGCTAATGATGAAGACAACCTTCTTATGTAAAGAGATTTTTGATATGCTTGGTCTATCTTTTAAATAAATCAGTCAAAAGTGACTCTTTATAAATTCGGATATTTTTCATAGCTCTCTTGTTTTTTAAAAGACAACGTCCTCAGTCTTTTAAAAAAACAAGAACAAAGAGGCGGAGATATAATTAATTTTATTGTACATGCCAAATTTCATTATAATCTGACAAATGATTTCCAAAAAATTGGACTAGCGCGTTGTATGGAAAATTCAGAGCGTCGCGGAACCCTTAACTGAAGCTTGAACATCAATTGATCCAAACACAATGTTAGAAACGAGCATTTGTTCTTTGTGATTCGATTGTGATTGGTCAGTTGCACCGCTGAGCTCCGCTCCACTCAACTCTACTCCAATGAAAACGCTCCCTAACTCCGTTGAATTCGCAACCTAACGGAAATGCCAAGAACAAAAGCAAATGAAGCCAAGAAAAATCAGTTTTAAAAACAACTTTTTTAACTTCAAAATTTCATTTATAAACAACTTTGTTAAATTACGTAAAATGTCTTTTATTTTTCAGTCACGCGGCAACCCTGCGTGACTGAGTTTACAGTCCGCCCCTGGTACGGGCTAGTTCAAGCATTTCAGAATTCACTGTTTATTGTGAAAGTTTTTATTGCAAAGTACCTACTTGCTATGATAGATTGAGACTCAATTAGTTTTGTTAAGCTGTAGTTTCTAGCTAACTAAGTAGGACATGGCTTAACCGGGCAAGCTGTGAGCGACTGACTGTTCGCATTCAGATCGTTACCTTTTATGAACAGTTTTTGAAGATACGAGTATCGCAATATTATGCTATAGGTCACAGATCAATCTAAAGGAAAAGTTGGAACACTGCGTTAAATGTCGCTGAAGCAACTTCTTTTTAAATGTGTGTGCGTGGTAATGTTGCCATGAAAAACATTTACAATTGCACGAAAACTAATATTAATTCCCAAACTCTACGTTAGCCATTTCCATTCCAATATGCAACCTTAGGAGATTTAATAGTTTAAAACTGCACATATTTGTAAGAGTTTAATGTTACGGCTTTTTCAAAATTGACTTGTAAAAAAACTGCATAGTTTTTAAAAAGAACCTCAAAATGTAGTCCTGGCTACACTTTTATAATGCACTATGTATATTTAAGTATACGAAATTATACCATAAACCAATGCACATAATGTCGAGGTATGAATGAACAAGCGTGTAGCGTAGTTTTTTTGCGTCAAAGTGTGAGTGTTGTGTACCTATACGACAGTAGCGTAGTTTTTGGATGTTTTTGGCTTCACTTAGATCATACGCCGTGCGCCATCTTATTCTCTAGGTTGATCTGAGGCTATAGGTACATATGTTTTACATATTATATTGTACATTTGGTTTTGTTTTATTAAATTGTGTATTGTTGCTTAGATGATTTGGACACATTGAGAGAATGGATGAAAGGAGATTGACGAAACAGATCTACGAGGCGAGTGTGAACGGCCAAGGTGGTAAGGGAGACGAACGTATCTTGACCAAGCCGAAGACGTTTTAAAGAAAGGACAGGTCAGGAGTACCCGTAACTGACGAGCCTGTATGAAAAGACTCATGGAAGTAGAAGTAGCGAAAGATGTATGTTAGGATCGTAGCAAGTGGACAGAAGTGGTATCTGCCTACCCCTATGGGAAACAGGCGTGACTATATGTATGTATGTATATTGTACATAAATTTAAGTTGGTATTTAAATTAATGACTTAACGTTGTAACTATTATGAAAATCATACAAATATTGAAGTAGGATAAGCTAAGCATAGAGAATTTGGTTTGTAGAGCTACAAAGGGGTGAGTTAGAATACTAAAATGGTAAAATTGATGTAGGATGAGTTAAGAATAAAAATAGGTTGAGTTACGATTTTTTTAGAGAGGATGAGTTCGAGGGATGTGTGAGGAACAACCAGTCATCTTAAAAATGCTGTGTACAATGTTTGGGCTAGCAAATTTATAATGTTTTTTTCAATCAAGATTAATGCTTGAACAGGTTCTAAATATATGGCAATCGAGTTACTCTCCTCGTTGATAAGCAATCGCGTATGTAATTTAACCATCATAATTAATAGTTAGATTTAATTAATATTTTACGATGAAAATTATTGGTTTCATTTCATTAACTTCTAAGAAAATAATGCTGTTATTTTTATCAGCAACCGTACTCATTAAACTAGTTGTTCGCTTCGTACTGTGACCTCGCGATTTTTATAATATTGCATCAGAAACTAGGTGATTCTCGCGGTGCTGCCCGCGTTTAAAATGTAGCCTATGTACTATTCCAGATTACAATCTATCTCTGTGCCAAATTTGGCATGATTATGTAAACTATTTCTGAAGGGACGGTATTCAAAACTACCTTAATGTAAATGTAAACGACTAATACTTCTAATAATCCAAACCATGTACAATATGTAGGCAATTTCAGTATGAATCGAATGGACACCAATGAAAAACGCAACGAGATCCGTCCTCTTCCGTGCTCCAGCCAAAAGTGCCGGTTGGGCGGGGCGGGCGACTCAGGCGCTACTCATTCATTCGCTACATTCCTTTGACAGTTCGCTCGCAAAACGTCACACAGCAGACCATAGACTGCATTCTTTTGTATGTGTTGCTAACAATTGAGAAAGAAACATCCATCCATCCTAACTTTCGCATTTATAATCGACCGAGTGAGCGTCAGCGAGCGAAGCGTCTGTGCTTCATCTTCAACAAAAATGCTTTCGTATGTCTGAATTCCGTACTCGCAAAATGTAAGCCGCTACATGTTGCCATAAACGGCACCGTACGATGCTTTACATGGCTATTTCCTTACTTTTAAATCAATTTACGAAACTGTTAAAAAAAAAAACAGAAGAAAAAAACTAAAAAAAAAATGTCGAATATAATAATTCGAATTTAATAAAGCTAATTAAAAAAAAATACTTGAAGTATCCAAAACAAAATTCAAGGAACAAAGTTTACCAATCAAACAATTATCCAACTTTTATGAACTAAACATTTTTTGTTCATAAAAGTTGAAAACCAACCACATTATGTTTGTCTGTCTGTGTGCGTGACATGGCAAGAAAACACAGCACGCGTAGCGAATTTGTGGCTTGCGTTTTGAGAAGGCCTTGTTTAGAAACCTACCTTCTATTGTTAGCAACACATACAAAAAAATGCAATCTATGCTCTGCTGTGTGACGTTTTCCGAGCGAACTGTCAAAGGAATGGCAGTATAGCGCGTGAGTCGCCCGCCCCGCTCAACCGGCACTTTTCGCTGGAGCACGGAAGAGGACGGATCTCGTATTGTTTTTTTTAGCGTCTTTATGTCGTATTGATCTTGGTTTCCATTCGATTCTTAATAAGCTTCTAGTAGCCCAACGAGCTATGGAGAGGGCTATGCTCGGAGTCTCTCTGCGAGATCGAATCAGGAATGAGGAGATCCGTAGACGAACCAAAGTTGCCGACATAGCCCAGCGGATTGGCCAGTTGAAATGGCAGTGGGCAGGGCACATAGCACGAAGGACTGATGACCGATGGGGTCGAAAGGTTCTCGAATGGAGACCACGTACCGGCAAGCGCAGCGTAGGACGTCCACCCACAAGGTGGACAGATGATCTTGTCAAGACCGCAGGATCGCGCTGGATGCAGGCCGCTACCAACCGGTCTTATTGGAGATCTATGGGGGAGGCCTATGTCCAGCAGTGGACGTCCTATGGCTGATGGATGAATCGATTCATACTGAAATTACCCACATTTAGTGCATGGCTTGGATTATTAGAAGTATTCGTTATTTACATTAAGGTTGTTTTGAGTACCCTCCCTTCAGAAATAGTTTTCACTATAAGTGGTCCTCCAACGAACTATAAATAAAAATAATCGTCCAGACTGCATGACTTCGTAAGCCGATGCAGTCTCAAGGCGCTGCAAGACCATTAATTATATCCAAATAGTTCACAGCTTCGCCGCCAGTTTATTACTCCGCTAGAGGGCGACACTTGCGCGATAGTTGCATAACTAAATTAAGTTAAAATTACTTAATAGGTGGAATAAGTTGTAGCTAAGGTATCGGGGCTTCAGCACCGGCGTCTTGGCAGGCAGCCTTCTGCGTGAAATGTGATTGCATCGAGACGTTTCGACTGCCTCGGCGACTCAGTTGGTTGTGAACCTGCCTTTTGTGCTTGGGTTCGAGTCCCACCTAGAGCAAACATTCATGTGATGAACATTTGTGTTTGTTCTATGTCTGGCTGTTCCTATCTCTTTAAGTACGTATTTAACAAATAACGCGGTTAAAAGAGAAACAAAAAACTCGACTGCAAAATGTACTCTGATATAATGTACTCTCTGTACTCTATATGTTGTACTCTATGTCACTTCGACTATCAAGACGATTCAAATGACACCTCACATGTCGAAATCCATAAAGCTGTTTAGGCTGTAGGGCGTGTCAAAGAATCTTCATACATACATAGATACATACATACATACACTCGAAAAACATGACCCTCCTTCTTGCGCAGTCGGGTAAAATTACTTTCTGTTAAAAAAAATACAGTTTCTGGCAGCCTAAGCATAAGCTTTGCTTAGTATGGGGTCGGATGACCGTGTTTGCCAAAATGTCGTGTAGAAAACAGACAAATTTTGTATGTTTTTCAAGTGTATGTAAGTGTGTGTGCTTTTTTCGAATTTATCAAAGTTTTGTTTGATAAATTAGAGTTGTACACTTTGAGGGGTCTCATCACCCTCAGGTTACTACACCCTTCTAAAATACATTGTAGACCTAGAGGGGACACGTTAGTGTCACGCTTAGGCCCTAGTGTTCTGCCTCGTAGCTCGCACCTGCGTTTGATTATGATAAACGAGCCTCTGTCCCTAACGACCAGCACAGGGTAACAATTATAATGTATGTATGTAGACTGAGGGTAGGAGGGTAGTTTCGGGCATGGTATAATAATATACCCCGCCTGGTATGGCATTCCGGTCACGTGGGCAACACGTAGTGACGTCAATCGATGCTTGAGCAAGACCGAAATTAGTCATCTACAACAAGTTCGAAAGAGACGGATAACGATGACGTCATTACGTGTCTGCTGCATGCTAGACCTTGGTTTTTTGAATCATGCTAACAATAAAATTATGGCAACAAAATGTCACGCTACGGGCCCGAAGTTAAGTCTGACGAAGAAGATATGCTAATCTTATGCTAGAGGTACTCTTAAGTATCCGATTACTTTTTCCAAAGAAACCCAAGGAAGACAACGGTGCAGCGTGTCCGGCATCGATGTGGGGAGGGGGAGCGACCGACATCCGGGAAATACTGCTTTAAGCGGGCTTAATCCCAACGACCACTACGTTCGGTCCTTAGAACAATATTTTAATTTTTGTCCTATCTATCGCCAGTGGGGCTAGTCTCGTGTTGGGACATAAAATTATTTTTTGTGCCAACGACCACTACCAAACTGACACCACTGGTGAAAACTACAGTCAAACTGATAGAACTGTAACATGCTACACCAATTTTTGAAAAAAAATTCTTACTCTAAATCTTTGTCCCAATTACCACCACTGGTGGCTGTTTTGCTGGTGATCGTTGGGAGCAAGCCCTGCCCAGCGACATATGTAGTAGAGGGGCGCCGGTGCGTTCGGGGCGTTCCTATGGAGATCCCTGTATACTAACCCCAGTATTCACAAGCATTACTAAGTATAGTCAGCTCAATATAGGATGTGCAGGGGTTCCGCGATGCTCTGAATTTTCCATACAAACGCGCTTGTCAAATTTCTTGAAAACCATTCGTCGGGTTGTGATGAAATTTAGCCTGTACAATTAAATGAACTATGTCTACGCTCCTATGTTCTTGGTTTTTCGAAAAACGTCCTCAAGAGAAAATAGAGCTATGAAAAATATCCGCATTTGTAATTGTAAGGAGTCACTTTTGACTGATTTATTTAATAGTTAGACAAAAAAAAACAAGAATCCCTTAACATAGGGAGGTTGTCTACATCTTTAGCTTTTAAATTCATCCATAATTCAAGATATTTTTTTTAATACTTTTAAGAATAATTAGTGAAGTGCAAAAGTCATAAAAACTTATTCCAATTCCACTTTGTCACCCTGCAGATAACTTTAGAGGCTCGTCAGTGTCTTTACTTGCTCTCTTCGCACGTCGTCTTCAGACGAAATGGTAACAGAATACCTTCAGCCAATGCGAAGTAAGTCTAAAGTGGTTTCCAGATCTTTAAGAGAAATAATTCTTTGTCACGCTTTAAAATTGGAAGGAATTACGTTTTTTTTTTTAGCTTTACGATAGATATGAAGCAAAGAGTTCTGCGTTTAACGTAACGCTATTGATTTATTTAGTGATGGGATGTATTGGCACGATGGATAGTCGATATTTTTTACAGGAAAAGAAGTTTACAGTACTAGTATTTTAATGTTTCGTTGTTGTAACGAAAGTGTTCTGATATAGCAAGACACCGCAAAAATTGATATGTATTTACATCTATGACGCTGATTTTCTCAGACGTAAATTGAAAACAAATCTTGGTTTAACGTGACCACCAAAGACCAACCTGTCCTGTAGTCAAATGCAGTCAACTTTTGTATAGTTTACTCATATATTATTACTGAGTATGTAGGCAGAATATAAGTGTGCTTGATAAACTGAGCCAAGCTTAATGAAATACTAACAAACATAGATAATTTATTTTGTTAAGCTACTATTGCCTAATCTGTGTTACCTATTGGTAGTAGTAAACATCGCCACAGATTAGCGTATAGTTTCTTCATCGGCATCCTAAGACCACAGAATATGCTCTATTACATAGGTCCCTAAGACATGCTCGTCCAGTATTCTGGACGAGATAACTGAAGCTATATTGGTATTTATTTTTTACCATCGACACTTGGGCGACATCGACATCGTGACACAAAATATCGTTATAGATAAAATTGAAATGCACAATATCACTGCCCTAGTTACGTGATACTGACACGTGTCAACCGCACAATTATATTTATGTGAATGAAGTACAAGAGCGCCGCGCACAGGGTAAGGAAAATGTATGGCAGCTGTCATGACAATGTACTGAGAAAGGGAGAAAGGTCGTATTTAGCATGGTATAATAATATTCCCCGCCAGGTATAGCATTCAGCAACACGTGGTGACGTCAATCGATGCTTAAGCAAGACCGAATTATGTAATTTACAACAAGTTCGAAAGAGACGAATTGTGATGACGTCATTACGTGTTTGCTGAATGCTAGACCTTTCTTTTGGATCATGTTATTTACGTAAAAGTAATGTTTGTAAATTAAGGCGTAAGTCTGACAAGCACAGAGGTAGGCCACCAAGAAAGTTTTCAAAACCATAGGTACCACAGGTTTTACAAAAACCTGTGGAGCGTACTCCCAACAACCACCACCAAAACAGCCACCAGTGGTGGACATTACACTAATATTTTAATTTTTGTCCCAACTGCCGCCAGTAGGGTTCGTTGGGCTATAAAAAATAAATAATATTTTTAGCGTTTCGCATCATAATGTAATAATTACATATATTCAAATTGTTTAATGACATAAAAACGGATACGTCCACTAACATCTATGTCAACAATATTCAAAACAGAATAAAATAAATTACATTAAAAACAATACTTACATAAAATGTCAATAATAAAAATTAAAATAGTAAAAAGTTTTACTAGGTATACTCTCATATTTCAATCAAACATCATAGACACATATGGACTTCTTGTTCCTGTCAAATTGGTCAGTTAAATTTTCCCAATAAATCAAAAATGTCATGATTAAAATTTTCCATTTGTCACAAATATATATAAATATAAATTTATAAATATATATAGTTAAGCTATGTTACAGTATGAAAAAATATCAAAAATTGGTTTTCCATGTCAGAGCTCTATCGGTTTGACCTTAGTTTGCAGTTTTTGTAGTTTTTGTAGAGTTGGCAGTTTGGTGGTGGTCAGTAGCACAAAAAATAATTTATGTCCTTACGAGCCCCACTGGCGACAGTTGGGACAAAAATTAAAATATTGTTCTAAGGACCCAAACTGGTGGCCGTTTTGGTAGTGGTCGTTGGGAACAAGCCGTAAACTCCCTACATAACTCAGATGCACCCCAATTCATTACATATATTAGTGTGTGTTGAAATCTAACAGTCGAGTGCAGTATTGTAAGTATGTGTGCGTTAATGACGTCACAGTTCTAGAATTTGGCAATGCGGCTGGTAAATCAAATTTTATCTGAAATTTCGGCGATAGGGCTGCCACAGAGTGAGACAAAAACATAGCAAGGACTAAAGAGTGAGCGCGATGATGTTTTATATTTTTAAAACATTACGAATTAGGCAGAAGTCGGTATTAGTATGTATGTTTAGTTGATTGGCGTAGCGACCTACCCCGGCTTTGCACGGTACCTATAACCTTCCTTAACAAAATATCTAACCGATGGTGAAAACCGCATTAAAGCCCGTTGCGTGGATTAAGAGGAGTTAGATATACAGACACAGAGACCGAGAGACGCTTTTTTTTAAGGGTCCGGCGACCACTTTAGACTAACTTCGCATTGGCTTAAGGTATTCTATAGCCATTTCGTCTTGAAGAAGAAGACGAGCGAAGAGAGCAATTAATGATAGCGAGTAATGAGGCGTCAGTAGACGAGCCTCTAAAGTTACCCACAGAGTGGCAAAGTGGAATTTCAATTTTTTTTATGACTTTTGCACTTCTATAATCATTCTTAAATAACTAAGAATGTCCCTTGTATTATGGATTCATTTAAAAGCTGATGATGTAGACAACCTCCATGTAAAGGGATTTTTGATTTGTTTTGTCTATCTATTGAATAAATCAGTCAAAAGTGACCCCTTCAAAATGCGGATATTTTTCATAGCTCTATTTTAGCTTGAGAACGTTTTTAAGAAAAATCAAGAACATAGGGGCGGAGATATTGTTCATTTAATAGTACATGCTAAATTTCATCATAATCAGACAAATGTTTTTCAAGAAATTTGAGAAGCGCATTTGTATGGAAAATTCAGAGCGTCGCGGGCCTCTTAATGATTGATGCTGTTGGCCACTGGGGCCTCTACAGCGTACCGGGCATTAGGCAAGCGCAGATGGCGCAGGGCTTTAAGGATGCTTAAAACTATGGGCGACTAGTTCTCTAGACTCAATAGCACCTCTACGATACAGCCTCGGCTTGGGCCGTCGCCGAGGATAGGGAGCCGAATTTCCCACCGCCAGACGCTTTTTTTTGTGAATGACTTATCTTATGCTGATGGGCATTGAGGTCTCTACAGTGTACCGGACGTAAGGCAAGCGCGGATGGCGCAGGGCCTTGAGAGATTGGTGTTGAAAAACTAAGGACGTTTAGCACAAGGGCACCACTACGGTACGGACCTCGGCTTGGGCCGGCACCGGGGAGGGGGAGTCGATTTGCCCAGGCAACCCAGAAGGGGTGTGCTCTAAGTTGAAATGTATGACTATTTAGAGAGAATCTAACCGATCTTCTATTCTTCTTCCAATATCTTCTTCCGATATGTATGTATGTATGTATGTATAATTCGTGAGGTCACAGTTTGTCCCGAACAACAAGTTTAAGCCGCGTCTCGTGAGTGACGCGTCCCACTGCGACCCACAGCCCTACAGTTACAGTTCAACCTAGTAGGGACTAGGTTGAACTGCATGACTATTTGGAGAGAATCTAACCGATCTTCTATTCTTCTTCCAATATCTTCTTCCGATATGTATGTATGTATCATTTGAGGTCACATTTTGACCCGAACAACTAGTTTAAGCCGCGTCTCGTGAGTGACGCGTCCCACTGCGACCCACAGCCCTACATTTTGATGCATGACATAAATCTCGGCGCGACGCGGCGGACGTCCCGATTTAGATGAAGATTAGTTAGAGCAATATTACAGTTGTAACCTAAGACGAATTACTATGATGGGACTCGCCTCATTACACTGACTTTTTTGGACCGATTTCCTACTAGTCCTATAGTAGAAAGGGGATGGTAAAGTCAAAATGTTTTTATTCAATTGGATATCAAAGATACACATAGTCGAGTTCGGAAAAAGAGCCACTACTCAGAACAGGCAAAGACAGACGTATGTTTACACGTAGCCTTGTCACGTTCTCACACGACAAACAGTGACGAGAAGAATTTTGTCGCGCGCGCATACTAGGTCTGCTGTGGCCCTATTCGGAGATTTGAGATTTCATCTCACCTTTTTTCGTCCTTGTTGCTCTCGTTTGAAACGTCATAGGTGTGAAAGTGACCTCATCAGTAGTAAAATCTCATCTCATCTCACGCGCAGGAATAGCCCCCGTGGTCGTGGAAAACCGCCTTGTGTAGCGTTACCGTGTCAATCCGTCTACAAAGTGCCCGCTCTGCTATCTCAACGCTTTCACGTCCATCAATGATACGTCCAAGAGTGTTTCCTTGGTCAGACGGAGGCATGCCAAATCGGCGTTCAGTTTCTAGTATTTATAACTAAGAGTTTTGGGTAATTCATTAATGTAATAAGTTTGAGACGGCGAGCGATGAGGTTGTTTATGCAGGCTTGGTGGTGAGCCTAGTGTTGGATTTTGGACCGCGCAGAGGTCAAGGTGGTCAATCACATTATGTTTTTTTTAGCAACTTATTAAATACTCCCTCTCTCCTAGTGATAAGTGGTGAGGTTTTAAGCTAACCGACAGCCTCGGTGGCTCAGTTGGTAGTGACCCTGCCTTCTGTGCGGGGGAGCGTGAAATCGAATCCCAAAAAAATCCTAGGACAAACATTAATGTGATGAACATTTGTGTTTGTCTGGGTGTATTTAAAAATATTTATGTATGTATATCAGTCTCTGGCAGCCATAGTACAAGCTTTGCTTAGTTTGGGGTCAGACGACGGTGAGTACAAAAATGTCCCGAATATTTATGTACTTTATTTATTTAATTAAACAAACTCACTTTAAAATTTCTAGTATCAGCTAGGATTAGGATACAAACGCTTGCCGACCTACCGCAGCAGACTCGAAGTACTCGCTCCGCTCGGTCAGCACTCATCGATAGTCGCAAAGATGAGTATGAGAACAGAAGGGCACTTTCTGTGAGTGCTTGGAGTAAAACGCCTACGGCACGACAATGGGCGCATTGGAGCGGGCACTCCGATCGAGGCTAGGCTTTTAGAAGAGCTCTTGGGCTGCCAGACTGCAATATTACAAATGTAGGTAGCTAAGTTTTCATTACTAAGCATCGAAATGTTTGCTAACTCTTAAGTCTGGGGAAATAGTGTAGACGCCAAAGATCTTTTTGTTGCCTAGAAAAAATTAATCAGTATTTTTGCAAATATTAAAATTACAAACGTCGATACAAATTTTCACAGACCCTATATTAAAAAACTTATTATAAAACATCAATATTTATTTGAGCAAACTGTAAGTTTCTACGTAAATATCCCCTATTTTTTCCAAAACATGCTAAACAACATGCTAACAACTAAACAACTAATTTTACCAACCTCCAGATTAAAAATACATGGTTCCGGCCCAAACCCAAAGGCTATTAAAATTTATAATAAATTATTAACTAAACAGTTAAAAACAATAAAGAAGATGAGATCAAATTCATTAAAACGCTAAAATATACTATATTGATAAAAAAATGTTTTTGTACTCTAGACGAATTCTGAACCGACAAAAGAGGGCCGCGACGTTGTGAAATTTCCATACAAACGCACTACTTAAATTTCTTGAAAACCGTTTGTCAGATTATGATGAAATTTAGCATGATGAAATTAAATTAACAATATCTTTCGATGAAATTAAATTAACAATATCTTCGCCCCTATGTTCTTTGTTTTTTTTAAAAACGTTTTCAAGCTAAAATAGAGCTATAAAAAATATCCGCATTTTAAGGGGTCACTTTTGACTGACTTATTCAATAGGTAGACAAAACAAATCAAAAATTCCATTACATAGGGAGGTTGTCTACATCATTAGCTGTTACATGAATCAATAATACAAGGAAAATTCTTAGTTACTTAAGAATGATTACAGTAGTGCAAAAGTCATAAAAAAAATTGAAATTGCACTTTGTCCCTCTGTAGGTAAGTTTAGAGGCTCGTTAGTATCATTACTCACTCTCTTCACTCGTCTTCTTCATCTAAACGAAATGGCGATAGAATACTTTAAGCCAATGCGAAGTTAGTCTAGGTCGCCTAGGTCGAAATTAGTTAGGTCGCCGGAAGTCCGAACAATGTTGCCAAACCTCATTATTATGTGATACAATTTTATGTGATTTACCTTTAACTGCATGTACCATAATGGAAGCAATACATTATAGAGTACTGAGTTTTCAGCCAGAAGCTAGCTGCAAGACTAGCTGCGCCTCGCGGTTTCATCCTCAGTCCCACAGGATCTATATTTTTTTCGGGATAAATGGTACTCTGTATATTTTTCTGTACCCTTGACAACGTGTTTGCCAAATTTTGTGATAATCAGTTGAGTAGTTAATAATAATAATAATAATAATAATAAGTTTATTCAAAATCTGTACAGAGGTGTTGGTAACATTATTTTCTTTTCTTAACAGTGTGTTAATATGGGTACCATATGAGTCGCTGTGCCCTGCACTAGGTCTCGTCAGAGCCTGTATTGCAGAGTACAGTTCCTTTTGGCCCTCTGGCCACTTTATATAACAATATTATGTATGCAAACTAATCTATAATTTATTTAAAAATATAAAATACTTAAATAACTTAACTATTTTAGATAAACATAGGCAAAACAATGAAACACAAACTGGAAGAGTATTTGTGTTGTAGTATTTCTTAGTTCTCTAAATTTTTTTTTTTTTTTTTTATTAATTTCTAAGTGAATGGGTGTTGAGTGTGTGTGTTTGTGTGAAAGTGTTAGTGTTTGTGCACGTATATATACATGTGATGGTGTGTGAGTGTGTGTGTGCGTTTATGTGTGTACGTGAGACAGCTCCACATAGCACCATCCTCGAGAGAGTTGGGCTTGCGGAGATGACCACGGGCGTATGTGGTGTGGTGTGATGTGTACGGTGATTTAACCTGTTCAATTGTTCGTTTTTTTTTTTTTTTTTTTTTTTTTTCGTTTTTTTTTTTTTAACCCGTGAAGAGGTAAACTATTGCAAACTATTGTTTTTTTGGTTATCTAGTTTTGATAGTTACTTACTAAATTAGTGCTGAAGTGATTTGTTGATTGTATTTCTGATTTTTTTATTTGTTGAGATGAATTTTTAATTATTATTTTTGTATTCGCAAACAAAATGTTCTTCATATTTTCATACCGAAAACAGAATTTTGGTAGGTAATTAATTTTGGCGCATTTTTTTAACAGTTCTTAAAACTGGCCAGTGCTTGCCCAGGACAGATAAAAAGCGGAAAGAAAATAGGGCAGTTGTAAGACAAAGAGATTCAATAAAAACCAGTGCCATTTTAATAACAAACTTACTTGCTTTTTTATCAAGGTTCTTTGAATACAATTAACATTATAAAAGTTTAAAAAAACCGGCTTCAAAATGTTGTACCTCATGTCACTTCCACTATCAAGACGATTCAAATGACACCTCACATGTCGAAATACATCAAGCTGTTTAGGCTGTAGAGCGTGCCAAAGAAACCTCATACAAGCATAGATTCAAAAAACATAACCCTCCTTCTCGCGCAGACGGGTAAAAACAGATAGTTCTACATGTATGCAGTCGGCTTCTGAACAATCTTCAAAAACAGAAAACTAAAAAAACGTTATACCTAATTTCCACACCCCGTCACTTTTTAAACCAAAGACATGTCGTATATTAATTTTACACAATATTTCTGAAATAAATACAATATTTTAAATCGAGACATCTGTTTACCTACGTCATCGCATAAATTACACTATCTGCGCTAGAACGTTGATCTTAGTCTAAATATAGATTGAGCGCACGTGGCCGCTATCTCTTTCCGACACTCGTTAAATTGGTGTGAGGGAAAGGGACGGGCATCGTTCAGTTGGTACCTTCTGTCAATGTCTAGCTTTTAAAAAATCAGCTGCTTTTAGAATGGCTTTTTATTTGACGGATATTTGGTTGAAATGAGTTATGGATGTGTGTGTAGACAAAGAGTAGGACAAATAACAGATTATCCTTATTTGTGATCTTATTACGATTAATACCAATAAAAACGGCAAAAAATGTGTTTCTATATAGGCGCCGATCTCATTTTACCATCAAATATTACTTTTATATTATCATCAATCATCAAACATCCTTATAAATAAATGTGTAAAAATTCGACGACAGATTTGAGAGTCACGAGGTCTCAATTCGATGCGAAGTACTAGTACATAGATATGTAATGGTTTGAAATGTATACCTTCAAAATGAAATTGTTTTCCGTTACTCACGTGTGGATAAGTGATATTGAAAGCGAACAACTGTCATCTGTCATCCTTTGTCTGTTTGTCATTCATCAATTAAAATATGTACCTGTCACTCTTGATATACATTTGGCGAATTGCACGTAGAGCGCTCAATTTTACTAGCACATTCTAGTTTTCCGCATTTTTAGAGATTATGTTTTTTTAGATAGTTTCGAGAGAGTGTTTTTGGCTATATTTTGCAGTCTCGTTTGTTAGCAACAGCGTAAAACTTAGTAGATAAGGCAACAAGAATTTAAAAAAAAATTGTAAAACGCCCGACCCCGATTTTCGTGGAACATAGTTAAGAATACTCCCCGACTGATTCGCCTTTCAACCAAAAAAAAAACAAAATCGACACAGACAGATGGACACACACACACACATGCACCCACACAGCCACACACAGAGACTTGTCAAACTCATAACACCCTCTCGTTTTTACGTCGGGGGTTAAAAATAGGCAAATAATATACATATCGCCTTTACACACGCCTACCTACCTACACGCCTTTTCCCCGAAGGGGCTGGAAGAGGTGTGTGCAACACCCACACTTCGCCGAACGATATTCAGTCCCAAGTGTGACAGGGGCGAGCCTGTCGCCATACACCGGGCTCCAGTCATGTAGCAAATAGGCATATATGTACAATAATTCAGTTACATCTCTTCTGTACTAATACTCTTTGCCCACTCACACATCAACGGCTCATGTGTGCGCGTTGAGTGATATAAACACAATATTACCATAGAGTAAACATAAGTCACTATATTGTTAATTGACCTAATGTTTTTTTTTCTAGCAATTTCACGGTCGGATACTTTGACGTCATATGTTATGTTTAATTTTAATTTACTTTTACTGAAAAGCAGTTTTACATTAAATTCGCATGTTTTTAATGTCATCTGCCAAATAACTGGAGCCCGGTGTATGGCGACAGGCTCACCCCTGTCACATTTGGGACTGAATATCGTCCAGCGAAGACTGGGTTTTATACACCTCTGTCAGCCCCTTCGATGGAAAGGCGTGACGGTATGTTCAGTTATGTGAAAACGTTTTTCTTGGTTTGTACTTACATAAGTTTTTTTAATGTAGTGTAAAGCCTGAACCAAACTGAACGTGAACAGGCAACCTGCGTCAGTTCAGACTGAACGGATTGTTGCACACTTTGCAAATAGCCTACCACACGGGTTATTCCCAGAGCACTTAATAATTAGATTTTCATACATTAATTCGCAAAATGTTCCGAAGAATGATTACTAAATATAATTTATTAGAAAATGCTGTTTTTATGTTTTATTTATCAAAACCTAGCCTATATATGTGATAGCCTAGTTGGAGAAGGCCCGCCTCTCAAGCCAGAGGGAGCGGGTTCAAACCCAGCCGACGGCACGCATCAATTTGTTCATTGTGTAAACATATGTGCGTATTGTATGTCATCTGCTACATGACTGGAGCCCGGTGTAAGGCGACAGGCTCGCCCTTTGTCACATTTGGGACTGAATATCGTCAGGCGAAATGTGGGTGTTGTATTATACCTCTGCCAGTCGCCTCGGGGGAAAGCCATGACGATATGTATGTATATTTATCATATTTTATATTATACTTATATTATTTCTACATTTATTTATTCTGTGGTTCAGGCGCAGTGTCGTTCCAAAATTTGTTCATTTAGAATGTATGAGAGCGACGTATTTTTAACCCCCTACGCAAAAACGTCGGGGTGTTATAAGTTTGACGTGTGTGTGTGTGTTCGTCTGCTATGGCATCGTAGCTCCCGAACGGGTGAACCAATTTTCATTTTGATTTTTTTATTTGAAAGGTGAATTAGTAGGAAGTGTTGTTAGTTTGTCAGGTGTTTTGACTGTGAATTAGTAGGAAGTGTTGTTAGTTTGTCAGGTGTTTTGACTGTGAATTAGTAGGAAGTGTTGTTAGTTTGTCAGGTGTTTTGACTGTGAATTAGTAGGAAGTGTTGTTAGTTTGTCAGGTGTTTTGACTGTGAATTAGTAGGAAGTGTTGTTAGCTTGTCAGGTGTTTTGACTGTGAATTAGTAGGAAGTGTTGTTAGTTTGTCAGGTGTTTTGACTTTTGACTTGTGAATTATGCACAAGCGACGCCTCACAGGCACGTCGCTTTACAGTTTTTACGCCTGAATCGTGTCCGCGCCTTATCTTCGCCTTACGTCTGGCCTGTAGGCTAACCGCTAGTTCTGATAGTTAAGGAAAACTAATTTCGTTTTCGTTTAGCTTCATGCATTTCACCGAGTCCCATAACGTTTTCGCCATGTGCGCTTTACTGAAATGTATGGAGCCAAGCGAAAACGAAAAAAGTTTTCATGTCTTTCAAAAATCATGGTAAGCCCCTTGAATATTTGAGGCATATAGAAGAAAAGCTGATTGTTTCAAAACTTACTTGCTTAACACTGTAGCGGTCTGACTTGACAGTCAGACAGTCTGACGACCATGTTGTGTTACTCATAAACGCACTTGTTGTTATGTTGTCTTACCTGAAACAAATAAAAAATAATTACTCAAGTTGTTGTATAAATTAAAATATAGTTTGTAAGAATCAGTACATTGTTTTTTATATTGAAATGAAACTTCTAACGCGACTTCCAACACGGTTGCGTTAACCGTTTAACGTTCCTGGGGAGGAGGAATAGAAAGAGACAGAGCGAGAGTGAATGCGAGGCACTCGAACGCATGCGCGTAGTATACCTGTTACACTTTTCACTTCTTCCGCGCGGAGGGATCCACGCACAATTTTTTTTCAATAATAGAAGAAAAAAATAGGAACAAGTTTTAAAAGTTAAAAATTTATTTAGGTAATGCTGATGCTACACCGACGGGGCATACTGTTACTGTAAGGACATACAGATACGGACAGATTCTGTACGTACATACTTACACTGTATGGACATACAGATACGGACAGATTCTGTATGTATATACGGATACTGTATGGACAGAGACGCAATAATAAGCAAGCAAGCAAGTTCGTAAAGGCCGAGTGGCAATCCCTGATGTCAGAGTTTCTAGGCCGCCCGAAGGCCTCTGACATGGCTTGACGATTGTTTTCATAAACCAAACAACCGGGGCCTACAATGTAACGTGTCATCCGAACCACCCATCCTAGGACCAACCGAATAATAGAAAAACACAGAGAAATAAAGAGAGATGCAAAAGACATTAATGTCACTGCCGCGTACTACCGCGTCTGGAAAAAGCGTTGAGACTTAAACGGCCCAATTCACTGTCACTGTCTCTCTCTCTACAAATGGCATGAGAGTAAAAGAGTCAACGAAAATCTCAACCTTAGACTTAGGTAGACTTGAGTCAACTCAAGTCTAGTACTAGAGAATCCAGCTGGCTAAAGGGCTCAAGCCCCCTCTCCAAGTAATAGTCCAAAATTATGATTCAAACGGGAATTACTCACGTACGATTTAGTACGATAAATCGTAAATGTGAAAACTCAGTTTCCATAATAAAATAATCCAAAATGTCTATTTTTTAGTGCTTTTGTGTTTCCCTACCTTAATAATGGTTACCCTCAATTATGTCAAAGCAAAAACTTACCCACCCACTTTAATTTAAATCTAGCCTCACCCTATAAGTCTACTAAAATTGTATAAGTCTATACAATTTTAGTATTACAATTATTATTACGAGTATTTTCTATTTATTTGACGAAGCCCCTATCCGGTAGTTGGACAACTGGATTTTGTCAGTTCTTTGTATGTTATTTGTATAATATAATATAAAGGGTCCTCCACATAACATTATTTTTTTGAAAATGCTATAAAAAAAACCAAAGAATATTTTCTCAAATTTCTTTTTTTATTTGAAAGTACAATCCTTCCGGTTAATAATGAAAAATTTAATTCAAACGGCTGCCTCGGCTGGCCATGCAGTAGCCTACACGATGAGGGACACACGAACAGGACGGCGCTACATGCCACACAGCCGAAGTTACACTCGATGTTTTGCGCCCTGTTTTTGAAGATCGCATTATCAGCCGCAGAAATAATCTGCGGCTGATAATATATATGCATAATATGTAATTAATTATAATAAATAATGTATTATTTTGGAAATACCAATAGTCTCCGCCGCGCGCGCTGGGATATACTCATATGTATATATACGCCAGTGGTCCAACTACCGGCTATACAGCTGACTTAGAATTAGATTTATTTGAATTTGTTTTAAGTTTAAATATAGTTAGAATACCTAGTCTGGATATCCGCGCAATATTGTCCTTGTCGTTTTTTGAGGGAGACACAAGACTTTAATAATATAACCAAATGCTTTTGTAATTTTTTGTAATTACCTTTTGACGGGTCCATAATATGAGCATCCTTAATTAATTAGGCCTTAATTAATTAATTAAGCCATACTTTAAAGATTTAAAGATATTGTCATTTCCCTGTTTGTATGTTTTTGAGATGGCATTATTTATAAGGAAAAATTATCAAATGTCTGTCGTCCACGCGTCATCAGAATAAAATCAGCACGCCTTGTCACGGTACTGCATTCTTTGGTAAAAGTGTGTTGGGTATGGGCCCGAAAATTTATAATCATTTGCCTAAATCTGTGCTTGAATCGTTGCTTCATTTAAAGTAAAATTATTTAATGTTTTGATAGAGAAAAGTTATTATAAGGTCGACGATTTTTTTAATGACAAATTTAATATTTAACAAATAATTTAAGTAGCTGACATTGTATACTTTTGACAAATTTAAACATTTTATGTCTGTTGATACTATAATTATATTATTTTAAAATCTTTGTAACACAGTTAAACAATAACGATTCTGATTCTGATAATTTTTTAGCTAAAATTGTTAAGGAACCCTTACTTAATGACAATAAAAATTATTCTATTCTATTCTATTCAAAGTCCTGGGTCCGCCACTTCTCACGTAGGTACTTCTCTCTAAAGTGCACTCCGATAGATGGCGCTGGCTGATACAAAGTGTGAAATTTCCGCCCTCCCCTCCACTTCACCGCTTCCGGCGCCGGAAGTGGCTCCGCTTCCGCTCACTATCTTATGTCAAATTGCAAAACTATTTTTAAATAACGTTGTTTGAACGTAGGTCGAGAGGCTGGAAATGTAGTGTTAGAGTTCATTTTTAAGGTGTTTCATTTTGTTTATGGCGAGAAATTTAAATTTTAAACTTTTTTTAGGGTTTTGTACCTTAAAAGGAAAAAAATTGAAACCCTTATAGGATCACTTTGTTGTCCGTCTGTCTGCCTGTCAAGACCCTTTTACTCAACGCGTGGAGGTATCAAGCTGAAATTCATACCAAATTCTCAAGTCTACCGTCCCTTGGAGCGGTGAAAAAATCAAACCTCTAAGCCAACGCAATCAAAAGATTCAGTCGTTTATGCTGCAAATTTTCAACACTCGTAAGGTAATCAAAACCTACGGCGTACTTTCCGTGAACTCGTAAACGTAATAACAATATTTGTAGTAATTTTAATTAAAAACGCTTGTCGTAATTAGGTTTGTACGGAACCCTCAGTGCCCGAGTACGACTCGCGCTTGGCTAGTTTTTTTTTCTTTTGTTTTTGGAATTAGACTTGGTAACCACATCCTACTCCTACTAATATTATAAACGCGAAAGTTTGTAAGAATGAATGGATGTATGG
Organism: Peribatodes rhomboidaria; assembly: GCA_911728515.1. NCBI lineage: Eukaryota > Metazoa > Arthropoda > Insecta > Lepidoptera > Geometridae > Peribatodes > Peribatodes rhomboidaria. The sequence continues at coordinate 2,395,084 of OU452192.1, read as the reverse complement.
ATGTTTGTTACTCTTTCACGCCAGAACGGCCGAACAGATCTGGATGAAATTTGGCACAGAGATAGATTATAGTCTAGAATAGCACATAGGATACTTCTAAACCACGAGTGAAACCGCGGGACGCACCTAGTGATACATAATAATAGAATTTCCGGTTACCTTAGATTATTTTTGCTCGTAATTTCACAGATGTAATTAGCAATTAAGCTCCTGATTACTTAACATTAAAACTTTAATTAATTTATTGGTTAATTTGCTTAATAAAGCAATACTTATGTCGCATGGTGGCTCAGTTGATAGTAAACCTGCATTATGAGCTTGGGGGCGTGAGTTCGATTCCCGCCTAGGACAAACATTTATGTGATGTATTTGTTCTATGTCTGGGTGATAATTATGTATTTAAGTACGAGTATGTATTTAAAAATATAGTATGTTCATCACTCTCTGGCCGCCATAGTACATGCTTAGCTATGCTTAGTTTGGGGTCAGGCAACCGTGTGTGCAAGTTTCCTGAATATTATGTTATGATAGATCTTAAGCGATAAGACCGCCCATTGCGCCTATATTTTTGAGTGTTTAGTTTAGATTTATTTTGTACTAGCTGCGCCCTGCGGTTTCACCCGCGGTTAAAAAGTATCCTATGTGCTATTCTAGACTATAATCTATCTCTGTGCCAAATTTCATCCAGATCTGTTCAGTCGTTCTGGCGTGAAAGAGTAACAAACATCCATCCATCCTTTCTTACAAACTTTCGCGTTTATAATATTAGTAGGATTTGGTGTCAATTAAGAGTTTTTGTATTGTATTGTATGTTATTATTATTATTCTATTGCTTTGGTGGGTTGTATTTTTTTGCGATTCCAGGATTGGCTCCTTAGTAAAAGTTGTACATAATGACGAGATAATGACTCCCTTTCGGGTAAGTACACCCTTTCTGTGGCCCTATTCGGAGATTTGAGATTTTCATCTCACCTTTTTTCGTCCTTGTTGCTCTCGCTTGAAACGTCATAGGTGTGAGTGACCAGGTTAAAATCTCATCTCATATCACGTGTAGGAATAGCCCTACTGATAGCCCTGTGTAGCAAGTTATCTGTGTAACTAGTCTAACAGACGTAAAGACCGCAGTTAGCTTTCTCCACTTGTATTTCTAACTGGACACAACTGGGTCGGAGCTAGCTCTCCTAAACAACTAGACATGGGCTGTAAACTTGGGATGAAATGGGGGCCTACCTTGACATCCTATTGCCATGATATTTGTTTATTTTCAAAGATAATTATGATGTTAAGATAGAACTAAAAATATTCACCACCTTCCTCATTGCGAATGTTGTGAATACCTATTATGGGTATACATCAGAACTGTTCCTATTAGCTGTAAGAAAACTTAAATTGTTTAATATACATATATACTGTTGGTATTCCTTAATAAATAAATGATATTTACGTATTGTTGTGAACGCTGAGCGACCACGAATCGTATCGCCGCGCAATAAGGTTGCGTTGAAGAAGCTACTGTTAGAAAGAATGACGTAATAAAAAATTAAATTGTCAATAAACTGCTTTACAAGATAGTATTAAGGTTTTAAACTCTAACAGTCAACTTCATTCTTAGAATGTTAAAGTTATTATTATTTTTAATTTATTGGTTTTTGACAAACTCATTCGTATGTAACCCCATGATGCCTCGTTGCAACAATAATCACTACATAGTATAAAACAAAGTCGCTTTCTCTGTCCCTATGTCCCTTATTTGTATGCTTAAATCTTTAAAACTACGCAACGGATTTTGATGCGGTTTGTTTAAATAGATAGAGTGATTCAAGAGGAAGGTTTATATGTTTAATAACATCCATTAAATAGTGAAGAAATACTGTTATTTTTGAGGTTTCTAATGTGATGTCGTTAATTATCAATTTTTTTCCGCTTACATTGCAAACGCAGGCTGAACCCTACGAGATTTATCACAATAATGTACTAATTATTTGTACACATTGAAAAGGTCTACAGAAAACTTCGCGATGGTATATGTCTATCTCTTATGGATATCCCACAATAACATTTTTTTGTTTATACCCGTGCGAAGCCAGGGCGGGTCGCTAGTATAATGTAAAATATGAAATGAGAGTATATTTCTGCCCACAAACTGCTACGCAGTTTGGCAGAGTTGTATTTTAATGCATTTGTATGTTATTAACTTATAGATCAATAAAATTTAAAAAAAGGTCCAAAACAAAACGTAACCAGGCCCCCTGAGCCGAAAACACGAAGTAGTCTTTTTACCCGACTGCGCAAGAAGGAAAGTTATGTTTTCGAGTGTATGTATGTATGTATGAGGTTTCTTTAGCACGCACTACAGCCTAAACAGCTTCATGGATTTCGACATGTGAGGTGTCATTTGAATTGTCTTGTCCCATACTCTTTCATATGTATCCTCTCCATCCTAAGGTTGCCTGGTAGAGATCGCTCTTAGTGATAAGGCCGCCAGTTGTTAAACTACAGTTAAAGTTTTTCTGTTCTGTTGTTTTGTTATTTTTGGTGTTTACAATAGTTTATCTATATGTAGTTTATCTTGATAGTGGAAGTGACGTAGGGTACAATATTTTAGTTAAAATCATCCGGAATGTGGAGTACATTTTGCAGTCGGATTTTTTTGTTTACCTTGTACAATGATACTTGTTTGGAAGCGATGATAGCCTAGTCGGAGAAGGTCCGCCTAAATGTATGCAAAATTTGATGATGATCTGTTGATTAATTAAGGCGTGCGTGAAAGCGTAACAAATATACCTAGTGGTTCTGTGAGCTAGAGACCTCGCAGCCGGCGTATGTCTTCCTCTGCAGGTCGCATCCTCAGCCGATTCTTGTAAACTTTTGTGAGCAGGTTCGATAATTGTAGTTTTTTTTTGACGAGCCAATTCTTACAAAATTTCAGAAATTTGACCTGGCGACGAAGACAGGCTCGCTCGTCAATTTTAATAGGAAATTTGGACAAACCAAGTCAAAATTAGGAAATTTTGGAAAGCCTACTCACAAAATTTCAAAAGAATCGGTTATATAACTATTTGACTGCCTCGGTGGCTCAGTTGGTGTGAACCTGCCTTCTGAACTTGGGGGCGTGGGTTCGATTCCCACCTATATAGGGCAAATATTCATGTGATGAACATTAGTATTTGTTCTATGTCTGGGTGTTAATATTTATTTAAGTATGTATTTAAAAATATCTAAGTATGTAGTTCAGTCCTTGGCAGCCATAGTACAAGCTTTGCTTAGTTTGGAGTCAGGCGACCGTGTGTGGAAGTGTCCCGAATTTATTATTTTATTTATTTATTTATAACTATGTTGAACACCCGCTATAGCCACATGTTCACCACGCTTGACAAACATCTTAGCTCAAGCAATGGGGTAGGCTGAAAACCAGCTCTGCGTGGACCTCGTCTACTCAGAACAGTGCTGAGCCTACTCCAATTGCCAAAACAATTTATATAAATTTTTAAATTATACTTAGTTTAGGTGTAATGATATAAGTACTTATAGTTTTCTCTAATGCGACCTGTAGACGCATGACGGAGATCCGGACGGAATTCAGACAGAAATCCGGACATACGAAAGCATTTTTATCGAAGCTAAAGCAGAGACGCTTCGCTCGGTAGAAAACAAACGATCAAACCGACTTTCCCATTTCTTTTTCTCTATATTCCGTGAAACTGGCTCTGTCCTTTCAAAAACTCCCTTCGCCATTACAATGTCCCGAATAATTGCGATGCCACCCCCGTACTGCTGGTACCCTTGATTAAACCCGACCCGGGTTAACCCGGGTGATTTACTAGTGCCACGTCAGGGGGGCTTTCGGGTCAATTAGGTATCAGTGTTGCCATTTATCGGAACAAATTAATAGCTAGCCGAAAGGTGCCATGTGTCGCAGCCAACTAGCTCAAAGGTCCGGCGACCACTTTAGACTAACTTCGCATCGGCTAAAGGTTTTCAATTGCCATTTCGTCTGAAGACGACAAGCGAAGAGAGCAAGTAAAGATACTAACGAGCCTCTTATCTGCAGAGTAACAAAGTGCAATTTCAATCATTTTTATGACTTTTGCACTTTTCTAATAATTCTTAAAACATTAAAAAAATCCTTTGTATTATTTATTAATTTGTAAACTTATGATGTAGACAACCTCCCTATATAAAGTAATTTTTGATTTGCTTTGTCTATCTATTAAATAAATCAGTGAAAAGTGACCCCTTACAAATGCGGATACTTTTCATTGCTCTATTTTCTTTCAGGACGTTTTTTTTTAAATACCAAGAACAAATGGGCGGAGATATAGCTCATTCCATAATCTGACGAATGGTTTCCAAAAAATTTTGAGAAGCGCGTTTGTATGGAAATTTCAGAGCGTCGCGGAACCCTCAAGGCCCGGTATTACACGAAATCAACGTAAACAAGTATTTTGTTTGCGCCTAGTTTGATATGAAGAATTGTAATGATCAGGTGCAAAAAAATACAGCTGGTAGAAAAAACAACCAAAAACAGTTTGAAATAGGAAATCTTTTTTAGGTTACATTTCACTACAGTTACATTTTACAGCCAAGCAACGCGGTTTGCGTTTACTGCATGCAACAGTTACACTGTTAGGGTCCCGTTCGAATTATAACAATGGATCCATTGCGGCGCATCCATCTCCGCGATTGATATGACAGCTGTCAAACGGGATACTAGACCTTACTGCGGTTTGAGAATGGCAAAATGCGGCTGGATTGCAGAAGCCATAAAGTTAATTTCTATTAAATAAATTTCTAGATATTTTGTTGAAATTACCTCTTCTCTTAAGCTCTTCGCTGCAGTGAAAATTTAACTTAGTGTGACAGATGAAAATTAATCAATGAAATGTTACAGTTATAAAAATGTAAAAATACAATCGTGTTCTTTGATAGTTTACTTTTTGTTGAACCAAAAAAAGTGTGCCAATACATAATAGGTTTAGGTTTAAAGACATTTATTCTCATTAAAGATTATTTATTACATCACTTACATGAGAATACATCGTATAAGTAAATTAGGTAGTTCGTCGTCACACAAAATCTTAAATATAGGTAAAAACAATTTAGTAAACAAAACAACACAATACTATTCTTAACAATAACAATAACAGTGTATGAACACCAAACTAGCATCACTTATAGTTTAATAAACGAAAAACTAGGAAATACGCTTTTGACTTCCTAGCTATCATCATCAAGTCAGCTCCTAAATATGAACTACATATTAACATAATAATATTCATTAAACAAACACACAAAGTTTCATTTCGACACGACAATTAAAAGTAGGTTAGAAATTACTTGTAAAAATTATTATTGTAGGTGTACTAAATACTGTACGATACATTATTAAATTTGTTAATTGGACATTTATTTAAAAGTTTAGCACACAAATGAAGCTAATAACAGCAAAGCGTATTAAATCATGCAGATCTAGGTACTCAGTAACAAGATAATTATGATAGTGACGCCAATCTACTTTTTTCTTTTGAGCGCCTCCTGTGGAAGCTTCGTCGAAACTTTGAATTTTAATGCGCACTACACTAAACTGGTTCATTTCCCACCAACTTGCGTTAATCTGAGCGTACAGCCAATAAAATTACCGGTTCACTAATTCCGCCTGTAAGTTAATGCACATAAACCTACAGAACCACAGCGCGTATGACATCGTCACGCCTTGACTCGATCGTGACCGTTGAAGCAAATCATTGCGGCGTCATTGACGTAGAGTAAAAAATGCAGTAAGCGAACTGTGGCCCTATTCGGAGATTTGAGATTTTCATCTCACTTTTTTTCGTCCTTGTTGCTCTCGTTTGAGACGTCATAGGTGTGAGAGTGACCAAGATAAAATCTCATCTCATCTCACGCTCAGGAATAGCCCCCCTGCTAATATACTCCGCCAGGTATAGCATCCCGAGTCAAAAATGGTCACGTGGGCAACACGTAGTGACGTCAATCGATGCATAAGCAAGACCGTCTAAGTCATTTTACACCAAGTTCGAAAGAGACGATGAAGATGACGAATCACGTCATTACGTGTTGGCTCCCGTAATGCTTGTTTTGCCGTAAACCTTGTTTTTTTAGACCATGGCAGAATCTATTTGGGGGAAGTGCGACAGTTTACGACAATTTGACAGTTATTCAAACGTCAAGCAGTAGTGTTCCGGATTGAAGGACTATATTTGTAGAGAAATTACTGGGCACAAAGAGATTTACCATCTAACCGCGGAGCGCAGCTAGCTCCGCGGTTTCACACGCGGTTAAAAAGTATCCTATCATCTCTCAAGTTGGATCGAACTGCACATGGTGTGCGAATTTTATTATAAGTAATAGGTTAAGTGGTTTAGGAGTTCATTGAGGACAAACATTGTGACACGAGATTTATATATATATTAAGATATCTCAGGGTGACGAGCGCAGTGCATTATCGCGCAGCATTTTATATCCTGGGTGGCACTGAACTGTTATTTTTACCCGACTGCGCAAGAAGAAGTGTTGTGGTTGTGGGTATGGATGTTTGTATGTATGAGGTTTCTTTGGCACGCCCTTCAGCCTGAACAGCGAGATGGATTTCGACATGTCATTTCAATCGTCTTGATAGTGGATACATAGGGTACAATATTTTGCAGCCGGGTTTTTCATTTTTCTTTTAAGAATGTTAATTACTTGTTTTTTTATGCCATAGGTGGCAATCAAGCTAACGGGTCGCCTGATGGTAAGCGATCACCATGAAATGGGTCGTAAAACATCATGAAATATCACCAGGACGAAGAGGGGATTATACTTAGTGAGATATCACGTGTTTTTATTTTTCCTTTTAAAGTTGGACTTTGACTTTGGTTTGTATTTTGACAATGTTACAGATATTTTGTGGAAAAATACACGTTTATATACACGTATATTCACGTGATTTTGGGTAAGGTAATTTAAAACCTCACCACGTATCACCAGGGAGGAGGGGGTTATAAATTGCTAAAACAACATCAAGTGACTAATAGACAACCCCTTACACTTATTCTTTTTATCGATAACATGACAATTTGCGACTTCATTGCTTTTCTATTTAACCTCTTACGTTCCACGGCTGTGCTGGGCAAAGGTATCCCAAACCTTTTCGGGTTATTTTGTCCAGCCAGTATAGTAGTTCAGTAACCAGTAGTTTTGTCAGTGTATGCTCTGGGCCAGCATGTTTGATCAAACATCTGATTTAGCAAACGTAAAAAAAATTAAGCCCAAACAATGTAAGCCAAAGAAAAGTAAAGTTGTTCTACTACATTTTCCCACACTGTGGCAGGTCAGTGCGCGTGAAATAGAAAGTGAATAGCGTTGCAGTGTTGTTCCTGATACAGACATGCTACTGCAGCCGGCTTGGGGCGGGTAGTGTGCACCGGACGGATAAGTTACGAGTTGACGAGACATGTTTAGATAATAAAATTTTAAAAACCCCGTTTTTACCAAACATAGCTAAGAACAAACTCAGCAAAAACAAATTCAGCTTAATGAGTATCTTATAAGTAAATAGTTCCAAAAATTATTCATAATTAAAAATCAAACAACAAAACATTTATACAAATCGTCACGCCTTTCGCTCGAAGGGGCTGGCAGAGGTGTAATACAACACCCACACTTCGCCGGACCATATTTAGTCCCAAATGTGACAGGGGGCCAGCCTTTCGCCGTACATCGGGCTCCAGTTATGTAGCTGATGACATAAAATACACATATGTTCACACAATGAACAAAATATAGGTGCGTGCCGTCAGCTGGGTTTGAACCCGCTCCCTCTGGCTTGAGAGGCGGGCCTTCTCCAACTAGGCCATCATCGCCATCATATAACTTATTTATAATATTTATATAACTAGCTGCGCCCCACGGTTTCACCCGCGGTTAAAAAGTATTCTATGTTCTATTCTAGACTATAATCTATCTCTGTGCCAAATTTCATCCAGTTCTGTTCGGCCGTTCTGGCGTGAAAGAGTAACGAACATCCATAATCTTTAATCTGACAAAACCATTTGTCAGATTATGATGAAATTTAGCATGTATGTACAATTAAATTAACGATATATCCGCCCCTATGTTCTTGGTTTTTTTTAAAAACGTCCTCAAGCGAAAATAGAGCTATGAAAAATATCCGCATTTTTAAGGGGTCACTTTTGACTGATTTATTCAATAGGTAGACAAAGCAAATCAAAATTCCATTACATGGGGAGGTTGTCTACATCATTAGCTGTTAAATGAATCCATAATACAAGGGAAATTCTTAGTTACATAAGAATGATTACAGAAGTGCAAAATTCATAAAAAAATCTTCGCTCTCAATCTTCGTCTTCTTCTTTTAGACGAAATGGCAATAGAATACCTTAAGCCAATGCGAAGTTAGTCTAAAGTGGTCGCCGGACTCTTAAGAACCGATTTCGAATCTTGTTATTTTATTTGAAAGGATTTACTTTTTTTTATGTACAATATGTCGTCGTTTGACCACCAACTCGCCTGATGTTAAGCGACGTTGTGGTCTAAGATGGAGCACGACGACCTATAAGGTACTTATTCACTCTAGCCTTGAAGTTTTGTAGAGTGAAGAAGTACAAAGACGGCAATTGAGTGAGGCGCTATATGTGCGCCACTGCTCAGACCCGTCTTCGGAACGGTTACACCAGACTACATCCCGAAACACGACTAGGTCATTTCACGGCATGTCTTGGACCGGTGGGTGGTAACTAGCCACGGCCGAAGCCTCCCTACTCCTACGGACGTGGGTAGCTTTAGCCCCCATAAAGATTGATTAATTACAAATTTCTTATAAAATCGAATAGGAATTACGGGAAGTCAGCTTTTTTAAAATGATATCACTTAAACCTCTACTTCGAAATTAAACTTGAAAGAATTCGAGTACAACAGATGCGTCATCACGACGCGAGGTGCGCCGCGACGTCTTGTACATTGCAGTGTCGTTGACCGACTATCTGATGAGAAGCTGCACATTTGGAAGATTGTTACCAGTTTTAGCGCTGGTTACTGATCTAGTTAGTCATCAGTCATCATTATCATCAGCCTATCTACAGCTGGATCTGTTACATTAACGGATGCCTCGCCGATCTTTTAAGATTCTGGGAGTCTTCGGCTAGGCTTAACATAGACAAAGCGACGGTGTTCTTGGGTATAAGCATTGATTCTAAACTGCAATGGGGTCCACATATTAATGCTCTGTCTGGGAGACTTAGTTCTGCTGCTTATGCGGTTCGTAAGATTAGGCAACTGACTGATATAGCTACAGCTAGGATGGTTTACTTTGCTTACTTCCACAGCATAATGTCTTAAGGCATTTAGCTGTGGAGATCAGCTGCTGAAGTAGAGGCCATTTTTATTTTGCAAAAGCGAGCGGTCCGCGCTATCTACGGAATGGGTCCCCGCGAATCATTGAGAGATTTATTTAAAGAAATACATATTTTAACTTTACCTCCTTTGTATATCTTTGAAAATATTATGCACGTTCGCAAAAATCTACATAAATTTAAATTGAACTGTGACTATCACAATTATAACACTAGAAATAAGGATAGGATAGCTGTACCGAGATTTAGACTGGCTAAGTGAAATAAGTCATTTTTAGGCAACTGCGTTCGTTTTTACAATAAAATCCCGAAAAATATAACAGGGCTCAATGAGGGAAAATTCAAATCACATGTAAAAACTACATTAATGAAAAGAGGGTATTATATGGTTAAGAATTATTTAGAAGATAAAGATGTCTGGAGCCTTCCATTTCCGTCAAGTAGCCACTAGTATTTATAGATATTACCTAGTTGTAAGCCAAAATTTGTGAGACTGTAATTTATTTATTATTAGAAAAAATAATGCCCCTCAGTTTCTTGCCTGTTCTTCTGAGTAGAGGCTCTTTATCCAAACAAGGCGGTCGAGTCTATTTAAATAACTTTGACGTTCATAAGTGTATCTTTGATACCTAAATTGAATAAAAACATTTTGACTTTGACTTAGGTCGGTGTGTGATCGTGTTCCTTTAGTAACCGGCGCGTATACCAAAAACTGCATACTTCATGTTGCGGGGAGCTGTCGGGTCAGTTGACTCCAACGCCGCCGCCGTAGCAAAAAAAAAAAAACAAAGTCTAGCATTTAGCTAGCAATATTTAGTCTAGCAATGACGTCATCATCATTCGTCTCTTTCGAACTTGTTATACATGACTTATTTCGGTCTTGCTCAAGCATCGATTGACGTCACTACGTGTTGCTGAATGCTACACCTGGCGTAGTACATTATTATGCCATGCACTAGACCTGACATTCCTCGGTCAAAAAGTCGTTTAAATTTGACAATGGCTGAGTAAACCAGCACGTCACGCATGGACTCGCTGTCACTGTCACGGTTGTCAACCGTGTGTCAACGAACTGCATGCATCGCGGCGTCAGCATGCCTTCCGCAGTTTTGTTTTGTGTTTAGCATACTAGCTGCTTTACATTCACACACCACACCAGCTGAGTTTGTTTATTGGATAGTTAACTACATAGTTATACAGGTAATAGCGGGAAATTGAAAGCGCGCCGTAATTCTGTATAATTTTTTTAACTTGTGATTGTTCGAGTGTTAAAGTGGATTTTGTAATCTTTATCGGTTTGTTAACGTGCGTTTAAAAACAAACATTACGAAACGCGACTTTTTGTGTTCTCTACAAAACTCCAATTGAAGTTTCAGTTAAGTTTCCACCACTTTACTGAAATGGGGAGAGGAGGGATTCATCATCATTATCATCTTTGTGACAGAACTATAAAGAATGACCCAAACGACTTGACACTGGCAAAATGCACAAGACGTGCAATGCCAAATTCCCTTATAAAACAAAACTAGTTACATCTTAGTAAATTAACCATGCAAGCATTAATAATCCTTACTAATTATACATCAAAAGTAACTCTGTCTGTCTGTTTGTAGGCTTTTCACGGCTAAACGGCTGAACGTATTTTAATGAAATTTTATAAATAGTTGCAGAATGTCACAAGGAAGGTTTTTTGGAGACTTTTTTCCAAATAAATAAATGTTTTTTCATGAAATTTTGTAAATTTATAAAAAATAACGCGTCGCTTACTAAGTCTGCATCAGACGACATCACAGAATAGTACGTAGTTGGTACTAAAATAACAACTGACAACTAAAATTAAAACTCCGCTCAAGACCAGCCAGTATTTTTTTTATGTTGGGAACTCTTTGGTAACGGATTTTAAATCATAATTTGAGAATTAGTTACAGTAAATCACGGGGAGGGTTTAGGGATACTATTTTCTGAATAAACGGGAACGAAGTTGCGGGAAACAGCTAGTTAATCATGAATTAAAGTTAGGTATTAAAAATATCATCTTAAATAGTTTTATCTCTATATATTGTTGTAAGTTAAGGCGAGGCTTTCCCAGAACTTTAGGTATTTTACTCTACCTCAGGCCGCACTTTTTGGGAGCGCGACGTATTCATTCACGCGACACAAAAGTTGTGTGCGATGCGCCGCGCGCACGTCTTTCACCCGTCAGTCACGTTATGGTATCGAGTACCTAAACACCCATTTTTAGGAAATCGATAAAATAATCCGTCCGTCATTGTACTCATCCATTTTATGAACATTTTTTATTTGATGCCAAACAAAAAAAAATCTAAAAAATGCCGTTCAAGCCAATATAGGTACAACCAATCTCATGTCCACGAGTTGTTGTATTTTTGATGTGTCGTGGCATTAGTTTCATTTTACCGGTAGTGTCATATTTCCATTTTATCACACTTCACACTCATAAATACTAAAGATTGCGGTTGTGTGTGGAAGTTAGGTACTTACTCGTATTTCACTTATTCACACCTAAACGGCTAGACGGATGAGGATCATATTTGGAACGGAGTTAGCTTATGCCCTGGCAATCCAGGGCAATTTGCCTATGTGTCAATACACATAGGCAACTTGTTATCCTTATGAGGACAAATATTTATACAGGGTGTTGGAATGATTGTGTAACTACCGGTATTCATTAAATAATACAACATAGTAAATTTCATTATTTTTGGGTATATTGTATAACAATGGTAATAACAAATTTTAATTACCTTACTTTACCATTAGGTGCGTACTAATAATATTGTATGGTTTGTTAAATGTTACAAAGTTAAAAAACTACGATTCAGATATAATTTTGAACAATAATTATGAAAGAATCGAGTAAACTTATACCGGATATATAGGTATACATACCCTGGGTACGAAGTGGCGGACATTCTGCTAGTACTAACAAAACATCCAATACAAAAATATACATTCACAATATTTACATTTATATATACAATTGAGCTATAGGTACGTAGTATTATTATTTGTTCTGTGATATAGTTGCAGAATCGATGGCAGCCTAGTTGGGAGTGGCAATTTTGCTCTGCTGGGTTCGAACCCAGCCGACGGCACGCACCAATTTGTTCATTGTGTGAACATATGTGCGTATTGTGTGTCATCTGCTACATAACTGGAGCCCGGTGTATGGCGACAGGCTGTCCCCCTGTCACATTTGGGACTGAATATCGTCCGGCGAAATGTGGGTGTTGTATTACACCTCTGCCAGCCCCTCGGGGAAAAGCGTGACGATATGTATGCATGTCTAGCCATAAGTTCTGTTACAAATGAAAATGCATTTATTTTTTTATACAGTAATGTAATGTTAATAAAAGTTATATTTACATATGTATTGAAGTCTTAACAAAAATATAACTATTATTTTATTCAAAATTACCACATTTGGCCTTGATAGAGGCCTTTAGTCGGTCTGGCCAAGAATCTATGGATTTACGGACTGTTTCCATGGGAAATTTAGCCACTGCTTGCTTCAAAGATTTCTTAAGTGACTCTATGTCGGCCTGTCGTTTAGAGCAGGCCATGCCCTCTAAACCTGACCATAATTTGTAGTCCAGGGGGTTTTGATCTGGGCTAGAGGAGGGCCAGTCTTCAGCCCTTATACAACAACAACAACAACAACTCTTTATTAAAAACATAAAATAATTACAATAGTACTTAAATAAGGCTTAACTAAGTTTTTAATGGGCGGCCTTATCGCTCAAAGCGATCTCTTCCAGGCAACCTGAAAGTCCGGAACATTGGCTTCCAGCCAGGCTTGGGTAGTTCGCGCCTTGTGACCATGTGCAGAGTCTAGTTGGAAACTCCACGGTAGATTTTTAAAAAGTGTATAGCTAAGGGGTTGTACAACACCATATAAGACGGTCTCTTGATACACTTTGGCAGAAGTTTTAACCCCCTTTTCACAAAAACTAAGCTTTGTGACGCCGTGATAGGATACCCCCCACCAAACCATGACTGACGCAGGATGATGACCACGCTGAGTGAAACAGGGTCAATGTCATCCACGTGCCTAAAACAAAATAAAAATAAATATTTATAAGTATGATGTCCAAAAGTTCAAAATATAAAAATTCTAAAAAACCGACCAAGTTCGAGTCGGACTCGCGCACGGAAACCGTCGTTCAAGCTTGTTGATATGTATGTACATAATTATATAACAACTACATTATAAATAAATGAGCTTTCAAATGACACCTCAAACAACTGATTTGATGAGATAGAACTCGAGATATAAGCAATAATCTACAACGATCGGCGGCCATCTTTGTGACGTATATACATAGCTTCGCCTGTCCCCGCTATCGCTTCTTACAACCGGCAGTTTCGAATTTCAAAGGCAACGACGAACACATCCATACCAGTCGTAGGTTTATAGAAGCCGTACTTACAAGATTTACCGAAATGCTCGATTTTCGCTAATCGTTAAAAACGAATCAAAACTTTAACAACTTTACGAGTTTTCTTCAAAACAGCCAAAATCACGTTGCAGTACTAATCAGGCCTAGATGTGTTCAAATCATACGGCTATAACTCAAAACGCTACCAAACACTCGTGTAGTACAGATTGTTCAGTCAAAAATGAAAGTATGAACGACGTCCCCTATCTCACCTAACACCCTATATAATTTACATACATACAGTACAGTCAAAACTTAGCGAAGATCCGCCACCTTGCATGTTACAAAAAGAAGGTAGGTACTTACGTTTCGTCAATTGCAATGTCATCAGAGTTTATTACATTCTCTTGAAGTACTCTTCTGCAAAAAAAAAACGAAGATAAGTATTCATGTAGGTAAGTAAAACTACGTAAATATCACTACTAGATATACCACTAGGCCGGGTATTTACTCGTTGTGCAGTTCAGATTGCTCAGTAAAAATGAAAGTATGAACGTCGTCCCGTATCTTACCTAACATCCTGTATAGTTAAAACTTAGCGAAGATCCGCCGCCCTGCATGTTACAAAAGGTAGGTAGGTACTTACGTTTCGTCAATTCCAATGTCATCGGAGTTTATTACATTTAGTTGTAGTACTCTTCTGAAAAAAAAACAAAACTGTAAGATAGGTATTCGTGTAAGTAGGTATAACTATATAAATATTAATATCACTGGTATGCCACTAGGTCGGGTATTTACTCGTTGTGCAGTTCAGATTGCTCAGTAAAAATGAAAGTATGAACGTCGTCCCGTATCTCACCTAACAACCTACATACCTATATAGTCAAAACTTAGCGAAGATCCGCAGCCCTGCATGTTACAAAAGGTAGGTAGGTACTTACGTTTCGTCAATTGCAATGTCATCGCAGTTTATTAAATTTGGTTGTAGTACTCTTCTGAAAAAAAAAAACAAAACTGTAAGATAGGTATTCGTGTAAGTAGGTATAACTATATAAATATAAATATCACTGGTATGCCACTAGGGCGAGTATTTACTCGTTGTGCAGTTTAGGATGCTCAGGAAAAATGAAAGTATGAACGTCGCTCCGTATCCGTATCTCACAAGTTGTCTGGGTGAAATAATAAATGGTGACCGACATAGTCAAAACTTCGTTGAACATCCGCCTCCCTGCGTGGTACAAAAGGTAGGTAGGTACTTACGTTTCGTCAATTCCAAAGTCATTGGAGTTTGTTACGTAGTAGTCTTCTGCAAAAAAAACTGTAACTGTAGGTAGGTATAACTACATAAATATCACTAGTAGGTATACCACTAGGCCGGGTATTTACATCGTGAATACACGTAACGAGACAAAATAGTATCTATGATGATGAGTATGATATTTGAAAACACTAAAACGAATATAAGTAGGTACTAATAGATTTGTTGATACATCATCTGACTACAAAAAGCAATGCAAGAAATGTCGATTCTAGTAAATAAAAACAATGATTACCAATTTAATCTAGTAGAAGTTTATCTACTTACCGACGTTTGCTCCTTGACTCGTACGATTTTCTAAAAGCCAGACTTGAGCATTTTTTTCGTTTATTATGTTTGTTACCCATTATGGCAAAACTAAATGCTTGGTTGGTGTTGGTGTGTGCGGCACTGCGGAGATCACAAAAATTTGGCACACGTCCGGCGTCGACGGGGTCTGCGGGCGGACTGGCGGTCACGCAAACGTGCCTTTTTACCATGAATTCGTGATAAAAAAATCATATAAAATTACCATGTTAACTTTTTAACATTTTTATTTATGATTCCATTTTTTTATTGCATTGTAATTCGTAAAAAAAATAAAAAAGCAATATGATTTGTAAAAATTAAGTCGCAAATCGTGTTTAAAATAACAAATAGAGGTGACTTTGGATTTTTTTTCTATCGAGTGAAGTTATTCATTTTATGTATCAGATTTATGATTCCACTTAAAAACATGCTTAAGAATAACACATTTTTTTTTACACAGTAAAAACCATGGTTTATCTTAGAGGAAAGTTGATTCTTGCTAGACGTTTTCTGGCCAGGCTCGCCTTAAGATACCAACGAAACCGGATTCGGAGTTGTGGACTTGTGAGCTGTAGAGATATTATAGATCGGCACTAACAATTAGTATTTTCAGTAACATCATTACTTTAGGCAGTCGGCAAATTTAGTTAAATAAAAAAAAAGGTTTCTAAGAAACAACCCGTCAAAATGTCTAGGCCAAATGATAAAATTGATGTAGGATGAGCTGAGAATCGAAATGGGTTGAGTTAAAACATTTTTTAAAGTTTTTAGTCGAGTTTAGTTTAGATTCGAGTTTATGAGAGAAGGAACAGCCTTACATTACGCAATACCTCTGACTCTCAAATATTGTGTAGTTAGCTTTAAAAATATAAAAATGGGATGATAGCCTAGTTGAAGAAGACACCTCTCAAGCCAGAGGGAGCGGGTTCGATCCCAGCCGGAGGGACGAATTCGGCGTATTTAATGTCATAACTGAAGCCCGGTATACGGCGACAGGCTCGCTCCCTGCCTCATTTGGGACTGAATATCATCCGGCGAAGTGTGGGTCTTGCAATATACCTCTGCCTAACATTTAGGGGAAAAGGCGTGACGACATGCTATACTATGTACCAGCACATACCATCAGGCGCTCGTCCTGCTCGCACAAAACGTAAAAAAACTCCAACAAAGAGTACCAGGCGCTCATGAGTCGAGAGGCTGCGGACCGGTCGGCCGTGAGAGGTCAGCGACCCCGGGTTCAATGCTGTGGCCGACTAGCTCGCGCCAGCACACGACTGAACACGCGAATATTGATTGCTGATAACAACTAGCTGTTCGCCTCGTAATGAGACTCGCGACCGACATAGAACGTAATACTATTGTTAATTAAGGCCCGTATTGCACGAAATCACTACAAACAAGTTTTTTTTGCGCCTAGTTTGATATGAAGAATTATGATTAAGTACAAAGAAATACAGCTGGTAGAAGAAACAACCAACTAAAGTTTAACCGAAGAACAATTTAGAAAATCATTCTGGATTCTGGATTTTGGAACAAAAAAACCACAAAAAGTATCTTCTAAAAAAAAACTTTCTAAAAAACTATCTGAACGTAGTTCTCTATATTATCTAGTTGCTCGGTTAACTTTAGAGAACTCATCTGGTTATTTAATAATCGAAAAAAAATGTGATGTAATCGCTGAAAATTTAGAGAACTACGTTCAAACAGCTTTTTTAAGAAAATACTTTTTGTGATATTTTTCCAAACTGAGAATGATTTTCAAAATTGTGCTTCAGTTAAACTTTAGTTGGTTGTTTCTTCTACCAGCTGTATTTTTTTGCACCTGATCACCATAATTCTTCAAATCAAACTAGGCGCTAAAAAAACTTGTTTTTGGTGATTTCGTGTAATACGGGTCCTTAATCACCTTAATCATTGTAGCGCTTATCAAACAACACGGCAATTCATTTACAATTGCAACGGTCCACGCACTAGTAATAACGCAACAGTCTGCAATGCATTGCAGATGCATAGGTAATTGAAACGTGTGTTGCCGTGTGCCAAACGACAAACTTTTGTTTTCATTAGCGCCACGTCATATTCAAAAGCAAATAAATAAGAATTATTTGTCTGCCTCGGTGGCTCAGTTGGTAGTGAACCTGACTTCTGAGCTTGGGGGCGTGGGTTCGATTCCCACCTAGGCCAAACATGTATGTGATGAACATTTGTGTTTGTTCTATGTCTGGGTGATATGTGTATTTAAGTTTGTATTTAAAAATATCTAAGTATGTATATCAGTCTCTGGCAGCCATAGCACAAGCTTTGCTTAGTTTGGGGTCAGGCGACCGTGTGTGGAAGTGTCCCGAATTTATTATTAATAAATAAACCATTGAGAAATTTGATTCGGCAGTGTGATATAAACAGAATATAAGCGGTGCTATTCAAAATCATTCGGAAACGAAAACGTCCGGAAACGGAAACGTTTCCGAATCGGATCCGAAAAAAATAAACTGAAATTGTTCATAATATCTCCGTCTACTTTTATAAATTTTGAAAAAGGGAATCCTAACTAATATTATAAACGCGAAAGTGAGTTTGTTCGTTCGTTTGTTTGTAACGCTTTCACGTCTCAACTACTCAACCAATCGTCTTGAAATTTTGCATACATGTTGTCTGGGGTACAGAAAAGGACATAGGGTACTTTTTATCCCGAACAATAAACGGTTCCTGTGGGACCGCGGATGAAACCGCGGAACGTAATCCAGTAAAAATCCGATCAGAAGAATGAATCACGATTAAAAACTTATAAATACGGACTAAGATTTTCAAGAGTTTTGGAATCCGAACGGAAACGTTTCCGAATATACCTATCATGACATCTAATGGCCATGATGGATACGTTTGGCTTTCGACGCTGCACGACCATGGACCTTATTGCGCGGCGATACGATTCGCGGTCGCACAGCGTCGATTTTTATGATAGCGCCATCAGTGCAATAAGATGTCATGAGAGTCCCCCAGAGACCTTCAGACGGCCTAACAACTAACAGTAGGGCTAGCCAATGGAAGATTTGCATTCGGAGCTCCCTTAAATATATTTTTATTTTGTTTCTTATTATGTGATATGTATTATAGCGGCAACAGAAATACATCATCTGTGAAGTTGTTTAACTGTCTAACTATCACGGTTCATGAGATACAGCCTGGTGACAGACGGACCGACAGACCCAGGTCCCGTTAGGTCCTTTGGGTACGGAACCCTAAAAATGTTGTTGGCAGAATTGACTGGAAAGTATAGTACGAGTAAGTATTAGTGCGTATTGTCATGGTCGTTAGTGATGGTACTATTATTTATTCTGTGGTGGTAGCTCCAAATTTGCCGCCCTAAGATCCAGCCTTCACTTCCTTCTTTAATTCACTCTCCTGGTAAATCCGCCACTGGGGCGGCGGGGCGCGATTTGATTGATACATCCCGTCCTGAACTGTCCGCGGTTCGCACTCAAACTAAGGCACGAAGATAATTCGTTCTTTATTAACCTCCGACGCAAAAACGCATCACATACAAACACATCCAAAGACAAACACACACACAGACACGTCAAACTTATAACACACGGGGTGTTATAAGTTTGTGTCTGTGTGTGTGTTTGTCTGTGGAATGGTAGCTTCCGAATGGATGAACCGAATTTGATGTTTGTGATTTTTTTTGTTTGGAAGGTGAATTAGTCGGGAGTGTTCTTTGCTGTTTTTTTTTTATTGTAGAATAGGTCGGCGTTTGACCACCAACTCGCCTGATGTTAAGCGACGTTGTGGTCTAAGATGGAGCACGACGACCTAGAAGGTACTTATTCACTCTAGCCTTGAAGTTTTGTAGAGTGAAGAAGTACAAAGACGGCAGTTGAGTGAGGCGCTACAAGTGTGCCACTGCTCAGACCCGTCTTCGGAACGGTGTTGATGAAAATGTTTGATCTTTAAAAAAAATTGTATACTTGTGAATATACTGCGATTCGCTACAGCATTAAATAATATTATGTAGAAGTAACGAGAGCCCGTCGTCTAGACGCGTCATTAGACTGAGCTAGATTTAATGATGTTGGCAGACGCACGCGCAGCTTTAATTATACCTACAGACGGTATGCAGGGTTATTCTATTATTTTAAAACGACAATCATTAATAAATAACTATTGTATGTCATCTGCTACATGACTGGAGTTCGGTGTATGGCGACAGGCTCGCCCCCTGTCACATTTGGGACTGAATATCGTCCGGCGAATTGTCAATGCTGTATGAGACCTCTGCCAGCCCCTTCGGGGGAAAGGCGTGAACACATGTGTTTTAAAATAAAATAAACACAAATGAAACCTTACAAATAATTTTAATTATGTTCCGTCAACATTTGTGATTTTTGTTTTAAATAAACATATTAATAAGGTTTATTTTCAATTTCAAGTCACAGTTTCACTTAAAATTGAACCTTAAATTGTATAAAATATGGTTAACATTGCTATTAGCTAGTATTTTTAGACTACTGTTAGTTACTGAGTAGTACTACTTCTACTAGTCAAGTAGTCTTGTTGCACTAATAAATATAAATAACAAGTATAAATGTTCCTGTCCATTCAGGTTGCCTGGAAGAGATCGCTTTGAGCGATAAGGCCGCCCATTAAAAATTTAGTTAAGCCTTATTTAAGTACTATCGTAATTATTTTATGTTTTTAATAAAGAGTTGTTGTTGTTGTAATATTGGACATGTGAAAGTTTGGATAGTAGGGTGTTTGTTTACAATCACTCCAGGATGGCTGAATGGAATCAGTTTCAGTTTAATGTATCAAATGGGTATAGTTAAAATAATTGGTAATATACAATACAATACAAAAACTCTTTATTGACACCAAATACAAATAAATCTAAACTAAACACTCAAAAATAAAGGCGCAATGGGCGGTCTTATCGCTTAAGAGCGATCGCTTCCAGAAAACCTTTAGATGGAATAAAACATTATGATTTAGCATGGACGGTGGTGTGTGCTAAGGAAAAACAATAATAATTAAGGTTAAATAAATATTATATAAACTTACTAATTTGAGAATTATAATAAACTACATACTAATACCTACATAAATAATTACTAAATAGGTATACATAATAATACTAATATACACTTATTAATGTCAAAAAATACTAATAAATTATCAACACAAGTTGCCAAAAACATGTCTTATAAAACTACCATTTTGATACTACAGATTTGAATGAACGGCGCAGAGATAGATTATAATTATGTAGTCTGGAATAGCACATATGCGACTTTTTAATCGCGAATAACACCCCGAGGCACGGCTAGTTACAAATAATTTTAAACATACATAGTTTAAGTCAGTTTCTGCGAGTGAAGTACCTTCCTCGGTTATTTTCAAATGACAATACGTAAAATAAAACAGTCTTAATAATCTGTACAGTATCTGTATTTTTTGAATTTTTATTTTTTTGGTAAATATAAAACTTTTTTATTTTGCGAGAACATCAATTGACTTATAATTCGTCAAAACGATAAAATTAATGTGGAAACTAATACATCAGAATAAGTTAATTATGATGTACTATTAGTTAGGTAATACTAATATTCATTCTATGCTATGAGCGGCGGATGATATTTGGGATATGAAATAAACCCTGTATAAAAATATAGACAACAGTAGAGTGTTATAACGACATGATAGTTTATTAAAAAATTGGCACTTGATATTTTTTATTTGTCGTTTTCATATTTTCTTAATTCTCGGTCACACACCATTGATCATACCTGTCCTCACTTGTTAACTCCTTTCCTTCTAAAATCTCATAGAAAAAAGTTAAGAACCTAGTCCAGAGAGTCTACTGGGATAATTCGGATTTTTTATCTTCTCCATCTCTGTCTCTTCTTCTCCACATCTCTACGTAGTATGAAACAAAGTCGCTTTCAGCATCTGTATGTCTCTGTCTGTATATCAGCTGAATCCTTCGAAATCACGCCACGGATTTTGAAGAGGTTTTCACCTTGAAGTCTTTATTCAATTAAAAATACAGTGAGGACCACTCTCCGCGCGGGAGATGTGACTCTTTGTCTGTACCGTCGCGTTACGCAAAACAGAGGGAGAACCGCCTATTGCAGGTGTTAGTAGTATTTTAAACAAAGTTATTACTCTGATAGTAGTTAGAAGTACGAGTTTGAGAAGCTGGCATAATATGTACGTCTGCAAAGGCCATACGATAGAGCGCTGCCAAAAAATTTACATGTCATTGCATTTTGACATTTAACCTTTTGTCAATCATAGGGTTGTGCTAATAAAAATCTAAAGTCAATTTTATCCCATTAAAATACAGTTCAAATCGACTAAAAATACATTAATTGAATAAAAGTATATATAGTTGTGCATTAGTACAGTAATATACTCCGCCAGTTAAAGCATTCCGGTCATGTTAACAACACGTAGTGACGTCATTCGATGCTAAAGCAAGACTGAAATATGTCATGTAAAAAAAGTTTGAAAGAGAAAATGACGATGACGAGTGACGTCATTACGTGTTTGCACCCGGAATGCACCTTGCTTCGAGTAGACAATTGTTGAGCAATAATATTTTTTGTTAAAAGTTTTTACACGAATAATTAATAAACTACGTTTTACCTCTTTTTCAAATTAAGTAAAATAATTTGTTATTATCTTTATAATGTTGTCGCTGTTCGATATTTTTCCACTGAACTTCCACTAGCAGAATAAAAATAAAAAGATTAGTGATCTATCGCGAGCCTGATATTATCTCATTCACTCTCTCTTGTTAGAAAAGTGTTAAGAGTGAGAGTGACGAAGATACTGTTACACGTATCAGAATAGGCGCTCTTATCTTGATGAACAACTAATTAAGAAGTTTAGTAGTGACAATGAAATCCGAGTTATTTATTGAACTAGCGACCCGCTCTTGCTTAAGACGAGTGTAATTTACAAAAAAAAAAACAGGTTATCTTATATTTGTAAACCTTGATAAATTATATAGACATAACATAACATATCGTCACGCCTTTCCCCCGAGGGGGCTTGCGGAAGTGTACAACACCCACACTTCAAAACTGTTTCTTGAACCAATTTCTAGTGTATTTCCGCTCTAACATCGCATTAAGTACGTCAAAAAATGTTAATTTGTGAAATGCAATTCTTCGAGTACTTCTTCGACACTTGTTTCGCCTCTCCACGAGGCGAAACACGAGGGGAGTCAACACGTCCTCAGGATGCCTTGTGGAGAAGCGAAACACGTGACGAAGAAGTACTCGAAGAATTACATTCACAAATTAATATTCTTTGACGTACTTAATGCGACGTTAGAGCGGAAATACACCAGAAATTGGTTCAAGAAACAGGGCCATGCGACTGGTCAAATTTATTTATTTATTTATTTATTTTAAAATGTAACTTACGGACTAATATACCCAATCATTACATTATTTACAGCTTATGTCTAACAATAAATTTTAATTATATAAATATGCACTAATAATACAGAAATTGAATTGAAATTAATACAGAAATTAAACAAAAAAAAACGAACAATAAAATTAAAGAAAAAAAAATTAACTAATCGAAAAAACAAAGAAACAAACTGAAACAATTAAACAATATAAAAATCTTACTATCGATGTACGTACTCGCAATATGGCAATGACTTTTTTGCAAACACCTTTAGCTCGAAAATGAGTGCTCAAATGAGATCTCAAATGAGTGGCCAAATGAATTAACCCTGGGACCCTATTCGGAGATTTGAGATTTTCATCTCACCATTTTTCGTCCTTGTTGCTCTCGTTTGAATAGTCATAGGTGTGAGAGTGACCAAGATAAAATCTCATCTCATCTCACGCGTAGGAATAGCCCCCCTGTGCTTGAGAATTTAACTCCGTATGTTCTGCAAGTGCTAATATAGTTTTAAAATCACCTCATTGTTTCTTACTATACATTGTAAACATTTTAATCCACAACGAGTATAAGATTACGTATTACGAGTTAATGTTCGACGCGACCTTCCGTCTGGTTATCAGTTTTTATGAAGCTTTTTCTAATGCCATTGTTCCGAGCAAGCAGCGTGTGATTCCTGAGTCGGACTCGATTGTCTTGCTATCGATCATTTGTAATATCGAATCGATGGTTAATAACGCGAGTTTAAGGTCGTTTTTCACTTGGAGGCATGGCTCGGCACGGCACGGCACGGCACGGCGCCGGTGGATCAAAGGCGATGCTGGTGCCGTCGCTGGTAAGTGATGTGATGTGTGTGTGATAAGTGATGCTGTGAAGTGATGTCTTCCTTTACGATGATTACGTTTTGTTTTCGACGCGAACCTTATTATATTCATATATTGTATACATATTATATATACATATTATATTCATGAACCTTATTGCGCAGCGATAAGATTCTCGGTCGAGCGTCTATAAGAAAACGTAATAATTATGACAATTAGACGTCATAGTAGGCCCAGGTCCGATTCTCTTGAAATTTTGTGAGTAGGTTCAATAATTATATAGTTTTTTTTGTCAAGTAGTTTTAGGAAATTTACCAAAATGACGGAGATATGAGTTCTTTTAAGTTCCGCAATTTCGGAAATTTTCGAAAACTGACTCGGCATAAAATTCTGTAAAATTAAAGAAGCTGATCACAAAATTTCACGGGAACCGGTTAAGCAATGCAACAAGTTGAAGACAGACGTCGGCCGCGATGTCTGCAGCTCAAATAGCCATACTGCTTGACTTTTTAAGTCGATAGTTTCGCGTGAAAAAATGTATGAAAAATACAAATACAAAAAACGCATGGAAAAAATTGTATGAAAAATACATTTTCATACCTTTTTGCTTCCCGGCTGTTGAGCCGTGCCGTGCCGCGCCGACAAGTGGGAAACCGCCTAATTGCCAGTTACATAGTGTTGTAAGAAGGTTAGGTATAGGTACTTAAACTAATAGAGGATTCTCGAGGAAAATTCTAGAACAAATAGCTCAAGCTTGGCAAACGGTAAGAAAATACTTACCTGTGTAGTGTTAAGTATTAGTTAGGTATTATTATTGTAATTTAGCATAACTTGATTTAAAATGTTAGCGATAATACAACTATAATTAATATTACTATTGTAAGATTCGTATTAGTTAGCTACATTATAAAAAAACAAACTTGAAGTAAAATAAGTGCAGACGGTAAGCTCTGAATACAAAAAAAGAGGATCAAGTTAAAGAGGTTGAATGCTCGTGGTGCACGAAGTCGGGTTTTGGGGGCAGTCAGGGGGGCTATTCCTGCGCGTGAGATGAGATGAGATTTTATCTTGGTCACTCTCACACTTATGACGTTTCAAACGAGAGCAACAAGGATGAAAAAAGTGAGATGAAAATCTCAAATCTCCGAATAGGGTCCCTGGTTGGAACAGCGATGGCGTAATGATGTAATCTGTATCAATTTATAAATATGTCCACGGAATTGGAGTTTTGTTGTGTGAGTACTGTAATAATACATATATTGATATATAAAGAGTTATGCTTCTGAAATATATGTTTTATTATACTATAACAAATTTACATAAGGCGGCGGGCTAATTAAAATTGACGTTTTATAATAAAATTGAAACGTCATCAGTCATCGAACACTGACAGCTGAAACAGCAAACTGAATATGAAAACAATGAAATGAGATGAAAACATAATTCATTTAGTCAGTATGAATCGATTTTAAAATAATTATGTAACTTTTTAGATTTTAAACTGTAGTTCATGATCCAAAAAGCAAGGTCTAGCATTCAGCAAACACATCATGACGTCATCGTCTTCCATCTCTTTCGAACTTGTTGTAAATGACTTATTTCGGTCTTGCTTAAGCATCGATTGACGTCACTACGTGTTTCGGAATGCTATACCTGGCGGAGTATATTAATATACCATGCTGTAGTTGAAAGTAACATCTGCGTGCGTTTGTGACAGAATTAAGAGGAAGAGATATTTTACACGCAAAAATATGGTAGACTAGCTGCGCCCCGCGGTTTCACTCGCGGTTAAAAAGTATCCTATGTGCTATTCTAGACTATAATCTATCTCTGTGCCAAATTTCATCCAGATCTGTTCAGCCGTTCAGGCGTGAAAGAGTAACAAACATCCATCCATCCATTCTTACAAACTTTCGCGTTTATAATATTAGTAGGATATAATATAGTAGTGATTTATATCGTTAAGGTTTTATTTTAAATGTAACGATGATGATGATGGATGTGAAGCGATGATAGCCTAGCTGGAGAAGGCCCGCCTCACAAGCCAGAGGGAGCGAGTTCGAACCCTGCCGACGACACGCACCAATGTGTTCATTGTGTGAACATATGTGCGTCTTGTATGTCATCTGCTACATGACTGGAGCCCGGTGTATGGCGGCAGGCTCGCCCCCTGTCACATTTGGGACTGAATATCGTCCGGCGAAATGTGGGTGTTGTATTACACCTCTGCCAGCCCCCTCGGGGGAAAGGCGTGACGATATTGTTATGTTAAATGTAACTAAATTTGCTTTTAGGTTCTTTCATTCCACGGTTATATCTACCTACACATACGTTTACTTAATCCTCTTCATTTAGAGTTGAAAATCGTAAATCATATTTGATAGTAAAATGAGATCAGCGCCTGGAAATACATTTTTTGCCGTTTTGTATTGGTATTAATCGTAATAAGAACACAAATAGGAATAAGTTGCTCGCTTAAACTTTAGAGAACTAATCTAGCTATTAATAATCGAAAAAAAATGTGGTGTAATCGCTGAAAATTTAGAGAACTACGTTCCGATATTTTTTTTAGGGAACTTTGTGATTTTTTTTTTCCAAAATGAGAACGATTTTCAAAATTGTACTAAGGTTAAGCTTTAGTTGGTTGTTTTTTCTATCAGCTGTATTTTTTGCACCTGATCATCATAATTCTTCATATCAAACTAGGCACAAAAAAACTACTTGTCTTTGGTGATTTCGTGTTATACGGGGCCTTAAACTCACTTATCGATTCCCCTGAACCATGTTACTTGTCAACGCCAATTTCGGAGTAATTATTCAATTTATAGTCTGTATTAGTTTGCTGGAACACAGTCAACAAACGACTAATCAATACGGCTGGGAACCGGAAGTTACGAACTTTTGACGGTTCTAAACTCGTGACGTATGTGGGTAGTTACCAGTTAGGGAGAAATGGGTTATATTGGGCGACCCATGGTCCAAAAAAACAAGGTCTAGCATTCAGCAAACACGTAATGACGTCATCGTCATCCGTCTCTTTCGAACTTGTTGTAAATGACTTATTTCGGTCTCGCTTAAGCATCGATTGACGTCACTACGTGTTTCTGAATGCTGTACCTGGCGGAGTATATTATTATACCATGGGGCGACCAATGATAGACTGTCAGACTCTGACACACTTACTAATAATAAGCGTTGTATAAACTCCGAATAGTTTTACAAAGTATTGTCTTTTTCTTTCTTTTAAAGGTACCGAGAAACACAAAACCCTGTATTCCCAGTTCCGAGGCTGTACAACGTTTTATAGAATATCGTTTTTTTTTACAGCAGACTAGGCTTGCGTTTGACCATTGACTCGCTTGATCGGAAGCGTCGACGTTATTGAAGGTGTAACACGCTTGCCTAGGAGATACCTACTCACTTTACTCTTAAACACCCCCGGATTGTATATTTAGGTGGAAAGACAGACGCAGGCAACGAGTTCCACACCTCTGCAGTTCTTACAAGAAAAGTTGACTTGAAACGCTTAGTGCGATTTGGCGGAGTTTCCTGGTCTCTTACTGGTGCACCTGGTACAATTACATGTATGTCGTAATATAATCGTTATGTAGAATGAGGCAGAATAATTAACTACGATGAACAGATGATTGTTCGTGAAGATATAGGAATTAGGTAGTACAATTTGTTAAGGCTAATAATTCTCGAAAGATGCATTTTGCCCTACTGACGCATTTGTACCTATATTTTAATCGTACTTACATACAAAGTCCGACTGGTCCTCAGAGACCTTCGAATCGCTGGCTCGAAAATTCTAATCAATGTTTTGCTTAGAATTTTTTCTAAGTAAATTAATTAGTATGTCGTTTGTTTCATGTCAGGAGCACATAACTCAGTTGCGAAGTGGGTAGCTTACCTGAAACAACACATTCTTAGTTAATTAAATAATTAAACACACATTTTTAGAATAATGGTCACATTCCGCGCCAGATCTTGCAGCTCTGCAGTCAGATCAGCTTGCAGATCTGCAGTCGGACGCGGTCGACCGCGTCGGCAGCAGCAGACGTTATATATATGTACAAGCTGAGCCCCGCGGTTTCACCCGCGGTTAAAAAGTATCCTATGTGCTATTCTAGACCATAATCTATCCTGTGCCAAATTTCATCCAGATCTGTTCAGTCGTTCTGGCGTGAAAGAGTAACAAACATCCATCCATTCTTACAAACTTTCGCGTTTATAATATTGGTAGGATTTACATTTTTTGTCGATTCAGTTTTTTGTATTTTTTTGTCTGTTTTAATGTCACAGTTCTTTTATCTATCATAAAAATGCACTGAAACATATCGTCACGCCTTTCCCCCGAGCCGAAGCCGAGCTTTTTGGGGGCTGAGCTACCCACGTCCGTAGGAGTGTACTCCATTCGGATTCCCTACACGTGGTCCCCGGGTAGTGCTAACCGGGTAGCAAACTCTGGTGGGAGGCTTCGGCCGAGGCTAGTTACCACCCACCGGACCAAGCCATGCCGTGAAATGACCTAGTCGTGTTTCGGGATGTAGTCCGGTGTAACCGTTCCGAAGACGGGTCTGAGCAGTTTCGTCACGCTTGTAGCTCCTCACTCAATTGCCGTCTTTGTACTTCTTCACTCTACAAAAATTCAAGGCTAGAGTGAATAAGTACCCTATAGGTTGCCGTGCTCCATCTTAGATCACAACGTCGCTTAACATCAGGCGAGTTGGTGGTCAAACGCCGACCTATTTTACATAAAAAAAAAAAGAATGGGGTGGCAGAGGTATACAACACCCACACTTCGCTGGTCGATCTTTGGTCCCAAAAGTGACACAGGGCGAGCCTGTCGCCATACACCGGGCTCTAGTTACTTAACAGATGACATTAAATACGCACATATGTTCACACAATGAACAAATTGGTGCGTGCCTTCGGCTGGGTCCGAACCCACTCGCTCTGGCTTGAGAGGCGAGTCTTCTGCGACTATGCCCCTCAGTTTCTTGCCTGTTCTTCTGAGTAGAGGCTCTTTGTCCGAACAAGGCGGTCGAGTCTATTTAAATAACTTTGACGTTCATAAGTGTATCTTTGATACCTAAATTAAATAAAAACATTTTGACTTTGACTTTTGACTTTGACTTTAGGCTATCATCGCTTATCATTGCTAAAAATGCACTGAAAACCATTATTAAGGGTGCGGTTCCACTGAAGCGGAGCTGTGCGTAGCGGAGCATAATTGACCAATCACATTGGCTCCACTGAAGTGGAGCGGAGATTTCGAGCGTTGTGATAGGTCAGCTAAGCACCGCTCCGCTCAGCTCTGTCTCAATGGAAACGCAACCTAAATACTCGGTTACAAATTAACTTGTTAAGTGACAGCTAGTTTTTTTTTTAAGTAACGGAAGGCAAGCTGAAAAATATGAGGAAAAAAACGCAAATTTCCCTTTCGACTGCGAAACCGTGTTCAGAACGCGTGCTCAATGATAAACGTGTGTAATTTATTGCTTGGCCTTTTTGCAGCGACCAATTACCTGCAGTTGAGTGATGGAGCCACCTTCGGGTTTCCTAAACAAAACTGGGGGATTTCAGTTCGAAAATTTTAGTTTCGTTTTTGGCCAACTTGGTTGGTTGGCTTTCGACGCTGCTAATAGTAACCGTAAGTGAAAATTGCGTTGGAAAAACATTGGAAGTCATTCAGGGTTATTTGCTGAAGCGTATTTCGCTAAAAAACGTATGAAGTGCTCATAATTCTAATACTAAAAACTCTTTTTACCCGACTGCGCAAGAAGGATTATGTTTTTCGAGTGCATTCCTCAACGGATTCTCGTGAAATTTTGTAAGCAGACCGATAATTTTAACTTAAATTTGAAAAAAAGATCCAAAAAAAACATTTTTAAAAAAAATCTAAAATTGACTCGACATAAAAATTATATTTAGCTTTCGAATCTACTCACAACATTTAAAGAGAATCAGTTAAGAAATACGACCTGTAGAGAAAGAAAGAGATCCGGACAGAAATCCCGACAGAATTCGGACATACGAAAGCATTTTCGTCGAAACTGAAGCGGAGACGCTTCACTGACACTCGCTCGATCTAAAAGGCCGCAACGCAAAGAAAGCTATAATTAATTTAACTCCACTGATAAAATCTCCATAAAACTTCTAAAAGATTCCCTAAAAGTTGCTTACTTCGGAACAAGCCTTAAAAAAACCTTCTAAAGTTTCATGTCCTTCCTTAAAGTATCCAAAAACCATCAAGTTTAAGTACTTACTTACTCCGGACTTAACGGAAAAGGTTTTCATAATAATTTCGTTGTTTTCCTGAAGAGAATGTACAAAACGTTTTTTTTTTGTTCCGAACTTTTGCTCAATGTTATGTTTTCAATCGCAATGTCTGCATGTAGTTGAATTAAGAGTCCGGCGACCTAACTAACTTCGACCTAGGTGACCTAGACTAACTTCGCATTGACTTAAGGTATTCTATAGCCATTTCGTCTATAAGAAGAAGACGAGCGAAGAGAGCGAGTAATGATACTGACGAGCCTCTAAAGTTACCTACAGAGTGACAAAGTGCAATTTCAATTTTTTTTATGACTTTTGCACTTTTGTAATCATTCTTAAGTAACTAAGAATTTCCCTTGTATTATGGATTCATTCAACAGCTAATGATGTAGACAACTTCCAATGGAATTTATGATTTGCTTTGTCTATCTATTGAATAAACCAATCAAAAGTGACCCCTTAAAAATGCGGATATTTTTCATACCTCTATTTTAGCTTGAGAACGTTTTAAAAAAAAAAAAAAAAAACATAGGAGCAGAGATATTGTTAGTATGCTACATTTCATCATAATCTGACAAATGGTTTTCAAGAAATTTGAGAAGCGCGTTTGTATGGAAATTTCTGAGCGTCGCGGCCCTCTTAAGTAAATAAAAAGATAAAAAACACCTTAATTTACCCCTAACTGATAACGGTACGGCTACATTAGCGGCCTCGGCGATGATACAGACTATCGCGACAAGTATAGCCGGTTAGTTCGTCATTCGGCGATGTATCGAGCGAATTATCGCTCACGTCAACTTTACAGAAAGGCGACGAGTTGACCGCTAATGTAGACAAGCACATCGCCGATAACCGATGACGATGGTTTTAGCGCGACAACGCGACACGAATTATCGCGTGCTAATGTAGTCATAGCATATTAGAATAGATAAACTTACTAAAATAGAAACGAAGAATAGATAAACTTACACCCCCTTAACAATGAACGTTGCATAGTCTACTACTAGTCTACACAGTCTTTAGTCTGTTACGATTGAGTTCAAATTTGAATTTTAGAAGAAAGAAAAAGACAAATCACTGTACAACTATTCCGAGGCTATACAACGATTGTTGCTAAGGGGGTCAGTCTAATTATTAGCTTTATTTGTGTGCTAAACTTTTAAGTAAATGTCCAAATAACAAATTTAATGTTTAGTATCCAATATAATTTTTACTAGTAATTTCTAACCTACTTTTCATTGTCGTGTCGAAATGAAACTTTTTGTGCTTGTTTAATGAATATTACAGTGAAACCTGGTTAAGTGAGACATCAAGGGACCTGCAATGTCGTTTCACTTATAGAGGTATTCCACTTACCCAGTGTCTCAGATATACAGGTATAAATAAATATCTGTCTCATTTACAGAGGGTTCCATTAATAGAGGTGAGAATACAGGTTATTTCAGTTATACAGGTGCGATCATTAAATAAAATAACGTGTTATGTATGTAAATGAGTTTTAATAAAAAAAAATCTCAGTTACAGAGGTTTATGCATATAAAATTTATTCGCTGTCTCAGTTATAGAGGTAACTATGATGATAAATCGAAAGAACAAATCCCAGATATAGAGGCTTACCTCGTCCCACTAACAGATGTTAGTTTAACTTTATTATTATTAATTTAATTTTAATTATTATTTATTTTATTATTATTATTATTATTTATTTTAATATATTATTATTATTATAATTATTTAATTTAATTTTAATTATTATTTATTTTATTATTATTAATATTATTATTATTTTTAATTATTATTTTAACAGATGTTAGTTAGTTTAGATGTTTGTAACGCCAAAGTGTTGGGACCTCAGCATGAGTTCCAGTTATGGAGGTTTCTCACTTATCCAGGTCCCACTTAACCAAGTTTCACTGTATTATGTAGTTCATATTTAGGAGCTGACTTGATGATGGTAGCCAGGAAGTTAAAAGCGTATTTCCTAGTTTTTCGTATCTTAAACTATAAGTGATGCTTGTTTGGTGTTCATACACTGTTCTTGTTATTGTTAAGAATTGTATTGTGTTTTGTTTACTAAATTGTTTTTACCTATATTTAACATTCTGTGCGACGACGAACTAACTAATTTACTTAATACGATGTATTCTCATGTAAGTGATGTAACAATCTTTAATGATAATAAATGTCTTTAAACCTAAACCTATAAAAGAAACAGATAAGAATTTCGAAACACCTCATATAAGATGACAGCACTGAAACAACAACTACAGCGATATTTCGGGACAAATTCGGGAATAAATTCGGGACACTTCCACACACGGTCGCCTGACCCCAAACTAAGCAAAGCTTGTACTATGGCTGCCAGAGACTGATATACATACTTAGATATTTTTAAACATATACTTAAATATATATTAACACCCAGACATAGAACAAACACAAATGTTCATCTCATAAATGTTTGCCCTAGGTGGGAATCGAACCCACGCCCCCAAGCTCAGAAGGCAGGTTCACTACCAACTGAGCCACCGAGGCAGTCAAACATTTGTTTTATGTCTTGTAAGTATATAAGTTATTTTATTATTGTCTGTTACTGTTTTATTATGTATTTTGTTTGTTGTCGTTGTAGTGTTTTGTGCGATAATATAAATTGTTTATTTCTCTCTTAAACGTCAGATCTAAAAGTATGTGTAAAAAAATTACAAAACCCTTATTCTCTTATACAAATAAGTAACATTATTAAGAAAAACAAAAAAACCCAGCTGCACAATGTTGTACCGTATATCACTTTCACTATCAAGACGATTCAAATGACACCTCACATGTCGAAATACATCAAGCTGTTTAGGCTGTAGGGCGTGCCAAAGAAACATTCATATATACTTACATACACACACTCGAAAAAAAATTACCCTCCTTGCGCAGTCGGGTAAAAAAGTCGATTCCATTCGTACAACAACATTACGGTCACAATCCAATTTCAACTTTTTTTGGCAAATGAAATTCACATCATACAGCCTCACGAGACATATCTAATTATTCAATACGACGGTCGCGTCAGTGAATAAAGCTCAAAAATACAGAGTGAAGGAATGTGATGAAATGAACGAAATGAATGAAATGGGGAACACGGAGTCTTCAGTCTTAAATACGTATGTGACACGGAGAAAAATATAAGTCAGAGTTACAGCCAGAGGTTTACGACTAATTCTTCACTAGCAGCCCCTCGCTTCGTTTAATAAGTAGCCTAAGTGCTATTCCGGACTATTATCTATCTCTGTGCAAAATTTCATCCAGATCCGTTCAGCTGTTTTGGCGTGATTGAGTAACAAACCATTCATCCATCCAATCATTATGGAAATAACAATACAATACAATACAATACACAATACATTATTACTTTATTGCACACTAAAAACTACATGAAAATCTTAAAAACTAAAATATATTTTTCGGCAGTACAAGGGCGCGCTTATCGCCTAAAGCGATTTCTTCCAGGTAACCGATACCGTTACCGATTTTTGCCCGTCACATAATTATTGCTATTGTTACTATTTTTTATTTTATTTATTTGTGTACATAGTAATATTTGATACAATAAAATTAATATTTAAACTAAGGCCAAAACTGATTACCTAAGTACAATTATTTTATAAAAATAAATATTGAAATTCAATTTTACGACGTTACAACAATAAAAATTAGATTAAAATAACAATCAAGGATTCCAAAATTTATACAGGCATATTGCTTTATCATTGTTCATGTGTACTTCACCATTGACATATCATCACTTTTCATTTATTTTTTTGTTTTTTATTGTT
Organism: Peribatodes rhomboidaria; assembly: GCA_911728515.1. Lineage (NCBI taxonomy): Eukaryota > Metazoa > Arthropoda > Insecta > Lepidoptera > Geometridae > Peribatodes > Peribatodes rhomboidaria. Next base: position 2,361,355 of record OU452192.1, on the reverse strand, counting down.
ATTTAATTTTTGTTGTCTTGCCTGTGACGTGTGTGACGTCACTCGCCTGTACCAACGGAAGATCAGCGCTGGTTATCCACCATTAGCCAGCTTTATGCTGAGTTGGAGCTGGGTTGTGGCAGGAAACCAATTTCATTTGTCGTTATTTTTTGTTGGGCTTTGTTGTTTCCTGTTGCAAATAAAGTATATTCTATTTTATTTTATTTTGTCGATTTGAAACATCAGTTTAATTGTCCGTGCTGGCATATACGTATAGTTTGCCAAGTTATAAATAAAATAAATATTCGGGACATTTTGCACACACGGTCATCTGACACCAAACTAAGCAAAGCTTGTACTATGGCTGCCAGAAAAATATAAATACATTTATGTTTTTTAAATACATACTTAAATAGATATTAACACCCAGACATAGAACAAACACAAATGTTCATCACATGAATGTTTGTCCTAAGTGATAATCGAACCTACGCCCCGCAGCACAGAAGGCAGGTTCACTACCAACTGAGCCACCGAGGCAGTCTTCGTCAGTTGGTTGTTTATTACACTGTTTTTTTAATTGTCCGCAACTAATATTTACCCGCAGTCGCGTCACAGCCTGCGACAGCATTTCAACATTACTCTGAAGATATTCTACTCAGCTTAAGACGAACGTAATTCTCAGGTAGATTTAGTTAAACTTTAATTAAAGGTTAGGTATTCGAGTGTCTGCAGGCTTAATGCGTACATACTCAGCTAATGGCGTGTAATTCGGCAGTAAACTTAGAGGTAACTAGCAATATTGAGTGAGTAAATTCCTCTATTTCACGTTAAACTTACTATTTTTTAGGATACCCAAAGGGTAAAACGAGATCCTGTTACTAAGACTTCGGTGTCCGTCCGTCTGTCACCAGGCTGTATCTAATTAACTGTGATAGTTAGACAGTTGACATTTTTACAGATATATTTCTGTTGCCGCTTTAACAACAAATACTAAAAAACTGGATTAAATCAATATTTAAGAGGGCTCACATACAACAGACATGTTTTGTCGTTTTTATAGATAACTAGCTGCGCCCCGCGGTATCACCCGCGGTTAAAAAGTATCATATGTGTTATTCTAGACTATAATCTATCTCTGTGCCAAATTTCATCCAGATCTGTTCAGCTGTTCTGGCGTGAAAGAGTAACAAACATACATCCATCCATCCATTCTTACAAACTTTCGCGTTTATAATATTAGTAGGAAGGAAGTAGGATGGTACAGAACCCTTCCAGCTCGCACTTCGATTCTATTATGTATTTGATTTAGCGTCAATAAAAGCAAGCAAGCTCGTATGGGCCGAGTGGCTAGCTCTAGTGTCGGAGTTTCTAGGCCGCCCGAAGGCCTCTGAAAAGATGAGTTTGTTTTAATGACTAATTTAGCTAATTGACGGTAAGATGTTTTCTCGCTGCTACATACAAGCTACTAAGTAGGTAGTGCATCTAATAAACTCTGGCGCATGTCCCATCAGATTTATCTTCTGGAGCTCTACGTTCAAAATAATACGGCCATGAGACAGACTTAACTAAATACTAATTTCTAGACCAGATTATTAAAGGGCGATCATAATCTCCACAAAGATTGCAAGATTGAAAGATTGAATTTGTTGAATTGAATTGAATTGATTGAAGATTGATTGATTCTCTACCAAATCTTGCAGAGCCCGACAATATGAGTACATAGTCCAATAGACCCTCTCATGGACTATGTACTCATATTTTTTTGACATCTTGTACTGTATGGTTGCAAATAAAATATCTTGAATCTTGAATCTTACTACATAGATTTTTACTTTTAGAATTAGTCTTTCAATCGATCGATCACGCGTTAGCGAAGGAAGCTTCAGCAAAAATGCTTTCGTATATCCAAATTCTGACTAGAACAAAGAAAGAAAGAAAAAAAGTTTATTTGTGACCTTTTAAAATTAAAAACATTAAGTGAATTGTACAATCTACAAAGTCACACAACGGCCCCAACTCAGCATAACTCACTAGGTCTCTGTCCGGATCTTTGTCTTCGTCTACCAGGTCGCATTTCTTAACCGATTCTCTTGAAATTTTGTGAGTAGGTTCTATAATTAAGTACAGATTCTTTGTAGAGGCAGTTTTTTTTTTTTTTTTATAAATTGGTGGAGATAAGATTTTTTTGGATTTTACGAGGGGTTGAGAACATGGAGGAAGACAGAGGCCAACTGTTCCATTTAAAAAGTTCATCCATCGTCAAAAATATGTATGGAGAACCCGGAAAAAACCCGGCTGCGAAACGTTGTACCCTATGTCACTTCCACTATCAAGACGATTCAAATGTCGAAATACATCAACCTGTTCAGGCTGTAGGGCGTGCCGAAGAAACCTCATACATACTATAAACATACAAATATACGTACACTCGAAAATCACAACCCTCCTTCTTGCGCAGTCGGGTAAGAGGAATGAAAATTTGACGCAGAAACGCCAGCAAAGTCAAAGTCAAAGTGAAAATATTTTTATTCAATTTGGGTTTCAAAGTTATGAACGTCAAAGTTTTTTTAAATAGACTCGACCGCCTTGTTCGGATAAAGAGCCTCTACTCAGAAGAACAGGGGCCCAATTCGGAGATATGAGATGTTCATCTCACCATTTTTCGTCCTTGTTGCTATCGTTTGAAACGTCGTAGGTGTGAGAGTGACCAAGATAAAATCTCATCGCATCTCACGCGTAGGAATAGCCCCACAGGCAAGAAACTGAGGGGCAATATTTTTTCAAAGAATAAATAAATGACTGTCTCACAAATTTTGGGTTACAACTAGATAATACCTATACATACTAGTGGCTACTTGGCGGAAGTGGAAGGCTCCAGACATCTTTGTCTTATAAATAAGTCTTAACCTTATAATACCCTCTTTAAAAAAACATGCTATCACATCTCTCTCTATTCTCAAGGGCTTACCTCAAGGATACCGAAATAACACATTAAAAATACAAGAAGCAATAGCTTCTAAAGCGTGCTATAGACTAGTTCAAATAATACGTAAACGTATCTTCCAGCCACTAGGCTTGCACTAAGAAAATTTAAGAATTGACTAATTCTTGCTTAACGAGTTATTAACCACTTCTAGCGAAATATTCGCTTATCGGGCACATAACGTTTTCCTAAGGAATGGCTGAAGGTTCGTTTTAAAAAAATTAGGTAGGAGCTAGCTAGGAGTAGATTAAACTAGCTAAGACTTAAGCAATTCCTGTAATTAGTGCAAGTGAACATTTAGTCGGCTAAGCAAAATCGTTTAAGATCATAACTATTAAATAATTAATTACATATCGTCACGTCTTTTCCCCGTAGAGGCTGGCAGAGGTGTAATACAACACCCACACTTCGCCGGACGATATTCAGCCCCAAATGTGACAGGGGGCGAGCCTGTCGCCATACACCGGGCGCCAGTCATGTAGCAGATGACATAACAAACAATACGCGTGCATGTTCACACAATGAACAAATTGGTGCGTGCCGTCGTCGGCTGGGTTTGAACCCGCTCCCTCTAGCTAGAGAAGCGGGCCTTCTCCAACTAGGCTATCATGGCTTACTTAATTAGCGTAGTGTTAATTGTATAGTGTAATGGATGCTTAACACTCGAGACAGTCTTTCGTCGTCCGTGACCTACTTAAGGCCGCGCGTCACACCGGAAGGTAACGCACGTCAGAGCGCGGATTACCAGGCATAGATACCGCATTACAAGACATAAAAGGATTTGAGAGAGGGGTTTAGACTATGCCAAGGATAGACCAAACTTTATTAAACGTAGAGACTAGAGAGAGACAGAATGTATGTTCAGATGGACTGAAAAAACAACGGGCCAAAAAATAGCAGTCAACAGTTAGATTCTAAATTAGCAAAAAAAAAATTAATAAATAAATTCGGGACACTTCCACACACGGTCGCCTGACCCCAAACTAAGCAAAGCTTGTACTATAACTGCCAGAGACTATATACATGCTTAGATATTTTTAAATACATACTTAAATAGATATTAACACTCAGACATAGAACAAACACAAATGTTCATCACATGAATGTTTGCCCTAGGTGGAAATCGAACCCACGCCCCAAAGCTCAGAAGGCAGGTTCACTACCAACTGAGTCACCGCGGTCAAACGCATGTTTGACCACTGACTCGCTTGATGGGAAGCTTCGACATGATTTTTTTTTTTTTTTTATGTAGAATAGGTCGTCGTTTGACCACCAACTCGCCTGATGTTAAGCGACGTTGTGGTCTAAAATGGAGCATATAAGGCCTATAAGGTACTTATTCACTCTAGCCTTGAAGTTTTGTAGAGTGAAGAAGTACAGAAGTAGTGATCGAAGGTGTAACACGCTTGCCTGATACCTATTCAATTATACTGCTTACAAAACTTAAAGAGTCCCGCGACGCTCTGAAATTTCCATACAAACGCGCTTCTCAAATTCCTTGTAAACCATTTGTCAGATTATGATGAAATTTAGCATGTACAATTAAATTAACAATATCTCCGCCCCTATGTTCTTGGTTTTTTAAAAAAACGTTCTCAAGCTAAAATAGAGCTATGAAAAATATCCACATTTGTAAGGGTCACTTTTGACTGGTTTATTCAATAGGTAGACAAAGCAAATCAAAAATCCCTTTACATAGGGAGGTTGTCTACATCATTAGCTTTTAAATGAATCCATAATACAAGGGACATTCTTAGTTATTTAAGAATTATTAGAGAAGTGCAAAAGTCATAAAAAAATTAAATTGCACTTTGTCACTCTGTAGGTAACTTTAAAGGCTCGTCAGTATCTTTACTTACTCTCTTCGCTCGTCTTCTTCTAGACGAAATGGCCATGGAAAACCATAAGCCAATGCGAAGTTAGTCTATACTGGTCGCCGAACTCTTAACGAGAATCGTTTGAGGAATGCAACCTATATAGGAGGACAAACGCCGGCCGGTCTACAGCTCACAGAATAATAATATTAGTATAGAATAGATAGATCTATTTCCGTCTCGTCTCGCGGTACCACAGTACAGCCAGCAGTGAAGCGATATTTCTGTTGAAGAATCGCCCGATTCATTTTTGTTTGATGTTTGGAAGCGCGGTTCGATTAATCATGGCGCGCTGTACAGTGCGCGCCGAAGATTGTGGCCGCTCCTAAGTGTGGCTAAAGAATGAGTAAGTATGTTTATTATTGTAGTTTAGCGCACAATATATGTAAAAACACAATATTTGGAACGTATTTGAACTCACCTAAAGATAAAAACTAGTACTTTTACTAAATAGTTGTAAATGATTATATTACAACTATTAACTAAACGTATCGTAAGTAAATATCGTAGTAAGCGAAGCGTCTCCAAAAGGCCTAGCTTCGATAAAAAAGATATCTTCTATAAACCGTGCCCTACCATTTTCTATAAAAATAGCAAAAAAAAACACGTTTTATATTGTCTGGATGCCCCCTTAAATATTCATTTTATTCTATTTTGCAGTTTTTATTGTTATAGCGACAAGAAATCATCATCTGTGAAAACTTTAACTGTCTGACGGTTCATGAGATACAGCCTGGTGACAGATAGACAGACAAACATAATTTTGTTTTTTTTTTATGATTGAATTGCCACGTTTGACCACAACACACCTGATGGAAAGTGACGATGCGGTCTAAGATGAAGCACGCTTGCCCATGAGGTGCCGTCTCACTCTTGTCTTGAAGTGAGCCAGGTTGTAACTATTGCTGGGGAACACCGAGGCAGGAAGTGCGTTCCACTCCTTGGCAGTTCTTATTAGGAAGGAGTTTTGAAAGCGCTTGGTGCGGGCTTTATTAAAGCTGACGACATATTGATGGAACGTCTGCCTCGAAGACCTGTGGCGGAAGTCAGATGATAGAATCAGCTCGTATAGTTCCTGTGCATATTCTCCTAAATGTCAATAACTAAGTCAATAAAATAGAGTGATCGATGCAAGCGTCCGTATTTAAAAGCGGCCATTAATTTGCAGGAACTGTACTGTAGGATTTATCAGTTATTCTGTGACTTACAAGATGGCGGACATTGGAGCTGTATTTCAGATATTTCAGTAGAGTTAGTACTGATGGAGACCGGAATAGGGTTCCGTAGTTATAAATAAACAGAAACGATAGGATTAGTTTTAACTACTAGCGGCCTTATCGCTAAGAGTAATCTCTTTCAGTCAACCTTAGGATGGAGAGGATTCTTAAAAGTGCTATTTCTAAACAAGGTGTGTTACAATGCTTTTCAACAACTGGCTGCCTTGTCGCTAAAAGCCATCTCTTCCAGGCAACTATAAGGTGAAGAGAATTATTGTATAGTAGTTTTAAACGGTTTTTTTTTTATTTAAAAACGTAGACCTTTATAATAAATACATGGATAAACTTACAAGAACATGAAAACTTGTTTTACATACTTACATAGACTTATCATTCAACATACATTTAAAAAAAAAGGCCAAGTGCAAATCGGACTCGCGCACGTAGAGTTCCGTACCATATTTTATAAAAACGGCAAAAAAATCATGTCCGTTGTATGGGAGTCCCCTTAATTATTATTTTTTCTGTTTTAGTGTTTGTTGTTATAGCGGCAAAAGAAATGGGCTGAGCTACCCACGTCCGTAGGAATGTACTCTATTCGGATTCCCTACACGTGGTCCCCGGGTAGTGCTAACCGGGTAGCAAACTCTGGCGGGAGGCTTCGGCCGTGGCTACTTACCACCCACCAGACCAAGCCATGCCGTGAAATGACCTAGTGGTGTTTCGGGATGTAGTCCGGTGTAACCGTTCCGAAGACGGGTCTGAGCAGTAGCGCACTTGTAGCGCCTCACTCAACTGCCGATTTTGTACTTCTTCACTCTACAAAACTTCAAGGCTAGAGTGAATAAGTACCTTATAGGTCGTCGTGCTCCATCTTAGACCACAACGTCGCTTAACATCAGGCGAGTTGGTGGTCAAACGTCGACGTATTATACATTTAAAAAAAATAGTTCAACTACAATATCTGAAGAAATCCTAGTCCATATTATTCCTAGCTAGCGCTAACCATCACCCCAAAACTTTGCAAATTCAAATAAATTTACTCATAATTTTAATCCTGACCCAGTTCGCTTACAGCACGCATCATTCAATGTGAGTTCATTAGAGAAGTTAATAAAAATAAATGTTCCGCAAACGAATATACTAAACGGGGTGTTGCTAAAGAACAAGCAGAATCAGAATCGTTTATTGTTTAACTGTATTACAAAGATCTTAAAATAATATAAGCAAGTTCATATAGGCCGAGTGGCCAGCCCTGATGTCAGTTTCTTGACCGCCCGAAGGCCTCTGACATGGGTAAGATAACATAGAAAACGCTTGCAAAAAATTTAGTTACGACTTTTTTTAATCGACTTAAAAAAAATTAGGGGGTATTTAATTTGACAGTTTTTTTAAATGGATGTTTACCGGTTAGTCGTACACGCCTGAATCGATTTGGAAAAATATATTTTTTGTTGAAAGGGTTAGAAAAAATCGGATAAAAATCTGAAGTAATTTTATTTTTCCACTATAGGATTTTTTCAAGACCACTAAGTACTTGCTATTAAAAGTTGTTTGAGTTTTGTAGTTTTGTTATATTCGTTCTTTTTAGTTTCTAAAACGATCGCCAATACAAAAAATAAATGATTTTGAATTTGAATTTTGAATTTAAAACATTGTAACTATTTCCTGGCTATAGGTACAATGTCTGTTAGAAAAGGGGTTTTTTTTTTTTTTTGTATAATATAGGTCGGCGTTTGACCACCAACTCGCCTGATGTTAAACGACGTTGTGGTCTAAGATGGAGCACGACGATCTATACGGTACTTATTCACTCTAGCCTTGAAGTTTTGTAGAGTGAAGAAGTACAAAGACGGCAGTTGAGTGAGGCGCTACAAGTGCGCTACTGCTCAGACCCGTCTTCGGAACGGTTACACCGGACTACATCCCGAAACACGACTAGGTCATTTCACGGCATGGCTTGGTCCGGTGGGTGGTAACTAGCCACTGCCGAAGCCTTCCCACCAGAGGAAACTTTAAGATAAACATAGACTTAACTTTAAGATAACAGAGGGGGTTAAACTTTAGTCTTTATTTTTACCCGACTGCGCAAGAAGGAGGGTTATGTTTTTCATGTATGTACATGCATGAGGTTTCTTTGGCACGCCCTACAGCCTAAACAGCTTGATGTATTTCGACATGTGAGGTGTCATTTGAATCGTCTTGATAGTGGAAGTGACATAGAGTATAACATTTTGCAGCCGGGTTTTTGTTTTTCTTTTGATAAGTGTGTAACTATTATATTACGAAATTAAATTAAACTTAGTTAAGATAGGCGGTAAGAAGGTTGGTTGCTTTGCAAATTAACATTAATTAACAGTTTTTTTAACATTTTAATGTTAATTTGTGCAGCATCCTGTAGACGGGCAGCGCGAACAGCTGGTGAATGGTGTTTACATGTACCATCCGTTCGAGTAAACAGCAGTACGGTAACTAGCTCGCCAGCACTTACTGGGCCGAGTATATTATTTTTCTCTTTTTATTTATTTTACTTATCTATCTATAATAATATATTTTGTATTTAAATATTATAAACGATATATAAAAAAATATGAAGATTTGAATTTTTGTACGTTTGTGACGAATTTTGTTCTGGAGCCCGGTGTATGGCGACAGGCTCGCCCCCTGTCACATTTGGGACTGAATATCTTCCGGCGAAGTGTGGGTGTTGTACACCTCTGCCAGCCCTCAGGGGAAGGGCGTGACGATTAATGCCATTTTATTTTTGGTGACAAGGCATAGTTTCCACGGGCCAGTAGCAGGCGACAGATTGCTTGATCTGTCGCCAAATGAATATAGAATTACAGCCTTGACATAGGTTTAGTATTTTTTCGTTGCACAATGACAGTAGGTGATGTTTAATTTCCTATGGTGATTAACACAAAAAAATATCTAAAGCAGCGGTCGGCAACCTTTTGGCAGGCAAGGGCCGCACAGTGTCAAAATAAGCAAGTGACGGGCCGCACTTGTTCAAAAATTTTACTAGGTATAGGTTTCTAGATCCTACCATATATAGTATATACCTCGTGTGTTCATAAGTTTTGAGACAAACTTTGTACTTAAAAAAGTAAGTTAAATATTACTGGCTGCTTTTTATTTCTTTTTTTAATTTTGAATTTGGAATGTTAACTTTTGTTTTCTTTAATTTTCAAATTCATTTCTTTCAATTTTCTCGTGATGGTGGGAACCAAAGAATTACGCGCGACCGTGATTTCGCTATTTAAGGCGGGAAAAAAACCAATGGAGATTTTCCGTGAGGTGAAAACTTTTGGTGTGAGCCGTAACTTCGTGTATTACACTATCAAACGATACAAGGAGACAAGTTCTTTGCAAGATCGCCAAAGGAGTGGTCGGCCACGCTCTGTGAGGACGCCTTCGAACATCAAAATCATCCGAGAGCGACTTCGCCGAAATCCATGTCGCACTCAGAAGAAACTCGCTCTGCAGACTAATATTTCGCGCGTTTCAGTCAACAGAATACTGAAATATGATCTTAAGGTAAAGGCGTATAGCCGTAGAAAAGTTCACTTTTTAAACGAACGTCTTCGTAAATTGCGACGCGAACGTTGTCCAATACTGCTTAGGAGGCACGATGCGAGGAAGATACTCTTCACCGACGAGAAAGTCTTTACTGTCGAAGAAAAGTTTAACCGACAAAACAATAAAGTGTATGCCAAAAGCAGCAAGGACGTCCCAGCTTCAGCACGGAATGTCTCGCGTACACATCATCCGGCCAGTGTGATGGTATGGTGGGGAGTTTCATATGAAGGTGTCACTCCGCTCCATTTCTGTCAACAAGGCGTCAAGGTGAAAGCCAAGAATTACCAAAGTGACATCTTAGAGCCTGTTGTGAAACCCCTGTCTCATACTTTATTTCACAACAAGGATTGGGTTTTCCAGCAAGACTCAGCGCCATCCCATAAAGCAAAAACCACCCAAGCTTGGTTGAGGGAAAATGTGCCGGCCTTCATCGCGGCGAACGAATGGCCCTCCTCTAGCCCTGACCTCAACCCGCTGGATTATTCTTTATGGACTGAATTAGAGCTCAGGGCCTGTCGAAAGTCCCACCCAAACTTGGAGTTACTCAAGCGAGCCCTTATCCGAGAAGCAAAGCGAATTCCGCTGGAAAAGATTCGTGCCGCCATTGACGACTGGCCAAATCGTCTAAGGGCCTGTATTAAAAATAAAGGTGGTCATTTTGAATAATAATTATATTTTATTGTTGATTATTATTAACTTTATGTGTATTGAAAATTTTAGAATTAAAAGTTAATTATTAAAAAAGTTATACAACTTTTATTTCGTCTCAAAACTTATGCACACACGAGGTAGTAGTATTATAAACGCGAAAGTTTGTAAGAATGGATAGAATGGATGGATGTTTGTTACTCTTTCACGCCAGAACGGCTGAACAGATCTGGATGAAATTTGGCACAGAGATAGATTATAGTCTAGAATAGCACATAGGATACTTTTTAACCGCGGGTGAAACCGTGGGGTGCAGCTAGTTTATACATATTTTACCATAGGCATTAAAAACTTATTTAGTGAAGCAATAAGCTCATAGTTGTCGAATAAATTGATTTCTCGGACATGATGTGAAATGTAAACATTGGAATAACTTACGAAATATAATACTGGAAACTGATCATAGCCGTTTTTTTTGTATAATAATGTCGTTCCTAATAAATGGCACAAATTTTTGTTTGGTTTGGGGGCTGAGCTACCCACGTCCGTAGGAGTGTACTCTATTCTGATTCCCTACACGTGGTCCCCGGGTAGTGCTAACCGGGTAGCAAACTCTGGTGGGAGGCTTCGGCCGTGGCTAGTTACCACCCACCGGACCAAGCCATGCCGTGAAATGACCTAGTCGTGTTTCGGGATGTAGTCCGGTGTAACCGTTCCGAAGACGGGTCTGAGCAGCAGCGCACTTGTAGCGCCTCACTCAACTGCCGTCTTTGTACTAAACTAATAGGTCGTCGTGCTCCATCTTAGACCACAACATCGCTTAACATCAGGCGAGTTGGTGGTCAAACGCCGACCTATTCTATATATAAAAAAAAAAAAATGGAACATTGGAGAGTGTAATGGCTATTTTCATGAAGTTTTGCACGCGAGTAGTTCATGCAAATAAAATTAATAAGTTTGAATACGAGCTAAATTGGAAGACAAGTATAAAGAAATGCGAGTTCTCCGTTCGAGACGAACTCTGGTAGTTTTTTTTCCTGATCGAGCGAAAGTAAGCTTTAAGAATCTTCTGGGTCAAATTAGCATTTGTTCGTTAGACGATATATTAAGTTGGTAGGTACCTACTGGAATTTTGCAGGCAAGTAGTTCATGCAAATGACCGGAGCGGACCCAGTGGAACGTGGAGGGCTATTCCTATGCGTGAGATGAGATGAGATTTTATCTTGGTCACTCTCACACCTATGAAGTTTCAAACGAGAGCAACAAGGACGAAAAAAGGTGAGATGAAAAACACAAATCTCCGAATAGGGCCACTGGAGATATGAAAATCTCGAAGTCTCAAGGCGAATTTCTGTAATATGTTTACTGTGGCAGGGTGCGGGTGACAGGCGCATCCATTTACCTACTTTACACATGTTTATTGCTTAATTTACTACAGTTATTAATGATCCCGTATACAGTTTTGTGCTAGTTAGTGCTGCTGAAGTTTTAAGTCATGATTTGTAAATTGCGGCAAATTTAAAGTAAAAAAAATGACTAAATTTGAAATAAAAATTTACTTGTAAAAAAACTCCACAGTTTTTTTTTAGAACCTCAAAATGTAGTCCTGGCCACACTTTTATAATGCACTATGTATATTTAAGTACACGAAATTATACCATAAACCAATGTATATATGTTGGTAAGAATGACCAAGTGAGTAGCGTAGTTTTATTGCTTCAATGTGTGAGTGTTGTGTACCTATACGACAGTAGCGTAGTTTTGGATGGTTTTTGGCTTCATTTAGATCATACGCCGTGCGCCATCTTATTCTCTACGTTGATCTGAGTTTGTCACAAACACAATATTATGCAGAGTTGTCTCCGCTCCGTAGCTGCCTTAGCTTAGTCAATACTTGTTTCGTCTGTCACCCCCACTGGGGGAATGGAAATGTCCTCTCATTTACTTTGTCAGCCTCTAGATATTTATTTAGGTGCTCTGGAATTCAGGTCGCGACCGCAACGGTTGTTTTTAATTTTCCCCTTTTCGCTTTTAAAATGTCCCTGCAGTTCGGAACCCGTATAGTTTTAATTTGTTTTTTAGAACGGAAAAAGTGCGGCCATTTTTAATTTTACTTATGGCAAAGCTAAAAGAAAGGGTTGTTTTTAGCAGTGTGTGTGTGTATGTTTGTGTACATTACCCTTATTGTGTATGTTGTACCCTTGTACCTACTGCCGAAAAATGTATTTTAGTTTTTAGGATTTTCATGTAGTTTTTTGGTGTGCAATAAAGTTGTATTGTAAAGTATGTTTCTCTGTACGTTTTTTTTTTCAGCGACTAGACTACTCATGCGATGTTGTTGATGAATTGAGGTGGATCAATCGATTCGTTATTATTTTGTGATACTGCTCTTTTTTAATTCTCACTCAATCCTAACCTGACTTCCTAACTAATACTAAACTAGTGGCTCTTTGAGTTGAACTCGCGGCCAACTTCTGTCCTCTACAGGTCGCGTTCCTCAACCGATTCTGATGAAATTTTGTGTGCAGGTTAGATAATTATGCAGTTTTATTTGCCGCGTCAGTTTTTGGAAAAGTGACCTGTAAAGAAAGACAGTTGAGGACAGAGATCCAGACAGAAACCCTGACAAAAATCCAGACCGAATTCGGACATACCTACAAAACCATTTTTGTCGAAGCTGAAGAGTAGACGCTTCGCACGCTTGCTCGGTCGAAAATGGACTTGTTTGTTTGGATGTATGTTACGCTTAAAAGCATTTTCTACTCAACTGATTATCATGAAATTTTGTATATCCACGTTGTCAGAGATACAGAAAAAGGAAATAGAATACTTCTCATCCCGAAATATAACAGTTCCTGTAGGAGCGCGGGTGAAACAGTGAACAGAGCGCGGAGCTAGTGATTTTATAAACATATCGTCACGCCTTTCCCCCGAGGGGGCTGGCCGAGGTGTAATACAACACCCGCACTTCGCCGGACGATATTTAGTCCCAAATGTGACAGGGGGCGAGCCTGTCGCCATACACCGGGCTCCAGTCATGTAGCAGATGACATATAATACGCACATATTGTGTTCACACAATAAACAAATTGGTGCGTGCCGTCGGTCGGCTGGGTTCGAACCCGCTCCCTCTGACTTGAGAGGCGGGCCTTCTCCAACTATCATCGCTTTTTATATCTTTGAAAAAATCGCTATAGAGATGTCTAGCTAAGGAACGACTGATTTTTAGGGTTCCTTACCTCAAAAGCAATAACGGAACCCTTATACTTTGGGTCACTCTGTTATCTGGCTGTCTGTCTATCAAGAACAATACCATTCTTCTCAGGAACGCGTAGAGGTATCGAGCTGCAATTCATATCAAATACTCAAGTCTCTTGGAGCTGTGAAAAATTCAAACTTCTAAGCCAACGCAATCAAAAGATACAGCCGTTTATGCTGCAAATTTTAGACACTCGCTAGGGAATCAAAACCTACAGGGTACTTCCCGTGTACTCAAAATCTTGAAATTTGGTACGAAGCAACGTCTTATAGCACAGTTAGAGGAAAAATTGCGAAAATCATACATATTTACACTAACTAGAACTACCAGTAAAGGACACCCCTCTCATGGTGGAAATTCCGCCAAAACGCACTAAGCTTTTCAAGTCAACTTTTCTTGTAAGAACTGCAGAGGTGTGGAACTCGTTGCCTGCGTCTGTCATTCCACCTAAATACAATCTGGGGGTGTTTAAGAGTATACTGAACAGGTACGAGTATCTCCTAGGCAAGCGTGTTGCACCTTCGATCACGTCAACGCTTCCCATCAGGCGAGTCAGTGGTCAAACGCATGCCTAGTCTGTTGTAAAAAAATAAAAAATAATTACATAAAAATATTTTTAATCATTTTAAACTGTTTTTTTACTTTCGGAAGAGGCGTTCGGGATGGGAAGTGAAATTTGAGTGACTAGACTACATTGTATTGTATTGTTTTGTATTTAATTTAACGTTTTGACATATATAATGACGAATTTATAAATGAAATTTTTAGAAATAAAAACTATCAAAATTTTAAACTGACCAAGTACCCTTTTGCTCATGAATACCTACAGATTTGTACGGAACCCTCGGTGCGGGACACCGACTCGCACTTGACCGGTTTTTTTATGGCAAATTACTTGATAAACATTGTACCTACTATGAAGTAACGAACGGACAAGAAAATCCTTTCCTTTAAACTTTTAAAAATATTGCTCGAACTTCCTACCGAGCAGAACTGGAAACTTTACAAATAAAATTATAATTTACATCAGCCTAGTCTAGGCTGGTGTTTTCTTGCAGATTTATTTTTGCATTGTTGGTTAAAATTAAAGTACATAGTACTTACTTATAACATCCCTACTAATATTATAAATGCGAAAGTAACTCTGTCTGTCTGTTACCTTTTCACGCCTAAACCGCTGAACCGATTTTGATGAATTTTGGTATAGAGATAGATGGAACCTTGGGAAAGGACATAGGGTACTTTTTATCCAGATCCCGATCCCGATCCCGGAATTATACGGGTGGAAACGCAGAGTGCAGTTGTGTATCGTATATCCCTACTAAATGAATTTTGGTATAGAGATAGATGGAACCTTGGAAAAGGACAAAGGCAACCTTTTATCCCGATCCCGATCCCGATCCCGTAATTATGCGAGTGATAGATAACGCAGGGTGCAGTTATGTATCGTATATGCCTACTAAATGAATTTTGGTATAGAGATAGATGGAACCTTGGGGAAAGACATAGACAGTCTGTCTGTTTCGTTTTCACGCCTAAACCGCTGAACCGATTTTGATGAATTTTGGTATAGAGATAGATGGAACCTTGGGAAAGTAAAGGAGTTGCTGTTGCTGTAGCTTCTTCTGGAATAGCAGCTACGTTACTTAATGGTGGTCGAACGGCACATTCAGTACTTAAACTGCCATTGAACTTAGCTCATGAGGAAATGCCAGTTTGTAACATTACTAAAAATAGTGACCGTGGACGAATGTTACAGCAATGTAAGCTGTTGGTTTGGGATGAATGTACCATGTCCCACAAAAGAGCGATAGAAGCACTAGATCGGACCATAAAAGATATTAAGAGTAACCAAAGTATCATGGGTGGTATGGTGGTACTTTTAGCTGGCGATTTTAGACAGACTCTGCCGGTAATTACTAGAGGCACGCCGGCAGATGAAATAAATGCATGTTTAAAAGCGTCTCCATTATGGGTGCATGTAAAAAATTTTTGTCTGACTACAAATATGCGAGTACAACTGCACAGTGATACACAATTGGTGCAATATGCGGATGCTCTTCTGAAAATCGGAGAAGACCGTATGGAAACAAATAGTGACGGAATGATTACATTGAATCGTGAATTTTGGAATGTTGTCTGTAACATGGATGACTTAAAGAACAACGTCTATCCCGATCTTGCAACCAATATGAAGAACAGACAATGGCTGTGCGAAAGGGCAATTTTAGCACCGACAAACGAAGTAGTGGGGCAGATCAACGAACAAATCATGTCAGATGTGGAAGGTGACTTTGTTGAGTATCTGTCCGTAGACAATGTCATGGACACTGAGCAAGTGACATCGTTCCCTGTAGAATTTCTTAACTCCTTAGAATTATCGGGGGTGCCTTCCCATAAGTTGAGGCTAAAAGTAGGTGTCCCGGTCCTGTTGATGCGAAATCTTGACGCACCAAGAATGTGTAATGGCACACGTCTACAAATTACACACCTGGGACGCAATATTGTGAGAGCAATAATTATGACAGGAACAGCAAAGGGAGAAGAAGTGTTAATTCCCCGTATTCCAATAATCCCTACCGATTTGCCATTCCAATTCAAAAGAGTACAATTTCCCCTGAAAGCAGCATTCGCTATGACGATAAACAAAGCTCAAGGACAGACACTCAAAGTAGCTGGTGTTCATTTAGAAAAAAACTGTTTCTCCCATGGGCAACTGTATGTGGCGTGCTCACGAGTATCGAGTCCACAAAACCTACATGTTTTGACCAAAGAAGGAAAAACAAAAAATGTCGTATACAAAAACGTATTAAACTAAGTTAAGTCAGGGATCAGGGTCAGGAAAAGTCTACCTATGTTAATCTCAATAATTCAATGTGCCGGCTTCATTAGAATCGTTTCATTATAGTTTCAGAGCCTATTCAGTCCAAACAAATTTACACGAAGTAGTAGTTCTACGCAGACGAAGTCGCGGGTAACAGCTAGTTTTACTTTATATTTTATTTCATATTTCTCTTAAGTTTTTTATTTTAGTTTTTAAGTAAATATGTTTTTATTACCTATTATAGTTTATTCTAAATTTAAATTTTGATGCCACTAATTATGTATTTTCACATGTTTCGGAGTACGGTCAGCTCTGTATTTTTTTCTTCTATTTACTACTTTGTATTTGACTGTATTCTGTTTTGTGTTTAAATAAATAAATTAATTAAAGTAGTGTAATATGGATGTAATACATTTATGTATTTTGTAATTTATTTATGTCGTCATGTCTGATAGTAAGAGCCTATTTTCCTTTAATAGTAAAGATAATAATTTTATAATCGGTTCATAAATAACGGAGTATGTATGCAATAACAAACAAAACTAATAAAAAAATATACAATATGTACAACCGAAGTGAGAACCTCCTCTTTTTTAAAGTCGGTTATTAACTCCCGATGTTTTCACTCACGGCGACCTAGTGTTTCGCTTGAGGCCAAGCGCCAACAAATCTTCATCCTTTTTAACCGACTTCAAAAAAGATTCAATTCGACTGTTTTTTTTTTGTTTGTTCCCCCATAACTTTTGACTGAGTGAATAGATTTTGATGATTATTTTTTTGATTGGTAGATCATACTTTATAGGTGGTCCCATACAATTGTATTGAAATCGGTCAAGCAGTTTTTAAATATCAACAAAAGTTTAAAACTTGTTTGCATGGATGACGAATTACAGGATGGGAAGTCGGTTTTTTTTAACTTTGTTCCGATTTGATTTCTTTATAATCATTTGAAAGGACCTACTTGCCTACAAAATTTACATGTTTTAGATGTAAGCGTGCCAACATTATTTGATCTTTTTACTCAACTTCCAACGCGTTGCTAGAATCAATTCATCACATACTGAACACGTCTACCCGTCTCTTTCTGACAGGGTCGGAAGTGTTCCTGAGCGACAGGGAAGGAAATACCTGTTGGTGTACCTCAAGGGACCGTACGAGGCTCTCTTTTATTCCTTTTGTACGAGAAAAGTTAGTTTAAAAGGGTTGTTTTGAGTCTCGGTTCTTTGTTCCACTGTTTCGTTGCTTTATACTTTTATAGTGATGTAGTTAATTTGTTCTAGCCGGATTGCCGGATAAGTTTTGTTAACCCGCGTTTGATGACCTTCTTCGGGCTACAGTAATATATAATAATTTAAAATAAATGAATAATTTTTGTTTTTTTAAATAGCGATGATAGCCTGGTTGGAGAAGGCCCGCCTCTGAAGCCAGAGGGAGCGGGCACAATCCCAGCCACAACGCACCAATTTGTTCATTGTGTGAACATATGTGGGGATTGTATGTCATCTGCTACATGACTGGAGCACGGTGTATGGCGGCAGGCTCGCCCCCTGTCACATTTAGGGCTGAATATCGTCCGGCGAAGTGTGGGTGCTGTATTACACCTCTGCCAGCCCATCGGGGAAAAGGCGTGACGATTTGTATGTATGTAACCATTTTTCTAAAAAATGCGTATAGGTACTACGTAGGCATTTCTCACACTAGAAACGACATCTCAAATTACCTTACTCTCTCGGGCTCAGAATATATTCCTCCTTATGACGTGTGACGTTTACGTCATAACTCATATGTCACCGAGCATACCTGCCGCCCCCCCCCCCCCCTCCCTACTCACCCTGCCCCGCTCACTTCTCTCCTATCTGAATTGCTCAACAGTTTTTGTTCAAGCTATCATTTCTATTCATATTTTCTTGAATGTTTTTCTTCACAAAAAGCCTTCTTCAGCCTTCATGGCTGAGGATCGTTACAATTATTCCGGCCTGTCTGGTTTACAGAAGTAGGGTCAACTGGGGAAAATGCGTTTGTAGGGCAATTGCGTCAATTGCGCAACTAACAGCCATCTTGTACAGATTATTGTAACTAAAGATAGAAAAAAGATGTAGGTGTCGCTTAACTTGTCAAGAGTTTAAAAACTTGAATTGAATTTAAATTTTAAATGTTAAATTAGCGATGGCAACCTAGTTGGGAGAAGGTCCACCTCTCAAGCCAGAGGAAGCGGGTTCGAACCCAGCCGACGGCACGTACCAATTTTGGTTATTGTGTGATCATAATATGTGCGAATTGTATGTCATCTGCTACATGACTGGAGCCCGGTGTATGGCGACAGGCTCGCTCCCAGTAACATTTGGGACTGAATATCGTCCGGCGAAGTGTGAGTGTTGTATTACACCTCTGCCAGCCCCATCGGGGGAAAGGCGTGATGATATGTATGTATGTATGTATATTAGACGCTATGGCTGAATATCATTCAGGAAGCCAAGTAGATCGGCGCCATTTAGTAAAATGGCTAGGCTGTTCATTGAACGGTTGATTAAGCAAGTTGTCTGCGGCATACATATATAATTATGATGACAAATAGAATAATGATTAATTTTTAACTGACTATCCAAAAGGATGAGGTTCTCAATTCACTGTATGTTTTTTTTTTTGTATGTTTGTTACACGATTACTCCGTCGATTGTGAATCGATTTTTATGATTTTTTTTTTTTGTTTGGTAAATCATACTTTAGAAAAAATCCCATATAAATTTTATCGAAATCGGTTAAGCAGTTTTTGAAATATCAGCGAAAGTCTAAAAATTGATCATTGAGTAATGGGTGACGAATTACAGGTTGGGGAGTCGGTTTTTTAAGCCTTGTTTTTTATATTATATGGAAATGTAAGGTAAGGCGTCAAAGGGAAGCGAGAAGCGAGGTAAGAGTGAGTGACCAGACCCGCCGTACGCTACCCTGCTCTCTTTTGACGCCTTACCTCCGCACCCCTGTACCGCGGACGAGGACTCATTCCTATATCATCATTTATACGGGTACACACATATCATACGGACCGCTAGAGTGTGGAATACTCTGCCAGAGTGTGTGTTCCCTGACACTTATAATCTGGGTGTGTTCAAGTCTCGAGTGAATCGGTTTCTTCTAGGCAAGCGTGCTCCATCGTAGGCCGCATCACTGCTTATCATCAGGCATGTTGGCGGCCAAACGCAAGCCTATTAAGTAACTAGCTGCGCCCCGCGGTTTCACCCGGGGTTAAAAAGTATCCTATGTGCTATTCTAGACTAAAATCTATATCTGTGCCAAATTTCATCCAGATCTGTTCAGACGTTATGACGTGAAAGAGTAATAAACAAACATCCATCCATCCATTCTTACAAACTTTCGTTAGGTTAGTAGGAAGGATTTGAAAAAAAAATGTAATGATGTTTTTTATGCCGGCTAGCCAGATCCCAGCTCTAGTATCTTCTGCCTCTTTGTGGTTGTCATAGCCTGACCTAATTAATTTAGGTGGTACTTCAGTAATTAACAGAGAGTCGGTCCGCGGTACTTTTGAATATGAAACTTTTGTCTGTGTTTTCATTACTAGCGTGGCTTGGCGTAAACAGAGACAGATTCCAAATAGTAAGTTACTTTTTAACCGACTACAAACAAGGGGGTAAGTATTATACCACCACAGTTTTTTATTAGTTAACTAGCTGTCACCCCGCGACTTCGTTCGCGTTTATTATTTATATATATATATATATATTTAAACTATCCTATCTCTCAAGTTGGATCGAACTGCACATGGTGTGCGAATTTTATTATAATCGGTTAAGTGGTTTAGGAGTTCATTGAGGACAAACATTGTGACACGAGATTTATATATATTAAGATTAAGATATCTTATCTTATATCTTTAAATGAGCAATTCTTGTTTATATATATATATATATATAATTGGAATCTCGGAATCGGCTCCAACGATTTTCATACAATTTAGTATATAGGGGGTTTCGGGGGCGATAAATCGATCTAGCTAGGAATCATTTTTAGAAAATATCATTTTATTCGTGTTTTATCGATAATCAATCTCAACTGTAAAATATGACTCTTCCTGACATCTATTGGCGAATAATACTATTTTTTGTGAGCAACTAATTGCTTTAACGACACAACAGCAGATGGGGTTGTTAAGTAACACGAAGTCAATGAGTGTTTGCTTTGAGGTTAGACTAAAATCAATTGTTTATTATCCAAAAAACACAATTAAAAAATAAAAAAAATACCGAGCAAAGCTCGGCCATCCAGGTACTATATGTATTAAGAAAGAAAGATAAGTAAGCAGTATACAACCACAGTTTTTTATGACAGTCACTCTCTACCGTGTGTTGTCATAGTTCTAACTTAACCTAACCTAGTCGCAGCTTTTTAAGTATTAAATAATTATTATATCAAACAATTGTATTCCTAAACGGTATGTCATAATAATGGTACGTAAACTGATGTTATTCCAGCTGAAGATTAGATTCAATTTCAATTTCAAAAGTTCTTTATTACACAATAATAAATATAGTTAAATACTTAGCTGGTGTAAATAAAATCCTAGCAGTACAAGAATATAAAGCGATACATTAAATATGTTTTGCAACCGTTAGCAATGAAGATGAAGATTAGATTAAGCGTTAGTAAAACATTTAAATGTTTGATACAAAGAAGGTTATGTCAAATAAAATTATTACAACGGATCGGTATGTCAAATGTCTCTTACTTCCCGTGCATGAGCGGTATTGAAAAGAAAAAATATGCCAAAAATCTTTCGATCAAGTATGACGCACCCCAAACAAGGAGAAGGTTCTCAAGTTTTTGTAATGTTTGAACTAGAAATTTGAATTGAGTTTTTTTAACCGACAACAAAAAGGAGAAGGTTTTACTTAAATTCGGTTATGTGATTTTTAAATATTTGTTACCGCCTCAGATCAATCTAGAGGAAAAGATGGAACACTGCATTATATCTTGCTGTAGCCACTTCTTTTTCAATGTGTGTGCGTGGTGATGTTTCCATGAAAAACATTTACAATTGCACGAAAACTAATATTAATTCCCAAACTCTACGTTAGCCATTTCCGTTCCAATATACAACCTTAGTAGATTTCATATTCTAAAACTGCACATATTTGTAAGAGTTTAATGTTACGGCTTTTTCAAAATTGACTTGTAAAAAAACTGCAGTTTTTAAAAAGAACCTCAAAATGTAGTCCTGGCCACACTTTTATAACGCATTATGTATATTTATGTACACGAAATTATACCGTATACCAATGCACATAATGTCGAGGTAAGAATGACCAAGCGAGTAGCGTAGTTTTTGGCTGGTTTTTGGCTTCACCTAAATCATACGCCGTGCGCCATCTTACTCTCTAGGTTGATCTGAGTTTGCTACATAACTGGAGTTCGGTGTATGGCGACAGGCTCGCCTCGTCACATTTGGGACTGAATATGGGGAAGTGTGGGTGTTGTACACCTTTGCCAGCCCGTGGGGAAAGGCGTGACGATATGTGAGTATCGTACCGCTATTGGCCTGTTCTCGGTCAATAATTCAATATCTAAACTGTGGGGCTATTCCTACGCGTGAGATGAGATGAGATTTTATCTTGGTCACTCTCACACTTATGACGTTTCAAACGAGAGCAACAAGGACGAAAAAAGGTGAGATGAAAATCTCAAATCTCCGAATAGGGTCCCTGGGCAGTACATTGTCATCAAAGTGACATGGGTCACCTCAATCTCAATGTCATAGGGACTATGACATTATACGTACGTGTTACAAAAATGTGAAGTTCAAACCTTGTAACTACAGAAAAAATAACGCGTCAGTTGTTGTGTCATCCCGCTCGCACCAAGCGCGCGCAAGTGAGACGACACTTTACTGTCACTTTGACAGCATCACTTTGCACTGAAGCGCTAATAATTTATTATTTAATAGCTGCGCCCGGCGGTTTCACCCGCGGTTAAAAAGTATCCTATGTGCTATTCTAGACTATAATCTATCTCTGTGCCAAATTTAATCCAGATCTGTTCAGCCGTTCTGGCGTGAAAGAGTAACAAACATCCATCCATTCTTACAAACTTTCGCGTTTATAATATTAGTAGGATAGGACTAGCTGCTTCACCCGCGGTTCCACAATACCGTTGATTTTTTCGGGATAAAAAGTACCCTATGTCCTTTTCTGTACCCTAGACAACATGTATGCAAAATTTCAAAACGATTGGTTGAGTAGTTGAGACGTGAAAGCGTTACAAACAAACTCACTTCCATATTTATTATAATATTAGTTAGGATTAAGATTAGGAAGTTAGGTTTGGGATACTTAAGTACAATAATTACATTGAACATAACATAACGTCACGTCTTTCCCCCGAGAGGGCTGGCGAGAGGTGTAATACAACACCCACACTTCGCCACACGATATTCAGTCCCAAATGTGACAGGGGGCGAGCCTGTCGCCAGACACCGGGTTCCAGTCATGTAGCAGATGACATAAAATACGCACGCGTGCGTGCCGTCGCGTCGGCTGGGTTCGAACCCGCTCCCTCTGGCTTAAGAGGCAGGCCTTCTCCAACTAGGCTGTCATCGCTTTGTAATTACATTAAAACCTTGCACTATACTGCATTACATTATCTGCACTGATGAAACTTGATTTCCTCCCCCCTCCCGCTTCCCTCTCGCTCTCCCCTACAACCTGTATAGCCTTTGTCTGACCACAAGAAACTCGAGAATGCGACGTTGCCGCTCTTCTACAACAACCCTACAACTGCGCATGCGCCGTGCGACCACAGATTACAGTGTAGTTAGTACTCTGAGATAACTGTCTTGGTTTGTTTACAGTTTTTGTACAAGGGTCGATTTAATTGTTGGATGAGACAAAATCTATGCGTTTGTATAATTGTATGCTCTTCGTTTGAACTCCAAAGCGGCTGGAGTGATTTTGATCTAATTTTGAAGCAATATTCAGATACCTACCTAAGCCTAGCGAGTTATTCTGTGAGGTTTGGTAGAGAAAAGAGGAAACAAACTGATGAATTTCGGTATAGGGTAGCTGATACTTCGCAGATGAAACCACGGACCGCAGGCTAGTAAGTACAATATAATAAATAAATAAATAATAAATTCAGGACACTTTCACACAAGGTCGCCTGACCCCAAACTAAGCAAAGCTTGTACTATGGCTTATGGCTGCCAGAGACTGATATACACATACATACTTAAATAGATATTAACACCCAGACATAGAAACACAAATGTTCATCACATGAATGTTTGCGCTAGGTGGGAATCGAACCCACGCCCCCAAGCTCAGAAGGCAGGTTCACTACCAACTGAGCCACCGAGGCAGTCATATCATTATAAGCAATATTAAAAATAACGCGAAGCTTAAAAAACCGACTGCCCGTTATCCATGTAAGCAATTTTTTTTTTTTTTTTGATATTTTAAACTGCTTGACTGACAAAAAATTTAAAAAATATTTGGGACTATCTCTAAAGTATGATCTACCAAACAAAAATATAATCATTAAAATCGATTCATTATTGGCGGAGTAATCGCGTAACACACTATCAAAAAAAAATAGAAGAATTTAGAAGCTCCTCATTTTTGAAGTCGGTTAAAAATATCAATAATATAATTTGCTTCAACATGTGACCTCACGTGCTCCACACTAATATTACAAAAAAGAAAGATTTAAAGTTTTAATGAACAAAAAAAAATCAGCAAAATTGATTCTTAATACCTTAACTTAATTCTTAATAACATACATATATGTACAAAAAAAACATACAGACGAATTGAGAACTACCTCTTTTTTTGAAGCCGTATAAAAACTATAGTACCTAGGAACAATTTTAGCTATTTATGAATTCCTACCACATTACGATATCTCGGGCCCTGTCTATCGTGTGTCATGTCCCTGTCTGAAGCAGGGAGGTCTTAACCACTCCATCCGCGTCGGGACCTTGAATCTCTGTATCTTATTACCTATCCCAGGGTCTGACTGGCCATACAGTCAGGATGGCATTTGCCAGCCGGACTTGCGGGGCTTGCCGCAAGCCAGACGATAAGTAGGTACACCCCGTCTCAGGCCCCTGGCTTGTGAGGAACCACTCGGGCCTTTCCAGCTCAGTCCGACCCTGACCTATCCTGTCTCGGCGGGCAGGGTCAAAAAAACCGCGTCATGAAATAAAAATA
The DNA here is from genome assembly GCA_911728515.1 of Peribatodes rhomboidaria. Lineage (NCBI taxonomy): Eukaryota > Metazoa > Arthropoda > Insecta > Lepidoptera > Geometridae > Peribatodes > Peribatodes rhomboidaria. Next base: position 2,336,773 of record OU452192.1, on the reverse strand, counting down.
GGACTCAGATTGAGATTATTTAAAAGTCTTTTATAGTCTAGCTAAGCTAGTCACTAGTGTACATAATAATTTGTATGGAGCTTTTTTTTTAATTTATCTTAGTTAATAACATACATATTTTTATGCAACTTTGCTAATCTTCGTACCTAGCAGTTTGTAGGCAGAAATATACTTACTCTCATTTCATATTTACATTATACACACGGTTTCATACGAATGAGTTTGTTAAAAACTAATAAATTAAACATAAAAATAATAATAACTTTAACATTTTAAAAATGAAGTTGTCTATAAAAGTTTAAAACCTATTACCTATACTATTATTTAGATTATTTTATTTTCTTTGATTTATTAAACTTGTGTTATAAGCGTCCCCAAACTTATATAGGAGTGGGGAAGAAGTAGATAACCTACTCGTAAGTACTTTCCTACTTTTTTACTTGAAACCCCTAAATTTTGAATTTTGAGCTTCGAGCTAGGACAGGAGGGGGCTATTCCTACGCGTGAGATGAAATGAGATTTCATCTTGGTCGTTCTCACACCTATGACGTTTCAAACGAGAGAAACAAGGACGAAAAAAGGTGAAAATCTCAAATCTCCGAGGGCCCTAGATGTGAGATGCCCCAGATTGCCCCAACGTGAGCACGCACAAGCTAGTGTTCTTAAAGTTGTTCACTTTGTTGGGTAGAACAATACTCTCAAGTATTACTACACCCTTCTGTTACACACTGTTTAAAGGACCTATCTAAACAAAATAACCAGTCTTCTTTTGTTTCCACGACAGTAGCGCAGACAATAAGTAACCGGAGAAGGGTTAACCCACCTCCCGACGCAGAATAAATGACAGTATAGCGCGACGTTGCCACTCTTACAAAAACAGCCGACTCCTGCGCACGGAGCGGCAACGCCTCGCACCATATGGAGGGCGCACGCCCTTGTTACATTTTACCTTTCTACTCACGGACTTTGTTGATGAAATTGTAATTTTTGCGTGAAAAAGGTTTTTGAGCACCGGAGCAAAAACAACGGGGTAATATAAGTTTGACGTGTCTGTGTGTGTGTGTGTCTGCCTGTAGCAATTGTGGCATCGTAACTTGCGAATAGATAAACCGATTTTGATTTTGTTTTGTTTTTTTTGAAAGGTGAATTAGTTATCTTGTTTTAAAGTTAGAATTAAGTTTAGCATTCTATGTTGACGTTTAAAATAATTCAAAGCACAAAATAAATGACGACACTGTGGAAATTGCTAAAGAAAGAGACAATTTTGTTGCGTTACTGTTTTCACTCGTGAGGGTCAATCATCATCGTGATTATCGATAGAAAATGTAAATATGCGTAGGATAGAGGTAGGTACCTAAACTAACTACAGTAAAAATACAAAGTTTGACTGGGAGAGATCGCTTTTATTCAGTAAGACCGCCCATAGCACCTATACATATGAATGATAAGTTTTGTTTTACATTTTATTAGGTGTCAATTACAGAATACTCCCTATTTAAAACACCCTGTTAGTTTTTGTATATAATAATACTTAATAATAAATTCGGGACATTTTCACACACGGTCGCCTGACCCCAAACTAAGCAAAGCTTGTACTATGGCTGCTACAGACTGATATAGATACATAAATAGATATTTAACACCCAGCCAGTCATGAACAAACACAAATGTTCACCACAACACAACTGAGCCACCGAGGCAGTCTAATGAAATATGGTGTCAATAGTGTTTTGTATTGTATTGCATTATCCAAATACCAACAAATAGTATACCTACCTACTAATAAAATACCTACCAAAACACCACTTACCTACCATTTTACTACCATTTAGAAGTCGGTACGAAAAAGTAAATACTTACGATGAAATTAGGTAAAAATGAATAATGGCAAAATCCATTTCCATTGAGGTCTAAAGCCAATTAATTCAATTATTTTTTCCAAGCTTTAAGCCTCGCTCTGACCGACCCCGCCGAAGGTCCGGCCGCCATTAATATTTCATTTGGAAAATGGTTTCTGTAATGCTTTGGGAAATAATACATTCAAATTGAATTTAATTTGTAGAAAACTTATTAATTTTTCCCATTTTCCGCGCTATGTAAGTACGATAACATTACCTAACCATTTTTAGGAAGTGCGTCATAATTTGTTAATAATTTTGCGTCATTTAAAAAGACTTGATTTGAACCGGAAGTACCCACTGCTATAGTTCGTTAAACGTAGATAGCTTGATTCGCGGGACAGTCATCGAGACGACATAATATTTGTCATACATCAAATGTCATTTTGATGGCTGTCCTGCGAATCAAGCTGACTATAGTTTTGACATTTTTCTCAAATCGCTTACTTTTGATTATGTTAGTAAAAAGATTTTTTAAAACAGTCGTAATGTAGGTAACAAATCTCTAAAAAAACGTTTTTTGCACACTAGTGTGACAAATCATCACGCCTTTCTCCCGAAGGCATTGGCAGAGGTGTGTTAAAGTATCCACAGTTCGCCGGACGATATTCAGTCCCAAATGTAACACGTTGTAAAACTATGCTAGTGTGACTCCAACACATTTTATACATTATTGCTTCAAATTAAATTAAATATTTAAAATATGAATAAAAAATATTTAATAGAGTTTAAAAAAATGAGTTTAAGTTAATAAGTAGTTGTTTTTTGGTGTTGTAAAAGATTGTATTTAATTATTTCTACTTTATTAAGTAAGTAACAAAAATTTGATCAAATGTCTTGAAAATTCTCTGTGGTTTATCTATTTACTATTTTTTTTGCCCACGGCTTCGCTCAAGTATAATGTAGCTTTGTAATGGTGATAGAATTTTTGAAATCAGATCAGTAGTTTATGAATTTATTCGTCACAAACATACAAAAATACAAATCTATCTTCTTTATAATATTAGCGTAGATTATTAATATTTCTATTTAAAAAAATATTTACTGGGCCGAACCAACGTATTCATGCAATTCAATGTAAATGTATTTGAATTTGTATTTTTGATCCTTTGCATGTGGCTTTTGGATAAAAATAATGATAAACAAATAAAATACCGTTTGTTTTATGAATGTCAAATGGAATCCACAACTGCAAGACATTGAACTTATGCGTACAACTCGTTCTGTCTTGCAGGAAAAAAGATTAAACCTTATGCGGCCGAGATCATTAACTTATGTTAATACTAACATACTTTGACGGTAGCCAAGTAAACGAGGATTTTTCCTATAAATGGCAAATCATTTGCATACAATACACAGATTAAGGAATCAAGTTAGTGGAATAGATGACGCTTCTTAGCATCAGAGGGAAAGATACAATTTGAGTCGCCGCGACAACAAAGATAGTTAAATTATTATACACGTTGCTTTCTTTGTTTAAAACAAGCAAGCAAGCAAGCTCGTATAGACCGAGTGGCTTGCCCTGATGTCAGAGTTACTAGGCCGCCCGAAGGCCTCTGACATGGCTTGACGATTGTTGTTACAACAAGCTTGCTTTTCCGGAGCTTGCTTTTGTTTCAAACAAAGAAATATGTTTTTTTTTTACTAAATTCATAACGGTCCTTAGTAATCAACTTTATTTAGCCTCGGTATAGTTGTACAGTGTTTTATCTTATCTTACTTTTAAATTTTTTAGCTTGATCGAAATAGACAAAACACTATAACTATATTCTGAGGCTATATATATGTACATTGTTTTAAGTAAGAGGCATCATAATAATCAATCAAATATTAATGAAATAACAATTTTAGATTTTTTTCCAAAAACTGACTTGACAAACAAAATTTTTGTAATTATTGAACCTACTCACAAAATTTCAAGAGAATCGGTTGAGAAATGCGATCTATAGAGAACAAAGAGATCCGGACAGAATTCGGACATACGAGTACGAAAGTATTTTTGTTGAAGTTGAAGTATAGATGCTTTGCTCGCTTATGCTCGCTCGATCGATTAGATATTGGCTGAACTTATCGCTAGAAACGAAATGGTTGAAAATTTCAAAGTTTTGTCTTGGTTCATTAGTAAACTTTTATCAGTATGGTGTTGCTCTTGTAGCTACAGTAATGTTCGTTCTTCTCCTTTTGCGACATCTTCCTTCTTTTCTTTTATTTTATTTGACTCAAAAATGTTTTCCTTTTAACCTCTCTCTTTTAAATTCATATTTATCAGTACTTTAGTGGTACCGTGCAGCGAAGGCAGCCTAGTTGGGAGAAGGCCCGACTCTCAAGCCAGAGGGAGCGGGTTCGAACTCAGCCGACGGCACGCACCAATTTGTTCATTGTGTGAGCATATGTGCGTATTGTATGTCATCTGCTACATGACTGGAGCCCGGTGTATGGCGACAGGCTCGCCCCCTGTCATATTTGGGACTGAATATCGTCCGGCGAAGTGTGGGTGTTGTATTACACCTCTGCCCGCCCCGTCGGGGGAAAGGCGTGACGATATGTTTAGTGGTACCGTTCAAATAAGTTCTGGCTTGCGTAGTATGGGGGCGTGAAAGGAGATCGAAGTAGAAACTCACAGTAGGCCCTGCCAGTTCTCCTACCTCATTCCTTTTTCACGCCATACAAGGCGTCAAAAGGTATCAAGGTAGAAGCTGACAGTACGCCCCGCCAGATCTCCTACCTCGCTCTTTTTTGACGCCATACCCCACACTTACCTTTACCGCGCGGATAAAGACTCATTTAAACGGTACTACTGTATTAAAAACAATGCTCAATAGTATTGTAATATTGAGTCAATACCCCATTTACCACTCAATAAGTAGCACTTTCGCTCATCGATTAACAATTCGTTACCACCGCGCCGCGGAAACTTTTTTCTATTCCTGGACGTTACGCCGCCATTAATTTGAAAACTTTCTAATCGCTGTCCAACTCTTTTGTCAGTTTTATTGCAATACTGCAACAAAGACTGTGTCCACTCCTAACAATTCTATATCTGCAAAAAGAAACTCAAAAAGTGTTTCGTGAATATTAACGGTACCTACGAAATTATCGTATATTTGTTTGCTTTTTATCATTTTACTAACCTTAAAGAGTTCGTGATTCTTATTGAGTGTACTAGCACCGGTCTTAGTCTACTCGTGTGATTCGGTATTCCACTTGACCGATTTGACTTATTCAATCTTAAAAGTTATATCGAAATGGCCAGTTAAATTTGTAACAGCAGTAGACTCTGAGAGCTACGGTTCGTTTATTTTATTTCACTTCTTTATTCCTTTAAGCACGAAACCAATTCTTTATTAACAACATAAACAAAAACAACATATTATAAATAATGAACAGAGTTCAAGTCAGTATCCGCGTAAGTAGGTACCCAAAAGGCTGGCAACATTACCTCGTTGAATAGCAATGCTAATTCTCTTTTGTCTATTTATGGGGTTTTTTTTTTCATTACTTTTGCTCTAGATTTCATATGAACTCTCTTATTCTTTATACAGTTGAGCTGGAATAAACACGTCTACACACAAACATTCGCATATTAGTGCGATAGATATTTACGAGCACCATAAAGCAACATAAACGATTTCAACCATTTCAGCTTCAGTTATAAATAGATATTACTTCCTCAATGCATCTGATGTTCCATATTGAAGACGTATGTATGTGTCTTGCGTCTCAAAGATTCTATTCTCGTTTAACAGATCTCTATTGAGATATTAGTCGTGATCTACAGCCATTTGTTTGGGAGTACTAATTATCTGATTTGGCACATGATTTGTTTGCTCATTTGCTCCCGTTTAAATTTGAGTACTTTCAAATTAATAAACTAACAAATTTAAGTAATAATGTTGGTCCTAACAAAGTTTGCGTACCTAAACATGTGTTTTTTCTTTAGTGATTTTATACTTCCAAAATGTTGAAATGCGCAAATGAGGTAGCGTTGCGCTAATGTCTAAATTTCTAAAACATTGACTGCGTTGCCAGGTTTCCGAAAAAACGAGTTGCCTATAAGATGGCGAGTAAAAACAAATAGTGATAGCTAATATTGCGTGTCTGTAGCATCAATGCCTCATAAAAACCAATAAAAATAAAAACCATGCGATTTTCATATTTATAAAAATATGTTGTTTTCTGTTTATAGAGGTTATTCCACTATTTTTTTATTATGCTCGTTGATAGCCTAGCGTTTGGTCGCCATCTCGCCTGATGTTGCAATGGATCTCTACGATGGAGCACGCTTAACTAGAAAAAATCGATTCAGTCAAGATTTGAAGATACAGTCCGCGGATATTTCGGGAACTAACGAACGTTTTCTAACGTTTTCAAGTATCACTTAAAATATGCGACAGCAGCGCTACAAGTACAAGGTAATTCAAATTAATTAGAAAACTGATTGAAGACAGTTATATCGTTTATAGACAATTAACATAAATGGAGAAAGGCCTTAACTGTGACATGGCTGTAGGTACCTTCGTAAAAGCTTGGTTCTATTATTTAATTGATAGGTGTATTATTGATTCTTAATTTTATTGATGGCTTTTATGGGTTTGGTCCACTCTACAGGCCCAGAGACTGACTAGCCGTCTCGACCGCCCTAGGTTCTATAGTTTGAGCTGTCTTACTAAAAAGAGATTTATTTTAGTAAGCTTCAATTGAAGGTTCCAAAACATTACTAGTTTAATCGAAATTATCTAGGTCCTTTGCCTGGACTTCATCTCTTTCTTCAAGTTTGTTGTTTACATCAGTGTATTTTTTCCTTCATTATCCGCCCTTGATTTTGGGCTACCCTAGGCCTAGACTAGGCTTGGGACGGATCAGTGTCCGTCCCTATGGAGGTCCCGGTGCCCTCTGTCAAGCATAGGGACCACCGAGGGGGTTTTGGTGGGTCAAGCAACCAGGTTGCATTACACCCCAATACAGCCAGCATCTTTTGAAGATTTACTCCCATTTACAAAAAAAAAGGGGCCTGGTCTACTTGGCCAAAGGGAAAATCTGCCTCTCTATATTGGAAGTCATAAATACTTAAGTCTTTATTGATCTAAAATCCGCAAATGCAGTCAATCGAATGCCATTTTCCAGATGTTCTAAAACATCTGGAAAATGGCATTCGATTTTGACTATTTATTGAAATATTTTCGTTTCCTAGGAAAAGACTCTCTAAAGTTATTTATATAAGAAAGAGTACCCAAGTAAATAGCTGTAAAGGTAACATAATGTATAAAGGTTTATAATTATCCAATGGATTGATTAAACTTAATCAGTGGAAGGCTTTGAAGTTCAATCACGCGAAGAAAAATACATGGTTAAAGGTTTTCGATACTTAAGGGTTTTGTATAATTTCTAAGTAAATTTAGGAATGTCAGCATTCTAAATAAGATGTATTAGGTAGAATATATCGCTTTAGTTCGTTAAACATATTCGCGAGACAGTCACTAAGATTACATATTTGTCATAAATCAAAAATAAAAATATCAAAATGACATACATTTTGATATTTTTATAGTTATAAAAATGTCATCTTGATGGCTGTTACGGGAATGAAGCTATGTTTAACGAACTATAAGTATTAAGTACTATAACTATAAGTATTTTGTTTTATATTTCTTCAGAGACTAGTCCGTGTCAAATCCACTGAGTAAGACCTATTAAATTTAACGAATGCCAATGATTGCTGATTCACGAACATGACATGGCTGACATTGCTAGCTTGTTGTTTTGTAACTGAATAATATATGTTTGCGATTTTTTTAAGAATTCTCGGTTTTTATTTCTGCCACTAGACGTTTTTTTCTCTCCTATTTTTGCTTATTTTTTGACAATTTGAACCTGAATTCTCAGTGCTGCTATAGAGAGCATTCTGTGATTATATGATGCAACTTGGAAAACCCTCATTAATTTCTTTTAAAACCATAATTATTGATATTGCTTCGTTGCAACGTGTGTTATTGTTATGTTTTTTTAAAACTTTGTATGCAAAGTTCAAATTTATTAATCTTCTTAATATTTTCTGGGACTTTTTTTAGTTTTTCTATCTCTGGCTATGTGTAAATCTTATTTGTTTATAATGTAAATGGCATGGTATCTATTACTACTCTAAATATTGTCTCAACATCCTTATCAAACATTTAGTCAGTTGTTAAAATAACATGGTGTAAGTAATCTGCCTCACGGTCTGATCCACTATCCCAGAAGCCATTTTTTTCTTGATAATCAAGTAGGTATTTTTATTAAATTGGGTATCGAAGATACACTTATGAACGTCAAAGTTATAAAACCGATTCTACCGCCTAGTTCGGAAATAGAGTCACTGCCCAAAATACCAAGCGAGAAACTGAAGGGCAAGCAATTACAGCCTGTAGCAAATAGCCTGTTTTATTCCAAGCTATACATAAGTATGTCATCTTCATACAGACAAACATAATCACTCTCTCACAAACTATATTAAACAACATACATAGAAATTAAAGAGCGTAATGAGATTAACATGATTATTCCTCATTGCAATATCATTTGAAGGTGACATAATGATCAATGTTTTGAAATCATATTTCAATGGAAATAGTTAGGTATATCTTTATGGAATTCAAAACATGCATGTGTACACGGGTGAGCTCAGATATTAAATATTTCATGAAACTTAGAAGAAAATACTCTTAAATTAAATGTAAATTTATACCTATGTGAGTGTTGCGAAATTCTTGTTGAAAATTATTAGGTACTTAGAATTTATAATGCATGAAGGTTAATATTCATTGGCTTAGGATGAATGACGTAGTTCTTGAATAGTCTAGGTCAGTTACGTTTTATTAATAATGTTTTAGTTGAAATTTAAAGTAATTTAATTGAATCAAATTTTAAAGTGTAACAACGTTAACGTTTGGAATCAATCTTTGTTTGCGGGCACTCCTTATTTTTACTATCACCATTGAAGCAGCGAATGTCGTACTTTTGCACAGCTGCCGTTCCGTTCCTAATTTGCTGTATCCAATCTTTCTTTTTTATTTCTTTAATCACATAAAAAATAAACTGAACGAATGAAATTTAAAACAAAATCGAACTGACGTTGCTGAAATGGAGCATACACTAATGTTGCTTAAAACGAGTTTTTTTTTTAAATGGTCCGTAATATCTTCTGTAAGATCGTCGAAATGAATGTAATGTACATTAAAACGATGTTTTTGGAATTCCTCCTTTGCTTCTTTTCAAAGATCACCAAAATGAAGCTACTAAAACTACTAATATGGTTAAAAACGAGATTCATCGAACTGATCCATCATTTCTTCTCTTAGATGGACAAAATAAAGGCACCAATGGTGTTTCAGAAGAGATTTTTTGAAACGGTACGTAATTTCTTGTCATAGATCATCAAAATGATGAACCAAGAATGTGATCCTGCCCGTTTGTGTAGAATGTTCACGCTGGAGCAACAGGAAGCCCCGGTTTTGTTTACGCGTAGTCTGTCTCGCTTCCACGAACTCTATTGATATTCAATCTTATTTATACTTAAATGTCGCCGATACCAAGTCGATTAGTCGATTCGCTTCATTAATCTGTCAAACAATCTCGTTTCTAGCGATTGCACGAAAGCTTGGTTTAGCTTCGAAAATGTCGATTTCTCAACGTGAAATTGGACTTGATGAAACAAAATCGATTCACCACGCATCAAAACTCGATTTGCAACAGAAATCGAGTCAAACTTCCGAGATTTAACAGAGAACTTAACCTTTGTAAGTCGATCGATTGTTTTCGCTGCGAAAGGTATGGAATGCAGTGTTTTGCTTTGCCATTCTTACAAAAGCGACAGTTGACTCGGATTACGAAGGTATCTCGAGAGATAGTTGAGGAAAAGCGTGCATTCGATTCACGTTTTCGATAAACATGGTCGGGGTTCCAACACCAACCACACAGGATGCCGTAATGGCTGGAAATTAAAAAATAGAGCAGTGATCTCGTATTGACGTTTCTTCGTTCGCTCGTGCGTTGCTGACGGACGCACTGTCGCCGGACGTCGTACCGAGTACACTTTATAGGCATTTTTTATGGCTTCGGTTAAAAATTACGGCTGTATCACTCGCACATTTAGATTCGGTAACACTGCGGTCGGTCGGAGGGCACGGGACGCTCACCTTAGCCTGACGGGCGGCGGGATGTTGAACGCCGGGAACAGTTTCGCGTTAGGACTCTCGAACAGCATCGCGATTTGTTTTTTTATTTCACCGCGCACGCATTATGTACCCGTCCGCGCGGTTTGGCGGCCGGCTGAACACTGCCGGCCTGCGCTGCGTCGGCCCCCGCCCCGCGCACCCCGTGACGTCACGCCCGGAACGAGGCTTTTTCGCATCGCTTTCTGTCAACTTGGAAGCGTCCTCTCGCTCTTTGCGCCGCGTGTGGAGCGAGACGGTTGCTGTAAGGGTTTCGTGTGTCGGAGCCAGGCCGGCGTTTGAGCCCCTGTTTTGCAGGGCTTCGCTTGACTCGCGGCTCGCGGTCCGTCGGTAAGCCAAGTCGCTGCCAAGCATAGACAATATGCCTATATTTTATGTGGTTCATGTTCTTTATTGCTTTTAGTTTTGACCTCCATTCCTTCGAAAGACGAGCTACGTCTCGGAGAGGCTTTTAGCGGGCATCTCAAAATAATTATCTTTAGTTTCTTATTTTGTCCTAAATTATTTTGTAAGACCCGTATTCGATAGGCAGGCAGACACAATATTCTCGAATGAGTGTTCCTGAAATAGGTACCCATTTGACCGAGAAATTCTAATGTTTCAGCTTTTACTTAAATAACTTGGTAGGTATTTACCTACACGTACCTAGGTAAGTTAACATAATTTTGTTTGACAATAACAAAACTGTGAACTTATTACCTTAGGTAGGTATTTAGTTCAACTGATATTGTTAAGGTAAATTATTGTCGCCTATGAGTCTAATTAGACTAACTGCTTCCACATGCAATGCATTTTTAGGAAACCCCTAACTTCCCCTTAATAAAACTACCCCTCCTGCACTAAGACTATGACCAATTCAATTATATTCGATCGAACGAGTGCTAGTGAGCGAAGCGTCTTTGCTTCAGCTTCGACAAAAATGTTTTCGTGTCTTCGAATTATGTCTGGATTTCCGTTCGAATCTCTGTGTTCCTCTACAGACTCTTTAAATTTTGGGAGCAGTGACCCTATTCGGAGATTTGAAATTTTCATCTTACCTTTTTTCGTCCTTGTTGCTCTCGTTTGAAACGTCATAGGTGTGAGAGTGACCAAGATAAAATCTCATCTCATCTCACGCGCAGGAATAGCCCCCCTGCAGCCCTATTCGGAGATTTGAGATTTTCATCTCACCTTTTTTCGTCCTTGTTGCTCTCGTTTGAAACGTCATAGGTGTGAGAGTGACCAAGATAAAATCTCATCTCACGCGCAGGAATAGCCCCCCTGGTCCGATATTTTTTTTTTTTTTTGTCAAGTTAGTTTTTAGACATATTTTTGGCCATGTTTTTTTTTTTAATTTGAAATCAAATAGTAATTGAATCTCCTAACTAAACTTCACGAAAATCGGTTGAGGAATGCGACTTGTAGAGTAGTTAGTATTGGTCCTTACGTATGAAATTGGCGTTTTGTACGGGAGGAATAAAAAGTCGATATTTTTTTGTAAAATATATTTAATTAATCAAAGCATGCACCGTTGTTATCTATGCACTTTTGCCATCTTATGGGTAGTTCATTGATCCCTTTACTATAAAAACCATGGGGGCGAGAATCAATAAACTCTTTGAAGGCGGTTTGGACTGCTGCATCGGAGTGGAATTTTTTTCCTTGTAAGAAGTTGTTCAAATTCCGGAAGAAATGGTAATCTGTTGGAGCAAGGTCCGGGGAGTACGGTGGATGTCGCAGACATTCCAATTGTAGCTCAGCTAACTTAGTGGTTGTTTGTTATGCAGTGTGTGGTCTTGCGTTGTCGTGAAGCAGCAGTGGCCTAGAGCGATTGACCAATCTCGGTTGTTTAGCAGCTAGTTCTTCCTTCATGGTTTGCAGTTGCTGACAATAGATATCTGCCGTAATCGTTTGGCCAGATTTAAGAAAGCTGTAGTGAACGACACCGGCGCTAGTCCACCAAACACTTACAAGTAACTTTTTCTGAGTCAATTTTCGTTTAGGGCAGGATTTGGCTGGGTCTCCAGGGTTCAGCCATTGCGATGAGCGCTTTCGATTATCGTACAATATCCACTTTTCATCACAAGTAATGATTCGATTTAAAATCCCTTCATTATTGTGTCGGTTGAGCAAAGTAACACAGCAGGCGACCCGTGTTTGCAAGTTCGATTCACTCAATTCATGAGGTACCCATCGTTTGAGTTTCTTACTTTCCCGATTTGCTTCAAGTGGATTAATACAGTTTTGTCACTTACCCCGAAGCCTGCTGCTATCTCTGAAGTGCTTTGTGATGGATCCGCTTCCACAATAGCCTTTAATTCTTCGTTTTTCACTTTGATCTCCGGCCGTCCACGGGGTTGGTTCTTAAGGTCGAAATTTCCAGAACGAAAACGTTGAAACCAAAAACGTACCATGCTGTCTTTAGCGACACCAGCGCCGTACACATCATTAATTCTTCGAGCTGTTTCTGCAGCACTGGTGCCACGGTAGAACTCGTACTCGTAAATATACCGATATTTCATGTTTTCCATTGCGCGGTAATAAGCGACGCCAAAGAAAAAATAATGAGGAAAATAACAAATGAATGACTGTATTCCAAAGAAAAAAAAACCAGCTAAATGAATTTATTAATTTGAATTTCTAATAAAATTCTTAACCAAAGAGGAGATATTTCAGATCAAATTGATCAGTACGACAAAACGCTAATTTCATACATAAAAACCTAGTACATAAAAAATATATTCAAAAATGATGCTGATTATAACATTGTTGGCATAAACGATATGGCCTTGACTTTTTTATTTTATACATCATCAGACATTGTACTCGTTCGAGATAATTACAGTAATAATGTATTTTGTATCGTACACACTGCCTACAATATACCTACGTATCTCGTATACCGGTGCAAAACTACCAAATGTAGTGTAATTAGTTATGTAGAATATGAAATTTATTACTTAACTAGCTGCGTCCTGCGGTTTCACCCGCGGTTAAAAAAGTATCCTATGTGCTACTCTAGACCATAATCAATCTTTGTGCCAAATTTCATCCAGATCTGTTCAGCCATTCTGGCGTGAAAGAGTAACATCCACCCATCCATCCATTCTTACAAACTTTCGCGTATAAAATATTATTATTATATTATAGTAGGACTAGCTGTTGCCCGCAACTTCGTTCGCGTTTATTCAGAAAACTAGATGCGCCCCGCGGCCTTACCCGCGGTTAAAAACTATCCTATTTGCTATTCTATAGGTACTAAAATCTATCTCTGTGCCAAATTTCATCCAGATCTGTTCAGCCGTTCTGGCGTGAAAGAGTAACAAACATCCATCTATCCATCCATCCATTCTCACAAACTTTCACGTTTATAATATTAGTAGGATTAGTAGGATAGTATCCATAAACCCTCCTCGTGATTTACTGTAACTGATTTTCAAATTATGAATAATAATCCGTTACCAAAGAGATCAGAGCCCAACATTAAAAAAAAATACTGGCTGGTTTTGAGCGGAGTTTTAATTTTAGTCGTCAGTTATTATTTTAGTACCAACTACGTACTATTCTGTGATGTTGTCTGACGCATTTGGTAAGCGGCGCGTTATTTTTTATTAATTTACAGAATTTCATGACAAAAAGATTTATTTATTTAGAAAAAAGTATCCAATAACCTTCCTTGTGATATACTGCAACTATTTGTCAAATTTCATCAAGATACGTTCAGTCATTTAGCCGTGAAAAGCCTACAAACAGACAGACAGACGGAGTAACTTTCGATGTTATTATTAGTAATAAGGATGTCATGTACCTACTTACCTATTTTTTGTACAGCATTTTCTATTCCATAAGGAAGTTAAAAATAGACACGCTTCAAAAACATTTTAGTTTAATGTCAATTTTTAAAATTAATCTTTACTAATTAAGTATGTAATCTCATTTCATTTCATTTGGCACTAATCACACTAATGTCATAAATGCGAAAATTGACATGGTAACAATTTGTGTTACAATTAGCCACCTAGGGCAAACATTCACGTGATTAATATTTGTGTTTGTTCTATGTTTGGGTGTTAATATCTATTTAAGCTTGTATTTAAAAATATTTTAGTACGTATATCAACCTCTGACTGCCAAATAAATAATAATAAATTTGTATTTCTAAAACTACAACAAACTATCATATATCTTAAAATAATTTTGCCTGGGGGGCTATTCCTACTCGTGAGATGAGATGAGATTTTATCTTGTTCACTCTCACACCTATGACTATTCAAACGAGAGCAACAAGGACAAAAAAGGGTGAGATGAAAATCTCAGATCTCCGAATAGGGTCACTGAACTAGGTAGTCCTGCTTGCCAGGCGATAATACGGCAAAAACTTAACTTAAAATAATCATTGTATACTTACATATTTTAATTCAATAAAATTCAAATTAATTTTAAATTACGAGTATAAAATAAACTATTGTAAATTTAAAATTAAACATACAAATTAAACACAAACAAATAACAACTTCTCTGTATCTTCGAAGGACAATATATTTTGGAGAGCTTCTTTTACAGTTTGCTTACATTTTATATAAGTAGGTAAGGGAAAATAATTGCCCGAGAGAATTAAGTCATAGTACAAGCTTTGCTTAGTTTGTGGTCAGACGACCGTGTGTGAAAGTGTCTCGAAATTATTTATTTATTGTTGTATGGATGGTTGTTACTCAATCACGCTATAACACTAACCAAACAAACCTTGTTTTTAAACTGAATAAAAATAGAAAAAGTTAATAAAAATAGCAAAAAAGAGGTTTCCGTTAAAGAGGTTTAATCTACTTTGCTTACTAACTACTTAACCTACTATTTCCTTCCCCTCCTTCCTACTAATCCCTTATATTATAATAGCACATTAGTCGCAGCCAATTGTTCAATTAACAGCCTAGTCTTTTTACTAAACGGCATCGTTCAATTAGCTTCCTGATAGTGTCCAGGCATTTTATTTATTTATTTATTATTTGCCAAAATACAGTGCTGCATAGTGCTTAGACTTAGTACAAAGTATAAAGACCCTGTAAGGGCGCTGCAAAATAGGTTTAAGTATTAAAATCTTACAAATAGTATAACATCATTCTAACACAGTACTAAACTTAACATACTCAACACTTATCTAGTACATAATCTAGTAATCTAGTATATAGTCTTAGACTAATTTCGCAGCCACACTCAAGCAAACCCAAAAACACACACTTTGCCAAACCGTATTGTGATTTTTTTTTTTTTTTTTTTTAAATTATTCATGACCATGGATACTCGTCCTTCAGTCGGATTCTTAGTAATTATTTTTCCTTCAGTAACAGATGATGGGATGATGATGATGAGGTGATGATGAAGACGATGAATCCCTCCCCTTTCCCCATTCCAGTAAAGTTATGGATACTTTACTGAAACTTTAAGTGAAGTTTTGTAGAGAACACGAAAAATCGCGTTTCGCGATGTTTGTGTCATTTGCCCACACTCGTGCACGTTGACGAACCGGTAAACGTTAATAATCCACCATTATTACACTTTAACACTCGAAGAATCACAAGTTTTAGAAAATAATACAAAAACACGACACCATCTTTTCGGTTCCCGCCAAAACTCCCGTATTGTGATGGACTGGAATAAGTTGCCAGAGACTGTGATAAATGCTCCCTCAGTTAATTGCTTCAAAAACAGACTTGACAATTACTTTAAAAAAAACCACACAAATGTAGTGAAGTGAAGTGCACTGAAATAAAACACGCATCAGCTTTAAGCTGCCAGTGTCAACAAAATAATAATAATAATAATATAACATTATTTTTAAAAAAATACAACCGACTTTATCAAACGGCTAGCCAAAACGACTTGGATCGACAACGTTGACTACTTGCCTAGCCAAGTCATTTCAGAGGAGAGATTGCGGATTGTTTTAAAAAAATAACCACATTCTAGCCTAACCAATCCAAGTCGGATTTGCCCTGATAAAGGAGTCGGTCAGGAGAGGTTTTAAGTTATTTCAATATCATGTCTATCAGAATGCGGCTCGTTTCATCGATTTTCAGATTTTATTTTATCATAATTAGTTCTTCGGTCTAAAACAGTAATTTTAGCAAATAATCATCCTATTGTATGAATGGCCTGAGCATCAGCCAGCCAGTTTAATTTTGTTAGAGACGCTGCGGCTGAATACCGCACCTAGGGCAAACATTTATGTATGTGATGAACATTTGTGTTTTTTCTATGTCTGGGTGTAAATATCTATTTAAGTATGTATTTAAAAATATCTACGTATGTATATCAGTCTCTGGCACCCATAGTACAAGCTATGCTTAGTTTGGGGTCAGGCGACTGTGTGTGGAAGTGTCCCGAATTTATTATTTTATATCTTTCAGGAAGCTAGTTGACGCCATTTAGTAAAATGGCTAGGATGTTTATTGAACGCCTGATTAAGCACTTTGGTCAACTCGTGACCAAAATGTTGGCTGGTACTTTGCCCAAAGGATCAGTATCGCAATCCAACGAGGCATTTTGGGTTCGTTGCCTATTATAGCTGGCAGCTGGTTATAAGATTAGGATTTTCACAATATATTACAGTAATTGTTAGTTTAGTGAAGTTCGTTTTAGATTTGTTAGTTTAGTCTTATTTAAGTTTTATTCTAATTATTTTAATCTACGATGGAAATAACAAAAAGGAAGTTGGCTGCAACATTTAAATAGTTTCGTTAGAAAGGTTTAATCTACTTTGCTTATTGGGTTCAATTCTACAACTAACACCGTTTCTCTCATACTATACCTTGTGGAAGTTTTGGCGGGAACCGAAAATATGGTGTCGTGTTTTTGTATTATTTTCTAAAACTTGTGATTCTTCGAGTGTTAAAGTAATGGTGGATTATTAACGTTTACCGGTTCGTCAACGTGCACGAGTGTGGGCAAATGATACAAACATTGCGAAACGCGATTTTTCGTGTTCTCTGCAAAACTTCACTTAAAGTTTCAGTAAAGTATCCATAACTTTACTGGAATGGGGAAAGGGGAGGGATTCATCGTCTTCATCATCACCTTATCATCATCATCCCATCATCTGTTACTGAAGGAAAAAATATTTCTAAGTTAGGCATTAAGGACTTTGTATCCAGTTGCCAATAAATTAAAAAAAAAAATACTATACCTTGTTCAACGAAACGAGCTAATAGGGAAATCAAGCGCTGAACGTCATTGGTTGGCGATGAGGAACTTAAGGCACGTACACGTTGCGACCAAATGTCAGTCCGATTCTGTCTCTTGAGCGGTGAGGACGTATTGTTAAGTGCTTATTTCAGTGTGTTCGTACTATATGATTTTACGTTGACCCGGCTTGTTTACTGGGCTGGTTCCTACTTACCTGTTGACTTGGCGTATTTTTGGACTGATTCTTGCTTACATTATAGGCTTATGAAAATATTTTTAGTTTAATTTATTCAAATTCTAGCATACTCGTTTTATACACAACATCACAGCATGAAAATTTAATATTATTTTTTTGCTTTCAATTACAAATTATATTAAAGTAACTAATATTTTTAGACTGTAGAATTAGTAAGCGATTTGGATCAGCAATATAAACGAAGCCTAACATTTTTATTAATTAGTCACACCCAATTGACCAATCCTGACAATTTAAGTCTGTGCTGCATCCTTATCACTTTCATACGATTGTGCAAGGGAGAGGGTGCCATATTAGGTCGTCTCGTTGAATAAAGTATAGTTAAAAGTATGTAACATAAAACTAGTAACTTGACAATTAGTTAATAGCTAGTATAAAACAATGAACAGACATAAGACGCGTGGGACAAGCCTAATGCGAAAAACTACTTGTTGTGCAAACAATGGCTAAGAATCTGATGTGCTGTTTGATAACACAATTGCCACTAACTTGTGTAAAAAAAGAAAATGACAATTACTCGTACCTACTACACTGAAATAAAAATGACTGTCGTCAAGTTGCGTGCGGATTAATTTAATTATTGCTCTAGACTAGACCGTGTGTACATTTTGTGCCGTTTGCGGTGGAAACTTTAGGTCCGTGGGGCCCAGCGACCCTATCTCTCTACAGGGACCTGGCTAAACGGTTGGTGGAGGCGTCAGGTGTTCAGAATGCTGGCATTTATTTCGGCTAGAAATTGAGCATTGCCATCCAGCGTGGCAATGCTGCTAGCATTCTGGGCACCTTTCTCTCTGCCAACGGCCTTTTAGATTAGAATTTAGTTATAGGTGTAGTTATAGGCATGTAAAAATGTTTATAATTAGAATACGAACAAGAGTAACTACATTATTGCTCTTATTTCGAAAATGTTTATAACACTGGCCTACAAAAAAAATTGTTTTGGTGCAGCTCTGTTCGCACCTGTAGTCGGTAAAGTAGGTAGTATGAACTACATTGCTGCTACTAGATGTCAGCTGACAGCTCTGGTTTACCTACAATTCTTTTTTTTTTTTACGTTTTTATTCAAAATCAGTCCATGTTATAACTACTTTTATGACATTAATCGCATAAATTTATGATGGCAAGTAATTTAAGAAGTTGCATTAACGATCCTGTATGTTTTGTTACGTAGGTATGCGGTCAGTTTATAATGAAAAATCAACGGAAACCGATTAATGACACGGTAATTCGCTTGTATTCTGTATACTTTCTTCCTCATGAACAAGAGCTGCTATGAAAAATGTGACTAGTTTTCTCGTATCAGCTCACAAAATATACCCAAAATCAGGTTTAAAATCTTAGGCACCAAAATGAGTGTAGGCCAGTGTAAGCGACCACAGTCAGTCAGTTGACTCGAGTGAAGTACATAACTGAAGAAGGTCGTTGATCTCTTAAATTGTTTCCAC
Organism: Peribatodes rhomboidaria; assembly: GCA_911728515.1. Classification (NCBI taxonomy): domain Eukaryota; kingdom Metazoa; phylum Arthropoda; class Insecta; order Lepidoptera; family Geometridae; genus Peribatodes; species Peribatodes rhomboidaria. The sequence goes on along the minus strand of OU452192.1, from coordinate 2,317,809 downwards.
AGTAGCCGTACAGATGTCTCTAGTTTCGTTCTCTTTTTAACCCCCGACGCAAAAACAACGGGGTGTTATAAGTTTGACATGTTTGTGTTTGTGTCTGTGACTTCGTACCTAGCTCCCTAACTGATTGATGAATGATGAATGAACTGATTTTGTTCTTTTTTACTCGACTGCGCAATGAGGGACATGTGAGGTGTTATTTGAATCGTCTTGATTGTGGAAGTGACATAGGGTAAAACATATTGCAGCCGGATATATTGTTTTTGTTTTAATAATGTAACTTGTTTGTTTGAAATTTGAGTTAGTGGGTTTAGCTTGTCGGGGGTTTATTAAACTTTAAATTTACTATCATACGTGTGGAATTAGATGTGAAGAGCCTTCATTCATTTTTATTTTATTTTTTATTTTATTTATTTAAACACAAAACAGAGTAGGTACAGTCATAAACAAAGTAGTAAATAGGAAAAAAAGCCAGAGCTGGACCATACTCCAAAACATGTGCAAATACAAAATTAGTGGCAGACAAAAATCATATAAAATTCAGATACAAACAGTTTTGAGCTTGTGCTTACGAATGTTTTTCTAACCCTCGATGTAGACAGGAGGGTGCTATACGCACGGGCGTACCCAGATTTTTTTAGAGTAGGGTAGTAGCGGAAGTAAATGTACTCGATAAGTACCTACATAACCTATTGTGTACTTTTTATTTAAATATGCTTATAATTACTTACTGATCTTTAAATTTCAATAATAATGTGAAGTTCTGTCTAACAAAATATATCGTCACGCCTTTCCCCCGAAGGGGCTGGCAGAAGTGTAATACAACACCCACACTTCGCTGGACGATATTCAGTCCCAAATCTGACAGGGGGCGAGCCTGTCTCCATACACCGGGCTCCTGTTATGTAGCAGATGACATACAATACGCACATGTTCAGACAATGAGCAAATTGGTGCGTGCCGTCGCGCGTCGGCTGGGTTTGAACCCGCTCCCTCAGGCTTGAGAGTCGGGCCTTCTCCAACTAGTCTATCATCGCTCTTGTTCTAATTCTCTAGTTCTGTTTAAATCTAGTTAAAATTTACTTTTCAAATTATTTTGTGCTTCAAGAACCCTTTTCCTATGCCCACTCATCATGCAGACGCCGACGGGAAAAACTTATATTTTGAGCTTCGAGTTGGGGAACAAGGTGGGGTAGATGACCTACCTTGCCGGATATAAACACTTTTTGTTGATTTATTTAAAACTAGCTGTTGCCCGCAACTTCGCTCGCGTTTATTCAGAAAATAGCATCCATAAACCCTCCTCGTGATATACTGTAACCAATTATAAAATTATGAATAATAATCCGTTACCAAAGAGATCAGAGTCCAAATAATAAAAAAATACTGACTGGTTTTGAGCGGAGTTTTAATAATTTTAGTTGTCAGTTGTTGTAATACCAATTTATTAATTAGTTTAATTAGTTATTAATTTATTTAGATTAAGAAGATAGATGCTTTAGAGATGTGGTGCTGGAGGAGAATGCTTGGGGTGTCGTGGATCGAGTTTCGCACTAACGTCTCGATACTTCAAGAGCTCGGCATCAAACAGCGTCTATCTGCCGTAGTACAATCCCGAATGCTCACGTTCTTCGGACACGTATCTAGGCGAGACAGCCAGTCTATAGAGCGACTTGTCGCCAGGGCAAGGTTGAAGGCATTAGACCGCGCGGCAGGTCACCTATGCGATGGACCGATCAGGTCAAATCTGCTGTGGGCGGTCCCGTGCATGAGTGCACAAGAATGACCTCGAGCAGAGAGACATGGCGAGATATTGTGAGGCGCATTACATCAGCCCCTGCCAATAACAATACTGCATGACGACCACGACCGCTCTGTCAAGAGCGTAGCGACCAAGAAGAAGAAGAAGTTATTAATTAACAGAATTTAATTACAAAAAATATATTTATTCAGTATAAAGTATCCAAAAACCTTCCTTGTGACATACTGTAACTGTTTATCAAACTTCATCAAGATACGTTCAGCCGTGAAAAGCCTTCAAACAGACAGACAGACAGACAGAGTTATTTTCTATTTTATAATTAAGGCCATTCACGACGCAAGTTTCTTGCCTGTTGCACACAATTAAATTGAAGCAATAAATAACTTGCAAACAACACGTCACATTGTTGGTCTGTTATACAAGTTTTGCTTCAAAACTTTTCTTGGTGTAAATAGCACATGCTATAATTTTGCAATTCTAGTATTCAACTGGATTCTTTCTTCATTTGCAATCATGAGTTTAGTGAGTGAGGTTATGTTAATCGTTGCTGCTCTTCTGAGGGAAAAACTGTTGAGAGTACGTCGGAAGAAAAGGTTTTCGATCAAAAAATGAATAGGAAGAAGAGAGGTTCTCGGAGTATCTAACAATCTTCGAGTAGAGCTACAAAACGTAGCTTCTACACGTTCAATACTTGAATGAAAAATTTGCTAACGCAAATATGTGCTATTCTTGAAGCAACCCGCTAATAAATGGTACACGCACATACAACCCTGTGTTTAGACAAGTCAAAACTTGTAAGCAATAATCGCCCAAACATAATTTTATTGGTGTAAACAAATGACATTTGCAATTATTTCTTGGCAAGACTTTCATACAATAATTGCATTCCATTTTTTACTTATACCCGCGTGTAAACAGTTGCTTACAATTCTTGAAGATCAATTATTACGCGTAATGTATTGCATTCAATTATTGCTCTTTTATGTAGGTACAAGAAAATGGTATCATGTAAATAGGCCTTAACGCCTAAATTAATCACCTAGAATATAAATCCTATAGCATCAAGGCAATAAAATACATATTATTCGTAATTCTGTTTATTTGAAATGCAATGTTTCATTAAGCTACCTATACACACTATTCGTTGCCCGCTCGGTGCTTGTGTTGTCTTGTCACCCGCGTGTCAATATACAGGGTTATCGGTATAGGGTGTGTGGCGTTCGTTTCCGAGCGACACATCTTGTCTATGGCAACACCAAGGGGCATATCAAGGCTCTTGACTAAAACTTACTTCGCGGCTCGCGACTGAAAATCAAAAGTAGTTTATCTCATTGAGACGCATAGTATTATAAATACACCTGCATTTTATTCCTGCCTTTACCACCGCAACCTCAACATATGAGAGGACAAGCGAGGAGCAACCCGCACGCCTATCCTCCCATAATTGGTGACCCCGAATCGAACAAAGTTTTCACAAGATGCCGGCATTTTCACAACACGAAAAAGTTTAAAAGTGCTCGTTGTGAAGCCTCAAGCTTATAGTTCGGCGTCAAGGACCCTTTTTCCTGCTGGATTAACCTGGTTGTGGAGCATATTAACACGATAAGTACTAACATTGAGCCTTCATCGCTTAACATTTTTCTACGGTGTGATTATAAAGTACTGACTTTATTTCAACTTCACTCTCGAAAGGCTGACCACTAAATCACTGCAGCAAGAAGTGCTACTAATTACCAGTGAGAAGTACATTGCACTTACCCATTTGCATGCAAGTTATCAAGAAGTTTAAAAAAGCAAGTTTTATATTTCAGTGCTCGGTGAACTTTTACAAAACTTTATTTTACATTTATTTTTGTGTTGTGCATGCCTTATCCCTTGTTTGCCAATTTGTTTTTGTGTTTTAATAGTAAATCTTGTCATTGACAAACATTTTCAGCATTGCTGAACACTATTTCAAACATTAAAACACTCATTATTACTTTGCAACAGTGAAACTTGTCATTGACATATTATATTTCCACTACTGCTCATGTAAACATTTCAACATTGTTATTAATTCAATTTCAAAGGTGAACCTTTTGTTTCTTGCTATTGACAAATCTATATTTTTACTTGGCTAAACATTGTTTCTAAACTTATATAAACATTAATTAATTAATTATTTATTTTGAAATGCTAACATTTTTCTTGTCAGTATCACATTGTATTAACACTAAAATTCAAAGCTTTTTAAACAATAACATAGTTATTAACTTGGTTGTAATGGTAATTTTTAATAACAATTGAATTTTTGCACTTATGGTGGATTTCTCACAAGGTGACATTTTGTTTAAGCATACATTTTTTTTAGTCATTGCACATTTGCATTTAAGGGCAATTTTAACTTAAGGTTTAATGTAACGCTTTAGGTTTATTTGTGTATTTGTAATTTTTTACCTATTTTGGTGATTTTGTACTAACGGTTTGCGGTATCTGTATAAGTTTAATTTGTGTGTTTTGATTTTAACATGGAACCTAACATGCAATCTCTACATGAGGAAAACTCTTTGCTTCAACAGCAAAATGCTATTTTAACTGCTGAACTGCAAAAGCTTAAGGCGCTACAAAGCTCTAGCACTGATGGTATTGCCACACGTACAGACACTCCTCCCTCGGACCCCCTCTCTTCAGAACCTCCTTCAATCTGTAGGGTATCTGTCAAACTCCCTCCATTCTGGCCCGATCGACCCGCTATCTGGTTTGCACAGGTGGAGGCACAATTTTCAATTTCAGGTATCACCGCTGATCAGACTAAATTCAATTATGTTGTTGCACAGTTAGATACTCGAGTCATAGGAGAAGTTGAAGAGATTATTCTGGAACCGCCACCTCAAGACAAATATGGTCGGCTCAAAGCAGAGCTTGTCCGTAGACTATCCACTTCAGAGGAACAACGGGTCCGGCAGCTTGTTAGTGATGAGGAGCTCGGCGATCGACGCCCATCCCAGTTTCTACGTCATCTGAAGTCGTTAGCTGGGACTACCCTTACCGATGACAATCTGCTTCGTCAGCTTTGGATGCGCCGCCTTCCACAACATTTGCAGGCAATTTTGGCCGCTCAGTCAGAGCTCTCTCTGAGTAAGATAGCCGAGCTTGGAGATAAAATTTTGGAAGTTTCTCCTGGTATAGCTGCTCCTCGATCATCAGCTGTTTTCTCAGCGAGCACATCTGCTACCCCGTCTTCATCGCTTGATGACGTCACACGGCGCCTTGATGATCTCACGCATCAGATTGCTGCACTTGCAGCTGATCGCGATAGGGATAGGTCACGTGGTTACTCATACCAACGCGAACGCTCGCAGTCCCCTGGGAAAGCTAAAATGTGCTTCTACCACAGGAAGTATGGCACCAAAGCCGTCAAATGTGTCAAGCCATGCACCTGGACTCCGACATCGTCGGAAAACTCAAACAGCAGTCCCTAGCGGCGACGACTGACTGCTTACCGGAGAGTCGCCGATTATTTGTCACAGAAAGCGTGAGCAAACGTCGTTTTCTCATCGACACAGGCTCAGATCTCTCCTGTTACCCTTATAAATGGTTAGCGAACCGGCCACTGCAGGCTAACTATACATTGGCTGCTGCCAATGGTAGTGAGATTCGCACTTTTGGCCATCTACAAATGACGTTAAATTTAGGTTTGCGTCGGGCGTTTCCGTGGAATTTCATCGTTGCGGACGTAAACACCGCTATAATAGGTTCTGACTTTTTGGCGCACTACCGGCTTTTGCCAGATTGTGCCAGTAAAAGGCTAGTAGATAGCAACACTGGATTGTCATGTGTGGCCGCCGTTGCATCTGTAGGTGAGACTAGTGTCAAGGTTGTTTCGGCCACACCATCCGAATTTAGCGCGCTGCTGGCGGAATTTCCGTCAGTAACTAAGCCACCAGGGATTTCGCGTGAGCCGAAGCATAGCACAGTTCACCATATACTGACTACTGATGGCGCTCCCGTCTTTTGTCGTCCTCGGCGGTTAGCACCTCAGAAGCTGAAAGAAGCTCGGAAGGTTTTCGATGACATGGTCCAGTGCGGGACAGCCAGACCATCTAGTAGTCCGTGGGCCTCACCCTTGCATATGGTGCCTAAACGCGACGGCACCTGGCGACCGTGCGGGGACTATCGCGCGTTGAACTCGCGCACCATCCCCGACCGATATCCGGTCCGCCATATTGGTGACGTCACTCACAACATTTCCGGCTGTACCATTTTCAGTACGATCGATTTTGTGAAGGCCTATCAGCAGATACCTGTAGCGCCCGCTGACATTTGCAAAACTGCAATTACAACGCCATTTGGACTCTATGAGTTCAACTACATGACGTTTGGTCTGCGCAACGCAGGCCAAACTTTTCAGAGGTTCATCGATGAAGTCGTCCAAGGGCTGGACTTCTGCTACCCGTACATCGACGACATATTGGTGTACTCATGTGGACCAGCTCAACATGCTGAACACCTCCGTATCCTCTTCAAGAGACTTGAAGACTACGGAGTTGTTATCAATCCCGCGAAATGTGTTTTCGGTGTCCCTGAGGTTAATTTCCTCGGTTACCTCATATCCGCTGACGGGATGCGGCCACCAAATGAGCGCATTCAGGCTCTCAAGGATTTTCCTCTTCCCAAGACCGTACAAGGCCTCCGTCGATTTCTCGGGATGGTAAACTACTATCGACGATTTTTGCGTAATGCTGCTGAATTACAAGCTCCGCTTATTAACGCGATAGTAGTATCCCAAGGTAATGGCAAAACACCGGTCACTTGGACGCCTGAGCTCGAACAATGCTTTACGGCCTGTAAAGACAGTTTGTCATCTGCTGCTCTTCTGGCCCATCCGTCACCAAACGCAACTCTAGGTCTCTTTACCGACGCTTCCAATTCTCACGTTGGTGCATGCCTTCAACAGAAAGTTGATGATGCTTGGGAACCTCTGGGTTTCTTCAGCAAAAAGCTGAATTCCCAACAATCCCAATGGCCGGCATATTATAGAGAGCTTTTTGCGATTTATGAGAGTGTGCAGCATTATCGCCATTATCTGGCAGCTCAGCACGTAACCATTTACACCGACCACAAGCCAATAATCTACGCATTCTCACAACGTCGTGAGAAGCTTCCACCGGTCCAGCTGAATCAACTTTCCTTCATATCTCAATTTACGACGGACATTGTCCATGTAAAAGGGATTGACAACACAGTAGCAGACACCATGTCTCGTATCGAAGCTGTCAGCTTTGAAGCTGATTATTCTGCTCTCGCTTCTTGTCAGGAGCTTGACGACGAATTGAAGAAGTATCGCAATGATGCTAATTCTTCTCTTAAATTAGAGAACGTCGTCGTCCCTGGCACCAACATTTCACTGATCTGCGATACATCTACTGGTCGACCGCGACCATTTGTCCCCGAACCTATGCGGAAGAAAATTTTTGCGCAGTTGCACAATTTGAGCCATCCTGGTTCACGTGCCACCATCCGGCTAGTCACCGACCGTTTCGTTTGGCCAGGTGTAGGCAAAGATTGTCGCCATTGGTGTCAAACTTGTATGGCTTGCCAACGAAGCAAGGTGACACGTCACACGCACTCTCCGCTGGGACATTTCTCCAGTCCCACATCTCGTCTTACAAATGTCCACATTGACATAATTGGACCTCTTCCGTCATGTGCAGGTTATCAGTACTGCCTGACTGCCATTGACCGCTACACTCGGTGGCCCGAAGCGTGGCCTATGAGTGGCATAACCGCGGAAGAAGTAGCGAGCACCTTCGTGGCTGGCTGGATTGCCCGATTTGGAGTTCCTACAGTGCTAACAACTGATCAAGGACGTCAGTTCGAATCGGACCTTTTCAGACGCCTTACAGACATGTGCGGTACCCAACGCAATCGCACCACTAGCTATCACCCCTGCGCTAATGGGCTCGTGGAGCGCATGCACAGGCAGTTAAAGGCTTCTATAATGTGCCACGACGTTTCGTGGCTAGACGCCTTGCCTCTGGTGTTGTTAGGAATGCGGTCAGCATTTAAAGAGGATTTACAGGCTACAGCTGCGGAGCTCCTGTATGGAGAATCATTGAGACTTCCTGGGGAACTAATAGTGTCTACTGCACCAACTGGTTATGAGGACCCGACGGACTTGGTTGTTAAGCTACGACAGCGGATGACCAAGTTGCGTCCGACGCCAGCTTCACATCACTCTAAACTGTCACCTTTCGTTTTTAAGGAACTTGCGACTGCCTCTCATGTGTTGTTAAGAGATGACACGGTTCGGCGTTCCTTACAGCCACCTTATACCGGCCCTCATAAAATAATTTCCAAATCTGAGGACGGAAAGACATTGTCGATAGAGGTTAAAGGCAAGCAGAGTAACGTCTCAATTGACAGGGTTAAACCGGCTTTCATCGAACATTCGAATTCTGGTGAAATTGTTCCGGCACCATCACAACCACGTATTACTGTGCCTCCACCAGTGCAACCTGAACCTGTTAGTGTCCCTCTCATTTCACCTGTGCCTTCTGCACCAGCTCCTTCTGCCTCACCACAATATACCACTCGTTCTGGTCGCAGAGTACATTTTACCAAACCTTTCGACCTTTAACTTTTTTCTTTTTTTTACGGATTCTCCTTCTCCGTAGGGGGGTGGTGTGGCGTTCGTTTCCGAGCGACACATCTTGTCTATGGCAACACCAAGGGGCATATCAAGGCTCTTGACTAAAACTTACTTCGCGGCTCGCGACTGAAAATCAAAAGTAGTTTATCTCATTGAGACGCATAGTATTATAAATACACCTGCATTTTATTCCTGCCTTTACCACCGCAACCTCAACATATGAGAGGACAAGCGAGGAGCAACCCGCACGCCTATCCTCCCATAGGTGTACTAAGCCAAAAGGGGGTCATTGTACTGATTATTATGAACAACTTTTACTATGGAGCCAACTCAAAATCTCGTAAAAAAATCATCTGTTCCATACCAACATTTTCAACGATTCAAACGATTTCAGGGATGACCCCATAGTAAAAATTGTTCATAATGATGTGTACAATAACACCCTTTCGATTTAGTACATCCTTTCCTAGTAACCTCGTATAGATACACTGTACAATGGTAGTAGTAATGCTCCGTAGTCGACCGCAGTCTACGTGTCGCCGCGACACTTCTGGTTCCAATGTACAAATTTATATGAGATATGTTTCGTAGCGACGAGAAGCGAGCGACACATTTTACAGAAATACATAGAAAGGCAGCGCGGAGCGGACGAGAAGCAGTGTACTAAACGCCTTTTAATTCACATTACTTTCTGAAAACAGGTATATTTATAAAATAACACACTTCGTTTTTCTCCTTTCTTCTTCTAATTCATTCTGCAGTATTCTTTTTTCGTACTCAGCATGATCTTTTTCTCGTTGTGCTTCATTCCTCTCATCCATTGTTTTGTATAATTCGGCATCTTTTATCCTTCTTTCTTGTTCCAATCTATCTCTCTGTTTCTCTGCTTGTATTCTCTCGTTTTCAATCCTCAGTTTTTCTTGCGCTGTCCTTGCATTCTCTTTTTCAATGTTTCTTAGGTTGATCGTATGTAGATTCAAGAAAGTGTCGTTGATTATCTGAAATAAGATTATTATTATTTGACTTTATTTTTTTTGGCTTACTTTGCGCCACTAAGTACTTAGTCTTGAAACGAAATGCTTTTCAATTTTAGCCGCCATCTTGGATTTTTATCATCCCCGCTGGATCCCCACCTAAGTCAATTGGTTCCAGCCTTGATTGAAATTATTTAATTGAAAAAAGATAGCTCCCATACAAAAAAAACAAGTCCGAAACTTTGAAAGCACTCAAAATTTGTAAGGCGGCCTTGTTTGTTTCTATATGGAAGCCATCTTTTTCTTTATAATTTTCCCAAAAAGGTCCCAGGATGTGCAAAATTAAATAAAGTTAAATCGTTTACCAACCTTAGTCAAGTGTTCCTCATAAGTGTCGGTGGAGTACGAGCTGGCGCGGTTCCTCTTGGACTTGAAGGTGGACAGCGCCTGCTCGGAGGCTGCCCGGTGACCGCGCAAGAACTGCGCGTCGGGCAGTGGCGGAGTCACCGACATGCTGCCCATCACCCTCCAGTACTCCGAGTGGATGGCCTGCACCGCGTCTCTATTGTTCTTATCGTTGGTAGTCTTCATCTTCAGGAGATTGGCAGCAAAACTCTGTAACAATTATAAAACTAGTCAGCAGTTCGCCTCGAACGGAGACCTGGCATATCTCCACAACTCCTCATCCGATATAGCTCTTGCGAACAAAAACATTTATTGGTAAACTGCAATACAAACATAGTCACGCTTTTTTCTCGTAGAGGTAGGCAAATACCACTTTTCTCCACTTGCTACGATCCTGGCACACATCTTTCGGTTGTTCTACTTCCATGGGGTTTTTCATGCATTCTTGTGGAATACGAGAGATTAACTACATGTCTGCTGAAGGAAATTTTAAGACAGTTTAGAAAACCCTCGCATCTCATAAAATACGTACATCGGCAAGCTCAACTCTCTTCCCATCAGGCCGTTCAGAAAACTTCTTCGCGCTTCCATCGTAGATCTTCAGCGCTGCCTGGACGGCCTCCAGCTGCAGCTCGTCCAGGTCCAGGGGGTGGAGACACAGCGACTCGCCCTTGGTGACGGCTGATATGGTCTGGTCGTAGACGTCGCTGGCCTTCTTCATCAGAACTTGGAGCTTGGACAAGTTGATTTGCTCGTACTGAAGCAGGCGGTTAGCTAGCTCCTGTAACATGTTTCAGGTTGTTTTTAATAACTGTCTAACCCCACTCGTGCCCTCTCCCAAAGTATCTAATACACTCTACAACAGTTGACAATGCTTGTTTTTAGTGTGTTTGTGTTCATTTACCTTAATAATGGTTACCCTCAGCTTAGTCGAATCCCCCTCCAATTGTTAAGCAACCAGGGAGCTTCCGCCACTGCCTAAAGCTGCCTTTCCATCAGAAGATGTACGGTGCGAGGATGTTTAGCGAGGAAAAATAACATCCACCAATGGGATCACTCAAGTAAATATAAGCAATAAATTAAGGACTGTTATTAGTGGATTTTTCGCATCTTCTGGTGGAAAGGCAGCCTACCGCTAGTCGGGTTCATACAACAATTATTTTCGAGCTGATTTCGCCCGGGATGACGATATTGTTCGTGCTGGGAAGCGAAAAGTTTATTGAAATAAACCTAAAAATTCTATTCAAACACGCTTGTCAAATTTCTCGGAAACTACAAATCGATTTCTTTCCAGGCAATCGTGCTCCATCGTTGACCCCATCATTGCAAACAAGATCGTAAACCTATTGTCGAATAAAACAAGTGATAAACTACCGTGCTGAGTTGGTTCAGATACTTGTTGACATCCTCCTGCGCAGCCATGGTCCGCTTGCTGGTGAAGGCCGCCCGGGCTGCAGCCAGGTACTTCTCATGCAGGTCTGTGACGTCACCCGCCGGGACTGGAGGCTGCTTCGGACCGCAGTCGGCTTCCATCCCTACTTCGTACGTGACGCGAGCAGCGTTTAAGCAGTTCAGGAGACCAGCTTCTACCGTCGCCTGTGGCAAAAGTAGAAAAGAAAAAGAACAATTACTGACTATAAAACTCAGACAGAGAACCGAGACCTGAAAATTTCAAGATTTAATAAAGTAGAAAGCGGTCTACATCACGACAAGAAGTTAAAAACACTAGTAGAAGGTAAGAAGGTAGAAGACTATCCCCTGGGTGAAAGAAGAAAAAGACTGCAAGTGGCAGTGTCGCCGCGTTTGGAGTCCGTTCAGTAGAAATCAGTAAAGTTTCTACTGTCTACCACTGCCTCCGGGAGCAATGCCGCCTGCCAGGTGGTTTGTGGTAAATTTCGATCTGGCTTAGTTGGCATTGTTTATTTCAAACAATCAAATGGTCCGCCTGATAGCGATCTATAACATTGATCCGCCTATTGTAAAGCAGACTCCGATTTTAGGGCGTTCGCTAAAATTAGGGCGGACGTACGTCGCGTGCAGCCGTCGTACTAAAGGCTGAAAACACATCAAATCTGTGTGCAGTGCAGTTCGTGTGCGTGCAGTTTGCAGTACGGGTGTAGTCCGTGAGACATCACACCCAACTTCACGCACCCGTCCTGCAGCTGCGTGCGTCTGTCAGTTTGTGGTTGTCAACGAGCTGTTCGTATGACATTCGACTACTGCACACGGACTGAAAACGGACTGCTTTTGCGATATGACATCTTTCATAGAATTTCAAACATTATTGATCCTCAGAAACCTGACCGGAATGCACACGGATTGTAATTACTGTATGAAAAAATGAATAGGAAAAACCTGTCAATTTGTTGCAGTTATAGGTTTTCTTAAACTTAATTTACAATTAAAAAGTCAAATTATTATTAATTTTGTGCACTCTGGTTTTCGATCCTCAGGTTAGGGTCATGCTCACGCATTGGCGCGGGTGACAGCGATGCAAGCGGCAGTAAAAAGATTTAAAAAACCTACTCTATTTCATTGAAATCTTACCTGCATAAAACTTCTGGGGCTAGGAATGTCGTCGCTGTTGAACAGAGTCATGTAAGCCTTGAAGTATGTGAACAGCTCTCCCGCCTTGATTGTCTGCCCGTTTACGGTTTTCGGACACAGCTTGCCTGGGCTCAGCAATGACGACACCAGATCTTTGATGTGGATCTTGAACTCAGGGTCAATATCTGAAGGAATTTTGTAATTGCTTACGACGAATTTGCAGGCAAATGGTGGTGGTGGCCAACAATCATAGCTACCATTATCATAGTCGCCATAGCCTAAAGGCTATGGCCTCGCAACCCTCGACTAATTTTGTGTAAATTTAGTATTCAGACTTCAAAATTGGATTTCTACAATTAAATAACTAGTTGTTAATTGTAGAAATCCAATTTTGAAGTCTGAATACTAGACGTGAGGAATCACGACTTTATTATTCATTTTTTTGGTAATCCCTAGCGTTACATATTGATATAACATTATTATATTATAGGTAATACAATAATGATTTAAAACAAGGCCAAAACTAAGACCAAGGCTTGTTTCTTTCGTACCAACCTTTCATATCGCCTTTGAAGCTCCGCCTCGTTACTTTGGACCCTGGATGAGGCAGCAAAAAACAGAGCAGCTGTTCGAAGCAGGACTTGAGGTGCAGCCGGAGATCCTTCAACTCCTGGGGTTGGTTTGGAGCGATCTGAAAGTTTAAATTAGAGAAAGTAGGTTAGACTGCTTTTAGTTTTGCTGTAACCCTGTATATAGGTACAAATTGTTAGGTACCTCAAGCCGCTCCTGTAGCAGTACAGCTCCTCCTTGTTCACCGAACTCGCAGTCATCTGGGTATTGCCAGTCCCTCACAAGAAACTCCAATATTTGGAATGGTTTTCCAACGTGCTCTTCTTGTTCTTGCACCATTTTGCCATACATCGTGAACAGCTGCATTAAAAAAAAGTTACTAAAAAAGCTTTTACTATCTCATTACGACATTGATTCCTGTGTGTTAACAAGCTTGCTGCCGTTTTTACGGTGTAGGATGTACAAAGCCAAAAAGGGGTCATTATACCCTAAATCTCGTAAAATAAAATCAGCTGTTCCAAACAAAAAGTTCATTGACCGTCGACAAAATTTATGGAACAGTTGTTATTGTTTTCTCGATTTAAGAGTTGACCCCACAGTAAAAGTTGTTCATAATGATGATCACAATGACCCCCTTTCGGCTTAGTACACCCTTTCTTAATAAACATGTATACTAAGTTCAAGTTAGTTCAGGATTTTTTTTTTTAATTATATATCAACTACCTGCGCCCCGCGGTTTCACCAGCGGTTAAAAAGTATCCTATGTGCTATTCTAGACTATAATCTATCTCCGTGCCAAATTTCATCCAGATCTGTTCAGCCGTTCTGGCGTGAAATAGTAACAAACATCCATCCATCCATCGATACATACAAACTTTCGCGTTTATAATATTAGTAGGAAGTATAGCCAGGTTCAGCTTCATCATGAGCTCATGATCGCAACAACTGTGGCCCTATTCGGAGATTTGAGATTTTCATCTCACCTTTTTTCGTCCTTGTTGCTCACGTTTGAAACTTCATAGGTGTGAGAGTGACCTAGATAAAATCTCATCTTATCTCACGCGCAGGAATAGCCCCCCTAGTCGGATCTTGTTATACATGGTAGCGAGTTGTTACACACCGCGACATCTATCCGCTGCCTATGGAACTATTTTGCATCACGCAAACGGCTGCGTAATAATTGGCCTGTACAAGTTCTACCTAACGACACTGCCGGGCAGTGCCAGGTTTGCCGGAAAACCATAAAAAGTACTCTGTGTGTAGGGTGTTATAAAACCCTGATATTTCCGCGGGGTGCGCATTCAGTATCGACTGGAGGACTCTGTACTAAAATAAATTTTATTATTTCTGTTGTACTTTAAAACTTTTTATTAATCCAGGACGCTCTCGCCGTCCTGGAGTTAGATGTTACATGGGATGCCGCCAGTCTGTCAACGCATGTGACATCCCACACCAGTGGCCTACCATGACTCCAGGGAATCAATGTCATTCCGTCAGGTCTCTTACCATCGTCGCGTGCGTTACCGTTCGGCTCAAGTATGGCCGGCACGTTGACGGTGGTAAGAGCCCTCCGAATGACATCGTTCAGAGAGGCGTGTCGGGACTGGCGGCCAGCGCTTTGGCGGCAAGAAAGACCGTGATGTCCCTGACGGTCCACGGATGCTCCGCAATGGGAATAGTGGGGCTTGTTTGTATTCGCCCCATTTCGCAGGCTGACAGAGAGAGCAAACGTACTGTTATCCAGAAGCGTCCCAATGTTTCTGGATGGTAAAGTTTGAAATTAAATATTTACTAAAAATTTTGAACGCACATCGCGCTCCGTCCTCCTAAAAGCGTGAACGCAACCACTAATCACGTTTGTTTGATTTGTAAACTATTTGCGTCGTGCTGCTAGTTTCTTAGCTTTAAAAGCCGTGAACAAATGATACAGATTTGATAACATTTTTGTAAAATTCCTTGTTTTTTCTTGGGTTCTTAAACCGGTCATAACACTTGTTATTTTTAACGTGCATATTTTTTAGTATTTTTGCATGAATACTTGTAAGTGTGTGTACATGTTCTTCAATTATACCTACAACAGGGTTCTTGTAACATATTGTAGAAAAGTAATCTGTGTGGACAGCTGTCCCCGGGCATTTAGGCATTCGTCCGACCGCCGCCTGCGAGCAGCGAATCAATTAATGTATGTAAAACACTCGCTTCTTGCTGCTCGCCAACTAGTCGAGCAAATTCACGAGCAGCGAGTCTGCCTAACATCTAGCTCGGTACATTGTGGACGTGTTCTTTCCATGCCCTTTTATTTTACAACAGACTAGGCATGCGTTTGAGGGGTCAAACGCATGCCTAGTGTGTTACACCATCGATCACGTCGACGCTTCAGGCGAGTCAGTGGTGACTCGCCTGAAGCGTCGACGTGATCGATGGTGTAACACGCTTGCCTAGGAGATACCCATTCACTTAACTCTTAAACACCCCCGGATTGTATTTAGGTGGAAAGACAGATGCAGGCAACGAGTTCCGCACCTCTGCAGTTCTTCCAAGAAAAGTTGATTTGAAATGCTTAGTGCGTTTCCCAAATCAAATTGTTTTGCAAATCCCCCTCCTCCAAATACACACCTGCAGATGCTGCAAATGGTCCTCTTGAATATTCATCGACAAATTGTAGATCTGCACCGAGGAAATGAGAGTAGACAGCGCAAAGATGGTAGAGTTGTCGCGGACCGTGCTCTGGCTGTCGAACGTGCCCTGCGTGTCCATCAGCAAAACCACCACCTGTGATATACATTACAAGAATAGATGTTTGACCACATCCTGTATTTAACAGGCATCAAACAAGAACGAAGTTTTCAATTATTTTTTCTACATTTGCGGTTAGATTACTTTAGTCCGTAATTTGTGAATCGATTTGGAAAAGGTTTAAGGTGTAAGGATATTATTTACTTTCTAAATGGTTCACCTTTTTTTTAGTCTGTAGCTTTGCTTAGTTTGGGATCAGACGGTCGTGTGCCGAATATTACCTTGTCTCCATTAGGCAAGACATTGATGAAAGGCTCCGACCACAGCAGGATGCCGGTGGTGTTCCTGTTCATGCCGGCTCGCCAATGGAATCCGGCTAGAGGTCCGCTGTCCTCATCCATCCAGGAGCCGTCTTCACGAGCTGATGGCTGCCAAATGTTTTATATTTTCGACTTCAATACATTGAGACTTGATATCTATCACCAAGATATCATTCAAATTCTTTATTCAATAAAATTATATGATTACTACTAACTTGAGCTACCCACGTCCGTAGGAGTGTACTCTATCCTGATTCCCTACACGTGGTCCCCGGGTAGTGCTAACCGGGTAGCAAACTCTGGTGGGAGGCTTCGGCCGTGGCTAGTTACCACCCACCGGACCAAGCCATGCCGTGAAATGACCTAGTCGTGTTTCGGGATGTACTCCGGTGTAACCGTTCCGAAGACGGGTCTGAGCAGTAGCGCACTTGTAGCGCCTCACTCAACTGCCGTCTTTGTACTTCTTCACTCTACAAAAATTTGAGGCTAGAGTGAATAAGTACCTTATAGGTCGTCGTGCTCTATCTTAGACCACAACGTCGCTTAACATCAGGCGAGTTGGTGGTCAAACGTCGACCTATTCTAAATAAAAAAAAACCTGCTTTATACAAATATGATGTACAACAAGATGCTTATCGAAGCGAAAACGCAAAAAATCATAACTCATACTAAGCCTACAGCAAAATAAAGTAGTAAGTATAGATTAATTTCTTACCGGAGAAGAGAGGTAGCGTAGAAAGAAGTTGAGCAGGAAGGACTTGCCGCCGCGGTATGCTCCAGCCACACTCACCACCACCACCGGCAGATCCTAGGAACAAGTATCATTATTAGAAGAAAAACAAAAACACGACTGCGAAATTTAGGCTGTGACACTCCGGATAGAAAACCGAATCTAACAACGACTTGCAATCTTGTTTTTTCAAATTGTCACGAGTTGGACCACCACCACGGTGGACCACAGAAAGGCGTGGTCCAGCGAAGTGTGGGTGTTGTATTACACCTCAGCCCTGGCAGAGTTGTAACACACTATGTATACTGTTGTATTACAACACCCACACTTCTCTGGACGATATTAAGCCCCAAATGTGACAGGGGCCGACCCTGTCGCCATACACCGGGCTCCAGTCATGTAGCAGATGACATACAATACGCACATATGTTCACACAGTGAACAAATTGGTGCGTGTCGTTAGCTGGGTTTGAACCGGCTCCCTCTGGCTTGACGCTTGGCGGGCCTTCTCCAAGTAGGCTGAAGGTCGTAACTAACACCGCGTCCACCGCTTTTACACAGCAAAATAATTTTCATTGATACGTTAGTTTCAGGGAGCCTACCTATTTCCATGGTGGTTACATTTTTTTTCCGCCGCTGCGCTACCGCGAATCCTATCAATTTCAATTCAATTTAATTTTTTTTTTCAATTTCAAAAGATCTTTATTAGCTTAAAATCATATCATATCATACAGATGCCAGTGTTTAAACAATCCTTAGCAGTACATACTTAAACAATGGGTTATTTAGTCTGTTCATGTACGTACGTTTACTCGTATAAAATATCTATGGGAAAAAATCATAAACATAAGCAATACTTAATTATAATACGATTATTCAATCGGAAAACCTAACATTGCAATCAATACATTATGTAAGCGTTAATAAGATTCGTATTACATTTATAATATACCAGCGACCCGCCCCGGCTTCGCACGGGTGCAATGTAAGCGGAAAAAAAATTGATAATTAACGACATCACATTAGAAACCTCAAAAATAACAGTATTTCTCCACTATTTAATGGATGTTATTATACATATAAACCTTCCTCTTGAATCACTCTATGTATTAAAAAAAACACATCAAAATCCGTTGCGTAGTTTTAAAGATTTAAGCATACAAAGGGACATAGGGACAGAGAAAGCAACTTTGTTTTATACTATGTAGTGATTGCATAAAGTGATCTCGTTAAATTTTAAACGACGGATCGTATCGCCGTGCAATAAGGTTCACGGTCGGTAGTTGACGTTTCACTTGTTTTTTGCTTGTGCAGGAGTGATGTTGGAGCCAGGAAGATCGACAAACCTTGACTTCCTCCTTCATGAGGAGCTGTTCCAGCAGCTCTTCGTTCAGCTGGTAGGAGTGGTCCTTCACCTCGACCACTTGCATACCGTGACCGTTTTCAGTCATATTCTTGGAAACTATATCCGAAATAGGTAAAATCTAGATGTGAAAATTCTTTTGAAAAAGCTCAACGGAGTCTAAGGATGTTACAAAATGTTACTTGACTTTTAATGTGCCCAATTTCGTCGTCGAAATAAAATGTTTGGCTTCTGCAGCAGTATTTATTACGCCATGTTATCTATTGAACGTATTGTATCGTGGTTGTGGTAAACCATCAAAATGTATAGGTGAGTAGTACCTAGTAATAGTTTTCTGTTCAGTTATTGCTTACGTCGTACTTACCTAGTTATAATAATAGGTAAATATCTACTTTACTGTAACATACTTCATTCTTTATTTAAAAATCAATTTTATTAGTCAAGTACCTAAACATACAATATTAAATGAAAAATAACTTAAAAACTAATTTAAATCAAATACGCTGGTCACCAACCAGTCAGTTCCCATCCCGAACGCCTGTACCAAAAGTGCAAATTAAGCTGCTTTCCCCTACGTTCATGCAGGCGACGCCCTATGTCGGCCACAAACTTTTTGACATCAGCAGGGCTATTCCTAAGCCTGAGATGAGATGAGATTTTATCTTGGTCACTCTCACACCTATGACGTTTCAAACGAGAGCATCAAGGACGAAGAATGTGAGGTGAAAATTGTGAATACGCAATAAAACCACCATTACAGTTAACTCAAGACTGATTTATTTGACATATAGGTAGATCCACATAAAGTTTTCGAGTACTACCCTACACATTACAAAAATCTCAAATCTCCGAATAGGGCCCCAGACCTCCACGAACCCGCTGTCTCGACGGCAAAAGGGACGAATTCATACGCTGACTTCAAACACGCGTACTTGAGACTCTTGGTATTGGCAGCCACCTCCGCACCCGCCCCAGCCGCGCGCTGACACGCAGACAGGTGGCAGGCGGCGAAGGTGCTGCAGGCAAAACACTTACAACCAACCCCAACTCTGCCAGAGCTGGGATAAGGGACCTGCAGTGCTATTCACAATCATTCAATAACGTTTCTGATCGGATCCTAGAAAGTTCAAACTCAAATTGTTATAGACAATAGACAATTTTTATTTGTGAGCAAAAAACAAGTAAGTATACAAAAAAACAAATATAAACGAAAAATAACAATAAAAATTAAAACCTATACAAACAATGTTTTTTGCCACAAACCGGTTACAACTCAGCGTAATGCCAGCTATAGCAGCCACCGCTGGTCTTCCGTTGGAACCGGCTGTGACGTCACCCACGGATCAAGTCGGGCACAGTACCTACGCGACTAAATACATATTATTAATTAAACTAATAAAACCAAAATACTGACTAATAACATTTTAAATAGATAGGTGCGTATATATACACACATAAATAAAATGAGGTTATAAGTAATAAAAACAACAATGTCAATGTTACACATATACCCATATGTGTAACATTAACCTAAAAAGCAATGGTGTCCGTTCTTAGCTGTTCTTCGCCTTTTTGGTGATCAAAAATAAATTTCTTCAGTTTAAGTCTGTTCGAATTTCAGTCTACTTTTATACATTTTGGAATAGGGAATCAAGTATAAATCCGATTGGAAGAATCAATCGCGTTTAAAAACTTATGAATATAGACTGAGATTCGAATACTTTAGGTGTAACATTTTTGAAATCCGAGCCGTTTCCGAATAGCCCCGCTGATATCCCTCTCAACTGTCTCTGGGCTTCCGCCGATTGTGCCGTACTCTAAGTATCATATATTTAAAGTGGATTCCAAGGACGTGACGGCCTTGTGGATGGCTAGACTAAATGTTAAGGGGCCTAAGGGGTCCTGCTTGCTGCTTGCCTCAGATCAACCTAGGACCTAGTGGAACACTGCGTTATATCTCGCTGAAGCCACTTCTTTTTAAACGTGTGCGCGTGGTAATGTTACCATGAAGAGCATTTGCAATTACACGAAAACTAATATTAATTCCTAAACTCTACGTTAGCCATTTCCGTTCCAATATCCAACCTTAGTAGATATTCTAAAACTACACATATTTGTAAGAGTTTAATGTTACGGCTTTTTCAAAATTGACTTGTAAAAAAACTACACATTTTTAAAAAGAACCATAAAAATGTAGTCCTGGCCACACTTTCATATTGCACTATGTATATTTATATACTTACACGAAATTATACCATAAACCAATGCAAAAACATCGAGGTAAGATTATAAGATACATTAGATTGATGGAAGAGGAGTAGCATTGGCAGCGAAACGGAAAAATAGACGGGACCAAAACCCAGACTTCCGCTAGCATCGTTTCCCAGCATTTCGGATATCCAAGGTTGACCCCATTGTAGAAATTGTTCATAATGATGAGGACAAAGACCCTTTCAGCTTAATACACCCTTTCCTGATAACCCTGATTACTATCGCTTCACTATCGCGGTTCGCCGCAGTGTGAAAATAGCTAAATGTGATAGCATGATAATTGACCGGAAATGCAAATTTCCATGTAGGTTTAGAGATAGGTAACCGAATTGATTTATAACGTGTTGGTTAATGATAATAATTATCGAATGTTATCACTACCTAGTTTTGCTTGACTCTTATATGTACTCGTAGGTTCGGCATGTAGATCTCGTTTCGAAAGATAGTAAGAATTGTATGTCACAAAAGTCGCACTATGTATTTATTTATGTATATATTTGTGATATTTATTTTTAAACATTTTTAAAGTATTAAATTATATTTATTTCGTCTACCTACAAGTATTTGCTTATTTTTTATTAATATTATTAAAATATATCGTCACGCCTTTTCCCCGAGGGGCCTGGCAGAGGTGTAACACAACACCCACATTTCGCCGGACGATATTCAGTCCCAAATGTGACAGGGGGCGAGCCTGTCGCCATACACCGTGCTCCAGTCACGTAGCAGATGAAATACAATACGCGCAAATGTTCACACAATGAACTCAAATGAAATTGGTGCGTGCCTTCGGCTGGGTTCGAAACCGCGCCCTCTGGCTTGAGAAGCGGACCTTCTCCAAACTAGGCTGCCATCGCTAAAAAATAAAATAAATAAAAAACAACATTAATGTACATCTCAGTAGGTATCAGTTTCTCCAAGTTTCTGCAATGCTACGGATAATCGACACTTTCTAATCGGACACTGCCAGACGGACAGTAAAAAGCGATTGACGGAGAGTAGCGTGGTTCCGTAGATTATTTAAAAAATTAGTTCTTGTATTATTCATCAAAATAATATAAGTAAGAAGCGGTAAGTACAAGTCTTATTTCCTTAATGATCGAAGGTTTTACTATATTTTTAACCGACTTCCATAGGAGGAGGTTCTACATATGTTCACCTGTGTGTATTTTTAACTGACTTCCAAAAAGGAGGAGGTGCTGTTCGTTTTTTTTTTGCTTTTTGGATTTATCTCATCGATATTTTCGGCAATTGTAAACTGTTTTAAAAAAACCTTTTTTCAGTTAGCTACTACCTGACCTACTTGGCTTAGCTGGGACCGGCTTCAAACAGATGAGTGAATGGCGCTTATAATAATTATTTTAATTTATAATTTCTCTTTGAGTGCCTATTCGTGGTTTTGAAGTTGGTTTCGTTTGCTTTTTAAATATTAAAAAAATAAAATTTTGACTGCCTCGGTGGCTCAGTCGGTAGTGAACCTGCCTTCCGAGCTAGGGGGCGTGGGTTCGATTCCCACCTAGAGCAAACATTCATGTGATGAACATTTGTGTTTATTCTATGTCTGGGTGTTAATTATCTATTTAAGTATGCATTTAAAGTTATATTATCTATGTATCTCAGTCCTGGCCGCCATAGTACAAGCTTTGCTTAATTGGGGGTCAGACGACCGTGTGTGCAAGTGTCCCGAATATTATCATTATTATTAATTAGTTCTTTCATTTCCCTTTCCTATGACAGCTTCAACTATTTGAAGCGTCTTCATTTCAGCTTTGGCAAAAACGCTTTCGTATGCCCGGATGTCCGGTTGACTTCCGGCTGATAGAGAAAGGTAGTACTTATTTCTAAACCAATTCTCGAATAGAATTTTTAGATTGATTCAGTTTGTAATTGTGTTATAAGTTTGACGTATCTGTCTGTGTGTCTGTCTGTGGCATCGTAGCTCCCGAATGGATGAACCGTTTGTTTTTTTTTTGTTTCAAAGGTGAATTAGTCGGGAGTGTTCTTAGCACCTGTTCTTGTCTTTGTTGTGTTCTTTTCTCTGCACCAGCGTATACACTGTGGAACTGTGGACTAACTACACTAAGGCTGCCATGAGCGAGATGCGTGTGCAGTACAATGACGCGTGGCGCGCGATGTTCCGGCGTGCGCGGTGGTGCAGCGCGAGCGGCATGTTCGATTGTTCGCCGCGGGGCGCGCGCCTGCTGGCAGGCGCTGCTGCGGAGCCGGTCGGCCGCCGCGCGCCGCCCTGCACCGCTCCGACAACGCCCTGGTGGAGGCAGTGCGCGACTGGGACTCCAGTCCCCTACACCGGATGTGGAGGACGTACCACAAGCCCATAACCTAATTTAATTATCATTATTTTTCTATTTTATTAATTATATTAGTTATTATATTTATTTTGTATTTATTTAATATGGGTGTAACAATCCGGAATAAAAACAATTTCATTTCATTAGCTAATGCTTAATAAAGATCAGTGTCGGAGTTTTTTTTAATTTTTAATTTATATTCAAACTAGCTGCCCGCGGTATCACCCGCGGTTAAAAAGTATCAGTGCTATTCTAAACTATAATCTAACTCTGTGCCAAGTTTCATCCAGATCTGTTCAGCCGTTCTGGCGTGAAAGAGTAACAAACATCCATCCATCCACTCTTACAAACTTTCGCGTTTATAATATTAGTAGGATACTTTTATTTCGGATATCTACCTACTAGATCTATTAGTACGAACTTGCAAACTATATTAGTAGTAGATAAAAACTAAATTGAAATTAAAATATATTATAAGAGGGCCGCGACGCTCTGAAATGTCCATACAAACGCGCTACTCAAATTTCTTTAAAACCATTTGTCAGATTATGATGAAAAATAGCATGTACAATTAAATTAACAATATCTCCGCCCCTATGTTCTTGGTTTTTTTAATAACGTTCTCAAGCGAAAATAGAGAGATGAAAAATATCCGCATTTTAAGGGGTCACTTTTGACTGGTTTATTCAATAGATAGACAAAGCAAATCATAAATTCCATTACATAGGGAGGTTGTCTACATCATTAGCTGCTATATGAATCATCCATACTACAAGGGAAATTCTTAGTTACATAAGAATGATTACAGAAGTGAAAAAGTCAAAAAAAAAAATGCACTTTGTCACTCTGTAGGTAACTTCAGAGGCTCGTCAGTATCATTCTCGCTCTCTTCGCTTCGTCTTCTTCTACTAGACGAAATGGCTATAGAATACCTTAAGCCAATGCGAAGTTAGTCTAGGTCGCCTAGGTCGAAGTTAGTTAGGTCGCCGGACTCTTAAGCCAGATCCTTCGCTTAGTGAGGCAGTCCGTGCGGTCTGATGATCACTACTTGATCATCAGACCGCACGAAATGCCTCAACAACGGCGAATGTGGATCCTCCGCTATAGTTTTCAGGATGCTATTGCGGTTTCCCCGCACTCTCCTCATCAGTGACGCAATTTTCTTGCGAATGACGGCCTGAAAGCGGTCAGTGTGTGTCTGCGTAAACATGTCAGAGGCACTACAGAAGCGTGGAAGACCCAACATCATCCTGAAAACATTATTAAATAAATAAATAATAATAAATAAATTCGGGACACTTCCACACACGGTCGCCTGACCTCAAACTAAGCAAAGCTTGTACTATGGCTGCCAGAGACTGATATACATACTTAGATATTTTTAGATACATACTTAAATACATATTAACACCCAGACATAGAACAAACACTAATGCTCATCACATAAATGTTTGCCCTAGGTGGGAATCAAACCCACGCCCCCAAGCTCAGAAGGCAGGTTCACTACCAACAAAGCCACCGAGGCAGTATATTGTATTGGACACGTAGGGTTTCCGACGATCTCTTTTTTTTTTTTTTTTTTATTGTTAACGTAAATACAACTACAGCTTAAACTAATCATGCCCTTAAAACCAATGCGGTTTGTCTTGGTAAACACCATCCATAGACTGCCCGTGTACAGACCCTGACAATACCATTTTTTATTTATTTTTATGATTGAATGGACCCACGTTTGACCACAACACACCTGATGGAAAGTGACGATGCGGTCTAAGATGGAGCACGCTTGCCCATGAGGTGCCTTCTCACTCGTCTTGAAGAGAGCCAGGTTGTATCTAGTGCTGGAGAACACCGAGGCAGGAAGTGCATTCTAAACAAATTTTCCGTAGCAAACTGGGGGGCTATTCCTGCGCGTGAGATGAGATGAGATTTTATCTAGGTCACTCACACGCCTATGACATTTCAAACGAGAGTAACAAGGACGAAAAAAGGTAAGATGAAAATCTCAAATCTCCGAATAGGGCCACTGGTGGGAGGCTTCGGCCGTGGCTAGCTACCACCCACCGGACCAAGCCATGCCGTGAAATGACCTAGTCGTGTTTCGGGATGTAGTCCGGTGTAACCGTTCCGAAGACGGGTCTGAGCAGTAGCGCACTTGTAACGCTTCACTCAACTGCCGTCTTTGTACTTCTTCACTCTACAAAACTTCAAGGCTAGAGTGAATAAGTACCTTATAGGTCATCGTGCTCCATCTTAGACCACAACGTCGCTTAACATCAGGCGAGTTGGTGGTCAAACGCCGACCACTAACATAAAAAAAAAACTCCTTGGCGATTTTTTCAAAATGGCGGAGATAAGTGTTCTTTTTATGTTTTTGCGAAGTCTTCAGCTCACAGACTAGCAGTGTAGGTATGCATGTATGGCGGGTCGAACCAGGCCCCTATTCATGACGCTCGAGATGTTTCTTTGTCACTCTTACTCTGACTTTTGCAACGAGAGAGACAATGACAAAAAATGTATCGACCTTTAAGAATAGCCCTCCTGAACATGATTATCATAGGGCCAAAGTAAATGGCAAGTGAACCTGTCTTCTGAGCTTGGGAGCGTGAGTTTGATACCCACCTAGGGCAAACATTCATGTGATGAACATTTGTGTTTGTTCTATGTCTGGGTGTTAATATGTATTTAAGTAGGTATGTATTTCAAAATATAATTATATGTGTACGTATATCAGTCTCTGGCTGCATTATACAAATCAGTCATTTTTTATCATAAGGTCTTTTATAAAAAAAAATATATATATGTTGATTGCCACGATTGGCTAATTATTTACATAATTAGTTTTTAATATTTCGTAAATACATGCATAATTATTTATAATATTTTTCTATGTATCGTTATACTTACTTAAATTTATTTCTTTTTCTTTTGTAAATTCGATGTAAACAGTTTTGAATAAGCTAACGTTTGCATTACATATCTAATGTATCGTCTTGTACTGCTAGGATTTTATGTACACTAGCTAAGTATTTAACTGTATTTATTATCGTGTACTTAAGAACTTTTGAAATTGAAAAAGTCATTTTTATCATATGGTCTTATATTAGAAAATCCACGGAACCCTAATAGTAAGTACTTCCTGTAGCAGTGGGTAAGCAAATTACTAAATAAAAAAAAACAAGAAAAATCACAATGGTATAGAAATCTCATTGCAATGCGACGACGCAATCATTTGAAATCATTCAAGTAATACGGAACAGTTCACCACAGACTGCCTAGGTGGCTCATTTGGTAGTGAACCTGCCTTCTGAGGTTGGGGGCGTGGGTTCGATTTCCACCTAGGGCAAACTTTCATGTGATGTTCATTTGTTCTATGTCTGGTTGTTAATATCTATTTAAGTATGTATTTAAAAATATCTAAGTAGTATGTCTGTCTCTGGCAGCCATAGTACAAGCTTTGCTTAGTTTGGGGTCAGGCGACCGTGTGAGTGTCCCGAATTTATTTATTTTGTAACACCGAGCGAAGCGTCATCTCAGCCCACTGGGAGCACTCGTAATTTGTTTGTCCGACGATGGGTCCGACGACTACTTTAGACTAACTTCGAATTGGCTAAAGGTTTTCTATTGCCATTTCGTCTAGACTCTTCGCTTGTATAGTGTAGAATAATATCTTTACTTGCTCTCTAGCAAGTTAAGATACTGACGAGCCTCTAAAGCAGCCGTCGGCAACCCGCGGCCCGCGGGCCACATGCGGCCCTCGGCCCTCCTCCTTGCGGCCCACGGGTGTTTAGTAAAAAAATAAAAAAATCGGGACATTTTGCTCACACGGTCGTCTGACCCCAAACAATGCAAGGCTTATACTATAGCTGCCAGAGACAGATAAACATTGATTTTTAGAGATCAGCCGGGCTATTTACAACCATTCGGAAACGTTTACGTTCGGATTTAAAAAATGTATACCTAAATTATTCGAATCTCAGTCTATATTCATAAGTTTTTAAACGTGATTAATTCTTCTGATCGGATTTATACTTGATTCCCTATTCCAATTCCAAAATGTATAAAAGTAGGCTGAGATTCGAACAATTTGAGTTTGAAATTTCTGGGATCCGATCGGAAACGTTTCCGATTGATTGTGAATAGCACCGCAGATAATACCTACTTAAGTAAATAGTACATAGGTAAAATATGTATGCATAGAAACCTATAGTAAAATTTCTGAACAAGTGCGGCCCATCACTTGCTTATTTTGGCCTTGCTTATTTTAACCCCTAACCTCACTGGTTTGCCTGTACTGGATGTGCGAGCTGAGGTTATGTCACTCCAGCTGACACATAGTCAATGGTTCATATTAACGAAGTTCTTGTGGCAGCTAAACTAAGACTGGGATATTTGATTGCAGCTAATATGCCATGCTAAATATTGGCATAAGTATAATTATTCTATTACCTATGAGGAAGCTGTAGTTACGCGCACAATTTTTTCGGCATATAAAGTACCCCCCATGTTCTTTTCTGTATCCCAGACAACGTGTATGCAAAATTTCATGATCGATCGAGTAGTTAGGGCGTGAAAGCGTTACAAACAAACACACTTTCGTATTTATAATATTAGTTAGGGGATTAGAGGATGCATTGGTTCATTTTAGCGTAATGTTAAAGAAATAGTTTTGAAGATTAACTTCAGTAAAGTAACGCCTGCATTAATCAACTAGAATCTAGATCCTGTAACATCAAGGCAGTAAAAGACACTTTGACACTTATAATCTGGGTGTCTTCAAGTCTATCGGTTTCTTCTAGGCAAGCGTGCTCCATCGTAGGCCGCGTCACTGCTTATCATCAGGCATGTTGGCGGACAAACGCAAACGTATTAAGTTATAAAAAAAAGATATTTTCTTCGTAATTCCGTTTATTTAAAATGCAATGATTCAAGCTTTACACCTTCACACACTGCTCCGCTTGCGACATTACTTGTGCTGCGTCGTTCTTGGCAGTACGTTCAGGGGGGTACTAAGATATCTTATTGCCATGACGTTTTGTTTTCGACGCTACGTAGCCGAAAATCGCATCTCAATAAGGTCCATGGTCGCGCAACGTCGAAAACAAAACGTTGGCCACCATGGCATTACGATGTCATGGTAGGCCCCCAGTACTACTGTCTTAATATAATATACTTAAACATAAAGGTCTTATAGCTTCTTGTTCCACGTCTCAATCCCATGTGCGATCGACCTAAGAAGGACGATCTGACGTAGCTTCAAAAACGTGTCGTTGATGATCTGGAATAAGATTTAGAAGTTTTAAGGAATCGCCCTAACTATATGCAAACTGAGTTTTTGCCTCCAGTTAACCACTCAATTTATAACGCCCGGTGTTATACGAAATCAACGAAAACGAGTATTTTGTTAGCACCTAGTTTGATATGAAGAATTGTGATGATCAGGTGCAAAAAAATACAGCTGATAAAAAAATAACCAAAATCAGTTTAACCGTCACAGTAACAGTTTAAGTAAAGTAGAATTTTGAAAATCATTCTCATGTTGGAAAAAAAAATTACAAAGAGTATCTTCTTAAAAAAACTATAGGAACGTAGTTCTCTAAATTTTCAGCGATTACACTACATTTTGTTTATTATTATTAAATAGCCAGATTCGTTCTCTAAAGTTTAACCGAGCAACTTAATCTTGTTCTTATTACGATGAATACCAATAAAAACGGCAAAAAATGTAATCCTAGGTGCCGATCTCATTATACCATCAAATATGATACACGATTTTCAACTCTAAATCAAACACATTAAGTAAACGTATGAGTGGGTAGCTAATCGTGGAATGAGCGAGTCTTAACCCCCGACGTTAAAACGGCGAGGTGTTATAAGTTTGACGTGTGTGTGTGTGTGATTTTAATGGGGTTTATCAAATTATTAATTTATACTTGTAAATAGAGTGTTCGAACTACAAATACAATACAAATAAGTTATTTCCAAAAAGACAATTACAATTAACCATATAAAAGTTTTATGTACTTAGAGCTTACTTAAACGGAAATGGTTACAATGTCGCTTGTGGCCCTGCACTAGGAGACCTGTATCGCAGGGACCAACGTTTATGCAAATACAGAAAGATATTGAATGGTAGTACGGCTATTAGATATGCGGATATAATATTATTAGAGTTTTGATGTGTGTGTGTGTGTGTGTGTGTGTGTGTGTGTGTGTGTGTGTGTGTGTGGCAGCAGAGTAAGTATAACCAGTTAGACAACTAACGCCATCTTGAACAGATAATTGCAACTAAAGATAGAAAAAAGATGTAGGTGGCGTCTAATTTCTGAAAGGTTAGACGCAATTGCCCCACAGACGAATTTGCCCCTAATTGGTAAGTAGGATCATTAACTAACATTGGTCAAGTGTTGCTTATGAGAATCGGTGGAGTGTGAGCTATGTCGGTTCCTCTTGGCCTTGAACCTGGTATGCGCCGTATTGGAGACCCGTCGGTGATGCTCAACGAACTGCATGTCGGAGACCAGGTATCGATTCTCAAACTCTTCGACCATCGAAGTCCAGTACTCTGAGTGGATGGCCTGCACAACATCTCTATTGTTCGTTTCGTTGGTGGTCTTCATCTTGAGGAGATTGGCAGCGAAACTCTGAAAGTGGACGGGTAACTCTGTAGTAGGGAACCGTGTTAGAAGAACGACCTGGGGACGACGACATCTTATTGAAGGCATATAAAGTGTACAACGATGACGATGGCAGCCTAGTTGGGAGAAGGCCCGCCTCTCAAGCCAGAGGGAGCGGGTTCTAACCCAGCCGACGGCACGCACTAATTTGTTCATTGAGTGAGCATATGTGCGTATTGTATGTCATCTGCTACATGACTGGAGCTCGGTGTATGGCGACAGGCTCGCCCCCTGTCACATTTGGGACTGAATATCCGGCGAAGTGTGGGTGTTCTATTACACCTCTTCCAGCCCCCTCTGGGGAAAGGCATGACGATATGTTTTAAAGTGAAACCTGGTTAAGTGGGACCTGGATAAGTGAGAAACCTCTATTATTGAGAGTTGCAATGATGCCCCGGTTCTTTTTCATTAAATTATCTCTGTAAATGGGACTTTTTAAACCTGGTTAAATGTAATTTGAATTCTAAGACTTTCTCGATGTTTACCTCTATGATTGAGACTCTGTAGCTCAATTACCTGTATAAGTGAGACAAATTAATCAGGTTTTATCACGTTTCGACATGTTTGTTTACATACATTTAGCGTCGTCTTTCGCGCACGCTTTGTTTATCAGGTCTCAGGTTCATCTATCTCAGGTTTTGACCTAAAAACAAGGGAATAACGGCACATTTTGACCTCTGTAAGCGAGGGCCTCTGTAAATGAGACGACTATAATTTAAACCTATTTAAACTAGAAAACTGGATTATTGGAAACCCTCAATAATTGGTACATGTCTTGGTCCCTTGAGATCCCAATTAACCAGGTTTCACTGGCATGCCATATCTAATAGGCCTACTTAGTGGTTGGTAAAACTGTACACCACGCTAACCACACAGTGTGGATTGCGCAAGTCCGACTGCGCGTATTGTTTGTGCGTGTGGTTGGGCGTTCAGTGTTCAAGCCGGGCCTGCGCAGTTAAAAGTGTGGGGAAGACGCTGACGACTTCGACAAGAATGAGGCCTGCGTATGCGTGAAATACGTACATCAGTAAGCTCAACTCTCTTCCCATCTTTGTTCCCAGGCCTTTCGAAGAATATATTCACGCTTCTATCGTAGATATTCAGCGCTGCCTGGACGGCCTTCAGCTGCAGCTCCTCCAGGTCCAGG
Source organism: Peribatodes rhomboidaria (assembly GCA_911728515.1). Taxonomy (NCBI): domain Eukaryota; kingdom Metazoa; phylum Arthropoda; class Insecta; order Lepidoptera; family Geometridae; genus Peribatodes; species Peribatodes rhomboidaria. The sequence goes on along the minus strand of OU452192.1, from coordinate 2,287,370 downwards.
GGGTGGAGACACAGCGGCTGGCGCCTGGTGACGGCTGATATGGTCTGGTCGTAGACGTCGCTGGCCTTCTTCATCAGAACTTGGAGCTTGGACGAGTTAAGCTGCTCGTACTGAGGCAGGCGTTGGCCTAGCTCCTGTAACACATTTTTTTTAAATTCGGGACACTTCCACACACGGTCGCCTGACCCCAAACTAAGCAAAGCTTGTACTATGGCTGCCAGAGACTGATATACATACTTAGATAGTTTCAAATACATACATACTTAAGTAGATATTAACACCCAGACAAAGAACAAACACAAATGTTTGCCCTAGGTGGGAATCGAACCCACGCCCCCAACCTCAGAAGGCAAGTTCATATAAGGCAGTATATATTTATATATTTACATCCATTATACATATATATATATATATATAATGACTGCCTTATATATATATATATATATATAATTATATAGATATAAGGCAGTCAATTTTGACGTGACAACGTCTAATAAATCGATGAACGCCGGCTGCACGCACGAAAAATGATGACTCATTGTCCCGTTACGCTCATTGTGACGCTACGATCGAGCGATTTATTCATGAAAGGATGCAATCATTTCATCAATGTTTTGTTATGACGTTGTCACGTTAAACTATCGCCCGTTAACTGACTTTACATACATATCGTCACGACTTTCCCTCGAAGGGGCTGGCAGAGGCGTAATACAACACCCATACTTTGCCGGACTTTACAGACGACCAATTTTTGTTATTTTTTATTATTATTGGGTTTCTGATAGCTTTTAAATTGGTCTTCTTACTGGTCTTCACACCACTTTTATTCTGGTGGAAAGGCAGTCTACGTTGTATTTAATCATTTAACCGCAGAGTCCAATTTGTCCAACAAAGATTTTCGAGCCGATTCCGCCTGGGTTGACGATATTTTTCGGGCTGGGCAGTAAAAAGTTTGTTTGGAAAATCTTCTAAACAAGCAAGCAAGTTCATATAGGCCGATGGCAAGCCCTGATGTCGGTTTCTAGGCCGTCCGATGGCCTCTGACATGGCTTGACGATTGTTGTTATAGAACATCGGGGCCTACAATGCAACGTGTGATCCGATTTCTTTTTGCTTAAGTCTATGGGCGACGAGCGCAAGGGCACCTCTGAGGTACGGGCTCGGCTTGGGCTGTCGCCGAGGGAGGGGCGTCGAATTGCTTGAGATCCGACTCACGGTAGCGCTGAGTTGTAAACGCCACTCGCGGTCACCCATCCTAGGACTGACCGCGTCGTCCGCTGCTTAACATCGGTGATCGGCTACGAACACCTAGTAAAGCTACGCTTTGAACGCTGGGGAGCTATTCTTTTTATCTTGGCCACTCTCACACCTATGACATTTCAAACGAGAGCAACAAGGACGAAAAAACGTGAGATGAAATCTTAAATCTGCGAATAGGGCTGCGGAACATCCTCTAAAACTTCTATACAAACGCTCTTCTAATTTAAACTACTAAGTAGCAATTAAGCAACAGGTAGTGACGTCAATCAATGCATAAGCAAGACCGAAATAAGTCATTTACAACAAGTTCGAAAGAGACTGATGACGATGACGTAATTCCGTGTTTGCTAAATGCTAGACCTAGATTTTTGGATCACGATTAACCCCATCAATGCAAGCAAGAACGCAAGCTTATCTTATATCTTTAAATGAGCAATTCTTGTATTTATATATATAATTGGAATCTCGGAATCGGCTCCAACGATTTTCATACAATTTAGTATATAGGGGGTTTCGGGGGCGATAAATCGATCTAGCTAGGAATCATTTTTAGAAAATGTCATTTTATTCGTGTTTTATCGATAATCAACTTAAACATAAACTTGGAAGAAAAATAACAAAAAGGAGGCGTTTGAGTAGTCTCAACTGAAAAATAAGACTCTTCCTGACATCTATTGGCGAATAATAATACTATTTTTTGTGAGCAACTAATTGCTTTAACGACACAACAGCAGATGGCGTTGTTAAGTAACACGAAGTCAATGAGTGTTTGCTTTGAGGTTAGACTAAAATCAATTATTATTCTATCGGTAAGATCGAAAAATTATTATTTATATTTCATCATTTTATTAGTAATTCGTACTTAAATATAATGTCCAAAAAACACAATAAAAAAAAAAATACCGAGTAAAGCTCGGTCATCCAGGTACTTATCAAGTAAAACGAGTACCGTGCTGAGTTGGTTCAGATACTTGTTGACATCCTCCTGCGAAGCCATGGTCCGCTTGCTGGTGAAGGCCGCCCGGGCTGCAGCCAGGTACTTCTCATGCAGGTCTGTGACGTCACCCGCCGGGACTGGAGGCTGCTTCGGACCGCAGTCGGCTTCCATCC